>CM019822.1:87627961-90027961 GCA_009763385.1 Coix lacryma-jobi var. lacryma-jobi | reverse complement strand
ATAGGCCGACATGCGTATCTTCCAATACGCATAGTTCGTCCCATCAAAAAACGGCGGTTTGCCCACGCCGCGATCCATGTCGCCTTCTGTGGATCTGGAACCGGCTAAGGTGGAAGATCCTTAACCTGCTCCGATACCAATTGAAGGACCGAGAAGCAACCAGAAAGCGACCAGACGGGGGGTGAATGGGAGCTTCAAAATTTCCTTTCGGAAACTAGTAGCCACTGTCCCAAGAATCACCCCGAAAGACAAACTCTAGAGCTTGCTAATGTCCACGACCCTAGATGTAGGGTGGATGCTTCCAAGAAGCACAGCGGGACACTACACAACTCTTAAAAGCCAACGCAAAAGACGGAAAACAAATCTGACACCGAACGGACGAACTGCGGACGAAAATGCGCAAAACCAGTACTGATCGGACTCTGGCCTGCGTCCGGTCAGGGAAGACCGGACGCGTCCGGTCTCAAAAATTCCTTTCTGGAACCTTACTGTTCGTGACCGGACTCACATACAAGGAGCGTCCGGTCGTGAACAGTGCGTCCGGTCAGCAGCAGAGTCGCAAATGAACAGTGACCCGCCAGCGTCCGGTCACTTGGTGAATCTGGCGTCCGGTCAAGTTACGAGATAAACACAGTGAAGGTGTTCATCGACCGGACTCACTGACAGCGTCCGGTCGTTGAACAGGCAGCGTCCGGTCACCCCGATTTTCGCAGTTCGTCCACCGAATCGACTCGATCTCACCCAAAACGAATCCTCTAGGGATCAAACTTGGTGAGTAGAGTCACACGGAGGATAGTGAGCTACCTCTAAGAGGTCATGGCTCGAACCTATCTCCAAATTGGTGAATCGAAGAAATTCGGGGGAAGGGAGAAAAGCTTGACCCGAAACGAAAATCGATCGATCTCCTAGACCGTGAGGTTGGAGGAGAATTCCTTCGGTGGAAAGAAGTGCCTCACGACCTAGGACAACTTGGTTCAAATGGATTTGCAAAAGATGAACCGAGTAAAAAGATCGAGCGATGGGAAAAAACGTGGAGAAAAAGGATTCCGCGAAGAACACTAACAAAACGCGAATCACAACCACAAAATTGCAACCGTGTGGCTACCACACGCTACAACAGTGAGGTTACGGCCTCACTTCTTCAAAATCTCACGGACACAGAGGTATTGTTCTCTTCTCTGTGGATCTCAGGTTTGCTACAGCAGGGGAGTGGGAGAGCAGGAAAACCTAGAAAGCAAAGAGTAAATGACTGAGATAGATGGGGAGGTGGGTGTCTCCCCCTACTTATCCTAATTCTAAACTATTCCTAATTCCCACTCTACCCCTAACTACTTACAGAGCGAACCAGCTAAACCCTAAGGTTATTCTGGACCAACTCGGTGGTAGGTGGATCCGACGGCCACGCCCACACAACTCGTAGCGTTGCCTCGACGCAACCTCCCGATTGCCGCCACGTGCCGCCCTCGCTCTGCACCCCTGGTTTTGTGGCCCAAACCGGGAAACCAGCCTTTTCCAGCCAACCCCCGGTTTTGAGGCCCAAACCGGGAAACCAACCCACCAATGCCTGAGTTTTGTGGCCCAAACTCAGCAAACCCGCAGCACCCAGGTTTTGAGGCCCAAACCTGGAAACCGTCCTCAGCCCGAGTTTTGTGGCCAAACTCGAAAACCATCCGCGCCTAGGTTTTGATGCTCAAACCTGGAAACCGTCCACCCGATGGTTTTTCTCTGGCTCTACCACCAAACCGACGCCGTAGAAGGGATGCACCGCCCGTGCACCCCGTCCACCGACACGTGTCCCCAAGTCCACGACTCAGGCAACACATGACCGCAAGTCTTCGCTCATCGCTGTCCCAGGCTGCCAGCCACCACAGCTGATCCTCGGGCCACCGGTCCCTCAGTCCAAGCCTCACGTCCGCCCTTCGCCACTCTCGGTCCATCGGCACGGCACGTCTCTACTTGACCTTCACCTTGCCTCTGATCACTGTATCCGTGCTCGACACCTGCACAACACAAGCCAAAGAACATGCACATAATCCCAGTTGACAATCACTCATCACTCAGAGACTCGGCATACACCCATGTATCCGCAAGTGCCTTCTTAAACGGCTACATAGAAGAGGAGGTGTACGTGAAACAACCCCCCGGTTTCAAAAATCCCAAGTTTCCAAACCATGTTTTTAAACATCACAAAGCTTTGTATGGTTTGAAACAAGCCCCTAGAGCCTGGTATGATAGATTGAAAACCTTTTTGCTTGCTAAGGGTTTTAAAATGGGATGTGTGGATAAAACGCTCTTTCTCCTCAAGCATGGCAATGACACTCTCTTGGTCCAGATTTACGTGGATGATATCATTTTTGGTGGTTCTTCTCACGCTTTGGTTGCCAAGTTTGCAGATACTATGAGCATGGAGTTTGAGATGAGCATGATGGGCGAGTTGACGTTTTTCCTCGGGTTGCAAATCAAGCAATCCCGAGAGGGGACGTTCCTGCACCAGGGCAAGTACACCAAGGACGTATTGAAGAAGTTCGATATGGGTGAGGTCAAGCCTCTTCCAACACCCATGTCGACCACGACGGCCCTGGATGCGGACAAGGATGGAGAAACTGTGGACCAGAAGGAGTACCGGAGTATGATCGGGTCGCTGCTATACCTGACGGCGACACGCCCGGATATCCAGTTCGCGGTGTGTCTTTGCGCGCGATTTCAGTCGTCGCCGCGCACCTCTCACCGTCAGGCGGTTAAGCGCATTAAGAGGTACTTATGCTTCACTCCAGAGTTTGGGATTTGGTATTCTGCTTCCTCCACCCTCTCCCTTTGCGGTTATTCTAATGCCGATTTTGCTGGTTGCCGAATTGAGCGCAAGTCCACTTCTGGGACTTGTCAGTTTATTGGTTCTTCTCTAGTATCGTGGTCTTCTAGCAAGCAGTCTAGTGTCGCCCAGTCCACCACGGAGGCTGAGTATGTTGCTGCGGCTAGCTGCTGTTCCCAATTGCTTTGGATGATGGCCACTTTGCGTGATTTTGGTATGAACTTTTCTCGTGTTCCTTTGCTTTGTGACAGCACGAGTGCGATTAGCATTGCTAAGAACCCCGTGTTGCATTCTAAGACCAAACACATTGATGTGCGCTTTCATTTTCTGCGAGACCACTATGAGAAGGGTGATATCGACCTTCGCCATGTCGATACTCATCATCAGTTGGCTGATATTTTCACCAAGCCTTTGGACCAATCAACCTTTGCTAGGTTGAGAGATGAGCTTGGTGTGTGTTTCCCCTTTTAGATGGGGGAAACATTTTTGGTTCTTATATTATAGACTGACTCTTTTTCTTTCAATTGGTTTGATCATGCATCTTTGCATTTCATCTTGCATATTTACATTCAGAACTTCATGTATATAATCTTTAGAATGTGACTATGCTCTGTATAGTGTATGCTCCGATGCTATATGATGATGCTTGTAGCTTATGCTCTTTCTGATCACTGATACATGTTGTGAGCTGAGCTATTTTATGAATGGTGAAATTGCTTAATGACCTTAAAACTTGAAACTGTTCACCATTGAGATATGCAACTAGCATGTGTAGGATGTGTTGAATTCACTCGTGCTTTTCATATATGCTAGGTTGCTATGTCTCTTATTCTGAATCATTCACTTGCTTGGTATGTTCATATTCTGCTTTAAAATTGAACTGGGTTAAGTAAATTAGAAAGATCGAGATGGGATTGCTTGTCAACACATCACGGTATCAAGACTGTTTCTCATTGCACATTGAGTTAAACTTGAGCCGTGTAGTGTATGACCGAAACTGTTGTTTTAAGCTTGTGATTGCTTCTGCATAGGCTTCGCACAGTTGAAAAGTTAGGCAATGACAAGCTTTCAACCTCACGCAATCGCATGCTGAAATTTGAACTTGTGTAATTTAACCGCTGCAACTCCGATAAAATTTGAATACACAAGTCTATGTTTCATTCTATAGCATGATGATTGAACTTTGCTAGGGGTAGTTCACCTTGTATACATGTTTAGCACTTGTTTGACTTCCTGTCTATACATGTTTAGTGCTATTTTGATGGTGAATACCTTTTTGGCTGAAAACTGCTCATTTTGCTCCAATGTTCATATTTCATTTTTGGTGATCAGTTTGAGCCTTTGCTAGCATTCTGTGCATATTGTTGAGTCATCGGATCAGCAGTTTGTCGAGCATCTTCTCATTCTATCGACTATATTCCTGAAGCTGCTAACTTGCATTTTGACTCATATGCATTTGGAGGGGAGATACTTGATAGTGCATTTTCAACTATAAGGGGGAGAAATTTGCCAAATCATAAGGGTTGTGTGCACTATTGGAGGGGGAGTTTGCGCTGGCTCGGAAATTTGCCAAATCATAAGGGTTGTGTGCACTATTGGAGGGGGAGTTTGCGCTGGCTCGGATTTTGAGGATTTTGAATTTTCCAATTGGTTCGGAGCTTTTCTGAAGTCTCTAATTGGTTTAGAGCATTTTTTGGTAGCTAGTTGTGTTGAGCCTTTGCCTCTTTCTTGAGGGACTAGCGACTTTGCCTTTATGCTCTTCAGTTGGTATCGAGCTTTCTCGCTAGCGGTGTTGAGCCCGTTCTGCCTCTTCTTGAGGGCTAGCTCTATTCTGCTTGATTTTCAATTGATATTTCATTTGGTGTCGAGTTTTCTCGCTAGTGGTGTTGAGCCTGTTCTACCTCTTCTTGAGGGCTAGCTTTGCTTTGCTTGGTTGCGTCGAGCCGTTGACTACTAGGTTTTCACCCTATTGCATCGGGCAAAATTTGATGTTATAGGTGTAAAATGGATGCAAAAGCTCGTTTCCGCATCAATTTGTTGGTCGATGCAGCCGATGCAATTATCCCAGATGCAATAGCCTTTTGCATTGGTTACTTGTGGTCGATGCGAAGCAGCTTTTGCATCGGATAGTCGTTGTCTGTTTCATCAAAAATGTTCGATGCATTAACTTACTGCATCTAAATCATGATGATGCAATACATCTATTGCATCGGATAGTCGTTGTCTGTTTCATCAAAAATGTCCGATGCATTAACTTATTGCATCTAAATCATGTTGATGCAATACATTTATTGCATCGGATATGGTATGATGCAATAGACTATATTGCATCAAAATTAGGTTCGATTCAATATAATCTATTGCATCACCAATTTGGTTTGATGCAAGAGGTTCTATTGCATCACCATTTTGTTTGATGCAAGAGGTTCTATTGCATCACCATTTTGTTTGATGCAAGAGGTTGTATTGCATCACCATTTTGTTTGATGCAAGAGGTTGTATTGCATCACCATTTTGTTTGATGCAAGAGGTTGTATTGCATCAATGATATGATGGATGCAATTGAAACTTTTGCATTGACATGAGGTTCGATGCAATACAAAGTATCACATCTACATGACCGTGGATGCAATAAAAGCTATTGCATCGACAAGATATTTGAAGAGAGACCAATAATAGCATTGAATTCATTGCACAGGAAATCATTAAATTACAAAATTCAATGTCACAAAAGGCAATTATATTAATAAATTGGATAATAATCATTCAATAGTTTGTACAATGAAAGGAAGTCACATGGCTTCCTATTTCCAAAGGAAATTGAAAGGTCCAAATGCATTAGAAACCACTATCTTATGGTACTAATAGATGCTAGTCATAAAGACGAAGACATGTGTCTTATCACAGAACATGGCATATTTCTTGTTGCACAATCTTTGAATCATTTCAGCTTGTCAAGACTCCCTCATTGTTGATCTTCCTGAGAAAAGTCAAAATGACATGCATTAGTAATATATATATAGTTGATGACATAGCTGGATTGAAACATAGGCAACACATGATATGGAACAATATTTTTGGGATTAAGAAATACAATGGATACTTAAAATGAGAGCTGATTGATCATACCTTTTCTCATTTATTTTTTGCTTTGTCGCTTTCTTCTGTCAGCAACCTGTCTAAGTGTTTGTGATTAAATATATGACACTGTATCATTGCTATCTTTATCATTTGGGAAAAGAGCTCTGTTGGCACTGCCGCGAGTGAAGCGAATAAGTAGGGTACTGTTATGGGTCATCAACAATTGACTGTCCTGTAGAACCTGCACAAACCAGAAGATTTGAAAGAGCAATCAGCACTTAGCGATCTGTTGAGCTGCAGGTAATGGTTTCGAAGTAAATTACCTGTTCCACATGTTCTGATTGTTGGATGGGAGTGGGAATAGCATTAGGCGCGTCTCAAGGATCACTTTGAGTGGGCAAGACAGCTTTTATGGCAACCTTCATATCAGGAAAAAATATTCACACTTTATGTTAGAATACATGTAGCTGTCCATTACATTTCAGTTTCCATTAATCAACAAAATAATACCTTTGCTGAATCTGCAACATCTAAACCATGAACGATATTTTCAATACCAGTAGCATTAGCTGTCAATTCTGAAGGTTGAGTGGTTGTTTCTGCAGTTTCAGGGGATGGTGTGGTTGTTGCAACAGTCTGTCATTGGTGATATGAGGAGCATTAGCAATCAAGTTTTACTAAAAACAATGATGCTGGTAACAATTAAGAATTGGTAATCTTACCAAAGGTGGTGTTTCATTGCGTTCTTTGAATAGTGACAAAAACTCTTGCCTTAGTTCTTCTCTAATCCTGTCAGTTGTACTCTTCAATTCTTGTTGCAGCAGCACAATTTGTTCCTTGTAACTCTCCCTCTCAGCGGCTTGAACGGTATGTTGTTCTTTTAACTTTTCTATCTCAGCTTGCATCTCACTATTCTTCTGTTGTGCTGCTGCTGCTATTGCTGTGACACGAGCTTGCTCTTCAATTCGTTCATGCATAAGTTGGCTTTGGGTCGGATAATTTGCCGTGTATCCATGTCCAGGACCTTTCCTGCTCTTGCAGCCAGTGGTTTCCTTGTAGGTTTCATGAAGAATTTGCCTTTCTTGTTCTTCTGATATCATCGAAGCTTCCTTCTCAATTTTTTCTGTAATTTTGGAGAAGGCGGTTTCCTAAGTTTAAGAACACAATTAGTATGACATTGATGATGTATGGATATAACTTGTGGGCTGGCAACAGTTGGTCAAAAAAGAAGTCGTATCTGGAGATTTACAAGTCCAAATGACTTAATAGAGGACTTTCTGGAGATATTATAAAATTCTCCAGATTTCATTTTCAGACATCAAAGCATGTTTCAGAACTGGACTATTTTGAAATAGGCAAATTACAGAAACTTCTCAATCTCCCCAGATCTGCCCAGATTCTACCAACATCTCAATTACAAAATTAACGATGTTCCAAATTACAAGGAGATGATGACCTTTTAACAGCTAATCAGGTCAAGGAAGACCATGACTATAATATGAAAAACATCACTATGTAGTAGTGAGCAAAGTAGCACTTACATATATTTCCCTAGCAGCATCAGAAGACCATCGACCCTCCTTGGTGCGTGTACTCCTCCAAAATATCAAACCATTTGGCTCTTCACCAGTCTCCAGGTTTCTCTAATATGCGTAAATAGAACATTGTTACTGTTTAGGAACAAAAAATAAAAGAACAAGTTTAGGTTCCATATCATTACCTGCTCAAAACTAACTTGTGAATAAGGTTTTGATCCAGTCAGATGTATTGTCTATCGATGTTGGGAGTTGCTAGAGTTTTGTTGCTCATTCGCTAAATTAAACACAGATATGTTAGTTTGACATCAAAGATGCAGACAATAAACACATATAAGTAAGAGTCTTGGAACATGGAATGAGTCACTTGAAAAATACAACACCAAGTAGTGCCACTCCACAATGTCCACATCATCTGGCTTATGTCTCATTCTTTCATGATAACTGTTGTATGCCTTGTATGTGGCACTCAATTGAGCTCGCCATCCCTTGTAACGATTCTGTGCAATCTTCCAAATCCTAGCCTTCTCCTCAGCATTGTCCTCAATGTTCCACCTTGCTTGTACAAATGGGATTTCAATAAAGTGTCAACAAATAAGATATTACAGAGTATTAATTGATCATATGCGGTAGCAACACTGTAACGTACTATTATTTCTGTTGTTATTTTATCTTTAGCTTTCTGTTTCACTTGCCGCCACTTCCTAACTCCAATAAGTGGAGTCCATTTTCTTGTAAACCGAACAACTTCATCAACAAAGGAGCAATAGTTATCTCCTATAGGACCGCCCTTCGTCGATGAGAATTCTACACTAAGTTTGTCAGTGGCAGGTTTGAATCTCTTTGCTTCGACCGATACACCTTTCAAGGTTCCACGCCCAATCTTTCTCTTCTTGCCAACCCCAGCTGTGAAATTGAGTATATATAATGGAATAAATGTAAACATTATAAATCAGCATTTTTATGTTATACTAGTCTACGAACAGTATGTACCATTGTATACCTTTCTAAGAGGGCTTGGGCCTACGAGCATGAGCTGGAAACTGAATAGGTGTTGCGCTATTGTCACCACTTCCGTCTTCTTCATTGGCTTGATCATCTACATATGCATCTGCACATACAAAATGTTGAAAGTACATAGTTACAGTTCAGTTGGAAATATATATGTATATAATAGTGCTTCGACTAATGAACCATTAAACAAGATGAGATTACATATATCTTGAAGAAGCCCTTCCGTCCTCAACCATTCTTGATATGTTTTAACTGTACTCATCCCGGTGTCATCTGTAAATTCTGCGAGATGAACATATACATGTTATATATATACTGACAGTTTTAGATAAGTAAATATATATCATTGAGATGTATTTTTCTTGTCCATTAGTACCTGGGTTATCTTTATCCTGTTCCAGCTTACTGAGCCACACCTTGTATGCATCAATGTCTTCATCCTCATCTCCTTCTCCACTTACATTCGCATGTGTTCTACGTTGCTTAAGCGGTGTGACTGCATATTCTCCATGGTGATCTATATCTGTTATCGAAAGTACAATCCTAACTGTCTTATCTTCTATCCCATCTTCTATCATTGTGAATGCATCTTCTTCGTGATCTACACGATGCAGCTCAGCTGTATCATTGCCATTTCTCTTCAAATAGTACATGAAGTCCCTCGGCGAATAACCACACTGAACTTTGTACTTTATTAAGTTTGCAAAGGTAATTCTAGCACGGTCAATGTCCAATATGCCACGATGCTTGTCCATGGGTCCCCCCGCGAAAAGAATATATACTCTCCATTTTTCTCCTGTTCTACTACAAAATAATTTAAACCGCAAACCATTCATGATATTGTATTTGGATATCTAAAATTGTGGTCTGCATTTTTGTTTTGACTCATCAGTAAACAATGTAGCATTGATTGGATAGACAATTACAAGAACATAAGTTTGTTTCTAATTAAGAAGTGCCTGAGAAAAAAATGACCTCTAATTGATACATATACACCATCAGATGTAAAAAAATGTAATTTGTGATGGAAACCTGAAAATGCGCAAGCAATATCATCTGCATCTTACTGTAAACCCTAAGACAATAGCATTTTGAACACGTGCACAAGCAATTTGAAGGCACAACATAAATAGAACAAATAAATGACAAAAATTGACATGAGTTGTTCATTTGTGTTCTTGTCGGGGACATCTTCTTGGCCATGGGCATCTTGAGGGCTGGACCGTCTGGTTCTCCTCCTGTTTGTCGGAGGAGATGCCAATCTCTTGGCCGGAGTAGACGGCGACGGCGACCGCTTTGTGCAGCGCCTCCGGGCAGGCGGCGGCGACGGCGAGATCCCTGCGGGGCGCCTCCGGGCTCCCGACGGCGACGGAGACATCCTGGTGGAGGGCCTCCGTGAAGGCGGCGGCGACGGAGACGACTTGGCGGAGGGCCTCCGGGGTCGCGGCTGCGACGGAGACAACTTGGCGGAGGGCTTCCGGGCAGGCGGCGGCGATGGCGACCTAGCGGGAGTAGCCGATGGCGTGCTTCCGGTCTTCGGCATGGTGGCTCGGAGTAGGATTAGATGGGATGCGAAGGGAACCGCTGCAGGTTGTATTAGGGAGGGGCATAATTATCGGCAATCTCGCAGGTGGAGGGCGCCTAATCTGAAATTTTTGGCGGTTTCAACCTTTCTCGGGCGCCACTTTGAGCTGAACGTATGGACTTTTTGATTTAGCCAAATAATAAATAAATAATAAACTCGTGACAATAATTATATTTTATTTACAAAATAATTGTAATCATTTTAATATAATTACATCGTATGTAAAGCAATAATTAAATGCTACTACATCCTTTTTTATTGGAACAAAAAAATGATTATATTTTATACAAGGTTGTTGGAGTGTTGAATTTATTAAGAGTACTGTGGTTGTATTAGTAGAATTAGGATTATTGGAAGGATTACTAGTACGAGTAGTAGTAGTATACATGTCGGACGAATTGTTGTAGGATTGGAAGTAGTAGTGCAAGTAGTACGATTAGTGCTATGAGTAGTAGTTGTACTAGTTGTAGGATTAGTAGTAGGATTAGTACTAGTAGGATATATTAGTAGTATCAGAGGAATAGTAGTAGTAGTAGGAGTAGTAGTAGGAGTAGTAGTAGTAGTAGTAGTAGTAGTAGTAGTAGGAGTAGTAGTAGTAGTAGTAGTAGTAGTAGTAGTAGTAGGATCAGCAGCAATAGTAGTAGTAGTAGTAGGAGTAGTAGTAGTAGTAGTAGGATATATTAGTAGTAGTAGGATTAGTAGTAGTAGTAGTAGGAGTAGGAGTAGTAGTAGTAGTAGTATTAGTAGTAGTAGTAGTAGTAGTAGTAGTAGGAGTAGTAGTAGTAGTAGGATTAGTAGTAGTAGTAGTAGTAGGAGGAGGAGGAGGAGGAGGAGTAGTAGTAGTAGTAGGATCAGTAGTAGTAGTAGTAGGATCAGTAGTAGTAGTAGTAGTAGTAGTAGTAGTAGGAGTAGTAGTAGTAGTAGTAGTAGGATTAGTAGTAGTAGTAGTAGTGGTAGTAGTAGTAGTGGTAGTAGTAGTAGTAGTAGTAGTAGTAGTAGTAGTAGTAGTAGTAGTAGTAGTAGTAGTAGTAGTAGTAGTAGTAGTAGGATTAGTAGTAGTAGGAGTAGGATTAGTAGTAGTATAGTAGACTAGTATTGTAGGCAAGCCAAATGTAGAAACAAAAAATTGAAAAATTAATCTTAGAGTGGTAGAAGCTAAGTTGTAAAGCATACATGTTACAGGAATATAATATTGGTCGTAGGATTGGTAGTAATAATATTGAAAAATGTAAAACGGTATTTCAAAAGTTAATGTTACACAAAACAAATTTTTAACAAGATAACAAAAAAATAACACCATGAGAGGCCTGTAAGGGCCAAGGGCCTAACCAAGCTCGACCGCATGAAGGATCAGAAATAGATCAACCACAAACGGGAGCCCAGTTAGGCCTAGCCCAAGCAAGCCCTCTCAATGGTGTGTGTTACAAGGAGTTCAGGGCAAGACACATGGCTGAGACTTTATGCTGGGTTTGTGTGAGTAGAATTGGCGAGGTGGTGCAAACGAACCAGCCCTTGTATGCAGCGTGCGTGCCTTTGCACTTCGGGGTGGTAATGGGCCGGCCCATTTGGCAAAGAAGCCAAATCGACAAGTACCCCGTGCCCCTCCCCATCCGGTGACCCTCTCGCTCACTCCCTTCCCTTCTCCTATCTTCTGATTCCCCTCCGTTGACCTCACGAGCGACGGAGACGACGGTGGCGGAGTCAATCGGAGACGGCGGCGAGTCAATCGGAGGCGCCATGGCTCGCGGCAAGGGCCGCGGCTGGAACGCGAAGGGCCAGTTTCGCAACGAGCGCGGCCAGTT
Source organism: Coix lacryma-jobi var. lacryma-jobi (assembly GCA_009763385.1). NCBI lineage: Eukaryota > Viridiplantae > Streptophyta > Magnoliopsida > Poales > Poaceae > Coix > Coix lacryma-jobi. Next base: position 90,016,135 of record CM019822.1, on the reverse strand, counting down.
TGCCGCAGCCGATATAATCTACATCAGCTCCGACGATGAGATGAGAAAGCCCCGGGTTAAGCGCACCAAAGGGGAGGCTTCGACTCCGATCCCGGCGAAGAGGACGACCAAAAAGGAGGCATCGACCCCACCCCCAAGCCCGACGACGAAGAACCCAAACCCTAGCAACAAGGGGAAGAACAAGGTCAGCTCTGCCTTTCCCATACGCGCTGTTAATGTATTATGAACTGAGGTATTCATATGTTGTGACAAATCTTGAATGGATTTTTTCAGAACATTTTGATTGGATTGTATTGGTTTACTGCTCTAGAAATTCAGTATTACATGGTCAGAGGTATTAATTTAGCAATACTGCATGGTGAGAGATGAAACTGTAATTATAGGATTGTTCTTTACTTCAAATGTCAGGGCCTTAGTATTAGAAGTGCAAGTTTAGACATTTTGTTCTGGGATGTGGATATTTGCCTTGTACCTACAGCAACCTTGTTGTTTAATACATAGTGTCCAAGAGTGAGAATATGTGCTGCAAAGATGGTTGATTTCAGGTTTATTAACCATTATGTATGTGATCTTTAAAGATACGATGTGTCTTTTCTGATATGTTAGTTATATGTGTTCATTGGTTGCTTACTTTTGTATCGTGAAATGGTTGTTTACTTTGTTAATAGTACTATGTCTTTTTCCCATTGAAGGTAGAGGCACCAATCTCGGCGAAGAGGAAGAGCAAGCTGTTTTGGGATGATCTGGAGAATGCTGCGTCCATGTCCCATTGCCTGTTTGGGACAGCAGCAAACAAAGTGAACAAAAGGCTGAATCGGCGAACAAACAAGCTGGTCTATGCAGTCAATAAGGAAATGGACAATCTGTTGGTTCATGCCAAGTATCAAGTGCTGGAGGAAGTGGGGTGGACCAAGAAAAGTTCTGTACAAGTGATGAGGAAGTTCTTTGATGACTCTAAGGACTAAGGAAAGAAAATTCTCCTTGACGAGGCCAACAAGATGTTGAAGGACCTAGATGAGTGCTATGAAGTCCTCTTCACCAACATGGTGAATAGCGTGCTCAAGCCTCTGGAGCAGAAAGTGAAGAAGCTTTAGTAACCTGTGTGTGCCTGCACTTCATGTGATGCTATTTGTATATATTAAGTAAAGACCAGTGGTAGATTGTGGACTGGTAGAACCAGTGGTACTTTGGTAGCTTGTGGACTGCTACAAGCAGTGGTACTTTGCTATTTTGCTGATGTCCACAAGTAACTTTATGTGCTTGATTGTGGACCCACTTAGTATGTGATAGTGCTTAAGTACCTCTGTGTTGGACCACTAATGAAGTTAATGTTATATAATGTTAGTTATATATGTAGTTGCCTTTGATGCATTATTTCTAATTATTGGAAGCCATGACATGAAGATGACGTGTACCCCTGGTGGCCTCTGATCCGTATCTTTTCATGAGGTCATGTTGGGTCAACTGTTGGTTGCATTCACCGACTGATCAATTACCTTGACAAATATTGTATAGAGGTAAACTAAACTGATTGGTTGCTAAATAGGAGTGACATACCCGATTACACACACATACATGAAACAAACTTTATTACATATGCATGCTGTCGATAGTAGCCTAAGAACATCCAAATGACATTGACAGTAGCATAGATGTAAATACTTAAACGAAAAAATCATCATCAGCTTCATCGGATGTGGCAACGGCAGGTGCGACAACTCCATCGTCAATGTATGCGTCCACGTCATCTTCACCTTCATCAATAAAATCTTCATCATCTGATTCTGGCATAGATTGAGCAATTGCTTTCTCAATAACAGACGAATCAATTGATTCGCCTTCCATGTCCGTTCGTCGCCAATTCATCAAGTCCCCCTGATCGATAACAGTCATGTCCTCCACCCCAACAACCAATGAGTCGACATCTAGCGGATTATTTTCTGCTTCCTCTTCAGCAACTGTGGATTCCGGCATCAAGAAAATGTTTCTTGGTTTGATTCGAACAACACTACACCAATTTGATTTCTTTGCGTGTTTCACATAAAACACCTGCTCTTCTTGTGTCGCCAAAATATAGGGATCATCTGAATATCTGAGACGGGTAGTATCAATATCTATAATTCCATATTGATCTTTGTTGAACCCTTTACCTTTGTTCTTTGTTCGAGCGGGGACATCGAAACAATCGCACTGAAACATAATCACTTCCTTTCGACGAGTGAATTGTACGGACATAATTTTCTTAATAACTCCATACCAGTCCATATTACCCGTACTTTCATCGCCCTTGACAAGGACACCACTGTTTTGTGTGATCAAGCTCGTCTCTGCCGACACCGTCCGAAATAGGGTGGCATTGATGAAACATCTATTGAATACACGAGCACGATCATCTGGTCCTCGAGAAAGGTTCAACATGTCCTCAATAGCTTTTCCTTGGTCATATTCTTGTTTGGTCTGTAATTCCATTGAAAAAAATAAGAAGTTTTCAATGCGTGCAATATAATGTGAACAATAATAAAATTGTGGTGACTCACACTTTCCTCAAACCAACCAACAAATTGTTGCTTGTGTATTCTCTCAACATTATACGGATTGTATTTCTTTAGTGAAGCCTTATGTACACTGCAGTGGGCAGACCAAACAAGATACAAAGAATAAGTAATATATGATGTCAACAAAAAATAGCATGCTGCAATATTAAATAAAACTCACTCACGCAAAGCACCACACTACAAGTATTGTGTTGATACATGACGGTTTTATGATGACGGTTTTTGAAATCATCACTGCGTACTAAATCTATGACGGTCTTATGACGGTTTGAGAATTAGGTACTAACTCTGTGACGGTTTGAACCAACTGTCACTCTTGTAACCAACTGTCACTCCTGTCACTCTTGTAACCAACTGTCACTCCTGTAGGTTTAGCTAGAACACACAGGATAATTAAATTTATTTTTCTGCGTGTTTTATGATTTTTCTGTGCAATTTGAGACAGAGTAATTAGTTTCTCTTCGATCTCGCATGAGCAGTCCTACAGCTCGTTACACCTATCGCGTCCGTCCGATCTGACCGCTAGGACTCCATCCTGGCCCTCCATCGTAGGTCACCAGCTCTCCGCTTCCACGACAGAGAAAGGGGCGAGCCTCCACTCCATCCCGCCGCCCCAGCTCTCGCGACAAAAAAAAAATACGCTCCATCCGCCGCCGCTGCCCACTTGTGAAGCATCTATGATGCCACTTTGTTGAAATCATTTCATATTTTTTTCTGGAGTTTAGGCGGCCAGGACATGTCACCATACCAAATTTTAGGATTTTTGGAGAAACTATTAAATTACTGATTTTTTTTAATTTCTAGGAGTTTTAAAGCCCGACAGCTCGCTGATGAAATTTGAGATTTAAATTTTCCTATATATATATTCATATTATCCTATATATCTAATTTTTAATGTAATGAAAAAATATTGGAAAAATAGATATATATTATCCTATATATCTAATATTGATATATATCCTATATATATTATCCTATAATATCCTATATATATATATTACGTGCCCAGCCCAGCCCACTCGCGAGTGATGAAAAATCTGTGGCCCATCAGTCCGATAGTCAAAACCCCATCTAAAGCAGCTACCGGGCACCCTCAATCTCTCATGCGAGACTTGATGAGGAAAAAAAGAAACACGAACCTACGGTCGCACACTCGCACCCAGCGCCGCCGCACACTCCTTCCGGATCTCCGCCACCGAAGCCAGCTCGCTGCGGCCGCCGTCCCTCCCGCCGCCGTGGACGTCCTCACCATCGCGGCTGCCGCGGCTGCCGACCGCCCTGCCGTGGCCTCCGTGCTCGCCGCCGCGGATGTCCTCAACACCGCGGTCGCCGTCCCTCCCGCCGTCGTGCACGTCCTCACCATCGCGGCTGTCGCGGCTGCCGTCCGCGCCGCCTCGGCCTCTGTCCCTGCCATCTCCGCACAGATCTGCTCCACACGCAGGTAAATCTCTTCTCTCTGCTCTCCTCGTTCCACTGACATCCTTAATCCGACGTAGTTTAGTTTCGGGAGGCTATCTGCTTGCTCGAATTTCCCCGCCGCATGGTCGTCCGGGTCACCGTCCACGCTGCACGCTCGTCGGGGTCACCGTACCCGCCCCAGCCGTCGTCCCTGCTCCCGTTGCAAACATTTTTTTTCGATCTGTTGGGTGTTTCCTCTGCATCTATGTGACTTTAATTCATCGGCTGTTGTTTAGGGTTCATGTGGGTCGTGCTGGTCGTTCAACGCATCAGGAGGGCTTCAAGATGGAGAATAGCATTCTCTTTATTTCATCACTATACAGACTTAGGCTTATGGTTGTTTCTTTTTTTCCAGGCCATCTATTCAGTGCCTGAAGAACTCTAAAATGAATTAGACTGCATATCTGAGAACTATCTGGAATTGAAGGTCCAATAATATGATGGTACTTTTGTGGTTACAGCTCATTGCTTAAAAAGTAGAAATGAGGTCCAATAATATGATGGTACTTTTGTGGTTACAGCTCATTGCTTAAAAAGTAGAAATGAAAATACCATCTGAGTTGCTCAAGGATAAGAAAATGACGGTAAGCTTCCAATACATTGCTCTTTACCTACGAATATTTTTTTCATATTCACAAGATTACCATGTTTTTGTATAAACAGTTGTACAGATGTGTAGATATTGTTAATCAGTAACTTTGTTTATATGGCAATAGTCAGTAGAGAATTTATACGCCCTTTTGCCGCCCATAGACAGCTAATATGACAACCTACAAGAAGATTTTTTTAATTGCTGAAACATAAAATGTAGTGTAGGTGCTATGCATACACAGTTCTCGAACTAGCTTATCACACCATCTGGAAGGCCATATTGATTACTAATTTGGGACTTGTGTTTTGAAGCTGTGCATATGCACTAAACAAATAAGAATTACACTTGACAAGCTAGCACTTGTTCTTTTGCTGTTTAGGCACTTAAACCTGTACACCCCTATAGGAATACTTTAGAGTCAGTCATTTTGCTCTGGTCTGTAGTGGATCTTGTGTACGTGCAGTTTTTACCTGACTGTGGTGTGCCGTCACACAGCAGGTGTATCGTCATATGCTCTACAAGAGGCTGAAGACATATCTGGTGATGCTGATGAGCTACTGCTGCTAACAAAGCAAGAGCTTCAGAGGGAGGTTACTAACTCTGGTGTCTTCAGAGGGCTCAGATTTCAAGATGAGTTTGAACCATTTATGGTAGTGCAATTCATGTTTCATATGTGCTGCTTAATGTTATTAATGCTGGATAATTTCTATAGATGTTAGGATTATTGGACTATACAACTTTGGATCCAAAATGATAGTTTTGTTTCAGTATAGGACCATAGTTCTGTTTTCAGTTGTTTTGTTGAACTGAATTAGTTGATATAGCTTTGTTTAATTCGAGTTTCATCTCTCATCCTCAGAATATAAGTACTCTGAATTTTGTGCTGTTTTTCAACTATATGCGGCTGCAGTGTGCTGTTTTTCAGACCATGTTGCAGAATAACTTGATGGCTTTCAGGATTTCAGATAAGATGCTGTGGAAAAAACTTGGGTTAAGGTTCAGTCAAAAACTTGGGTTAAATTCTGCACTAGTCTGCATATGGTTAGCTCCTGCTCCAGTCTGCACTATAAATTCTGCACTATAAATTCTGCACTATAAATGCAAGCTCCTACTGGATAATATGTTAAATAGAAAATTATAAAAATGGTTTAAGTTTACATAGTGTAGAACTCCAAGAAACAAAAAATGAAATAGAAAAGATTATTGTAATAATTTTATGTACACCAAAAGGCATCAGGGAGCTCCTCCTCCTCCATAGGAGTGAAGCGCCATCTTACCCAAGACAACATATAGGAAGAAGAGTATGTAAAGAATGAAATTCCAGAATTTGAAACCTGAATTACTTCAGAACCTGATCCCTGTACATTAGTAACAACTTTGGAGAAAAGGTCATGACTTGGAATGGGTGCAATGACTTGGTCCTCTATTTTTTGAATAGAATTCTTCAGAGCAGGCCTTAGCATGATAATTTTCATCTATTTTGTTTAAGTTAACTTTGACCGTATCGCTGTAATTTAAACTACCTTGCAGCCATGTTCTCAGCCTATTATGTAACTTCATTCACTTTGACCATGTAGGAACATAAGTTTGGCTCCGATAAGGCCAGTGCTTTGAAAGTATATGCTGAAATGAAGTCTGGATCCAAAAAAGTGGGCAACTGGTGCAATGGATGAGACTAAAGCTTAACTAACTCAAGATGGGATGTTCCTTCAAATAGTATAATAACTAACTCTATTCCTGCAAATAGATAATAATATTGGAGACTCATCTGTTAAAGGCGTTGACATGGCTCCCCACTCTGAAGTTTCATTCCAGCTTGCTAGATATGTCAGACTTGCTCTAGTTTGAGTGAGCTCATATTATTCTAATGATTAGGCAGTTTGACAGGTTGACTATCATTCCCTGTGTAATACTACATTGCTCATATTTACTGTAATATCAATTGTATACATGAATGTATTTTTCTGAATTTGACAATAATAAAGCAAAACATGTATTCGTCATGGACTAATTTTGACAAGAAACAGGGTGTTATCGTCATAATCTGATTGTCATAGAAGGTCAGAATTCATGTAGTGTATGCTGACGTGGCATGTATTCATGACGCTCTAACTCGTCACTACGCAGTACCTCAAAACCTCCTAGACAGCTACTCCATGACGACAGTGGACGTCACTGTAGCGGCATGTCTGTGACGGTTTTTTCTCGCACGGAAGAATTATGACGTGGATTCAATGACGGTTTCTAAGACCCTCGTAGATAGTTACCGATGACGGTTTTTCTAGTGTTTATGACTAATTGAAACCGTCATGTATCAACACAATCCTTGTAGTGCAACATTCGTCAGTATTTGTGATTATGTAGTGCCTTATTCTCCATATTTTCGATTCGTCCAAGACCTCAAAACTGTAGCCTTTCCTACTGTACTCAAGGTCATTAAAAACACTCAAACCCGATGGTGGTTCACGCACAGCCGCGCTTTCATGACGCTCTGGGCGACTTGGCATGTCTTTGAAGAACAAAGAACAAAATGTCATGCACTCTTCTGTGATATATCCCTCCGCTATTGAGCCTTCAGGATGTGCTTTGTTCCTCACGTAACCTTTTACTGTACGCAAATATCTCTCCACGGGATACATCCATCTATAGCATACAGGTCCACCAAGTGCAGCCTCTTCAGCAAGATGAACCGGCAAATGCACCATGATGTCAAAAAAAGTAGGTGGAAATATCATCTCAAGCTGACATAGAGTCTCCCTGATGGAGGCACTCATGTTCACAAGCTCGTTTACATCCAGCTCCTTTGAACAAAGCGAACTGAAGAACTTACTCAAATTAATCAATGGGACAACAACTTCTTGAGGCAGAATGTTGTGTAGTACTAATGGTAAAAGTTTCTGGAAAATCGTGAGTTTTCAGACCAGAGAGCAATAGCCGATCCTCATGCACACATCTTCGGATATTGGATGCGTATCCATCAGGCAACTTAACTTCATGAAGAAATTTGCATAAAAGTTTCTTGTCCTCTTTCCCTAATTTGTACAAAGCAGGTGGTAAGGTGAACTTACCATTCTCATGCTGCACTGGATGCTGATCCTTCCTTGTACCGAGATGCTGCATGTCAAGCCGAGCTTCCTCATTATCCTTACTTTTACCTTCTATTTCTAGCAAAGTGCCCAATATGCTCTCACATATATTTTTCTCGATATGCATCACATCCAAGTTGTGCCTAATAAGCAAGTATTTCTAGTACGGAAGCTCGAAGAAAATACTCTTCTTCCTCCAGTTGTGCCATCTTTTTTCTTCGTCACGCTGCTTCCTTTTTCTTGATTCAGGGCCGAATGTGACTTGGTCAAAAGAACCATAGTGTTGCAGCACCTCTTCCCCAGTGAGTGGTTGTGGAGCCCCCCTATATTCTGTCTTGTTGTTGAAACTGACCTTGTTTCTGCGCCACTTGTGGTTCGTAGGCAAAAAGCGACGATGCCCCATGTAGCAGTGCTTCTTCCCATGCTTCAACCATAAGTAGTCTGTTTCTGTATGATAGTATGGACATGCAAACTTGCCTTTCGTACTCCATCCAGACAGCATCGCATATGCTGGAAAGTCATTGATTGTCCACAGTAGAATTGCATGCAAATCAAATTCCTTCTTCTCCTTGCGGATACATGGGTGTATGCCGAGTCTCTGAGTGATGAGTGATTGTCAACTGGGATGATGCGCATGTTCTTTGACTTGTGTTGTGCAGGTGTCGAGCACGGATACAGTGATCAAGGGCAAGGTGAAGGTCAAGTAGAGACGTGCCGTGCCGATGGACCGAGAGTGGCGAAGGGCGGACGTGAGGCTTGGACTGAGGGACCGGTGGCCTGAGGATCAGCTGTGGTGGCTGACAGCCTGGGACAACGACGAGTGAAGACTTGCGGTCACGGTGTTGCTCGAGTCGAGGACTTGGGGACACGTGTCGGTGGACGGGGTGCACGGGCGGTGCATCCCATCTACGGCTCGGTTTGGTGGTTGAACCACAGAAAAACCACCGAGTGGACGGTTTCCAGGTTTGGGCCTCAAAACCTGGGCACTGATGGTTTTCGAGTTTGGGCCACAAAACTCGGGCTGAGGACGGTTTCCAGGTTTGGGCCTCAAAATCTGGGCGCTGCGGGTTTCTGAGTTTGGGCCACAAAACTCAGGCGATGGATGGCTGGTTTCCCGATTTGGGCCTCAAAACCAGGGGATAGCTGTGAAGGCTGGTTTCCCGGTTTGGGCCACAAAACCGGGGGCGACGTCCGAGAAAAGGACAAGCGGAGCGGTGGCGGCACGTGGCGGCAATCGGTGAGGTCGCGTCGAGGCGAAGCTACCAGTTGTGTGGGCGTGGCCGTCGGATCACCACCTGTCTCGAGTTGGTCAGGAATACCCCTAGGGTTAGCCTGCTCACTCATTAGCTGTAAGGGTAGAAGGGGAATAATTGTATTAGGCTATATAAGGAGAGGCCTCCACTCCCTCCAGACTCATCTCAACATTTGCTATTTTCATTCTAGGGCTTCCTGCTTCCCATTCCCTGCTGTAGCGACTGAGATCCGCAGAGACGGTGAACAATACCTCTGTGTTTTTGCTTTTTGAGGAAACGAGACTGTAATCTCGTTGTCTCCTCGTGGGGACGAATTTCGGCTGGCAATTCGTGGTTCGATTCGCGTTTTGAGCTTGTCCTTCGCGTTCTTCATTTTTCACCACGATTTTCCCGTCACTCGTTCTTCCTCTACGTTGAGTCTTTCGCGATTCCGTTTGAACTGAGTTGTACTAGATCGTGAGGCACTTCTTTGTACTGAACGAATTCACCTCTAACCTCACGAGCTAGTAGATCGGTCGATTTTCGTTTCGGGTCAAGTTTTTCACCCTTCCCCCGAATTTCTTCGATTCATCGATTTGGAGTTAGGTTCGAGCCATGATCTCTTAGAGATAGCTCACTATCCTCCTTGTGACTCCTCTCACCAAGTTTGATCCCTAGAGGATTCATTTTGGGTGAGATCGAGTAGAATCGGTGGACGAACAGCACAGTTTCGGGGTGACCGGACGCTGGGGTCGGGGCGACCGGACGCACAAGTCTAGAGTCCGGTCGTTGAATGTTTGCTCTGTGATTTTTGTTGACTTGACCGGACGCTCCGCTGTTCAGTGACCGGATGCGCTCCTGCTACTGTTCATCTGTTTGGGCCTGTGTGACCGGACGCTTGACTCCTGACCGGACGCTCAGACTCAGTGAGTCCGGTCAGGAACAGAGAGGTTCCAAAACTGTCTTTGGTTCACCGGACGCGTCCGGTGCTTCTTGACCGGACGCAGGCAGAGTCCGGTCAGTGCTGTCCTACGCGTTTTCGTCCGCAGTTTGTTCGCCCGACTTACGATTTGAGATCCGCTTGTTGCGTTGGATTCCTGACTTCGTGCTCTACAGAAATCGGGCTTCTCGCTTTACAAAATAGCCTGTCACTAGTTGACCTGCGTGAACTTGGGTGAGGGAATTTTTGTGGTGTCCCGCTGTGTTCCTAGGGAACATCCACCCATTCTCTTGGGTCGTGGACATCACGCAGATCGGTTTTGCTCTTGGGGTTGATTTTCAGGACAGAGGTTTAAAGTTTCAGAAAAGAAATTTAAAGCTCCCATTCACCCCCCCCCCTCTAGTCGCTTTCTGGTAGCTCTTTCGGTTCTTCAATTGGTATCAGAGCGGGTTAAGGATCTTCCACCTTAGCCGGTTCCAGATCCACAAAAGGCGACATGGATCGCGGCGTGGGCAAACCGCCGTTTTTCGATGGGACGAACTATGCGTATTGGAAGATACACATGTCGGCCTATCTGCAGAGTATTGGTGCTTCCATTTGGGATATTTGCAACTCTGCTGATTACGTGGTCTTGGCTGCTCATGAGACTCAGCATCAGATCGATGAGCACGATGCCAATAGCCGAGCCCGTAATGCTCTTTTCTCTTGTTTGAGCATGTCCGAGTTTGATCGCGTTTCTCACCTCGCTACGGCTCGGGAGATTTGGGCTACCCTCATGCGTTTCCATGAGGGAACCACTCAAGTCAAAACCCGTCTCTACGAGTCGTTCAAGCGAGAGTATGAGAACTTTCGACATATGCCTGGCGAGAGCATAGAAAGTTTATTCGCTCGCTTTCAGGTGATTGTCAACAGGATGAGGGCTAACAAGGAGCTGTTGCCTTTCGACGATCATGAGAGAGCTTTGAAGCTCTTGCACACTCTCGATCGGTCGGTGTGGGACTCAAAGGTTCAGGCGATCATCGAATCGCCTAACTATGAGACCCTCACATGCGACGAGCTCTTCAGTAAGCTCAAGTCCAGTGAGATTGACGCCATGGCGAGGGCTTCTTATGAAAATCCTTCTGGCCCATCGATGGCTTTGGTTTCTGGCTCTTCTACTAACCCCTCTGGAGGCTTTGCACTTTCTACTCTTCTTTCTGTCACAGAGGAGCAACTGGAGTTCATGGGGGATGACGAGTTGGCTTTGCTCGCCAACCGGTTCTCGCGGTTCCACAACAACCGCATGAACCGTCGCCGCGGAGGAGGACGCTCGGGCTGTTTCGAGTGCGGCGACCCCAACCACTTCATCGCAAATTGCCCGAAGAAGAACAAGCAAGTCTTCGGCAAGGCGGATCATGGGCACAAGTACGACTCCAGCAAGCGCAAGGAGAAGTACATCCCCGCGAAGCACAAGCGGAAGGGCGGCTTCGACAAGGAGTACATCAAGACGAAGTACTTGGAGAAGGCCCAGGCTGAGCAGCGTGCTTTCTTCGCCACGCTCAGCAACATCGACGACTCGGATGATGACTCCGCTGCCTCAAGGGATGACGAGTCCGAGAAGAAGAAGATGATCGAGGACAAGTTGAACGACCTCTGCTTCTTCGCCGACGACGACGGCTTCTGCACCATGGCCCTCGGCAAGGAGGTCGATGGCGAGCTGGAGGAGATCCCTCGGAACGACGACGACGACGACGACACCTCCCAGGTATCTCAGACCCCCGACGAGCTTTCTGCTGAGGTCGAGAAACTTACTGCCGCGCTACTTAGTCAGGATAAGTTGCTTAGGCGTGCTGCTAAAGAGCGCAAGGAGTTTAGGCAGAAGTGGGAGGATACGGTGAAGGAACTTGAGTTTGCCAAGTCCACCGTAGTCGTGTCTGAGGAGGTTGAGTGCGAGATGTGCACCACACACATGACCGACCTTCTCACTTTGAGGAGCAAGTATGCTGTGTTGGTAGGAGAGGTGGATGAGTTGAAGGCTAGATCCTCGCTGTTGGGTGCGTGCAAGTCCTGTGCGGGCTTGCAATCTGAGTTGGCAGAGAAGAATGCCAAGATTGTGTCTCTTGAAGAGGCCAACTCGGGTAGCACATGTGTAGCAAGGTGTGTTCTTTGTGAGGGTTTGGAGATGGAGATCGCTAACGTGAAACATGGCAAGATGCAAACCGAGGAGGAAAACACATACCTTCGGACCATCTTGTCATGGGTGTCTAGTGGTGAGCCACAGCTCGGGATGATGATCTCCCAATTCAAGCGAGCTGTTGGAGGTCCAGGTGTAGGCTTTGCTCCGGGTGTTGATGTTTCGTCTTTTGGGAAGATTGGAGAGTCGAGGGGTCTTAACCCATGTGAGAAGCCCAACTCCACCACTACTCCCAAGCTTACCAAGATCCCACCCAGAGAGCCTCTAAAGCCTAACACCAAGGATGGTGTATTTGTGGAACCTCCGAGAGCTCCACCCAAGAAACAGTCTTGGGCTCCAAAGCCAAACCACCTCAAGAACAAGCTAGACACCATGCCACCCATTCAAGAGGAGCTTATGCCACAGAAGGGCAAAGTGATCCACACCCACTACCGTGAGTACCAACAACCATTGTGAGCATTGTGGGAGAGATGGACACTTGAGTGAGTTTTGCTTTCGGCGCAAGAGAGAGGCGCGCCGTGCAAAGGAGATGAACAACCCGGACATGTACCATCCTTTCCATGATGTACATGTGCCGAACGTTCAGAGGCGTGCTACTAGGATTAGAGGTCCAAAACCTTAAGTTCCTAGGCCTAGGTCGCGAGGAGGACGTGCCCGGTGGGAGCCTGCAGTTGTGGGCTATGGACCCCGTGGCGGTGGCTTTGTAGTGGAGCGTTTTCCGCCACCGCATTTTGAGTATCGCGATGGACGCTCCTCCCTTAGCGGACCACGTTTTCCTCAACGTGGTGATCGCTCTTCCCGTAGGCGTGCTAGGAATGGTTTTTCTGCTAACCGTTCTTTTGAGCAGCCGGCCCAACACTGGTATTCCTCCTACTTCACTAACCCCAGTGTTGGACCGTATGCTCATCCTATGTATTTTTATTGATGTAGGTAAAACGATTGGAGAACGTTTGGTTGGTGGATTACGGGTGTTTGAGGCACATGACCGGAAACGCCAAGTGGTTCTCCAGTCTTAGTCCGGTCGCTGGAAAGGAGTTTATCACCTTCGGCGACAACAGCAAAGGTAAGGTGTTGTCTCGTGGGTCGGTGCTAGTTAATGAGCACTGTGTTGCGCGATGTTGCTCTTGTTTCTAACTTGCATTTTAACCTTCTTTCTGTTTCACAACTTTTCGATGATGACTATGAGATTCGTTTTAAACCGAATCTCAGTCGCATTTTGGATCCTCAGGGCAATCTTGTATGTGTGATTTCGCCCTTTGGAAAAGTCTTTCGTGCGGATTTCTCGGAATCGTTTGGAGTTTCTCGTTGTCTTTTGGCTGGACCTTCCTCCTCTGATCTTTGGAAGTGGCATAGGAGACTAGGTCACCTGAGCTTCGACTTGCTTGCAAGACTTAGCTCACTTGGCTTAATCCGAGGATTGCCCAAGTTGTCCATGGAGAAGGATCTTGTTTACCATTCTTGTAGACATGGGAAGATGGTAGCCGCTCCCCACCATCTAGTGACTCAGGTCATGACCAAGCGCCCTGGAGAGCTTTTGCACATGGACCTTGTTAGTCCGGCTCGGGTGAGCTCGGTTGGGGGGGAAGTGGTATGTGCTTGTTGTTGTTGACGATTTTTCGAGATATTCGTGGGTCTTATTTTTAGCTGAGAAGACCGAGACTTTCTCCTTTACTCGCAATCTGATTTTGCGTCTTCAGAATGAGTTCCCTATGAACTCAATGCGAGCAATTCGGAGTGATAATGGTTCTGAATTCAAGAATTCAGATTTTGAGAAATTTTGTAACTCTTTGGGTTTAGAGCATCAGTTTTCTTCTCCCTACACACCGCCACAAAATGGTGTTGTAGAGAGGAAGAATCGGACCCTTGTAGAGATGGCCAGGACGATGCTCGATGAGCATAGGACTCCTAGGCGATATTGGGCCGAAGCCATGAGCACTGCATGCTATATTTCCAATCGCATTTTTCTCCGAGCTTTCTTGAAAAAGACTTCTTATGAGTTGCGTTTTGGAAAACTACCCAAGGTGAGTTATTTTAGAGTCTTTGGTTGCCACTGTTTTATACTCAAGAAAGGCAACCTGGACAAATTTGAGTCTCATTCTTTAGACGGTGTATTTTTGGGTTATGGCACTCACACTCGTGCTTATCGTGTACTTAACCTTGATACTAACCGAGTCATGGAGACATCAGATGTCACCTTCGATGAGACCATGGTTTGTCCTTCTTCTCGTTTTGAGCGTGCAGGTGATCATGAGGTTGGTGAGTCTCTTTTTGATGATGAGGACGAAGGTGCTGAAGGGATGGATGATCAAGCACCTCCTCCACCTGCTGTGCCGCAAGGAGCGGCTTCTACTACGACTCACAGCCCCGATCCTTCTTCCTCGACGACTTGGGGGCCGTGGGATCCGCCACCTCGAGCGGTACCTTTTGTACCCGAGGAGGCACCAGCTGCTGTTTAGGGGGAGGCTACATCAGCTCGGGAGGCGCCATGACACATTCAGCACCAACGCCCGCCTCAACAGATGATCGGCAGCATCGGCGAACGTGTCACTCGGTCAAGGTCACAACAAATCTCTCACTTTGCTCATTCTGCATTTGTTGCTGATTTTGAACCCCGAGATGTTGGACACGCTTTGACGGATCCGGATTGGGTCAATGCCATGCATGAGGAGTTGGAAAATTTTGAAAGAAATCGGGTTTGGGTTTTGGTTCCTCTTCCTCTTGATTGTCATCCTATTGGGACAAAATGGGTTTTCAAAAACAAACAAGGAGAGGATGGCCATGTTGTGAGAAACAAGGCCAGACTAGTAGCCCAGGGGTATAGTCAGAAGGAGGGGATAGACTATGAGGAGACGTTTGCTCCTGTAGCTCGTTTGGAGGCAATTTGGATACTCTTGGCTTTTGCTGCATCCAAAGGGTTTAAACTTTTTCAAATGGATGTCAAGAGTGCCTTCTTAAACGGCTACATAGAAGAAGAGGTGTATGTGAGACAACCCCCCGGTTTCGAAAATCCCAAGTTTCCAAACCATGTTTTTAAACTTCACAAAGCTTTGTATGGTTTGAAACAAGCCCCTAGAGCCTGGTATGATAGGTTGAAAACCTTTTTGCTTGCTAAGGGTTTTAAAATGGGATGTGTTGATAAAACGCTTTTTCTCCTCAAGCAAGGCAATGACACTATCTTGGTCCAGATTTACGTGGATGATATCATTTTCGGTGGTTCTTCTCACGCTTTGGTTGCCAAGTTTGCAGATACTATGAGCAGGGAATTTGAGATGAGCATGATGGGCAAGTTGACGTTTTTCCTCGGGTTGCAAATCAAGCAATCTCGAGAGGGAACGTTTGTTCACCAGGGTAAGTATACCAAGGATATCCTGAAGAAATTCGATATGGGTGAGGCCAAGCCTCTTCCAACACCCGTGTCGACCACGACGGCCCTGGATGCGGACAAGGATGGAGAAGCTGTGGACCAGAAGGAGTACCGGAGTATGATCGGGTCGCTGCTGTACCTGACGGCGACACGCCCGGACATTCAGTTCGCGGTGTCTTTGCGCACGATTTCAGTCGTCGCCGCGCACCTCTCACCGTCAGGCGGTCAAGCGCATTATGAGGTACTTATGCTTCACTCCAGTGTTTGAGATTTAGTATTCTGCTTCCTCCACCCTTTCCCTTTGCGGTTATTCCGATGCCGATTTTGCTGGTTGTCGCATTGAGCGCAAGTCCACTTCTGGAACTTGTCAGTTTATTGGTTCTTCTCTTGTATCGTGGTCTTCTCGCAAGCAGTCTAGTGTCGCCCAGTCTACCACGGAGGCTGAGTATGTTGCTGCGGCTAGCTGCTGTTCCCAGTTGCTCTGGATGATGGCCACTTTGCGTGATTTTGGCCTGAGCTTTTCTCGCGTTACTTTGCTTTGTGACAGCACGAGTGCTATTAGCATTGCTAAGAACCCCGTGATGCACTCTAAGACCAAACACATTGATGTGCGCTTTCATTTTCTGCGAGACCACTATGAGAAGGGTGATATCGACCTTCGCCATGTCGATACTCATCATCAGTTGGCTGATATTTTCACCAAGCCTTTGGACCAATCAACTTTTGCTAGGTTGAGAGGTGAGCTTGGTGTGTGTTTCCCCTTTTAGATGGGGGAAACATTTTGGTTCTTGTATTTTAAATTGACTCTTTTTCTTTCATTTGTTTCTTCATGCATCTTTTCATTTCATCCTGCATATTTCCATTCAGAGCTTCATGTATATAATCTTTAGAATGTGACTATGCTTTGTAGAGTATTTGCTCCGATGCTTTATGATTGATGCTTGTAGCTTATGCTCTTTCTGATCACTGATACATGTTGTGAGCAGAGCTATTTTATGAATGGTGAATTTGCTTAATGAACATAAAACTTGAAAATGTTCACCATTGAGATAAGCAACTAACATGTGTAGAAGTGTTGAAGTCACTTGTGCTTTTTCATATATGCTAGGTTGCTATGTCTCTAGTTCTGAGTCATTCACTTGCTTGGTATGTTCATATGCTGCTTTAATCTTGAACCAAGTCAAGTAAATTGGAAAGATCGAGATGGGATTGCTTGTCAACACATCACAGTTTCGAGACTGTTTCTCATTGCATTTTGAGTTAAACTTGAGCTGTGTAGTGTATGACCGAAACTGTTGCTTTAAGCTTCTGATTGCTTCTACATAGGCTTCGCACAGTTGAAAAGTTAGGCAATGACAAGTTTTCAACCTCTCGCAATCACATGCTGAAATTTTGAACTTGTGTAATTTAACCGCTGCAACTCTGATAAAATTTTGCATACACAAGTCTATGTTTCATTCTATAGCATGATGGTTGAACTGTGCTAGGCGTAGCTCACCTTTGTATACAGGTTTAGCATTTGTTTGACTTCCTGTCTGTACATGCCTAGTGCTATTTTGATGGTGAATACCTTTCGACTGAAAACTGCTCTTGTTGCTCAAATGTTCAAATTTCATATTTGGTGATCAGATTGAGCCTTTGCTAGCATTCTGTGCATTTTATGAGTCATCGGATCAGCACTCTGTTTAGCATCTTCATATTCTATCGACTATATTCCTGAAGCTGCTAACTTGCATTTTGACTCATATGCATTTGGAGGGAGAGTTCTTCTGTCAAGGGGGAGAAAATTGTTTGATGGTGCATTTTCATCTAAGGGGGAGAAGATATTGACAAATCATGAGATTCCCTGGTTGTATGCACTATTGGAGGGGGAGTTTGAGCTAAGCTTGCTTTTTCGGTTTTTGCAATTTTTCAATTGGTTCGGAGCTTCCTCGCTAGCGGTGTTGAGCCTGTTCTGCCTCTTCTTGAGGGCTAGCCTTACTTTGCTTGATTTTCAGTTGATTCTTCAATTGGTATCAAGTTTTCTCGCTAGCGGTGTTGAGCCTGTTCTACCTCTTCTTGAGGGCTAGCTTTGCTTTGCTTGGTTGCGTCGAGCCGTTGCCCATGTCTTTGGGAACCAAGTTGTTTTGCTCTTTCCACTTGACCTTCTTCGGCTTTGCTATGCTTTTGGGTCATTTGGTCGAGTTCTCTCTCTTTCTTTCTTCCTTCCTCTATTCTAGTATGATTTGTGTTGGTAGTTGACAATGCACTCATCAAGGGGGAGATTGCGGATACATGGGTGTATGCCGAGTCTCTGAGTGATGAGTGATTGTCAACTGGGATGATGCGCATGTTCTTTGCCTTGTGTTGTGCAGGTGTCGAGCATAGATACAGTGATCAAGGGCAAGGTGAAGGTCAAGTAGAGACGTGCCGTGCTGATGGACCGAGAGTGGCGAAGGGCGGAAGTGAGGCTTGGACTGAGGGACTGGTGGCTTGAGGATCAACTGTGGTGGCTGACAGCCTGGGACAGCGACGAGTGAAGACTTGCGGTCACGGTGTTGCTCAAGTCGAGGACTTGGGGACACGTGTCGGTGGACGGGGTGCACGGGCGGTGCATCCCATCTACGGCTCGGTTTGGTGGTTGAACCACAGAAAAACCACCGAGTGGACGGTTTCCAGGTTTGGGCCTCAAAACCTGGGCACTGATGGTTTCCGAGTTTGGGCCACAAAACTCGGGCTGAGGACGGTTTCCAGGTTTGGGCCTCAAAACCTGGGCACTACGGGTTTCTGAGTTTGGGCCACAAAACTCAGGCGATGGACGGCTGGTTTCCCGGTTTGAGCCTCAAAATCGGGGGATAGCTGTGAAGGCTGGTTTCCCGGTTTGGGCCACAAAACTGGGGGCGACGTCCAAGAAAAGGACAAGCGGAGCGGTGGCGGCACGTGGCGGCAATCGGTGAGGTCGCGTCGAGGCGAAGCTACCAGTTGTGCGGGCGCGGCCGTCGGATCACCACCTGTCTTGAGTTGGTCAGGAATACCCCTAGGGTTAGCCTGCTCGCTCATTAGCTGTAAGGGTAGAAGGGGAATAATTGTATTAGGGTATATAAGGAGAGGCCTCCCCTCCCTCCAGACTCATCTCAGCATTTGCTATTTTCATTCTAGGGCTTCCTGCTTCCCATTCCCTGCTGTAGCTACTGAGATCCGCAGAGACGGTGAACAATACCTCTGTGTATTTGCTTTTTGAGGAAACGAGACCGTAATCTCGTTGTCTCCTCGTGGGGACGAATTTCGGCTCGCAATTCGTGGTTTGATTCGCGTTTTGAACTTGTTCTTCGCGTTCTTCGTTTTTCTCCACGATTTTCCCGTCACTCGTTCTTCCTCTACGTTGAGTCTTTCGCGATTCCGTTTGAACTGAGTTGTTCTAGATCGTGAGGCACTTCTTTGTACCAAACGAATTCACCTCTAACCTCACGAGCTAGTAGATCGGTCGATTTTTGTTTCGGGTCAAGTTTTTCACCCTTCCCCCGAATTTCTTCGATTCATCGATTTGGAGTTAGGTTCGAGCCATGATCTCTTAGAGATAGCTCACTATCCTCCTTGTGACTCCTCTCACCAAGTTTGATCCCTAGAGGATTCGTTTTGGGTGAGATCGAGTAGAATCGGTGGACGAACAGCACAGTTTCGGGGTGACCGGACGCTGGGGTCGGGGCGACCGAACGCACAAGTCCAGAGTCCGGTCGTTGAATGTTTGCTCTGTGATTTTCGTTGACTTGACCGGACGCTCCGCTGTTCAGTGACCGGACGCGCTCCTGCTACTGTTCATCTGTTTTGGCCTGTGTGACCGGACGCTTGACTCCTGACCGGACGCTCAGACTCAGTGAGTCTGGTCAGGAACAGAGAGGTTCCAAAACTGTCTTTGGTTGACTGGACGCGTCCGGTGCTTCTTGACCGGACGCAGGCAGAGTCCGGTCAGTGCTGTCCTGCGCATTTTCGTCCGCAGTTTGTTCGTCCGACTTACGATTTGAGATCCGCTTGTTGCGTTGGATTCCTGACTTCGTGCTCTACAGAAATCGGGCTTCTCGCTTTACAAAATAGCCTGTCACTAGTTGACCTGCGTGAACTTGGGCGAGGGAATTTTTGTGGTGTCCCGCTGTGTTCCTAGGGAACATCCACCCATTCTCTTGGGTCGTGGACATCACGCAGATCGGTTTTGCTCTTGGGGTTGATTTTCAGGACAGAGGTTTAAAGTTTCAGAAAAGAATTTTAAAGCTCCCATTCACCCCCCCTCTGGTCGCTTTCTGGTAGCTCTTTTGGTCCTTCACTCCTTTGCATCCCAGGCTTTGACACCCTCTTTCCAGAGAACTTTGAGCTCATCAATAAGAGGCTGCAAGTACACATCAATGCTAACACCAGGCGATTTTGGTCCTGGTATCATCATCGACAACATCCAATACGACTGTTTGAAACACAACCATGGCGGAAGATTGTAAGGAATTAAAATCACAGGCCAGCAACTGTATGACATATTCATCATACCAAACGGATTGAATCCATCAGATGCCAGACCTAGCCTGACATTACGAGGATCTTTTGAAAACCATTTATAGGTTGTATCCACATGTTTCCATGCTTTGGAGTCCGTAGGATATCGCAATTTTCCATCATCCACCAATTCTTCCTTATGCCAACGCATATATGTTGCTCTAGTTGCTGACATATATATCCTTTGGAGCCGTGGAATTAGTGGGAAGTACCGCAACATCTTACGTGGAACACGCTTTTTTGACCCACAACTACTGGCATCATCCTGTTCCTCTTTAGACAGCTTCCACCTTGTCTCACCATATTTTGGGCAATTATCCAGGGCCTCATATTCTTTCCCTCTGAATAACACACAATCATTATAGCATGCGTCTATCTTTTCATAATGTAGACCAAGATCTCTAACAATCTTTTTGATCTTATCCATACTATTTGGGAGGCAGTGTCCTTTAGGAAGAACAAGCAAGAACAGGGCAAGTACGTACTCCAAGCAAGCATTACTACAACCAAACATGCACTTCATCTGAAACATTTTGACAATGAAAGACACCTGGGTAGCTTCCGTGCAGCCTGGATACAACTCCTTCCTGGCCTCTTCTAGCAATTTAAAGAACTTTTGTGCCATCTCATTTGGTTGTTCCTCATCAATTTCTCCATGTATGGTACCCTTGATCAAAGAATGTATCAAATCTGTGGTACGAGCCCTATCATCGACATCATCATCATCATCATGATCACGTACAACCAAGCCTTCACATATACTTTCCTCCTTGCGGATGAAGCCTTCATCAAAACCTTTCCGAAGCAAATGATTCTGAACATCAGAAAATTTTCTAAATGACATGGAACGACATTGTGAACATGGACATGGTGTCGTTCCTCCTTTCGAGCTGCCTCCAAAGGCGCTATTAAGATATTCAGTTAATCCTTGTTGCCACTCTGTAGATGTCTTATCCAGACGCATCCAACTTCTACCTTGCTGTGACGACATTGATTTCAACTCCTGACAAAAATAGCACAAAGATAAATATGTCTTCTCTATTTCTTCAAATGCAAAATCACTATGGATATTAATGATGTCCAAATAAAATCCTTCGCAATGCCCTGCCCTACGTACCTACGCTGTTCAATATTTGTAACAATTCAAATAAAAACATCGAAGTACAAATTCATAACCCTACCACACTATACAATTACCGTCTATAGAAAACAAATAATCGATCATGGGTATTGGTGTGGTACTTACAAACGTCACATCGTCGACGTACGTTGTCGGTTGCGTCGTCGTGGTGCCACGGCGGTGAGGCGGACAGCAGGTGAAGCTTCCTCCGTCGTCTTCAGATGACGGCCAGGCGAGGGCACGAGTTCCTTCGATGACCGCCGCCGCCAACGAAGACGTCTTCCTTCGATGACCGCCGCCGCGAAGACGTGCGACTCGCCGACGTACGAGAGAGATCGAAGGAATACGTGATGGGCTGATGGACCTCATCCGATAATTAGCTTGTGCAATCAGTCAAAACATGTTCATTTAAATATAAAAGAGATCATATACTCTTCCATGCAACAACAAACATCTATCCCAGTGGTTTGTCCTCAACCTAGACATGCAAGAGCTCACAGGTTCGAGTCCAAAGCCTGCCCCTTAGCAGGCATGATTTTTTTAAGCGATTATTATTAAGTGCAAGATATTTTTTGTTCAGATATTTGCCATTTCACTTATGACATACCTCATTTAAATTAGCAGCCATGTTTTTAAAATTTACAATCTAATTGTTAGGTGCAAGTTTTTTTTAAAAAAATATTTAACAATTTACTTACTAAACATCTCATTTAAATTAAGATTAACAATTCACTTATATTATGTAGCCACAATGTGTTTTTACATTTCTCAATTCTAATTAAAATTGGTCGCATCAAACATAAATTCGTTGCAATAGCACTTCCTAATTGCATCTACATTCTAAACTGGTGCAATACCACTTACATAATGCATCAAAAATTCAAGACTAATACAACCAAAGGTGTTTGATGCAATAATTTCTACCTATTGCATCCCTATTCCTAAATGATGCAATAGCACTTCTTAATTGCATCTACATTCTAAACTGGTGCAATACCACTTACATAATGCATCGACAATTGAAGACTAATTCACCCAAATGTGTTTGATGCAATAATTCCTACCAATTGCATCCCTGTTCCTAAAGGATGCAATAGATCAAACTTATTGCATCCACAGGAATTACTATCGTATCCAACTCTTTTTTGATGCAATAACGACTACATATTGAATCAGATTCTAAACACTGATGCAATAGCACCCACCTATTGCATCAGATTCTTATTTGATGCAAGGGAACTTGATGCAATAGGGTCAAAACCTTGTAGTGTGCCCATGCCTTTGGGGACCAAGTTGTCTTGCTCTTTCCACTTGACCTTCTTCGGCTTTGTTATGCTTTTGGGTCATTTGGTCGAGTTCTCTCTCTTCCTTCCTCCCTTCTTCTATTCCATTATGATTTGTGTTGGTAGTTGACAATGCACTCATCAAGGGGGAGATTGCGGATACATGGGTGTATACCGAGTCTCGAGCGATGAGTGATTCTCAACTGGGACAATGCGCATGTTCTTTGGCTTGTGTTGTGCAGGTGTCGAGCACGGATACAGTGATCAAAGGCAAGGTGAAGGTCAAGTAGAGACGTGTCGTGCCGATGGACCGAGAGTGGCGAAGGGCGGACGTGAGGCTTGGACTGAGGGATCGGTGGCCTGAGGATCAGCTGTGGTGGCTGACAGCCAGGGACAGCGACGAGCAAGGCACGGTGTTGCTTGGGTCGAGGACCTAGGGACACGTGTCGGTGGACGGGGTGCACGAGCGGTGCATCCCCTCTACGGCTCGGTTTGGTGGTAGAGCCACAGAAAAACCACCGAGTGGACGGTTTCCAGGTTTGGGCCTCAAAACCTGGGCGCTGATGGTTTCCGAGTTTGGGCCACAAAACTCGGGCTGAGGACGGTTTCCAGGTTTGGGCCTCAAAACCTGGGTGCTGCGGGTTTCTGAGTTTGGGCCACAAAACTCAGGCGATGGATGGCTGGTTTCCCGGTTTGGGCCTCAAAACCGGGGGTTGGTCGTGAAGGCTGGTTTCCCGGTTTGGGCCACAAAACCGGGGGAGAAGTCCGGGAAAAGGACAAGCAAAGCGAAGGCGGCATGTGGCGGCAATCAGTGAGGTTGCGTCGAGGCAACGCTACCAGTTGTGCGGGCGTGGCCGTCGGATCACCACCTACCACAAGTTGGTCCAGAATAACCCTAGGGTTTAGCTGGTTCGCTCGGTAATTAGTTAGGGGTAGAGTGGGAATTAGAATTAGGATAAGTAGAGGGAGATACCCACCTCCCATCCTATCTCAGTCATTTGCTCTTTGCCTTCTAGGTTTTCCTGCTCTCCCAATCCCCTACTGTAGCAACTGAGATCCGCAGAGAACCATACCTCTGTGTACTGGAGATTTTGAGGAAGTGAGACCGTAATCTCACTATTGTAGTGTGTGGTAGCCACACGGTTGCGGATCGATGTGTTGATTCGCGTTTTGTTCGTGTTCTTCGCGTTTTTCGTTTCTCCACGATTTTCCCGTCACTCGATCTCCCTCTCTACTGCGTCTTTTCGAAATCCGTTTGAATCAACTTGTTCTTTATAGTGAGGAGATCATTTCCACCGAAGGAATTCATCTAACTCCTCACGAACTAGTAGATCGGGTTGATTTCGTTTTCGTGGCGCTTTTTTGGTTCATACTCCTTCCCTCTCGGATTCCCGTTGATTGAGTTGCTTTGAGCGGATGATTTCTTGGGGATAGTCTCCCAACTACCTCGTGACCATCTTATCCAAGTTTGGGAACTAGGGATTTTGAGTTGAATTGGATTTGGGGAGATTTGAGTTGAGGGCAACCAAAATTGCCCTCACTGGGCACCCGCGGACAGTCCGCAGTTGGGGGCGCGGATAGTCCGCGCGTCGTGCTCCGATCGAGCAGTGGTCGCGTGGCTCGGCTGGGCTGACTTGTTTTTGACCGGCGGACAGTACGCAGTACTGTTGGTAGTTCTTAACTTTACTAAAGATAGAGCTAGGCAACTATCCCCGGTAACGGCCCAGAAATGCTTGTTGACACTTGCTAACGTCGTTACTAGGAGTAGACTATGGAATCTATCCCTGGCAACGAAGCCAGAAATTCTTGTAGCAAGTCCAGTCACTATACCTAAAGGAGTGAAGCTAAAGCAGCTATCTACTAATGTCAAATGGGGTTGTCAATCCCAACACTAGGTGGAGCTAGCTAGAGAGATTGCAATCTACCTAGAGGAGATTCTGCAAGCGCATAGAACTATCGTAGTAGCACTTCGCCTGGGAGTACCAGGTGTCGATTTATTTGATACCAAAGGAAGGCTAGGGTGGTGTATGAGTCGAGTCAAGGAGGGGATGAGAGTCGAAGAATAAGAAAGGGAAAAGGACAGAAGAGAAGAGAGGAGATGAAAGGCTAGAAAGAATTTATGAGTGGATAGGTAAGGATGAAATGAATGGTTAAGGTAAGGTGGATAGACAGGTAGATAGGGGGAACAAGATAACTAAGGATAACTAATATAACTAACTAATAATTAATAACTACTCCTAGATAACTATGAAGCAAGATAAGCAAATGCCAAATAAGCAACCAGGTTAAGTATAGTTTTATTCCTATCTTGTCAAGTACCGAGGCGTACTAGCCTTTACCACTGACTTAGGTTGAACGCTAGCACAACGAGCCTTACTGTTAAACTAGACCAACTACGTGGTGGAATTCAAGGCGCACAGGGCTGTCACCACCTGCTTGCTACCACAGCTATCCGGGGGTCTAGCCGTATCTGAAGGTAAGTCTATAACTAAGCACCACACCTAATTATATTCTAACTATCTCTATCCTGGCCTAGAATAGAGACACCCTTGCGGACGTCAGAGCAAATACTTGACTTAATAAGATAAACACTAAACTAACTAAGCAACCTATTGGCAAAGATCAAACACTAAGCACACTAGAGATTAACTACTATGGCTAAGTGAATTGAAATGTAGGATAGATAGGTACTCAAGCAATCAATCAAGTATACTACTCGATACTGGTAAGTAGAATAAAGTAATACTTGAAATGATGAACTAGAATATAGTAAAGTGCTTGAGTTACAAGAGCAAAACCTGAACCGGATATGAAGGAAGACTCTTCCCAACTCCAGGACCGATTACTCGCACACTTCTACTCTTGAGCTAAGCCTTGAGCAGCGCTTCCGCGAGGGCAATGAGGCAAGGATGCCTTGCTCTACTAGCTACCTACTTGCCTAAGCTTGGCTAAATCCTAAGCTATTAGCTCTCTGGCTTTAGCCTTGCTTTCCTCTTTGCTTCTTCCTTCCTTTCCATGCTTGATGTGAAGTGACGCCTCTAGGGGGGTATTTATAGCCCAAGTGAGTGAGGGGGGTACTTATAGGGGGCAGCCAACCGACCTAGGGCAAACCCTAGTGGCGGGCGCTAGCCCTAGGTGGCGGCCGCCACCCCCTGGCCCTTGGATGCACCGTCATTGATCCTACGGTCTCCAGGGACTCCTCCAAGGCGGTTCCAAGGTCGGTTGCATGTCCAAATAACCGTCACATGGGCATTAGGTCATGATCCACGTGACATCTCTTCTTAGCCCTTCGATGCCACCGACCTAGTGACCAAGGGCAAAGATTTGGCCCTAGGGTGGTCACACGGATCAGTGACGTGGCAGGGGAGAGTTTGGGCCTCTCCTTGGTGGCGGGCGCCACCCCACTAGGGCCCAAATGGGCCCTGGTGAGTGGGCTCGGTCCCTGGTGGGTCCATTCTCCAAATTTGGTCCAAATCCTGCATTCAAATAAAAATCTATGGAATGTGGAATTTGGTTAGTTTGAAACCTATTTGACTACTTTTCATGCCTTTTTGTTGAATTTTTGGGTAAAATGTTGATGGTAAAATAAGTGTTTAAGGACCATCAACAAGCTCCCCCAAGCTAACCTGTTGCTCGTCCTCGAGCAACAATGCGGTTTAAGCATTGAGCATGAAATAGATAGCAACTTAAGATATATACAAGTGCATATTGTATAGTGAGAAATAACTTAGTGTATATCATTAATCATAGCAATGTGGGGCTTATAGCTTTTCACTTCAAACATGCAAGAGTGAAATAAAACAGTAGATAGGAAACTTTTATCTTGCTTAGGTTTGACTAGGATTCTGTTTGGAGGTTTTTTAAGGTTTTCAAAAGATAAAAACTTGCTTAAGTCCTCCAAGATTCACTCAATCACTCAATGGTGTTTAAATCCTCACTTAGGCCAAAATGTAGCCTCTCCTATTTCTAAAGAATGATATGTGGAGTTATAGGTAGGCTAAGAATCATGAGCAAATTGCATAATGTTTATTGCTAAGCTAGACACTCACATCATAGGGAGCAGCAAATCATAAATATTGATCAAGATGTGCATGTGTGGTTATGTGGAAGTGTATAGAGAGATATTTCATAATCCTTTCTAGTTAACTTCTGGGGTCTAGAGATAATGATAACTCTCTCTCTTTTTCGATACATAGTGAGTAGACAAAAATGTGTCCTCACATTTTCTTAGGACATAGTCCTCTCTTGAGCTACTTTGCTCACTCTTTTTTTTCATATCTCTCTTTTTTAGCTCTAGATTTCCCCAGATTGTCTATAGGAAAGGATTTTAGAAATGAAAAGGGGGAAGAAAGAGAAATGCTTATTCCCAGTGTAGGAATAGCATAAGGCTAGCAATGGAACATTTGGCAAGGCATTGCATATCTCCAGTGTAGAGAATGAGCAATTTATTTGGTGGTTGCAAACTTCCAAAGTGGAGAGTAAGCAATTTATGGTGGGTGTGTGTATCTTGATCAAAAGAAATGATAAGCTTCTCTACTAAGATCTATGAGGTCTAACAAAGCTCAACACAAACAAAGCTCTTTGTGGTTTTGACTAACAAATATTTGGCTAGAGGTGGGATGGGATAAAATCCAGGAGGAAGTTTTAGCAAGGTTTTCATGATTTTTAAAAGAAATCCTCCAGATTAGGTCCTAATTTCACCTTAGCAAGTTTAAAGAATTACTCCATTTCTAACTAACTTTATTCACTAAGCATGATTTTAGTTAAAACATGTGCAACCCACAAAAGCTACAACTTAGATAAAACTAGTTATTCTAACTATAACAATAGCATTTGCATGGCATATTTTATTTCTTATTCAGGTTCCAACATTTTTAAGCAGATTTTATCATTTTTACTCATGGGATAATTACTTAGGCAAGTATGTAACATTCAAAAAAATTTCAAAAGATATAGAATTTAAGAACCGAACATAAAGAGTAAGGTTGAAACATACCTTATTGGCGCGAGGATCTCCCCCAAGCTGGCTTCTTGCTTGGTGAAGGGTCTTCATCTTTCTCGGTCGGAGCTCTTGTTCTTATTTTATTAAAAAGGAAACTATCTAATGTTGTGAAAAAGGGAAACTATCCTATTATGATATTTTATTATTCTAGCTAAGTTAACATATACTTATGCTTATAACTAATGATAACTGATTTTTTTTAGTTACATGCATGACATATGTTATTTATTTGAAAAAGGGAAATTTGAAGGGAAATTTAAAAGTAAATCCATACCTTAAATCCATGGAATTTCATCCTTATTGGGTGGATCTTCTTCCTTGGGTGCTTCTTCTTTAAGTACTTCATCGGGTTCTTCTTCTTTTGGCACCTCTCCTTTGTTATGTGAATTACACAACTCAGGAGAAGGTGGTTCTTTCTTTCTGTTCCACCTTGTTCTTAAGCGCCTCTTCTTGGTACGAACGGGTTTTGCTTCCTGCATGTTAGCGGCATATGCGGGACCACGGGAAAAGGAGAATATTTCCTTCCTCCCTCCTAATGTCATTTGCATTTTACCACTCCCCACATATATGCAAGCATCAACAGTGTTCAAGAAAGGTCTACCTAAAATTAGAGGCACATCTTTCCTATTTCCCATATCTAGTATTATGAAATCAGCAGGAACATATGATCCTCTTATATAAATAGGTAAATCAGTGACTATTCCTTCTACATAGCATGTTGATTGATCAGCTAGCACGTCATAGGCAGATGTGGATGACATGGGTGGAAAGAACGAGTTTTCATAGAAATCCTTAGATAAAATGTTCACACTCGATCCTAAATCACACATGGCATTTTTAAAGACTTCACCAAAGATTGAGCATCAAATTATGGGACTACCAGGATCACCCTTTTTAACAGTCATGGTTTGATCTTCATAATAGTTAAAATATTTTATTTCAACCATATTTGCAGTTTCCATGTTAGGTTTAGCCAGAATTTTGCCAGTTTCAAAAGATGGTATGATCGCAGCAAGTTGAGCTAATTGGGTTTCTAACATCTTATTAAAGCTAAGTTGATTTTTTAGAGCAGATGAGAAATCTTCCAATTTGAAGGACCGAATTGGCGACCAGAGGGGGGGTGAATGGGAGCCTCAAATTTCTTCTCGAGAAACGATGGCCCTTGTCCTAGAAAATGACCCCAAAAGCGAAGACTCAAACAACCGGTGAGTTCACGACCTACGAATAGGTGGATACCCTAGGAGATGTCCTAGAGGTACAGAGGAACTACCGAAGAACCCCCAAAACCAAGCGCCAAAGCAACGGGGCAAAACTGCACAAGCAAGCTCCTAGAACAATCGAACCTCCGATAACGGAACACCCCACTCCAAAGGAGAAGAGGAAAGTGTTCGACCAAAACTACTTAGTCCAACTGGTGGCAAAAGCACCATGGAACGATCCTTATGAAGTTAGGAAACTAACGCAACAGACGGATCTCAAATCGGAGCTCGAACGCAAAAGATACGGACGCTAGCACCAACGACACTCCGAAAGCGGGACACTTAACTCCTATGGAGAAGAAGGAAGTGTCCGACCAAAAATACTTTGAACAATGGTGGAAAAAGTACTTTGGAATGATCCTTAAGAAGTTACGAAACCAACGCAACAAACGGATCTCAAATCGGAGCTCGTACGCAAAAGATACGGACCAAAACAGCAAAACTGTGCAGTCGCGAACTGTCCGCTAGTGAACCGTGGACTGTCCGCTATTGAACCCCGGACAGTCCGGGAATGAGTCCCGGACAGTCCGCCGTTCCAAAATGAAAACAGCGACCTCGCTGCCCGTGAACAGCCCCGACCCCCGGACAGTCCGGGGATGAGTCCCAGACAGTCCGCCACTGTCCAGAAAGCCCAAAAACAGCTCGGGACAAAACCAAAATCGATTGGATCTTCACCAAATCGAACGGGGCTGCAACCAAACTTCTCCCAAGTGTTCTTCTACGTGTTGGGAAGCTAATCCTAGGATATCATTGCTCCAAACCATCTAATCCATGAGAAATCGGAAGAACACTAGAAAAGGGGGAAGAACAAAGAACGAACGCGATTTCGACCCGATCTATGTGCTCGTGAGGTTAGAGAAGAAATCCTTTGGTGGAAAGAAGGAGCTCACGACATAGAACAATTTGATTCAAACGGAATCGCAAATCGTCGCTCGGAGAGGGAGAACGTGGAAAATCTCCGGGAGGGGAAAACCCAAAACGCGAAGAACAAAAATGCGAATCGATCCTAATTTCAGCCAAAACAAGAGGAGTAAGAAATTGATCCTTGGATTGCTACGGGATGATGAATTGTGTAGCACACTGTGTCGGGTTACAAGCCACAACTCCCAGCAACAAAGCATGGATGGCGAAAAGCTCAAGAACAAGAGCTACTCCTCTCTCTAACCCTAGCCTCCTCTCAAATGAACAAAATGAGAGTGACACCTCCAAGGATGGCTGTCCAACACAGCCCCTACATCTATATATAGGCGCACGTCCAAATGACACAAACACCCTAACATGAAGTACAAACCCAAATACCCCTAGGGGTAAAACCGTCCAACTCTGGCAGTTTCCATCCGACGGCCACGCCCGCACATCCGGTAGCTTCGCCTCGACGCGACCTCCCTGATGCCGCCACGTGCCGTCATGTCGACCACCGCGCCTTCCTCGTGGATAGCTTTGCCGCCGCGCCAGCCTCTCCACGCCGCCACGCGTCAACCGTCCTTTTGGACCTTCCCCCGGTTTTGAGGCCCAAACCGGGAAACCTGCCAGCCCAGGTTTTGAGGCCCAAACCTGGCAAACCGTCCACCCCGAGTTTTGAGGCCCAAACTCAGAAACCTACAAGCCTAGGTTTTGAGGCCCAAACCTGGAAACCGTCCATCCCGAGTTTTGAGGCCCAAACTCGGAAACCGGCCATCCCGAGTTTTGAGGCCCAAACTCGGAAACCGTCGCAGGTAGCTTTTTGAGGCTCAATTACCGAACCCGCGCCGTAGACGGGATGTGGTTCACACGCCCCGACCACCGGCACCGATGCCAATGCATGTCCATCCTCCACGCCGGGCACAACGCCTTGGCCTTCCTTCTTGACTCGGCCGACGGCACTTGCGCCACAAGCAAGCCCATGTCCGACCTCTCGCCAAGTGCCACGACGCCATCGTCTTCGTCCCGACTTGGCTGATGCACCGCACATCCCCATGTGCTCTCGCTCGCCGATGCCACGTGCCAGCTACCACAGCTGGTCCTCCGGCCTCTCGGTCCGTTGGTCCAAGCCTCACGTCCGCCCTTCACCGCTCTAGGTACATCGGCATGGCACGTCCGCCGCATGACACGCCCATCCTTCACCGATCCCGGTCCGTCGGCATGGCACGTCTCTACTTGACCTTCACCTCGCCATCGACCACTGTATCCGAGCTCAACACCTGCACATCATCACAGCCAAGAGATACATGTTGCATACGCACACCAACACAGAAACACACCACAACTCAACGCCACCGGTTAGTCATAAGCATTAAGCACATAGCGAGATAATGACTCAACCGGGAAAAGCCTGAAACCTTCCTTATCAAAGTCAATCATTCATCATATATGTTCTCAATCTCACCCTTGATGAATGCATTGACTAAAAATAAAACCACAAAGGAAGGGTTTGAAGGCAAGCCTCATTCAAGTGCCCAAAAGCCAAGCGAAAGCAAACACAAGGCTACTTGAGATGAGGAAGGATCATGAAAACTCCAAATAAAAGCTCTCGGTCCCGAAAGAAACGGGAAAAGCGGGCAAAACCTCCACACAACCGAAGAGTCAAGAGAAACAAGAGTTTCATGAAATCCCAAAAGGTACTCGAAAACCAATCTCAAATAAATTGTCAAACAATCATCACAAACGAAACCAAGGTACTTATCCACTTGGGTTTACAAATTTCTCCCCCTTGATGATTGAATTGACAAAGACTAAACACAAAGAGATGGTTTGATATACCAAAACGGAAAACTTGGTCCCCAAAGATATGGGCAACGGCTCAACGCAACCAAGCAAAGGATCGGAGCAACAACTCATAAAAGAGCAAAACTCGATCACACAGAGCGAAGGACTTGGTTCCCAAAGACATGGGCAACGGCTCGACGCAACCAAGTCAAAAATGAGCTAGCCCTCAAGAAAAGGCAAAAAATGGCTCAACACCACTAGCTCAAGGCTCGATACCAATTAAGGCTGAATCAACGCATAAGAATGCAAAACTACTAGTTCCTCAAGATAGAGGCACAGAGGCTCAACACAACTAGCAGAAGACTCGATACCAATCACAAGCAACCAAAAATTGGTGAAAACAGCTAGTTCCTCAAGACAGAGGCACATAGGCTCGACGCAACTAGCCGAAGGCTCCATACCAATCGAAAATACCAAGCAAAAACTGCTAGTCTCTCAAGAGAGAGGCAACAATGGCCCAACACGACTAGCAGGCTCGATACCGATTGAGAAAAATGCAAAGAGAAGCTCAACACTAAATGGAGCACAAACACTTGGAGCACGCGGAGAAGCAGCAAGACAAAAGCGACTCCTCCTGAAGGCAAGCCTACACACAAAGGCTATGCACCAAAGCTCACTATGAAGGATACCAATTGAAACACATAAAAGAGCTATACCAATTGAAGAAGAACATAAAAGAGCTAAACTCCCCCTAGCTCAAAGCTCTCCCCAAAATGCATGACTCTCCCCTTTTGAGCGAACACTCAAGCTCCCCCTTGCAAACAGCTTCTCCCCCTTGACAAAAGGGAACATGATGAGGGGTTTTGACATTTTTCACAAAGTTGACACAAACACAAGACAAGTCATCAACCAAAAGCATATGGGGGCAGTGAAAGGCATTGAAAAAGACCACAAAGAGTGTTGGAGCTAGGGGATATATACACTAAGCTAAAAATGCATGATATGCACAATGCTACAGCTTCAAGTGTATAGCAATTAGAATGAAAAGATGCTCAAAACGGTGCTGCCCTGAAAGTGTAGCAACCAAAACAAATCCTAGCAAAGGCTCAAACTGATCAAATGAATACGAAATATGAACAATTAAGCATATGAGCAGTTTTAAGCCATTTGAAAAGGAGTCCACCACTAAAATAGCACTTAGCATGAATAGACAGGAAATCGAGCTAGTGCTAACTCAAGTATAAAAGGTGAACTACCCCTAGCAAAGTTCAATCATCATGCAATAGAATGAAGCATAAACTTGTGTTATTTTCAAATTTTATCGGAGATTGCAGCGGTATTAACACAAGTTCAAATTAAAGCATGTGATTGCGAGATGTTGAAAGCATGGTTATTGCCTAACTTTTCAACCGGGCTAAGCCTATGCAAGAAAAGCAATTAGAAGCTTAAAGCACCGGTTTCGGTCTTACACTACACGGCTCAAGTTTAACTCAATTGTGCAATGAGAAATAATCTCGATACCGTGATGTGCTGACACATGCAATCGCATCTCGATCTTTTCATTTCACAAATACTTGGATCAAATTTTAAGCACAATGTAAATATGAACAATCCAAGCAAGTGAATGACTCAGTTCAAGAGACATAGCAACCTAGCATACAAAAGATAGAACAAGTGATCTCAACACATCCTACCCATGCTAGTTGCCACTCTCAATGGTGAACAAATTAAATATTTCATAGTTGATTAGTCAAGTTCACCATTTGCAAAAATAGCTTAGCTCATAACATGTATCAAGTGATCAAAAAGAGCCTAGGCTACAAGCATCATCATGAATAAACAGGGCATACCAAAAAGAGCATAATCTCATTCTCATTGCTCTAAACATGAAGCTCTAAAATGCACTAGAATACATGATGAAATGCATGCAAAAGCTTGTCTATCAAAGACAAGACAAAACTAGCCTAAAAAGGAAAACCCAAAACAAAAGGGTATCGGAGAAGTCAAACTAAGATACAACATGCAAAATGCTTCCCCAACTAAAAGGGAAACACACATCAAACTCACAAGCGAAGAGTCAGGAAACGCTCAAGCGACAGCCAGCAAAATCTACATCGAAAAGACCACACAGCAAAAAGAGGTCAAGGAAGAAGAGTACCAAAACCCGAACTCAGAAGTGTGTCGGAGGTACCTCATGAAGCGCATGACCGCCTGCTGGTGTGATACCCGAGGGGACGCCTGAATCTACTGAACTTCGGGGCGCCTGCCTCGCCGAAGTCGTCTCCCCCTTCGACTGATGCTATCGCTCCCACAGGTGCAGCTAGTGCTCACTGGAGAGCTGCTCGAACGACACCCCAAGTCATGGAAGAAGTGGGATTGGGTCCGTGAGCCGAAATGCTCTCTCCAAGCTCCTGTTGTCCTGCACACTCAAAAGCAGAAGAAACACAAGGCATTGTCTCGTCCAGTGTGACCTCAAGGTCTCCACGAAAATGGTTAGTCACATAATAAGCATAAGGTGAACTCTCAACAAAAAGAGATCTACCTATGAATGATACCGCAAGGAGATCTGAACTCAAACTAGTCAAGACTACCATGCAACAGGATAAAGCACTGTATAGCAAAATGCAGCCTAAAGACATGATCAACCCAAACACAGCCGAAACCTCAACACATGCTACAATGCAAGATAATGATAGCAATAGATCCAAAAGCATGTAACATGATAAAATTGTAAAAAGGCTAGTGCTCAAACTAATCATATCAACATGATACATGTAGCTAACTAAAACTAGCACCTAAAAAGTGATACCTAATGAACATCATACCTCTACAAGTAAAGCTCATGGAGAAGTATGGTAAAGCATGGCATAATGTTGATGAGGATCACAGACTAGCATGAAAAGTGGAATAGCCACCAAAACTGTACACAAGAATAACATGACATGATATACAGGATAACACATGCTAGACTAAAGCAAAAAGATGATACAAAAGAAAATGTACATGTAAGAACTATACAAGTGAGCACATGACAGTCCATCTCATACCACAAGAAATAGCACATGGATGTACAAGGTATGAGTGTATAAGAAAGCTCACCAAACTGCAAAAGCCTCTTTGGAGGCAATTCTAAGCGGGGTGTAGAGAACCATCAAATCTTGATCACATCTAAAAGATCAAGTTCCATCAAGTGCATGTTCTCCACCCCGCGTCCTCATATCTACACAGAAGAGGACAAAGTATCCCGAGTCTTGGATCCCGAAGGGTTAGAAAGCATATACTTGGGAACCCAAGACTTGGTCACAAAACTCAACTTATCTTGTGGGTTAGCATGATGCAAATGTTGGTTCAAATGCAATTGTGAAACACCCTTGGAAGCATTCCTCAAAAGGACAACTCGAGGAGAAGAATGAGTCGTACCACGGGAAAGGAGGCAAACATCTTCCAAGGTTTTTGTAGAAGAACCAATAGAAGCACCATGAAAAGCATGACGTGGACCAAGGGAAGAAGCACTAGAAGCATGCCCACGACCATGACCTATCCCACTAGAAAAGGAGTCATAAAACCCATCAACAAAGAGGGGCTTCTTACTAGGAACACAAGCGTTCATGCCATGAGAAGGGCCATGAACCACCAACTTCCTAGAAGAGCGAGCTTGGCGCAAACGTTTGGCACACCGATAGCAAAAGCTTTCTTGATGCCCATCTTTCTCACAAAAAGAGCAATGGTACAAAGGCCTATTGGTAGGCACACCATTCTCCGACAAGTGAGAAGTCCCTTGGGACTTAGAACAAGAAGCATCAACAAGTAACTTGGTGCCAATACTCGGAGCACACGTGTCATGGGAAAGGCTACGCGGCTTCCTAAAAGCCTTAGCTCGAATACGTCGCTCGTGTTTGACACGGCGGAAACAAAAATTGAATGAATGTCCATCCTTCTTGCAAAAGGTGCAATGGAAAATCGGATTGGGAACACGAGTCCCAAAAATATGAGAAGCACCTTTGTCAAGAGATGTCCCTGGGACATCACTCGAAGAACCAACAAGGTTAGGAGTAGCTATGAAAGAGCTATCCGAAATCTTGGCACAAGTACTAACGTCAAAAGACTCACGCACAGAACAAGAACTCAACTCCGGTTGCAAAGATGCAAACTCAGAAATATCAACATCGGACTTGGAAGAAATGCGTGACTCAAATGACTTAGCACAAAGGCTCTTGCATCTTTTGGCCAAAACCTCATTTTCAAACATGAGGCGGTCACAAGTACCACAAGGAGTGTTTCTCAAGTTTTCCTTCTCCTTTTCAATGCACTCGGCATATGTGGTACGCAAGAGCTCAATCTCCTTCTCAAGGTTGGCACTCATATCATTGTGCTCAACCAACTTAACGCTCATATCATCGTGCAAAGCTTTCAAAGCCAAAACTTCTTTTTCTAAATCAATGCATGATATGCACATGAAATCGGTGGAAGAAACATCACCATTCACATCAAGCAAAGAATCATAAATAGCACAAGAAGTAGGGCAAGCATTTTTATTCAAAGAGCTTGAGCTACAAGGCTTAGAATTTAATTCAACAATTTCAGCCCTAGCATGCTCAAGTTCATCTACACATATGGTGTGAGTCAATCTTAGTTCATCAATTTCAACACACAAAGACTCACAATAAACACATGGTAACAAAGCATTTGACTTAAGCAAGGCTAATTCAGATTTAGCACGGTCAAGGTCCTTGCGCAAGTCAATGCAAACTAGACATGGTTTGGAAGCATTGGATTTCAACATTTTATTTTCAGATTTTAAGCTAGCAAGAGAAAAGTGTAGCTCATCAACCTTCCTAACCATGTCACTACTAGAGGTGCAAGGTAAAAAAGCCCTAGACTTCCAATGAGAAAGACCACATTTCAACCTAGCAATAGAGCATTTCAACTTCTTGATCTTTCTACGCAAGGTATCACAAAGCTCTTCATTTCTAGAGTTATCATCATAGCAAGCATCATACCGGTCATGCAAAGTCACAAGACTACCGGCGAGTGTACATGGATTAGGACTCTCATTGTAACTTAGTCGAGTTCTTAAAGGAAGTCTTGTAATTATAATAGGACTCCTCTGATGTAACCGATTAGGACTCGGTGTATGTCGTGCTTCACCCGGATATATAAGGGCAAGCGGGCACCGACCCCTATCATTGAATCTTGAATCATAACACAAGGCACACGCCGCACTGGACATAAGGTATTACGCTATTAAGCGGCCTGAACCAGTATAAATCGTTGTCCTTGCGTACTCGCCGAGTTCTACGAATGTCAATCCCCACCGAACAAATCATCTGAGATCCCTCAAGACGAGTTGTCGGTTAACAAATACCGACAGCTGGCGCGCCAGGTAGGGGCTCTCGGCGATTCCGCAATCAAGAGCTCGATGAACCACTTCAACATGTTCTCGGCAGGATCAATTTTTGTTTTTGGCTCATGGACTTGCATTGCGGATGATCAAGGGAAACTGCATCGACAACTTCAAACTGAATCAGAAGCACAAGCCACGCCAAAGATAGATCATCTCACCCGGGACCTAGCAAACCTCACAATCCAAGGATCGCAAGAATCTGGGGACCAGGCAGAGTCATCCGACTCCTACTCGGATAAGACTTCTCGATCCAGGAAGGACTCGGATTCCATGCATCATATCCCCTTTGGACTGCGCAATTTAGCGAGGAACTTCCAAGAGTTGATTGGATCAAAATTCAACAAACTTCAACAGATCCCGCTGACAGGAGCTCAACAGGGACTCATTTTTAGCTCAACTGAAGAAGGTAACATCGTCCATTGGCCAATACAACCAGCCCCGGCTAGGTTGGTTGGCACAATCGACCAAATTCTCCCATACCAACACGGACATCAGCTCCCCTTTGAGGAACATGATACCTCAACAGAGCTGAACTCCAGCACCTCTACCTTGGAGTCGGTTACACCGGGTTTAACAAACTAGGGCTACACTCGTGAAGTCTTCATGGCAGGACACCAGTCATCTCTACGACCTCCAACTCCTCCAGATGTCCTCCGAGATGATGAAACCTTGAGTATGATATTCGATAACGACCCAGAAGGACCCGGAGAAACCGAGTCTATGAAGGCAGAAAGAATAAGAAGGAATTAGGCCAAAGATGCTCGCAGAAGACGGGCAACTCATCGAAAGGAGGCCATGGAGCGCTACCATGTGCGGCTAGAAGAATATAACAATCGAAGGCGTCTGGAAGAGGAAGCCGAGCGCCAAACTCGTTAAGAAAGGGACCAGGAAATTCAGTCTCACGACGAGCCGACTGCTCGCGCAACCTCGAACTTGAATTCATGAGAGTAGCTGGTCACAAAGTGTACCAGACACCCTAGCAAAACATCTTGGCTTTAGCCGCGGAGATGGGAGCCAAGGACAACCGCACCCCTGATGAAGAACGACGGTTGATCATGCTTCAGACTACCGCGCTACAGCTCAAAGGTCGAAACCTTGAGTCCGTAGCTGACGAACAATATTCATCTCACCCCAGCCAAAGGCGACCCGTTCATGAGCGGCTCGACCAGGCTCCAGTAAGGAGTCATCTGGGCAACCGGGTACCTAATCAAGCTGAAGGAGGAGCCGAATCATCATATCAAGGAGTCAACATTCTAGCATCCGACGCAGTCGATCGCTTCACCTGTTTTTCCTAGAGACTCCGAGCAGTCCCGTTCCCACGAAAGTGAAGGACCGAAAGTGCTACCAGAAAGCGACCAGAGGGGGGGTGTATGGGAGCTAAAAAATTTCTTGTCAGAAACTTTTAGCCACTGTCCCGAGAATCACCCCAAGAGCAAACCTAGAACTTGCGAGTGTCCACGACCCTAGATATAGGGTGGATGCTTCCAAGAAGCACAGCGAGACACTACACAGATCTAGAAAACCCATCGCAAAAGCCGGAAATCAAAACCGATAACGGACGAACAAACTGCGGACGAAACAGCGCAGAAACACATGCATCGGACGCTGGCCTACGTCCGATGGTCAGGCGTCGGAAGCATCCGATGCAAAATCAGCAAGTCTGGAACCTTACTGGACTGGCATCGGATGCTGGCTACAGTGAAGCCCTAGCATCCGATGTTCGACCCCCGGACGCGCCGATGGTCAGTGTCCGATGCTCCATAAAAATGCTGTCAGATGACACGTGGCATCGGAGCCTCCGATGCTATGAACAGCAGCATCCGATGCTCCTGTGTCGAGCGTCCGATGCCCCCGAAACTGTGCCGTTCTTCCACGGATTCAACCCATTCTCCTCCGAATCAAAATCTCTAAGGCTTAGACTTGGTTTGAGGAGTTCCTAGAAGGTTAGTGAGCTATCCCAAAGAGATCATGGCTCGAACCTAACACCAAATCGGTGAATCGGAAGAATTGAGGGCAAAAGGAGCAAAACTTGATCCAAAACGAAAATCGACCGATCTACTAGCTCGTGAGGTTAAGGAAGAATTCCTTCGGTAGAAAGATGTATCTCACGATCTAGAACAACTCAGTTCAAACGGAATCGCAAAAGACGCACTGAGTGAAGAGATCGATCAACGGGAAAATCATGGAGAAAAGCAACCCGCGAAGAACAACACCAAAACGCGAATCACAACCACGAATTTGCAACCGTGTGGCTACCACACGCTACAACAGTGAGATTACGGTCTCACTTCCTCAAAATCTCCAGTACACAGAGGTATGGTTCTCTGCGAATCTCAGTTGCTACAACAGGGGATTGGGAGAGCAGGAAAACCTGGAAGACAAAGAGCAAATGATTGAGATGGGATGGGAAGTGGGTGTCTCCCTCTACTTATCCTAATTCTAATTCCCACTCTACCCCTAACTACCTACAGAGCGAACCAGCTAAACCCTAGGGTTATTCTGGACCAACTCGAAGATAGTTGTGATCCGACGGCCATGCCCGCACAACTGGTAGCGTTGCCTCGACGCAACCTCACCGATTGCCGCCACGTGCCGCCACCACTCTGCTTGTCCTTTTCCCGGACTTCGCCCCCCGGTTTTGAGGCCCAAACCGTGGAACCAGCCTTCACGACCAACCCCCGGTTTTGAGGCCCAAACCGGGAAACCAGCCATCCATCGCCTGAGTTTTGTGGCCCAAACTCAGAAACCCGCAGCACCCAGGTTTTGAGGCCCAAACCTGAAAACTATCCTCAGCCCGAGTTTTGTGGCCCAAACTCGGAAACCATCAGCGCCCAAACCTGGAAACCGTCCACTCGATGGTTTTTCTGTGGCTCAACCATCAAAACGAGCCGTAGAGGGGATGCACCGCCCATGCATCCCGTCCACCGACACGTGTCCCCAGGTCCTCGACCCAAGCAACACCGTGCCCGCAAGTCTTCGCTCGTTGCTGTCCTAGGCTGTCAGCCACCACAGCTGATCCTCAGGCCACCGGTCCCACAGTCCAAGCCTCACGTCCGCCCTTCACCGCTCTCGGTCCGTTGGCACGACACGTCTCTACTTGACCTTCACCTTGCCTTTGATCACTGTATCCGTGCTCGACACCTGCACAACACAAGCCAAAGAACATGCGCATTATCCCAGTTGACAATCACTCATCACTCGAGACTCGGCATACACCCATGTATCCGCAATCTCCCCCTTGATGAGTGCATTGTCAACTACCAACACAAATCATAATGGAATAGAGAAAGGAAGGAAGAAGGAGAGAGAACTCGACCAAATGACCCAAAAACATGTTCTACCAATTGAAAGTCAAGCAAAAAAGAGCTAGCCCTCAAGGAGAGGCAGAACAGGCTCAACACCGCTAGCGAGAAAGCTCGATACCGACTGAAGAGCACAAAGGCAAAGGCGCTAGTTCCTCAAGAAAGAGGCAAAGGCTCAACACAACTAGCTACCAAAAATGCTCCGAACCAATTAGAGGCTTCAGAAAAGCTAAGAATTAACTGGAAAATCCAAAATCCAAAAAATCGGAGCCAGCTCAAACTCCCCCTCAAATAGTGCACACAACCAGGAAAACTCCTGAGAGAATTTCTCCCCCTTATGATTTGGCAAATTTCTCCCCCTTAGATGAAAATGCATTGTCAAGTATCTCCCATCCAAATGCATATAAGTCAAAATGCAAGTTAGCAGCTTCAGGAATATAGTCGATAGAATATGAAGATGCTAGAGAAAATGCTGATCCGATGACTCAACAGTATGCACAGGATGCTAGCAAAGGCTCAAATTGATCACCAAATACGAAATCTGAACATTGGAGCAAAATGAGCAGTTTTCAACCAAAAAGGTATTCACCATCAAAATAGCACTAAGCATGTATAGACAGGAAGTCGAACAGGTGCTAAACATGTATACAAGGTGAACTACCCCTAGCAAAGTTCAATCATCATGCTATCGAATGAAACATAGACTTGTGTATTCAAATTTTATCGGAGTTGCAGCGGTTAAATTACACAAGTTCAAATTTCAGCATGCGATTGCGAGAGGTTGAAAGCTTGTCATTGCCTAAATTTTCAACTGTGTGAAGCCTATGCAGAAGCAATCAGAAGCTTAAAGCAACAGTTTTGGTCATACACAACACGGCTCAAGTTTAACTCAATGTGCAATGAGAAACAGTCTTGATACCGTGATGTGTTGACAAGCAATCCCATCTCGATCTTTCCAATTCACTTAACTTGGTTCAATTTTAAAGCAGAATATGAACATACCAAGCAAGTGAATGATTCAGAACAAGAGACATAGCAACCTAGCATATATGAAAAGCACAAGTGAATTCAACACATTCTACACATGCTAGTTGCATATCTCAATGGTGA
This sequence comes from Coix lacryma-jobi var. lacryma-jobi, assembly GCA_009763385.1. Taxonomy (NCBI): domain Eukaryota; kingdom Viridiplantae; phylum Streptophyta; class Magnoliopsida; order Poales; family Poaceae; genus Coix; species Coix lacryma-jobi. Next base: position 89,975,052 of record CM019822.1, on the reverse strand, counting down.
ACAATTTCAAGTTTTTATGTTCATTAAGCAAGTTCATCGTTCATAAAATAGCTCAGCTCACAACATGTATCAGTGATCAGAAAGAGCATAAGCTACAAGCATCATCATAAAGCATCGGAGCATACACTATACAGAGCATAGTCACATTCTAAAGATTATATACATGAAGCTCTGAATGTAAATATGCAAGATGAAATGCAAAGATGCATGATGAAACCAATTGAAAGAAAAGGAGTCAGTCTGTAATACAAGAACCAAAATGTTTTCCCCATCTAAAAGGGGAAACACACACCAAGCTCACCTCTCAACCTAGCAAAAGTTGATTGGTCCAAAGGCTTGGTAAAAATATCAGCCAACTGATGATGAGTATCGACATGGCGAAGGTCGATATCACCCTTCTCATAGTGGTCTCGCAGAAAATGATAGCGCACATCAATATGTTTGGTCTTAGAGTGCAGCACGGGGTTCTTAGCAACGCTAATAGCACTCGTGCTGTCACAAAGCAAAGGAACGCGAGAAAAGCTCAGACCAAAATCACGCAAAGTGGCCATCATCCAAAGCAACTGGGAACAGCAGCTAGCCGCAGCAACATACTCAGCCTCCGTGGTAGACTGGGCGACACTAGACTGCTTGCGAGAAGACCACGATACAAGACAAGAACCAATAAACTGACAAGTCCCAGAAGTGGACTTGCGCTCAATTCGGCAACCAGCAAAATCGGCATCAGAATAACCGCAAAGGGAGAGGGTGGAGGAAGCAGAATACCAAATCCCAAACTCTGGAGTGAAGCATAAGTACCTCATAATGCGCTTGACCGCCTGACGGTGAGAGGTGCGCGGCGACGACTGAAAGTGCGCACAAAGACACACCGCGAACTGGATGTCCGAGCGTGTCGCCGTCAGGTACAGCAGCGACCCGATCATACTCCGGTATTCCTTCTGGTCCACAGCTTATCCATGCTTGTCCGCATCCAGGGCCGTCGTGGTCGACATGGGTGTTGGAAGAGGCTTGGCCTCACCCATATCGAACTTCTTCAATACGTCATTGGTATACTTGCCCTGGTGCACGAACGTCCCCTCTCGGGATTGCTTGATTTGCAACCTGAGGAAAAACGTCAACTCGCCCATCATGCTCATCTCAAACTCCCTGCTCATAGTATCTGCAAACTTGGCAACCAAAGCATGAGAAGAACCACCGAAAATGATATCATCCACGTAAATCGGGACCAAGAGAGTGTCATTGCCTTGCTTGCGGAGAAAAAGCGTTTTATCCACACATCCCATTTTAAAACCCTTAGCAAGCAAAAAGGTTTTCAACCTATCATACCAGGCTCTAGGGGCTTGTTTCAAACCATACAAAGCTTTGTGAAGTTTAAAAACATGGTTTGGAAACTTGGGATTTTCGAAACCAGGGGGTTGTTTCACATACACCTCCTCTTCTATGTAGCCATTTAAGAAGGCACTCTTGACATCCATTTGAAAAAGTTTAAACCCTATAGATGCAGCAAAAGCCAAGGGGATCCTAATTGCCTCCAAACGAGCTACAGGAGCAAAATTCTCCTCATAGTCTATCCCCTCCTTCTGACTATACCCCTGGGCTACAAGTCTGGCCTTGTTTCTCACAACATGGCCATCCTCTCCTTGTTTGTTTTTGAAAACCCATTTTGTCCCAATAGGGTGACACTCAGGAGGAAGAGGAACAAGAACCCAAACCCGATTTCTCTCAAAGTTCTCAAGCTCCTCATGCATGGCATTGACCCAATCCGGATCAGATAAAGCGTGTCCAACATCTCGGGGTTCAAAATCAGCAACAAATGTAGAATGAGCAAAGTGAGAGATTTGTTGTGACCTAGACCGAGTGACACATTCGCCGATGCTGCCGATCATCTGTTGAGGCGAGTGTTGGCGCTGAATGTGTCATGGCGCCTCCCGAGCTGATGTAGCCTCCCCCTCAACAGCAGCTGGTGCCTCCCCGGGTACAAATGGTATAGCGCGAGGTGGCGGATCCCACGGCCCCCAAGTAGTCGAAGAAGAAGGGTCGGGGCCGTGAGTGGTAGTAAAGGCCGCTCTTGGTGGCACAGCAGGTGGAGGTGGGGCTGGGTCATCCATCCCTTCAGCACCCTCGTCCTCATCATCAAAAAGAGGCTCGCCAAACTCATGATCACCTGCACGCTCAAAACAAGAAGAAGGACAAACCATGGTCTCGTCGAAGGTGACATTGGATGTCTCCATGACTCGGTTAGTATCAAGGTTAAGTACACTATATGCTCGAGTGTGAGTGCCATAACCCAAAAATACACCGTCAGAAGAACGAGACTCAAACTTGTCCAAGTTGCCCTTTTTGAGTATAAAACAATGGCAACCAAAAACTCTAAAATAACTCACTTTGGGCTGTTTTCCAAAACGCAACTCATAAGAAGTCTTTTTCAAGAAAGCTCGGAGAAAAATGCGATTGGAAATGTAGCATGCAGTGCTCATAGCCTCGACCCAATATCGCCTAGGAGTCCTATGCTCATCGAGCATCGTCCTGGCCATCTCAACAAGGGTCTGATTCTTCCTCTCTACAACACCATTCTGTGGCGGTGTGTAGGGGGAAGAAAACTGATGCTCTAAACCCAAAGAGTTACAAAACTTCTCAAAATCTGAGTTCTTAAACTCGGAACCATTATCACTTCTAATAGCTCGCATTGAGTTCATAGGGAACTCATTCTGAAGGCGCAAAATCAGATTGCGAGCAAAAGAGAAAGTCTCAGTTTTCTCAGCTAAAAAGAAAACCCATGAATATCTCGAAAAATCGTCAACAACAACAAGCACATACCACTTCCCCCCAACCGAGCTCACCCGAGCCGGACCAACAAGGTCCATAAGCAAAAGCTCTCCAAGGCGCTTAGTCATGACCTGAGTCACTGGATGGTGGGGAGCGGCAACCATCTTCCCATGTCTACAAGAATGGCAAACAAGATCCTTCTCCATGCACAACTTGGGCAATCCTCGGATTAGGCCAAGTGAACTAAGCCTTGCAAGCAAGTCGAAGCTCAAATGTCCTAGTCTCCTATGCACCTTCCAAAGATCAGAGGAGGAAGGTCCAGCCAAAAGACACCGAGAAACTCCAAATGACTCCGAGAAATTCGCACGAAAGACTTTCCCAAAGGGCGAAATCAAACAAACAAGATTGCCCTGAGGATCCAAAATACGACTGAGATTCGGCTTAAAACGAATCTCATAGTCATCATCAAAGAGTTGTGAAACAGAAAGAAGGTTAAAATGCAAGTTAGAAACTAGAGCAACATCGCGCAACACAAAGTGCTCATTAACTCGCACCGACCCACGAGACAACACTTTACCTTTGCTATTGTCGCCGAAGGTGATAAACTCCTTTCCGGCGACCGGACTAAGACTGGAGAACCACTTGGCATTTCCGGTCATGTGCCTCGAGCAACCGGAATCCACCAACCAAACGTTCTCCAATTGTTTTACCTACATCAATAAAAAGACATAGGGTGAGCATACGGTCCAACACTGGGGTTAGTGAAGTAGGAAGAATACCAGTGTTGGGTCGGCTGCTCAAAAGAACGGTTAGCAGAAAAACCATTCCTAGCACGCCTATGGGAAGAGTGATCACAATGTAGAGGAAAACGTGGTCCGCTAAGGAAGGAGCGTCCATCAAGATACTCAAAACGTGATGTAGGAAAACGCTCTACTACAAAGCCACCGCCACGGGGTCCATAGCCCACAACTGCAGGCTCCCGCTGGGCACATTCTCTTCGTGGCCTAGGCCTAGGAACTTGAAGTTTTGGACCTCTAGGCCTAGCAACACGCCTTTGAACATTCGACACATGTACATCATGGAAAGGATGGTACATGTCTGTGTTGTTCATCTCCTTTGCACGGCGCGCCTCTCTCTTGCGCCGAAAGCAAAACTCACTCAAGTGTCCATCCCTCCCATAGTGCTCACAATGGTACCTCACCGCTCTCATAGGGGGTTGTTGGTACTCACGGTATTGGGTGTGGATCACTTTGCCCTTCTGTGGCATAGGCTCCTCCTGAATGGGTGGCATTGTGTCTAGCTTGTTCTTGAGGTGGTTTGGTTTTGGAGCCCATGATTGTTTCTTGCGTGGAGCTCTCAGAGGTTCAACAAAAACTCCATCCTTGGTGTTAGGCTTTAGAGGCTCTTTGGGTGGAATCTTGGTAAGCTTGGGAGTAGTGGTGGAGTTAGGCTTCTCACTCGGGATAAGACCACTCGACTCTCCAATCTTGCCAAAAGATGAAGCACACTCAACACCCCGAGCAAAGCCTACACCTGGACCTCCAGCAGCACGCTTGAACTGGGAGATCATCATCCCAAGCTGCGGCTCACCACTAGATACCCATGATAAGATGGTCCGAAGGTATGTGTTTTCCTCCTCGGTTTGCATCTTGTCATGCTGCACATTTGCAATCTCCATCTCCAAACCCTCACACAAAGCGCATCTAGACACACAAGTGCTACCCGAGCTGGCCTTCTCAAGAGACGCAATCTTGGCATTCTTCTCTGCCAACTCGGATTGCAAGCCTGCACAAGACTTGCACGCACCAAGCACCGAAGATCTAGCTCTAAGCTCATCCACCTCTCCTACCAACACAACATACTTACTTCTCAAAGTGAGAAGGTCAGTCATGTGTGTGGAGCACATCTCACACTCCTCCTCCTCGGTGACAACAACGGTGGACTTGACAGATCCAAGTTCCTTCACCGTATCCTCCCACTTATGCCTAAACTCCTTCCTCTCTCTAGCAGCGCGGCTAAGCAGCTTGTCTTCACTAAGGAGAGCGACAGTAAGTTTCTCGACCTCAGCAGAAAGCTCATCGGGGGTTTGAGATACCTGGGAGGTGTCGTCGTCGTTCTGAGGGATGTCCTCCAGCTCGCCGTCGACCTCCTTGCCGAGGGCCATGGTGCAGAAGCCCTCGTTGTCAGCGAAGAAACAGAGGCCGTTCAGCTTGTCCTCGATCCTCTTCTTCTTCTTGAACTTGTCGTCGCTTGAGGAAGCGGAGTCGTCATTCGAGTCGTCGACGTCGCTGAGCGTGGCGAAGAAAGCACGCTGCTCAGCCTGGGCCTTCTCCAAGTTCTTCGTCTTGATGTACTCCTTGTTGAAGCCGCCCTTCCGCTTGTGCTTCGTGGGGACGTACTTCTCCTTGCGCTTGCCGGAGTCGTACTTGTGCCCATGATCCGCCTTGCCGAAGACTTGGTTGTTCTTCTTCGGGCAATTGGCGATGAAGTGGTTGGGATCGCCGCACTCGAAACATCCCGAGCGTCCTCCTCCGCGGCGACGGTTCATGTGGTTGTTGTGGAACCGCGAGAACCGGTTGGTGAGCAAAGCCAACTCGTCATCCCCGAAGAACTCCAGCTGCTCCTCTATGACAGAAAGAAGAGAAGAGAGTGCAAATCCTCCAGAGGGGTTAGCAGAAGAGCCAGAAAGCAAAGCCATCGACGGGCCAGAAGGATTTTCATAAGAAGCCCTCGCCATGGCATCGATCTCACTGGACTTGAGCTTACTGAAGAGCTCGTCGCATGTGAGGGTCTCATAGTTAGGTGATTCGATGATCGCCTGAACCTTTGAGTCCCACACCGATCGATCAAGAGTGTGCAAAAGCTTCAAAGCTCTCTCATGATCATTGAAAGGCAACAGCTCCTTGTTAGCCCTCATCCTGTTGACAATCACCAGAAAGCGAGCGAATAAACTCTCTATGCTCTCGCCAGGCATGTGTCGGAAGTTCTCATACTCTCGCTTGAACGACTCGTAGAGACGGGTTTTGCTTGAGTGGTTCCCTCATGAAAACGCATGAGGGTAGCCCAAATCTCCCGAGCCGTAGCGAGGTGAGAAACGCGGTCAAACTCCGTCATGCTCAAGCATGAGAAAAGAGCATTACGGGCTCGGCTATTGGCATCGTGCTCATCAATCTGATGCTGAGTAGCACGAGCAACCAAGACCACGTAATCGGCAGAGTTGCAAATATCCCAGATGGAAGCACCCAAACTCTGCAGATAGGCCGACATGTGTATCTTCCAATACGCATAGTTCATCCCATCGAAAAACGGCGGTTTGCCCATGCCACGATCCATGTCGCCTTCGGTGGATCTAGAACCGGCTAAGGTGGAAGATCCTTAACCCGCTCCGATACCAATTGAAGGACCGAAAGTGCTACCAGAAAGCGACCAGAGGGGAGGTGAATGGGAGCTTCAAAATTTCTTGTCAGAAACTTTTAGCCACTATCCCGAGAATCACCCCAAGAGCAAACCTAGAACTTGCGAGTGTCCACGACCCTAGATGTAGGGTGGATGCTTCCAAGAAGCATAGCGAGACACTACACAGATCTAGCAACCCAACGCAAAAGCCGGAAATCAAAACCGACAATGGACGAACAATCTGCAGACGAAACAGCGCAGAAACACCTGCAACGGACGCTGGCCTACGTCCGATGGTCAGGCGTCGGAAGCTTCCGATGCAAAATCAGCAAGTCTGGAACCTTACTGGACTGGCATCGGATGCTGGCTACAGTGAAGCCCTAGAATCCGATGTTCGACCCCCGGACGCACCGATGGCAACGGACGCGCCGATGGTCAGCGTCCGATGCTCCTTAAAAATGCTGTCAGATGACACGTGGCATCGGAGCCTCCGATGCTATGAACAGCAGCATCTGATGCTCCCGTGTCGAGCATCTGATGCCCCCGAAACTGTGCTGTTCTTCCGCGGATTCAACCCGATCTCCTCCGAATCAAAAGCTCTAAGGCTTAGACTTGGTATGAAGAGTTCCTAGGAGGTTATTGAGCTATCCCAAAGAGATCATGGCTCGAACCTAACACCAAATCGGTGAATCAGAAAAATTGAGGGAAAAAGGAGCAAAACTTGATCCGAAATGAAAATTGACCGATCTACTAGCTCGTGAGGTTAAGGAAGAATTCCTTCAGTAGAAAGATGTACCTCACGATCTCGAACAACTCAGTTCAAACGGAATCGCAAAAGACGCACTGAGTGAAGAGATCGATCAATGGGAAAATCGTGGAGAAAAGCAACACGCGAAGAACAACACCAAAATGCGAATCATAACCATGAATTTGCAACCGTGTGGCTACCACACGCTACAACAGTGAGATTACGGTCTCACTTCCTCAAAATCTCCAGTACACAGAGGTATGGTTCTCTGCGGATCTCAGTTGCTACAACAGGGGATTGGGAGAGCAGGAAAACCTAGAAGACATAGAGCAAATGACTGAGATGGGATGGGAAGTGAGTGTCTCCCTCTTCGTATCCTAATTCTAATTCCCACTCTACCCCTAACTACCTACAGAGCGAACCAGCTAAACCCTAGGGTTATTCTGGACCAACTCGAAGATAGTTGTGATCCGAAGGCCACGCCCGCACAACTGGTAGCGTTGCCTCGACGCAACCTCACCAATTGTCGCCACGTGCCGCCACCACTCTGCTTGTCCTTTTCCCGGACTTCGCCCCCCGGTTTTGAGGCCCAAACCGGGAAACCAGCGTTCACGACCAACCCCCGGTTTTTTGAGGCCCAAACCGGGAAACCAGCCATCCATCGCCTGAGTTTTGTGGCCCAAACTCAGAAACCCGCAGCACCCAGGTTTTGAGGCCCAAACCTGGAAACCGTCCTAAGCCCAAGTTTTGTGGCCCAAACTCGGAAACCATCAGCGCCCAGGTTTTGAGGCCCAAACCTGGAAAACGTCCACTCGATGGTTTTTCTGTGGCTCAACCATCAAACCGAGCCGTAGAGCGGATGCACCGCCCGTGCACCCCGTCCACCGACACGTGTCCCTAGGTCCTCAACCCAAGCAACACTGTACCCACAAGTCTTCGCTCGTCACTGTCCCAGGCTGTCAACCACCACTGCTGATCCTCAGGCCACCGGTCCCTCAGTCCAAGCCTTACGTCCGCCCTTCGCCAATCTCGGTCCATCGGCACGGCACAGTAGTAGTAGGATTAGTTGTAGTAGGATTAGTTGTAGTAGTAGTAGTAGTAGTACTACTACTACTACTAGTAGTAGTAGTAGTAGTAGTAGTAGTAGTAGTAGTAGGAGTAGGATTAGTAGTAGTAGTAGTAGTAGTAGTAGTAGTAGTAGTAGTAGGAGTAGTAGTAGTAGGATATATTAGTAGTAGTAGGATTAGTAGTAGTAGGAGTAGGATTAGTAGTAGTAGTAGACTAGTATTGTAGGCAAGCCAAATGTAGAAACAAAAAATTGAAAAATTAATCTTAGAGTGGTAGAAGCTATGTTCTAAAGCATACATGTTAGAGGAATATAATATTGGTCATAGGATTGGTAGTAATAATATTAAAAAATGTAAAACGGTATTTCAAAAGTTAATGTTACACAAAACAAATTTTTAACAAGATTACAAAAAAAATAACACCATGAGAGGCCTGCAAGGGCCAAGGGCCTAACCAAGCTCGACTGCATGAAGGATCAGAAACAGATCAACCGCAAACAGGAGCCCAGTTAGGCCCAGCCCAAGCAAGCCCTCTCAATGGTGTGTGTTACAAGGAGTTCAGGGCAAGACGCATGGCTGAGACTTTATGCTGGGTTTGTGTGAGTAGAATTGGCGAGGTGGTGCAAACGAACCTCACCTTGTATGCAGCGTGCGCGCCTTTGCACTTCGGGGTGGTAATGGGCCGGCCCATTTGGCAACAAAGCCAAATCGACAAGTACCCCGTGCCCCTCCCCATCCCATGACCCTCTCACTCACTCCCTTCCCTTCTATCTTCTGATTCCCCTCCGTTGACCTCACGAGCGACGGAGACGACGGTGGCGGAGTCAATCGGAGACGGCGGCGAGTCAATCGGAGGCACCATGGCTCGCGGCAAGGGCCGCAGCTGGAACGCGAAGGACCAGTTTCTCAACGAGCGCAGCCAGTATTACATCAGCTCTGACGATGAGGTGAGCAAGCCCCGGGTTAAGCGCACCAAAGGGGAGGCTTCAACTCCAATCCCGGCGAAGAGGACGACCAAAAAGGAGGCGTCGACCCCACCCCCAAGCCCGACGACGAAGAACCCAAACCCTAGCAACAAGGGGAAGAACAAGGTCAGCTCTGCCTTTCCCATGCGCGCTGTTTCATCTACCTGTTTCACACTCAGATCTATGTCTTCTTTATGTATACATGTGGGTTTATCTCATCTGCTGAAGTTGCTATGTATGATGATGCATATGTCAGTGTTTAATACTGAGCTCAGTGCCTAGGTCGATGATTACTAAGCATTTGTGAGATTAGGCGCCGGAGGACCACCTTTTGGTGTGGGAACCGCGTCTAGCTTTGTCTCTGCTCCATGATACTTATTAGTTAACAACACTAGTGCTGCATCTCTTTTCTAATATGTACATATGCTGCTATTGTTAGACATGGACTTCCAATCTAGACGCCGAGCAGCAGCTGCTATGGTAGTAGCAGTGGCTTGTTGGTTCTTCATGTGGTTTAGGAGAAGAGTAGCAGATGCCCGGTCAATTACCTATGGCCCCATGGCAGAGAGGGACCAACAAAGGATACACAATCTTAGCTACATTTACATCTCAGATGATGTGCATTGTGTTAACTTGCTTATGATGAGAAGGGCACCTTTTTTCCAGCTCACTGATAATGGGACTTGGGCACAACAAAGGGATGCATGGGCTGCTGCTATGTGGCAGAACAGGGGCTCTTCTAGAGTTTAAGTTTCTATTATACTTGTGTTGTGTTAACTATTAAGTATCTATGATGACTATTGCATTCATTTATGAGACCTATGGCACTGAGCAATGATGTGAAAACTTTCATATTTGTAATAATTGTTATGAAGTTTTGAGATGTCCTAGGCCTATGACGCAATCTATCCATTTCTGAGGTGGCAGCATTTTTAATTCCCATTATGGTTCTTTGTTATTGTCATGTGTGCTATGGAAGCGTGGGATACATCCATTCCCAACCCACTGTTGTAGGCTTACCTCCCTCATGGTTGGGATGGATGTATCCCACGCTTACATAGCTCCCATGAACTTGTCTGCCATGTTTTTCTACTTAATTGCCACCACTGATGATTTTGAAATAGCTGAGACTTAATTGACTTATACTGAGGCCTGTGTTTGGTGAATTCTTTCTTGTCTATGATGAAACATGCTATATAGAGGTGGCTGCTTTTTTCATGTCATTCATCTGATCTGCTGGAATCATCCACTGTTTAGCAACATTTGGGTGACCCCCAAGTTGATGGCAAACAGTGGATGCTTTAGCAGATTTCATGGGTGCCATGTACATATGAGGCCTTTACATTTTGCTTGCAGCCACCAATGACATCTATGTATGTTTCTGAGGCCAACTTCATATTTTGTTACCTGCCTATGATGATTGCATACCTTGTTATATGACTGAATGGAATTATGTGATGACCTTGACCTTGTGAGGCACTAGAGCTATGTTGATTCTGCCTTGTTCTTATGCTTGTCATGGCTGTCATCAAACCATGTGAAACATCCATGCCCAAGCAACTGTTCTCACTCTCCTAAACCGATGGCTGGGCTGGATGTCTCACATGGTTCCATGCCTGTCATGATTTCAGTTTGTTCTTCTCTGTTGATGTTGGTTCTATGGCATGTCGATATGTGTTCCTTAAGCTCCAAGTTCAAGGTCTCTTCACAAGGCAATTAAATCTGAGGCAAATGATTTCAAATATCTGTCCTCTATCTGCACATGTCTTACTTGCTTTTATTTGTTTACTTAAGCTACCATGGTTGTTTACTTTGTTAATAGTACTATGTCTTTTTCCCATTGAAGGTAGAGGCACCAATCTCGGCGAAGAGGAAGAGCAAGCTGTTTTGGGATGATCTGGAGAATGCTGCGTCCATGTCCCATTGCCTGTTTGGGACAGTAGAAAACAAAGTGAACAAAAGGCTGAATCGGCGAATAAACAAGCTGGTCTATGCAGTCAATAAGGAAATGGACAATTTGTTGGTTCATGCCAAGTATCAAGTGCTGGAGGAAGTGGGGTGGACCAAGAAAAGTTCTATACAAGTGATGAGGAAGTTCTTTGATTACTCCAAGGACGAAGGAAAGAAAATTCTCCTTGACGAGGCCAACAAGATGTTGAAGGACCTTGATGAGTGCTATGAAGTCCTCTTCACCAACATGGTGAATAGCGTGCTCAGGCCTCTGGAGGAGAAAGTGAAGAAGCTTTAGTAACCTGTGTGTGCCTGCACTTCATGTGATGCTATTTGTATATATTAAGTAATGACCAGTGGTAGATTGTGGACTGGTAGAACTAGTGGTACTTTGGTAGGTTGTGGACTGCTACAAGCAGTGGTACTTTGCTATTTTGCAGATGTCCACAAGTAACTTTATGTGCTTGATTGTGGACCCACTTAGTATGTGATAGTGCTTAAGTACCTCTGTGTTGGACCACTAATGAAGTTAATGTTATATAATGTTAGTTATATATGTAGTTGCCTTTGATGCATTATTTCTAATTATTAGAAGCCATGACATGAAGATGACGTGTACCCCTGGTGGCCTCTGATTCGTATCTTTTCATGAGGTCATGTTGGGTCAACTGGTGGTTGCATTCACCGACTGATCAATTACCTTGACAAATACTGTATAGAGGTAAACTAAACTGATTGGTTGCTAAATAGGAGTGACATACCCAATTACACACACATAGATGAAACAAACTTTATTACATGTGCATGCTGTCGATAGTAGCCTAAGAACATCCAAATAAAATTGACAGTAGCATAGATGTAAATACTTAAACGAAAAAATCATCATCAGCTTCATCGGATGTGGCAACGGCAGGTGCAAAAACTCCATCGTCAATGTATGCGTCCACGTCATCTTCACCTTCATCAGTAAAATCTTTATCATCCGGTTCTGGAATAGATTGAGCAATTGCTTTCTCAATAACAGACGAATCAATTGATTCGCCTTCCATGTCCATTCGTCGCCAATTCATCAAGTCCCCCTGTTCGATAACAGTCATGTCCTCCACCCCAACAACCAATGAGTCGGCATCTAGCGAATTATTTTCTGCTTCCTCTTCAGCAATTGTGGATTCCGACATCAAGAAAATGTTTCTTGGTTTGATTCGAACAACACTTCACCAATTTGATTTCTTTGCGTGTTTCAAATAAAACACCTGCTCTGCTTGTGTCACCAAAATATAGGGATCATCTGAATATCTGAGACGGGTAGTATCAATATCTATAATTCCACATTGATCTTTGTTGAACCCTTTACCTTTGTTCTTTGTTCGAGCGGGGACATCGAACCAATCGCACTGAAACATAATCACTTCCTTTCGACCAGTGAATTGTACGGACATAATTTTCTTAATAACTCCATACCAGTCCATATTACCCGTACTTTCATCGCCCTTGACAAGGACACCACTGTTTTGTGTGATCAAGCTCGTCTCTGCCGACACCGTCCGAAATAGGGTGGCATTGATGAAACATCTATTGAATACACGAGCACGATCATCTGGTCCTCGAGAAAGGTTCAACATGTCCTCAGTAGCTTTTCCTTGGTCATATTCTTGTTTGGTCTGTAATTCCATTGAAAAAATAAGATGTTTTCATTGCGTGCAATATAATGTGAACAATAACAAAATTGTGGTGACTCACTCTTTCCTCAAACCAACCAACAAATTGTTGCTTGTGTCTTCTCTCAACATTATGTGGATTGTATTTCTTTAGTGAAGCCTTATGTGCACTGCAGTGGGCAGACTAAACAAGATACAAAGAATAAGTAATATATGATGTCAACAAAAAATAACATGCTGCAATATTATATAAAACTCACTCAGGCAAAGCACCACATTCGTCAGTATTTGTGATTATGTAGTGCTTTATTCTCTGCATTTCCGATTCGTCCAAGACCTCGAAACTGTAGCCTTTCCTACTGTACTCAAGGTCAGCAAAAACACTCAAACCCGATGGTGGTTCACGCACAGCCGCGCTTTCATGACGCTCTGGGTGACTTGGCATGTCTTTGAAGAACAAAGAACAAAATGTCATGCACTCTTCTGTGATATATCCCTCCGCTATTGAGCCTTCAGGATGTGCTTTGTTCCTCACGTAACCTTTTACCGTACGCAAATATCTCTCCACGGGATACATCCATCTATAGCATACAGGTCCACCAAGTGCAGCCTCTTCAGCAAGATGAACTGGCAAATGCACCATGATGTCAAAAAAAGTAGGTGGAAATATCATCTCAAGCTGACATAGAGTCTCCCTGATGGAGGCACTCGTGTTCACAAGCTCGTTTACATCCAGCTCCTTTGAACAAAGCGAACTGAAGAACCTACTCAAATTAATCAATGGGACAACAACTTCTTGAGGCAGAATGTTGCGTAGTACTAATGGTAAAAGTTTCTGGAATATAATGTGAAAATCGTGAGTTTTCATACCAGAGAGCAATAGCCGATCCTCATGCACACATCTTTGGATATTGGATGTGTATCCATCAGGCAACTTAACTTCATGAAGAAATTTGCATAAAAGTTTCTTGTCCTCTTTCCCTAATTTGTACAAAGCAGGTGGTAAGGTGAACTTACCATTCTCATGCTGCACTGGATGCTGATCCTTCCTTGTACCGAGATGCTGCATGTCAAGCCGAGCTTCTTCATTATCCTTAATTTTACCTTCTATTTTTAGAAAAGTGCCCAATATGCTCTCACATATATTTTTCTCGATATGCATCACATCCAAGTTGTGCCTAATAAGCAAGTATTTCCAGTACGGAAGCTCGAAGAAAATACTCTTCTTCCTCCAGTTGTGCCATCTTTTTTCTTCGTCACGCTGCTTCCTTTTTCTTGATTCAGGGCCGAATGTGACTTGGTCAAAAGAACCATAGTGTTGCAGCACCTCTTCCCCAGTGAGTGGTTGTGGAGCCCCCTATATTCTGTCTTGTTGTTGAAACTGACCTTGTTTCTGCGCCACTTGTGGTTCGTAGGCAAAAAGCGACGATGCCCCATGTAGAAGTGCTTCTTCCCATGCTTCAACCATAAGTAGTCTGTTTTCGTATGGCAGTATGGACATGCAAACTTGCCTTTCGTACTCCATCCAGACAGCATCGCATATGCTGGAAAGTCATTGATTGTCCACAGTAGAATTGCATGCAAATCAAATTCCTTCTTCTCCTCTGCATCCCAGGCTTTAACACCCTCTTTCCAGGGAACTTTGAGCTCATCAATAAGAGGCTGCAAGTACACATCAATGCTAACACCAGGCGATTTCGGTCCTGGTATCATCATCGACAACATCCAATACGACTGTTTCAAACACAACCATGGCGGAAGATTGTAAGGAATTAAAATCACAGGCCAGCAACTGTATGACACATTCATCATACCAAACGGATTGAATCCATCAGATGCCAGACCTAGCCTGACATTACGAGGATCTTTTGAAAACCATTTATAGGTTGTGTCCACATGTTTCCATGCTTTGGAGTCCGTAGGATATCGCAATTTTCCATCATCCACCAATTCTTCCTTATGCCAACGCATATATGATGCTCTAGTTGCCGACATATATATCCTATGGAGCTGTGGAACCAGTGGAAAGTACCGCAACATCTTACGTGGAACACGCTTTTTTGACCCACAACTACTGGCATCATCATGTTCCTCTTTAGACTGCTTCCACCTTGTCTCACCACATTTTGGGCAATTATCCAGGACCTCATATTCTTTCCCTCTGAATAACACACAATCATTATAGCATGCATCTATCTTTTCATAATGTAAACCAAGATCTCTAACAATCTTTTTGATCTTATCCATACTATCTGGGAGGCAGTGTCCTTTAGGAAGAACAAGCAAGAATAGGGCAAGTACGTACTCCAAGCAAGCATTACTACAACCAAACATGCACTTCATCTGAAACATTTTGACAATGAAAGACACCTGGGTAACTTCCGTGCAACCTGGATACAACTCCTTCCTGACCTCTTCTAGCAATTTAAAGAACTTTTGTGCCATCTCATTTGGTTGTTCCTCATCAATTTCTCTACGTATGGTGCCCTTGATCAGAGAATGTATCAAATCTGTGGTACGAGCCCTATCATCGACATCATCATCATCATGATCACGTACAGCTGAGCCTTCACATATACTTTCCTCCTCGTGGATGAAGCCTTCATCAAAACCTTTCCGAAGCAAATGATTCTGAACATCAGAAAATTTTCTACATGACACGGAACGACATTGTGAACATGGACATGGTGTCGTTCCTCCTTTCGAGCTGCCTCCAAAGGCGCTGTTAAGATATTCAGTTAATCCTTGTTGCCACTCTGCAGATGTCTTATCCAGACGCATCCAACTTCTACCTTGCTGTGACGACATTGATTTCAACTCCTGACAAAAACAACACAAAGATAAATATGTCTTCTATTTTTTCAAAAGCAAAATCAGTATGGATATTAATGATGTCCAAATAAAATCCTTGGCAATGCCCTGCCCTACGTACCTACGCCGTTCAATATTTATAACAATTCAAATAAAAACATAGAACTATAAATTCATAACCCTACCACACTGTACAATTACCGTCTACAGAAAACAAATAATCGATCATGGGTATTGGTGTGGTACTTACAAACGTCACGTCGTCGACGTACGTTGTCGGTTGCGTCGTCGTGGTGCCACGGCGGTGAGGCGGACAACAGGCGAAGCTTCCTCCATCGTCTTCAGATGACGACTGGGCGAGGGCTCGACTCGGCGAGGGTGAGGGCTGCCGCCGACGTACGACTCGGCGACGTACGAGAGAGAGAGAGATCGAAGGCTATCAATACGTGATGGGCTGATAGGCCTCATCCGTTAATTAGCTTGTGCAATCAGTCAAAACATGTTTATTTCAATATAAAAGAGATCATATACTCTTCCATGCAACAACAAACATCTATCCCAGTGGTTTGTCCTCAACCTCGACATGCAAGAGCTCACAGGTTCGACTCCAAAGCCTGCCCCTTAGCAGACATAATTTTTTTAAGCGATTATTATTAAGTGCAAGATATTTTTTGTTCAGATATTTACCATTTCACTTATGACACACCTCATTTAAATTAGCAGCCATGTTTTTAAAATTTACAATCTAATTGTTAGATGCAAGTTTTTTTTAAAAAAATATTTAACAATTTACTTACTAAACATCTCATTTAAATTAAGATTAACAATTCACTTATATTATGTAGCCACAATGTGTTTTTACATTTCTCAATTCTAATTAACATTGGTCGCATCAAACACAAATCTGTTGCAATAGCACTTCCTAATTGCATCTATATTCTAAACCGGTGCAATACCACTTACATAATGCATCAAAAATTCAAGACTAATACAACCAAAGGTGTTTGATGCAATAATTTCTACCTATTGCATCCCTCTTCCTAAATGATGCAATAGCACTTCTTAATTGCATCTACATTCTAAACCGGTGCAATACCACTTACATAATGCATCGACAATTGAAGACTAATTCACCTAAATGTGTTTGATGCAATAATTCCTACCAATTGCATCCCTGTTCCTAAAGGATGCAATAGATCAAACTTATTGCATCCATAGGAATTACTATCGTATCCAACTCTTTTTTGATGCAATAACGACTACATATTGAATCGGATTCTAAACACTGATGCAATAACACCCACCTATTGCATCAGATTCTTGTTTGATGCAAGGGAACTTGATGCAACAGGGTCAAAACCTTGTAGTGTCATACACATCAATCAAGGAGGCATACTTGGTTTGGAGGGAAGAAAGATCGGTCATGTGCATCACACACTCATCGCACTCCTCCTCGGTCACTCTCACCTCAGACTTGGCAAAATCAAGCTCCTTAAGTGCCTCTGCTAGCTTAGCCTTAAACTCATTGCGCTCTCTAGCAGCATGCTTAAGTTGCTTGTCCTGAGCGAGAACTATTGCGGCCATGGCATCTAGCTCGACAGAAAGACGATCGATAGTGGAAGAAGTATATACCTCTGAAGATGTGTGTTGATGGTCCTTACAGTCAATATTATACCACCAATTAATGCATAAAATGATATGAAATGAACCATAAAGCATAGTTGTAGGGTTTGATTCTAACAAGTTCCACGAGTTGTGTTGTTCTCACTTGTTTTGCAGGGTTATCAATATTTCACCATATAAAAGTATCTCAAGTGATGAAACAAAGCATACCATTGTGAAGAGCTCGTCGAGACGATCGAAACGGACATATGGTTTGCTACATTTGGAGTCCTGATGAGAGAGTCCTTGTTGGATACAACTTGGAAGCTTCTAGAACAACCTGAAGTGATCACCAACCAACATAATCCAGGGGCTAAACTGACAGATTCCACAACTTTGGTGAATTGCTATCTTCCAGGGAGTTTTCCAGCAGATGGAAAGAGGTAGAGTCCTACTCCAACACGACGAATCACGCAAACAGATGGAAAGTCACATTAGGGCAACAAGGTTGGTTGTAGAAGACACCTCGACGAAGGTGGAGCCTGGCGGCTGCCAGGTGGGGCCAGCCAGCCCCACCCCCAGGCCGGTCGGCCTGGGCCAAGATCCACTTCAGCCCATCTTCATGGAGCATCACCTAATCGACCTCTACGACGGATCTCAACCATTGTTTCAAGTCGGTTTGATCCAAGGGTTGCGGTTCATCCCACCGGGCTATATAAGCAGCCCTAGACCCCCCTCCCTAGAGCATCCATCATCTATCTTCATCATAATCGTCGCCGAGAGCAAAATCTAGGGTTTCTAGATGAGAGGTGTCCCTCGAATGGAAAACCTCTCTCTAGAATTAGTTTAGATCTAGTCTTCTAGATAGTAGAGAGATGGAGAGCGAGTGAGGAGTTTGGAGGAGATGCCGGCCTGTCGGTGCTTCTTCCTCTGGTTGTACTTCGGCGGGATCAAGCTCTGCTCGAGCTTGCTCCTGAGATGCTTCGGGTGATCAACTTCTGATTCAAGTAAGATTCTTGTTTATATTATTCTTCTGGTCACGAGTGTCTTTTGAGTATTTTAATCTAGTGCACTAGGTTAGATTATAATTCGTAGTGTAAGCATGGTGCTTAGGCTCGAGTTACTCGTAGATGTACCCTATAGGTTGTGCTTATTTAGGTGGTAGCTCGCGGGTGTGACTCTTATAGGCCCATTGAATCCTCTGTAGTCCACCTCTTCGTTTATAAGCTGAGTAGGACCGTAGTTACCTAGTTGGGATGTACTCTGGATGCAGCCCTTCTATTCGTAATGTCCCCAGTTGAATCGTATAAAACATAGTCTCTTACCTAGACCAGAACTAGAGAATCCCAAGTTATCCTCTCTATACTCCTGTTATCGCCCTAATACTAGATTGCTACTTCCCTTTCCTTTTAATCTTGTTTTTACTTTATCTTGTTTCTACTTTAGTTTCTGCTACCATTCATTTATCTTTTTGGGTTAAGTTAGAACGTAGTTGATCTCACACGTTTCCCTATGGATATGATATTAAAACCTTCGGGTGAAAGCTACAACGGTATCCGTGCGCTTGCAGACTTTTTCTGTCTGCTCATATAAACCAACCAACCACTTCTATGTGTTGTCGCTAGTGGTGACAGCCTAGCAATAGTGTGACGCTAAGAAGTGCTAACAAGCTTTCTGGCGCCGTTGCGGGGGAAATGGTTGCTGAGTTAACTACGAACCTAACTTAATCTTTTCCTTTATATAAAAAAATAAAAAAATCTCTTCTTTCAATATCTTTATCTTTTCCCTCTATCCTTTACTTTTATCCTTTGCCTCATCTCTGCTTTTCTTTCTTCTTATCTATCCTTTCATCTCTAGCATGGATGATAACACTCATATCTATCAATATGCTAAATTCACGGGAACAAACCTTAAACCACCAAAACATTTAAAGCCTACCACAACATCTGGTTTTGAGATAAGCCCGGAATACATAGAATTTATCCAAAAACAACCTTTCTCGAGAGAAGGTGAGGAAAACCCATACACACACCTACGAGAGTTTAGTCAAATTTGTGGCCTCCTTCGCATAGAGGGTATGCCCGATGAGACCTTAAAATGGAAGCTTTTTCCATTCTCCTTAACGAGAAAAGCTAAACATTGGTTTAAACTCAACATAGGAAGGGTAAATCGAGATTGGAAGACACTATGCACTGAATTTCTCTTAAAATTCTTTCCCATCTCCAAAGTAGTTGACCTCCGAAAAAAGGTTCTATCTTTTAGACAACTAGAAGAAGAATCTCTTGGCGAATCATGGGATCGTTTTGTTGACCTTATCCACACTAGCCCAACTCTTTCTGTTCTAGACCCCGTACTTCTTCAACATTTTTACATGGGTCTTAGTAGGGAGAATAGGGAATCCCTTGATATAGCCTCTGGAGAAGTTTTCCATTGTCTGTCTGCTAGTAAAGCAAGGTACTTACTTGATATAATGAATGGAAAGACCCCTTGACCTAGCATTCATAATCCACTCCCTGAGAAAGAGAAGGAATTAGTTCCTGGACAAGAAGAGGAAGTTTTGATAGCCAAATCACAACCACTCACATCCCAAGATTTAGCTATCCATCCTAAACCATCAATGCCCCAAAATCCTCCTAGGGAAGAAGAAATTCCACCCTAGGAGAACACTAATCTTTCTAGTGCTAATGGTCTAGACTTCCAGTTTCATAAGAGACCTTCAAGCGAAGATAATTCAAATTCTCGCAAGAATGGTTCTCTTAAAGAATGTCCTGATTCCCATTATGAAGTAGTCGAGGATGACATGTCAAGTGATGCCATAGAAGGAGAGCTAAGCCACATGAAAATTTCTATCTACTCCCCTACTATGCTCCTAAATGACACAAACCATGAACCCATCTCTAAACCCATCCTTGACCTCAAAGGTTCCTCTTATACTCGTCCTTCTCAGTCTCATGACAATCCTAAAAATCCACTAAGACAACCAAACCATAGGAGTCATGAAGACCACGAGGATGACCAAGAGATGCTACAATGGCTAGAATGTGTAGAATGGATGGACAGGGAAGTAGCCTTAATAGAATCCAACCTTGGTTTAGTTTCAAATGGTGAGTATTCAAATCCCTTTGAAAACGAGATTCATCCATCTATGGAGGAGGACCTAGATGAGACCAATCTAAGTGAAATTCTGAACATTCAGATTGGAGAAAAAGATGATATCAATGAGCATGGAACCTATTCCATAACCACCTCATTAAATCCATGCTCATATGAGACATCTCCCCAATCAATTGGTCTCTCCAACCTCACCACACTTGAGATCTTCAACCCCCTCACACTTTTTGTTTACAAAAACTTCAAAGGGGTGGTTGTAGATGCATATGTTTATCACAAGTATTGTAGATCTCGATGTACTCTTAAGTTGGTGTTGGAGGGGAAACCACTTCACCAAATCACATCTTAAAGGTTTCCCAAAGACAAGCTTAGTGTCCTAAAACAAGCACTTTTTAGATCCTAACATGAGTGTTCACCTTTCTGCTATACTGCCCTTGTGTAATGAGCATAGGGATATAATTGTTAAAATATTCCTTTGGGTATTCTTGTCACTAACCTTTCTAGGTCTGGAGCAAAAAGTTCGAAGGAATGACAAACACAAGGTATGTCCAACCAATCATCATGCAACATTGAATTACAATCATCTGATCTTGATTTTTGCAAAATCTAAGCTTGGGGGATGCATTTCGTAAGAACATCCCTTACCATGTTGCTATCTTGATTGTCCCTTCCTTTAAGACATGCTCATGTGCTATACACTAATCATGCTCTTTCATCACCATCTGAATAAATCTCTATAATACTTTCATGTTACCTTTATTTGTTATAGTATATGTTTATGTTTGAAGTACTTTCGTACATCTCTTAAATTGAGCATGGTGCCTAGTTTAGGAGTGGTGATCTTGCTTTCAAAGGCATTTAAGTTAAGCGATTAGGTTGAAATGCCTTCCTAAATCAAATTAGACGTGGTGTCTGGTTGATTTTTGAGCCGATAGTATGCTATAGTAGATGTTGGATATTTTGTTGGACTAACCTCTGCAGGAAAACTTTCAATATCAATTTGGGAAAGTCCTGAGATGAACTCACACTAGAGAAGAAGAGACACATGAACTTCAACAACTTTTGCAAGGGAGACACAACTCACTGATCATGGAGAAATGAGATCCATAGAACAAGACAGAAGATGAGTGCCACAAAACAATACCTACAATCAAAGCACCCACTCCATGGAAGTAGGTGAACAAGTCTGAGCTGGGCCACTAGAAGACAAAGACCAGCATGGAGGCACGAGTAGCAGCTTCAATTTCAAGTCTCTTGTCAACCCAATAATTAATGGAAAACAAGAAAGGTTGACAAGAGAAAAACATGCAACTACCTCTGCATCCTCATCCTCATCACTTAGGCCCAATGTGAGATAAGCAAGAGAAGACAAGTCGTTCATGAACACAACCAGTTGGGCAAGAAAAGCTTCCACAAGGCAATATGGTACCATCACTCTTCAATGATTAAGGTAACATCTCAAGGTAAGTGACCATCACTTTAAAAGCTTCTCCTTGATTCTGGTGTGTGCATAGATAAAGAACCAAACATGTTTAAGTTACACCACACTTGATCTAACCTAATCAACTCAACATGTTTAGTTCTTTGCTCTTAGCTTTACTCTCTTGATCTCACATTTTACACATATAATCTAAAAAGTTGCACATCCAACCTCTGGAAGATAATAGATCACAATTAGATAGATACATTATGCATAAATACATTATCCTTCCATAGGTTAAGTAATAGGATCTATCAAATGTTTTGAGATATTCATGCTCACCTTCTAATCTCATATCACTAATGTTAAAACTGACCAGAACATATAATCAGTATTTGCACCGGGTTCAATGTGCTTAAGGTTAGAGAAGTATGAATAACCTTTTTGGTTCTGCTGGTGTTTTTCCACCAACAGAGCCTATGCACTTGATCTCTGCCTTGTCTTTATCAGCAGGACACACTCTTGAGCAGAACATGGAGAAGTTTGTCAACACCCAAATTCTAAGAGTGAAGGTCCTAGATCTACAAGAACATGCACACTGAGCAAGATGCTGCCAGCTTCCACAATTAATGTCCTTGACATGGGATGAGAAGACGATAATGTCCACCTCATCCTAGGAAGACCGTTCCTCTACACTACAAGTGCAATCATCTACATGAAGCAAGAGGAAATCCATTTTCACTTTCCTGGAGAAAAGGTACGATGATACTTCATCAACTATATACCCAATGAAGCACCCAAGAAGAACAGAAGTGAAAGACGCCACTCTCAACGCTAAAGAAGACAAGCCATCAAGAATGGAGAGGTCAATCACAAAGAAGAAGCTAGTGACACTATCCCAGAAAGGAAAGAAGAAGAGAGACCTCAAGATAGTGAACCACAGGAAGTGAAGACTCAGACCAAGAAAGTATGGAAGAAAAAGACAGCACCTAAAGAGGAACAATCCAAAACAACTTTTCAAAAGTCTGACACACCTTGGGAGGTCTGAACCAAGGGAAGGTCTGGATTTGTCGGACCTAAGTATCGGAACCTTCCCCAAAAGGTAAAAATCGGTAGTTATCCTCATATTTACTTTCCTCAATATTTCTCATATTTAATCCATAATCATTTCTTGCATCATCATATTTAATTCACAAATATTTTAATTTCTGCATTGCATTAGAAAAGAAAATAAAAATATTGCACTACATCATAAACCATGAAGCCCCATGTGAAAGCACTAGTTTGGTTTTGGTTAATTGATGAAACCTATTTGGTCTAATCCTATTGGTAAGCATGTGTGTAGCTTATGAGAAAGGATTGGGACCAAGCCAAATGGTGGAGCTAGCAATGTGGCAACCATCGAGGATGGCGATGGCCACATGAAACTAAGTGATCAAGTGTTCTACCATTGGTGAAACATGAGAAGAAGAGAAGAGATGTAGCAAAGAGGCCTGAAGGCAAAGGTATAACCGATAGGGCTCTTTGTTTTGGTGATCAAGACACTTAGCGAGTGTGATCACAATTAGGATACATAGCGGTACTATTAATAGGAGTTAATTCATGGCTTATGCGGTGTCCAAGTGCCACTAGGAGTTCTCTAACATATTGATGCTTTAGACCTAGTGAGAAACTAACTAAACTCTTGGAAAATGCTTTGTAAAATGCTAAGACACGTACACAAGTGGTGAAACACTTTGGTGATGGCGCATGGGAGCAAGGGTAGAAGTTAGAAAGCGAAAGGTGCTGAGTTAGCAGCATCGGACGCTGAAGGCGGTAGCATCGGACGCTGGGCCAAGCGTCCGATGGCTAACCCTAGCTATAGACTGATGCTGAAGGAGCATCAGACGCTAGCAACGGACTCTGAGGAAACACTATTGCAGCGTCCGATGGTGATGATGTGGCGTAAGCAAGCTTTGCAGGGAGCATCGGACGCTGGCCTGCGTCCGATGCCAAACCATCGGATGCGTCCGATGTGTTTGGGAGCATTCTGTAACCTCTCTGCATGGTCATCGGACGCAGGGGTTGAGCATCCGATGTGATGGTGCATGCGCGTCCGTTGCGGCACTGAAAAATGCCTTTTTCGAGTAGTGGCATCGGAGCGTCCGATGCCTGGCATCGGCGCGTCCGATGTCACATTAACCGTAGCGTGAATGGTTTTGACCATTGGTATCGGGCGGCTTGAATTCATATCAGAAGGACACGTGGTGCTCATCGGAGCATCGGACACTGGGGGAGCGTCCGATGGCCCCGACATCTGCGCGTCCGATGGTCGCGTTTTCTGCCCAACGGCTAGGCCGACTTCAGTGGCCTATTTAAGGGGCTTGGCCGACTCACATGGGTCCTCTCTTGCACATTTTGATCCCTAAGCATTCTTGCGAGCATAGCCACGCCTCCCAACTCATCTCTAGTGTTGATCTGATCAAACTAAGTGAGATTGAGTGATTAGTGCTAAGATTTGAAAGAGTTCATTCTAGTGGCACTAGTTCTTCGCATCGACTTTGAGTTGCTTGTTACTCTTGGCATTTGCCGGTGCATAGACGGCTTGGAGGAGTTGAGGTGGTTGTTTGGCAAGATTGGTGATTGTTCTTGGCCACCACAGTTCGTGATTGTGAGAGGTTTTGGAGCCTCACATCGCCGGAGCAGCAAGAGGCATCCTTAGTGGATTTGTCATGTCATTGAGCTACCTCACTAGCGGTAGATTGTTGTGGTGCTCTTTGTGAGCTTGGCTTTGTGCCGATTAGCCACCGGGTCACCTAGTGTTGGTCGACACAACGGGGAGTAGCGTGCGGGCAAGCACGTGAACCTCGGGATAAATATTGGTGTCCCATGTGCTTATTGTGATTGTGCATCCTTCTTGGTGATTGGCTTCAAGACTGGATTTCACCGGTGATTGGCTCTCTACTAGGCGATCCCGAAGGCTCGGTGAAACCACCTCTATCTAGCTCATTTACTTTGTGCATTTACTTTGAGCTACTTCATTTGTGTAGATTCTATTACTTGGTGTATATCCTTTGTCATATACTTTGCGTAGCTAGTTGTAATTGATTTACATAGTTCATCTTTTGCACACGCTTGTTAATCTTAGATCATCTTGATCATAGTTGTACTAGAGCTAGGCTATTTATTCCACATTAGTTTCTAGCTCTAATTGTTTGTGTGATATAAGTTTTATTAGGTAGAATTGTTGGATAGGTGGCTTGCAACACACTATTAGGCTAGCGCAAAAAGCTTCGCCATTTGTTATACTAATAGTGTTTGCCTGAGTGTCTTTGTAGATTTTTAATTAGGCTATTCACCCCCCCTCTAGCCAATTCGGACCTTTCAAGTGATATTAGAGCCATGGTCACCGTTTGTTTGAGGCTTAACATCCGCTGGTATTACAATGGCTCAAATCAACTATATGGGGAGGCCACCATATTTTGATGGCACCAACTTTGATTGTTGGAAGAGGAAGATGTGTGCATTCACAAGAGGAATGAATAGAAAGATTTGGGAAGTGATTGAGCATGATTTTGCGGTAATCGACACCGCAAGTCCCACTCCAAGAGAAGAAGAGAAGCTTCAATGGAATGATGTGGCAATCAACTTGTTCTATGAAGCATTTGACACAAAGGTGTTTGAGAAAATCAAGGACCTTGAAATAGCAAGTGAGATATGGGAGCAATTGTAGGAAACATATGAGGGCACCAAGGCGGTCAAGGGCACCAAGCTATACATTCTCAAGGACAAGCTTGCCATGTTCAAGATGCAAGATGATGAAAGCATACTGGAGATGTTTCACCGATTGCAAGTCATTATCAATGACTTGAAGGCCTTGGGAGAGAAGGTAGAGGACAAGGACTTTTCCCACAAGTTCTTGAGATGTTTGCCACCAAGGTTTGATACTTTGGTGACTATCCTAGTGAGGGAAGGATTGGATACGGTAACCCCAAACCAAGTACTAGGTGATGTGGTCACACAAGACACATACCGTGTGGAAAGGGATGGGGGAGCCCAAGAGGAAGAGAAGAAGAAGAAGACCGTGGCATTCAAAGCTTCATCCTCCAAGAACAAGAGCAAGGGCAAAGCAAAGAAGGAGGAAAGTGATGATGAAGCAAGCTCAAGTGGTTGTGAGATAGATGATGAAGAAATGGCTCTCTTTGTGAAAAGGTTTGGCAAGTTCATGAAGAAGAAGGGCTATGGAGCAAGAAAGAGAAGAGATGCAACCAAAAGCACAACTAAAAGATGCTATAGATGCAAGAGCAAGGATCACTTCATTGCGGATTGTCCATATTCTAGTGATGAAGATGATGATCACAAGAAGAGCAAGAAGAAAGACAAGAAAGAAAAGAAGGAAAAGAAAGAGAAGGAGAAGGAGAAGAAGAAGGGTGGTTCCTATGTTGTGACATGGGATAGTGATGCTTCCTCAAGCGATGATGATGATTCTAGCGATGATGAGAGGAAGACCACCAAGAACAAGGCCATGGCTAGTCTTGCTATCTCAAGCAAGCCTTCTATCTTCAAAACTCCATCGACATGCTTCATGGCTAAGGCCACTAAGGTATCATCCGATGAGAGTGAAAGTGAGAGTGAGAGTGATGATGATGAGGAGTACTCAAAGGAGGACCTCATTAGCATGCTACAAGATGCTCATTCTTACATTGAGACTAAGAGGAAGGAGTGCAAAGAATTGCGCAAGGCCAACAAGGTCCTTGAGCAATCCTTTGATGAGCTCAATTCTACTCATGAGAGGCTAGAGGAAGCCCATGAGAAGCTTGACCAAGCTCACACTAGGCATAAGGAATCCCACTCCTCCCTCCTTGATCAAAGTAAGATTGAGGATATTGTAGAGACATGCAATGTAGGAGTTACTTGTGATATACTTGATGAATCATTTTATGCTCCTATTATTATTGCTCCCACAAATGCATCATCATCATCTAGCTCAACTAAAATGACTACTTCTACTACATGTGATTCATCATTAGTGGTAGAAAATGAGAACCTTAAGAACAAGGTGTATGAGCTCACTCATGCTTTAGGCAATGCCTATGGAGGGGATGCTCGCTTGCTAAAGTGCTTGCGTAGCCAAAGGTGTCCACTCAACAAGGAGGGACTTGGCTATACCCCCAAGAAGGGCAAGGCAGCTTTTGCTCCTCAGAAGACTTGTTTTGTGAAGAGCAATGGTCGGTTTTGCCATAGTTGCAAGCAATCCGGGCATATAGAGCAAAATTGCTTTAACAAGAACAAGAACAATGCTCATGTTTCATCTATTAGACTTGATTCTTGTTATATGCTTACAAAGGGCACTAATGGTGTGAAGGCTAAGTACATTGGTGCACCCTTGGTTGGCCCAAAGAAGAAGGCAATTTGGGTGCCCAAGAGCTTAGTGACTAACCTTGGAGGACCCAAAAAGATTTGGGTACCTAAAAGGAATTGATCTCTTTGTAGGTAAATTATAAAGCGGGAGGAAGGCATTGGGTGCTTGATAGTGGGTGCACTCAACACATGACCGGAGATGGAAGAATGTTCAAATCAATCAACACTAGTGGCAATGATCATGCAGATGCTATCACATTTGGTGACAACAAGAAAGGCAAGGTCAAAGGCTTGGGCAAGATTGCAATATCAAATGACTTGAGCATCTCCAATGTGCTATTAGTGGAATCTCTCAACTTCAACCTATTGTCTGTGGCACAATTGTGTGACTTGGGATTCAAATGCATATTTGGTGTTGATGATGTGGAGATAGTGAGTGTTGATGGAAGTAACTTGGTGTTCAAAGGATTTAGACATGAGAACCTTTATTTGGTGGACTTTGATGCAAGTGAAGCTCAATTGACAACATGCTTATTCACCAAATCAAGTATGGGTTGGCTATGGCATAGGTGCTTGGGACATGTTGGAATGAAGCAACTAAAGAGGCTAGTGAAGCATGACATGGCACTACTACAAAAAAGAACTTGCGCAGCGTTGCCTAAAAGACCTCCGTGGCGGGCACTGTTTTTGCCCGCCACGGTTATATTTCGTACAACGCTTATAAGGAATATCAAAAGGTGCCCGGATTCTGGGACCAAAGAACTCAAAAGTTCAAGGACAAGCATAGGTACCACCTCAAAATCCGACGAGATTTCCCGGTAAGTATTTCAAAGGTTCAATTCATGTTTCATACATATATATATGGGTTCTAATGCTTGTGTATCAATCGTGCAGTGCGCCAACCAGCCACTAGGATCGAAGACATGTGGCTTGTACACATGCGAGTTTCTAAGGGAAAGCAAGGAGTACACCAATAGTTGGAAGAAGCTCAAGGAAGGTGTCAAGTATTGGGGAGAGCAGCAGAGCCGCAGGATGTGCTTTAAACAAGTCAAGGCGGACATATGCAAGTTTGTAATGGAGAAATGCATTCTCGAAGAAGAAACGTTCTTTGACAATGAATCCGAGCTGGCGTTGCTACCCCAATACGAGAAGCTCCGCAAATGGAACACAATGCTTCGTCCGACAGATTACGCTCATCAAGTTGAACTATGAATTGTAATTTGAATTTGAAATCAACTAAGTCAATGTGTATATGATGACAACAAACAACTAAGTGACTTTGTATGTTATGTCCAGATGGTTTATATGTGCATATATATATCTCTATTAGAAATCTGGAATTCTAGAATTATTTGAAAACTGCAATTGATTTGAATTCATATCCTGCTATTTCTGCTGGCTGCATTATTTATTTTTTTAATCCAAAATTAATAACTGTGGCGGGCAACATAAGAAGCCCACTACGGTTAAACGCAACTACCGCAGTGGGCAACCTAAATCGACCGCTGCGGTTAATAATTTACCGCAGCGGGCGATTTAGGTTGCCCGCTACGGTAAATGCTATTAACCGCAGCGGGCTATTTATGTTGCCCACTGCGGTTAAGGCTTTTACCGCAGCGGACAAAAGCGTCCGCTGCGGTAATGGCCACGATTAACCGTGGCCTTAGCACCGCAGCGGACGCTGTTGACCGCTGCGGTAAAGCTAAAACGCCCGCTGCGGTTAAGCTTTGTGCAGTAGTGTGGTGAGAGGGCTAAAAGATGTTCACTTTGAGAAGGACAAACTTTGTAGTGCATGCCAAATGGGAAAACAAGTTGGAAACACCCATCCTAACAAAGGAATGATGAGCACTACACATGCACTTGAGTTGTTGCACATGGACTTGTTTGGACCAACTACATATGCAAGTATTGGGGAAACAACTATGGCTTTATGATAGTGGATGACTATATAAGATACACATGGGTCTTCTTTCTCGTTGACAAGAGTGAAGTGTTTGGCATATTCAAAACCTTTGTCAAGAGAAGTCAAAATGAGTTTGATAGAAGAATCAAGAAAGTGAGAAGTGACAATGGAAGTGAGTTTAGAAACACAAGAGTTGATGAGCTATGTGATGAGTTTGGAGTCAAACATCAAATCTCGGCCAAGTATACACCTCAATCCAATAGGATAGTTGAAAGGAAAAATAGGACACTCATTGATATGTCAAGATCCATGCTTAGTGAATACAATGTGAGTGATTCCTTTTGGGCCGAAGCAATCAACACGGCATGCTATTATAGCAACCGGCTCTATTGTCACCCTCTATTGAAGAAGACACCATATGAGCTCCTCAATGATATAAATCCCAACATTGCTTATTTCCGGGTCTTTGCATGCAAATGCTACATATTGAAGAAGGGCACAAGACTTGGGAAGTTTGAGAAGAAGTGTGATGAAGGATTCTTACTTGGCTATTGCACTACTAGCAAGGCATATAGAGTGTGGAACAACACATCAAGAATAGTTGAAGAAGTCCATGATGTTGAGTTTGATGAAACAAATGGCTCCCATGAAGAGCAAGATAATCTAGATGATGTAAGAGGAACACAATTGGTGGAAGCTATGAAGAACATGGACATTGGTGATATTAGGCCAAAGCAAGTGATTGACATTGAAGATGACAAAGATCAAGTGCTCTCTCCTCCAACCATGCATGGCAATGATGTTGCAAGCTCTAGTGGTTCTCATGATCAACAAGATGCTAGTAGCTCCCAAGTGGATCATCCAAATGCAAGTGCAAGTATCCAACCGCAACAAGTGCTACAACCAACACATATTGCAAGAGATCATCCTTTGGATCAAATTGTTGGTGACATAAGAAGAGGTGTGCAAACAAGATCAAGATTGGCTTCTTTTTGTGAACACTACTCATTTGCATCATCTATTGAGCCAACACAGATTGATGAAGCTTTGATGGATGTTGATTGGGTGAATGCAATGCATGAAGAGTTGAACAACTTCACCAGCAATGATGTTTGGGAGTTAGTGGAAAGACCAAAGAACACAAATGTTATTGGTACAAAATGGGTCTTCCGGAACAAGCAAGATGAAGATGGCATAGTTGTAAGGAACAAAGCAAGATTGGTTGCACAAGGGTACACAAAAATGGAAGGCATTGACTTTGGAGAAACCTATGCACCGGTTGCTAGACTGGAGGCCATTAGAATCCTACTTGCATATGCTTGTTCTCACAACATCAAGCTCTATCAAATGGATGTCAAGAGTGCATTTCTCAATGGATTCATCAATGAGCTAGTGTATGTTGAGCAACCTCCCGGATTTGAAGACTTGAAGAAGCCTAACCATGTGTACAAGCTCAAGAAGGCATTATATGGGTTGAAGCAAGCACCAAGGGCATGATATGAAAGATTGAGGGACTTCTTGTTAGCCAAAGGGTTCAAGATTGGGAAGGTTGACACCACTCTCTCCACCAAGAAGATTGGAAGTGACTTGTTTGTGTTGCAAATCTATGTGGATGACATTATTTTTGGATCAACCAACCAAGACTTTTGTGAAGAGTTTGGAGAGATGATGGCTAAGGAGTTTGAGATGTCTATGATAGGAGAGCTTAGTTACTTCCTTGGTCTACAAATCAAGCAAATGAAGAAAGGCACATTTGTTAGTCAATGAGAGTACATCAAGGACATGCTCAAGAAGTTTGGGTTAGATGAAGCTAAAGCAATAACCACTCCAATGGGCACAAATGGACATTTGGATAGTGATTCTATTGGTGACATGGTGGATCAATGTCACACCCCAATTTTAAGCATAAAACTGAGGCAACAAACTCATTTGTGCCCAGGAATCAGTCACATACATAAGCTAGAAAAATTATGAAAAAGGTACCATCACGGTGTTTATTACATAACGATAGTAGCAAAACAAAGACTTACATCAACGGAAAAGGTAAACTAGATATAGCTCTTCACGGGCAACCACCACAGGGACTGCCGACTGGGGGATACGCTAGCCTAGAAACTTCTGGGGAAACTCCAACTCCAAGGTCATCTGTTACCCATCCGGGATTTTTATCCAAAAAGAAAGATAAACAACAAGCGTAAGTACTCCTCGTACTTAGCAAGCTAACATAGGGTTCATGAGGCTCAAAAGGCTAACACTGTCCGACTGTTGTTAGCTTTTATGTTTGCAAAGTTTTAGCATTAGAGTAAACGAGTATTGTGCTTAACCCTTAAACCCCTGACCCATTAGTCCATCAATGATAAAATATTCAGCATAAGAGTACCATCAACATAAAGTAACATTTAATTGAGTGACATAGTTCCGTTAGTTTTCCAGGCCGCTCGTGACCGTGAGCACGGCTGTTATAACAGTTTTACACTCTGCAGAGGTTGTGCATCTTTACCCACAAGCCGTGTTGCCCAGATGCCCAGGGGAGTGACCCCCATAACACTTCCAAGGTGAGCGAGCAGGGTACACTATGAAGCCTTTCGCTGGTTCGTCTAACAAGTTAGGGCCGCCAGGTTTCCTTGGCAGGCAGATGTAGCAACACCCCTTTCCTATGGCACAAGGCCATCGCAGCTATACACATAGGAACAGGAGCAGCCCTACACCCAAAGTGGCAAGCCCCTACTGCGCCCTTTCGGGTAACCTCTAACAAGCTAGAAAAAGGTCCACTTTACTGAGCTAAAACCAGAGCCATATAGCACTCATGGTAGCACTGTCATTCCCAGCTTTTACTACGGCAAGTTTCATTAACCATTTAACAACATACCAATATGAGAACATTTATCATTAGACATGATCAGATATTTAAATTGATAGCACTAGCATTGTACCCATATGCATTTATCCCACCGGTGTCAAGAGTATCACAGGTAACAAAAGCTAAGTAGATCTCTAAGGTTGTTCAGATAGACCCATGCAATATGAAGTGTTTAATAAAGTGAATAGGTAACAAGCATGATCTCATGCTAACTTGCCTTGATTGTTGTACTACTGATCCTCTTGTTGATCCTCGAACGAAAGCTCTTGATCGAACCTCGCTCGCTCACCATCTACTCGATCACAAGAAACATCACACACGCATTCCAAGTACATACATGCATTGCAAACAAGACTATCCATTAGAACAATACACCAATAGTGATAAACAGGAAAAAAAAATCATTTGTAAAACAATAGTACGCGTTCCTACGATCACGACAATATTTAGTTCACTGAAAATGAAGTTACGGTGCGAAAGATAGTCAGAAACGGTGTAAAACAGGCCCTAAACAAGGCTAACTCAAACCCTACAGCTAACCTATCAAAAATAGACTAACAGGGGCATAAATGGATAGATCACTAAATTACGAAGCTAACGCAATTTCAACGGACCAAATCGGAGCTAAAACATGGGTTTTATAAGCATTTTATCTCAGTGGCAAACTTGTAAATAATTCAAACTCAAATTTGCTAATTTAAAATAAATAAATCAAATTTGAAAACCGGCTGGATTGCGCCTCGTTTTAGAGAAAGCATAGGGGCTTTGATGGAAATTTCCCAAGGCACAGGGAATAGTGCCGAGGGAGCGCAGGTTGAGACTCGAATATTTATAAGGGGCTTTCTGCAAAACATGCCCCGAAGGGGTACGGGCCATCAAGGGTCGTTGGATTATGCACGAAGGGCCAAGATTAGGTCCTGGCCAGCAGGGACCGAGCGGGCGCCGACGACGCGCACTGGCCGCGACGTCGCGGCCGCGTCGCGACGCCGGGCGCGCACCCGCCATGGCAG
Organism: Coix lacryma-jobi var. lacryma-jobi; assembly: GCA_009763385.1. NCBI lineage: Eukaryota > Viridiplantae > Streptophyta > Magnoliopsida > Poales > Poaceae > Coix > Coix lacryma-jobi. The sequence goes on along the minus strand of CM019822.1, from coordinate 89,942,445 downwards.
GGGACACGGGAGCTCGTGGCCATGGATGGAGGGCACACCACAAGCCAGACCAATGGAACAGAGGGGTAGGGGAGTGCAAGGAGGTTCTCACCGCGGCGAATGAGACGACGGAGAGGCACTGGTGTCAGCGTACGGTGAGGGTTGGCGGAGATCCGGCGGTCGGCGAGGGTCTGCTCAAGGGAAACGGCGGTTAGGACGAAGCCACGACCAAGGAAGGGAGGGGAGGAGTTTAGGGTAACCACCACTTTGCCGTGAAGCTCTGCAAGCGACGAATCAACAGATTGCGCAGGGTATCGGCGGTGTGACGGCGGCAGGCGGCGGTTTGCAAGCGGAGCGCCCCTGGTGGTGCGCTCTGGCACTTGCGAAGCTGTGCGGAGTGGAGAAGAAAAAGGGAAGAGGAGGGGCGCGAGGTGGCTTTATGGCCGAGAGGGGAGCGGGGGAGGGCGCGGCCACGAAGCGCAGGAAGCGGAGCACGGGGCGGTTGTGCTCTTCCAGCGCTCGACTGAAAGAAACGGGAGGTGGGGGAGAAGGAGGGACTGACGTGCGGGCCCGCCCAGTCAGCCGCAGAAAGGGAGGAAAGGGCGCCGGCCCAGAGAGGGAAAGGTGAGTCGGGCCGTGTGAAAGAAAAAGGCCGGGGGCCAGGCTGACGGGCCGAAAAGGAGGAGGAGGGGTGAGAGGGGAGGAATTTTTTTCTTTATATTTTCAAAGTATTTCAACCCATTTTCAAAAGGAATTTGAATTCAATTCAAATTTTCACCAAAACCACTCATCACAAAAATAAAATGCAAAGGCATGAGTGCAAAACATGTTCCTAACTTGGTTTTAATTTTGTGAAAATTATTTAATCGCTAGATTAAATGCATGTTGACACTGGTTATCTATCAAAATTAAAGGATAAATAAATATGAAAAGGCCATGAATTCAGTCACCAATAAAGGTTTAGGGTTTTAATTGACAATATTCCACGAGTTTTGGTGGATTATGATTCTGCAGGGACTAAAAAGGAAAACCAGCACTGATTACTTCTCCTAGAAGGAAACCGACGAAAGATTACGGAACCAGCACGTCAGGAATTCTCCAGAAGACTCCAGAGGACACCAGAGGACTCCACGAGGCGGGGCACCCCGAGACCCCGACAGGTGGGACCGACCGGTCTGGTGGGCCCACCGGTCGATTGGGTCCCGGGCCCCCACGCCTCCTCCTTCTGGAACCTTCCTCCACCGACCCCGAGGACTCATCTCAGCCCTACGTGAAGTCGGTTTGATCTAACGGCCGCGGTTGATCCCTCAGGGCTATATATTCAGGCCCCCAGGCCCCAGGGAAGAACAAGTCTCTCTTCAGAAAAGTCTACGCCTCATTCAGAAACCCTAGAAGAAGACTTCAAGAGCCAGCTTTCAAGTAGAAGACTAGTTACCCCTCTAGTTTAGGTTTAGAACCTAGGCTTATACTAGAACTAGAAGAGAGAGAGAGGAAGAGATCAAGAAGGAGCTCCAGCCTGTCGGATCAACTTCTTCATCTTGTACCTGCGGATTCAAGTTCATCTTCAACTTGCTTCAGCGATTGTTTCGGTAATCAATGTCTATATTTAAGTTTGAGCCATTGTTCTTATTATTCTTAAGGTTTATGACTCTCTTTTGAGTACTTTAATTCTAGTTGCGCTAGAGTTAGAGTAGTTGGATAGTGTAAGCATGGTGCTTAGACTTGATAGCTCATATTTGCCTCCTATAACGCCGGTAGTAGTGGTTGTTCGCAAGGGTGACTCTTATAGCCTTGTTGATTCTTCTATAGTCCACTTACCCGTGTGTAGGCTCGGTAGGATTATACATTTGCATAAAAGACTCATACTTTGTTTGTGACCTTTTATGGCAAATTCCCCACTAAGAATAATATAAACATATCACTCTTAAATTGGAATTAGACAGCCTTAGTGATCCCCTCTATACTTCTAGATTCTCCATCCTTGTTAGCTACTCAGGGGTTAGACTTTAAGGCTTAACACTATCCATTCCTTTGGGTTCGATATTAAAACTGGGTTACTCCGGTGAAGTGCTACATCGGTAGATTTTATCTGTGCGCTTGCGGATAAAGTAGAGTGTGCGTTAATTTATACCAACAAGCATTTCTGGCGCCGTTGTTGGGGAATGGTAGATCATCTTAAGTCTTAGTTTAACCTTGTATTATACTTTTATCTTTTTTTCAGTCTTTTCATCATTTTTGTGTTCATTCTTATTAATGTTGTTTTTGAATTCCTCTCTTATCTGTTACTACCCCATGAGCGCAAGCTATAACCAGTAGAATCCTTACACCCTATCATAACATCTGGTTATTAGCTACGCCTACCTTCCTGCTGCACTTCCTTCTGTAATGAGCATAGAAATATAATTATGAAATTATTCCTTCGGGTATCCTTGTCACTAACCTTTCCAGGTCTAGAGCAGAAAAGAACGAAGGAACAACAAACACAAGGTATGCCCAACCAATCACCATGTAACATTGAATCCAATCTTGATTTGCAAAATCCAAGCTTGGGGAATAGACTTTCTAAGAGCATCTCTTGCCGTGTTGCTATGTTGGTTATCCCTACCTTTAAGATATGATCATATACTAATCATGCTCTTTCATCACCATCTGAATAAATCTCTATAATACTTTCATGCTACCCTCATTCGCTATATTATATGTTTAGGTTTGGAGTACTTTCATACATCTCTTAAATTAAGCATGGTGCCTAGTTTAGGAGTGGTGATCTTGCTTTCAAAGGCTTTTAATTTAAGCAATTAAGTTAAAATGTCTTCCTAGATCAAATTAGACATGGTGTCTAGGTTGATTTTTGAGCCGATAGTATGCTATAGTGGATGTTGGATATTTTGTTGGACTAACCCCTACAGGGAAACTTTCAATATCAATTTGGGAAAGTCCGGAGATGAACTCACACTGGAGATGAAGCAAGGCGTACAATGAACTTCAACAACTCTTGCACAATGAAGACTCAGCTCATTCATCATGGATGAAAGAACTGTGAGTATCAAAGTTTATTTATTTTGTCTTCTACTGCAAGTTATCTTTTGCCTTGAATCATGTTCAAGTGCAGCCAACACATAAAATACTAGTCTATGCTAAAATAATCCTAAAAACATCTTTTTATTAGCATAGATGCAAAATACATAAGTTGTGGATAATAACCCATGCTTCAAATTCTTGCAATCCTTCGGGTATATGTCCACTAACATTACGCAGGAGAGAGATTTTGTCCATCCATGTTTTGGTCTGATTGAAGATCCAAAACTCAAACCATAGACACACAAACCTACTCTCAGATCACAAATGGTGCTAGCCTAGCTTTGAGTCTTGCTTGGGCACTGATGACAAACAGGATGCAACTTACCTCGTATGAGACAACCTATGCCTGCAATCATCATTGTCCAAGACATCAAGACAAGAAGTGGGAAGTTATCCTCTTTTCTAATCAAGAGCTAGCTTGGGAGACAAGATGGTACCACTACAACAATAGCAAGATCTACAAATCCAAAACATGAACATGTTGTGTGGGAATCCATCTACATCACAAGCCAGCCTGGGAGAGACAATTCCGTTGTCTAGATGTTTCACAATCAAAGGGGGGAAGGAGAAAACCAGCTTCAAGACATATTGATCTCCTACCTATCACTTTGATCAGTACAAATCACTAGATGATGTCCTAGTCGAGAAGAAGAATATGATCCATCACTCATTCTTGGAAGACCGTTCTTCAACACCATCAATGTTATCATCTTTGACGGACCTGGAGAAGTTAACTTTTGGATCTTTCGCTGCATCTTCAACATCTACATCACTTATGAGCAGCCAAAGAGAACCAAGAGAAGACGTTGAAGGGAGAACCAACTGCCAAGAATTGAGGAGGGCATCATGAAGGATGAAGCCACCGCACCACATGAGTTAGAAGATGGAGAGATAATACCTGAGCCAGCAAATCAGGAAGAACAGCCGATAAGATCTCCATCATCTAGACACTGTTGAGAAGACAAGTCACAGTTGTGACACTAAAAGACAAGGACTATCATGGAGGCACTCGAGTAACAGTTCTAACTTCAAGTCTCTTATCAACCCAATAATTAAAGAAAAAACAAGAAAGGTTGATAAGAGAAGAATGCGGAACTGCCCCTACATCCTCATAGTACAAAATTGATACAAGAAAGAGAGAGGATCCTAGACAGCATACTCTAGGAACAATGCGCCTTCACTGATAAGTCGACACAAGAGAAGGAAGGTCGATACCTCTAAAGATGATTCCACTGTGATCTTCCTCCACTCAAGCATACTATGAGACAAACAAGAGAAGACAAGCCATTCATAAACAACAACCAGCTAGACAAGAGAAGCTTCCACAAGGTGGTTCGATGCATCACTCTTCAATGACAAAGTAACATTTCAAGGTAAGTAACCATCACTTTAAAAGATTCTTCTTGATTCTAGTATGAACATAAATAAAGAACTAAACATGTTTAAGTTGCACATCACTTGATCCAACCTAATCAACTCAACATGTTCAGTCCTTTGATCTTTGTTCCTAGCTTTACTCTCTTGAATCTCACTGTCTTAACTACATGAGCTAAAATGTTGTGCATCTAACCTTTGGAAGATGATATATCTCAATCATAAAAAGATCGACACTTTATGCATAGATTATCCTTCCTTGGGTTAAGTAATTTGATCTGTTAAATATTTTAAGATGCTACTTTCATGCTCATCCTCTGATCCTATCACTCATGTTAAGATTGAATAGGATACATAAACAACAAGTTTATCTTGTGCAATGTGCCTAAGGTTAGAGGGGAATAAACAAAACTTTTGGTTCTATTGGTGTTTTTAAACCAACAGAGCCCATGCACTTGATCTCTACCTTGTCTTTATGAGCAGGACACACTCTTGAGAAAAACATGGAGAAGTCACGACCAAATTCTACAGAGTGAAGGTCCTAGATCTACAAGAACATGCACACTGAGCAAGATGCTGCCAGCATCCACAATTAACGCTTCACTTCGAACTGCTGGACGAACAAATGACATGAGTGACACCATATCAAGAGGCATAAACAAGAAGAATGATGGAAGACGTCATAGTCAGAATTAGAGGTCATGAAGTCCCCACAGACTTCTTGATCCTCGACATGAGAAGACGATGATGTCCACCTCATCCTAGGAAGACCATTCCTCTACGCTACAAGTACAATCATTAACAAGAGGAAATCCAATTTCACTTTCCTGGAGAAAAGGCACGATGCAACTTCATCAACTAAATGCCTAATGAAGCACCCAAGAAGAATAGAAGTGAAAGATGCCGCTCTCAAAGCCAAAGAAGACAAACTATCAAGAATAGAGAGGCCAATCACGAAGAAGAAGCTATCGACACTGTCCCAGAAAAGAAAGGAGAGAAACCTCAATGCAGTGAACCACAGGAAGTGAAGACTCAGACCAAGAAAGTATGGGAGAAAATGTCTGCACCTAAGAGGTACAATCAATAACAACTTTCTAAACATCTGACATACCTTGGGAGGTCTGAACCAAGGGAAGGTCCGGTTCGTCGGACCTAAATATCCGAACCTTCACCAAAAGGTAAAAGCCGGTAGCTATCTTTATATTTACTTTGCTGCATATTTCTCATATCCATTTCTTGCGTCATCATATTTAATTCACAAACATTTTAATTTCTGCATTGCATTAGAAAAGAAAATAAAAATATTGCATTTGTTACACTACATCATAAACTATGAAGCCCCATGTGAATAATTCTATGGTGTGTAAAGACCCACGGGAATGTTCATCGTGGTGGCATAAAAATAATAAAAATAAATATGCATGCATTCATCCTGTGTATTTTCTCTTGCATCATAAAAATATAAAATACAAAAATATTGAGAAAGAGATCTTACTGAAATTCTAGACAACTAAGGCTTAAGTGGCCAACCACTAACGCTTAATCTGTTCCACAAGTTTTGTTGTCTATTTGAGTTTCACAGGATTTGAAAGGCCAAGAAAAGCTGACGAGCAAGTGAATGCTCCATCCACTGTTGGAGCACTGTTTCAATAACCATCAACATCAATCAAATCTCTGATAGAGGAAGGACATATCCACTGCCAGTCTGCTACATTGCAAGATCGAACGACTACGTCAACATTCAGCTTGGGGGAAGGCACCCCCATGTATCCACGTAAGTATCTTTATCCTCTTAAGTTTTTCATTCTATACACAAATTAAAAACACCAAAAATATGTGAGCACATGAAGGCTCACCATTAGTTAAAAAAGAAAAAAAAAGTGAGCACATGAAGGCACACCATTAATTAAAAAAGAGACAAAAATATGTGAGCACATGAAGGCTCCCCATTAATTAATTAAAAAAAGAACAAAAAATGTGAGCACATGAAGGCTCACCATTAATTAAAAAAGAGACAAAAATATATGGGCACATGAAGGCTCAACGCTATTAAGGGAACCAGCTTGGGGGAGACACACCCCCGTTATCTTCGCGATTCAGGTATGTCTTTATTATTATTACTACTACCACTATTATTATTAGCTTTTATATTATATCTTAAAGTGTGTTAGATTGAATAAATAAAATAGTGTGTTTTAAGAAGTTGATGACTAAAAGAGAACCCTCTCTCTCTAATCTTTTGCATGAAAATGATGAATAGTTGCTCTATCTAATTTGTTTCAAGTACCTAGTCTTCAAAGCATGGTTCTCCTAATTAATAATGATGCCTTAAAATAAAATTAAATGCATGGTTGGCAAATAGTTAATCTAAGGTCTAGGTAATTGGGATATGACATGTGATGATCTAAGCTGCTATTATCTTGTTCTAAACAACATTAAAGTTCTGGAGATTTCTAAATATAAATATGACTAATAATTGCATTGAGTTAAATTAAGCTTTGTGACCCTATGAGTAGTTTATCATGCCATTGAATTGAGATCACTTACACATTTCATCCATCTTCCGCATAAATGCTCATAATTATCTGTTGCTACCCTCTTAGAAGTTTGTTGGAAGCATGTGGCTATTAAAAAAAGAAGAGAAAGAAAAAAAAAGAGAAAGAGAGAAAGATCCGAGGAAATAAAAATGGACAAGTGTCTGAAACCTCAAAAAGATAGATCCCGAGGAAATAAAAAGGGAAAAGTGTCTGAAACCTCGAAAAACAAAATATATATATATCAGAAAAAATGGGCACGTGCCCGACAGTAGAATTAGCCTAATAGCCATATGTCTCTCATAAACAGAAGAGAGTGAATATATTCAAAAGAGCATCTGACTCCATTTTTCCATACACATGCACTTCTTTATTCAATGGTTAGTTGACTCTCTCTTTGGATCCATTGTTTAATTTGACAACACATGTATTAATGCTCTTGAAAATTAATTAAAACTCCAGGATAAAGGTGAAGTGAAGGAACTAGAGACATAGTGCTTGATTTGATCGTTCAATCTTTCAATTACTCAAGATCTAAGGTAAAAGTAATAAGCCCCATGAAGAATAACATAATATATTTTGGAGAATTTTTGTTTAACAGCAGGTATACTTGTTGGAAGTGAAGATATTGTAGCAACTCCTGATCCATTGTTAATTTTTGGTTTTGCTAAGGGACTAGCAAAAGGTAAGCTTGGGGGAGTTGTTGACATTGGTTATCTATCAAAACTAAAGGATAAATAAATATGAAAAGGGCATGAATTCAGTCACCAATAAAGGTTTAGGGTTTTAATTGACAATATTCCACGGGTTTTGGTGGAATGTGATTCTGCAGGGACTAAACAGGAAAACCAGCACAGATTACTTCTCCTAGAAGGAAACCGACGGAAGATTACGGAACCAGCACGTCAGGAATTCTCCAGAAGACTCCAGAAGACACCAGAGGACTCCACGAGGCGGGGCACCCCGAGACCCCGACAGGTGGGACCGACTGGTCTGGTGGGCCCACCGGTCGGTTGGGTCCCGGGCCCCCACGCCTCCTCCTTCTGGAACCTTCCTCCACCGACCCCGAGGACTCATCTCAGTCCTACGTGAAGTCGGTTTGATCTAACGGCCGCGGTTGATCCCTCAGGGCTATATATTCAGGCCCCCAGGCCCCAGGGAAGAACAAGTCTCTCTTCAGAAAAGTCTACGCCTCATTCAGAAACCCTAGAAGAAGACTTCAAGAGCCAGCTTTCAAGTAGAAGACTAGTTACCCCTCTAGTTTAGGTTTAGAACCTAGTCTTATACTAGAACTAGAAGAGAGAGGGAGAGGGAGAGATCAAGAAGGAGCTCCAGCCTGTCGGATCAACTTCTTCATCTTGTACCTGCGGATTCAAGTTCATCATCAACTTGCTTCAGCGATTGTTTCGGTAATCAACGTCTATATTTAAGTTTGAGCCATTGTTCTTATTATTCTTAAGGTTTATGACTCTCTTTTGAGTACTTCAATTCTAGTTGCGCTAGAGTTAGAGTAGTTGGATAGTGTAAGCGTGGTGCTTAGACTTGATAGCTCATATTTGCCTCCTATAACGCTGGTAGTAGTGGTTGTTCGCAAGGGTGACTCTTATAGCCTTGTTGATTCTTCTATAGTCCACTTACCCGTGTATAGGCTCGGTAGGATTATACATTTGCATAAAAGACTCATACTCTATTTGTGACCTTTTATGGCAACTTCCCCACTAAGAATAATATAAATTGGAATTAGACAGCCTTAGTGATCCCCTCTATACTTCTAGATTCTCCGTCCTTGTTAGCTACTCAGGGGTTAGACTTTAAGGCTTAACACTATCCGTTCCTTTGGGTTCGATATTAAAACTGGGTTACTCCGTGCTACATCGGTAGATTTTATCTGTGCGCTTGTGGATAAAGTAGAGTGTGTGTTAATTTATACCAACAATGCACACCAAAATTAATAAAGAGACATTTTCACCTATTTAAAATTGGGCAAATTTTAGGGTATCACAAATCTACCCCCCTTAAGAGAATCTCGTCCTCGAGATTCAGAGAAAGATGCTCAAGAGACAGATACTCTCGTATACAACCTCATCTTCACTTAGAAAAGAAACTTTAGGATGTGTGCAACCTTAAGATGGTGACTTCTTTATCTTGGCTACCCCCTCAAGAAGAGTTGAACTAGAGAGCACCAAAGGGTAGCTTCTTTCTCCTTTTGAGAAGATTGACAACCATAACGGCCTTCTGATATCCATCATGTTTGGTTGTTCCACACTTGAGATATGAGCTGAAGAAGACAAGCTGCTCCAGATAGATAGGGTAGAAGAGACAGAAGAAAACAGAAACCCAACCCTTTTACACATAAGACCTCTTAATCCTAACCTAAATGAGATTGTGAGGAAATCCCACAAAATCATTTGCACTCATTACAAAGATCCAAAACAACCATTATCATAAAGTCAACTCAATAGAGCAATAAAGGTTCACACTTCAAACAATGACTTGACTTGCGCTACTATCGTTCTCTTCATCTTAAGGGCAAAGATCCTAAACTCTACTGTTGACGAAGCAAGAAGGTGGTAAGAGAAGATTCTAAAAGAGTATCAAGACAAGGAGTGTAGATGGGAACAAGGTTTTAAAATAAGCTTCAAGGAGGAGACGAATAACAAGGGTAGTAGTTACAAATAGAGAAGAAAATACCAAGGTTGATAGAACAAAGGTTCTATAGCAATTTTCAAAACCTTTAAAACGATCAGTTTCTATCTAGGCTTGCGTCCTACAGTCAACACAGCTTTGATACTATCTTGTCACACCCCAATTTTAAGAATAAAACTGAGGCAACAAACTCATGTGTGCCCAGGAATCAGTCGCACACATAAGCTAGACAAATTATGAAAAAGGTACCATCACAGTGTTTATTACATAACGATAGTAGCAAAACAAAGACTTACATCAGCGGAAAAGGTAAACTAGATATAGCTCTTCACGGGAAACCACCACAGGGACTGCCGACTGGGGGATACGCTAGCCTAGAAACTTCTAGGGAAACTCCAACTCCAAGGTCATCTGTTACTCATCCGGGATTTTTATCCAAAAAGAAAGATAAACAACAAACGTAAGTACTCCTCGTACTTAGCAAGCTAACATATGGTTCATGAGGTTCAAAAGGCTGACACTGTGTGACTGCAGTTAGCTTTTATGTTTGCAAAGTTTTAGCATTAGAGTAAACGAGTATTGTGCTTAACCCTTAAACCCCTGATCCATTAGTCCATCAATGATAAAATATTCAACATAAGAGTACCATCAACATAAAGTAACATTTAATTGAGTGACATAGTTCCGTTAGTTTTTCGGGCCGCTCGTGACCGTGAGCACGGTTGTTATAACAGTTTTACACTCTGTAGAGATTGTGCATCTTTACCCACAAGCCGTGTTGCCCAGATGCCCAGGGGACGACCCCCATAACACTTCCAAGGTGAGCGAGCAGGGTATACTATGAAGCATTTCGCTGGTTCGTCTAACGAGTTAGGGCCGCCAGGTTTCCTTGGCAGGCAAATGTAGCAACCCCCTTTCCTATGGCACAAGGCCATCGCAGCTATACACATAGGAACAGGAGCAGCCCTACACCCAAAGTGGCAAGCCCCTACTGCGCCCTTTTGGGTAACCTCTAACAAGCTAGAAAAAGGTCCAGTTTACTAGAGCTAAAACCAGAGCCATATAGCACTCATGGTAGCACTATCAGTCCCAGCTTTTGCTATGGCAAGTTTCATTAACCATTTAACAACATACCAATATGAGAACATTTATCATTGGATAGGCTCAGATATTTAAATTGATAGCACTAGCATTGTACCCATATGCATTTATCCCACGGGTGTCAAGAGTATCACAGGTAACAAAAGCCAAGTAGATCTCTAAGGTTGTTCAGATAGACCCATGCAATATGAAGTGTTTAGTAAAGTGAATAGGTAACAAAGATGATCCCATGCTAACTTGCCTTGATTGTTGTACTGCTGATCCTCGAACAAAAGCTCTTGATCGAACCACGCTTGCTCACCATCTACTCGATCACATGAAACATCACACACGCATTCCAAGTACATACATGCATTGCAAACAGGACTATCTATTAGAACAGTACACTAATAGTGATAAACAACAATAAATCATTTGTAAAACTGTAGTACGCGTTCCTATGATCATGACAATATTTAGTTCACTGAAAATGGAGTTACGGTGCGAAAGATACGTCAGAAACGGTGTAAAAACAGGCCCTAAACAAGGCTAACTCAAACCCTACCACTAACCTATCCAAAATAGACTAACAGGGGTATAAACGGATAGAGCACTAAATTACGAAGCTAACGCAATTTGAACGGACCAAATCGGAGCTAAAACGTGGGTATTATAAGCATTTTATCTCAGTGGCAAACTTGCAAATAATTCAAACTCGAATTTGCTAATTTAAAATAAATAAATCAAATTTGAAAACCGGCTGGATTGCGCCTCGTTTTAGAGAAAGCATAGGGGCTTTGATGCAAATTTCCCAAGGCACACGGAATAGTGCCGAAGGAGCGCGGGTTGAGGCTCGAATATTTATAAGGGGCTTTCTGCAAAACATGCCCCGAAGGGGTACGAGCCATCAAGGGCCGTTGGATTGCGCACGAAGGGCCAAGATTAGGTCCTGGCCAGCAGGGACCGAGCGGGCGCCGACGGCGCGCACTGGCCACGACGTTGCGGCCGCGTCGCGACGCCGGGCGCGCACCCGCCATGGCAGGGGACACGGGAGCTCGCGGCCATGGACGGAGGGCGCACCACAAGCCATACCAATGGAACAGAGGGGTAGGGGAGTGCAAGGAGGTTCTCACCATGGCGAATGAGACAGCGGAGAGGCACTGGTGTCGGCATACAGTGAGGGTTGGTGGAGATCCGGCGGTCGGCGAGGGTCTGCTCAAGGGAAATGGCGGTTAGGACGAAGCCACGACCAAGGAAGGGAGGGGATGAGTTTAGGGTAACCACCACTTCGCCGTGAAGCTCTGCAAGCGACGAATTAGCAGATGGCGCAGGGTATCGGCGGTGTGACGGCGGCGGGCGGTGGTTTGCAAGCGGAGCGGCCCTGGTGGTGCGCTCTGGCACTTGCGAAGCTGTGCGAAGTGGAGAAGAAAAAGGGAAGAGGAGGGGCGTGGGGTGGCTTGATGGCTGAGAGGGGAGCGGGGGAGGGCGCGGCCACGAAGCGGAGGAAGCGGAGCATGGGGCGGTTGTGCTCTTCCGGCGCTCGACCGAAAGAAACGGGAGGTGGGGGAGAAGGAGGGAATGACGTGCGGGCCCGCCCAATCAGCCGCAGAGAGGGAGGAAAGGGCGCTGCGGGCTCGCGCTGCGGTCTGCTGGGCCGCGGGTGGGAGAGGAGGAGGGTTGCCGGCCCAGAGAGGGAAAGGCGAGTCGGGCTGCGGGAAAGAAAAAGGCTGGGGGCCAGGCCGACGGGCCGAAAAGGAGGAGGGGAGAGAGTGGAGGAATTTTTTTCGTTTTATTTTCAAAGTATTTCAACCCATTTTCAAAAGGAATTTGAATTCAATTCAAATTTTAACCAAAACCACTCATCACAGAAATAAAATGCAGAGGCATCAGTGCAAAACATGTTCCTAACTTGGTTTTAATTTTGTGAAAATTATTTAATCCCTAGATTAAATGCACACCAAAATTAATAAAGAGACATTTTCACCTATTTAAAATTGGGCAAATTTTAGGGTGTCACAATCAAAAGTTATATCGGTCAATGATTTGAAGCCTACTCTATGGGACCGCATCAAGGTCGGATGTCATGTTTAGTGTGTGTATGTGTGCGAGGTTCCAAGCTTCACCAAGAGAAAGTCATTTGAAGGCAACCAAAAGAATATTGAGATATTTGAAGCACACTCCTAATGTTGGACTATGGTATCCCAAGGGCTCTCAATTTGAATTGATTGGATACTCGGATTCCGATTATGCGGGATGCAAGGTGGACAGGAAGAGCACATCGGGCACTTGTCAATTGCTTGGGAGATCACTTGTCGAATGGTCATCAAAGAAACAAAATAGTGTTGCACTCTCTACCGTCGAAGCCGAATACATATCCGCGGATAGTTGTTGTGCACAATTGCTATAGATGAAAGCAACATTGCAAAATTATGGGTCAAGTTTGGACAAGTCCCATTGCTATGTGATAATGAGAGCGCTGTCAAAATAGCCACCAACCCGGTTCAACACTCAAGGACAAAGCACATTGACATAAGGCACCACTTCATTAGAGACCATCAAGCAAAGAAAGATATATCTATTGAAGTGTGGGCACCGATGATCAACTTGCCGATATCTTTACCAAGCCACTAGATGAGAGAAGGTTTTGCAAGCTAAGGAATGAATTGAATATTCTAGATTTCTCCAACATGAGTTAGATGCACCCCCACTTATAACATGCCTCTCCTCCGACAAAGCAAAGGTGAAATTGTTTGGCATGTGCATTCATTCTTATTAGGTTGTGCTCCAGTTCATATAGCCATCACATTGCTTATCTAGGTTCATTCATGGTAAATCAAATGAATTTGAAGTATATATGGTACCACTATTGCTTCTATGTTTGACTTGATCTAGTGGTAGCATATAACTTGTTTATGAGCTTGTAACTCTAGTATTTGATCTAGTAAGTGAGCAATAGGTGTTTAACCAACATGAGTAAGATAACCATTGCAAGATGTGTGAAGAAGCTTACTCTAGAGCAAACCATGTTAAATATCTTATGCTCATGAGCTAGATTAAGCCATAACTTGACTTAGTATGCAAACTTCATGGTAAAAAAATTGTCTCCTTTCCTTAATACTTGCCCCACCTTTATGATAATTGTTGACATAGGGGGAGAAAATGCAACAAAGATATGCTAGTAAAAGGGGGAGATAACAAAGATAAAAGAGATATGCTAAGTTGCTAAGTAGCCTTAGTTTTCAAGTGGGATCGAAGCATACAAATAGGGGGAGCAAGCTCATAAACGTGTATGTTGCATTTGAAATGTGCATATTCATATGATTGTTCACATTACATAAGCTATTTTATTGTTTTACATGCTTATGTGGTGAATGCTAGTGATAGGACTTGATTGATGAATTGATTCTCTAGCATGTATAAAATGGCAACTAGACATACCTATATTTCAAGTGGTTCAAGAGCCTTATTATTATGTTAATCTCATGGGGTTCTTGAGTTTTGGTGTATGTCTAGTGATAAATGATGCTAAGGATGGTATAATATGTGCACTCTGATTGGTATCACGCTTCAAAGGTCCATTCTTATGCCTTAGCATCATCATTGCTAATGTTGCTCATCCACATTTCATATCCATACATATGTGCCAAATTTAGAACCAAACTCTATAGCACATATGTAGGGGGAGCTAATACTATCAATGTGGTTACTCAAATTTAAATCACAAATCTGTGTATAGGTTGTCATCAATTACCAAAAGGGGGAGATTGAAAGCCCTAGTTTGGTTTTGGTTAATTGATGACACCTATTTGGTCTAATCCTATTGGTAAGCATGTGTGTAGCTTATGAGAAAGGATTGGGACCAAGCCAAATGGTGGAGCTAGCAATGTGGCAACCATGGAGGATGGCGATGGCCACATGAAACTAAGTGATCAAGTGCTCTACCATTGGTGAAACATGAGAAGAAGAGAAGAGATGGAGCAAAGAGGCCCGAAGGCAAAGGTATAACCTATAGGGCTCTTTGTTTTGGTGATCAAGACACTTAGCGAGTGTGATCACATTTAGGATACATAGCCGTACTATTAAGAGGAGTTAATTCACGGCTTATGCGGTGTCCAAGTGCCACTAGGAGTTCTCTAACATATTGATGCTTTAGACCTAGTGACAAACTAACTAAACTCTTGGAAAATGCTTTGTAAAATTCTAACACACGTACACAAGTGGTGAAACACTTTGGTGATGGCGCATGAGAGCAAGGGTAGAAGTTAGAAAGCGAAAGGTGCTGAGTTAGCAGCATCGGACGCTGAAGGCGGCAGCATCGGACGTTGGGCCAAGCGTCTGATGGCTAACCCTAGCTACAGACTGATGCTGAAGGAGCATCGGACGCTAGCAACGGACTCTGAGGAAACACTGTTGCAGCGTCCGATGGTGATGATGTGGCGTAAGCAAGCTTTGCAGGGAGCATCGGACGCTGGCCTGCGTTTGATGCCAAACCATCGGATGCATCCAATGTGTTTGGGAGCATTCTGGAACGTCTCTGCATGGTCATTGGACGCAGGGGTTGAGCGTCTGATGTGATGGTGCCTGCGCGTTTGTTGTGGCACTGAAAAATGCCTTTTTCGAGCAGTGGCATCAGAGCGTCCGATGCCTGGCATCGGCGCGTCCGATGTCACATTAATCGTAGCGTGAATGGTTTTGACCGTTGGGATCGGGCGGCTCGAATTCGTATCAGAAGGACACGTGGTGCTCATCGGAGCATCGGACGCTGGGGAGCGTCCGATGGCCCCGACATCTGCGTGTCCGATGGTCGCGTTTTCTGCCCAACGGCTAGGCCGACTTGAGTGGCCTATTTATGGGGCTTGGCCGGCTCACGTGGGTCCTCTCTTGCGCATTTTGATCCCTAAGCATTCTTGTGAGCATAGCCAAGCCTCCCAACTCATCTCTAGTGTTGATCTGATCAAACTAAGCGAGACTGAGTGATTAGTGCTAAGATTTGAAAGAGTTCATTCTAGTGGCACTAGTTCATTCTAGTGGCACTAGTTCTTCGCATCGGTTTTGAGTTCCTTGTTACTCTTGGCATTTGTCGGTGCCTAGACGGCTTGGAGGAGTTGAGGTGGTTGATTGGCAAGATTGGTGATTGTTCTTGGCCACCATCATTCGTGATTGTGAGAGGTTTGGGAGCCTCACCTCGCCGGAGCGGCAAGAGGCATCCTTAGTGGATTGCTCATGTCATTGAGCTACCTCGCTAGGGGTAGATTCTTGTGGCGCTCTTTGTGAGCTTGGCTTTGTGTCGATTAGCCATCGGGTCAGCTAGTGTTGGTCGACACAACGGGGAGTAGCGTGCCGGCAAGCACGTGAACTTCGGGATAAATATTGGTGTCCCGTGTGCTTTTTGTGATTGTGCATCCTTCTTGGTGATTGGCTTTACGACTGGATTTCACCGGGGATTGGCTCTCTACTAGGTGATCCCGAAGGCTCGGTGAAACCACCTCTATCTAGCTCATTTACTTTGTGCATTTAGTTTGAGCTACTTAATTTATGTAGATTCTATTACTTGGTGTATATCCTTTGTCATATACTTTGCGTAGCTAGTTGTAATTGATTTACATAGTTCATCTTTTGCACACGCTTGTTAATCTTAGATCATCTTGCTCATAGTTGTACTAGAGCTAGGCTATTTATTCCGCATTAGTTTCTAGCTCTAATTGTTTTTGTGATATAAGTTTTATTAGGTAGAATTGTTGGATAGGTGGCTTGCAACACACTATTAGGCTAGCGCAAAAAGCTTCGCCATTTATTATACTAATAGTGTTTGCCTAAGTATCTTTGTAGATTTTTAATTAGGCTATTCACCCCCCTCTGGCCAATTCGGACCTTTCACCATGTGAATAATTCTATGGTGTGTAAAAAAACAACGAGAATGTTCACTGTGGTGGCATAAAAACTAAAAATAAATATGCATGCATTCATCCTATTGCATTTTCTCTTGCATCATGAAAATATTAAAATACAAAAATATTAAGAAAAAGATCTTACTGAAATTCTGGACAACTAAGGCTTGAGTGACCAACCACTAATGCTTAAACTGTTCCACAAGTTTTGTTGTCTATTTGAGTTTCACAGGATTTAAAAGGCCAAGAAAAGCTGACGAGCTAGTGAATGTTTCATCCACTGTTGGAGCACTATTTCAACAACCATCAACATCAATCAAAGCTCTAATAGAGGAAGGAAATATCCACCGCCAGTTTGCAACATTGCAAGATCGAACGACTACGTCAACATTCAGCTTCGGGGAAGACACCCCCATGTATCCACATAAGTATCTTTATCCTCTTAAGTTTTTCATTCTATAAATAATTTCAAAATAAAATTACAAAAAAATGTGAGCACATGAAAGCTCACCCTTAATTGAAAAAATAATAAAAAAAAATGTGGGCACATGAAGGCTAACCATTAATTAAAAAGAACAAAAAAATACGGGCCCATGAAGGCTCAACACTATTAAGAGAACCAGCTTGGGGGAGACGCACCCCCGTTATCCTCGCGATTCAGGTATGTCTTTATTACTATCTTAGTATTTTTGAGTAGTAAAGTTATAGTGTGTATTAGATTAAATAAATAAAGTGTGTCTAGCTTATTTCAAGAAGTTGATAATAAAAAAAGCAATCTCTCTCTAATCTCTTGTACAGAAATAATGAATAGTTTTAATACAAGTTAAAACTCGTAATTTCTTTTCAGTACCTAGCCTTCAAATACAAGTTCTCCTAATTAATAATGATGTTTTAAAATGAAATTAAATGCATGGGTAGCAAATGCTTGATCTAAGGTCTAGGCAATTGGCATATATGATATGTGATGATCTGAGCTGCTATTATCTTGTTCTAAACAACACTAGAGTCCTGGAAATTTCTCAATATTAAACATGATTAATAAACACATTCAATAAAGTTCTGTCAACCCTATGAGAAGTTATCATGCTATTGAATTGAGATCACTTACACATTTCATTCATCTTCCGCATAAATGCTCATAATTATATGTTGCTATCCTCTCAAAAGTCTGTTGGAAGCATGTGGCTATTAAAAAAACGAGAAATCCGAGGAAATAAAAAGGGACAAGTGTCTGAAACCTTAAAGAAAAGAGAGATCCGAGGAAATAAAAAGGGACAAGTGTCCCGAACCTCGAAAAAAGAGAATATCAGAAAAAAAATGGGCACGTGCCCGATAGTAGAATTAGCCTGATAGCCATATGTTTGTGATAAGCAGAAGAGAGTGATATATATAAAAGAGCATCCGACTCCATCTTCCATACACATGCACTTCTCGATTTAATGGTGTGGTTGACTTTCTCTTTAGATCCATTGTTTAATTTGACAACACACATCTTTAAGCTTTTTGAAAATTCACAAAAACTCTGGGATAATGGTGAAGTGAAAGAACTAGAGACATAGTGCTTGATTTGATCATTCTATCTTTCAATTACTCAAGATTCAAAGGTAATGTACTAAGCCCCGTGATGAATAATATGATATCTCTTCTAATCCGAATGAGAACTTTTGTTTGAATGCATGTGTATTTGTTAGAAGTGAAAATATTGCAGCAACTCCTGATCCATTGTTAAGATTGGCTTTGCTCAGGGACTAGCAAAGGGGGAAGCTTGGGGGAATTTGTTGACGGTCCTTATAGTCAATATTATACCATCAACTAATGCATAGAATGATATAAAATGAACCATAAAGCATAGTTGTAGGGTTTGATTCTAACAAGTTCCACAAGTTATGTTGTTCTCACTTATTTTGCAGGGTTATCAATATTTCACCATATAAAAGTATCTCAAGTGATGAAACAAAGCATAACATTGCAAAGAGCTCGTCGAGACAATCGAAACGGACATATGGTTTCCTACATTTGGAGTCCCGACGAGAGAGTCCTTGTTGGATACGATTTGGAAGCTTCTAGAACAACCTGGAGTGATCACCAAGCAACATAATCCAGGGGCTAAACTGACAGATTCCACAACTTTGGTGAATTGCTATCGTCCAGGGAGTTTCCCAGCTGATGGAAAGAGGTAGAGTCCTACTCCAACATGACGAATCACGCAAACAGATGGAAAGTCGCATTAGGGCAACAAGGAAGGTTCTAGAAGACACCTCGACGAAGGCGGAGCCTGGCAGCTGCCAGGTGGGGCCGGCAGGCCCCACCCCCAGGCCGGCCGGCCTGGCCAAGATCCACTTCGTCCCATCATCGTGGAGCGTGACCTAATCGACCTCTACTACGCATCTCAACCATTGTTTCAAGTCGGTTTGATCCAAGGGCTGCGGTTCATCTCACCGGGCCATATAAGCAGCCCCAGACCCCCCTCCCTAGAACATCCATCATTTATCTTCATCATAATCGTCGCCAAGAGCAAAAGCTAGGGTTTCTAGATGAGACGTGTCCCTCGAATGGAAAACCTCTCTCTAGAATTAGTTTAGATCTAGTCTTCTAGATAGTAGAGAGATGGATAGCGAGGGAGGAGTTTGGAGGAGATGCCAGCCTGTCGGAGCTTCTTCCTTCGGTTCTACTTCGGCGGGATCAAGCTCTACTCGAGCTTGCTCCTGAGATGCTTCGGGTGATCAACTTCTGATTCAAGTAAGATTCTTCTTTATATTATTCTTCTGGTCACGAGTCTCTTTTGAGTATTTTAATCTAGTGCACTAGGTTAGATTATAATTCGTAGTGTAAGCGTGATGCTTAGGCTCGAGTTACTCGTAGATGTACCCTATAGGCCGGGCTTATTTAGGTGGTAGCTCGCGGGTGTCACTCTTATAGGCCCGTTGAATCCTCTGTAGTCCACCTCCTCGTTTATAGGTTGAGCAGGACCATAGTTACCTAGTTGGGATGTACTCTGGATGCAGCCCTTATATTCATAATGTCCCCAGTTGAATCGTATAAAACCTAGTCTCTTACCTAGATCAGAACTAGAGAATCCCAAGTTATCCTCTCTATACTCCTGCTATCGACCTAATACTAGATTGCTACATTCCTTTCCTTTTAATCTTGTTTTTACTTTATCTTGTTTCTACTTTAGTTTCTGCTACCATTCATTTATCTTTTCGGGTTAAGTTGATCTCACACGTTTCCCTATGGATATGATATTAAAACCTTCAGGTGAAAGCTACAACGGTATCCGTGCGCTTGCGGATCTTTTTTTGTCTGCTCATATATACCAACCAACCACTTCTATGTGTTGCCGCTAGTGGTGATAGCCTAGCAATAGTGTGATGCTAAGAAGTGCCAACAATGTGTCGTCGTCGGTGGCGGCGGCGTGCTTGTCTTGGCACTTGCGGACCTCCTCGTCCAGGGCCATGGTGCAGAAGCCGTTGGTGGAGCTGTAGAAGAAGCAGAGCCCGTTGAAGTGTTCCTTCATCTTGTGCTCGGACTCATCGTCACTGAAGTTGATGTCGGAGCATCTCTCGACGTCGCTGAGGGAGGCGATGAAGGCACGCTTGCCCACGTCATACGCCTTCTTGAGATCCTCATTGTGGTAGCCGCCCTTGGTCTTCTTCTTCCCGGCCTTGTACTCGCGCTTGCCCTTGCACCTGGAGTTGTGGTTCTTGCCAATGGAGACCTTCTTGGGGCACTCCGCGATGTAGTGATTTGGATCACCACACTCATAGCAGCCGCCCTTGCCTCCTCCACGCTTGCGGTTCAGGCGGTTGATGTAATACCGCGAGAACATGTGGGAGACAAGGCCGAGATCGTCCTCGCCCAACACCTCCAACTGCTCCTCTGTAATAGACAACAAAGAAGACATAGCAAAAGTGGTAGGAAAAGTGTCAGCGGAAAGAGTCGATCCACCCCTGCCTGAGACCAAAGCCATGGTATGTGAAGATGGGTTCTTCAACTTGGCCTGAGTCAGGTGATCGATCTCGGTGGACTTGAGCTTACTGAATAGCTCATCCACGGTGAGGGTGTTGTAGCTAGGTGACTCAATGATAGTCGACACCTTCACCTCCCATACCTTCCGATCTAGGGCATATAGCAACTTGAGCGCCCTCTCATGATCATCATAAGGTAGGTTGGGCCAATTTGCATGCATCTTGTTCACGATCATCTGAAAGTGTGTGAACATAGCGTCAATTGTCTCCCCATCCAGCTGCGTGAAGTTCTCGTACTTGCGCTTGTACGTCTCGAAGAGTCTGGTCTTGACCTGACCAGTCCCCTCGTGATAGCTCTGAAGCTTCACCCAGATCTCTCGAGCCGTAGGATGCTCGGAAATACACTCGAACTCAGGCATGGAGAGGCTGCCCAAAAGAGCATTGCAAGCCTTGTTGTTCGCAGTGTGTTAGTCAATTTGGTGCTGACCAACACGGGCTGCCAAGACCTCGTACTGCTCATCCTCGCAAATCTCCCACACGGAAGAATCGATGCTGTTGAGATAAGCTCGCATTTGAATCTTCCAATAGGGGTAATTGGTGCCATCGAAAAATGGAGCCTTGTCGTTCCCTCGATCCATGTTGCCATGTGGATCCGAAATCGATTAAGGTATGGAAGATCCTTAACCGGCTCTGATACCAATTGAAGGACCAGATTGGTGACCAGAGGGGGGTGAATGGGAGACTGAAATTTCTTCTCAAGAAATCTTTAGCCTTTGTCCCAGAAAATCACCCAAACGCAAAGACTCGAGCAACTGGCTAGTTGACAACCTAACTAGTAGGTGGATACCTTAGGAGATGTCCTAGAGGTACATCAGAACTGCCAGAGAAAGCCGAAGACCAAGCACCAAACACACGAGGCAAAACTGCACAAACAGCAAGTTCCCAGACTGTCCGAGGTGCTGCTCCCGGACTGTTCGCCGTAGAGAACTGAACTGTCCACGCCTGGAGAGCCGGACTGTCCGCCGACAAAAATCCAGAAAACAAACTGTTCTGAAACAGTTCTAGTCCAGTCCCGGACTATCCGGGGTTTGAACCGCGGACTGTCCGACATTCACTTGACAGTGAACAGTCAGGGGGTTGTGCCTAACTGGACTGACCAAAACCTGACCCACGGACTGTCCGGGGTCAGGGTCTCGGACTGTCCATGCCTAGACAACACAAAAACTGGTTGGGACAAAACCAAAATCGATTGATCTCAACCAAATCGAACGGGGTTGCAACCAAACTTCTCCCAAGTGATCTTCTACATGTTGGGGAGCTAATCCTAGGAAATCATCGTTCCAAACCAACTCAACCATGAGAAATCCAAAGATCATTAGAAAATGGGGAAGAACGAAGAAAGAACACGAAATCAGCCCGATCTATGTCCTCGTGAGGTTTGAGAGGAAATCCTTTGGTGGAAAGATGACACTCACGTCCTAGCACAAAGTGATTCAAACGAAATCAAAAACCATCCCAATTGAAAGAACAAAGCAAATCACCGAGGGGGCAAAGAACGAAACACAAAGAACACAAGACAAAACACAAATTCGATCTCGATTTTAGAAAATCTCCAATGAGGAGACAAAGGGATTACTATCCCTTTTCCTTGAATCACAAAATACACAGAGGAATTGTTGTTTCTACGGATCACAAGTAGCTAGAGGATGGGAGAGCCTAACAGATGAATATGAGTCTGCGAAATGAAATGCTGCAAGGATAGAATGAGAGGAGGGGCTGCCTCTCTTATTTATAGTCCTGATACAATAGTCCCCTTCTACCCTAGATACAAGAGCGAACAGGCCAACCCTAGGGTACAGTCCAACTCTGAAAGAGCTCATCCGATGGCCACGCGCCCTGCCATCCTTCGCTTCGCCTCGACGCAAGCTCGGGATGCCGCCACATGCCATCCCGTCAACCGCCGTGCCTCCTCACCGATAGCTTTGCCGCAACGCAAGCCTCTCGGTGCTTCCACGTATCGACATGTTCCGCATAGGAACCTCCATCCGGTTTTGAGGCCCAAACTGGCTAACCGTCCTCCCTGAGTTTTGTGACCCAAACTCAGAAACCCACCAGCTCAGGTTTTGAGTTCCAAACCTGGCAAACCGTCCACCCCGAGTTTTGAGGCCCAAACTCGAAAACCGTCGGGTAGCTTTCTGAGGCTCAACTACCAAACCCACGTCATAGATGGAGTGTGGTTCTCACACCCCGACCACCGACACCGATGTCGATGCATGTCCAGCCTCCACACCGGGCACAATGCCTTCACCTTCCTTCTTGACTTGGCCGATGACACTTGCACCCCACGCATGCCCGTGTCCAACCTCCCGCCAAGTGCCATGACGCCATCGTCTTCCTCCCGACTCGGCTGATGCCATCGCGCATCCTCATGTGCTCTTGCTTGTCGAAGCCAAGTGCCAGCTACCACAGCTGGTCCTCTGGCCCTCCGGTCTGTCGATCCAAGCCTCACATCCGCCCTTCACTGCTCTAGGTCCATCGGCACGACACGTCCGCCGCACGGCACGCCCGTCCTTCACCGCTCTAGGTCCATCGGCACGACACGTCTCTACTTGACCTTCACCTCGTCATTGACCACTGCCTCCGAGCTCCACACCTGCACATCAACACAGCCATGAAACACATAACCTCGCTCACCCCTCCCGGTGAGCCTGTTGACCAATCGGTCATCACTCAGGGTGGAACCACAAGGGCACATATCAACCTTGTGTTCGCAGATATGTTGACGGAAGTGACTTGATGTAGTTGGGATTACTTCTATATCATGAATGGGATCAAGTCACTTACTTAAGATGGTTATGCTCAAGAAGAAAATCGAAATTAGCATGATGGCAAGCTCACTTGATGAAGATTGAAAGTGATGGCATTTGACTTTGTTGAAAAATCAACTCAAGCAGGTCAAATTCGTTTTTCATTTGATATTGGGTTTATAGCTACGCCATACTATTAAGAGCTATTAAGAGAGATGCATAACATTGATGGATGATACATAAGTGCTCAAGCCAACCTATGTGAGGTACGACAGAAAGGGAGTAGAGCGACTAATTCTGTTTGTTATGTCCGTGGATACTGGTTATATCTTGTATGGCCAGGGTCACAACAGTGACTTCTTCTCTTCTCTGGGCTTCTTTGTGTCGGATGTACCGACATGCTTTGGGAGTTATGAGAGTTCGAATTCCAGATGTTGGTCGAGAGTTCTGACTCACCTGCGCTTACTAGACCTGACAACCCAAGTGATTCCAGACTTGTTCTGTAAGTGTACAGTTTGTTCTCAGTTGGATATGGGTTTTATTTTATGTCAGAAGTTCCAATGTTCGTCGGGAGTTCTCAGGGTCGGAAGTCTTGACGTCCTTCACTAACTTGTAATCCTGTTGGGGTGGTATTGTTTTAGGGCCGAAACCCTAAAACAGCAGGTCGTTTCCCGAACGAAAGCGAACACAGGGAGACGAATGGTAGACTCACGGACGCGAGCCAACAGTAGAAGTAGCCCCTTGAATAGTGATCCTCCTCCTCCATAGGGGAGGTCAGCCTATTTACATTAATCATGCAGTCTTTACAAGTACGGAAATGCCCTTCCAACTACTCTTTGTTTACAAGTACTACAATGCCCTTCTAACTACTCTTTTGGATAAGGCGCCTCTGTCATCCAGAGGGTATTTCCGTACACCAACGTTGAGGTGGCCCCATCTGCTCTCCATCCATCGAGCAGCCTCCTTCTGACAAGTGGGTCCTCCTTTGCTAGTTTTGGACTCTGGACCTGCATGAAGACATTCGAAAGCCATCGCTTATGGACGAAAGTGCTTTCAGACGAAAGCGTCGTCTCTCCACCAACTTTGGAAGATGAAAGCGCTTTCGTCCGGAAGGGAAACTATCGCTTCGGTCGAAAGTGCTTTTGGACGAAAGCGTCGCCTCTCCACCAACTTTGGAAGACGAAGGCGCTTTCGCCCGAAAGGGAAACTATCGCTTCGGTCGAAAGTGCTTTCGGACGAAAGCGTTGTCTCTCCACCAACTTTGGAAGACGAAGGTGCTTTCGCCCGAAAGGAAGACTATCGCTGCACAGCTGATTGAAACCGACTAATAGCATTGTATTCGTTCGAGAACATATTCGGTTGCGAGCATCATTGCTCGAGTGACCACATTCGTTCCTGATCGTCTACCTTTCATATCGCTCGAAAGTATTCGGCTCACAGTTGCTTCTGTTCGATAAGGGATTCGTCAAAAATGCTTTTGTGCGGAAGCGGGATCCTACGATTGGGGTACCACCCCAACAATAGCCCCTTACCATCGATCCGTGCATTGTCGCGGGTCGACGGTGCCCTTGTTAAAGACTATACGCCCGCCCGCTAAAGGTTGGCGAAAGGTTGATTTTATATTTGCCATACCTTGAAGCGTTTTTGACGAAGCCTGATTCTATGTTATTTATTTTTATTATTATTATATTAATTATATATATTATTATTATTTTAATTTTATATATCATATTTGTAAGTAATTCACTATGTATATCGCCCGCCCCCATTCGTTTTTCGACG
The DNA here is from genome assembly GCA_009763385.1 of Coix lacryma-jobi var. lacryma-jobi. Lineage (NCBI taxonomy): Eukaryota > Viridiplantae > Streptophyta > Magnoliopsida > Poales > Poaceae > Coix > Coix lacryma-jobi. Next base: position 89,917,306 of record CM019822.1, on the reverse strand, counting down.
AGGGCCGCTAACGTATTCACCCCGAGGGTGCTTTCACCGGTAGCCCCTCGGCGCGTAATGTAAAACGCCCGCCCATTCGTTTTTCGACGAGGGCCGCTAACGTATTCGTCCGAGGGTGCTTTCGCCGGTAGCCCCTCGGCGCTTAGTGTAAAACGCCCGTCTCCATTCGTTTTTCGACGAGGGGCCATAACGTATTCGCGTGAGGGTGCTTTTGTCGATAGCCCCTCGGCGTGTAATGTAAAATGCCCGCCCATTCGTTTTTCGACGAGGGGCGGTAACGTATTCGTCCGAGGGTGCTTTCGCTGGTAGCCCCTCGGCGTGTGATGTAAAACGCCCGCCCCCATTCATTTTTCGACGAGGGCGGTAACGTATTCGTCCGAGGGTGCTTTCGTCGGTAGCCCCTCAGCGTGTAATGTAAAACGCCCGCCCCATTTGTTTTTTGACGAGGGGCGATAACGTATTCGCACGAGGTTGCTTTCTTCGCTAGCCCCTCGGCGTGTAATGTAAAACGTCTGCCCCATTCATTTTTTGACGAGGGGCGGTAACGTATTCGTCCGAGGGTACTTTCGTCGCTAGCCTCTCGGCCTGTAATGTAAAACTCCCGCCCCCATTCATTTTTCGACGAGGGGCAATAACGTATTCGCGCGAGAGTGCTTTCGTCGGTAGCCCCTCGGCGTGTAATGTAAAACGCCCGACCCATTCGTTTTTCGACGAGGGGCGGTAACATATTCGCGTGAGGGTGCTTTCGTCGCTAGCCCCTCGGCGTGTAATGTAAAACGCCCGCCCCATTCGTGTTTCGACGAGGGGCGGTAACGTATTCGTCCGAAGGTGCTTTCGTAGGTAGCCCCTCGGCGTGTAATGTAAAACGCCCGCCCCCATTCGTTTTTCGACGAGGGGCGATAACATATTCGCGCGAGGGTGCTTTCGTCGGTAGCCCCTCGGCGTGTAATTGAAAACGCCCGCCGCCATTCGTTTTCGACGAGGGGCGGTAACGTATTTGTCTGAGGGTGCTTTCGTCGGTAGCCCCTCGGCGCGTAATGTAAAACGCCCGTCCCCATTCGTTTTTAGGGGCGATAACGTATTCGCGCGAGAGTGCTTTCGTCGGTACCCCTCGACGTGTAATGTAAAATGCCCGCCCCATTCGTTTTTCGACGAGGGACGGTAACGTATTCGTCCGAGGGTGCTTTCGTCGCTAGCCCCTCGGCGCATGATGTAAAACGCCCGTCCCATTCGTTTTTCGATGAGTGGCGGCAACGTATTCGCCTGAAGGTGCTTTTGCCGGTAGCCCCTCGGCACGTGATGTAAAACGCCTGCCCCCATTCGTTTTTTCGACGAGGGGCAATAACGTATTCGCGCGAGGGCGCTTTCGTCGGTAGCCCCTCGGCGTGTAATGTAAAACGCCCGCCCCATTCGTTTTTCGACGAGGGGCAATAACGTATTCGCGCGAGAGTGCTTTCGTCGGTAGCCCCTCAACGTGTAATGTAAAACGCGCGCCCCATTCGTTTTTCGACGAGGGGCGGTAACATATTCGTCCGAGGGTGCTTTCGTCGGTAGCCCCTCGGCGTGTAATGTAAAACGCCCGCCCCATTCGTTTTTCGACGAGGGGCGATAACATATTCGTCCGCAGAAGGTAGGAATATTTATGCCCGAAGGCTCTATTCCACCCTATCTCATTTTCGGAGGATCGGAATGTTCATGCCCGTAGGCTGTCTTCCGCCCTCTCGCATTTTCGGAGGGTCGGAATGCTTATGCCCGTAGGCTTCCTTCCGCCCTCTCGTATTTTCGGAGGGTCAGAATGTTCATGCCCGTAGGCTGCCTTCCACCCTCCCACATTTTCGACGAGGGGCGGTAATGTATTCGTCCGAGGGTCGGAATGCTTATGCCCGTAGGCTTCCTTCCGCGCTCTCGTATTTTTGGAGGGTCGGAATGTTCATGCCCATAGGTTGTCTTCCACCCTCTCGCATTTTCGGAGGGTCGGAATGTTCATGCTCGTAGGCTGTCGAGATTGTCGAGCCTCGTCGAAGAAGATTTTCGTCTGACGGGCCGACATTCTCTAATAATGCAAATTTTGGATGAATGTCTCAACCTTTACGGGCTACCGAATGTGGGGAAGTTCTGATACCTTTTGGTTGTTGGCGAATATTTGGCATCTCTGGCGACGCTTGGCTAGCTCTTTGGCATCTGTAGCGGTTGTTGGCCGGTAGAATCCTTGACTTATTGCTCTGTGTGCTATTTCAGGCGGTCCCCTGTACGCACCACACATTCCGGGATGTATTTCTTGATGGAGTTAGACACCTTCTTGCCTACTGATGCATTTTAGCATCGGGGCTACCATTTCAGTTTTGTAGTGTTGCTGCTCTATAACCGAGTAGCTTTTCGCTCTACTAGCTTTTCTTTGGTTAAGCGAAAATGGTCTCGATCTGTGATTCTTTAAATATCTAGAATGATCCCAGAGGGTCCAAACGAGCAGAAAAGAAAAAATAAATAAAAAACAAAATATTGTGCCAACAACAAACAAACAAATAATAATGATTTGAGTTGAACTAGATTGAGCATTATTTTGGGAATTGTAAATAAAATTTGGATAAGCAAGGTATGGCGTCCCAGAACACTACCAACATTAATCAGAGAGTGTACAGCCTCGAAAGGACCCGTGAAGTTCGTCGAACATATCATAACCGACTTTGCACTAGTTGTCTGCGAACGGCGAAGGGAATGCGCTTTCACCAACTCGGGATACAGTCCAAATGTGCAGAGCGTGTCTGAGCAGACCAATGGAGAGCCAAAACATTGTGGTTGCTTTTCGCTTGCTCGAGTTGTGTGTGTTTGCTGTATGTGTTGCCAGGTTTGGCTTGGTTGCCAAGATTAGGCAAAATATTCTAATGCAGGGAAGAAGTCTTTGGTGACGAAGCTGGCCATCACGTCCGTGACGTTGTCCTATACGACGACATGTGCTGGAAACGCTTCCCTTGTGCACGAATTGCTGGGGAGGTGTCGATGTTGCCGAAAGTGATGGTGCCGATGATGCTGTTGTTGGCGGCAAATCCGCGGTCATTATTGAGGATGACAAAAAATTTCGTTCCACCGTTAGGATATATATGGCCTGCTAAGAAAAGCTCATACAGAAAGAAGGTTATAGGTTCTAGATCTTTGTAGAAACATAAAATATATATGTGAAATAGAAATGAGACATTTATCTTCTCTATTTCCGAAAGGGAACATGGGAGTTTGAAATTGACGTCGATGGTAGCATCGATCTTTTGAATGGAAGTTGTCTTCGCTTGTGAGCTATGACCGGAGCGACTAGCGAAACGCGCTTCGACATTAAAGATGAGCATGCAGCCCGTGGGCCGAAGCACGGCCCAAAGCACGATAATTCGGCCCGGCCCAAGCACGGCCCGGCACGGTTGCTACCGGGCCCGGGCCGGCCCGAAGCCCGCAGCAGGCCGTGCCTGGGCCGCACCCTCGGCCCGCGGGCCGGCACGGCCCGGCCCGGTATATATAAAAATAGAAATAAAAATATAAATAAATATGTAAATATATATAAATAAATATAAATATATATTAATATATATAAATAAATATAAAAATATATTTACAAATGCAAATATATATACTAATTTCACTGTGGGCCTGTTGGGCCCGATGGGCCCGCGGGCCTTTGGGCCGGCCCGTGCCCCGACCGGGCCGTGCCTGGGCCGATGGCGCGACCCGGTGGCCTGCTTCGGCACGGCCCGGCGGCCCACCGTGCCTTGGGTGGCCCGGCCCGGTCGGGCCTGTTGGGATTACGAGGATGTTACGCTAGCCGGAAAATAAAATTTTCGACCTCATGAACCAGGAACTACTGCTAGTTATAGATCACGGGATTACCACTAGACGCGCAGATGCAGCGGAAGACGTCTCGGTGTAGACGTGCGCGTCGCAGCGATGCCGTGTAGATGTTCACGTCCGACCTTCACGTCTCCACGTGCGGTTCGTCCTTGTGCTCCAGATGCAGCACCTCCGAGGTATCCCACACGTACAGGGAGGAAGCGTCACGCCTCCAGACTGCTAGGTCTGGGAGGAGCAATAGGCGCGGGCGTGGGGTGGGCGACGGCTGTCTAATGACGTAGTCAAACCCTGGTCGCCCCACCCCTCTTTATATAGGCGTCCCTAATGAGCCCACCGACCTGGAGGCCCATTAGCAAACCCTAATCCCGGTATGATTCGAGTCCTAACTCGAATCAGGCTTCCATCCCCTTAAGCGTGTGACCCTATGGGTTGACGCATACATAGACACGGCCCGAGTACTCCTACTCGCCCGATAGTTGATAGCGGCCTCTAGCAAGACGTGTCAACTCCTATGTATACGCAAAGATCATATCTGACGAACCACCACGATCACATATACGTAATTCTCTTGCCACACAATATTTGGTCCAACTCATAGGTTAACACTTAACCCAAGCACGGCCATGCATTTTATGATCCAATCAGATCCAATCATTTGAGTGGTCCAGTGATATCTCTCTCGCATGGAGAGGGGCAAATCCCATCTTGATCGTCTATGTCTCACAGCATGTTTCCTGACAAACCCGAAGACTATCTTTATGACTACCCTGTTACGAAGTAGCGTTTGATAGTCCCTAAGTAAGTCGATTCACATCTTGAGAACATACCACAATCTCAGGTCGAAGGACATAACGTACATGATATGTAAAGAGATAATAAGAACATCTCATGTTGGGTCAGTCCAGCCCCATGTCATACACGTGCCCACATTATTAGTTTGACATCTACATGTTTATGACTTGTGAAACATAGTCATCAACTAATACATGTGTTGATCTAATATTCATGTGTGTCCTTACATGAACTCCGATTAGGGACAACTATCGAATAACCATACAAGTAAAAGAGTCTCACAGACAATTCACATAATTGTCAATCAATACAAGTTGTCTTTAATGGATATTCAATGAACATATAATAAATCATGGATACAATAGAAATATCATCATCTCTATGATTACCTCTAGGGCATATTTCCAACAGTCTCCCACTTGCACTAGAGTTAATCTTTTAGATATCTAATACCCATAGTTCTCACATGCGCCTCATGCTTAGGCTGTGGAAGAGCCTTTGTCAAAGGATTTGCTATATTCAAATCCGTATGTATTTTGCACATCTTAATTTCATCTCTTTTAATGAAGTCTCGAATGAGGTGAAATTTCCGCAGTACATGTTTGTTCTTCTGGTGATTCCTTGGCTCCTTAGCCTGCGCAATCGCCCCATTGCTATCACAGTGTAAAGACAATGGGCTGGACGCATTTGGAAACACACCAAGATCAATGAGGAACCTCCTCATCCAAACACCTTCCTTTGCAGCTCCACTAGCTGCAATGTACTCGGCTTCTGCTGTAGAATCAGACACGGTCTCCTGCTTGGAACTTTTCCAACTGATTGCACCACCATTTATTGTGAACACAAAACCTGATTGAGATTGTGAATCATCTATGTCGGTTTGGAAGCTAGCATCGGTGTAACCATTTACAACGAGCTCCTCCTCACCTCCATAGATTAGGAACACATCTTTAGTCCTTCTCAAGTACTTAAGGATGTTTTTAGCAAGTGTCCAGTGACTCTCACCTGGATTAGCTTGATATCTACTCGCAACACTTAGAGCATATGAGACATCCGGGCGTGTACATATCATGGCATACATGATGGAACCAATGGCCAAAGCATATGGAACCTTACTCATGCGCTCTCGCTCATCAGATGTCGAAGGACACTGTTTCTCGCTAAAGCGCATGCCATGTGACATAGGCAAGAACCCTTTCTTGGACTGTTCCATGTTGAACCGCTTCAACACCTTGTCAATGTACATTTCTTGGCTTAATCCTATTAGCCTCTTTGACCTAACTCTATAGATCTTAATGCCCAGAATATATGTTGCTTCTCCTAAATCCTTCATAGAAAAACTATTATTCAGTGAAATCTTTACGGTTTGCAACATCGGAATGTCATTCCCAATCAACAGTATCTTATCTACATACAAGATTAGAAACACAATAGCGCTCCCACTTTCCTTCTTGTAAACACAAGGTTCTTCTTCACTTTGACGGAAGCCAAATCCTTTGACCACCTCATCAAAACGAATATTCCAACTCCGAGATGCTTGCTTTATTCCATAAATAGATTTCTTAAGCTTGCATATTTTTCCAGCATTGCTAGGATCAACAAAACCTTCGGGCTGTATCATATACACGTCCTCTTCCAAATTTCCATTTAGAAAGGTTGTTTTAACATCCATCTGCCATATCTCATAGTCATAATAGGCAGCAATTGCTAGAATGATCCGGATAGATTTAAGCATCGCTACCGGTGAGAAAGTCTCGTCGTAGTCAACTCCTTGAACTTGTCGAAAACCTTTTGCGATAAGTCGAGCTTTATAAACTTGGACATTTCCATCCATATCCTTTTTCCTTTTATAGATCCATTTGCACTCTATGGGTCTTACCCCATCAGGCGGGTCAACCAAGTTCCAAACTTGATTAGTTCCCATGGAATCTATCTCGGATCTCATGGCACTATGCCATTTCTCGAAATCAGGGTCCATCATTGCCTCGGCATAAGTTGCAGGTTCGTCATCGTCTAACAATAACACATCCCCACGCAACTCACGGATTCTTGCCGACCTTCGTGGTTGGGGCGAGGTGTCTGTTGCCACAGGTAGCTCAACTTGTTCTGCTACATTAGCATCACTCGTGGAGTCAATCCCTGTTGGCTCATCTTGAACTTCTTCAAGATACACCTTCTGCCCTCTCTTGTCTCTTTTGAGAAACTCTTTCTCTAAGAAAACACTGTTTCGAGCGACAAACACTTTGCCCTCTGTGCGGTTGTAGAAGTAATACCCTAAAGTTTCCTTTGGGTATCCCACGAAAAAGCACTTATCCGACTTGGGTGTTAGTTTATCTGAAATAAGTCGTTTGACATAAACTTCACAACCCCAAATCTTTAGAAAAGACAAACTGGGACTCTTACCAGTCCATATCTCATATGGTGTCTTAACTACGGACTTAGACGGTAGCCTATTTAATGTGAAAGCGGTTGTTTCTAGAGCGTATCCCCAAAACGATAAAGGAAGGTCCGACTGGATCATCATAGACCGAACCATGTCTAACAAAGTTCGATTACGTCGCTCGGACACGCCGTTTCGCTGAGGCGTTCCAGGTGGCGTAAGCTGTGGAACAATTCCACAACTCTTAAGATGATTGCTAAACTCGTGGCTCAAATATTCACCTCCACGATCAGATCGCAAGGCCTTAACTTTCTTGCCACGTTGATTCTCTACCTCATTCTGAAATTCTTTGAACTTTTCAAATGTCTCAGACTTATGCTTCATTAGATAGATATAGCCATATCTGCTAAAATCATCAGTGAAGGTTATGAAGTATTGGAATCCGCCTCTAGCTGTCGTACTCATTGGTCCACATACATCAGTATGTACAAGTTCCAACAAGTCAGACGCCCTCTCAGGAAGACCTGTGAAAGGCGACTTGGTCATCTTGCCCAGCAAGCAAGCCTCACATGTCTCGTATGATTCAAAATCAAACGAAGTTAGAATCCCATCTGCATGGAGCTTCTTCATGTGGTTTTCACTTATATGACCCAAACAACAATGCCACATATAGGTAGGACTTAACTCATTAAGCCGAGGCCTTTTAGCAGTAATATTACAGATAGACATAGGTGCATCATCAAGATTTAAAATAAACAACCCATTCACAATGGATGCAAAAGCCACAAACATATCATTCTTAGAGATTACACAACCATTGTCTTTACTCGCAAATGAATAGCCATCATTCATCAAACATGAAGGTGACACAATGTTTCGACTTAAACTTGGAACAAAATAACAATTATTCAACTCCAAAATAAATCCTGATGGGAGGTGTAGTTGCATCGTCCCGACGTTCAACGCAGCAACTCTTGCATTATTGCCCACGCGGAAATCAACCTCCCCTTTTCCAACGCTTCTACCTCTTATCATTCCCTGCATCGTATTGCAAATATGAGCAACCGAGCCGGTATCAAATACCCAAGAATTAATATAAGAGTTGGCGAGGAAAATATCTGTAACATGAACAACAAGTGTATGAGCAGCGGGAGTACCTTTACCACCGCCATCCTTCATCAAGGATGCTAAGTACACCTTGCAGTTCCTTTTCCAGTGACCTTTCCCCTTACAGTGGAAGCACTCAGAATTAGCAGTTGGTCCAGCAGCGTCAGGCGCAGGAGGGTTTGGCTTGGAGATCACATCTTTGGCCTTGCCCTTGCCCTTCCTATTCTTCCAAAAGTTGCCCTTCCTTTTAAAGTTGGGCTTGTTTTGGATTGCCATCACATGGCTGCTGCCAGCACCTTTCTTGATGTCTGCCTCTACTGTCTTAAGCATGCCTCATAGCTCATTCAAGCCCCTCTCCGCACCATGCATATGGTAGTTCGAGATGAAGTTCCCATAGCTAGGTGGGAGAGAAGAGAGAATGAAATCAGTAGCCAGTTCTGGACCAATTGGGAAGCCTAGCTTCTCCAACCTCTGAGTGTAACCAACCATCTTGATCACATGTGGTCCAACTGCTGCTCCCTCTGCTAACTTAGTCTCAGCAAGAGACTTAGAAACATTGAACCTTTCAGTTCTAGCCTGAGTCTGGAACATCTCATCTAGCGCTACGATCATATCGTAGGCTGTATGGTTATTATCAAACTGCATCTGGAGATCTGGTTCCATGCTAGCAAGCATCAGGCATCCTACTTCAAGATCAGCATCACATGCTTTCTTGTAAGCGGTTTTCTTAGTAGCAGGTGCATTATCAGCATGATCCTCTGGTAGTGGGGTGTCTAGAATATCTTCCTTTTTCTCAGCCCTGAGAACAATTCTCAGGTTGCGGATCCAATCCGCATAGTTTGTTCCATTCAATTTATCTTTCTCAAGGATTGAATGTAAAGTAAATGGTTGAGGTGCGGGTGCCATTTATCTACAACAAAAGTAAATGCAAAATACTAAGACAATGTATCCAAGACAGAGTAAATGATATTAAATCATTAATATAATCTACTCCCACTGAGATCAATATCCCTCTATTGAATCTCAATGATTCAAGACCCAAACTAACAAGTCTACTAGTGAGCTTTAGCATCACCGCTAGTGGACATGGTAGATCGGTAAGCAACTCTTTGCTAATCATATCACATATGACTCTTGTTGTTGGCCAGCATCTCTATGCGTGCTCAACTCCTTATGCTTCAAGGTCCCTAACCGTTAGGATGACCTTGTTCAAGCAACCAACCCTTCTGCAGTAAGTATCCGATACGAACCTGCCTAGTCAAGGAAAATCAGTGACACCCTAATTTCATAGGCGCGCCACCGATTGTACAAGACATATGACAGTGCAAGGTTTGGGGAAGCATATGACTTGAACATTACTGAGGGATCGTTCTATACTTTCACTACCGCATGTAGACAATAAACATGAATCATACGTGAAAGTAGAACATAATAAGAGAATAGCATCAACACAGATATGACTTGGTATAGCCCAGTGTTTCTTTGGAGATCTCCATCTCCACCAATCTGTTCACCATGATGATCTCCATCCACATGGTACATGCACGCCATCCTCCAACGATGAATCCACCGACTAGCTACAACTAGCGTAATTAATTAAGTAATTACATAGTCGCGTGAAGGATCATCATAATTTTGGCACGCAGGCCATTACATCAAATGGACAATATATATGTGGCTCCAGCCATATTGTCATAATCACGACATGCAAGTCATGAAACAATTACATACATGCATCACATACACATAAGGGCTATACCAGTCATCAATTCCTGCAAAACAGAGTTAAACGTACCCGACGTCTAATCTCGAATCGCAGAAAACATAATTTTCCCGGCCTTTTTTCACAAATCTAAATTCGACGAAACCGGTTATTACCGGTGAAAATCGGATGTAAAATTTTCTGTAGATCGATTTTCGTTTAAAGATCATCTCAATCTGAGGTCGTATGCAAAAGTTACGGCCGTTTTACCGAACAACGCTCTTTTGCAGATGTCGCGGTACATCTCATGCACCCGGCTCTTGACCTAGATTCGATTTGATCAATCTCATTGATCTCCATCTTGCCATGATTGGGTTTACACGTATCACTTAACTCCGATGGCGGAATTCCAACCGGTAGGAGTAGATCGTTACATGACAAATACGGCAAGATCACGAATCAAGATCAGAAAATGATCTACAACCGTGCATATCTCTATATGCACACAACCGAATCTATAACGAGGCAGTAACGGCTTCGATACCACTGTTGGGATTACGAGGATGCTACGCTAGCCGGAAAACAAAATTTTCGACCTCATAAACCAGGAACTACTGCTAGTTATAGATCACGGGATTACCACTAGAATCGCAGATGCAGCGGAAGACGTCTCCGTGTAGACGTGCGCGTCGCAGCGATGCCGTTTAGATGTTCACGTCCGACCTTCACGTCTCCACGTGCGGTTCGTCCTTGTGCTCCAGATGCAGCACCTCCAAGGTATCCCACACGTACAGGGAGGAAGCGTCACGCCTCCAGACTGCTAGGTCTGTGAGGAGCAATAGGCGCGGGCGTGGGGTGGACGACGGCTGTCTAATGACGTAGTCAAACCCTGGTCGCCCCACCCCTCTTTATATAGGCGTCCCTAATGAGCCCACCGACCTGGAGGCCCATTAGCAAACCCTAATCCCGGTCTGATTCGAGTCCAACTCGAATCAGGCTTCCATCCCCTTAAGCGTGCGACCCTATGGGTTCACGCATACATAGACACGGCCCGAGTACTCCTACTCGCCTGATAGTTGATAGCGGCCTCTAGCAAGACGTGTCAACTCCTATGTATACGCAAAGATCATATCTGACGAACCACCACGATCACATATACGTAATTCCCTTGCCACACAATATTTGGTCCAACTCATAGGTTAACACTTAACCCAAGCACGGCCATGCATTTTATGATCCAATCATTTGAGTGGTCCAGTGATATCTCTCTCGCATGGAGAGGGGCAAATCTCATCTTGATCGTCTATGTCTCACAGCATGTTTCCTGACAAACCCGAAGACTATCTTTATGACTACCCTGTTACGAAGTAGCGTTTGGTAGTCCCTAAGTAAGTCGATTCACATCTTGAGAACATACCACAATCTCAGGTCGAAGGACATAACGTACATGATGTGTAAAGAGATAATAAGAACATCTCATGTTGGGTCAGTCCAGCCCCATGTCATACATGTGCCCACATTATTAGTTTGACATCTCCATGTCTATGACTTGTGAAACATAGTCATCAACTAATACATGTGCTGATCTAATATTCATGTGTGTCCTTACATGAACTCCGATCAGAGACAACTATCGAATAACCATACAAGTAAAAGAGTCTCACAGACAATTCATATAATTGTCAATCAATACAAGTTGTCTTTAATGGATATTCAATAAACATATAATAAATCATGGATACAATAGAAATATTGTCATCTCTATGATTACCTCTAGGGCATATTTCTAACAGGGCCGTGCCTAGACCGGGCCCGTGCCGTGCCGAGCCGGGCGGCCCAGTTGCACATATATATTCGACATCGATAATGCCTTCATCTTTATGATATTTTAAAAGCCTGAGCTACACCACCTTTGTGATTGGAGCTAGTCCGAGCGAATAGTCTGTCTCCTTTTTAGCAAGGAAGATGCACTGCTCCAGCGCCAAAAAATATATAAAAAAGAAGAGAAAGGCGGCGAGCCGACCAGATGTGCCGAAACTACAGGACAAAAGTTCATGCGCCGCAAAAGCACTGCTTCCAAAGACGGTTGGTTCTCAAATCCAAATAGATGATTCAAAATCGTAGTGGAAAGGTGGTATGACCCTTTCTCTTCAACGTCCGTTTTACTTTCCAAAAGGTGCTTAGCTGGGTGCCGAAGACTACGAAAAGTATTAGTGCGGCATACCGAGGTGCACAAGTTTTGCTATGGAAATAATCAGGAAAATCCATGGGATAACTTCCGCTTTGTGCTAAAGTAAAAGATTTTTATTTACTTATTTCTCTACAAAAAAGTTTATTGGACAAAAAGGTCACTTAACTAGGTCCTAGTTGACTCATTGACCGTGGAATTAGCCGACTACTTATTCGAGCGAACAGAGAAGTATTACAAAGTCCATATCGCCTAGAGTAAACCTGCGAAAAGGTTCACGTTCGCTTGGCCGAAATGATGCAGCGCTCGTTGGAGTATTAGCTCGAAACTGACAGGACATAAGAGTACTGCACCATGCCAAGAGAGACGAGGGGCCTTTTAATTGTCTCAGCGTTTCGCCAGGGCGAAATGGTGGGAACGAGATCCTCGGCAGTTGAGTTCAGAACGACAGAGAGCAGTCAGAGAAAGGATCGCCGTCCGCTCAGATCGAACGCCTATGTGCTTTTGGCTCCCTATTTGATCCTCTCGTTGCCTCTCCTGCTCCGGCCCAACAGGAGCCCACGGCCCAATCCAACATAGCAACGAGAAGCAACGAGCTGAGGCAATATATTATATTAACTAAACACAGGAAACGCCCGCCAGAACAAGGCTTTTGGAGGGAAAACATACCTCGACAAGGTCGTCGCCATTTGAGGTATGTCGATCTCCCCCTTTCCCATCAGATTGCTTCTTCCCTGTTTCCATGGTGACCTTGCCTTGAAATTGATCAATCTTCTATTGACTGCATCATCAGTTATTTGGAACGAAGAAGCAGGTCATGCAAGCAGATCACCATTTTTAGTCTTTCCCCAAAGCAGAATCTGCAATTCCATGGAAGAAGAGAGCGACACAGCACATCATGGATCCAAAAAGTAAGTAGTGCAGACTTATAAATTAATATGTAGCTGAACAATCTAGCATGGTTATCTAGTACAATATATAAACTGTCAACTATAAGTAGCACTGTCTGGTTTATACATTCTTTAGGTCCAAAATTTTTCTACTATTGATGGATGACATCTTTTGTATTCTTTTAGTAACCTCACAACTATAAATAAGTAGTCTCATACATGTGTTATTTATTCATTTGAACAGAGAGAAAGTGGTGCCTTTTTCGGCTCCCCATGTTGGCATGGAATTCAGAAATTCAGAAGAGGCTTGGATGTTTTGGCTTACCTATGGAGGAAGTTCAGGTTTTGAAGTCAGAAAAAGATATACTAACAAAAGGCAAACTGATGGCAAGGTTACATCACGTAGATTTGTTTGTGGAAATGAGGGTCACCGATCGCATGACAAAAGGGATCATTTAACAAAGTGCCCTCGAGCCGAAACTAGAACCGATTGTCTAGTTCGCATGAGTATTGTATTGGACCGAACAAATGACAATTATAAAGTTACCGATCTGGTTTTAGAACACAATCATGCCTTGCACTTACCAGAAACCTTGCACTTGATGACATCGCAAAGAAAAATTTCAGATTTGCAAGCGTTTGAAATTGAAACTGCCGATGATGCAAGAATTGGGCCAAAAGCTGCACATGAGTTGGCTTGTCGCCAAGTTGGAGGACCACTCAATCTTAGCTACACGCTTCGTGATCACAAGAACTATCTTCGCGCCAAACGTCAGCGAGAGATGGCATATGGGCAAGCAGGTAGCATGCTTAAATATTTTCAAGACAAAATTGCTGAAAATCCATCGTTCCAATACGCATTGCAAATGGACTGTGATGAACAAATATCAAACATATTTTGGGCTGATGCTAGAATGATTATAGACTATGCACATTTTGGTGATGTTGTTAGTTTTGACACCACTTTTGGAACAAACAAGGAGAGTAGGCCTTTTGGGGTCTTTGTTGGATTTAATCATTTTAGAGAAACTGTAGTTTTTGGTGCTGCTCTCATGTATGATGAAACATTTGAATCCTTCAAGTGGTTGTTTGAGACATTTCTTAAAGCTCATAATGGAAAACAACCAAAAACATTCTATACAGATCAAGATGCTGCAATGGGAAAGGCAGTTGCAGAAGTGTTTGCAGAAGCACGACATGGATTATGCACCTTTCATATTATGCAAAATGCTGTGAAACATCTACATGAAGAGAAGAATGAAGAGATGAATGAAGGGAAGAAAAAAAAGAAGGGAAAAGTGAAGAATGATGAGGAGAATGAAGATACAAAGATTCTATCAGAATTTAGTGCGTGCATGTTTGAATATGAAGATATAGCAGAATTTGATAAAAAATTTGATCTCTTGAGGAAGATGGTGAGCAAGCAAACATGGCTAGATAGTATATACAAGTTGAAAGAAAAATGGGCTGAGTGTTATATGAAGAATGTTTTCACATTAGGAATGAGAAGTACACAATTGAGTGAGAGTTTGAATAATGATTTGAAAATCCATTTCAAATCTGATTTTGATATCATCAGGTTCTTCAAGCATTTTAAAAGGGTGGTGCAAGGAAAAAGGGATAATGAACTAAATTCAGAATTTGATGCAAAGAAAAAGTTGCCTAAAATTCTCTTGAGGAGACCGCCACCTATCTTAGTGCAAGCTAGCAAGTTGTATACACCTATTATATTTGAAGCTTTTCAAGGTGAATACGAAAGATCCTTGTCAGTTTGCACCAAGTCATTGGATGCTAATAATGAATATCTAGTAGGAGATTTTAGCTTCGAAGAGGGGTATGAAGTCATTGGTGACCCTTTACAGGAAACAGTTGTGTGCAAGTGCCGACAATTTGATAGAATTGGGATATTGTGTGGTCATGCGCTTAAAGTTCTTGACTTAATGAATATCAAGTCACTACCTCCACAATATGTGTTAAAGCGCTGGACACGGGAAGCACGTAATGTTCCTATACAAGACAACCAAGGAAGAAATATAATTGAAAATCCAATGATGGGTTCGATGCTTCGCTACAGATCAATGTCCCACAAATTTCTTAATTTGGCACATCGAGCAGCTGACTTTCCAGATTGCACCATGCTAGTAGACAACACACTTGATATCCTTGCTAAGCAAATTGAAGACAAAATAAGTGCATATACAACCACTTCTGGGTATCTTACAATTTGCACAGATATTAGTCGTCAAGATGACTTGCTGAGTACTGCACGCCTAAAGAGAAAGGAGGTCCAGGTAAAAAGTTCAAAACGAAAAAAAACTTGGCTAGATAAGAAACGCAAGTTTAGAAAAAAGAGACTAGATAATGCTACATCACAAGAAAAACAGGTTGCTGAAGAGGCAAGTAACAAGGGTGATCAAGAACAAGTACCTCAAACTCCAGTGGTATGTTGCTGAAAATTATGTTTCATATATTATCAATTATTCATTGTTCCTCTTAATCCTCATGTTTTGTTTCACTGCAAGGTACAAGAGGTTGGGGAGCAGGAAGGTGCTGGTGATGCACAGGCTGCAGCTTATAATGGAATTTATAGCTTTACCGAAATATTGACGGTAATCCTCTTTCAGGGATTTAATTTACAGATTTATACAGTATATAGTCTTTAAAATATCTTACTTTTTTGTTTATTTAATTTACAGGGACCTATCACAGATGATATTTTTAATGCATCACTATTTTAGAGTTGATTACCAGAAGATGTTTTAGATTGATTACCTTTAGAGCGCTTTTGCCATTTTGCAAGCAAAGAAGCATCCTGGGAGAATGGAGGGCTCTGTATGGATATGCAATTATGTATGAAGCAAACATCTCTGATGTGCCACTTTAGTACCTTTTGCCTGTTGAAAGTTTTTTGCCACCTGAATGTTCAGTTGTCTATATCAAACATATGACTAAAATTGAGAGCACTCGTTGATGTTCAGTCTGTTGAATGTTCAGCTATGTATGTATGAATGCATCTTACCACCTTAAAAATAGTTATGAGTAGAATCTTAGTCTAACTTTATAGATGCAACAAGAGATAAGGAAATGTATCCTCGTCTGCACATATCAAACTGACATTCTTTTAATATATATTTGAAGTATTATTTTGCCATTCAGAACTTATAAATTGACACATAATCACAAACACTGAAATTTTGAACTGATGCAAACAAATCAAACTCCTAAAACTAATAGATATTCAACCATTATACTCAATATGGAGCACAATCTCAATTTACAATAACTAAACACTCTACTCTGAAGCTAAGGCTTCTCACACAGCTTCTCTTCCCTCCTTCACAACGATGTGTGTAGTGGTCGTCATCCTGTGATGCTATGGGCTTAGCAGGAAGGGTTCGTCCCTCTCCCATTCTTGCCTCCTGAAAGCAATGGAGCTGTTGTTCTTGGCGTAGAGCTTAATCCTCGACGATGGGGCAGCAACAATATTACGCCGGAGAAGACGTCCAAATGAAGGATGAGGAGGACGGAGACAGAGAGCGCCTACAAGGGGCGTTCTGCTCGCTCGCTCCGGTGCCGAGGAAGATGATGAAGGATCACCGACCGATAGAGATTCGATGAGCACCTGGTGGCGCCGGACGGGAGATTTGGTGAGCACCCGGCAGCGGCGGCGGCGGCCGGCGGCGGACGAACTGGGAGTGTTGGAACGAAGCGCCTCTCTGTTCTTTTTTTTTTCTCGTTGCTGTCTTGGATTGGGCCGTGGGGGCACCTGTTGGGCCAAAGCGGGAGAGGCAGCGAGAGGGTCAAAGACTCAGATAGCGAGCCGAAGCACGTAGGCGTTCGATCTGAGCAGACGGCGATCCTTTCTCTAACTGCTCTCTGTCGTTCTGAACTCAACTGCCGACGATCTCGTTCCAAATGGTGAAGCCTATCGAAATCCCGTTTTGACTATTCGTGACAGCGATACTTTTTGAAAAGCGGAAAGCGAAATGACATAGGTTAAACTGATGGCTTCCGGATGTCAGAGCTTTTGGGTGAAACGGTATTTTTCTGAGCAAAAATAAAAGATTGCAGAATAGCTTTTACAAGTGGAACAACTTACTCAAGAAGCGAGCACACAGTGCAGGTTTAGGGGAGATTGCATGTAAACAAAATATTAGATGCATTATTTTGCGAATCATGTAAGAATATGATAAGACCAATTCTAGAAAGGCTGATAATTTAGCATAAGGAGCACTTTACGGCCTGAAAATCTAAAAACTTTGAGATTAGAAAAATCTTACTCCTGCCCGTTTAGTTCAATGCTGAATGTAGAAATTTTGGATTATTGAAGGAGAATAAGACACTGACTTCTTTGTTAATCCTGCTTGGTTAATGTAAGCGAAACGAACAATCAACAAGCTGCAATGTGCTTATAATGTCGAATACAAAATCAGATTTGCTCAGACAAAAATTGATGAGGTGAAGAATTTTGAAAGAACCACTGGTACTATAACTGTATCAAAGACAAAGGCTTAAATAAGAACGAAGCATGTCAAGCAGCTTATTAGTTTGTTTTTTTATCTTTGGACGTACGCTGTTGTACCGGAACAGTGTAAACTTCTGAAAGTGAACTATATTTCTGGCTTGCTGCCGAAAGGAAGCTGGTTTTTGAACACTAGCGAGTTTGCAAGCGGCAAACGAATCTTCTGAATAGCAAAACTAAGAGCGTGCAGCGTTTCAATCGGACGAACATAACATTGCGGACTAGAGTAGTAGCTAAGGCTTTTGGTTATCATTTCGTCATGGCGAAATGATGGTTGACATCAAGTTTAGCTTCTTGTAACCAAACTTGTATTTATTATTTTGGTGAATACTAAATTGAATAACCAAACACGTACTTGAGCAATGGAACTGTGCAACGATTGGCTGATGGCTCGCTTTGCAGGGACCACGTGTCCTTGTAGCGAAAGCAAAGGTGGCGAATGCAAAGGTGAGCTAGTGTCTTGCAACGGCCTGGCGCGGTGTGCCTTCACCTAAGGACTAGCTGTAAACCTGTAAACAAGGGCACCGAAGAGACATGGAACAAAACTCTTCTAATGCACAACTACGCATGCACTAGCAAAAAGTTGGAAATCGAAACTTGCGAAATCATTTAGTGAATGCTGATGTGAAAAGAAAACTGAGCCTCCATTCGCAAAGATCCGCCATGTCAAGATAACTAGGAAAGATTAATGTTGATACTTATCTTTCGCCGGTTGTGACTTTCCCATTAAGTCTATTGGTTGTTCGATGGTAGAAACCGAAAACTTAACGGCATTGGCCGGAACGATAGCTCTCTGCTTTACCCGTGTATGTGCCGAAGTTACCAAAAGGCTTCAGTCGTTGGGGTCGGGCACCACGAAAACCCAGGAGGATCCGATGGAGGTTGCTTTCACTGGTGGGCTAAAACTGACGAGTCCTTGTGAGGACAAGGATGCGAGAACTGAAAGCCAGCTGCCGTGGTGGCGGTGGCTAAAGCTGCCTCATTTGACGACTGACTCTTTTGCCGGTAGCTCTTGCTCTTTTGTTTGGGGTCATGATTGTTAAAAGAATAGGCAATTTCCACATTAAAACCAGAATATAAATCATGATAAAATGATGATCTAGATATCTCAGATTGTATTGTTTACTAGCATAGCAAAACATGCATAACATGATCTCATACATGACAACCGGTGTAAACATAGCTCGTACACCAGATAGATTAAAAAGCAAGAACAAAGGCATAAGACCTGATATAAGCATAGAAATTAGATCACGAACGGCGTACCTTTCTGATGCTGGAGAAGACGGTGGCGGAGTCGGCGCTGGACGATCCTCGATGAGCGCTCGAGGAAGAGCTCGGAGCAGTTGACGACGAGTACGTCTTGACGCAGCGCCGCCTGACTTGGACGGTAGACGACCCATTGTTGAAGACGAGAGCAGTCGCGCGACGAGCGCTTCCCAAAAATCTTATTCGCCTTCTCCCGGTGCAGGATCGCAAAGACGAGGGTTCCGGAGACCTGCTCGCCCGGTCGCTGGTGCACGCAAGCGAACGGACTGGAGACGACTAGACGGCAGCGCAAAAGCGATATGAGGCAAACCCTAGCTTGAGAGGTGTTGAGATACGTTTTGGCGTGGCCGATAGGTTGCTTATATAGCCCTGTTGAACCGACCTCGTGTCGCGATCACGATCTAAATCGGTTTAGGACTCTTGAGTCGTAACTGTTTAGGACTCTGCAACTTGAAGGCCAAGAAACCAAAAATTAAAACTGCAAAAGGAGACCGCGCTCCCGCAAGGTGAGGAGCTGGATTTCGGCGGACCATTCACGCAGGTGCCGCGCACCCGCGCAAGTCGCCACGCCACGCCACGCCCCGCCCGGCCCGGCGAGGCTAAGCGAGCGAGCGCGTGTGGGTTTCTCTTTCTCCTTCTCACACTAGACTTGAGGAAGTGGAGAGGACTTCCATATTTAAGCAAGTCCTCCTCCCCTTCCACTAGCAAGGTGGGACTAAAGAGTTCCACTTCCCCTCTTTGCTCACACATGAATGGGCCTTTGAGATTTATTATGAATTTCAGAATTTGTTAATGGGCCAAGCCCATATAATTCTAACAATCCCCCACCAGATCTCAAATTCCCATTTAGAGTTTTGCTTGTTCCCGCTACTGTTTGATATACTAGTGTTTAGCAGAAACTGTTAAGTTGAACTTCCGCCTATAACCTTAAGTTACACTTATTCACAACTTGAACAATGGATTATGCCTTGAATTGCAAGTTTTGCGTGAAGCAAGTTTTACTCAAGGTTAAACTAGTACCTGGCTGCCAATAGCCTTTCTCCGTGGGTGGAGCATATACGTCATACTCCATGGTCTCTTCATGAGCTTACTAGAGATCACCCTAATCTCATAGACTGCGACGTTTAACAGTCATGGCTCATATAGGTATGTTCTTTCAAGAATACTCTGTAGGACAGCATCTTTGCTTTTAAAAGCTAATAGAACATATTAAGGCCTTTGCCAACCTTCCATACAGTGCCTCATAGCAATGAGAGTATTGCATCTTTCACATAGAGAGGGTTTAGAGGTTACTCTCCTCAGTTTACCAATAGCTTGTTCTTCCCAGATCCTTAGTCATGGGATCTCCGATCAAAAAGGTTGGGTTGCTACTACTGTAAACTCATATGGGTCTCATACCCATCTCCCTTGATGCAATTTCTATCACATTCCGTGATAACCCTTTTGTAAAGGGATCTGCCAGGTTTTTGTCTGTTTGCACATAAGTCACAGCTATTACTCCGGAGTTTCTCAACTTCCTGACAGACTTCAAACGTCTTTTAACGTGTCTTGTTGACTTCGCATTATCCTTAGCACTATTCACTTTAGTGATCACTGTTTGATTATCACAGTTCATAAGGATAGCTGGTATTGGTTTTTCAACCACCGGTAAGTCAGACAAGAGCTCACGCAGCCACTCTGCCTCTGCAGAAGCTGTATCCAAAGCAGCAAGTTCTGCTTCCATGGTTAATTTAGTCAAAATAGTCTGTTTACAAGACCTCCATGACACTGCACCACCTCCAAGGGTAAAAACATACCCACTAGTGGCGTAGATCTGATCAATATCAGAAATCCAGTTTGCATCACTATATCCCTCTAGCACAGCTGGGTGCCCAGAATAGTGAATTCCAAAACTCATTGTACCTTTGAGATAACGCAAAACTCTTTCAAGTGCATGCCAATGATTATCACCCGGGTTGGACATGTACCTACTCAACTTGCTCACAGCAAATGAGATATCTGGTCTAGTTGCGCTCGCTAGATACATGAGTGAACCAATAATCTGAGAGTATCTCAGTTGGTCTCTAGCAATCTTTTTGTTCTTTCTCAAAGTCACACTGGGATCATAAGGTGTTGGAGAAGGTTTACTATCCATAAAGCCAAAGCGACTCAAAACCTTCTCAACATAGTGAGATTGCAATAAAGTAATCCCACTCTCATCCTTAATCAGCTTAATGTTCAAAATAACATTAGCTTCACCCAGATCTTTCATAGCAAAGCTCTTTGATAGGAAAGACTTGACCTCATTAATAACATCAATATTTGTTCCAAAAATAAGAATATCATCAACATATAAACATAATATAACAGATTGACCCCCACCATGTCGATAATACACACACCTATCAGCTTCATTAACAGCAAAGCCTGCACTAATTAAAGTAGTGTCAAACTTCTCATGTCATTGTTTAGGTGCTTGTTTCAAGCCATGCAAAGATTTCAATAACTTACACACTTTTTGCTCTTCACCTTTTACTACAAACCCATCAGGCTGATCCATATAGATCTCCTCATCCAACTCTCCATTAAGAAAAGTTGTCTTCACATCCATTTGATGAATGAGAAAACCATATGAGGCAACCAGGGAAAGTAATACTCGAATAGTGGTTAATCTAGCAACAGGTGAATAAGTATCAAAGAAATCCTCGCCTTCTTTTTGAGTATAACCTTTAGCCACAAGTCGAGCCTTGTACTTGTCAATAGTACCATCAGGTCTAAGCTTCTTCTTGAACACCCACTTACAACCCACAGGTTTGCAACCAAAAGGCAACTCAGATAACTCCCAAGTACCATTAGAAAGAATCAAGTCCATCTCACTACGAACAGCTTCTTTCCAATCATCTGCATCTGGAGATGCATATGCTTCTGTAATAGAAGTAGGAGTATCATCCACAAGGTACACAATGAAATCATCACCAAAGGATTTTGCAATCCTTCATCTCTTGTTCCTCACAGGAATTTCATTGTCATCCTCCTCAAGGACTTCATTAAGTGGTTGTTCAAATGACTTAAACGGAGACTCAATAGGTGTAGTAAAATCAGGAGTTAATTCAGAGGAAAACTTAGCATTGCTACGCATATCTTTCATAGGAAAAATGTTCTCAAAGAATGTAGCATCACGAGATTCAAAGATCGTATCCACATGCATATCAGGTACTTCAGATTTTACTACTAAAAATCTATAGGCAATGCTATGATGTGCATATCCTAGAAAGATGCAATCCACGGTCTTTGGTCCAAGCTTACGCTTCTTAGAAATTGGAACATTGACTTTCGCCAAACATCCCCACGTGCGTAAGTATGTAAGTGATGGTTTCCTTCCAACCCAATACTCGTATGGAGTTGTCTCTTTAACTCTATTCAGGACATGACTCGCAGTCAATAAAGCCTCCCCCCACCATGCCTTAGAAAGACCAGCAGTATCTAACATGGCGTTCACCAAGTCAGTCAACGTGCGGTTTTTCCTCTCGGCAATCCCGTTTGATTCAGGAGAATAGGGAGCAGTCCTCTCATGAATAATACCATGTTCTGTACAGAATTCATCAAAAAGTATAGGAAAATACTCACCACCACGATCTGACCTTAGACGTTTAATCTTTCTCTCTAGTTGATTCTCAACTTCAGCCTTATAGATTTTAAAGTAGTCTAGCGTTTCATCTTTAGTTTTAAGCAAGTAAACATAACAATATCTAGTTGCATCATCAATTAAAGTCATGAAAAATCTCTTTCCACCTTTTGTCAACACACCATTCATCTCACAAAGATCAGAATGTATGAGTTCTAGAGGTGCCAAGTTTCTCTCCTCCGCTGCCTTGTGAGGCTTGCGAGGTTGCTTTGATTGCACACAACTATGGCACTTAGAACCTTTGGCAATAGTGAAAACTGGAATTAAACTCAGGCTAGACAAACGTGACATTAAACAAAAGTTCACATGACATAAACGAGAATGCCAAATATTAGAACTATCATTAATTGTGCCACAAAAATGATTTACTGACTTATTACAAAAATATGCCAAAGATAGGCGGAACAAGCCTCCGCAATCATAGCCTTTACCAATAAATTGTCCATGCTTAGACATAACTACTTTATTGGACTCTAAAACTACTTTAAAACCATCTCTCAAAAGAAGAGATACGCTAACAAGGTTCTTGCATATAGTAGGGACATGCTGCACGTTCTTCAGTTGCACGATCTTCCCCGAAGTAAACTTCAGATCTACCGTGCCAACACCACGAACAGAAGCATGTGATCCATTCCCCATTAGGACGGAGGAACCTTGGAGCCCCTGATAAGAAGAAAACAGAGAGATATCAGCACACACGTGAATATTAGCACCTGTATCAACCCACCAATTTGGTGATTGAAATACTGATAGTACAGTAGGAAAATTACCATACCCGTCATCAGCATCGCTAGTAGTCACAAGGTTGACATTCTTCTTTTTCCCTTTGCGGTCCGCTCGCTCCGGACACTCTTTGGAAAAATGCCCAAGCTCTCCACAAGTGAAGCACGGCAACTCTGCTTTATTCTTCTTCTTCTTCTTAAATGTAGTAGTAGTTTTGGCATTGAAAGACTTAGGCTTTCCTTTGTACTTGCCATGGTTTTTCTGGACGAAGTGGGCGCTAGCTCTTTCCTCGTTCCCCTTCTCAGTGTTATCTTTAGCCCGAGCCTTCTCTTCAACATCAAGAGATGCTATCAGGTTTTCAACTGATATTTTTTGTCTCTTGTGTTTAAGGCTTGTGGCGAAATTCCTCCAAGAGGAAGGTAGCTTTGCAATAATGCACCCAGCCACAAACTCATCGGGTATAACACAGTTGAGGAGTTCAAGCTCTTTTGCCAGACGGTGTATCTCATGAGCTTGCTCGACTATAGATTTGTTCGCAACAATCTTGTAGTCATGAAAAGTCTCCATGATGTACAACTCTTTGCCAGCATCTGAAGCACCAAAGGTAGCTGCCAGATAATCCCACAAAGTCTTTGCGTCTTTAATGTGCAGAATTGTATCAAAGATATGATCAGCAAGGACATTCTGCACAACTCCCACAAAGATTTGGTTGGCATCCTGGAAATCTCTCTGATCCTCTTCAGAGATATTTCCCTCCGGCATACCAGCACTCACCCAGAACACTTTCATGGCCGTCAACCAATTGGTGACCTTAACTTGCCATCTCTTAAAGTGCTCTCTCAGAAAATTTTTCTGGCTTCAGCGCATCAACAAAACTAGCCATAGTTAATTCTGGAAACCTATAATAAGGTTTTTGGATTGTTAAAAGAATAGGCAATTTCCAGATTAAAACCAGAATATAAATCATGATAAAATGATGATCTAGATATCTCAGATTGTATTGTTTACTAGCATAGCAAAACATGCATAACATGATCTCATACATGACAACTGGTGTAAACATAGCTCGTACACCAGATAGATTAAAAAGCAAGAACAAAGGCATAAGACCTGATGTAAGCATAGAAATTAGATCACGAACGGCGTACCTTTCTGATGCTGGAGAAAACGGTGGCGGAGTCGGCGCTGGACGATCCTCGATGAGCGCTGGAGGAAGAGCTCGGAGCAGTTGACGACGAGTACGTCTTGACGCAGCGCCGCCTGACTTGGACGGTAGACGACCCGTTGTTGAAGACGAGAGCAGTCGCGCGACGAGCGCTTCCCAAAAACCTTATTCGCCTTCTCCCGGTGCAGGATCGCAAAGACGAGGGTTCCGGAGACCTGCTCGCCCGGTCGCTGGTGCACGCAAGCGAACGGACTGGAGACGACTAGACGGCAGCGCAAAAGCGATATGAGGCAAACCCTAGCTCGAGAGGTGTTGAGATACGTTTTGGCGTGGCCGATAGGTTGCTTATATAGCCCTGTTGAACCGACCTCGTGTCGCGATCACGATCTAAATCGGTTTAGGACTCTTGAGTCGTAACTGTTTAGGACTCTGCAACTTGAAGGCCAAGAAACCAAAAACTAAAACTGCAAAAGGAGACCGCGCTCCCGCAAGGCGAGGAGCCGGATTTCGGCGGACCATTCACGCAGGTGCCGCGCACCCGCGCAAGTCGCCACGCCACGCCACGCCACGCCCCGCCCCGCCCGGCGAGGCGAGGCGAGGCGAGCGAGCGCGCGCGTGTGGGTTTCTCTTTCTCCTTCTCACACTAGACTTGAGGAAGTGGAGAGGACTTCCATATTTAAGCAAGTCCTCCTCCCCTTCCACTAGCAAGGTGGGACTAAAGAGTTCCACTTCCCCTCTTTGCTCACACATGAATGGGCCTTTGAGATTTATTATGAATTTCAGAATTTGTTAATGGGCCAAGCCCATATAATTCTAACAATGATAAGCTCGAGCAACAACCACGGTGGGCGCCAATATTGTTTTAGGGCCGAAACCCAAAAACAGCAGGTCGTTTCCCGAACGAAAGCGAACACACAGGGAGATGAATGGTAGACTCGCGGACGCGAGTCAACAGTAGAAGTAGCCACTTGAATAGTGATCCTCCTCCTCCTCCATAGCGGATGTCGGCCTATTTATATTAATCATGCAGTCTTTACAAGTACGGAAATGCCCTTCCAACTACTCTTTGTTTACAAGTACTACAATGCCCTTCTAACTACTCTTTTGGATAAGGCGCCTCTGTCATCCAGAGGGTATTTCCGTACACCAACGTCGAGGTGGCCCTATCTGCTCTCCATCCGTCGAGCAGCCTCCTTCCGACAAGTGGGTCCTCCTTTGCTAGTTTTGGACTCTCGACCTGCACGAAGACATTCGAAAGCCATCGCTTATGGACGAAAGCGTCGTCTCTCCACCAACTTTGGAAGATGAAAGCGCTTTCGTCCGGAAGGGAAACTATCGCTTCGGTCGAAAGTGCTTTTGGACGAAAGCGTCGCCTCTCCACCAACTTTGGAAGACGAAGGCGCTTTCGCCCGAAAGGGAAACTATCGCTTCGGTCGAAAGTGCTTTCGGACGAAAGCGTTCTCTCTCCACCAACTTTGGAAGATGAAGGCGCTTTCGCCCGAAAGGAAGACTATCGCTGCACAGCTGATTGAAACCGACTAATAGCATTGTATTCGTTCGAGAACATATTCGGTTGCGAGCATCATTGCTCGAGTGACCACATTCGTTCCTGATCGTCTACCTTTCATATCCCTCGAAAGTATTCGGCTCACAGTTGCTTCTGTTCGATAAGGGATTCGTCAAAAATGCTTTTGTGCGGAAGCGGGATCCCTACGATTGGGGTACCACCCCAACAGGTGGTAATCATCGTACGGGCACCCGTTTCCGCGCGAATGCGTTTTCGACAAATGTTTCCGCGCGAGCGCTTAGCACTTTCGATCGAGGAGTGGCTTTCGAGGGAAAGCGAAATGAACCATATCCTTCGTCTAGGTCTTTGAATGTATGCACTCGAGCGAGTGCTGGCGAGCCCAGCGGTGTACGCGATCGAGCGAATGAGTGCGAGAGCGAAAGTGTTCTTGCTCGTATGCTCATGATCCTTTCGGTGTGCCATCTTTGAGTCCTTTGTCGTGTCGTCGAGTTCTTCGAGAGGAATCATCGATCCGTCGACCTCCGTAAGTCCCGACAACCTTGTTATCATGTCTAGTATCATGCGGTGGATTTAGATGTGATGCAAGTAGTCTTGTTTGTTTCCAAAGATCGTGCGGCGGATCTATGTCAACAATCAAGAAGTCTTTGCTTATGCTATGCTTATGAGTAAATACCGTGCGGCAGGCGTTTATTTGATATGTTTAGCAAAAGCGAGATAGTTATCGGCTCTATTAGATTTGACAAGATCTAATAGATTCATTAAGTTATTGTGTGTTGCATGATTTAATTAATTTTGTAACACTCTTTTGCCCAATCTAGATTGATTTTGTTCGGCCTTTCTTTACAAGTTTACTAATGCTCCAATAATCATTGCTTTCGTGACATCTCCTATAGATTGCATGATCATAATGGCCGAATTAACTTCTAAATCTAGATTGTTACGTGTTGTGGGTTCATACATATCAATCATGCTTGAGCTTTGATAAAACTAGGTATCGTGCGACAAATGCAGGTTTTAGATTAGTTTGATCGTGTTTGTTTGCATGTTCCTTCTTCATGGACCCCAATTCGGCTAGATTGCCGAGCGTGGTTATACATCGATTTATAATTTATTCTTATTTGTTTAAGCGTATCTTTTCTTATACGTGTATTCGGCAATCAATGCTTTCATATGCTTTCTTCTATATTAGCCGAATAATTCTATAAACATGCTTGGCAGACAGCTTCTATAGCTGTATGTCGTCGAAAGTGGCTTCAGGGCTGTAAATATGGAACTGTCTGGTCTCACCCGGCATGTTCCAGTTTTATTCTCACAGTTTTATCCCTTGTTGGTTTTCAGGTCAAACCGACTGACACGTCTTCGGATTTCAAATCGTCCGGGCACCCGATTGAAGCCACGCTTTCCGGCTTGCTGTGTGTGAGGCACAGTGCGCCACATTTTGTGCCAACACACTTTTTGGCACGCCTAGTGGGACCACAATCGTCTGATTAGAAGTTCGGCCGAAAGAAGTGACAAAGACAAAGTGCGATATAATTTGATGAAGAACTTTCCAGTAAAATCAGCTTGATGGCCGATATCACGATGAGTCAGAATCCAGAAGCTGCAGATCAGTGCCAAAGAAAATCGAAAAGAAAATAATATCAGCTATTCTGTGAAGATAGATTGAAGATCAAATCACGCAAGAAAACATCAGGATTTGTCTTAAGTTGGGAGTTATTATAAAATCTCAGTTGCAACGTATGTGCTAAGTGCCATCAATTTGCTATTCTCCGGCCACGTGTTGCTTATAAAGTTCACAAGTCTCAAGAAGATGAGTCAGGAGGTGCTACTGGACTATATGCATGCCTAATTGTGGCAACTACGTGCAAGCATACAACACGTGCGTATTATGGTCACCAGAAGAACTGAAGATAACAAGAGGCTGATATTATATTCGGCCACCATTGAGACTATATTAATAAATTCATCAACAGTGATGAACATGCGTGTCATGTTTTTGTGTCCAGAGATTTGGATCTGTTACCACCATGCCGATCATAACCTAAGTCAAGGCCTTACCGGACAAAGAATACTATGCCCAGATGGTGATCGGCTATTCACTTTCATTGGCTCCAAGATCAAATCGACTCTTGCACAGAAGAAGTCGGCTATTTCACGCTAGCTTATAATTCATATACGAACATGGATTAATGAAGACAAGACACCTTTGAGATGCGTACATACCTAAAGGAGTGCTAGCAAACAGTATTGGGACGAGATTCAGAGATAAAAGAAATTTTTATCTCTTACCGCTGTCCATGCAAATTATAATTAACAGCTGATGTTGACGGAACTACCAATACAGAAGAAATTTGCAAATTTTTGCTCGACTGGTAATAGTTCTGTCGGTTTGATCGATGAAATAATAGCAAGACTCAAGGACATGGAATCTAATATAGATTCACCAGCTATAGGTGCATCGTATAGATGATCTGGAAATTCGGGTAGTAAGATTAAATAGCCAATGTTGAATGAAGATTGGAAGATCAACGTGACTGGCAGATTATTATACATGGCATATATACGCAGCACGTCACATCTATATGAGATCCTCATATCATAAGGATGATCAAGACTGTATGGGTTCATAAGGAATTTAGACCGATAAGTCAGAAAAAGGAGAAGCATTGGTTGATTTTATCAGAAGCTATGAACAAAGTGTCAGTGATGCATCGGTTGAACAAAGAACAACATGCACGTTGTATTAGGGAGATGAAAAATGGAGAGTTTGCATATCCGGAAGCATCATAAATGCAATCAAATTCGATACTCATGGAAATATGCCATTATGCAGTGATAGGAGGAATCGACTCTTGAAGATAAGAATCGGCTGTTCAGAATACCAGACATAATAAAACCGATGAGATATTGGTTCTAGTAAAGCAACAGCAGGACATCGGCTCTTTTGGTTTAAAATTAAGACATAAAAAGTAGCCGATGATGATTCTAATCCAGAACTATCCAGCTCCTACATGTTTGCCGCACTTGCATGTTTAATCAAGGAAACAGAAGGAAGCTTCGATAGCAACAAACATGGAGACTGTACAAGCGTCAAACTATGATTGCAAGTCCAAATGCATCACAGTCCTGGATACCTGATGGCTGCGCCGCAAACGTACGCGGAACGGATGGTCCGAATATGTTGCACTAGTTACATCAGTTTTCATGTGGCGTAGTTTCAGAATATCAGATGATGAAGGCAGTATGCGTACCCAGCAACGTATAAGTATAAGCTGATTCGAAAAAGACTGATCGGCTAATAATCATAGGGGAAGGAAAGCAAAATAATTACAGAAAAGGCATATGCATGCAAGCCATGGTTCGGACATCTAAGCATATGCGTTTTTTCTGAGGGAAACCTATCGAGGAGGGTTTCTATTGATCCCAATATAGTCAAATGATGGACAATTTCAGTAACCATAATCGCAGCAGTCACCGGATTATGCAATGTCCGGCTCAGAAGAGGTTTGATGTCTCATACTAGACGTCTCAGTCGGCCTCAAAATTGATCCATCGGTTCAGAAGATTATTTACAATGTTGATACAAATTATTTTAGAAATAAATGATTTGATCAGCACAAGAGCCGATTGTCCCGTCGGCACACCTCCAGCATAGAAAACTTTCTGCTGTCTACAGAGGAAACAAACAAAGCTGACTGGATTAATTATTTTAGAGTACTAT
Organism: Coix lacryma-jobi var. lacryma-jobi; assembly: GCA_009763385.1. NCBI lineage: Eukaryota > Viridiplantae > Streptophyta > Magnoliopsida > Poales > Poaceae > Coix > Coix lacryma-jobi. The sequence continues at coordinate 89,887,824 of CM019822.1, read as the reverse complement.
CTGCGGATACATGGGTGTATGTCGAGTCTCTGAGTGATGAGTCGAGGATCAGCTGTGGTGGCTGATAGCCTGGGACAGCAACGAGCGAAGACTTGCGGTCATGTGTTGCCTGAGTCGAGGACTTGGGGACACGTGTCGGTGGACGGGGTGCACGGGCTGTGCATCCCTTCTTCAGCTTCGGTTTGGTGGTAGAGCCAGAGAAAAACCATCGGGTGGACGGTTTCCAGGTTTGGGCCTCAAAACCTGGGCGCGGATGGTTTTCGAGTTTGGCCACAAAACTCGGGCTGAGGACGGTTTCCAGGTTTGGGCCTTAAAACCTGGGTGCTGCGGGTTTGCTGAGTTTGGGCCACAAAACTCAGGCCTTGGATGGCTGGTTTCCCGGTTTGGGCCTCAAAACCGGGGGTTGGCTGTGAAGGCTGGTTTCTCGGTTTGGGCCACAAAACCGGGGGTGCGACGTCCGAGAAAAGGACAACCAGAGCGGTGGCGGCACGTGGCGGCGATCGGTGAGGTTGCGTCGAGGCAACGCTACCAGTTGTGCGGGCGTGACCGTCGGATCACCACCTACCCGAGTTGGTCCAGAATAACCCTAGGGTTTAGCTGGTTCGCTCTGTAATTAGTTGAGGGGTAGAGTAGGAATTAGAATTAGGATAAGTAGAGGGAGACACCCTCCTCCCTTCCCATCTCAGTCATTTGCTCTTTGCTTATAGGGTTTCCTGCTCTCCCAATCCCCTGCTGTAGCTAGCTGAGATCCGCAGAGAACCATACCTCTGTGTACTGGAGATTCTGAGGAAGTGAGGCCGTAACCTCACTGTTGTAGCGTGTGGTAGCCACACGGTTGCAGATCGATGTGTTGATTCGCGTTTTGGTTCGTGTTCTTCGCGTTCTTCATTTCTCCGCGTTTTTCCAGTCGCTTGATCTCTCTCTACTGCGTCTTTTCGAATTCCACTTGAATCAACTTGTTCTTTATAGTGAGGAGATCATTTCCACCGAAGGAATTCATCTAACTCCTCACGAACAAGTAGATCGGGTTGATTTCGTTTTTGTGGCGCTTTTTCGGTTCACACACCTTCCTCTTCGATTTCCCGTTGATTGAGTTGTTTTGAGCAGATGATTTCTTGGGGATAGTCTCCCAACTACCTCGTGATCATCCTCTCTCAGTTTGGGATCAAGGGATTTTGGTTTGAATCGATTTGAAGAAGATTTGAGTTTTGGGCGACCAAAATCGCCCTTTCTGGACACTTGCGGACAGTCCGCCAAAGTGACCGCGGACAGTCCGCGCATCGGGGAAACGCCAGATCAGTGGCTGTGTTCTTCGGGTGCTGCACTGTTCATTGACCGGCAGATAGTCCGCCGTTGAAGTTTGCGGACAGTCCGGGAGACGTCCAGCAAGACTTCAGCAGCACTGTTGTTTTGCTCTTTTGATGGGCGGACAGTCCGCCGTCCTGTCGCGGACAGTCCGCAGTAGGGGCGGACTGTCCGGGACCCCAGGGCCGGACAGTCTGCGAATCGGCTGTGTACTCCGATTTTGTGCGTTTGCTCTCCCGGCTTCTTCGCTTGATTTCCGGACTTCTCGTTTGGCCCTAGAGTTGACTAAGGAACCTCTCTAGGTATCTTTGCTACTTGTTAGCATAGGTATTTGGGGACTTCTCGACGTAGCCGTCTATCTACGTTTGGGACTTGGTTTTTGAGGGTCGAACTTGTTCCGGTGCTTTTGCCGTTTGGTTCGTTATCGCTTTGTGGTGCCTCGCTGTGATCCTAGAGATCATCCACCCTCTTCCAAGGGTCGTGGGCATCACGGTTTCGGTCGTAGCTTTCGAGGGTTGATTTTGGGACAATTGGCCAAAGTTTCGAGAGAAATTTTTGAGCTCCCATTCACTCCCCCTCTGGTCGCCTTGCTATTGCATTTCGGTCCTTCACTATCAACATTGAGACTAATGATAATTTTGAAGCGTGATTTCTCATAATCACGTTGATCCTGCGCTGCAACTTCTTGGAGTTGAGATAATATTGCCAGACCCACAGCAATACAGTTCACCATTCTTTGGGAATAAATTTGGCAACGTCACGAGATGAAAAATGAAGTACTATTGTTGTGGTAAAGGACGTTCTTTACCTTCACATTCACCATCATCACCAATCTGTCATCATGCATCCAAGCTATCATTAACCATACATCAGAGTATAATATCATCTCACACTTCATGATCGGCTACGCGGAGCCTCGCAAGACTGTTGCAACCTGCAGCCTCTGCAATATCGACAAAGAGGCAACATTCGATCTGTTTTTAGTATTCACAAGAAATGGAGAATCTATTGTTGGTGAATAAAGAAGCTAGATATGATCGATGGAGTAAGCTCACAGACTCGAACAAAAATATCAGGCCAATCAAAGCTGTTTGGACCCTGACGATGTTACACAGCCGGTATTACTCAAATCAAACTCCAGATCCAGCACTGTAAGAACTCAGTCAAGGAAAAATCAATTCTTAACTAGTGGATATAAGAATCAGCTGTCAAGGTCAGGCCAACGCACCAAAAGCCAATCAGCCAAGCAGACACGAGGATGATTAACCAAGAAGCATCACACATATATGGGATGATACAATCGGCTAATTTTTGGAGGCATTGGCTGAAAGGGTAGGCTGATAGCAATAGTTCTAATCGTTGCACCAGAAGATTGCATACATTCAAGATCGATGCCCAATTTATGTTTACGTCGGTTAAATATCTGGAGGGCATATTTAAAGACCAATGTTAGCATGGAAAGCAGCACTACAGAAGCATACATGAATTCTAGATGCAGCAGCCGATAAGCACACTGTCACACCCGGTTTTAAAAACAAAACCAGGTATACACCATATGTGAGTCCAGGAAGTCAAATCTCACATACAGCTACAAATAAAGGGTAATATCGAAAAACAATGCTCAAAAACATAACGTATATATAACAAAGAAGATAACCTTACGGAGCAGACAGCGGAAAGACACTCCGATCTTCAGATGGAGACACCAACTTCACAGGGAACAACTGACTGGTTGACCACAAGCCTAAGCTTCTCCAAAGCTTAACACTCTGAGGTGTGGGGAAAAGGAAGAGTGAGTCCATGTTGAACTCCACAAGTATAGCAACAAGTGATATAGATCCCAAGTTTCATGATCAATGTAACATAAATAATGAATAGCATAGAACGGTAAATAATGAACATGTTAACCAACAAAAGTCATAATCTTAATGTAAAAGTCTTCAAGGCCGCTCGTGTCCTTGAGCAAGGCTGATATATCAGTTTAATAAACTTTGCGCAAAGGTGTACACTTTCCCTGCGAGATGTGAATTGCCCTTTCGCCCGAGGTGATCAGCCTCTTAACTCACTTCCAAGGAAAGTCGGCAGGATTCACGATGAAGCTTTTCAAAGGTTCGTCTAACAAGTTAGGGCCGCTAGGTTTCATTAGTCAGTCTGGGTGATTCAACCACGCAGGGATCCCCAGTCTGCTATCCCTCATTTGCGCCACAAGGGTAACCTCTAACAAGCTAGAAAAGGTCCTCATACTGAGCTAAAGCCAGTGCCATATAACCCCCATCAGTTGTACTGTAAATCCCGAAGGTTCTTGTACAGATAATTTCTTAAGTTACTAATAAGTCATTTTTATCATTCGATGCATACATTAATTAAGTAACATGATCATGATTGCGAAAAGAAAACCTGATTGCTATACTTGCCTTAACTCAAGATCCTTCTTCTGTTGACTTGTATACTTCCAAAGGTTGACTCTTGATCACGATCTCTAGATCACAAACCTCTTCTTGATTCACCAACGTACAACTCACCGACTGGACATACGATCATACAACACCACGCAAACATCCAAAAGCAGTCATGCAATAGCAAACATAGCCTATGATTAGAACAGTACATCAAACATAAGAAAACAAGATAAAGAGTTTTAAAAAAACTAATCTACGATTCGCTACGATCACACAGACGGGAAGATCACGCTACACGGAGCTATAACGGAAAAGATATGAACTAAACAAGATTAAAGACACTAATTACTAGATTAAATTTAACTCAAATTTTAATTACAGAAAACAGTAGTTTAAGTTATTTAGTTGGAAAGATCTTTTCGAAACGAATCTAACGCAAATTGAATGAGTCAAATCGGAGTTAAAATGAGAAGTTATGAGCCTTTGAAAACAGCGGTGAAGAAAACTCAACTACATGACCCATTGGTATTTTCTTTAAGCGCATAGAACTGTGTGTACGTGATGTTAGAAAAGCGTACTAGAATTTTATAGAAAGGAAAAAAAATGATGCAAACCTGACAGCGATTATGCAGCAGCTGCAGATGTTTGCCGGTGATGATGGACATCGGATAACTGCTCATGGAATTGTCCGGCTTCTGGAGAGCTTGCAGCGCGAGTAGATTGGACTCGCTCGTCTCCGACTGAAACTCCCAACAGGATCATGAGCATGTATCAGATGTAGATATCAGAGAGCAGGGAAAAAAAACATGCCTGGCTTGGAATTCTCACCGCCAACGACAACCGGAAAGAGTCGATGGAAAGTACAGCAATAGATGAACGTGGTGAAGATCATAGGGTCTGGAGCTTTCATGGTGCGCTGAGCTCCGGCTGCGAACACATGACGGCGATGGAGCATGGAACAGTTCAGATCAAGGCAGGTCGGCAAAGCTTTTTCTTGGACTAGTACGGCCGTGCTAACGCTACGGCTTTATTTTAAAGTTACACATAAAAATAACCAAATAATATTTTTTCATAATTTAAGTTTCACGTAATTGTATATGACCGTGTATATAATCCGAAAAACACTTATACATAACATGTTTCACTTTAACCATCTAATTTACGATCTGCTTAGGACCTTCTCTACCTCGCCTTCCCGAGGGTTTAAGCGTCTCGCATGGCCTAGACTCCCTGCTACCATCGCTGCTGCTCGGAACATCAACGGTGCAGGTGGCTATGTCGCTGTTGTCGTGACATTGTCCTGTGTTTCTCTGTCACACTTTCTTTTTTACAAATAAATTGACAAAGGCATCAGTTAAAAAAAAGACTCTGATTTGGACATAAGAGAGCAATGGATGGTTCAACTCGAGACCTTCAGCATATACTTCTTACAAGGCAGTAATATACATTATTGCATTCAGAACAAAAAAAAGATCTTAATTTCAATACAGTACCTACAATTACAGCAAATCAATCCCTAAGTTCATTTGTGCAAAATCAAGAAAAACCAAGCTCTAATATGAAGCATAAGTGAGTGCAGTTATATCTAAACTTTCTAGATCCTAATTTACTTATCAAAGAGTGAGAATGAGTTGTTGATGGACATGCAAAAGTGCCTATCAAGAATGAAAACCAGTATACTACTATAGTTGTATCTCTTGTGCTACTTTTAATCTACATGGTCAAAATTTATCATAATTGTATCAAAAGAAAGATAAACAAGTGCTAGAGCAGGGAGCATCTCACCTAGGAGTTAGTTAGCTATTCCTGAAGTTTGGTGCAGAACATCACCATGGTGTGGTTATCTAAAATTCAACTGTTTCAACTATTCGCACACTGAATAAGCTGAACCTGCGTTATATATAAGCTAGAGAATAACCATCAACAAAATAAACAAAATCAGCGCTTTCTTTAGCTACAAACACCAAAAAGAAAGAGATGGGGCAATTACTTAATTTTAAAACAGTAATAGAAATATTGCAAGTTCCTTAGAAAAATTATCCTCTCCATGTATTATTTAGCAACCTAGACAACAAAGTTGAGATATCATTTGCAATAAATAGTACCCTGATAAGTTCTGAGAATAAAATACATTTGGAGGAAACAATGCCCACCAGCAGAAGAAATTCAGCCCTAAATTACATCAAAGTTAAGTCCAAAATCATATATACGCCCAACCCTGAATTGCATAGGTAGAAAATTTGAGATGGATCAGTCACATACCTTACTACAACCTTCGATTTCTCACATTTGCATAATTTGAGATGTACATATATGAGACTTGTCTTTCAGATATGGAGGCAATCAGCTACTTGCAAGTTTGAAGACAAAAGAAGTTGAAAGAGTTACCTGTTACTACTGTATCCATTAGCATTGGAGTCAAGTAAGAGCTTGGAACAAAAAGAAAGAACGAATGGACTGCAAACCAGCCGGAGAGCATAATTTACCTGCATCTATGGTGAAGCACGGATGCACGCTGCCTGTAAGCCTCAAAATGATTCGGATCAAATTCCAACGCAACATTTGGCAAGCCAAGCACCCCATCATACTTCCTCAGGTTCATCATCTCTGAGGCTTGTGCATACAAAGTAGCAGGGTCTTTTTCTTGTCCTTCTGAAATTCCAGATAAAGGAAATGATGATATGTCAAATTGTGTTATGCTCCGGAATGCAACCTCAACATTTCTAAGATCTGATATTACAACTTTCTTAGGCTGAGAGGCTTGTTCAATAACATTTTGTCCTTCAGGAGAGATACCAAAATAAGACACATCACTTAGTGTTGTCCACATTGCTCCCAAAAACATCATTGAAGCAGGCTATTTCCATCTTCCTGCACTGCAAAGTACATTGCAAACCAATTCAATAAGAGTTGCTGAATTAAACAAGCTAAATTAATTTATTATTGCAAAACCAATTTTAATATAAGATGTTGAGCTACGCAAACCATAAAAACATTTATCTTTACTATAATGCTCTTACTCTCTCTTTGACCCTATATGCTCTCAAGAAAAGGTTAAAAGATTATTTGCCATGTGCTTTTAGCTACTTCTCTCAACTCTGTTTCTCACGTTTAATACCTGCCTAGCAGCACAAGCAACAAAGCAGTCATACTCTGTTTTCTCTGCTATCTACTTCCTGCTCTCCCTCTCTATCACGATGGATGGCATAGCAACACAAGCAGCAGATGCCCATCGTTCGCATGCAATGCTTGATGCTCAGGTGCACATCAGTAGCAAGGCAGAGGTTGCTGAGCTTCCCAACCAGCGTGCGAGCAGTGATTGCCGCTTCGGTTGATCGTAGCTGCGCGGACCCATATCCCTCTCCCGCCGTGACAGTGGGATCTAGAAAATATTGGGATCTAGAAAATACGTTCTCTTTCTCTCCTTGCTTCTACTGCTACTAATGCACGATTGGAGGATTGTCGTACCTAGCTGATGATGGAGCCGACACGCAGCGTCGGACACTGGCCGCGTCGATGTGTAGTAGGCGTGAGCCAAGATGTCTGAGTGCACACAAGCTTGCAGTTGCTTTCTATCACCGCCGCCACCACCACCACCTCGGGGAGCCCAGACTGGTTGCATATACGGGGGTGCAGGAGGGGGTTAGAGCATCAGATTACCAAAATAGATAAAAACCAAACTTTTAAAGTTTTAGAAATAGTAATGAAGATAGGAGCAGAAGATGTGATCCATTATAATGCATGATATGAGCAAACCTTTTATCTATTATCGAGTATCACGAAGCAAACGGATTTTGACAGTCAAAATTAAATGGAGAACTCTTCTCGGTCTATACTAATGAGCCCATTCCATCGAGTTAGACTTAAATTAGTTTTTAAAGGGAAAAAATAGGAACCTAAATTAGTTTTAATCAGCATTTCAACTGTCAACAACTCAATCTTGCACTCAATCTTGCACTCGTATTTTCACAGGTCGCAGACTTCAGCTGAAATTCAAGCCTCATCTTCTAATTGAACATCATCTATCATCTAGTGTCCAACCAGAGAAGCCAAACAGAGGCATTGCACACACAGAGAATAATGCTTTATATATCTAGAAACAAAAAAAAGTAAAAAAAAAAAAAAAGACCTGGTGAGAGCAGGGATGAGGCGGTAGAAGGTGAGTTGGGGTGGTGGCCTGTTCTTGCCGGCTTCCTGCAGGCCGACAGCCACTCCTCACCAACCGGCTGGACGTAGTTGCGGTGTCTGGTAGACGGAGCGACCCAGGCGGATTCGGTGGCCGCGACGAGGCCCGAGGAGACGAGGGCGGCGGCCAGTCCTCGCCGAGATCCTGCAGCCGGGCGGTGCAGGTTGTTGTCGCTGCTCGCAGGGCGCCGGAGCGAGCTATGCTAGGCGACGACGTGGACGAGCTCCGGTGAGGACGGTGAATCGAGATGCGACCGTTCAACCGCTGACTCCGGGAGGGCACTGGATCGAGCTGCGACCCTTCAACCGCTGACTCGGGGAAACGCGGCGGCGGGCGGCGGGCGGCTGGCACGGGTCGCGGCGGCGGTCACGGTTCGCGACGGCGTTCGGCGGGCACGGGCCGCGGTGGCGGTCGGCGGGCACAGGTCGCGGCCGCGGACGGCGGGCATGGGTCGCGGTGGCGGTCGGCGGGCACGGGTCGTGGCGGTGGGCACGGTGTCGCGGCGGCGCGGCCGGCGGCGGCGCTTGCTTCGGTGGTACGTGGGAGAGGGAAGTGTCCTGGCGGATGAGGTATTCGAGGAGTCGGCGGGTGGGAGAGTGAATAGGCAGACGACGCGCGGTGGGCACGGGTGGGAGAGTGACCAGGTTGATCCGAAGATTACTAGCCATTGGATTTGAGTGATTAAGAGTAAAAGAGTTTAGAGTTAATCTGGTGTGTCCTTTTGTAACGTGGATTGTTTGTAAGTACAGTTATTTAGGTGTACTTAATAAAGATATTGACTGCGGGGGACGCTGCGGGGACGTTAGTTGTGTGCGCGGAGAAAAGTTTAGTACTTATGTGTTTTATAGTAGCAGAGATAGCTTTGGCCGTGTATGACGATTTGGATCTTGCGAGCGGCCGGCGATGCAAGACGAGGCAGCGATGATGTCCTAACCAGTGACCGGCGACAGCGACGCACGAGCGACGCGGTGTTGAAAAAAAAGAAACAACGCCGAGAAGGAGGCGGCGGCGACGTACATATAATATAGAGATCTGGATCAGGTTGGATTAGGGTTAGAATTTCTTATTTTCGGAGTTAATTAATTTCAGAATTAAAATAATTCTACAAAAGTCCAAAATTGGTATTTAAGCCGCGAAAAATATTCCGAGAGCTCTAAAAATTCAGAGAAAATTCTCAGAGATAGTTTGGAACACAATGAACCCAAAGAAGTGGTTTGGAGAACACGAAAAATGAACCTGGAAAAGTACAACAAGAGGATAGAGTTGAGAAAGATAAATTTGATTTCCAAATTCAAAACAGTTTGAACCCAATTTAGTTTGCAAAATTGTTTGAAAGCAAATTCAAATCCTTTTTAAATCTAAATTCAAATCAGTTTGAACTTAAATAAACTTTATAAAGTTTGGCAAATATTTTCCTAGGTTTTGGGAAATAAAATTTTAAAATTTTCTTTTATAAACCTTTTGTAACCTTTTATTTAATTTCTAAATAGAGTAAAATCGATTCGCCCTATCCGGTTTAATAAATTCTTTTTCACCCAATAAAAATTATGCAACGGCATCGGCATGAATGCAACAAACATGTTTCTAAACCCTAAGATAAATTTTAATTTAGAGAAAATTTTTATTTACCTACATTTTATGAGCACAAATATTCATAAATAAATCATTTTAACTCTAATTCAAGAAATACAAATTTCAGGGTGTGACAAAACTACCCCCTTAAGAGAATCTCGTCCTGAGATTCGGGAGAGACTCAGAGCACAGGAGAGAAAGAAACGAGAAAAGATCTTGATAACACTTTCACTTCACACTTTGACACTTGTATATCAAGCTTATCAAACCACTGATGTTTCATGATCATAACTTGTGAACAAAGATTTCATGAAAAGATTATTACACTTGATTATCCCAAACTTGTCCTGATCGCTAACCTGATTGGTTTACAACTCAAAGAGATGTGGAAACTTGATCTGCAGTCGTTCCTCGGTTTCCCACATTGCTTCTTCTTCATTTAGGTTACTCCACTGAACCTTACACACTTTAAACATCCTTCCATTAAAAGTTCTCCAGGCTGTTTCTAGAATCTTGACCAGATATCTTGCATTTGTCAGATGGTCTGTTATATCGACTTCCACTGAAGATGTTTGCCCAACTGTGTTCTTAGCTATATGCTCATCATTATCCATGATAGCATCCTTTGTCTGCACTCCATTGTACAAGTCACTCCATTGTACAAGTCATCAGATTTCTCAGATTGAAGTTGACAACCGTGATACTCAATTCTTTTCCCTGACGGTGCAGTTAGAAGCATTGTGCATTGAGTACCATGAATTACTCCTTTGTGCGCACACAACCATTCATTACCAAGAACCATAGGAATATTGAGTGACTCCAAAATAATGAAGGTTACGGTAAAGTTTTCCTTGTTTTGTTTATGACAAGATTGACTTTCGGGCACATCTGATCTGCCTGTATTTCTCCAACTGGGGTATGAACTATCAAGGGCCTCTTTGTTGGACACTTCGCCATCTTGCTCGTCTCTAACCACTCGACGAAGATGAAAGAGTGCGAAGCACTGGGATCAAACAGAGCAAAAGCTTGTGTTGAGCTCACTTGAATGTAACCACCAACCATTTTTGTAGCTCCTTGAATGTTATCCATATCCATATTGCTCAACCTTCCATTGGCATAATTGCACTGTGCTCTACTTGCTTCAGTAAGCTTCTTTTTGGCTTTCCTTTTTCGCTTTCATTGTTGTGGATTCTGACTCGGATCACTCCCAACTTGAACTTCAACATTGTTGTTTTGATAGCGCTCGGCTTCATTGTACTCGTGATCATCAGTGAGAGGTGGCATATAGGGATCCTGATTCATGGTGTGCCACATTTCCTGTCATCAGGTGATCAACAAAAGCAACATGAGCAAGGATAGATGATCACACTCATGAAGTACCATGAGAGACAACTCACAACTTCAACATGTGTTGATCAAAGCACTACCCCCTTAAGAAAGGGCCAACTAGAGAACACAAAAGGGTAGCTTGCATATTATTTCTGGCATGTTGACAGCCATAACCAACTTCTGATATCCCAGAGAAATTCATATGTAAAGGTAAGAACAAGAATTCTGAAATTTCTCGCGAGTAGCAAAACAGCAGTGCAGTAAAACACCCATAACTCGAGCTCTGTTTATCCAATGAAGTTGAAGTTTACCTTTCTGGAAAGCTTATGAAATCCTCTACAACTTTCATGTAGAACACGTTTCCAGATTCTGTAGTTAAGGTTGTCGAAAACAGCAGACAACAGAAACTATTTTAGATTCTAGACAGCACAGATGCATCAACTTGTGAATTTCATAACTCCAAAACCATAACAGCTATCAGGGTGGTTCTTGCGCTCATAGAAAGGTCATGAAGTCTACTTGTGTCCAGAATTGTCCCATGATTTTTGAACATCCATAAGCAGAGATATAAACTGATAAAGATAGACTGCTCCGGAAGGATAGGATAGAGGGAACAGAAGAAACAGAAACCCAACCTTCTATGCATGAACCTTAAGCCTATCAACTAAACTTAAATGAGATTGTGAGAAAAGCCACAAAATCATTGCACTCATTACAAAGATCTGAAACAAACATGTGCATAATAACAAAGCAACTGAACCACAAAGTTTCACTTTTCAAACAATGACTCAACTTGCGATACTAACGTTCTCTTCATAAAGGGCAAAGATCCAAAGCTCCACTTTTGACAAAACAAAAAGGTGGTAAGGGAAGATTTTAAAAGAGTATCAAGACAAGGAGTGAAAGGGAGAACAAGATTTTAAAATTAAGCAACAAGGAGGAGACAAATAACAAGGGTAGAAGCTACAATAGAGAAGAAAATATCACGGTTGATAGAACAAGAGTTCTATAGCAATTTTCAAAAGCTTAAAACGACCAGTTTCTATCTAGGCTTGCGTTCTACAGTCAGCATTGCTCCGATACTAATTTGTCACACCCGGTTTTAAGAACAAAACAAGTATACACCATATGTGAGCCCAGAAAGTCAAATATCACATATAGCTACAAATAAAGGGTAATATCGAAAAACAATGCTCAAATACGTAACGTATATATAACAAAGAACATAACCTTAAGGAGCATACAGCGGAAAGACACTTCGATCTTCAGATGGAGACACCAACTTCATAGGGAACAACTGACTGGTTGACCACTAGCCTAAGCTTCTCCAAAGCTTAACACTCTGAGGTGTGGGGAAAAGGAAGAGTGAGTCCATGTTGAACTCCACAAGTATAGCAACAAGTGATATAGATCCCAAGTTTCATGATCAATGTAACATAAATAATGAATAGCATAGAACGGTAAATAATGAACATGTTAACCAACAAAAGTCATAATCTTAATGTAAAAGTCTTCAAGGCCGCTCGTGTCCTTGAGCAAGGCTGATATATCAGTTTGATAAACTTTGCGCAAAGGTGTACACTTTCCCTGCGAGATGTGAATTGCCCTTTCGCCCGAGGTGATCAGCCTCTTAACTCACTTCCAAGGAAAGTCGGCAGGGTTCACGATGAAGCTTTTCAAAGGTTCGTCTAACAAGTTAGGGCCGCTAGGTTTCATTAGTCAGTCTGGGTGATTCAACCACGCAGGGATCCCCAGTCTGCTATCCCCCATTTGCGCCACAAGGGTAACCTCTAACAAGCTAGAAAAGGTCCTCATACTGAGCTAAAGCCAGAGCCATATAACCCCCATCAGTTGTACTGTAATCCCAAAGGTTCTTGTACAGATAATTTCTTAAGTTGCTAATAAGTCATTTTTATCATTCGATGCATACATTAATTAAGTAACATGATCATGATTGCGAAAAGAAAACCTGATTGCTATACTTGCCTTAACTCAAGATCCTTCTTCTGTTGACTTGTATACTTTCAAAGGTTGACTCTTGATCACGATCTCTAGATCACAAACCTCTTCTTGATTCACCAACGTACAACTCACCGACTGGACATACGATCATACAACACCACGCAAACATCCAAAAGCAGTCATGCAATAGCAAACATAGCCTATGATTAGAACAGTACATCAAACATAAGAAAACAAGATAAAGAGTTTTAAAAAAACTAATCTACGATTCGCTACGATCACACAGACGGGAAGATCACGCTACACGAAGCTATAACGGAAAAGATATGAACTAAACAAGGTTAAAGACACTAATTACTAGGTTAGATTTAACTCAAATTTTAATTACAGAAAACAGTAGTTTAAGTTATTTAGTTGGAAAGATCTTCTCGAAACGAATCTAACGCAGGTTGAATGAGTCAAATCGGAGTTAAAATGAGAAGTTATGAGCGTTTGAAAACAGCGGTGAAGAAAACTCAACTACATGACCCATTGGTATTTTCTTTAAGCGCATAGAACTGTGTGTACGTGATGTTAGAAAAGCGTACTAGAATTTTATAGAAAGGAAAAAATGATGCAAACCTGACAGCGATTATGCAGCAGCTGCAGATGTTTGCCGGTGATGATGGACATCGGCTAACTGCTCATGGAATTGTCCGGCTTCTGGAGAGCTTGCAGCGCGAGTAGATTGGACTCGCTCGTCTCCGACTGAAACTCCCAACAGGATCATGAGCATGTATCAGATGTAGATATCAGAGAGCAGGGGAAAAAAAACATGCCTGGCTTGGAATTCTCACCGCCGACGACAACTGGACAGAGTCGATGGAAAGTACAGCAATAGATGAACGTGGTGAAGATCATAGGGTGTGGAGCTTTCATGGTGCGCTGAGCTCCGGCTGCGAGCACATGACGGCGATGGAGCACGGAACAGTTCAGATCAAGGCAGGTCGGCAAAGCTTTTTCTTGGATAGCTTTGGCCGTGTAGGACGATTTGGATCTTGCGAGCGGCCGGCGATGCAAGACGAGGCAGCGACGATGTCCTAACCAGTGACCGGCGACAGCGACGCACGAGCGACGCGGTGTTGAAAAAAAAGAAACAACGCCGAGAAGGAGGCGGCGGCGACGTACATATAATATAGAGATCTGGATCAGGTTGGATTAGGGTTAGAATTTCTTATTTTCGGAGTTAATTAATTTCAGAAGTAAAATAATTCTACAAAAGTCCAAAATTGGTATTTAAGCCGCGAAAAATATTCCGAAAGCTCTAAAAATTCAGAGAAAATTCTCAGAGATAGTTTGGAACACGATGAACCCAAAGAAGTGGTTTGGAGAACACGAAAAATGATCCTGGAAAAGTACAACAAGAGGATAGAGTTGAGAAAGATAAATTTGATTTCCAAATTCAAAACAGTTTGAACCCAATTTAGTTTGCAAAATTGTTTGAAAGCAAATTCAAATCCTTTTTAAATCTAAATTCAAATTAGTTTGAACTTAAATAAACTTTGTAAAGTTTGGCAAATATTTTCCTAGGTTTTGGGAAATAAAATTTTAAAATTTTCTTTTATAAACCTTTTGTAACCTTTTATTTAATTTCTAAATAGAGTAAAATCGATTCGCCCTATCCGGGTTTAATAAATTCTTTTTCACCCAATAAAAATTATGCAACGGCATCGGCATAAATGCAACAAACATGTTTCTAAACCCTAAGATAAATTTTAATTTAGAGAAAAATTTTATTTACCTACATTTTATGAGCACAAATATTCATAAATAAATTATTTTAACTCTAATTCAAGAAATGTAAATTTCAGGGTGTGACACACACTGATGAAAATATCATTATACACATGTTCCAAGAAGAACACTTATCGGCTTGGAGCCGAAGAGTGTATATACAGATATGAAGAACTAATGAGAAGAAAAAACGTAAGGTGAACATGCTCAAATTCCTACATCAACTACACTCGGGGGGGGGGGGCCTGAACCTCATCGTGCACGCATCCACGCACCGTCGAGCTCGTATTCGTCCTCTACGGCACACTCAGCTTCATCAGAAATGACATTCTTCGAAGCTACCGTGAGTTACCTAACAGCATGCTCACCTAAAGCATTCCAGTTCCTCAACAAGAAGAAAGTCAAAGGCATACTAAGCAAAAGCCGATAAGACAGAACCTTTGGCTCCTATACCTTTCCCTGATTAACGCAAAGCTCAATCTGGTGATAAGGTTACGAAAGGGTACATCAGAGGCACAAAGGACGTTAGCAACCGGACGACCGATAGAAGACCATCGGCTAAAACGTTTTCAGCACACTTCATATTGAAAGAGATACCTTTGCTGATGGCCTTGAATAAGATGGTGCCAACAAGACACATGCAACGGTGACAAGTTCACTTATAGTCAGAACAACTACAAGATCTGAAGCAGCCAGTCATTTGCAGAAGAAGAGTTGACGTTTATGATTGGCTTCAAATATTTTCAACCCGTATTCGGCGAAGACGTCTCGGATGAGAGAAAGGAGGATACCAGTGAATCATCGATTACGCCGCTGTGACTACGTGTCAGGGGGCCTGAGCTCAACACGCACAGCATCGAGCGATCCATCGTGAAGAAGGACAAGGCAAATGGCTGCTTCATCTTCAACGGTGGTTCGTGTAATTTTACCCTCGCTTCTCTAATAGTTTTCAGAGCTTAAAATTAAAATCATTAAAAAGCGAAACCTTTCATGTTGCATCTCCGCACTAAAAAAACCTTGAAAAAATTCCACTCTATGAATATGTGATATAAATATTTTGGGTTATCCATTGTTGAAATGATAAATAGATGCTCTGTTTTATGTTTCACCTGTGTCTGGTTTATAGCTTTGATTTCTTTAAGATTTGGGTCTAGTGGTTATTATATTTATCTTGAAGTCTTTGAAATTTGTGGGTTGCATAGAATTTAAACTTTGTCTGAAAGTAGTTGTGGGATATGAATAGATGTAGAATTTGCTATGACATTATTCTGAGAGATACATGGAATTCGGAGATTTAATGAAATAATAAAATTTACTTAATGTCATATTGAGCACTGTCAAATCATTGTGACTACTAGTTGAGATTATAGTCATATTCTCAAGATCAAGATTCACGTACACGTTATGAACTAATAAGTGTTTTGCATGTGCATTCTCTTTTTGATTAAAAATATGAGGCTATTCTATAAATCTCAGAAATAAAAACGACGGACACGTGTCCGCCAGAACTGAGAAAGAAAAAAGGTCAAGTGACTGCCCATATAAAAATATGAAAAAGAAAAGGTCAAGTGACCGTCAAATAAAATAAAAGATGGCTGAAGGCCCAGTAGCCTCATAATTTTAAAAGGTAGGGAGAATGACATATGCAAAAGAAAAAGTAATAAAAATATTCACTTGCACTTCTTGATCTAGGTTTCTGGCTTGTATCTCCTTATGGTCGAGTCTTTGATTTTGCAATATTATGTGATACGATTTTATATAAAGATAATGATAAAAACTCGGGATGAAAAATGATCAAGGGGTAAAAGATAAGCATTTCTGTAGCTATTCTATTTTGCAATCGCTTGAAGACTCAGTGAGAACTAAAACCCCATAATTAAAGAGACGGATGGATGAGTAAGGTACCATTTTATTCAAGTTTAAAAGAAATTTTGGTTATAAAATATGATACTTTTGAGATGTAGTCGGCATTACAGCATCTTCTGATCAATAAAATAGAAAAACTATAATACTTGTACACATGCATTTGTAACTAACTTGTTTCCACATGTATTGGAGAATTATTGTTTTACAGGCAAAATTGTGGAAACATGGTGAGAAAATGTTATTGCTATCAGTAGATTTCTTGGCTTTTTGAAGAAGACCAACAGAGATCAAATAGTTCGAAGCATGACAATTCATACTTCGAACTAGAGGGGCCCGTGTTAACACTGGATTTTGGTCAACATTGAGAAGATGACAGGTGGACCCAACGAGCAGTGAGAAGAGCATTCCGCAGACAGCCAAGTGGTCGGTTAATTTTTGGAGTTTCGGCAACTATCTGTGTGGTCGGCTATTTTACAAGGGTGTGACTCCATTCGGGAAATAGATATTACAAGAGAAGCCAATCACGAGGATAATCGACCATGGCCGTGACAGATTAACTGAGTATTCAAGAATCAGAGGGTCTGATCTCATTGGCCAGGAGTTGGATTTAGTGGCGTTGTGATGTGGCAAGCAAGCAAAGAAGGCAATTTAAATATAAATATATATAAAGCATGCATGTCTCGACGTCCAGTTCTATATTTAGCATGAATGGCTTCACGATGAAGGAAAGGCTAGAAGACGGCGTACATGTTCAACGGACCTACATGTTCGGCTATACATACACGTATACGTAATTAGCCAATTACAACTAGCCGGGCACGAACCGTACAGCCAGCTTGAAGACCAGTTCAATGGAAATATCATTACCCGTTTGACAATTGATAATGAAAAGAAAATAGGAAAGAAATCATTGGTTTGTGGTGGAAGGGGCAAGTGCAAAACGTATATGGCCGGAGCTATTTCCGTGTGACACAAGCAAGGGACCAGATTCGAAGGATTGGTCAGCAATTACGATATCACGTATCCATCTAGGATCCTTACGTACGTACCTAAGCATGTCATATAATATTTCCCTTTATTTTAGATGTTATTAGGTAAGTCCCTTCAGGACTCTTATCTGCCCAGGGTATAAATATAAACCCTTGGCTATTGTAAAAAGTGTTCACAACCATATCAATACAAATCGGCCCCGTGCCATCTTTGAGTCCTTTGTCGTCTCGTCGAGTTTTTCGAGAGGAATCATCGATCCGTCGACCTCCGTAAGTCCCGACAACCTTGTTATCATGTCTAGTATCATGCGGTGGATTTAGATGTGATGCAAGTAGTCTTGTTTGTTTCCAAAGATCGTGCGGCGGATCTATGTCAACAATCAAGAAGTCTTTGCTTATGCTATGCTTATGAGTAAATACCGTGCGGCAGGCGTTTATTTGATATGTTTAGCAAAAGCGAGATAGTTATCGACTCTATTAGATTTGGCAAGATCTAATAGATTCATTAAGTTATTGTGTGTTGCATGATTTAATTAATTTTGTAACACTCTTTTGCCCAATCTAGATTGATTTTGTTCGGTCTTTCTTTACAAGTTTACTAATGCTCCAATAATCGTTTCTTTCGTGACATCTCTTATAGATTGCATGATCATAATGGCCGAATTAACTTCTAAATCTAGATTGTTACGTGTTGTGGGTTCATACATATCAATCATGCTTGAGCTTTGATAAAACTAGGTATCGTGCGACAGATGCAGGTTTTAGATTAGTTTGATCGTGTTTGTTTGCATGTTCCTTCTTCATGGACCCCAATTCGGCTAGTTTGCCGAGCTTGGTTATACATCGATTTATAATTTATTCTTATTTGTTTAAGCGTATCTTTTCTTATACGTGTATTCGGCAAACAATGCTTTCATATGCTTTCTTCTATATTAGCCGAATAATTCTATAAACATGCTTGGCAGACAGCTTCTATAGCTGTATGTCATCGAAAGTGGCTTCAGGGCCGTAAATATGGAACTGTCTGGTCTCACCCGACATGTTCCAGTTTTATTCTCACAGTTTTATCCCCTGTTGGTTTTCAGGTCAAACCGACTGACACGTCTTCAGATTTCAAATCGTCTGGGCACCCGATTGAAGCCACGCTTTCCGGCTTGCTGTGTGTGAGGCACAGTGCGCCACATTTTGTGCCAACAACTTGCTTCAGCGATTGTTTCAGTAATCAACGTCTATATTTAAGTTTGAGCCATTGTTCTTGTTATTCTTAAGGTTTATGACTCTCTTTCGAGTACTTTAATTCTAGTCATTCTAGAGTTAGAGTAGTTGGATAGTGCAAGCGTGGTGCTTAGACTTGATAGCTCATAAATTGTAACACTCTGGTGTTAAGCAAACTAAAACCTGACATGTCATCATATACACTGGCATTTTATCTGAGTTAATAACCTGATTATGCATTCACTTAAAACAAGTTTAATTTTCATGTTTGTGCTTAGTGATAAGGAGTGTTTAAGTTTGCAACCCTAGTGTATGTTTTCTTTGTGGTTTATAATGCTTTTATGCTTTTTAAGGGTAGTTTGGTAATTTCTAATAAAATAATGAAATCTTTACCAAATCTTGGTATTGTGTCTCAAAGGTGTATTTGGAACATGTTTCAAGTCACCATTGAGGTATAAATCAGATTTTGGTTAGAATTCAAATAAATAGTTTAAATAAATTCACAAACCCTATTTTATCCCCTTTTCTATAAATCAAAATTTAGAAAGAATTTGGGTTTGCTTTAAAAAGCAAAGTTGCTCTATTTCTGATAAGGAACAACTTTGATGTATAAAGTTTTCCAAGTTTTCATGTAAAATCAAAAGCAATTGTGAAAATACCCTTTTGTCCCTTTTGTCTCCTTTTGATTTGCGAACCCTAATTCAAAATCTAAGCATATTCTGCATATGTTGCAAAAATAAAAGATGTTCAGTTTTGAATTCTGAGCATTTGATATTTTGGCATATTTTCAACTTATATTCAAAAATTTGAAGTAATTTCTTATAAACCGAAAGGGTATAAAGGAGAGGGGGGGGATAAGTTTCTTTTCCCTGTTCATGGCGGTGGAGGCCGATCTTTGATCGGTGTTGCCGGCGTGATAGGCATCGACCTCTCCCGAAAGAGCTCGCAACTGTGTTCGTGGCGATGTCAAGCAGCTCCTGGCGCTCTCCCTCGCGTCGTGGCACCTCCTCCTGCGCTCGCCGTCGCCGTTTGCCACCATGGCACCGACGGGCACCACTTTGATCCCAATCCAAATTCACCGTCTCCAGTCGTTCTCATCCAAATTTACCGCGTCTATAAGTACTTCACTTCCTTGCGCACCTCCCGGACCTTTCCTCTCCATCTCTAACACACCAGAGCGCTTGTACTCGCCGTTCTTCTTTCCGCCGGGCAGAAAGCGCCGCCGAGCTCGACCTCACCGTGGTCAGCCCAACCGGGCACTCCTCTTCTCTCCCTGTCTCATGTCTTCGTTTCATCTTGACCCCAGGTTACTCATCGGCTTGGTGGTTTTCTGTTTGATGCTTAGGTCTCGCCGGAACGTCGTCTTTTTCGCCGGAGTTCGCCGCCGCAAGTCACTGCTCCGTGGACTCCACCTTCCCGTTCCTTCTCCACTCAAACCAGCTACACCAGCAGCACCAGGGTGAGCCACTGGTCCTGTCTAACCTCTCCGCTCGCTTGCTACTGGCCTAGGTTCGCCGGAACAGCTCCGCCGTGGCTCGGACCGCCGCTGTGCGTGGCCAGACCTCGTCAGAGCAGTAGGGTTTAGGGTTAGGGGCTCTATCGGCCGCGAGTGACTCGCCGGTGCTGGTGCTCGCGTCTGTTAGGTCTCTACCGGCCAGGGTTGGCCGGCGTAAGGCTCGCCGGCGCTCGGTGCGCCGACGTCCGTTCCGGTCGGGTGTCGGGGACTTCGCGTTTGCGAAGATGAGTTTATGCAGGGGGCTGGTTGCAAAGCTCGTGACTCATGTGAATAGCGCCATGGACTGCGGGTTAGTTTCGTTTAAGCCGAAGGGCTTTTCTGCATAGTTGCCAGGGCGCGCGGGTGGGAGCCAGGCTGGGCTGGCTTTCGCGCGTGTCGGGCCGCGCTGGGCCGAGCCAGAGTGGGCCGAAAGCCCAGTTTGGGCTAGATTCAAGTTTTTCTTTTTCCAGTTTAATGCACAGTAGCTAGATTTGTTCTTTTTGTTGTAATTTTTCTGTAGTTCTATAAATTGTAAAATTTGACATGTTAGTTGATATCATGTCTGTGCTAATATAAAAATTATGAAACTTGTGTTTGGAGTACTTTTGCTATAACAATTAAATCTGCACTTTAATTAATAAATGCAACTTTGTTGAATAATGTAATTTTCTGTGTTTTTCCAAAAATCATGAAATTTGACATGGGAGTTTATATCACTGATATACACCTTCATGTTTACTTTCATTTCTATTTGACCAAGTATGATTTATGTATGTGTAGAAAGCTATTTTAAATAGCTTATGATATAAATAAATTTAGTTAATCACTTTAGGATTTGTGTGACTTTTGGAATTGTTTGACAACCAGTGGAAAACTAGCATGATTTGCTCCATGGTTATGGACTCATTTATACAAGTACCTTTTTGTTGCTTGTTAAGTTGTATCATCATATTTAAAGGAAATAATAAAATTTGTTTAGTGCTAATAATAGCTAAAATTGAATTGTTGGTTTGCAACTTTACCGTGATAAAAGATTATTTGAATAAATGTCTACAGCTTAGAAAATTTCCATCTTTACCATAATCATATCATAAGCATCTCATTGATCATGCATATGCACTTTTACGTGTAGCTCCCGTTCCGGAAGAATCTGAAACTCCGTGGATATCTCTTGAGGGAGTGGATTCTTCTTTTCCTGAGACTCCGGACTTCGCTGACTCTCAAGGCAAGCCCCGGACATTAACCTTATCCTTGTGATTTTCTAAAGTTATTTCACTTGAGTAATATGATGCATTAGGTAATAGGAGTTGGGTGAATCCTATTTGATGCATTACCTACCTTGATGATTCCAACCTTTAACCTGGATATCTGTTTATGAAAATGTTTAGTATGCTTAGCCAAGCTTTACTACTTTATTTATAGTAGATGCTTTTCAAAACGGTGGCTATGCTATGGGAGTAATGAATCATGAGACAACATGATAATGATAGTAATTTACAACAAGAGTGGAGTCTTGTTGTAAGATTACTCAACATAGGACCTGATCGTTGTTGGACCGCTGCGATTGAGACCTTTGAGTACAGCCCACATGCGGTCGTAAGCCTCGTCTATAGCTATTCCGATACCTGAGAACAGCTAACCGCGCACTGGGAGTGGAGAGATGGCGGGAGTAGCGTGTACCCTCGTGGGTTAAAGTCCCGGATTGGAGGTGTACTGTACTCTCGGGTGGCGCGGACCCGTTCTTGTATGGGAGGATCTATAGATAGGGTTGATATATGCAAGATTAAGTTCTACATATGTCGTGTGGTACTGAATCCCCAGCTGGGTTAATCGATTCGAATCGCCGTGTTTCCGCGGATATGGAGCCTCAATCCACTGTCCCGCACCGTAGTAAAGAATGGAATGGTTATGAAATGAGTTTTTAAAGAGGATGAAAGTTTAAGAATCTTTGGTTGGTTACAAACTGGAGTTAAAACTTGAAAATAGGTTTTACTTTTAGTAAGCTTTTACGCAAACAAAATGCTTTGACTTTGCTAAAGCCTTACCTTGAATCCTTACAGTCTTCATACCTGAGTCTTCTTCTTTTCCTAGACGGTTAAGTCTTGTTGAGTACTTTTGTACTCAGGGTTTGTTAACCCCTGGTTGCAGGTGAGTGCATGGATCCACCTTTTGATGGACAGTGCTACTTCACTCTAGTAGAAGAGAGTGATGATGATTCTAATGTGTGACCTTGGGCAAGTGAAAAATTTTGTGTGAAAATATGTAATATAAGTTCCGAACAAGTTATGTAATAAGTACTTCGGTAATGTAAACTTTTAAACATAAGTTTTTAATCTATGTATTATAATCTTTCCGCTTTACTCTGATTTATCTTACCTATAAAACTGTTGTAATACTGTGATGCTTGACAAGGGATTATCCTGGAAAGAATGTAACGTGGATGATTCGGGTTTCCCGAGGACACCCGACAGACCTCTTGAATCATTTGGAACTTGTGCACGCCGATCAAAGGTCCTTAGGACAATGATGGGTGCATGTGGGCCACTTAATTTAGGAGGTTCTGCCACAGCTTGGTATCAGAGCAGGAATCCCTTAGAAAGTATAACAATATTTATTGTTGAAAACTTCAAAAGTTTTGAGTCAAACTAAATTTCAAATTAGTTTGAGTCCAAATTGCTTCTAAGACTTGTCTCATTCTTCTAACTTGCCTTGATTCATTCTTTAGACTTATCCTTCTATCTAAATGGAAATATTTTTAGTATAGTTATGGTGACATTTATATCTAAGGAACATTGTTTATAATATTGCCCTACTTATAAAAAGAAAGTTATTCACTTTTATAGTAAGTGACTATTTTAAAGTTAATTGTTTGTTTGATGTATGCTTTGTTCGTAAGTTCGATTCATGCATCATGATTGATAACCTATAATTAACTTTCCCTCTTAAAAGTTATATCTAAGTAGAGTTTATATCTATCTATTTATAAAACTCTATCTCTTTATCCTGGAACATATATAGTTCTAATCTTCAAAATGGATATATTTTAGCAGATGGCCCGTACTAGGCAGACTGCACGCAAGTGTACCGGACCCCGAGGTGTTCCTCGGCACGTTCTTGCCCCAAGAAATGATGGCCCTGCTGAGAGTGAGGGAAGTAACCAGCCCCTGGTTACTTACGAAGAAGGTAAAGGTAGTAACAGTGCCACTTCACAACTTCAGGCGGAAGTAGACCGCCTGTATATGGAGTTGGCAAGGGCGAATGGAGAAAGAATGAGGGGTAACCGAGAAAGAGAGGAGCTTAATGAACAATTGCAATATCACCACAAGAAACACCAAGAATATGAATGTAAGTGGAGGCAGGCTGTAGATCAGAGAAATCGGGCACGATGCCGGGTGGATACCATGAGGGATAACCAAACTCTCATGGCAAACCATCATGTTGAGTTACACAGGCAGTTGGAGGAACTAACTGCACGGTTGCATTCCGAACCTGCTATGCCAACCTCTACTGAGGAAGAAACCGAAGAGGAAGAGGAGGATGAAGATGGTTAGAACTGATAAAAGATTATGATATTGAAGTACACTATCACCCGGGTAAAGCCAATGTGGTGGCAGATGCACTCAGCCGAAAAGGTCATTGCAATTGTCTGGAAGTCAAGCCGATAGATATTACCTTATGCCATGAGTTTGAAAGGTTAAGCCTTGAAATGATTCCACAAGGGAATCTCACGAATGTGATAGTTCAATCATCCATTAAGGATCAGATCGTTGCAGCCCAGAAGGAAAGTAAGGGAATGATCCATCTGAAAGAAAAGATTCACTCTGAGCAGAATTCTAATTTCAAAATAGATGAAGCGGGAGTGATATGGTTCAAGGATCGGTTGGTAGTTCCAAAAGTTCCTGAACTCAGAAAGCAGATTCTTGATGAAGCTCATGCAACAAGATTTTTAGTACATCCAGGCAGTAATAAGATGTATCATGATCTGAAACAGAGATTCTGGTGGACTAAGATGAAACTTGAAATTGCTAGTTATGTAGCTAAATGTGATACTTGTCAGAAAGTAAAAGCAGTGCATCTTAGGTCTGCTGGAGAGTTGCAACCGTTGCCAATTCCATCTTGGAAGTGGGATGACATTAGTATGGATTTCATAGTGGGTCTACCCAGAACATCAAAAGGGTTTGATTCCATATGGGTCATTGTTGATCGTCTAACTAAGTCAGCTCATTTTTTACCTGTCAAGACAACATATCATGCATCCAATTATGCCAAGATGTACTTTGATCGAATTATAAGTTTGCATGGTATACCCAAGACTATCATATCAGATAGAGGAACACAGTTTGTCAATGTTTTCTGGAGGCATTTACATGAATCTTTGGGTACCAAGCTTTTGCACAGCACAGCTTACCATCCACAGACTGGGGGTCAAACTGAAAGAGTTAATCAGATCTTAGAAGATATGTTAAGATCATGTGCACTCAATTATTCAGAGAAATGGGATGAATGTTTGCCTTTAGCAGAGTTCTCTTACAATAATAGTTATCAAGAGAGCATTAAGATGGCACCATTTGAAGCTCTGTATGGCAAAAGATGCAGAATACCGTTAAGTTGGTCTGAACCTGGAGAACGTAGTCTCTTCGGGGTTGACTTAGTTAAAGAAGCTGAAGAAAAAGTCAGATTGATTCGAGAAAACATGAAGAAAGCACAATCAAGGCAAAAGAGTTATGCCGATAAGAGACGACGATCTCTTACCTTTAAAGTTGGTGATTATGTCTATCTCAAGGTGTCACCAATGAAAGGAGTTACTCGATTTGGAATCAAAGGAAAGTTGGCACCTCGTTATATAGGTCCCTATAAGATTCTTAAAAGATGTGGAATGGTGGCATATCAACTTGATTTACCACCACAGCTATCTTTAGTCCATAATGTGTTCCATGTCTCTCAGTTAAAGAAATGTCTTCAAGTGCCTGATCATGTCATTCATGTTGAAGAGATTGAATTAGAACCTGATCTAACATACGCAGAGTATCCTATCAAGATTCTTGACCAGAAAGAACGAGTCACTCGAAAAAGAACTGTCAAGTTTTACAAGGTTCAATGGAATCAACATACGGAAGATGAAGCCACGTGGGAGTCAGAAGAGTTTCTCTGAGAAAGCTTTCCTGAGTTTCTTTCTCCTGTATAGTTCTTGTAATCCATAGTATGATGACCTATTCCCTGCTTTATGTAAAGGTTTGTAATGGAAGTGTCTGACACATTTCCTTTTCCATTAGTTAGCCTACAGGTTAAATCTCGGGACGAGATTTCTTTAAGGGGGAAAGAGCTGTAACACTCTGGTGTTAAGCAAACTAAAACCTGACATGTCATCATATACACTGGCATTTTATCTGAGTTAATAACCTGATTATGCATTCACTTAAAACAAGTTTAATTTTCATGTTTGTGCTTAGTGATAAGGAGTGTTTAAGTTTGCAACCCTAGTGTATGTTTTCTTTGTGGTTTATAATGCTTTTATGCTTTTTAAGGGTAGTTTGGTAATTTCTAATAAAATAATGAAATCTTTACCAAATCTTGGTATTGTGTCTCAAAGGTGTATTTGGAACATGTTTCAAGTCACCATTGAGGTATAAATCAGATTTTGGTTAGAATTCAAATAAATAGTTTAAATAAATTCACAAACCCTATTTTATCCCCTTTTCTATAAATCAAAATTTAGAAAGAATTTGGGTTTGCTTTAAAAAGCAAAGTTGCTCTATTTCTGATAAGGAACAACTTTGATGTATAAAGTTTTCCAAGTTTTCATGTAAAATCAAAAGCAATTGTGAAAATACCCTTTTGTCCCTTTTGTCTCCTTTTGATTTGCGAACCCTAATTCAAAATCTAAGCATATTCTGCATATGTTGCAAAAATAAAAGATGTTCAGTTTTGAATTCTGAGCATTTGATATTTTGGCATATTTTCAACTTATATTCAAAAATTTGAAGTAATTTCTTATAAACCGAAAGGGTATAAAGGAGAGGGGGGGGGATAAGTTTCTTTTCCCTGTTCATGGCGGTGGAGGCCGATCTTTGATCGGTGTTGCCGGCGTGATAGGCATCGACCTCTCCCGAAAGAGCTCGCAACTGTGTTCGTGGCGATGTCAAGCAGCTCCTGGCGCTCTCCCTCGCGTCGTGGCACCTCCTCCTGCGCTCGCCGTCGCCGTTTGCCACCATGGCACCGACGGGCACCACTTTGATCCCAATCCAAATTCACCGTCTCCAGTCGTTCTCATCCAAATTTACCGCGTCTATAAGTACTTCACTTCCTTGCGCACCTCCCGGACCTTTCCTCTCCATCTCTAACACACCAGAGCGCTTGTACTCGCCGTTCTTCTTTCCGCCGGGCAGAAAGCGCCGCCGAGCTCGACCTCACCGTGGTCAGCCCAACCGGGCACTCCTCTTCTCTCCCTGTCTCATGTCTTCGTTTCATCTTGACCCCAGGTTACTCATCGGCTTGGTGGTTTTCTGTTTGATGCTTAGGTCTCGCCGGAACGTCGTCTTTTTCGCCGGAGTTCGCCGCCGCAAGTCACTGCTCCGTGGACTCCACCTTCCCGTTCCTTCTCCACTCAAACCAGCTACACCAGCAGCACCAGGGTGAGCCACTGGTCCTGTCTAACCTCTCCGCTCGCTTGCTACTGGCCTAGGTTCGCCGGAACAGCTCCGCCGTGGCTCGGACCGCCGCTGTGCGTGGCCAGACCTCGTCAGAGCAGTAGGGTTTAGGGTTAGGGGCTCTATCGGCCGCGAGTGACTCGCCGGTGCTGGTGCTCGCGTCTGTTAGGTCTCTACCGGCCAGGGTTGGCCGGCGTAAGGCTCGCCGGCGCTCGGTGCGCCGACGTCCGTTCCGGTCGGGTGTCGGGGACTTCGCGTTTGCGAAGATGAGTTTATGCAGGGGGCTGGTTGCAAAGCTCGTGACTCATGTGAATAGCGCCATGGACTGCGGGTTAGTTTCGTTTAAGCCGAAGGGCTTTTCTGCATAGTTGCCAGGGCGCGCGGGTGGGAGCCAGGCTGGGCTGGCTTTCGCGCGTGTCGGGCCGCGCTGGGCCGAGCCAGAGTGGGCCGAAAGCCCAGTTTGGGCTAGATTCAAGTTTTTCTTTTTCCAGTTTAATGCACAGTAGCTAGATTTGTTCTTTTTGTTGTAATTTTTCTGTAGTTCTATAAATTGTAAAATTTGACATGTTAGTTGATATCATGTCTGTGCTAATATAAAAATTATGAAACTTGTGTTTGGAGTACTTTTGCTATAACAATTAAATCTGCACTTTAATTAATAAATGCAACTTTGTTGAATAATGTAATTTTCTGTGTTTTTCCAAAAATCATGAAATTTGACATGGGAGTTTATATCACTGATATACACCTTCATGTTTACTTTCATTTCTATTTGACCAAGTATGATTTATGTATGTGTAGAAAGCTATTTTAAATAGCTTATGATATAAATAAATTTAGTTAATCACTTTAGGATTTGTGTGACTTTTGGAATTGTTTGACAACCAGTGGAAAACTAGCATGATTTGCTCCATGGTTATGGACTCATTTATACAAGTACCTTTTTGTTGCTTGTTAAGTTGTATCATCATATTTAAAGGAAATAATAAAATTTGTTTAGTGCTAATAATAGCTAAAATTGAATTGTTGGTTTGCAACTTTACCGTGATAAAAGATTATTTGAATAAATGTCTACAGCTTAGAAAATTTCCATCTTTACCATAATCATATCATAAGCATCTCATTGATCATGCATATGCACTTTTACGTGTAGCTCCCGTTCCGGAAGAATCTGAAACTCCGTGGATATCTCTTGAGGGAGTGGATTCTTCTTTTCCTGAGACTCCGGACTTCGCTGACTCTCAAGGCAAGCCCCGGACATTAACCTTATCCTTGTGATTTTCTAAAGTTATTTCACTTGAGTAATATGATGCATTAGGTAATAGGAGTTGGGTGAATCCTATTTGATGCATTACCTACCTTGATGATTCCAACCTTTAACCTGGATATCTGTTTATGAAAATGTTTAGTATGCTTAGTCAAGCTTTACTACTTTATTTATAGTAGATGCTTTTCAAAACGGTGGCTATGCTATGGGAGTAATGAATCATGAGACAACATGATAATGATAGTAATTTACAACAAGAGTGGAGTCTTGTTGTAAGATTACTCAACATAGGACCTGATCGTTGTTGGACCGCTGCGATTGAGACCTTTGAGTACAGCCCACATGCGGTCGTAAGCCTCGTCTATAGCTATTCCGATACCTGAGAACAGCTAACCGCGCACTGGGAGTGGAGAGATGGCGGGAGTAGCGTGTACCCTCGTGGGTTAAAGTCCCGGATTGGAGGTGTACTGTACTCTCGGGTGGCGCGGACCCGTTCTTGTATGGGAGGATCTATAGATAGGGTTGATATATGCAAGATTAAGTTCTACATATGTCGTGTGGTACTGAATCCCCAGCTGGGTTAATCGATTCGAATCGCCGTGTTTCCGCGGATATGGAGCCTCAATCCACTGTCCCGCACCGTAGTAAAGAATGGAATGGTTATGAAATGAGTTTTTAAAGAGGATGAAAGTTTAAGAATCTTTGGTTGGTTACAAACTGGAGTTAAAACTTGAAAATAGGTTTTACTTTTAGTAAGCTTTTACGCAAACAAAATGCTTTGACTTTGCTAAAGCCTTACCTTGAATCCTTACAGTCTTCATACCTGAGTCTTCTTCTTTTCCTAGACGGTTAAGTCTTGTTGAGTACTTTTGTACTCAGGGTTTGTTAACCCCTGGTTGCAGGTGAGTGCATGGATCCACCTTTTGATGGACAGTGCTACTTCACTCTAGTAGAAGAGAGTGATGATGATTCTAATGTGTGACCTTGGGCAAGTGAAAACTTTTGTGTGAAAATATGTAATATAAGTTCTGAACAAGTTATGTAATAAGTACTTCGGTAATGTAAACTTTTAAACATAAGTTTTTAATCTATGCATTATAATCTTTCCGCTTTACTCTGATTTATCTTACCTATAAAACTGTTGTAATACTGTGATGCTTGACAAGGGATTATCCTGGAAAGAATGTAACGTGGATGATTCGGGTTTCCCGAGGACACCCGACAGACCTCTTGAATCATTTGGAACTCGTGCACGCCGATCAAAGGTCCTTAGGACAATGATGGGTGCATGTAGGCCACTTAATTTAGGAGGTTCTGCCACATAAATGCCTCCTATAACGCCGATAGTAGTGGTTGTTTGCAAGGGTGACTCTTATAGCCTTGTTGATTCTTCTATAGCCCACTTACCCATGTGTAGGCTCGGTAGGAGTATATATTTGCATAAAAGACTCATACTCTGTTTGTGACCTTTTATGGCAACTTCCCCACTAAGAATAATATAAACATATCACTCTCAAAATTGGAATTAGACAACCATAGTGATCCCCTCTATAGTTCTAGATTCTTCGTCCTTGTTAGCTACTCAGGGGATAGACTTTAAGACTTAACACTATCTGTTCCTTTGGGTTTGATATTAAAACTGGGTTACTCCGGTGAAGTGCTACATCGGTAGATTTTATCTGTGCGCTTGCGGATAAAGTAGAGTGTGCGTTAATTTATACCAACAAGCATTTCTGGCGCCGTTGCCGGGGAACGGTAGATCATCTTAAGTCTTAAGTTTAACCTTGTATTATACTTTTATCTTTTTCCTTTTTGTCCCAGTCTTTTCATTATTTTTGTTTTCATTCTTATGAATGTTGTTTTTGAATTCCACTCTTATATATCACTACCCCATGAGCAAGCTATAGCCAGTAGAATCCTTATACCCCATCATAATACCTGGTTATGAGCTATGCCTACCTTTCTGCTGGACTGTCCTTGTAATGAGCATAGAAATATTATTATGAAAATATTCCTTCGGGTATTCTTGTCACTAACCTTTCCAGGTCTGGAGCAGAAAAGAACGAAGGAACAACAAACACAAGGTATGTCCCACCAATCATCATGCAACATTGAATTACATTCATCCAATCTTGATTTGTGCAAAATCCAAGCTTGGGGAATAGACTTTCTAAGAATATTTCTTGCCATGTTGCTATGTTGGTTGTCCCTACCTTTAGGATATGCTCATATACTAATCATACTCTTTCATCACCATCTGAATAAATCTCTACAATGCTTTCATGTTATCTTTATTTGCTATAGTATATTCTTTGGTTTTGAAGTATTATCATACACCTTTTAAATTAGGCATGGAGCTTAGTTTAACTGTTTTCATGAATTAAAGTAAGACATGGTGTCTGGTTAGATTCTTGAGCTAAAAGGTGTGCTGATTTTACCTCTAAAGGCTTTTAAATTAAGTATGGTGCTTAGGTTAAAATGCCTTCCTAGATCAAATTAGACGTAGTGTCTAGGTTGATTTCTGAACTGATAGTATGCTATAGTAGATATTGGATACTTTGTTGGACTAACCCCTGCAGGAAAACTTTTAATATCAATTTGGGAAAGTCCAGAGATGAACTCACACTGGAGACGAAGTAAGGCGTACAATGAACTTCAACAACTCTTGCACAATGAAGACTCAGCTCATTCATCATGTATGAAAGAACTGTGAGTATCAAAGTTTATTTATTTTGTCTTCTACTACAAGATATCTTTTGCCTTGAATCATGTTAAAGTGCAGCCAACACATAAAATACTAGTCTATGCTAAAATAATCCTAAAAACATCTTTTTATTAGCATAGATGCAAAATACATAAATTATGGATAACAACCCATGCTTCAAATTCTTGCAATCCTTCGGGTATATATCCACTAACATTATGCAGGAGAGAGATTTTGTCCATCCATGGTTTGGTCTGAACATTGAAGATCCAAAACCCAAACCATAGACACACAAACCTACTCTCAGATCACAAATGGTGCTAGCCTAGCTTTGAGTCTTGCTTGGGCGCTAATGACAAACAAGATGCAACTTACCTCGTATGAGACAAGTTATGCCTGCAACCATCATTGCCCAAGACATCAAGACAAGAAGTGAGAAGTTATCCTCTTTTCTAATCAAGAGCGAGCTTGGGAGACAAGATGGTACCACTACAACAATAGCAAGATCTACAAATCCAACACATGAACATGTTGTTTGGGAATCCATCTACATCACAAGCCAGCCTGGGAGAGACAATTCTGTTGTCTAGATGTGTTTCACAATCAAAGGGGGAAGGAGAAAACCAGCTTCAAGACATATTGATCTCCTACCTATCACTTTGATCAGTACAAACCACTAGATGTTGTCCCAGTCGAGAAGAAGAATATGATCCATCACTCATTCTTGGAAGATCGTTCTTAAACACCATCAATGTTATCATCTTAATCGGACCTGGAGAAGTCAACTTTTGGATCTTTCGCTGCATCTTCAACATCTACATCACTTATGAGCAGCCACAGAGAACCAAGAGAAGACATCGAAGGGAGAACCAACTGCCAAGAATTGAGGAGGGCATCATGAAGGATGAAGCCACTGCACCACATGAGTTAGAAGATGGAGAGATAATACCTGAGCCAGCAAATCATGAAGAACAACCGATAAGATCTCCATCATCTATACACTGTTGAGAGGACAAGTCTCAGTTGTGACATTACAAGACAAAAGACTCTCATGGAGGCACTCGAGTAGCAGCTCTAATTTCAAGTCTCTTGTCAACCCAATAATTAAAAGAAAAACAAGAAAGGTTGACAAGAGAAGAATGCGGAACTGTCCCTACATCCTCATAGTACAGAATTAATACAAGAAAGAGAGAGGATCCTAGACAGCATACTCGAGGAACAATGTGCCTTCACTGATAAGTCGACACATAGAGAAGGAAGGTCGATACATATAAGGATGATTCCACCGTGATCTTCCTCCTCTCAAGCATATTGTGAAACAAACAAGAGAAGACAAGCCATTCATAAACAACAACCAGCTAGACAAGAGAAGCTTCCACAAGGTGGTTCAGCACAATCACTTTCTAATGACAAAGTAACATTTCAAGGTAAGTAACCATCACTGTAAAAGCTTCTTCTTGATTCTAGTATGAACATAAATAAAGAAAGAAACATGTTTAAGTTGCACCTCACTTGATCCAACCTAATCAACTCAACATGTTCAGTCCTTAATCTTTGTTCTTAGCTTTACTCTCTTGAATCTCACTGTCTTAACTAAATAAGCTAAAATGTTTTGCATCTAACCTTTGGAAGATGATATATCTCAATCATGAAAAGGTCAACACTTTATGCATAGATTATCCGTCCTTGGGTTAAGTAATTTGATCTGTTAAATATTTTAAGATGCTACATTCAAGCTCATCCTCTGATCCTATCACTCATATTAAGATTGAATAGAACACATAAACAAAAAGTTTGTCTTGTGCAATGTGCCTAAGGTTAGAGAGGAATAAACAAAACTTTTGGATCTGTTGGTGTTTTTCCACCAACAGAGCCTATGCACTTGATCTCTACCTTGTCTTTATGAGCAGGACACACTCTTGAGCAAAACACGGAGAAGTCACTCCCAAATTCTACAGAGTGAAGGTCCTAGATCTACAAGAACATGCACACTGAGCAAGATGCTGCCAGCATCCACAATTAACGCTTCACTTCAAACTGCTGGACGAACAAATGACATGAGTGACACCATATCAAGAGGCATAAACAAGAAGGAATGATGGAAGACGTCGTAGTCAGAATTAGACGTCATGAAGTCCCCACAGACTTCTTGATCCTCGACATGAGAAGACGATGATGTCCACCTCATCCTAGGAAGACCATTCCTCTACGCTACAAGTACAATCATCTAACAAGAGGAAATTCAATTTCACTTTCCTGGAGAAAAGACATGATGCAACTTCATCAACTAAATATCTAATGAAGCATCCAAGAAGAACAGAAGTGAAAGACGTCGCTCTCAAAGCCAAAGAAGACAAACTATCAAGAATAGAGACGCCAATCACGAAGAAGAAGCTATCGACACTATCCCGGAAAAGAAAGGAGAGAAAGCTCAAGACAGTGAACCACAGGAAGTGAAGACTCAGACCAAGAAAGCATGGGAGAAAATGTCTGCACCTAAAGGTACAATCAATAACAACTTTCCAAACGTCTGACATACCTTGGGAGGTCTGAACCAAGGGAAGGTCCGGTTCGTCGGACCTAAATATCCGAACCTTCGCCAAAAGGTAAAAATCGGTAGTTATCCTCATATTTACTTTGCTGCATATTTCTCATATTTAATCCATAACTATTTTTTGCATCATCATATTTAATTCACAACACATTTTAATTTCTGCATTGCATTAGAAAAGAAAATAAAAATATTGCATTTGTTACACTACATCATAAACTATGAAGCCCCATGTGAATAATTCTATAGTGTGTAAAAACCCACGAGAATGTTCATTGTAGTGGCATAAAAATAATAAAAATAAATATGCATGCATTCATCCTGTGTATTTTCTCTTGCATCATAAAAATATAAAATACAAAAATATTGAAAAAGAGATCTTACTGAAATTCTAGACAACTAAGGCTTAAGTGGCCAACCACTAACGCTTAATCTGTTCCACAAGTTTTGTTGTCTATTTGAGTTTCACAGGATTTGAAAGGCCAAGAAAAGCTGACGAGCAAGTGAATGCTCCATCTACTGTTGGAGCACTATTTCAACAACCATCAACATCAATCAATGCTCTGATAGAGGAAGAACATTTTCACTTCCAGTCTGCTATATTGCAAGATCGAATGACTACGTCAGCATTCAGCTTGGGGGAAAAACACCCCCGTGTATCCAGGTAAGTATCCATATCCTCTTAAGTTTTCCTTCTATACATAAATGAAAATAAAATATAAAACAAAAAGAACAAAAAAAATTGTGAGCACATGAAGGATCACCATTAATTAAAAAAGAGAGAAAAATATATGGGCATATGAAGGCTCAACGCTATTAAGGGAACTAGTTTGGGGGAGACGCAACCTCGTTATCTTCGTGATCCAGGTATGTCTTATCTTAGTTATTTATAAAAAAGTGTGTTAGGTTAAATAAATGCTATGTTAAGTTTGCTTAGATTGTTTTAAAAGTTAATAATAAAAGAAGAACTCTCTCTCTGATCTTTTACATGGAAATGATGAATAGTTGCTCTGTCTAATTTCTTTCAAGTACCTAGCCTTCAAAGCATGAGTTCTCCTGATTAATAATGATGCTTAAAAATGAAATTAAATTTATGGGTAGTAAAAATGCTTGATCCAGAGTCAAGGTAGTTGACAGATATGACATGTGATGATCTGAGCTGCTATTATCTTGTTCTAAACAACACTAGAGTTCCGGAGAGTTTCCAATATTATTATGAATAATAATTGCATTGAGTTAAATTAAGCTTTGTTGATCCTATGAGAAGTTATCATGCTATTGAATTGAGATCACTTACACATTTCATCCATCTTTCGCATAAATGCTCATAATTATCTGTTGCTATACTCTCTGAAGTTTGTTGGAAATATGTAGCTATGAAAAAAAAGAAAGAAGAAAAAAAGAGATCTGGGGAAATAAAAAGGGACAAGTGTCCGAAACCTAAAAAAGATAGATCCCGAGGAAATAAAAAGGGACAAGTGTCCGGAACCTCGAAGAAAAAAAAGAAAAAAAATGTCAAAAAAATGGGCACGTGCCCGACAGTAGAATTAGCCTAATAGCCATATGTCTCTGATAAACAGAAGAGAGTGAATATATTCAAAAGAGCATCCGACTTCATTTTTCCGTACACATGCACTTCTTGATTCAATGGTTGGTTGACTTTCTCTTTGGATCCATTGTTTAATTTGACAATATATGTATTAATGCTTTTGAAAATTAATTAAAACTCTGGGATAAAGGTGAAGTGAAAGAACTAGAGACATAGTGCTTGATTTGATCGTTCAATCTTTCAACTACTCAAGATCTAAGGTAAAAGTAATAAGCCCCATGAAGAATAACATAATATATTTTGGAGAATTTTTGTTTAACAGCAGGTATACTTGTTGGAAGTGAAGATATTGTAGCAACTCCTGATCCATTGTTAATTTTTGGTTTTGCTAAGGGACTAGCAAAAGGTAAGCTTGGGGGAATTGTTGACACTGGTTATCTATCAAATTAAAGGATAGATAAATATGAAAAGGGCATGAATTCAATCACCAATAAAGGTTTAGGGTTTTAATTGACAATATTCCATGAGTTTTGGTGAATTGTGATTCTGCAGGGACTAAACAGGAAAACCAGCACTGATTACTTCTCCTAGAAGGAAACCAACGTGAGATAACACAACCGGCACGTCAGGAATATTCCAGAAGGTTCTAGAGGACACCAGGGGACACCACGAGGCGGGACACCGCGAGAGGCCGCCAGGTGGGACCGACCGGTCCCACCCTTAGACCGGTCGGTCTCCCCCTGGGCCCGCTGGGCTCCGTCTTCTGGAAGATTCCTCCACCGCCTTTGAGGATCCATCTCAGCCCTAAGTGAAGTCGGTTTGATCTAACGGCCGCGGTTGATCCCTCAGGGCTATATAAACAGGCCCCTAGGCCCCAGGGAAGATCAAGCTCCTCTTCAGAAAAGACTACGCCTCATTCAGAAACCCTAGAAGAGACTTCAAGAGCCAGCTTTCAAGTAGAAGACTAGTTACCCCTCTAGTTTAGGTTTAGAACCTAGTCTTATACTAGAACTAGAAGAGAGAGAGAGAGGAAGAGATCAAGAAGGAGCTCCGGCCTGTCGGATCAACATCTTCATCTTGTACCTGCGGATTCAAGTTTATCTTCAACTTGCTTCAACGATTGTTTCGGTAATCAACGTCTATATTTAAGTTTGAGCCATTGTTCTTGTTATTCTTAAGGTTTATGACTCTCTTTTGAGTACTTTAATTCTAGTCATTCTAGAGTTAGAGTAGTTGGATAGTGTAAGCGTGGTGCTTAGACTTGATAGCTCATAAATGCCTCCTATAACGCCGGTAGTAGTGGTTGTTCGCAAGGGTGACTCTTATAGCCTTGTTGATTCTTCTATAGTCCACTTACCCGTGTGTAGGCTCGGTAGGAGTATATATTTGCATAAAAGACTCATACTCTGTTTGTGACCTTTTATGGCAACTTCCCCACTAAGAATAATATAAACATATCACTCTTAAAATTGGAATTAGACAACCGTAGTGTTCCCTCTATACTTCTAGATTCTCCGTCCTTGCTAGCTACTCAGGGGATATACTTTAAGACTTAACACTATCCATTCCTTTGGGTTCGATATTAAAACTGGGTTACTCCGGTGAAGTGCTACATCGGTAGATTTTATCTGTGCGCTTGCGGATAAAGTAGAGTGTGCGTTAATTTATACCAACAACCAACAGAGGGCGGCCCGACGTCCGGGACAACATGGCGCCGAAGTACGAGGATGCCCTTTGAGGCTACAAGGCGGATGGGCCCGGAAGAGTGGTTGGAAAGGTTTTATAGTACTTGTAATGGAGAGAAGTTGGAAGGGCATTTCCATACTTGTAAACAGTCTGAGATTAATATAAATAGGTCGCACCCTCTTACGGAGATGGGGGCCAGAGGATTATTGTTCATTCATTTTGTTCTAACTATTCAATTGCATTCGCAAGTTTACCATTCGCCTCCTTGTGTGAGAGTATTCGTTCAGACAGTGACATGCTGTTTTAGGGATTTGGCCCTAAAACAACATTGGCCCCCACCGTGGTTGTTGCCCGAACTTATCATGGCACCAAGGAAGGCGTCAAAGACGGTAGATCCTCAAAGAACCGAGAGGGTGGCTGCTGCATCAACAACCGCCCCTAGCACAGTCGTGGCAGCCGCTCCCACAACCACACTTTCACCAAATATCAACATCCCAAATCCCACAACTTTCGCTGGTATGGTTCCACCTGGAACCATGTTACCGGTGGGGCGTCCGCAAGCCAGGATGTGCCCCTTTTACTCCAAAAACCTTTCGAAAGAGAGGAAACGCCGGATAGGCATGTCCAAGACATGACTGGCAAAGACGAGAACGACAACAATGAAGTTACCAGGCACGCTCATGCACTCAAGACGTTAGGTGACTACCAAGAAGAGATACATAGGTTACAACAGCAGAGTGAAAGCCCTAGTTTGGTTTTGGTTAATTGATGAAACCTATTTAGTCTAATCCTATTGCTAAGCATGTGTGTAGCTAATGAGAAAGGAATATGACCAAGCCAAGTAGTGGAGCTAGCAAGGTGGCAACCACGGAGGATGGTGTTGGCCATATACAATTAAAGTTATGCTCTACCTTTGGTGAAATAAAAGAAGAAGAGAAGAGATGGAGCAAAGAGGCCCGAAGGCAAAGGTATAACCTATAGGGCTCTTTGTTTTGGTGATCAAGACACTTAGTGAGTGTGATCACATTTAGGATAGATAGCCGTACTATTAAGAGAAGACAATCCACGACTTATTCGGTGTTCAAGTGCCACTAGGAGTTCTCTAACATATTGATGCTATAATCCTAGTGAGTGACTAACAAAACCCTTAGAAATTGCTTTGCAAAATGATAACACACGTGCACAAGTGGTGAAACACTTTAGTGTTAGCACATGGAAGCAAGGGTAGAAGTTAGAAAGCGAAAGGTGCTAAGTTAGGGGCATCAGACGCTACAGGCGGCAGCATCGAACGCTGGCCGGCGCGTCCGATGGCAAACCCTAGCTTCTGACGGTTGTTGAAAGAGAATCAGATGCTAGCAACAGATGCTGGGAAAACACTGTTGCAGAGTCCGATGTTAATGACGTGGCGTGAGCAAGCCTAGCAGGGAGCATCGCACGCTGGCCTACGTCCGATGTGATTCTAACCTCTCTGGAACCTCTCTGATGTGTCATCGGACGCTGGGGTGTAGCATCCGATGCCAAGGGCTCGGAGCGTCCGATGTGGCATTGAGCAGTGCTGCCTACCACTAGCCAAATATTTTTATCTATTAGAAAGGAAAATTCACAAGGCTCTTGTTTGTGTTGAGCATTGTTAGACCTTATTTGATCTAAGTTGAGAAGCTTGTCATGCCCTTTTGATCAAGACCACATACACCTACCATATATTTCCCTATTTTCCATTCCGGAAGTTTGCAAACACCAAATATTTGCTCATTCTCTACACTGGAGATTTGCAAAACCCCTTTACAAACATCCCATTGCTAGCCTTATGCTATTTCTACACTGAAAATATGCATTTGATCTCATCCTTTTCCTACACTCCAATCTTCTGAGACATGTATCTCAAAACACTACTACGTTTTCACCCTTTAGCAACGTCCAAAATATGTTGCAATATCCTTGTTTTCGGTGCAATAGCCGCAATTGCACCCACAAAATTTCATAAACAGATGTTGCATAATGTCCCGTGGTATTAACCTTCAACCACGAATGCCTTTGTGTTGTTGCACTAATTTTGGTATTGCAACACAGTGAGGCGTTGAAACAATCATCTACCGCCGCGCTCGAGTTGGTTGCCATGTATCCTATCGCGACACATCAGGTGATGCTAGAGGTTTCACTTGCACCATCTACAAAGTGTTGCAATGTGTAAACTGAGGCGTTGCACAATATTGTATTGCTACACCCAAGTTGTGGTTGCTACAGGGGTAGCCCGTCTATTGCCATCAACATGAATTGGTTGTTATATGCGGTTTCCTATGTTACCACGAAATGGATCTCGGTGCAATAGGGGTGTCCTCTAGTGCTACCAGGTATGCTTGGATGCTAGAGGTAGACAGCTCTATTGCCACCAACAAGGTTGGTTGGTATAAGTTGGACATGTTATTCCAACAGAAAAATAGTTTGGAGGCTAGAGATGGGACACTCTATTGTCACACAATGTGGTTTGTTGTTATATGTGATCTCCTCTATTGCATCCAAAACGTTTTGGTTGGGTAAAGTTCATGTCTCTATTAACACCATAATAATCGGTTGCAAAATGTGTACCTCCCTCTATTGGCACGACCCGTCGTGACATCGAAAAAACTAGGTTGCTATAGGATGAATTATCGTTTGCAACGAATGGTGTTGCTTTCCATATTCTTGTACATACTTCCACGTGTCACCAACAATTGAAAATAATAATATAATACAGGATCATAATAATTAATTATGCATTTAACATGCATCAAAACACAATTAATTAAACCACAGAAGTAGTATGAAATTACACCACACCACATAGTTAAATGTTTCCCACTCCATCCACACCACACATGAATTAAAGCTTGTGACGACCACACATGCACTGCTCCACTGTTTTAATGTACTCTAAATGGCGACTTGATACGATCGAAATGAATATCATCCTAGGCTAATTGATATGAAATAAAGCACTTGATCAACAATCCCATCACTTGATCAGCAAAGGATGATGACTCCAAGACGATTCCATCACTTGTCGCTCCATCGAAATGCTTTTACTTTTCTGGAAAGAATGAATGATATTTGTTTTAGCATCAAGTAAACTAAAATTAACATTAAAGGTACACAACAGCGGACACTAAACCAAAGTTTCATTGGTCATCATAAAATTATATGAATTGCTCATCATAGAATTATATGAATTTCTCATCATAAAATTATATGAATTTCTCATCATAAAATAATATGAATTGGTCATCATAAAATTATCAGAATGATAGCATGTAATGAACTTAATTATAAACACTTTGATAGCGGAAACATAAACGTTCACCTACTGCCTTCTTGTTGCTGCTAGTGTTTCGTTTGTTGTTATTGGGTCCCTGCTTCAGCTGTTCTATAGTAACGTATTTGGGCGCTAATGCCTTAGATGGTTCATTGCTTGCAGGTCTAGTACTTCTTGTATGGCGAACGCTTCTTGTTGTTTCTTTATCAGTGAGTTGAGAGTCTTCAGGCTGCTTGTCCTTGGAACAAATAAGGACGATCAAAGGATAAAATTAATTAGGCGCCATTTTGTGCAGTATCAGATGATAGCATTAAAAAGTCATCAATTCACAGTCAACCTGATTTGAGGAGACAAAAATCTCTGGGGTAGGCTCATCAACTTGAGTACTTGTGTTTGCTGCAGCAGTCGCCACATCTGCAATTGCAGTGACATTGTTGTTTGACTGGACAGATACAGATGGTTAGTTATAGAACCAAAGGAAATAAAGTCATTCAATAACTAGCTTCATGCCAACTTAACATTTTGCATTATTAGTACCTGCTGCAACACTGCCTGTGCTTGTCCTGCTAGCAATGCTTGGATCTCTTGCCTAAAGGCTTCTTTATCAGCTTCCCTTGCCCTCATAATTTCTTCAATCTGTCCTGCATAAAATGACCTTTGAGCTTGCCTTTCAGCTTCAACCTCAGCTCCCCATTTAATCATTTTTTGTTGTAGCTTCTCAAATGAGTCCATGAGCTCGAGGTGTACATAATGCCGTTCCTCTTCCCTACGAATTTCTTCCTCCCGATCTGCATTCAGCAACTGCCTTCTAGTTGGGTTTTTTTGCAAGGTACCCATTACCATGCAACTTTTTTGATTTGCACTTTGTGACTTCCTTGTATGCATCCTAGAAAATCTCATTCCTCTCCCTTAGGGAAAGGAAGTTTGCCTCTGCATTTGATTCCTTATCACAAATTCATTAGGAACTCACATAGACATCTCCAGATACTTGGTCTTTCCAATTCCCATTCTTAGTGTGAGTAATATACCAAAGTTCTAAGTCATTGGGCTCATCACCAGTTATTGGGTCTCTCTGATATGTCAAGAACAGAAAAATTAGTAAATCATGCAGCAAGAAAGCTTGTAGATGTGCTTCTCCAGTTATTACCTTCTCATAGCTACACTAAGAAAAAGGCTTAGAGCCTGACAAATGTGTGGTTTTTTTCTGGGATCGATTCCCAGAGTTCTTCATGCTCTTTTCCTACAGAATGCAATTTGAACAGTCATCTTGATTACAATGACATATCCATTTTTCATAAATTGCTATTGTTAAGCATAGTAGAAATGTGGAACAAACCTGGAAATTTGCACTCCTAAAATACTTCAATAAATAGTGCCATTCTACAATGTCTAATTCTTCAGGCTTATGGCTCATTCTCTCCTCGTAGGTGATGTATGCCTTGGCCGTAGCACTTAAAGTTGAACGCCACCCTTTGTAACGCTCTTTAGCAATGGCCCATATCTTCATCCTTGAATCATAAGTTGAAGGACCGAGAATGCTATACCAAGGCGACCAGAGGGGGGGGGGGTGAATGGGAGCCTAAAAATTTCTTTCGAAACTCTGGCCTCTGTCCCACAGATCCACCCCAAAAGCTTCAAACACAATCGTGATGCCCACGACT
Organism: Coix lacryma-jobi var. lacryma-jobi; assembly: GCA_009763385.1. Classification (NCBI taxonomy): domain Eukaryota; kingdom Viridiplantae; phylum Streptophyta; class Magnoliopsida; order Poales; family Poaceae; genus Coix; species Coix lacryma-jobi. Next base: position 89,846,379 of record CM019822.1, on the reverse strand, counting down.
CTTAGAAAGAGTGGATGATCCCTAGGATCACAACGAGGCACCACCAAAGAGAGCAACCCAAAAGCTAACCGAAACTCACCAGCACCGAGTCTAGTTCTTACCCAAAAACCTACTCCCGAGCGTAGAAGGAAGGCTAGCTCGGGAATACTCCAAATACCAATGCCAACACGTGGCAAAGATAGCTAGAGAGGTTCCTTGGTGAACTCTAGGAGCAAACGACAAGTCCAGAAACAAAGTCGAAAAGCCGTGAGAGCGATTGCACTGAAGAAGAGCAAACTTCAGGATCCCGGACTATCCGGACTGCAAGTCCCGGACTGTTCGCGCCACGGGCGGACTGTCCACGGTCCCCTGGCAGACTGTCCGTCGGCCAAAACTCTGAAATAGCAAAGTTGCTGAAGTCCCCTGGTCAGGTCCCGTACTGTCCGCGCCTGTCAATGGCGGACTGTCCGCCGGTACCCTGACGGCCGAACACCGAGGCGAGCAGCCACTGGACAGACTGACCACCGATGCCTGGACTGTCCGCGCCCCTGGTGGTAGAATGTCCGCGGCTGTGCAGAGAGGGCGAAAAATTTTGCCACTCTTCCAAATCTCTCCAAATCCGACCCAAATCAAAATCACTCGATCCCAAATTTGGAGAGGATGATCACTAGGTAGTTGGAAGACTATCCCTAAGAAATCATTCGCTCAAATCAACTCAAACTCCGGGAAATCAAAGAGATTGGTGTAAGAAAAAAAAAGTCACCACGAAACTCAAATCGACCCGATCTACTTGTTCGTGATGTTGTGGTTAAATTCCTTCGGTGGAAATGATCTCCTCACAACAAAGAACAGGTTGATTCAAACGGATTTGAGAAAGAGGCAACGTAGAGGGAGATCGAGCGACGGGAAAAATGTGGAGAAAAGATGAACGCGAAGAACAACTCAAGAACGCGAATCACAACCACGAATTCTAGCCGAAAATTGTCCCCACGAGGAGACAACGGGATTATGGTCCCATTTCCTCAAAATCCAAATACACAGAGGTATGATTAGCCGTCTCTGCAGATCTCAGTAGCTACAGCAGGGAATGGGAAGCAGGAAACCCTAGAAGAGAATAGCAAATGACTGAGATAGATGGGGAGGTGGGTGTCTCCCCCTACTTATCCTAAACATTATTCCCACTCTACCCCTAATGATACACAGAGCGAACCAGCTAAACCCTAAGGCTATTCTGGACCAGCTCAAGGTAGATGTTGATCCGACGACCATGCCCGCTCATCAGGTAGCTTCGCTCCTACGCGACCTCACCGGATGCCGCCACGTGCCGCCACTCGTCCGCCGTCCATTTCCCTGGACCCCCCCCGGTTTTTAGGCTGAAACCGAGAAACCTGTCTACCAGCTGAGTTTTGTGGCCAAAACTCAGAAACCCGCCATCGCCCAGGTTTTGAGGCCCAAACTTGGAAACCGTCCTTAGCCCGAGTTTTGAGGCACAAACTCGGAAACCGGCCAGCACCCAGGTTTTGAGGCCCAAACCTGGAAACCATCCACCCGATGGTTTTTCTAGGGCTCTACCACCAAACCGAAGCCGTAGAGGGATGCACCACCCGTGCACCCCGTCTACCCACATGTCTTCACTTGTCGCTGTCCTAGGCTGTCAGACACCACAGTTAATCCTCAGGCCACCAGTCCGTCAGTCCAAGCCTCACGTCCGCCCTTCACCGCTCTGGGTCCATCGGCACGGCATGTCTCTACTTGACCTTCACCTTGCCTTCGATCACCGTCTCCGAGCTCGACACCTGCACAACACAAGGCAAAGAACATGCGCATCAAACCAGTTGACAATCACTCATCAGCACAAGACCCGGCATACACTCATGTATCCGCAATCTCCCGCTTGATGAGTGCATTGTCAACTACCAACACAAATCATATGAAGTAGAAAGAAAGAAAGAAAGAAGAAAGAGCAAACTCATCCAAACGATCAGAAGCAAATCAAAGCCAAACGAAGGTCAAGTGGAATGAGCAAGACAACTTGGTCCCCAAAGACATGGGCAACGGCTCGACGCAACCAAGCAAAGCAAAGCTTGCCCTCAAGAAGAGTATTGACGGTAGATAACTCCTATTTTAAATCGTTAACTAACCAAATAAATGACCCGCAATGATCCAAAGAGTATAGCTATAGGGTTTGATTCTAACGAGTTCCACGAGTTGTGTAGTTCTCACTTGTTTTGCAGGATATTCAATATTTCATCATAAGAAAGTATCTCAAGTGAATAATTAGAGCACACCAGTGAGGTGAGCTCGTCGAGACGATCGCAATGGATATGCCACTTGCCATATTTGGAGTCCCGGAGCAAGAGTCCTCGATGAATACGACCAGGAAGACTCTGGAACCTTCTAGAAGCCTTATCCATATGAAGATCAGGGGTGTAACAGACAAGATTCCAACAGGTACAGAATACCAGAGATATCCAGGGACCAGACAGAAAGAAGACGACAAGGAATCCTTCCACGCCAAGACTCGTTGCGCAAACTTACCGAACAAGGACTCAAGACAAGCAAGGAAGGTGTTAGAAGACTTGCGGACGAAGGAGGAGGCAGGCGGCGCAAGGGGGAGGCCGGCCGGCCTCAACCCTAGGCCAGCTGGCCTGGGCCCATATGGAAGCCCCTCCATCTTCGTGCGGCGTGACCTAACCGACCTCTACTTTGTATCTTGGCCGTTGTTCAACTTCAGTTTGATCCGAGGGCTGCGGTTCATCCCACCGGGCTATATAAGAAGCCCGAGACCCCCACTCTTGTATCAAGCATTGAATCCAATCAATCATAGATCAATTGTTTAGAGTAGAGGTAGCCTAGACAACCAGGAGCTCCATCAGCCAAGGGCGTAGCTATAATAGAATTAGAAGAGTCGAGGAAGCTCAGATTCCGGATCTAGTCAGGAGAAGCTAGGTAATTAGCCTTGTCTTCTCTCTTGTATCAACATTGTTCTTCTAATTGTTCTTCTAATTGTCTAATTCTCTTCTAGTTCATTATCTTGTGTTTTAATTGTGTTCTAGTTCATCTTCTAATCTCTCTAGTTCATCTCTGTGTTCTAATCTAGTTCTAATTGTTCATCTAGTTCTTATTCTTCTTCTAGTTCTTGTTCTAGTTGATACATGTCATGACTTGTTACTATTTGGTGTTCATAATTATAATGTTCATCGTCTACTTTGATTATATGTCTAGCATAGCTAGGGTATCTTTATGTTTATGCTCTTGTTCGTATAACACTCATTTTGTCGATCGCGGGGTGAGTGGTCAACATTGTGTAAGCATGGTGCTTATACGTTGTTTACCTGCGAATGCACCGTATATTCGGGGCCAGCAAGTGGTAGATCGCGAGGGTGACTTTTATAGCCTTGTTAAGTCCTTTGTAGTCCACTCCCCGAATATAGGGCAAGTAAGACCTGGTCACCCGGAGGTGATAGACTCTGGATCTGATCCTCCATGCGTGATGTCTCCTGCGTATAAATAAAAGTTATTCTAACCATGATTGCTAAACATAATTGCACTAATTGATGTAGTCTATGACCTATAGTTAGAACCATGTTAGGAAGTTAATCTATCTCTTTCTAGTTTTGGCTACGATCCGACCTTGGGTGAGAATGCTCTGTTGGAACTCTTTTATATGGTTTACTCTATTCTATTACATTTATCATATTTATCATTCTTGATTGATTCCTGTGTTGAGTATAGATCTAGTGGAACTCTTATCATAATCATGCATGTGTGTGTAATAGTTGTAGATGTTTATCTCTTGTCACTCGGTTAACTAACGATATGCATTGCTCCATTATAAATGAACGATACCTTGGAAACTCTTTCCTTGGTGAAATGCTACAACAGATGTATTTTATTTGTGCGCTTGCGGATAATCTCATTTCATATTTTATAAGGACAAGATCATAAATACCATCCACGTCTCTAGTGTTGCTGCTAGTGGTGACAGCCTAGCGTTAAAGGTAATGTTGTTAGATTTGTCTACCTGCATTTCTAGTGCTGTTATCTGAAGTGATGCTAAGAGATGTCAACAAGCATTTCTGGCGCCGTTGCCGGGGATCCAAATGTGTGATTCCAAAGCACATTCCCCGTTGTTTAGGAAATCCCTTAAGGAAATCCCATTACCGGAGCCATTCATTAAGTTATACGAGTTTCTAAGTTAAGGCCAGGAGATAATAGGATATAAGTTGAATACATAGGAAAAACTGTACACACATGTTTATGATAATCGAGCCACACTATTGATCTTTACTCGAACAGGCTCACCCTGTCTTTTGCCTATTTCTTGAATATCTTATTGCAGAGTGATGTATGACTGGATTTGATCGACCGGAAAACTACGTTGACAATCCTGAAGTTTTGATCCGAAAAGCCAAAGCCAACGCCAAGCTCAGGAAACCACCAACCACGTTGACCGAAGACACTCAGGCAAGAAGCTCAACACCAGTGTTAGAAGACATGGCTGACAAGACTCTCCGCGATTTCTCTGCGCCAACCACTGCCAACATCTGGACTGGACCAGCAGTCAATATCGGAACCGAGGGATTCGAACTCAAGCCATCTCTGATCAACATGGTGCAAGCCAGCCAGTTTTGTGGGAAAGCACATGAAGATGCAAGTGCCCATCACCAACACTTCCTGGAGATATGCAACACCTTCACTATCAAGGGAGTCAGTAAAGACGCCATCTACCTCCGCCTATTCCCATTCTAACTTTTGGGAAGAGCGAAGCAATGGTTCTACTCCAACAAAGACAAAAACACTACATGGGAGATCTGCTCCACTGCTTTCCTAGCAAAGTTCTTCCCCGTAGGCAAGACAAATGCCCTACGAGTGAAGATCTCAACTTTTCAGCAGCAGTATGATGAACTTGTCCCTGAGGCATGGGAATGCTTTCAAGACAACATATCAGAATGCCCACACCACGAGATGGAGAATTGGTTACTTATGCAAACATTCTACCATGGGCTCACTTCGAGTGCCCGTGATAATATCGATGCAGCTTCTGGAGGATCGTTCTTGTCACTCACTGTCAAAGAGGCCACTGCTCTCATTGAGAAGATAGCTTCCAACCAAGGATGGAACGAAGAACGCACTCAACCGAAGAAGAGAGGAGGAATGCATCAACTCAAGGAAGTAGACATGTTGTATGCTCAGTGAGAACACAAGGTTGATATGTGCCGTTGTGGTTCCCTTCCTGAGTGATGAGTGATCGATCAACGAGCAACATGTCTCTTGGCTGTGTTGATGTGCAGGTGCGGAGCTCGGACAGTGGTCGAAGGTGAGGTGAAGGTCAAGTAGGGACGTGCCGTACCGACGGACCGGGAGCGGTGAAGGGCGGACGTGGAGCTTGGACCGACGGACCGGGAGACCTGAGGACCAGCTGTGGTAGCTGGCACGTGGCATCAACAAGCAAGAGCACATGGGGATGTGTGGTGCATCGGCCGAGTCGGGAGGAAGGTGATGGCGTCGTGACACTTGGCGGGAGGCCGAGAAGGATGACGAATGCACTGTGCCCGGCGTGGAGGCTGGACATGCTCCGGCATCGGTGACTGGAACTCGGGGTGTGCGAACCACATCCCGCCGACGGCACGGGTTCGGTAGCTGAGCCTCGAAAAGCTACCCTCGACGGTTTCTGAGTTTGGGCCTCAAAACTCGGGGTGGCCGGTTTCCGAGTTTGGGCCTCAAAACTCGGCGTGGACGGTTTCCAGGTTTGGGCCTCAAAACCTGGGTGCGCGGGTTTCTGAGTTTGGGCCACAAAACTTAGCCTGAGGACAGGTTTCCCGGTTTCGGCCTCAAAATCGTGGGAAGGTCCAGGTTTGCCGGTTTCGGCCTCAAAACCGGGGGGAGGTCAGCAAAAAGGACGGTCGACGCGTAGCGGCATGGAGAGGCTGGCGCGAAGGCGAGGCTATCCACGAGGTAGGCGCCGCGGTCGACTGGGCGGCACGTGGCGGCATCCTGAGGCTTGCGTCGAGGCGAAGCTAAGGGTGAGGAAGGCGCGTGGCCGTCAGATCAGCCATCAGCAGAGTTGGACCGGGATACCCCTAGGGTTGGCCGCTTCGCTCTTGTATCTAGGGGTAGAAAGGGGATTATTGTTTTATGCAATAAATAAGAGAGGCACCCCTCCTCTCCCTCCATCCTTGCAGTCATTTGTTCCTGAGCACTCTCTCTCTCTAGCCCTCGCTTAGGTTCTAATCATACCTCGCTGCAAGCGATCCGCAGAGACGGGAATCATACCTCTGTGTATTTGGATCTTTTGAGGAAACGAGACCGTATTCTTGTTGTCTCCTCGTGTGGAGGAATTTCGGCTGAAATCGAATCGTGTCTTATGTGTTGTGTTCTTCACATTTTGGTTTTTCATCTCCTAGTGTTTTGCCTCGTTCTCCCTCTCCGCAAGATGATTTTCGATTCCACTTGAATCAATTTGTTCTTGGTCGTGAGCCCCTTCTCTCCACCGAAGGAATTCTCTCCTAACCTCACGAATCCATAGATCGGGTTGATTTCGTGTTCGTTCTTCGTTCTTCCCCCTTTTTCGGTGATCCACGAATCTCTCTTGATTGACTTGGTTTTGTGCGATGATTTCTTAGGATTAGCACCCCAATACATAGAGGATCACCTGGGAGGAGTTTGATCGAAGCCCCTTTTGATTTGGTGGAGTTCCGATCGATTTGCTTTTTTGTCCCGAGCAGAATTGTGCTTTCTGTTCATCCGCGGACAGTCCGCGCCCTCAGCGGCGGATAGTCCGGGGATTGGGATTCGACTGGTTCAGTCAGGCGTAGACCCCTGACTGTTCACTATCGAGTGAACGGCGGACAGTCCGCGGTACAAACCCGCGGACAGTCCGGGACCTGTCCAGCAGACTTGCAACACTATTTGGTTTCTGCGTTTTTGCTGGCGGACAGTCCGGACTCCCAGTGTCGGACAGTCCGGCGTTCAGCGGACAGTCCGGGACCGTGACCCCGGACAGTCCGCGAAACTGCTGATTGTGCAGTTTTGCTCCGTGGCTTTGGCAGTTGGTTTTGAGGTTTCTCTGGAGGTTCCGCTGTACCACTAGGACATCTCCTAGGGTATCCACCTACTCATAGGTCATGAACTCTCTGGTCGTTTCGATTCTTCGCTTTTGGGGTGACTTTTTGGGACAAGGGCCATACTATTCACAAGTTGAATTTGAGGCTCCCATTCACCCCCCCTCTGGTCGCTAATCCGGTCCTTCACTCAGATAGACCTACTGATGAAGAAGCTCGATGAATGACACCAAGAGAAGAAGGAAGTCATGCACATCCACGATTCTCGCATGACTTGTGAAGAGTGTGGAGGCACTGGCCACACAAGAAGCAACTGTCCTGAAGTCCAAGAGGATGTGAACTACATCAACAACAACAACAACAACTATCGTCCTCGACAGAATCAAGGATGGAATCAGCAACAGAGGCCCAACTACCAAGGTAATCACTCAGGTAACTACCAAGGTAATAACTTCAACCAATCGCCTTTAAGAGAAATGATTGTTAATCAAAATAAAGTTATTGATAATATGTCTAGAAAGATAGCTTCCAATGATAAAATACTAGTGTTGACACTCCTTAATGGAATCACTCTCAGAATGAACCTCATAAACAATAACCTGGTGAAGGCACTAAGAAGTGTACGGGACACTACTAACTTCACTTAACGTCAAGTTGTCATCCCCAACATGAAGCTAGCAATGTGATTATATCAAAGCACTGGATCTAAAGATAAATTTTTACCCGTAGGCGCACAGATAAATACACCCGTTGTAGAAGCATTTCACCCAAGCTAGTCTCAGGTATTGTTATTTATATTTAGCCTAGAGACTAATCAATTCAAAGTATGATGGTACTAAAGAGGACTTAACATCAATTAATGTGGCACACACTTATAATAAAGACTGATAACACACTCATTACTCTAAACAGGGATCAGATAGTAAAGTAATGATAAATGATAATGATAAATGGTAACAGAGAGCGGATCAATCAAAGATAATCCTGGAACAGAACTACCTAGCAAGTGATGATTAGAACAGGCATTAATAAGAAACATTCCTAAGTTATTCTAATTACAAGTCATAGCATACATTGATTAGTGCAAACATATCTAGCAATCATAGGCTAGGTCATATCATATTTATAATCAAGAGGCAAATCCATAGTAAAGGTGCCAAATAGAGTAACCCCTAAACCATGAGTTAACTAAGCCGTACTGAACACTACATTTGGGAGGTGGAATACAAAGGACTCAATAGGAGTGTCACACCCGCGATCTACCACTCTATCCGGAACATAGGACGCATTCGCAGATAAATATTGTATAGGCACCACGCCTACACAACATCTATCACCCACCCAATGATCATTAAGATGAGCACTATACGAACATGAGTATAAACATAATGGTGAACTATCTGTGCCAAATATATAATCAAAGCATACTATAAGCAATATAATCAAGAATATAATTGTTGATGTCTTAGTCATATCAATTGTATTGCTATCTAGAACATAGAGATGAACAATAAGGTGAATTAGATCATCGAGAAGAACTATAGTACGAACTAGAACTGGATTATGAACTAGAAGATGAACTAGACGATGAACTAGAACTAGACGATGAACTAGAACATAAACAATGATGAACTAGAAGAGCAATTATGAAGTAGATCCATAATGTTAATACAAGAGAGAAGATCTTGGGTTTACCGAGCCTTCTCGTGACTAGATCTGGAATCCAAGCGAAGCTTGCCTCCTCTAATCCTATTCTATCTAACTAATCTAGGTGGATGTAGTCCTAGAGCTTCTGATTGATCTCCTTCTCTGGTGATAGCCTGATCTAATTGTGATGAATGATGCCTTGATCAAACCCTGATGCTCTGGAGAGGGGGGTCTGGGGCTGCTTATATAGCCCTGGGCGAGGAATCGTGGCCGTTGGATCAAACCGACCTTAGGTACGGCTGAGATGCATCCTCGTAGGCGGTTGCAGAAGGTTCCAGAAGGCGGAGTCCAGCGGGCCCAGGGGCCGACCGACCGGTCTAGTGGTGGGACTGGTCGGTCCCACCTGGCCGTGTCCTGGGGTGCCTGGCCTCCTGGTGTCTTCTGGTGTCCTCTAGATCCTTCTAGAATATTCCTGATGCGTCGGTTCGGTTATCTCCCGTCGGTTTCCTTCTTGGGGAAGCAATCCGTGTTGATTTCCTGGTTTAGTCCCTGCAGAATCACAGTTCACCAAAACTCGTGGAATATTGTCAATTAAAACCTTAAACCTTTGTTGGTGATTGAATTCATGCCCTTTTCATATTTATTTATACTTTAATTGTGATAGATAACCAGTGTCAACAACTAGAAACCATCAATAATACAATGGAAAGCTTTACTTCTGCTATTAAAAATCAGCTTAGCTTTAATAAGATGATAGAATCACAAATTTCTCAGCTAGCCGGTTCTGTACCTTTGACCGAAAAAGGTAAGGTTCTGGGGAATCCGGAAGAATTAGAAACTGCAAATCTTGTAGACATTTTCAATGCAGGAGATTACTTCACAGCTCTGTCAAGACCAAAGTACAAAGGATCGGGAGATGAGAATCTGCTCGAGAAGAAAGGAGATCCAGGGAGACCTGTCATCCCGATCACCATTGGACCCCATACCTTTGACAAAGCCATCTGTGATCTTGGAGCGAGTGTCAACATTATGCCTAAGGTAATCTAAGAGAAATTCATGGTCAACCTTTGTTGTACACAACCATGTGTTTGCAGCTTGCAGATCAGACACTTTGCTACCCCAAGGGAATCCTTGAAGATGTTCAAGTACAAGTTGGACACTCTTATGTCCTAGTAGATTTTGTGATAGTGGAAACTAGAGGAGATGAAAGAGCACCTATCATCTTAGGAAGACCATTCCTAAGTACAGCTAAAGCCATCATCTACACCAAAAGCGCCAAGATCTGTTTCACGATCAACAATAGGAAGGAGAGGTTCAGTTTCAAGAATCGCACACTCAAGACTCGTGTACACCCACAGACATCATATGAGTACGAGGATGCACCTGCTGCCCCGAAGAAGAAGAACAACAATAGAAGGAGGAATAAGACAAAGCCACAAGAGCAAGAACCAGTATGGATGGTCAACACTGTTGAGCCACCAAAAGACACCACTCAACCTCCACTACGCCTTGAGAAGCTGTACGATCCAGGAGTACCTGCCATTGACTGCATGATCAAGGAGAGTACCTTCTACAAAACATTCTGCGACATCGGCTCAAGTGTCAACATCATGTCTACGGTAATATATAAACATTTATTTCGTGATGCACCATTGGAACAAACATACATGCAGATACAGCTAGCCGACCAAACATTCCAATTTCCGTAAGGAAGGGTGGAAGACGTCGTAGTCAGAATTAGAGGTCACGAAGTCCTCACAGACTTCTTGGTTGTCGACATGGGAGAAGACAATGATGTCCACCTCATCCTAGGAAGACTGTTCCTGTACACTACGAGTGCAATAATCTACATGAAGCAAGGGGAGATCCATTTTCACTTTTCTGGAGAGAAGGTACGATGCTACTTCGTCAACTACATACCTAATGAAGAATCTAAGAAGAGTAGAAGTGAAATACGCCGCTATCAACGCCAAAGAAGACAAGACATCAAGAATAGAGAGGCCATTCACGGAGAAGCAGCTAGTGACACTGTCCCAGAGGAGAGAGAAGTAGGGACACCTTAAGACAGTGAACAACAGGAAGTAAAGACTCAGACCAAGAAAGTATGGAAGAAAAAGACAGCGCCTAAAGAGGAACAACCAGAAACAACTTTTCAAACGTCTGACACACCTTGGGAGGTCTGAACCAAGGGAATGTCCGGTTCGTCGGACCTAAATATCCGAACCTTCGCCCAAAGGTAAAATCGGTAGTTATCCTCATATTTAAATTTTCTGCATATTTCTCATATTTAATTCTTAGTCATTTACTGCACCATCATATTTAATATCTGCATCATCATCCATAAGCATTTTAATTTCTGCATTGCATTAGAAAAGAAAATAAAAATAATCATATTGCATTATAGCATTGCATTTAAAAATACAAAACTCTTTAAGCCCCATGTGAATAATTCAATTGTTTACTATGGAGGCACAAAAAAAATGTTTCTTACTTTTTGCATCTGCATATAAAAATATAAAAATCCAAAAATATATATTAAACCCTTGTTGATTCATGCTTGCTTAAACATCTATAAGGCTCGATAAGACATAAATGGTTTTACTACTAACGCTTAATCAATTCCATGAGTTTTGTTGTCTATTTAAGTTTAGCAGGAATCAATAAGGAGGCCAGATAACTTCATCCATTCTGGAGAGACGAAAATAAACAACTTTCCATCAAGGACCAGAGGAGTGAAGTGTATCGACGCTACCAAAAGAACGAACACGCAAGCATCTAGCTTGGGGGAAAAGACTCTCCCGTTATCCGAGGTAATATATCTATATATTTTCAAATTTTATAAAAACAGAAAATACCAAAAATATGTGAGCACATGAAGGCTCACTCATAAGAATAAAAACCCCAAAAATATGTGAGCACATGAAGGCTCACCCTTAAAAAGAAAAAGAACAAAAATATTCGGACACATGAAGGCTCGACGCTATCGAAGGGATTAGCTTGGGGGAGACGCACCTCCGTTATGTTCGCTATTAAAGTATGTTACTATTGCTATTATTATTATTATTATTATTATTATTATTACTACTACTACTATTATTATTAGCCTTTATATATTATATCTTTATTAGTCTTTATATCTTATATTATTAGAGTGTGTGTGTTTAATATTAGAGTCAATAAAAAGAACAATGATGATCTAGAATAAAAGCTTGCCCTGAAATAATTGAGCTCTAGGATAATAAAATTAATTTGGATGGAAATGATGAATAGTTGCTCTGCCGTAATTCTTTTCAAGTGCCTAGTATTCAATCTTGAATTTTCCTGAGTTTCGGATGAGATTGTTTTAACATGAGAATTTACTTTGAATCTGAGACTTGTGGGATGCAAAAGTTTTAACTTAAGTCTAGGTGTTTGATGAGTATGATATGAAAAGGTTGAACTCCTATTTATCTTGTTCCTAGTGATACTAGAGTTCTGGAAATTTATCTTTTGAAAAACATAAAAATGCTACATGATGAGATCCTCTACGATGAGTGTTTGAAATTCCTACCACAACCTGATATACATGCCTGTTAGACTAGGAAGTCCACACTTTACTCCTTGCATATGCATTGAGTATTGTCAAATCGTGTTGACCCTTAGAGACTCGTCATACAATTAAAATCAAGATCATGTGCACACTACCCATATATGCTGCTCCTACACTGGGAGTACGCAACAACATGTCTTCCATTTAGATCCCCTTAAAAATGTTTCACTTCTACTCTAGGAGTGAACAACAAAAAATATTTCTCTTCATCCATATGACCTTTTTATGCCTTCATTGCCATCCATAAATTCTCCAAGTTATCATTGTTATCTCTTTAAATATTGTGCTGCAAAAAGATACGTGGGTTATGCAAAAGTTATCTAAAAAAGAGAGAGAGAAATGAAAAAAAATGGACAAGTGTCCGATAGTAGAATTAGGGGTATTTCGATACCCACCTGAAAAAAAGAAGAAAAAAGAGAAGAAAAAGATGATAGCCCATGTTGTCTCTAGCAGAAGTTATACAAGAGAGAAGTATCTACAAGGAGTAAAGTAAGCAAAGGTCTACACCCATTATCCATCATTATGTTTTCATCATCATCACTGTGTTTTTACCCTCACACTTGTTTACCACCATTATTCCACCATACACATCCATTCCACATATAGGTCCACACACATGCACATCTTGATTTGATTGTACGCCAAGTTTCTCTGGATCCATGCTTTGACTTTGCAATATATGCTATGTAAGTATGTACAGGTTGACTCCCACCTATGAACTCTATTGACGGTGGAATATTACCAAACTCATACACCTAAAACCCCGTCAACAAGCCCGGTATTAAGGAAGAATAACATGGCATGAACATACTTTTACCAATAACCAGCTCCACTTGTATATGGAAGCGTGTTTATGCAGATAATGAAGAAATGAGGCAAAGTGAGCTGGTGGGCCCTACATAAGGGGGTCGCCCGACCCCCTTATGGCCCCACCAGGACTCTACCAGGTGGGATCAACCTTGCTAAGCTCCAATATGAAGAAATGTGCCAAGGAAATCTGGTGGGACACACATAAGGGGGTCACCCGACCCTATGGGCCCACCAGGGTTCTGCCACGTGTCATGATCCATGTCAAGCCTCCCAAAGTGCTTCTCCATCATTGGATCACAATTGTGTTTTCTATCAACGGTGGAAGATAAAGTCACATGGATCAATGGGCCCACAACGAAGCATCCAAAGTGATCATGACACATTCCAACGTGCCAAACACCAAATGACAAGTGGGGACATCATCTACACATACCAAGGTGGGGCCAAGGTGTCCCCCATGGGTCGGCCGACCTAGGGGTGCCCCCCTAGGTGCCTTCTCGTGGAAGCTAAGGTGCCTTCACGGTGAATCAAGCCCGTCACGACAACCCTTCATCTTGAGGTGGTTACAATCCAACGGAGGAGGATCGACGTCACGCGGATCGATGACATGGCGGTGGAGTAGCCCCTACTCCACCTCCACCTATAAATAGAGGCCCTCCCCCTCTCATTTGAGGGGTGCATGATGGAAGCCTACAAGCTCAAGTGAAGAGTAGTTAGTCCACTTCTTAGTAGTGTAGTGTAGTGTGGGAGTTATTGTTGAGTAGTGAGTTGTGCTCGGGTCTTCCGGAGTTGTCTTCTGAGGAGTCTGGTATAGCTCTTGTATCTTTCTCTTTATTTTCGTAAGACTTTACCTTATAGTATTACTTTACTTTACTTAGTCCTTACTTTGTACAATATTATATTCAATATAGTATTGTTGTGCTCTTAGTTTGTCATATCTTAGTTTATACAAGTTGGGTTACCTGGAACATGCCTGTGTGCGATCATTGTCTGTTATAGGGTGCTCTAGTTGGTTTTGCACACGATTAGAGTAGTAAGAGATGGTTTAAGCGTGGTGCTTAGACATTATCTTACCTTTGGTTGTCGCCTGTCGCACGGACAGATAGTGGTAGCCAGCAGGTGGTGACAGCCCTGAATCTGGTCTCTAGAGTCCACCACGTGTTTATAGGCAGGATTTAAAGGATAAGGCTGAGCATGATGTTCCGACAGTAAGAGTCTCTGTGCTCCCTGTCCGCTCATCGCCTAGCACACTTGTCGTGAGGGCTTAATCTAGTTATAACTTGGTGTGATTAAACTGAGCGCATAGGAGTAGAAGTAAAGTCATAGGAGTCCCATACTCTCTCGTTGTCCTCCCACCTAGCTATACTTACTAGTTATCTTTTTTATCTCTCACTGAGTTTGTTACAACATCACCCATTTACCCAAAGTCGTTTACCTATCTCTCGTAGTTGGTACTAAGTTGTTGTTTCTCTGTTGATCTCTTGCTTGCTTATAGTTTCTAGCTATCGCTTTCCCTTGGGATAAAATAAATAACGATACCTTGGAATACTCCCGGGTGAAGTGCTACAACGGTATATTCTGTGCGCTTGCGGAATTATCCAATAGACATAAGAACTTGCCCACAAGTATTTCTGGCGCCGTTGTTGGGATAGATTAAAACTCTATTCTTAGTAGCTACGCTAAGAAGTGCCAACAAGCATTTCTGGCATCGTTGCCGGGGAGAGCATAAGCCTAGAAATTTTAGTAAACTTGAATCCTAGAGTTACCGTTAAGTTAGCCATCAACTACCTTAGAGACTTACCCTTGCCTTCGCTTCTTTGTGAAGCGAGGCGTTATCAGAGTGGTTTTCAAGTTCGAGCGACCATACCTGAAAATTCCTAAAGGCCACTAGACATCACCTAGTGATCCTTGGGAATATCATCTCGACCCTTGACCCACTCAAGGAGGGAGGTTCTGCACCTATTCATAGAGAAGGCCATGGCCCTGAGACCGATCTCTGACTTCTCGGCCCTGTCCGCTGCTAATGTAGCTACAGGACCGCAAGTCACTTTAGGAGACACGACCTTTGAGCTTAAGCTAGCTCTAATAAACATGGTGCAAGCCAACCCATTTTGCGGAAAGTCTCATGAGGACGCAAACGCACACCTTAGACACTTCCTGGAGGTATGTGGCACTATTGCCATTAGAGGGGTCACCTCAGACGTGATCCGTCTTCGCCTGTTCCCGTTTTCATTGCTCGGGCAGGCCAAGCAATGGTTCTACGCTCACCCGGAAGACGTCTCAACATGGGAAAAGTGTGCGAATGCATTCCTTAGGAAATTCTTCCCGACAAGCAAGACCACTGCTCTTCGTGGAAAGATTTTGAGCTTCCAGCAACAAGCAAACGAGACTATTCCCGAAGCGTGGGAACGTCTCCAAGAATACATTAGGGAGTGCCCTCATCATGGAATCAAGGACTGGCTCCTGATTCAAGGATTTTACCATGGACTCACTAGCCTAGCCCGTAGCCACCTTGATGCCGCGCCACGAGGAGCATTCGTTTCACTCAATGTCGCCCAAGCAAAAGATCTCATAGAAAGGATGGTGACAAATCAAGGGTGGAATGAGGAACGACTCCAACCTAAGAAGAAAAGCATACACCCTAGCCAAGAAGTAAAAGCTGTCTCTGACAAAATGAACCTCTTGATGAAACGGCTAAATGAATGAGCCGACTTCAAGAAGGACAGAGAAGCAATTCAATACTATGCCTCAACACGTAAAACAAAAGGGTGTGAGGTGTGCGGTGGAAATCATTCAGGAAGCAACTGCACCAAAACAAGAGAAGATGCGAGCTTCATAACTAATAATAGAAATCATCCTCAACACTCGGTGTGGAATCCATACTCCGCATATCAAGGTAACAAAGGAAATAACCAACCTTCATTAAGAGATCTTGCCTTAGGCCAGTCCAGGATTAATGAAAACATACAAAAGAGGATAGCCTTTAATGACAAGACCCTTGAGAGCTTAAATATTAAAATGGAAACCTTCACTTCTGCTATTTCAAATCAATTAAAATTCAACAAAATGGTAGAGACTCGCTTAAATCAATTAGCAACTCGTGTTATGTCTCTTAACCGAAGTCATGGAAATTTGTCGAGTACCAATGCGGTGACCACGAGGGGAGGTAAGACCACTCGCGATCCACCGACTCCTAACATGACAGGTAAAGCTGCTAGAAGGGAAGAGGAGGATGATAACGACAAGGACGAACCCCTAGCCAACAATAACAACGTCAAGTTCCATGGGAAGATGGCCCCGCATGAATACTACGACACCAACATATTACCCTTCCCAAACAGACCCAGACGGATGACTGCGGATGAACAATTTGGGAAGTTTGTTGAGGTAATACGAAGATTATATGTCCATATCCCTCTACTTGATGCAATGCAGGTCCCAACCTATGCCAAGTACCTACGAGACATCCTCAACAAGAAACGCCCATTGCCAACAATGGAGGTCATCAAGTTGACTGAAGAATGCAGCGCGGCTATACTAAATCAAGCTCCACTAAAGAAGGACCCTGCATGTCCCACCATCGACTGCTCCATTGGGACACAACAGTTCAGTCATGCGTTGTGTGACTTGGGAGCAAGCGTCAGCGTCATGCCACGTGTAGTTTTTGATAAACTCAACCATACTGTCTTGTCCCCTACACCTATGTGTTTGCAGCTAGCAGATCAATCAATTCGCTACCCTGCGGGAATAGCTGAAGATGTCCCCGTCAAGATACGTGACTTCTTCATCCCGGTGGATTTCATGGTGCTGGACATGGAGGTAGACAAGAAGATGCCACTGATCCTAGGAAGGCCATTCCTGAGCACCGCGAACGCACATATTGACGTAGGCGCAGGAGAAATCCAATTCAATATCAATGGGACAAAGGAGAAATTCACCTTCAAACCAAAAGTGGAGCAATGTTCGCTGATCCAGGTAACAGAGTTAAGCGTCTCTTACTTCAAATTCCATGACAGCAAAAAGACACCTCTGCAACCACGGGTAAAAACCAAACGGATTCGGAGAAAGAACGTGGCAAAACCTGTTACCACCTCGCCGCCCAAAGGTAACATAACATCTGAACAATGATCTTGGCGGTCGAGTCCCACTCCAAGGACCTAAAAGATGGAGACCCGGTGAAAGGTATGTACGACATTTCTATTTCCGCATTTTCATTACGTCTATTCTTATTTCTACTTAAGTATGGTTATCATCTAAACATTGCTTAAGTCTAATCATGCTCTGAATCAATCTTTACCACGAACCCTAGCTGGTTTAGGGGTCATGGTGGGGTCAGCCGACCCACCATGATCCCTCCACCAGCCCAACTTTGTTGAGTGCCATATTCTCCACTAGAGGGAAAGCATTGGACAACATGTACTGGTCGGCCGACCTGCATATGCTCCCTCCACTTTCTCCCACATTTCTCACCCACTTTCACCACTTGCTCCATGGGAGAATCACCACAACATGGCTCCTCTCCCTCTTATTATAATTCCTAGCTTTCCTACATCACATACATAGAAGGAAAATTGGAGCAAGCATCAACTAAAGTAATGGCATGGTACATCCACTACCATATCACTCATAACCTTGGAGACACCATGCGCTGAAATTTCTGCTCGAAGCATACAAACGGGGTTCGCCTGACCTGGCTATGACCCCTAATGTCCCATCCA
Organism: Coix lacryma-jobi var. lacryma-jobi; assembly: GCA_009763385.1. Lineage (NCBI taxonomy): Eukaryota > Viridiplantae > Streptophyta > Magnoliopsida > Poales > Poaceae > Coix > Coix lacryma-jobi. The sequence goes on along the minus strand of CM019822.1, from coordinate 89,828,572 downwards.
TACCTGCCCTCCACCTCTACTCTCTACCACTTTAAATTTCAGCCATGCATTTTGGTGCAAATGGTGCACCATGGGGTCGGCCGACCTGTCCATGACCCTCTCCTCTCCTCCTTCACTTCACCTATAAATACACCCCTGAAGGAGGATTCTACTCACTCAATTCGAGTTCAGCATTTCACAGTTTAGAGAGTGGTTTTGTAGGAGCTCACCGGCCTTACAAAGTTCACTAACACATAATCAGTAGCGCCAAGCCTAGTGGACCCCTTGGGTTAGCCGAAATGAAGAAGTTTGCAAAAGCCCTACGAAAGGTCGCTAGTGGGAGCTCCTCATCTCGCCACAGTCGTCACTCCGACGACTCAGGCCAAGCATCCTCCCATGACACAGAAATACTCCCTTCTGTGTCATGCGATGAGCAGTGGGATAACTATCCCTCACCTGTCGCCCACACAACGGCAAGTGAGAGCCATAGTTTTGGTGGTAGTAGTCGTCATAGTGAGAGCAACATGCCCTCTGGCAGCCAAACACACTCTCCACCTCCTGTCATGGCAAGAGCTCCAAACACAAGGATTATGCTGTACCCACATGAGCTCCAGACGCACAACTAACTTCTTCACCGCACCTTTGAACACACAAAGGTGTATGATCAAACCCTGCTGGAAAAGACAGGTATGGATGAAGAATTTGACACTATCTTTTCTGCCATTGGTTGGAAGCATTTCTGGCACATCCACGATGACCGCGGTAGCAAACCCCTCACTTTAGAATTCCTAAGCACGCAGCGAACCACAGATAAGGGGGTATACTTTTGCCTGATCAACCAGGAATACGACCTCACTTGGGGTGGACTGAGCGCTGCCCTTGGGTTTGCTGCTAACTGCTCCCTTACCCTGCCACAAAGCACGCGTGCTTTCAACAAAGCCGAGTTTTGGCTCTCAATCACTGGCTTGCCGGAGTGTGAATATCCTAGGACGAACCACATCCACAACCCCACTCTGCGCTTCATGCACCGCTGGATAGGGATCACATTGTTTCCCCGAGATTATGTCAGGATCGTCAGAGACACGGACCTGCGAATCCTCTTTGCTATGCAAAGAAAGATTCACATCTCACCAGTCAAGGCCCTAGCCGCCCATTGGCAAACCATAGTGAACAGACAAGGGCCTGTTGACTGTACCTCTCTTGTTACACGCATCGCCGACACAGTGTGTGCACTTGATCCCTCCGTCCTCTACATAAACACACCACAGACCGTTCTCACGATAGATCACTTCGTCCAAGCCCACATGCTAGTGACCGGTCCAAACAACACAGTTGCCATGATGTATCATGACCACACAGTCAGGATCCCACTCCCTTGCGAGAGGCTTCGGCTCTACCGAGTCCGTGAGCTCACTTTTGAGTTAGACCCGGAGGTAGGAAGGAGAAGTGTTTTAGGTGCAGGACCCAGACGTATGACGCGTAGCATGGCCAACATGACACGATTCGAGCAGGGAGGCCCATCTGGAGGAATTGAAGAAGAAGATGATGCTACCAGCGAGATGCAAATCTCTAGCTCGGGAGGGAGACGACAGCCGCCCCATTCACGCACTCAAAGTGCGAGGTTTTCCTTCTCGTCCTCACGAGAGAGGGAACACCAAGATAGGCGCAATATGCAGCTGGACTTGGCCCAACTCACCAACCAGGTTGGTGACCTCCGCATGGACCAAGGACTCATCAATGCTGACGTAGCCCAGAATAGAGAAATGTTGGCCAACATGCAGGAGTACCATAGGCGGCAGTGGGAGGCACTTTGGGCACAACAAGGTGTCTATCCACCACCATACCCACCACCAGGACAATGAGAAGAACAAGCTTGGGGGAGGTTCCCTCCCCCACCAAGGTAAGTTTTATTTTTCAGCATTTATTTCTTTTCTAGTTTCTTTGCTAAAATTTTAGTAATAATTAAATAAACTCCCATATAAAAAAATCCCTTCATATATGCTTCATGTATGTCTATCCTTTCTGGAAACGATGAATAGTTGCTCTATTAAATGTTTCTCTAGTATCTAGTTTGCAACTTAATATTTCTCCAAGCATGGATCACTTAGCTCACATGAAACCATCATGAACCTAAAACTTTGTGGGAAGCAAAAAGCTGTAACTAAGTCTAAGTTGTTGTGAGACAAGATATAACTAAGATAAGAGTTACTATAATATTGTTTCCACCTGTTGAATTATCGGAGTTTTTATTTTAAATGGTGAAAAACCTTTATGTTCCTCAATGGTAATGAAACTCCTACCACAACCATATATATACCCTTTCATGACATGAGCCTCTCATATAAAAGCAACTTGCTTTGTGTTGAGTCTTGTCAAGTCTTGTTGACCCTTGTTGAGATACTTATCATGCTCCCAAGATCAAGATCACATACACTCCACATATACATGCCGCTTCTACACTGGAAGTGCGCAAAAACACGTCTTTCATGTCCACCAAATAAATACTCCATGTTCTAAAAGAATGATCTCTCTAGTTTAATATATTAAAAGAGACAAAGGCTATGCAAAAGTATATAAAAAATAGACACATGAAGGTCCAAAGTACTGAAAAATAAAAAGAAGAAAAATTGAAAAAGATGAGCATGAAGAGCTCATGAATAAAAAGAGTTATGATAGCCATGTCTCAAAAGAATAAGTGTTACGAAGAGATCATATCAACTAAAGGAGTATAAGTACCATATACCACACACATGCCCATCTTGATCTAAGAGTATGACACTTCTCTCCTTGGATCCAAGCTTTGACTTGACAACACATGCAAGGTAAGTATGCTACATCTTTTACCCCTACCAAGCTCTACATAGACCTTATTAGAAGTAGGATAAAAAAGAAGGCAACCTATACATATGCCTTGGTAAGGAATCATACACCATAAGAGTGACAATGAGAGAACCATATGAGGAACAATAAGTTTTCTTCGAAAAATACAAAACCTCCGGTATGCAAACTTGTGAGAAGCAAGAAAAATGGTACTCAAATCAAAAGCTGTTCTATCTCTCAACCGCTCAAGACAAAGGAAAAGGCTACTAGCCCCATGAAGGACTAAGGTAATATGGGTGAGTTTTCAATATTGCTAACTTTTCCATTCAAAAGAGAAGTACTTTGTTGTATACATGATACTTTTGAAATGTGAAACATAGCAGCAACTCCTGATCCACCGAGGCTAAGTTTACTATTTGCTCAGGACGAGCAAAGGTTAAGCTTGGGGGATTCTTGTTGACGGTGGAATATTACCAAACTCATACACCTAAAACCCCGTCAACAAGCCCGGTATTAAGGAAGAATAACATGGCATGAACATACTTTTACCAATAACCAGCTCCACTTGTATATGGAAGCGTGTTTATGCAGATAATGAAGAAATGAGGCAAAGTGAGCTGGTGGGCCCTACATAAGGGGGTCGCCCGACCCACTTATGGCCCCAACAGGACTCTATCAGGTGGGATCAACCTTGCAAAGCTCCAATATGAAGAAATGTGCCAAGGAAATCTGGTGGGACACACATAAGGGGGTCGCCTGACCCCCCTATGGGCCCACCAGGGTTCTGCCACGTGTCATGATCCATGTCAAGCCTCTCAAAGTGCTTCTCCACCCTTGGATCACAATTGTGTTGTGTCTCAACGGTGGAAGATGAAGTCACATGGATCAATGGGCCCACAACGAAGCATCCAAAGTGATCATGACACATTCCAACGTGCCAAACACCAAATGACAAGTGGGGACATCATCTACACATACCAAGGTGGGGCCAAGGTGTCATAGGGGGGTCGCCCGACCCCCCATGGGTCGGCGGACCTAGGGGTGCCCCCCTAGGTGCCTTCTCGTGGAAGCTAAGGTGCCTTCACGGTGAATCAAGCCCGTCACGACAACCCTTCATCTTGAGGTGGTTACAATCCAACGGAGGAGGATCAACGTCACGCGGATCGATGACGTGGCGGTGGAGTAGCCCCTACTCCACCTCCACCTATAAATAGAGGCCCCCCCTCTCATTTGAGGGGTGCATGATGGAAGCCTACAAGCTCAAGTGAAGAGTAGTTAGTCCACTTCTTAGTAGTGTAGTCTAGTGTGGGAGTTATTGTTGAGTAGTGAGTTGTGCTCGGGTCTTCCGGAGCTGTCTTCTGAGGAGTCTGGTATAGCTCTTGTATCTTTCTCTTTATTTTCGTAAGACTTTACCTTATAGTATTACTTTACTCTACTTTACTTAGTCCTTACTTTGTACAATATTATATCCAATATAGTATTGTTGTGCTCTTAGTTTGTCATATCTTAGTTTATACAAGTTGGGTTACCTGGAACATGCCTGTGTGTGATCATTGTGTGTTATAGGGTGCTCTAGTTGGTTGTGCACACGATTAGAGTAGTAAGAGACGGTTTAAGCGTGGTGCTTAGACATTATCTTACCTTTGGTTGTCGCCTGTCGCACGGATAGATAGTGGTAGCCAGCAGGTGGTGACAGCCCTGAATCTGGTCTCTGGAGTCCACCACGTGTTTATAGGCAGGATTTAAAGGATAAGGCTGAGCATGACGTTCCGACAGTAAGAGTCTCTGTGCTCCCTGTCCGCTCGTCGCCTAGCACACTTGTCGTGAGGGCTTAATCTAGTTATAACTTGGTGAGATTAAACTGAGCGCATACGAGTAGAAGTAAAGTCATAGGAGTCCCATACTCTCTCGTTGTCCTCCCACCTAGCTATACTTACTAGTTATCTTTTTATCTCTCACTGAGTTTGTTACATCATCACCCATTTACCCAAAGTCGTTTACCTATCTCTCGTAGTTGGTACTAAGTTGTTGTTTCTCTGTGGATCTCTTGCTTGCTTATAGTTTCTAGCTATCGCTTTCCCTTGGGATAAAATAAATAACGATACCTTGGAATACTCCCGGGTGAAGTGCTACAGCGGTATATTCTGTGCGCTTGCGGAATTATCCAATAGACATAAGAACATACCCACAAGTATTTCTAGTGCCGTTGCTGGAGATAGATTAAAACTCTATTCTTAGTAGCGAGGCTAAGAAGTGCCAACAAACTCCACAAAAGCTTATTAGTTATAGGGTGAGAGAAGGCACAACATTCACTGTCTTTGAGAGAATCCACAAATACCACAGATGAGAGACTTGAAAGGATCATATGAAGGAATCTCTGAGTTTTATTTTGAAAATCTTTACAACAACTCCAGAATGATGGTAGATCGAAGAACTTGAGACATAGTGTTTAACTTGATCGTTCTACTTTTCAAATTGCTCAAGACCCAAGTGAAAGCTACAAGCACCACAGTTGAAGGTAAGAGGTAAGTTTGAAAGTTGAAACGATTGAATCTAATTCGGAGGAAAATTTTTGTTTGAACACTTGTGTACTTTTGAGGCGTGAAAGCATAGTAGCAACTCCTGATCCATCATAATATATCATTTAAATGTTTGTTAAGGGACTAGCAATGGTTAAGCTTGGGGGAACTTGTTGACGGTAGATAACTCCTATTTTAAACCGTCAACTAACCTCATAAATGACCCGCAATGATCCAAAGACTATAGCTATAGGGTTTGATTCTAATGAGTTCCACGAGTTGTGTAGTTCCCACTTGTTTTGCAGGATATTCAATATTTCATCATAAGAAAGTATCTCAAGTGAAGAATTAGAGCACACCAGTGAGACAAGCTAGTCGAGACGATCGCAACGGATATGCCACTTGCCATATTTGGAGTCCCGGAGCAAGAGTCCTCGATGAATACGACCAGGAAGACTCTAGATCCTTCTAGAAGCCTTATCCATATGAAGATCAGGGGTGTAACAGACAAGATTCAAACAGCTACAGAATACCAGAGATATCCAGGGACCAGACAGAAAGAAGATGACAAGGAATCCTTCCACGCCAAGACTCGTTGCGCAAACTTACCGAACTAGGACTCAAGACAAATAAGGAAGGTGTTAGAAGACTTGCGGACGAAGGAGGAGGCAGACGGCGCCGGGGGGAGGCTGGCCGGCCTAGGCCCACATGGAAGCCCCTCCGTCTTTGTGCGGCGTGACCTAACCGACCTCTACTTTGTATCTTGGCCGTTGTTCAATGTCGGTTTGATCCGAGGGCTGCGGTTCATCCCACCGGGCTATATAAGAAACCCGAGACCCCCCTCTTGTATCAAACATTGAATCCAATCAATCATAGATCAATTGTTTAGAGTAGAGGTAGCCTAGACAACCAGGAGCTCCATCATCCAAGGGCATAGCTAGAATAGAATTAGAAGAGTCAAGGAAGCTCGGATTCTGGATCTAGTCAGGAGAAGCTAGGTAATTAGCCTTGTCTTCCCTCTTGTATCAACATTGTTCTTCTAATTGTTCTTCTAATTGTATAATTGTCTTCTAGTTCATTATCTTGTGTTTTAATTGTGTTCTAGTTCATCTTCTAATCTCTCTAGTTCATCACTGTGTTCTAATCTAGTTCTAATTATTCATCTAGTTCTTATTCTTCTTCTAGTTCTTGTTCTAGTTGATACATGTCATGACTTGTTACTATTTCGTGTTCATAATTATAATGTTCATCGTCTACTTTGATTATATGTCTAGCATAGCTAGGGTATCTTTATGTTTATGCTCTTGTTCGTATAGCGCTCATTCTGTCGATCGCCGGGTGAGTGGTCAACATTGTGTAAGCATGGTGCTTATACGTTGTTTACCTGCGAATGCACCCTATATTCCGGGCCAACAAGTGGTAGATCGCGAGGGTGACTTTTATAGCCTTGTTGAGTCCTTAGTAGTCCACTCCCCGAATATAGGGCAAGTAAGACCTGGTCACCCAGAGGTGATAGACTCTGGATCTGATCCTCCATGCGTGATGTCTACTGCGTATAAATATAAGTTATTCTAACCATGATTGCTAAACATAAATGCACTAATTGATGTAGTCTATGACCTATAGTTAGAACCATGTTAGGAAGTTAATCTATCTCTTTCTAGTTTTGGCTACGATCTGACCTTGGGTGAGAATGCTCTATTGGAACTCTTTTATATGGTTTACTCTATTCTATTACATTTATCTTATTTATCATTCTTGATTGATTCCTGTGTTGAGTATAGATCTAGTGGAACTCTTATCATAATCATGCATGTGTGTGTAATAGTTGTAGATGTTTATCTCTTGTCACTCGGTTAACTAACGATATGCATTGCTCCATTATAAATGAACGATACCTTGGAAACTCTTTTCTTGGTGAAATGCTACAACAGATGTATTTTATCTGTGTGCTTGCGGATAATCTCATTTCATATTTTATAAGGGCAAGATCATAAATACCATCCACGTCTCTAGTGTTGCTGCTAGTGGTGGCAGCCTAGCATTAAAGGTAATGTTGTTAGATTTGTCTACCTGCATTTCTAGCGCCGTTATCTGAAGTGATGCTAAGAGATGTCAACAAGGAGGCAGAACTGGCTCAACACCGCTAGTGAGAAGATCGGAGCAAAGAAGCCAAAAACAGAGTAACCCAGCTAGTCCCTCCAGAGAGAGGCAAAGGCTCAACACAACTAGCTGCAGACCGCGACAAACCAATTTGAAATTCTCAAGATGAAAACTCGTCAAGCAAAATGAGCAAACTCCCCCTGGACACAAACTCCCCCTTAGATAGTGCACATAACCAACTCATCATGATTTGTCAAAGCAAGCTCAATAAATGACAAGATCTACTCATACTAGTTGCCAAAGCAAATGGTGAACTGTTTTTTAGGATTTGACATATGTTAAACAAGTTCATCATTGCGAAATCATACTTAGCTCATCAAGTTTAGTTACATGATCATAAAGAGCTTAAACTACATAAACTAAGTATCATACAAGCATGTGACAAACTGAGCATAGAATCATTCTAGACAGAATATAAATGAAGCTCAAAATGCAAGTATGACACATATGCAAAATGCAGAAAAATCATGAAAGAAAAAGACTGTACATCATATGATACAACAAAGTGACCCCACATCTAAAATGGGAAGCACACACCAAGCTCACCTCACAACCTAGCAAAGGTTGATTGGTTCAAAGGCTTGGTAAAAATATCGGCCAACTGATGATGAGTATCAACATGTCTAAGGTCTATGTCACCCTTCTCATAGTGGTCTCGCAGAAAATGAAAGCGCACATCTATGTGTTTGGACTTAGAATGAAGCATGGGGTTCTTAGCAACGCTAATCGCACTTGTGCTATCACAAAGCAAAGGTACTCGAGAAAAACTCAGACCAAAATCACGCAAAGTGGCCATCATCCACAACAACTGGGAACAGCAGCTAGCCGCAGCAACATACTCAGCCCCTATGGTACACTGGGCGACACTAGACTGCTTGCGAGAAGACCAAGAAACAAGAGAAGAGCCCAAAAACCGACAAGTCCCAGAAGTGGACTTGCGATCAAGTCGGCAACCAGCAAAATCAGCATCAGAGTAACCGCAAAGGGACAGGGTGGAAGAAGCAGAATACCAAAGCCCAAACTCAGGTGTGAAACAAAGGTACCTCATAATGCGCTTGACCGCTTGACAGTGAGAGGTGCGTGGCGACGCCTGAAATCGTGTGCAAAGACACACCGCGAAGTCAATGTCCGGGCGTGTCGCCGTCAGGTACAGCAGCGATCCGATCATACTCCGGTACTCCTTCTGGTCCACGGCTTCTCCATCCTCGTCCACATCCAGGGCCGTCGTGGTCGACATGGGTGTTGGAAGAGGCTTGGCCTCACCCATATCAAACTTCTTCACTATGTTCTTTGTATACTTGCCCTGGTGCACAAACGTCCCTTCTCGGGATTGCTTGATATGCAACCCGAGAAAGAATGTCAACTCGCCTATCATGCTCATCTCAAATTCCCTGCTCATAGTATCTGCAAACTTGGCAACCAAAGCATGAGAAGAACCACGGAAAATGATATCATCCACGTAAATCTGAACCAAGAGAGTGGCATTGCCTTGCTTGAGGAGAAAAAGAGTTTTATCCACACATCCCATTTTAAAACCCTTAGCAAGCAAAAAGGTTTTCAACCTATCATACCAGGCTCTAGGGGCTTGTTTCAAACCATACAAAGCTTTGTTAAGTTTAAAAATATGGTTTGGAAACTTGGGATTTTCAAAACCAGGGGGTTGTTTCACATACTCCTCTTCTTCTATGTAGCCATTTAGGAAGGCACTCTTGACATCCATTTGAAAAGTTTAAACCCTTTGGATGCAGCAAAGGCCAAGAGGATCCTAATTGCCTCCAAACGGGCTACATGAGCGAAAGTCTCCTCATAGTCTATCCCCTCCTTCTAACTATACTCCTGGGCTACAAGTCTGGCCTTGTTTCTCACAATGTGGCCATCCTCTCCTTGTTTGTTTTTGAAAACCCATTTTGTCCCAATAGGATTACACTCAGGAGGAGGTGGAACTAGAACCCAAACCCGATTTCTCTCAAAATTTTCTAACTCCTCATGCATGGCATTGACCCAATCTGGATCAGACAAAGCGTGTCCAACATCTCGGGGCTCAAAATCAGCAACAAATGCAGAATGAACAAAGTGAGAGATTTGTTGTGACCTTGACCGAGTGACACGTTCATTGATGTTGCCGATCATCTGTTGAGGAGGGTGTTGGCGCTGAATGTGTCGTGGCGCCTCCCTTGCTGAAGTGACCTCCTCCTCAACAGTAGCTGGTGCCTCCTCGGGTATCACTGGCCAATCCCGAGGTGGTGGATCGACCGACCCCCATGTAGTGGAAGAAGATGGGTCGGGGCCGCGAGCAGTCGTGGTCGAAGTCGATCCCAAAGGAACAGCAGGTGGAGGAAGATCTCGATCATCTATCTGTTCAGCTCCATCTTCCTCATCATCAAAAAGAGGTTCACCAACATCGTGATCACCTGCACGCTCAAATCTAGAAGAAGGACAATGCATGGTCTCGTCAAAGGTGACATCGGATGTCTCCATGACTCGGTTAGTGTCAAGGTTAAGTATACGATATGCACGAGTATGACTACCATAACCCAAAAAGACACCGTCAGAAGAGCGAGACTCAAACTTGTCCAAGTTGCCTTTCTTGAGTATAAAATAATGGCAACCAAAAACTCTAAAATAAAGCACTTTGGGCTGCCTCCCAAATCGCAACTCATAACAGGTCTTCTTCAAGAAATCATGGAGAAAAATGCGATTGGAAATATAGCATGCAATGTTTATAGCCTCGGCCCAATACCGCCTAGGAGTCCTATGCTCATCGAGCATCGTCCTAGCCATCTCAACAAGGGTCCGATTTTTCCTCTCTACAAGACCATTTTGTGGCGGTGTGTAGGGGAAAGAAAACTGATGCTCTAAACCCAAAGAGTTACAAAACTTTTCAAAGTCCGAGTTCTTAAACTCGGTACCATTATCGCTATGAATAGCTCTCATCGAGTTCTTAGGGAACTCATTCTGAAGTCGCAAAATCAAATTGCGAGTGAAAGAGAAAGTCTCAGTTTTCTTAGCTAGAAAGAAAACCCATGAATATCTCGAGAAGTCATCAACAACAACAAGGACATACCACTTCCCACCAACCGAACTCACCCGAGCCGGACCTACAAGGTCCATATGCAAAAGCTCTCCAGGGCACTTGGTCATAACTTGATTCACAGGATGGTGGGGAGCAGCAACCATTTTCCCATGTCTACAAGAATGGCAAACAAGATCCTTCTCCAAGTGTAACTTAGGCAATCCTCGGATTAAGCCAAGTGAACTAAGCCTTGCAAGCAAGTCGAAGCTCAAGTGACCAAGGCTCCTAAGCCATTTCCAAAGATCAGAGGAGGATCCAGCCAAAAGACAACGAGAAATGCCAAAAGACTCTGAGAAATTCGCAGGAAAGACTTTCCCAAAGGGCGAAATCAAACATACAAGATTGCCCTGAGGATCCAAAATACGACTGAGATTCGGCTTAAAACGAATCTCATAGTCATCCTCAAAAAGTTGAGAAACAGAGAGAAGGTTAAAATGCAAGTTCAAAACAAGAGCAACATCACGCAACACAAAATGCTCATTGACTCGCACAGAACCACGGGATAGCACTTTACCTTTGCTATTGTCACCGAAGGTGATAAATTCCTTGCCGGTGACTGGACTAAGACTGGAGAACCACTTGGAGTTTCCGGTCATATGACATGAGCATCCGGAATCCACCAACCAAACGTACTCCAATCGACTTACCTACATCAATAAAAAGACATAGGGTGAGCATACGATCCAACACTAGGGTGAGTAAAATGAGAAGTATACCACTGTTGTCCCAGCTGCTCAAAAGAACGGTTAGTAGAAAAACCATTCCTAGCATACCTACGGGGAAAGCGATCACCACACACAGGAAAGCGTGGTCCGCTAGGAGGAGAGCGCTCACCGTGATAGCCAAAACGCGGTGGGGGGTAACGCTCAACAACAAATCCACCGCCACGGGGTCCATATCCTACAAAACTAGGATCCCGCCGGACAAAACCTCCTTGTGGCCTAGGACCTTGGGGCATTGGACCTCTAGGCCTAGCAACCCTCCTTTGAACATTCGGCACATGTACATCATGGAAAGGATGGTACATGTCCGTGTTGTTCATCTCCTTTGCACGACGCTCCTCTCTCTTGCGCCGAAAGCAAAACTCCCTCAAGTGTCCATCTCTCCCACAGTGCTCACAATGGTACCTCACCGCTCTCATAGGGGGTTGTTGGTACTCACGGTATTGGGTGTGGATCACTTGGTTCTTTTGTGGCATGAGCTCCTCTTGGATAGGTGGCATGGTATCTAGCTTGTTCCTCAAGTGGTTTGGTTTTGGAGCCCATGTTTGTTTCTTGGGTGGAGCTCTTGGAGGTTCCACAAACACTCCATCTTTGGTGTTAGGCTTGAGAGGCTCTTTGGGTGGAATCTTGGTTAGTTTGGGAGTAGTGGTGGAGTTGGGCTTCTCACTCATCTTAAGACCACTAGACTCACCAATCTTTCCGAAAGAGGTAGCACTCTCCATACCCTGAGCAAAGCCAACACCTGGACCTCCTGCAGCACGCTTGAATTGGGCAATCATCATGCCAAGCTGCGGCTCTCCACTAGAAACCCATGACAAGATGGTCCGAAGGTATGTGTTTTCTTCCTCGGTTTGCATCTTGTCATGCTTCACATGCACCAAGCAAAATGGGTCTAGCCCTAAGCTCATCCACCTCTCCAACCAAAGCAACATACTTCCCCCTCAAAGTGAGTAGGTCAGTCATGTGCTTGGAGCACATCTCACACTCATCCTCCTCGGTGACTACAACGGTGGATTTGACAGACTCAAGCTCCTTCACCGCATTCTCCCACTTGTGCCTAAACTCCTTCCTCTCTCTAGCAGCAAGTCTTAACAGCTTGTCTTGACTAAGAAGAGCAGCAATAAGTTTCTCGACCTCAGCAGAGAGTTCATCGGGAGTCTGAGATACCTGGGAGGAGTCATCGTCGTCATCGTCGTTCTGAGGGATCTCCTCCAGCTCGCTGTTGACCTCATCGCCGAGGGCCATGGTGTAGAAGCCCTCGTTGTCGGCGAAGAAGCAGAGGCCATTCAGCTTGTCCTCGATCTGCTTCTTCTCGGACTCATCATCGCTTGACGCAGTGGAGTTGTTGTCCGAGTCATCGACGTCGCTGAGCGTGGCGAAAAAAGCACGCTGCTCGGCCTGGGCTTTCTCCAAGTACTTCTCCTTGATGTACTCTTTGTTGAAGCCGCCCTTCCGCTTGTGCTTTACGGGGACGTACTTCTCCTTGCGCTTGCCGGAGTCGTACTTGTGGCCGTGATCGCCCTTGCCGAAGGCTTGCTTGTTCTTCTTAGGACAATTAGCGATGAAATGGTTGGAGTCGCAACACTCGAAACAACCAACTCGTCCTCCTCCGCGGTGATGGTTCATGCGGTTGTTGTGAAACCGCAAGAACCGGTTGGCTAGTAAAGCCAACTCATCGTCTGCCATGAACTCCAGCTGCTCCTCTGTGACAGAAAGAAGAGTTGAAAGTGCAAAGCCTCTAGAGGGGTTAGCAGAAGAGCCAGAAACCAAAGCCATCGATGGGCTAGAAGGATTTTCATAAGAAGCCCTCGTCATGGCATCAATCTCACTGGACTTGAGCTTACTGAAGAGCTCATCGCAGGTGAGGGTCTCATAGTTAGGTGATTCGATGATCGCCTGAACCTTGGAATCCCACACCGATCGATCAAGAGTATGGAGTAGCCTGAGAGCTCTCTCATGATTGTCGAACGACAACATATATTTGTTAGCCCTCATCCTGTTGACAATGACCTGAAAGCGAGCGAATAAACTTTCTATGCTCTCGCCAGGCATGTGTCGGAAGTTCTCATACTCACGCTTGTGCGACTCGTAGAGACGGGTTTTGACTTGAGTGGTTCCCTCATGAAAATGCTTGAGAGTCGCCCAAATCTCCCGAGCTGTGGTGAGGTGAGAGATATGATCAAACTCAGACATGCTCAAACAAGTGAAAAGAGCATTACGGGCTCGGCTATTGGCATCGTGCTCATCGATCTGCTGTTGAGTCACACGAGCAGCCAAGACCACATAATTGGCAGAGTTGCAAATCTCCCAAACCGAAGCACTCATGCTCTGAAGATAGGCCGACATACATATCTTCCAATAAGCATAGTTCATCCCATCGAAAAATGGTGGTTTGCCCACGCCGCGATCCATGTTGCCTTCTGTGGATCTGGAACCGGCTAAGGTGAAAGATCCTTAACCCGCTCCGATACCAATTGAAGAACCAAGAATGCTATACCAAGGCGACCAAAGCGGGGGGGGGGGGGGGGGGGGGGTGAATGGGAGCCTAAAAATTTCTTTCGTAACTCTGGCCTCTGTCCCACAGATCAACCCCAAAAGCTTCCAACACAATCGTGATGCCCACGACTCTCAGAAAGAGAGTGGATGATCCCTAGGATCACAGCTGCGGATACATGGGTGTATGCCGAGTCTCTGAGTGATGAGTGATTATCAACTGGGATAATGCACATATTCTTTGACTTGTGTTGTGCAGGTGTCCAGCACGGATACAGTGATCGAAGGCAAGGTGAAGGTCAAGTAGAGACGTGCAGTGCTGATGGACCGAGAGTGGCGAATGGCGGACGTGAGGCTTGGACTGAGGGACCGGTGGCCTGAGGATCAGCTGTGGTGGCTGACAGCCTGGGACAGCGATGAGCGAAGACTTGCGGGCACGGTGTTGCTTGGGTCGAGGACCTGGGGACACGTGTCGGTGGACGGGGTGCACGGGCGGTGCATCCCCTCTACGGCTCGGTTTGGTGGTTGAGCCACAGAAAAACCACCGAGTGGACGGTTTCCAGGTTTGGGCCTCAAAACCTGGGCGCTGATGGTTTCCGAGTTTGGGCCAGAAAACTTGGGCTGAGGACGATTTCCAGGTTTGGGCCTCAAAACCTGGGTGTTGCGGGTTTCTGAGTTTGGGCCACGAAACTCAGGCGATGGACGGCTGGTTTCCCGGTTTGGGCCTCAAAACCGGGGGTTGGTCGTGAAGGCTGGTTTCCCGGTTTGGGCCACAAAACCGGGAGCGAAGTCCGGGAAAAGGACGAGCAGAGCAGTGGCGGCACGTGTGCGGATACATGGGTGTATACCAAGTCTCTGAGTGATGAGTGATTGTCAACTGGGATGATGCGCATGTTCTTTGGCTTGTGTTGTGCAGGTGTCGAGCACGGATACAGTGATCAGAGGCAAGGTGAAGGTCAAGTAGAGACGTGCCGTGCCGATGGACCGAGAGTGGCGAAGGGCGGACGTGAGTCTTGGACTGAGGGACCGGTGGCCCGAGGATCAGCTGTGGTGGCTGACAGCTTGCGACAGCGACGAGCGAAGACTTGCGGTCATGTGTTGCCTGAGTCGAGGACTTGGGGACACGTGTCGGTGGACGGGGTGCACGGGCGGTGCATCCCCTCTACAGCTTCGGTTTGGTGGTAGAGCCAGAGAAAAACCATCGGGTGGACGGTTTCCAGGTTTGGGCCTCAAAACCTAGGCGCGGATGGTTTCCGAGTTTGGCCGCAAAACTCGGGCTGAGGACGGTTTCCAGGTTGGGGCCTCAAAACCTGGGTGCTGCGGGTTTGCTGAGTTTGGGCCACAAAACTCAGGCGCTGGTGGGCTGGTTTCCCGGTTTGGGCCTCAAAACCGGGGGTTGATCGTTAAGGCTGGTTTCCCGGTTTGGGCCTCAAAACCGGGGGCGGAGTCCGTGAAGAGGACGCAGAGCGGTGGCGGCACGTGGCGGCAATCGGTGAGGTTGCGTCGAGGCAACGCTACCAGTTGTGCGGGCGTGGCCGTCGGATCCACCTACCATCGAGTTGGTCCAGAATAACCTTAGGGTTTAGCTGGTTCGCTCTGTAAGTAGTTAGGGGTAGAGTGGGAATCAGGAATAGTTAGAATTAGGATAAGTAGGGGGAGACACCCACCTCCCCATCTATCTCAGCTATTTGCTCTTTGCCTTCTAGGTTTTCCTGCTCTCCCACTCCCCTGCTGTAGCAAACCTGAGATCCACAGAGAAGAGAACAATACCTCAGTGCCCGTGAGATTTTGAGGAAGTGAGACCGTAATCTCACTATTATAGCGTGTGGTAGCCACACGGTTGCAAATTCGTGGTTGTGATTCGCGTTTTGCTTGTGTTCTTCGCGGGTTGCTTTTCTCCACGTTTTTCCCGTTGATCGATCTCTCTACTCGGTGCGTATTTTGCAAATCCATTTGAACTGAGTTGTTCTAGATCATGAGGCGCTTCTTTCCACCGAAGGAAATCATCTCTAACCTCACGAGCTAGTAGATCGGTCGATTTTCGTTTTGGATCGAGTTTGTTCCTTTTGTCCCGAATTCTTCCAATTCACCGATTTGGAGTTAGGTTCGAGCCATGACCTCTTTGGGATAGCTCACTAACCTCCTAGGAACTCCTCATACCAAGTCTAAGCCTTAGTGCTTTTGATTCGGAGGAGATCGGGTGATTTCCGCGGAAGAACAGTGCAGTATCGGGACCATCGGACGCAGTGTTTTTGAAGGAGCATCGAACGCTGACCATCGGAGCGTCCGTTGCCATCGGACGCGCCGGGGGTCTAGCATCGGACGCTAGGGTTTCACTGTAGCAGCGTCCGATGCCAGTTCAGTAAGGTTCCAGAGAGGTCTTGTTTGCATCGGACGCGTCCGGTGCTTGGCCATCGGACGCTGCCAGCGTCCGATGCAGTGATTTCTTCACTGTTTCTTCCGCAGTTTGATCGTTCGACTTCGGATTTGGTTTTGGGTTTTTGCGTTGGATTTCTGAATTCATGCTCTATAGAAATCGGACTTCCCGCTTTGCAAAATAGCCTGAATCGGTTACCCAAAGTCCATCCTGTCACTAGTTGACTTGCGTGAACTTGGGTGAGAAAGTTTTTGTGGTGTCCCGCTGTGTTCTTAGGGAACATCCACCCATTCTCTTGGGTCGTGGACATCACGCGCATCGGTTGTGCTTTTGGGGTTGATTCTTGGGACAGTGGCGACAAGTTTCTGAAAGGAAAATTTGTAGCTCCCATTCACCCCCCTCTGGTCGCTTTCTGATTGCACTCTCGGTCCTTCAATTGGTATTAGAGCGGGTTAAGGATCTTCCACCTTAGCCGGTTCCAGATCCACAGAAGGCGACATGGATCGCGGTGTGGGCAAACCGCCGTTTTTCGATGGGACGAACTATGCATATTGGAAGATACGCATGTCGGCCTATCTGCAGAGTTTGGATGCTTCCATCTGGGATATTTGCAACTCTGCCGATTACGTGGTCTTGGCTGCTCATGTCTCTCAGCTTCAGATCGATGAGCACGATGCCAATAGCCGAGCCCGTAATGCTCTTTTCTCATGCCTGAGCATGAGTGAGTTTGATCGCGTTTCTCACCTCGCTACGGCTCGGGAGATTTGGGCTACCCTCATGCGTTTCCATGAGGGAACCTCTTAAGTCAAAACCCGTCTCTACGAGTCGTTCAAGTGAGAGTATGAGAACTTTCGACATATGCCTGGCGAGAGCATAGAAAGTTTATTCGCTCGCTTTCAGGTGATTGTCAACAGGATGAGGGCTAACAAGGAGCTTTTGCCTTTCGACGATCATGAGAGGGCTCTCAAGCTTTTGCATACTCTCGATCGGTCGGTGTGGGATTCCAAGGTTCAGGCGATCATCGAATCGCCTAACTATGAGACCCTCACGTGCGACGAGCTCTTCAGTAAGCTCAAGTCCAGTGAGATCGATGCCATGGCGAGGGCTTCTTATGAAAATCCTTCTGGCTCGTTGATGGCTTTGCTTTCTGGCTCTTCTGCTAACCCCTCTGGAGGTTTTGCACTCTCTTCTCTCTTTTCTGTCACAGAGGAGCAGCTGGAGTCTTTGGGGGATGACGAGTTGGCTATGCTCGCCTACCGGTTCTCGCGGTTTCACAACAACCGCATGAACTGTCTCCGCGGAGGAGGACGCTCAGGATGCTACGAGTGCGGCGACCCCAACGACTTCATCGCCAACTGTCCCAAGAAGAAGCACTCATCTGGGAAGGGCGATCATGGGCACAAGTACGACTCTGGCAAGCGCAAGGAGAAGTACATCCCCGCAAGGCACAAGCGGAAGGGCGGCTTCAACAAGGAGTATATCAAGACCAAGTACTTGGAGAAGGCCCAGGCTGAGCAGCGTGCGTTCTTCGCCATGCTCAGCGACGTCGACGACTCGGACAACGACTCCGCTTCTTCAAGCGACGACGAGTCCGAGAAGAAGAAGAGGATCGAGGACAAGCTCAACGGCCTCTGCTTCTTCGCCGACGACGACGGCTTCTGCACCATGGCCCTCGGCAAGGAGGTCGATGGCGAGCTAGAGGAGACTCCTCGGAACGACGACGACGACGACGACACCTCTCAGGTATCTCTCACCCACGACGAGCTTTCTGCTGAGGTCGAGAAGCTTACTGCTGCCTTGCTTAGTCAAGACAAGTTGCTCAGGCGTGCTGCTAGAGAGCGCAAGGAGTTTAGGCAGAAGTGGGAGGACACGGTGAGGGAGCTTGAGTTCGCTAAGTCCACCGTGGTCGTTGCTGAGGAGGTTGAGTGCGAGATGTGCACCACACACATGACTGACCTTCTCACTTTGAGAAGCAAGTATGCTGTGTTGGTAGGGGAGGTGGATGAGCTCCGGGCTAGACCCATGCTGTTGGGTGCGTGCAAGACTTGTCCTGTCTTGCAATCTGAGTTGGCAGAGAAGAATGCCAAGATTGTGTCTCTTGAAGAGGCCAACTCAGGTAGCACATGTGTGGCTAGGTGCGCTCTTTGTGAGGGTTTGGAGATGGAGATCGCAAACGTGAAGCATGACAAGATGCAAACCGAGGAGGAAAACACATACCTTCGGACCATCTTGTCATGGGTATCTAGCGGTGAGCCACAGCTCGGGATGATGATCTCCCAATTCAAGCGAGCTGCTGGAGGTCCTGGTGTAGGTTTTGCTCCGGGTGTTGATGTTTCATCTTTTGGAAAGATTGGAGAGTCAAGTGGCCTTAACCCATGTGAGAAGCCCAACTCCACCACTACTCCCAAGCTTACCAAGATTCCATCCAAAGAGCCTCTCAAGCCTAACACCAAGGATGGGGTCTTTGTTGAACCCCCGAGAGCTCCACCCAAGAAACAATCATGGGCTCCCAAACCAAACCACCTCAAGAACAAGCTTGACACCATGCCACCCATCCAGGAGGAGCTTATGCCACAGAAGGGCAAAGTGATCCACACCCACTACCGTGAGTACCAACAACCCCCTTTGAGAGCGGTGAGGTACCATTGTGAGCATTGTGGGAGAGATGGACACTTGAGTGAGTTCTGCTTTCGGCGCAAGAGAGAGGCGCGCCGTGCTAGGGAGATGAACAATCTGGACATGTACCATCCTTTCCATGATGTACATGAGCCGAATGTTCAGAGGAGAGCTCCAAGGACAGCTGCTAGGCCTAGAGGTCCAGAACCTCAAGTTCCCAGACCTAGGCAACGGAGAGGACGTGCCCGGCGGGAGCCTGCAGTTGTAGGCTATGGACCCCGTGGCGGTGGCTTTGTAGTTGAGCGCTTTCCTCCACCGCGTTTTGAGTATCGCGGTGAGCGCTCCTTCCCCAGCGGACCACGTTTTCCTCAGCGTGGTGATCGCTTTCCCCGTAGGCATGCTAGGAATGGTTTTTCTGCTAACCGTTCTTCTGAGCAGCCGGCCCAACACTGGTATTCCCCTTACTTTACTAACCCCAGTGTTGGCCCGTATGCTCACCCTATGTCTTTTTATTGATGTAGGTAAAACGATTGGAGAACGTTTGGTTGGTGGATTCTGGGTGTTCGAGGCACATGACCGGAAACACCAAGTGGTTCTCCAGTCTTAGTCCGGTCGCCGGAAAGGAGTATATCACCTTCGGCGACAACAGCAAAGGAAAGGTGCTGTCTCGTGGGTCTGTGCGAGTTAATGAGCACTTTGTGTTGCGCGATGTTGCTCTTGTTTCTAACTTGCATTTTAACCTTCTTTCTGTTTCGCAACTCTTTGACGACGACTATGAGATTCATTTTAAACCAAATCTCAGTCGTATTTTGGACCCTCTGGGCAATCTTGTTTGTGTGATTTCGCCCTTTGGGAAAGTCTTTCGTGCGAATTTCTCGGAGTCGTTTGGAATTTCTCATTGTCTTTTGGCTGGACCTTCCTCCTCTGATCTTTGGAAGTGGCATAGGAGACTTGGTCACCTGAGCTTCGACTTGCTTGCAAGACTTATTTCACTTGGCCTAATCCGAGGATTGCCCAAGTTATCCATGAAGAAGGATCTTGTTTGCCATTCTTGTAGACATGGGAAGATGGTTGCCGCTCCCCACCATCCAGTGACTCAGGTCATGACCAAGCACCCTGGAGAGCTTTTGCACCTGGACCTTGTTGGTCCGGCTCGGGTGAGCTCGGTTGGGGGGAAGTGGTATGTGCTTGTTGTTGTTGATGATTTTTGGAGATATTTGTGGGTCTTCTTTTTAGCTGAGAAGACCGAGACTTTCTCCCTTGCTCGCAATCTGATTTTACGTCTTCAGAACGAGTTCCCTTTGAACTCGATGCGAGCTATTAGGAGTGATAATGGTTCTGAATTCAAGAATTCGGATTTTGAGAAGTTTTGTAACTCTTTGGGTTTGGAGCATCAGTTTTCTTCCCCCTACACACCACCCCAAAATGGTGTTGTAGAGAGGAAAAATCGGACCCTTGTAGAGATGGCCAGGACGATGCTCGATGAGCATAGGACTCCTAGGCGATATTGGGCCGAAGCTATGAGCACTGCATGCTACATTTCAAATCGCATTTTTCTCCGAGCTTTCTTGAAAAAGACTTCTTATGAGTTGCGTTTTGGAAAATTGCCCAAGGTGAGTTATTTTCAAGTTTTTGGTTGCCATTGTTTTATACTCAAAAAGGGCAACTTGGACAAGTTTGAGTCTCGTTCTTCTGACGATGTGTTTTTGGGTTATGGCACTCATAATCGAGCTTATCGTGTACTTAACCTTGACACTAACCGAGTCATGGAGACATCAGATGTCACCTTCGACGAGACCATGGTTTGTCCTTCTTCTCGTTTTGAGCGCGCAGGTGATCATGAGGTTGGTGAGCCTCTTTTTGATGACGAGGACGAGGGTGCTGAAGGTATAGATGATCCAGCACCCCCTCCACCTGCTGTGCCGCAAGGAGCGGCTTCTACTACGACTCACGGCCCCGACACGTCTTCTTCCTGGGGGCCGTGGGATCCGCCACCCCGAGCGGTACCTTTTGTACCCGGGGAGGCACCAGCTGCTGTTGAGGGGGAGGCCACTTCGGCAAGGGAGGCGCCACGACACATTCAGCGCCAGCACCCACCTCAGCAGATGATCGGCAGCATTGACGAACGCGTCACCCGGTCAAGGCAAATCTCTCACTTTGCTCATTCTGCATTTGTTGCTGATTTTGAACCCCGGGATGTTGGACACGCTTTGATGGATCCGGATTGGGTTAATGCCATGCATGAGGAGCTTGAGAACTTTGAGAGAAATCGGGTTTGGGTTCTAGTGTCTCCACCTTCTGAGTGTCACCCAATTGGGACAAAATGGGTTTTCAAAAACAAACAGGGAGAAGATGGCCATGTTGTGAGAAACAAGGCCAGACTCGTAGCCCAGGGATATAGTCAGAAGGAGGGGATAGACTATGAGGAGACGTTTGCTCCTGTAGCTCGTTTGGAGGCAATTAGGATACTCTTGGCTTTTGCTGCATCCAAAGGTTTCAAACTTTTTCAAATGGATGTCAAGAGTGCCTTCTTAAACGGCTACATAGAAGAGGAGGTGTATGTTAGACAACCGCCCGGTTTTGAAAATCCCAAGTTTCCAAACCATGTCTTTAAACTCCACAAAGCTTTGTATGGTTTGAAACAAGCCCCTAGAGCCTGGTATGATAGATTGAAAACCTTTTTGCTTGCTAAGGGTTTTAAAATGGGATGTGTAGATAAAACGCTCTTTCTCCTCAAGCAAGGCACTGATACTCTCTTGGTCCAAATTTACGTGGATGATATCATTTTTGGTGGTTCTTCTCACGCTTTGGTTGCCAAGTTTGCAGATACTATGAGCAGGGAATTTGAGATGAGCATGATGGGCGAGTTGACGTTTTTCCTCGGGTTGCAAATCAAGCAATCCCGGGAAGGGACGTTCGTGCACCAGGGCAAGTACACCCGGGACATTCTGAAGAAATTCGATATGGGTGAGGCCAAGCCTCTTCCAACACCCATGTCGACCACGACGGCCCTGGATGCGGACAAGGAGGGAGAAGCAGTGGACCAGATGGAGTACCGAAGTATGATCGGGTTGCTGCTGTACCTGACGGCGACACGCCCGGACATTCAGTTCGCGGTATGTCTTTGCGCGCGATTTCAGTCTTCGCCGCGCACCTCTCACCGCCAGGCAGTCAAGCGCATTATGAGGTACTTATGCTTCACTCCTGAGTTTGGGATTTGGTATTCTGCTTCCTCCACCCTTTCCCTTTGTGGTTATTCCGATGCCGATTTTGCTGGTTGTCGCATTGAGCGCAAGTCCACTTCTGGGACTTGCCAGTTTATTGGTTCTTCTCTTGTGTCGTGGTCTTCTCGCAAGCAGTCTAGTGTTGCCCAGTCTACCACGGAGGCTGAGTATGTTGCTGCGGCTAGCTGCTGTTCCCAGTTACTCTGGATGATGGCCACTTTGCGTGATTTTGGTCTGAGCTTTTCTTGCGTTCCTTTGCTTTGTGACAGCACGAGTGCTATTAGCGTTGCTAAGAACCCCGTGCTTCACTCGAAGACCAAACACATTGATGTGCGCTTTCATTTTCTGCGAGACCATTATGAGAAGGGTGATATCGACCTTCGCCATGTCGATACTCATCATCAGTTGGCTGATATTTTCACCAAGCCGTTGGACCAATCAACCTTTAATCGGTTGAGAGGTGAGCTTGGTGTGTGTTTCCCCTTTTAGATGGGGGAACACTTTGGTTCTTGTACGATAGACTGACTCTTTTTCATTTGTCTTCGTTTTTCTTTTGCATTTCAGCATACGCTATTACATTCTGAGCTTCATGTATATATTCTTTAGAATGTGACTATGCTCTATTTAGTATGCTCTGATGCTTATGTTGATGCTATGTAGCTTATGCTCTTTCTGATCACTGATACATGCTGTGAGCTGAGCTATTTTTGAATGGTGAATCTGCTTAACAAACATAAAACTTGAGAATGTTCACCATTGAGATATGCAACTAGCATATGTAGGATGTGTTGAATTCACTCATGCTTTTCATATATGCTAGGTTGCTATGTCTCTAGTTCTAAGTCATTCACTTGCTTGGTATGTTCATATTCTGTTTAAAATCTGAACCAAGTTAAGTGAATTGGAAAGATCAAGATGGGATTGCTTGTCAACACATCACAGTTTCGAGACTGTTTCTCATTGCACTTTGAGTTAAACTTGAGCTGTGTAGTGTATGACCGAAACTGTTGCTTTAAGCTTCTGATTGCTTCTGCATAGGCTTTGCACAGTTGGAAAGTTAGGCAATGACAAGCTTTCAACCTCTCACAGTCACATGCTGAATTCTGAACTTGTGTAATTTCACCGCTGCAACTCCGATTAAAATTTGAAAACACAAGTCTATGTTTCATTCTGCAGCATGATGACTGAACTTTGCTAGGGGTAGTTCACCTTGCATACATGTTTAGCACTTGTCGGATTTCCTGTCTATACATGTCTTGTGCTATTTTGATGGTGAATACCTTTTTGGCTAAAAACTGCTCACTTTGCTCATATGTTCATATTTCATATTTGGTGATCAGCTTGAGCCTTCGCTAGCTTGTATACATTCTAGTGAGTCATTGGAGCTATACTGTTTAGAGCATCTTTGCATTTTCTTGACTATATTCCTGAAGCTGCTAACTTGCATCGTGACTCATATGCATTTTGGAAGGGGGACCAATTCTCTTATTGACACTTTTGATGGTGCATTTTCTGAGGGGGAGAAAATTTGCTTTCGGTTCTTTTTGCTTGATGGTGCATTTTCAACTAAGGGGGAAAATTAGGACAAATCATATCTTCCATGTTCAAAGGGGAGAGGAATCGGTTGTGTGCACCATGCAAGGGGGAGCTTAATCGGTTGTGTGCACCATGCAAGGGGGAGCTTGCTCATGATGAGTTTTTGAAATTTCCAATTGGTTCGGAGCGTTTCTTGCTAGTTGTGTTAAGCCTCTGTGCACCATGCAAGGGGGAGCTTCGCTTTTTCAATTGGTATTTGCTAGCGGTGTTGAGCCCGTTCTGCCTCTTCTTGAGGGCTAGTTTTGCTTTGCTTGGTTGCGTCGAGCCGTTGCCCATGTCTTTGGGGACCAAGTTGTCTTGCTCTTTCCACTTGACCTTCTTCGGCTTTGCTATGCTTTTGGGTCATTTGGTTGAGTTCTCTCTCTCCTTCTTTCTTCTTTCTTCCTTTCATCATGATTTGTGTTGGTAGTTGACAATGCACTCATCAAGGGGGAGATTGCGGATACATGGGTGTATACCGAGTCTCTGAGTGATGAGTGATTGTCAACTGGGATGATGCGCATGTTCTTTGGCTTGTGTTGTGTAGGTGTCGAGCACGGATACAGTGATCAGAGGCAAGGTGAAGGTCAAGTAGAGACGTGCCGTGCCGATGGACCGAGAGTGGCGAAGGGCGGACGTGAGGCTTGGACTGAGGGACCGGTGGCCCGAGGATCAGCTGTGGTGGCTGACAGCCTGGGACAGCGACAAGCGAAGACTTGCAGTCATGTGTTGCCTGAGTCGAGGACTTGGGGACACGTGTCAGTGGACGGGGTGCACGGGCGGTGCATCCCCTCTACAACTTCGGTTTGGTGGTAGAGCCAGAGAAAAACCATCGAGTGGACGGTTTCCAGGTTTGGGCCTCAAAACCTGGGCGCGGATGGTTTTCGAGTTTGGCCGCAAAACTCGGGCTGAGGACGGTTTCCAGGTTTGGGCCTCAAAACCTGGGTGCTGCGGGTTTGCTGAGTTTGGGCCACAAAACTCAGGCGCTGGTGGGCTGGTTTCCCGGTTTGGGCCTCAAAACCGGGGGTTGATCGTGAAGGCTGGTTTCCCGGTTTGGGCCTCAAAACCAGGGGCGGAGTCCATGAAGAGGACGCAGAGCGGTGGCGGCACGTGGCAGCAATCGGTGAGGTTGCGTCGAGGCAACGCTACCAGTTGTGCGGGCGTGGCCGTCGGATCCACCTACCATCGAGTTGGTCCAGAATAACCTTAGGGTTTAGCTGGTTCGCTCTGTAAGTAGTTAGGGGTAGAGTGGGAATCAGGAATAGTTAGAATTAGGATAAGTAGGGGGAGACACCCACCTCCCCATCTATCTCAGCTATTTGCTCTTTGCCTTCTAGGTTTTCCTGCTCTCCCACTCCCCTGCTGTAGCAAACCTGAGATCCACAGAGAAGAGAACAATACCTCTGTGCCCGTGAGATTTTGAGGAAGTGAGACCGTAATCTCACTATTATAGCATGTGGTAGCCACACGGTTGCAAATTCGTGGTTGTGATTCGCGTTTTGCTTGTGTTCTTCGCGGGATGCTTTTCTCCACGTTTTTCCCGTTGATCGATCTCTCTACTCGGTGCGTCTTTTGCAAATCCATTTGAACCCAAAGTCCATCCTATCACTAGTTGACTTGCGTGAACTTGGGTGAGAAAGTTTTTGTGGTGTCCCGCTGTGTTCTTAGGGAACATCCACCCATTCTCTTGGGTCATGGACATCACGCGCATCGGTTGTGCTTTTGGGGTTGATTCTCGGGACAGTGGCGACAAGTTTCCGAAAGGAAAATTTGTAGCTCCCAATCACCCCCCCTCTGGTCGCTTTCTGATTGCACTCTCGGTCCTTCAACGTGGTGGCAATCGGTGAGGTTGCGTCGAGGCAACGCTACCAGTTGTGCGGGCGTGGCCGTCGGATCACCACCTACCACGAGTTGGTCCAGAATAACCTTAGGGTTTAGCTGGTTCGCTCTGTAATTAGTTAGGGGTAGAGTGGGAACTAGAATTAGGATAAGTAGAGGGAGACACCGACCTCCCAATCTATCTCAGTCATTTTGCTCTTTGCTTCTAGGGTTTTTCTGCTCTCCCAATCCCCTGCTATAGCTACTGAGATCCGCAGAGAACCATACCTCTGTGTACTGGAGATTTTGAGGAAGTGAGACCACAATCTCACTATTGTAGCGTGTGGTAGCCACACGGTTGCAAATTCGTGGTTGTGATTCGCGTTTTGTTCGTGTTCTTCGCGGGTTGCTTTTCTCCACGATTTTCCCGTTGATCGATCTCTCTACTTGGTGCGTCTTTTGCAAATCCGTTTGAACCAAGATGTTCTAGATCGTGAGGCACTTCTTTCCACCGAAGGAATTCACCTCTAACCTCACGAGCTAGTAGATCGATCGATCTTTGTGTTGGTTCGGTTTTCATCTCCTCTCCCCCGAATTCCTTTGATTCATCGATTTGGAGATAGGTTCGAGCCATGATCTCCTATGAGTAGCTCACTATCCTCCTTGTGACTCATCTCTCCAAGTTTGAACCCTAGAGGTTTCGTTTAGGGAGAGATCAAGTTGAATCGGTGGACGAACGGAGCTGCGTCGGGGTGACCGGACGCTGTGATCGGGGTGACCGGACGCAGGGTCCAGAGTCCGGCCGTTGAAGGTTTGACCGGTTCAGTTTTCGTTGACTCGACCGGACGCTCTACTGATCATTGACCGGACTCACTCTTGCTACTGTTCATCAGGTTTGCCTTTTTGTGACCGGACGCTCGACTCCTGACCGGACGCTCAGACTCAGTGAGTCCGGTCAGGAACAGAGAGGTTCCAAAACGGGTTTTGGTTGACCGGACGCGTCCGGTGCCTCTTGACCGGACGCAGGCAGAGTCCGGTCAGCACTGTTCTGCGCTGTTTCGTCCACTGTTCGTTCGTCCGTTGATGGTTTTGGTTTTCGTCTTTTGCGTTGGGTTTCTAGAGTTGTGTAGTGTCTCGCTGTGCTTCTTGGAAGCATCCACCCTACATCTAGGGTCATGGACACTCGCAAGCTCTAGGTTTGCTCTTGGGGTCGACTCTCAGGACAGTGGCGATAAGTTTCTGAAAAGAAATTTGAAGCTTCCATTCACCCCCCCTCTGGTCGCTTTCTGATTGCACTCTCGGTCCTTCAGTTGGTATCAGAGCAGGTTAAGGATCTTCCACCTTAGCCGGTTCCAGATCCACAGAAGGCGACATGGATCGCGGCGTGGGCAAACCGCCGTTTTTCAATGGGACGAACTATGCGTATTGGAAGATATGCATGTCGGCCTATCTCCAGAGCATGGGCTCTTCTGTTTGAGAGATTTGCAACAAGGCCGATTACGTTGTTTTGGCTGCTCGTGCTACTCAGCTTCAGATGGATGAGCACGATGCCAATAGCCGAGCGCGTAACGCTCTTTTCTCCTGTTTGAGCATGTCCGAGTTTGATCGCGTTTCTCACCTCCCCACGGCTCGTGATATTTGGGTGACCCTCATGCGCTTCCATGAGGGAACCAATCAAGTCAAATCCCATCTCTACGAGTTGCACAAGCGGGAGTATGAGAACTTTCGACACATGCCTGGCGAGAGCATAGAAAGTTTATTCGCTCGCTTTCAGGTCATTATCAACAAGATGAGGGCTAACAAGGAGCTGTTGCCTTTTGATGATCATGAGAGAGCTTTGAAGCTTTTGCATACTCTCGATCGGTCGGTGTGGGACTCAAAGGTCCAGGCGATCATTGAATCGTCTAACTATGAGACCCTCACATGCGACGAGCTCTTTAGTAAGCTCAAGTCTAGTGAGATTGACGCCATGTCGAGGGCTTCTTATGAAAATCCTTCTGGCCCGACTATGGCTTTGGTTTCTGGCTCTTCTGCTAACCCCTCTGGAGGTTTTGCACTCTCTTCACTTCTTTCTGTCACATAGGAGCAGCTGGAGTTCATGGGGGATGACGAGTTGGCTTTGCTTGCCAACCGGTTCTCGCGGTTCCACAACAACCACATGAACCGTCGCCGCAGAGGAGGACGCTCAAGATGCTTTGAGTGCGGCGACCCCGACCACTTCATCGCCAACTGTCCCAAGAAGAACAAGCAATCTAGGAAGGGCGATCATGGGCACAAGTACGACTCCGGGAAGCGTAAGGAAAAGTATGTCCCCGCGAAGCAGATGCGAAAGGGCAGCTTCAACAAGGAGTACATCAAGAAGAAGTACTTGGAGAAGGCCCAGGCTGAGCAGCGTGCATTCTTCGCCACGCTCAGCGATGTCGACGACTCGGATGACGACTCCGCTTCCTCAAGCGAGGACGAGTCCGAGAAGAAGAAGAGGATTGAGGACAAGCTGAACGGCCTCTGCTTCTTCGCCGACAATGAGGGCTTCTGCACCATGGCCCTCGGCAAGGAGGTCGACGACGAGCTGGAGGACATCCCTCGGAACGACAACGACGACGACGACGACACCTCCCAGGTATCTCAGACCCCCGATGTGCTTTCTGCTGAGGTCGAGAAACTTACTGCCGCTCTCCTTAGTCAAGACAAGTTGCTTAGGCGTGCTGCTAGAGAGAGGAAGGAGTTTAGGCAGAAGTGGGAGGATACGGTGAAGGAACTTGAATCTGTCAAGTCCACCGTTGTTGTCACAGATGAGGAGGAGTGTGAGATGTGCTCCACACACATGACTGATCTTCTCACCTTGAGAAGTAAGTATGCTGTGTTGGTAGGAGAGGTGGATGAGCTTAGAGCTAGATCTTCGGTGCTTGGTGCGTGCAAGTCTTGTGCAGGCTTGCAATCCGAGTTGGCAGAGAAGAATGTCAAGATTGTGTCTCTTGAGGAGGCCAGCTCGGATAGCACTTGTGTGTCTAGATGCGCTTTGTGTGAGGGTTTGGAGATGGAGATAGCCAATGTGAAGCATGACAAGATGCAAACCGAGGAAGAAAACACATACCTTCGGACCATCTTGTCATGGGTGTCTAGTGGTGAGCCACAGCTTGGGATTATGATCTCCCAATTCAAGCGTGCTGCTGGAGGTCCTGGTGTAGGTTTTGCTCAGGGCGTTGATGCTTCTTCTTTTGGCAAGATTGGAGAGTCGAGTGGTCTTAACCCAAGTGAGAAGCCCAACTCCACCACTACTCCCAAGCTTACCAAGATTCCACCCAAAGAGCCACTCAAGCCTAACACCAAGGATGGGGTATTTGTTGAACCTCCAAGAGCTCCACCCAAGAAACAATCATGGGCTCCAAAACCAAACCACCTCAAGAACAAGCTAGACACCATGCCACCCATCCAAGAGGAGCTTATGCCACAGAAGGGCAAAGTGATCCATACCCACCACCGTGAGTACCAACAACCCCCTATGAGAGCGGTGAGGTACCATTGTGAGCACTGTGGGAGAGATGGACACTTGAGTGAGTTTTGCTTTCGGCGCAAGAGAGAGGCGCGCCGTGCAAAGGAGATGAACAACACGGGCATGTACCATCCCTTCCACGATGTACATGTGCCGAATGTTCAGAGGCGTGCTGTTAGGCCTAGAGGTCCAAAGCCTCAAGTTCCTAGGCCTAGGCCGCAAGGAGGTCGTGCCCGACGAGGTCCTGACTTTGCAGGATATGGACCCCGTGGCGGTGGCTTTGTTGAGCGTTACCTTCCATCGTGTTTTGAGTATCGCGATGGACGTTCCTTCCTTAGCGGACCACATTTTCCTGTGCATGGTGATCGCTTTCCCCGTAGGCGTGCTAGGAATGGTTTTTCTGCTAACCGTTCTTTTGAGCAGCCGGCCCAACACTGGTATTCTTCCTACTTCACTAACCCCAGTGTTGGACCGTATGCTAACACTATATCTTTTTATTGATGTAGGTAAAACGATTGGAGAACGTTTGGTTGGTGGATTCCGGTTGCTCGAGGCACATGACCGGAAACGCCAAGTGGTTCTCCAGTCTTAGTCTGGTCGCCGGAAAGGAATTTATCACCTTCGACGATAATAGCAAAGGTAAAGTGTTGTCTCGTGGGTCGGTGTGAGTTAATGAGCACTTTGTGTTGCGCGATGTTGCTCTTGTTTCTAACTTGCATTTTAACCTTTTTTCTGTTTCGCAACTCTTTGATGACGACTGTGAGATTCGTTTTAAGCCGAATCTCAGTCGTATTTTGGATCCTCAGGGCAATCTTGTTTGTGTGATTTCGCCCTTTGGGAAAGTCTTTCGTGCGAATTTCTCGGAGTCGTTTGGAGTTTCTCATTGTCTTGTGGCTGGACCTTCCTCCTCTGATCTTTGGAAGTGGCATAGGAGACTAGGACATTTGAGCTTCGACTTGCTTGCAAGGCTTAGTTCACTTGGCCTAATCCGAGGATTGCCCAAGTTGTGCATGGAGAAGGATCTTCTTTGCCATTCTTGTAGACATGGGAAGATGGTTGCTGCTCCCCACCATCTAGTGACTCAGGTCATGACCAAGCACCCTGGAGAGCTTTTGCACATGGACCTTGTTGGTCCGGCTCGGGTGAGCTCGGTTGGGGGGAAGTGGTATGTGCTTGTTGTTGTTGACGACTTCTCGAGATATTCATGGGTTTTCTTTTTAGCTAAAAAAACTGAGACTTTCTCTTTTGCTCGCAATCTGATTTTGCGTCTTCAGAATGAGTTCCCTTTGAACTCAATGCGAGCTATCCGTAGTGATAATGGTTCCGAGTTCAAAAACTCGGATTTTGAGAAGTTTTGTAACTCTTTGGGTTTAGAGCATCAGTTTTCTTCCCCCTACACACCGCCTCAGAATGGTGTTGTAGAAAGGAAGAATCGGACCCTTGTAGAGATGGCCAGAACGATGCTCGATGAGCATAAGACTCCTAGGCGATATTTGGCCGAGGCTATGAGCACTGCATGCTACATTTCCAATCGCATTTTTCTTCGAGCTTTCTTGAAAAAGACTTCTTATGAGTTGCGTTTTGGAAAATAGCCCAAATTGAGTTATTTTAGAGTTTTCGGTTGCCACTGTTTTATACTCAAGAAAGGCAACATGGACAAGTTTGAGTCTCGTTCTTCTGACGGTGTGTTTTTGGGTTATGGCACTCACACTCGAGCTTATCGTGTACTTAACCTTTATACTAACCGAGTCATGGAGACATCTAATGTCACCTTCGACGAGACCATGGTTTGTCCTTCTTCTCGTTTTGAGTGTGCAGGTGATCATGAGGTCGGTGAACCTCTTTTTGATGATGAGGATGAGGATGCTGAAGGTATGGGTGACCCAGCATTACCTCCATCTGTTGTGCCGCAAGGGGCAGCTTCTACTACGACTCACAGGCCCGATCCCTCTTCTTCGACTTGGGGGCCGTGGGATCCGCCACCCCGAGCGGTACCTTTTGTACCCGGGGAGGCACCAGCTGCTGTTGAGGGGGAGGTTTCTTCAGGTCGAGAGGCGCCACGACACATTCAGCGCCAACACCCGCCTCAACAGATGATCGGCAGCATCGGCGAACGTGTCACTCGGTCTAGGTCACAACAAATCTCTCACTTTGCTCATTCTGCATTTGTTGCTGATTTTGAACCCCGAGATGTTGGACACGCTTTGACGGATCCAGATTGGGTCAATGCCATGCATGAGGAGTTAGAGAATTTTGAGAGAAATTGGGTTTGGGTTTTGGTTCCACCTCCTACAAACTGTAATCCTATTGGGACAAAATGGGTTTTCAAAAACAAACAAGAAGAGGATGGCCACATTGTGAGGAACAAGGCCAGACTTGTAGCGAAGGGTTATAGTCAGAAAGAGGGGATAGACTATGAGGAGACTTTTGCTCCTGTAGCTCGTTTGGAGGCGATTAGGATACTCTTGGCTTTTGCTGCATCCAAAGGGTTTAAACTTTTTCAAATGGATGTCAAGAGCGCCTTCTGAAACGGCTACATAGAAGAGAAGGTGTATGTGAAACAACCCCCCGGTTTCGAAAATCCCAAGTTTCCAAACCATGTTTTTAAACATCACAAAGCTTTGTATGGTTTGAAACAAGCCCCTAGAGCCTGGTATGTGAAGGACCGAAAGTGCTACCAGAAAGCGACCAGAGGGGGGGGGGGGTGAATGGGAGCTTAAATTTCTTTTCAGAAACTAATAGCCTCTGCCCAGAAAAACAACCCCAAGAGCAAAACCGATGCGTGTCATGTCCACGACCCAAAAGAATGGGTGGATGTTCCCTAGGAACACAGCGGGACACCACAAAAACTTCCTCGCCCAAATCCACGCGAGTCAACTAGTGACAGGATGGAGTTTGGGTAACCTCAACCTCCCCTGAGCAACACGAGGGGGATTCCGGCTTTTTCGCAAAGCGGGAAGCCCGATTTCTGTAGAGCACAGAGTCGGGAATCCAACGCAAAAAGCGGATCTCAAATCAGAGCTCGAGCGCAAAAGATACGGACGAAAACGCGCGATCACTGCACTGACCGGACTCTGGATGCGTCCGGTCAGAGAAAACTCGCTCGGGAACCTTACTCGATTGGACCGGACTCTGGTTGACAGAGCGTCCGGTCTTAACCTGTGTGTCCGGTCACTTAAAAACAAGAGCGATGAACAGTGTATCTGTAGCGTCCGGTCAAACACCGTGTGGAGCATCCGGTCAAGGAGCGAAACTGAACAGTGAAGTGTTCAACGACCGGACTCACTCCCAGCGTCCGGTCATCCCGAGCCGAGCGTCCGGTCACCCCGAAAACCTGTTGTTCGTCCACCGATTCAACTCGATCTAACCCAAAACGAATCCTCTAGGGATCTAACTTGGTGAGAGGAGTCACAAGGAGGATAGTGAGCTATCTCTAAGAGATCATGGCTCGAACCTATCTTCAAATCGATGAATCGAAGAAATTCGGGGGAAGGGAGAAAAACTTGACCCGAAACGAAAATCAACCGATCTACTAGCTCGTGAAGTTAGAGGTGAATTCCTTCGGTGGAAAGAAGTGCCTCACGATCTAGAACAACTTGGTTCAAACGGATTTGCAAGAGATGCACCGAGCAAAGAGATCAATCGACGGGAAAAACGTGGAGAGAAGTAATCCACGAAGAACACAATCAAAACACGAATCACAACCACGAAATTGCAACCGTGTGGCTACCACACGCTACAACAGTGAGATTACGGTCTCACTTCCTCAAAATCTCACGGGCACAGAGGTATTGTTCTCTTCTCTGTGGATCTCAGTTCGCTACAGCAGAGGATGGGGAGAGCAGGAAAACCTAGAAGGCAAAGAGCAAATGGCTGAGATAGATGGGGAGGTGGGTGTCTCCCCCTACTTATCCTAATTCTAACTATTCCTAATTCCCACTCTACCCCTAACTACTTACAGAGCGAACCAGCTAAACCCTAAGGTTATTCTGGACCAACTCGAAGGTAGGTGGATCCGACGGCCACGCCCGCACAACTGGTAGCGTTGCCTCGACGCAACCTCACCGATTGCCCCCACGTGCCGCCACCACTCTGCGTCCTCTTCATGGACTCCGCCCCCGGTTTTGTGGCCGAAACCGGGAAACCAGGCCTTCACGTCCACCCCCGGTTTTGAGGCCCAAACCGGGAAACCAACCCACCGTAGCCTGAGTTTTGTGGCCCAAACTCAGCAAACCCGCAGCACCCAGGTTTTGAGGCCCAAACCTGGAAACCGTCCTTAGCCCGAGTTTTGTGGCCAAACTCGGAAACCATCCGCGCCCAGGTTTTGAGGCCCAAACCTGGAAACCGTCCATCCGATGGTTTTTCTCTGGCTCTACCACCAAACCGAAGCTGTAGAGGGGATGCACCGCCCGTGCACCCCGTCCACCGACACGTGTCCCCAGGTCCTCGACCCGAGCAACACCGTGCCCGCAAGTCTTCGCTCATCGCTGTCCCAGGCTGTCAGCCACCACAGCTGATCCTCGGGCCACCGGTCCCTCAGTCCAAGCCTCACGTCCGCCCTTCGCCACTCTCGGTCCCTCGGCACGACACGTCTCTACTTGACCTTCACCTTGCCTCTGATCACTGTCTCTGTGTTCGACACCTGCACAACACAAGCCAAAGAACATGCGATCAAACCCGTTGACAATCACTCATCACTTGAGACTCGGCATACACCCATGTATCCGCAATCTCCCCCTTGATGAGTGCATTGTCAACTACACACACAAATCATAATGGAAATAGAAAGAGGAAGAAGGAGAAGAGAGAACTCGACCAAATGACCCAAAAGCATAGCAAAGCCGAAGAAGGTCAAGTGGAAAGAGCAAGACAACTTGGTCCCCAAAGACATGGGCAACGGCTCGACGCGACCAAGCAAAGCAAAGCTAGCCCTCAAGAAGAGGTAGAATAGGCTCAACACCGCTAGCAAATACCAATTGAAAAATCAAAGCAAAATGCTAGTCCCTCAAGACAGAGGCACAGAGGCTCAACACAACTAGCAGAAAGCTCGACATCAACTAAAAAGCTCGAAACCAACTGAACTCAACTGAAACAAGGATGCGACTGCTAGTCCCTCAAGATAGAGGCAAAGGCTCAACACAACTAGCAAAGCGCTCCGAACCAATTGGAAATTTCAAAAATTCAGCAACGAGCAAACTCCCCCTTGCATGGTGCACACAACCGATTCCTCTCCCCTTAGTTGAACATGGAAGGCATGATTTGACCAAATTCTCCCCCTTAGATGAAAATGCACCATCAAGCAAAAAGAACCGAAAGCAAATTTTCTCCCCCTCAGAAAATGCACCATCAAAAGTGTCAATAAGAGAATTGGTCCCCCTTCCAAAATGCATATGAGTCACGATGCAAGTTAGCAGCTTCAAGAATATAGTCAAGAAAATGCAAAGATGCTCTAAACAGTATAGCTCCAATGACTCACTAGAATGTATACAAGCTAGCGAAGGCTCAAACTGATCACCAAATATGAAATATGAACATATGAGCAAAGTGAGCAGTTTTTAGCCAAAGAGGTATTCACCATCAAAATAGCACAAAACATGTATAGACAGGAAATCAGACAAGTGCTAATCATGTATACAAGGTGAACTACCCCTAGCACAGTTCAATCATCATGCTATAGAATGAAACATAACTTGTGATTTCAAATTTTAGATCGGAGTTGCAGCGGTGAAATAGCACAAGTTCAGAATTTAGCATGTGATTGAGAGAGGTTGAAAGCTTGTCATTGCCTAACTTTTCAACTGTGCGAAGCCTATGCAGAAGCAATCAGAAGCTTAAAGCAACAGTTTCGGTCATACACTACACAACTCAAGTTTAACTCAGAGTGCAATGAGAAACAGTCTCAAAACTGTGATGTGTTGACAAGCAGTCCCATCTCGATCTTTTCAATCTACTTAAAACTTGGTTCATTTTATTGATAGAATATGAACATACCAAGCAAGTGAGTGACTCAGAACTAGAGACATAGCAACCTAGCATATATGAAAAGCACGAGTGAATTCAACACATCCTACACATGCTAGTTGCATATCTCAATGGTGAACATTTTCATGTTTAAGTTCATTAAGCAGGTTCACCATTCAAAATAGCTCAGCTCACAACATGTATCAGTGATCAGAAAGAGCATAAGCTACTAGTATCAATACATAGCATCGAAGCATACTACATAGAGCATAATCACATTCTAAAGATTATATACATGAAGCTCAGAATGTAAAAGCGTATGCTGAAAAGCAAAAGAAAACAAGACAAACGAAAAACAGTCAGTCTATGATACAAGAACCAAAATGTTTCCCCCATCTAAAAGGGGAAACACACACCAAGCTCGCCTCTCAACCGATTAAAGGTTGATTCGTCCAACGGCTTGGTGAAAATATCTGCCAACTGATGGTGAGTATCGACATGGCGAAGGTCGATATCACCCTTCTCATGGTGGTCTCGCAGAAAATGAAAGCGCACATTAATGTGTTTGGTCTTCGAGTGAAGCACGGGGTTCTTAGGAACACTAATAGCACTCGTGCTATCACAAAGCAAAGACACGCGAGTAAAGCTCAGACCAAAATCACGCAAAGTGGCCATCATCCAAAGCAACTGAGAACAACAGCTAGCCGCAGCAACATATTCAGCCTCTGTGGTAGACTGAGCGAGACTAGACTACTTGCGAGAAGACCACGAAACAAGAGAAGAACCAATAAACTAACAAGTCCTAGAAGTGGACTTGCGCTCAACACGGCAACCAGCAAAATCGGCATCGGAATAACCACAAAGGGAGAGGGTGGAGGAAGCTGAATACCAAATCCCGAACTCAGGTGTGAAACGAAGGTACCTGAAAATGCGCTTCACCGGCTGACGGTGAGAAGTGCGCGGCGACGCTTGAAAGCGCGCACACAGACACACCGCGAACTGGATGTCCGGGCGTGTCGCCGTCAGGTAGAGAAGCGACCCGATCATGCTTCAGTACTCCTTCTGGTCCACAGCTTCTCCATCCTTGTCTGCATCCAGGGCCGTCGTGGTCGACATGGGTGTTGGAAGAGGCTTGGCCTCACCCATCGAACCTCTTCAGCAAGTCTTTGGTGTACTTGCCCTGGTGCACAAACGTCCCTTCTCGGGATTGCTTAATTTGCAATCCGAGAAAGAAAGTCAGCTCGCCCATCATACTCATCTCGAACTCCCTGCTCATAGTATCTGCAAACTTGGAAACCAAAGCGTGAGAAGAACCACCGAAAATGATATCATCCACGTAAATCTGGACCAAGAGAGTATCGTTGCCTTGCTTGAGGAGAAAGAGCGTTTTATCCACACATCCCATTTTAAAACCCTTAGCAAGCAAAAAGGTTTTCAACCTATCATACCAGGCTCTAGGGGCTTGTTTCAAACCATATAAAGCTTTGTGGAGTTTGAAAACATGGTTTGGAAACTTGGGATTTTCAAAACCGGGGGGTTGTTCAACATAAACCTCTTCTTCTATGTAGCCATTTAAGAAGGCACTATTGACATCCATTTGAAAAAGTTTGAAACCTTTGGATGCTGCAAATGCCAAGAGTATCCTAATAGCCTCCAAACGAGCTACAGGAGCAAAAGTCTCCTCATAGTCTATCCCCTCCTCCTGACTATAGCCCTTCGCTACAAGCCTGGCCTTGTTTCTAACAACGTGGCCATCCTCTCCTTGCTTGTTTTTGAAAACCCATTTTGTCCCAATAGGCTTACAGTCTGGAGGAGGTGGAACTAAAACCCAAACCCGATTTCGCTCAAAGTTCTCTAACTCCTCATGCATGGCATTGACCCAATCCGGATCCGTCAAAGCGTGTCCAACATCTCGGGGCTCAAAATCAGCAACAAAAGCAGAATGAGCAAAGTGAGAGATTTGAGACCTGGACCAAGTGACACGTTTGTCAATGTCGCCGATCATCTGCTGAGGGGGGTGTTGGCGCTGGATGTGTCGTGGCGCCTCCCGTGCAGAAGTGATCTCCCCTTCAACAGCAGCTGGTGCCTCCCCGGGTACAAAAGGTACCGCTCGGGGTGGCGGATCCCACGGCCCCCAGGAAGAAGAAGTGTCGGGGCCGTGAGTTGTAGTAGAAGCCTCTCCTTGCGGCACAACAGGTGGAGGGGGTGCTGGATCATCCATACCTTCAGCACCCTCATCCTCGTCATCAAAAAGAGGCTCATCAACCTCATGATCACCTGCACGCTCAAAACGAGAAGAAGGACAAACCATGGTCTCGTCGAAGGTGACATCTGATGTCTCCATGACTCGGTTAGTGTCAAGGTTAAGTACACGATAAGCTCGAGTGTGAGTGCCATAACCCAAAAACACACCGTCAGAAGAACGAGACTCAAACTTGTCCAAGTTGCCCTTTTTGAGTATAAAACAGTGGCAACCAAAAACTCGAAAATAACTTACCTTGGGCAGTTTTCCAAAACGCAACTCATAAGAGGTCTTTTTCAAGAAAGCTCGGAGAAAAATGCGATTGGAAATATAGCATGCAGTGTTCATAGCTTCGGCCCAATATCGCCTAGGAGTCCTATGCTCATCGAGCATCGTCCTGGCCATCTCTACAAGGGTCCGATTCTTCCTCTCTACAACACCATTTTGGGGCGGTGTGTAGAGGGAAGAGAACTGATGCTCCAAACCCAAAGAGTTACAAAACTTCTCAAAATCCGAATTCTTGAATTCGGAACCATTATCACTACGGATAGCTTGCATCGAGTTCAAAGGGAACTCGTTCTGAAGATGCAAAATCAGGTTGCGAGCAAAGGAGAAAGTCTCGGTCTTCTCAGATAAAAAGAAGACCCCCGAATATCTCGAATAGTCATCAACAACAACAAGCACATACCACTTCCCTCCAACTGAGCTCACCCGAGCCGGACCAACAAGGTCCATGTGCAAAAGCTCTCCAGGGTGCTTGGTCATGACCTGAGTCACTGGATGGTGGGGAGCGGCAACCATCTTCCCATGTCTACAAGAGTGGCAAACAAGATCCTTCTCCATATGCAACTTGGGCAATCCTTGGATTAGGCCAAGTGAACTAAGCCTTGCAAGCAAGTCGAAGCTCAAATGTCCAAGTCTCCTATGCCACTTCCAAAGATCAGGGGAGGAAGGTCTAGCCACAAGACAACGAGAAATGCCAAAAGACTCCGAGAAATTCGCACGAAAGACTTTTCCAAAGGGCGAAATCATACAAACAAGATTGCCCTGAGGATCCACAATACGACTGAGATTCGGTTTAAAACGAATCTCATAGTCGTCGTCAAAGAGTTGTGAAACAGAAAGAAGGTTAAAATGCAAGTTAGAAACAAGAGCAACATCGCGCAACACAAAGTGCTCATTAACTCGCACCGACCCACGAGACAAAACCTTACCTTTGCTATTGTCGCCGAAGGTGATAAACTCCTTTCCAGCGACTGGACTAAGACTGGAGAACCACTTGGCGTTTCCGGTCATGTGCCTCGAGCAACCGGAATCCACCAACCAAACGTTCTCCAATCGTTTTACCTATATCAATAAAAAGACATAGGGTGAGCATACGGTCCAACACTGGGGTTAGTGAAGTAGGAAGAATACCAGTGTTGGGCCGGCTGCTCAAAAGAACGGTTAGCGGAAAAACCATTCCTAGCATGCCTACGGGGAAAGCGATCACCACGCTGAGGAAAACGTGGTCCGCTAAGGGAAGAGCGTCTATCGCGATACTCAAAACGCGGTGGGGGAAAACGCTCCACAACAAAGCCACCGCCACGGGGTCCATAGCCTACAACTGCAGGCTCCCGCCGGGCACATCCTCTCCGCTGCCTAGGCCTGGGAACTTGAGGTTCTGGACCTCTGGGCCTAGTTGCACGTCTCTGAACATTCGGCGCATGTACATCATGGAAAGGATGGTACATGTCCACATTGTTCATCTCCCTTGCACGGCGCGCCTCTCTCTTACGCTGAAAGCAAAACTCACTCAAGTGTCCATCTCGCCCACAGTGCTCACAATGGTACCTCACCGCTCTCAAAGGGGGTTGTTGGTACTCACGGTAGTGGGTATGGATCACTTTGCCCTTCTGTGGCATAAGCTCCTCCTGGATGGGTGGCATGGTGTCCAGCTTGTTCTTGAGGTGGTTTGGTTTGGGAGCCCATGATTGTTTCTTGGGTGGAGCTCTCAGAGGCTCAACAAAGACCCCATCCTTGGTGTTAGGCTTGAGTGGCTCTTTGGGTGGAATCTTGGTAAGCTTGGGAGTATTGGTGGAGTTGGGCTTCTCACATGGGTTAAGACCACTCGACTCTCCAATCTTCCCAAAAGATGAAACATCAACACCCGGAGCAAAACCTACACCAGGACCTCCAGCAGCTCTTGAATTGGGAGATCATCATCCCGAGCTGTGGCTCACCACTAGACACCCATGACAAGATGGTCCGAAGGTATGTGTTTTCTTCTTCGGTTTGCATCTTGTCATGCTTCACGTTTGCGATCTCCATCTCCAAACCCTCACAAAGAACACACCTAGCCACACATGTGCTACCTGAGTTGGCCTCTTCAAGAGACACAATCTTGGCATTCTTCTCTGCCAACTCAGATTGCAAGACAGGACAAGTCTTGCACGCACCCAACAGCGAGGGTCTAGCCTTCAGCTCATCCACCTCTCCTACCAACGCAACATACTTACCTCTCAAAGTGAGAAGGTCAGACATGTGCTTGGTGCACATCTCACACTCCACCTCCTCAGAAACGACCACGGTGGACTTAGCAAACTCAAGCTCCCTCACCGTGTCCTCCCATTTCTGCCTAAACTCCCTGCGCTCTCTAGCAGCACGCCTAAGCAACTTGTCCTGACTAAGCAAGGCGGCAGTAAGCTTCTCGACCTCAGCAGAAAGCTCGTCGTGGGTGAGAGATACCTGAGAGGTGTCGTCGTCGTCGTCGTTCCGAGGGGTGTCCTCCAGCTTGCCGTTGACCTCATCACCAAGGGCCATGGTGCAGAGGCCGTCGTCGTCGGCGAAGAAGCATAGACCTTTCAGCTTGTCCTCGATCCTCTTCTTCTTCTCGGACTCGTCATCGCTTGAGCAAGCGGAGTCGTCATCCGAGCCGTCGACGTCGCTGAGCGTGGCGAAGAACGCACGCTGCTCAGCCTGGGCCTTCTCCAAGTACTTCTTCTTGACGTACTCCTTGTCGAAGCCGCCCCTCCGCTTGTGCCTCGCGGGGACGTACTTCTCATTGCGCTTGCCGAAGTCGTACTTGTGCCCATGATCGCCCTTCCCGGATGTGTTCTTCTTCTTGGGACAGTTGGCGATGAAGTGGTCGGGGTCGCCGCACTCAAAGCATCCTGAGCGTCCTCCTCTGCGGTGACGGTTCATGCGGTTGTTGTGGAACCGCGAGAACCGGTTGGCGAGCATCGCCAACTCGTCATCCCCCAAAGACTCCAGCTGGTCCTCTGTGACAGAAAAGAGTGAAGAAAGTGCAAATCCTCCAGAGGGGTTAGCAGAAGAGCCAGAAACCAAAGCCATAGTCGGGACGAAAGGATTTTCATAAATAGCCCTCGACATGGTGTCAATCTCACTAGACTTGAGCTTACTAAAGAGCTCGTCGCAGGTGAGGGTCTCATAGTTAGACGATTCGATGATCGCCTGGACCTTTGAGTCCCACACCGACCGATCAAGAGTGTGCAAAAGCTTCAAAGCCCTCTCATGATCGTCAAAAGGCAACAGCTCCTTGTTCGCTCTCATCTTGTTGACAATGACCTGAAAGCGAGCGAATAAGCTCTCTATGCTCTCGCCAGGCATGTGTCGAAAGTTCTCGTACTCCCGCTTGTGCGACTCGTAGAGACGGGATTTGACTTGAGTGGTTCCCTCATGGAAGCGCATGAGGGTCGCCCAAATCTCCCGAGCCGTGGGGAGGTGAGAAACGCGATCAAACTCAGACATGCTCAAACAGGAGAAAAGAGCGTTACGAGCTCGGCTATTTGCTTCGTGCTCATCTATCTGAAGCTGAGTGACATGAGCAGCCAAGACAACGTAATCGGCCCTGTTGCAAATCTCCCAAACAGAAGAGCCCATGCTCTGGAGATAGGCCGACATGCGTATCTTCCAATACGCATAGTTCGTCCCATCAAAGAACGGTGGTTTGCCCATGCCGCGATCCATGTCGCCTTCTGTGGATCTGGAACCGGCTAAGGTGGAAGATCCTTAACCTGCTCCGATACCAATTGAAGGACCGAAAGTGCTACCAGAAAGCGACCAGAGGGGGGGGGGTGAATGGGAGCTTAAATTTCTTTTCAGAAACTAATAGCCTCTATCCCAGAAAAACAACCCCAAGAGCAAAACCGATGCGCGTGATGTCCACGACCCAAGAGAATGGGTGGATGTTCCCTAGGAACACAGCGGGACACCACAAAAACTTCCTCACCCAAATCCACGCGAGTCAACTAGTGACAGGATGGAGTTTGGGTAACCTCAACCTCCCCCGAGCAACGTGAGGGGGATTCAGGCTTTCTCTTTTGCTCGCAATCTGATTTTGCGTCTTCAGAATGAGTTCCCTTTGAACTCAATGCGAGTTATCCGTAGTGATAATGGTTCCGAGTTCAAAAACTCGGATTTTGAGAAGTTTTGTAACTCTTTGGGTTTAGAGCATCAGTTTTCTTCCCCTTACACACCGCCTCAGAATGGTGTTGTAGAAAGGAAGAATCCGACCCTTGTAGAGATGGCCAGGACGATGCTCGATGAGCATAAGACTCCTAGGTGATATTGGGCCGAGGCTATGAGCACTGCATGCTATATTTCCAATCGCATTTTTCTTCGAGCTTTCTTGAAAAAGACTTCTTATGAGTTGTGTTTTGGAAAACAGCCCAAATTGAGTTATTTTAGAGTTTTCGGTTGCCATTGTTTTATACTCAACAAAGGCAACTTGGACAAGTTTGAGTCTCGTTCTTCTGACGGTGTATTTTTGGGTTATGGCACTCACACTCGAGCTTATCGTGTACTTAACCTTTATACTAACCGAGTCATGGAGACATCCGATGTCACCTTCGACGAGACCATGGTTTGTCCTTCTCGTTTTGAGCGTGCAGGTGATCATGAGGTCGGTGAACCTCTTTTTGATGATGAGGATGAGGATGTTGAAGGTATGGGTGACCCAGCATCACCTCCATCTGTTGTGCCGCAAGGGGCAGCTTCTACTACGACTCACGGGCCCGATCCCTCTTCTTCGACTTGGGGGCCGTGGGATCCGCCACCCCGAGCGGTACCTTTTGTACCCGGGGAGGCACCAGCTGCTGTTGAGGTGGAGGTTTCTTCAGCTCGAGAGGCGCCACGACACATTCAGCGCCAACACCCGCCTCAACAGATGATCGGCAGCATCGGCGAACGTGTCACTCGGTCTAGGTCACAACAAATCTCTCACTTTGCTCATTCTGCATTTGTTGCTGATTTTGAACCCCGAGATGTTGGACACGCTTTGACGGATCCAGATTGGGTCAATGCCATGCATGAGGAGTTAGAGAATTTTGAGAGAAATTGGGTTTGGGTTTTGGTCCCACCTCCTCCAGACTGTAATTCTATTGGGACAAAATGGGTTTTCAAAAACAAACAAGGAGAGGCTGGCCAGATTGTGAGGAACAAGGCCAGACTTGTAGCGAAGGGTTATAGTCAGAAGGAGGGGATAGACTATGAGGAGACTTTTGCTCCTGTAGCTCGTTTGGAGGCGATTAGGATACTCTTGGCTTTTGCTGCATCCAAAGGGTTTAAACTTTTTCAAATGGATGTCAAGAGCGCCTTCCTAAACGGCTACATAGAAGAGGAGGTGTATGTGAAACAACCCCCCGGTTTCGAAAATCCCAAGTTTCCAAACCATGTTTTTAAACATCACAAAGCTTTGTATGGTTTGAAACAAGCCCCTAGAGCCTGGTATGTGAAGGACCGAAAGTGCTACCAGGAAGCGACCAGAGGGGGGGGTGAATGGGAGCTTAAATTTCTTTTCAGAAACTAATAGCCTCTATCCCAGAAAAACAACTCCAAGAGCAAAACCTCCCCCGAGCAACACGAGGGGGATTCAGGCTTTTTCGCAAAGCGGGAAGCCCGATTTCTATAGAGCACAGAGTCGGGAATCCAACGCAAAAAGCGGATCTCAAATCGGAGCTCGAGCGCAAAAGATACGGACGAAAACGCGCGATCACTGCACTGACCGGACTCTGGATGCGTCCGGTCACTGACCACCGGACGCGTCCGGTCAGAGAAAACTCGCTCGGGAACCTTACTCGATTGGACCGGACTCTGGTTGACAGAGCGTCCGGTCTTAACCTGTGCGTCCGGTCACTTAAAAACAAGAGCGATGAACAGTGTATCCGTAGCGTCCGGTCAAACACCGTGTGGAGCGTCCGGTCAAGGAGCGAAACGGAACAGTGAAGTGTTCAACGACCGGACTCACTCCCAGCGTCCGGTCAGCCCGAGCCGTGCGTTCGGTCACCCCGAAAACCTGTTGTTCATCCACCGATTCAACTCGATCTCACCCAAAATGAATCCTCTAGGGATCTAACTTAGTGAGAGGAGTCACAAGGAGGATAGTGAGCTATCTCTAAGAGATCATGGCTCGAACCTATCTTCAAATCGATGAATCGAAGAAATTCGGGGGAAGGGAGAAAAACTTGACCCAAAACGAAAATCAACCGATCTACTAGCTCGTGAAGTTAGAGGTGAATTCCTTCGGTGGAAAGAAGTGCCTCACGATCTAGAACAACTTGGTTCAAACGGATTTGCAAGAGATGCACCGAGCAAAGAGATCAATCGACGGGAAAAACGTGGAGAGAAGTAATCCACGAAGAACACAATCAAAACACGAATCA
Organism: Coix lacryma-jobi var. lacryma-jobi; assembly: GCA_009763385.1. NCBI lineage: Eukaryota > Viridiplantae > Streptophyta > Magnoliopsida > Poales > Poaceae > Coix > Coix lacryma-jobi. The sequence goes on along the minus strand of CM019822.1, from coordinate 89,784,835 downwards.
CAACCACGAAATTGCAACCGTGTGGCTACCACACGCTACAACAGTGAGATTACGGTCTCACTTCCTCAAAATCTCACGGGCACAGAGGTATTGTTCTCTTCTCTATGGATCTCAGTTCGCTACAGCAGAGGATGGGGAGAGCAGGAAAACCTAGAAGGCAAAGAGCAAATGGCTGAGATAGATGGGGAGGTGGGTGTCTCCCCCTACTTATCCTAATTCTAACTATTCCTAATTCCCACTCTACCCCTAACTACTTACAGAGCGAACCAGCTAAACCCTAAGGTTATTCTGGACCAACTCGAAGGTAGGTGCATCCGACGGCCACACCCGCACAACTGGTAGCGTTGCCTCGACGCAACCTCACCGATTGCCGCCACGTGCCGCCACCGCTCTGCGTCCTCTTCACGGACTCCGCCCCCGGTTTTGTGGCCGAAACCGGGAAACCAGGCCTTCACGTCCACCCCCGGTTTTGAGGCCCAAACCGGGAAACCAGCCCACCGTAGCCTGAGTTTTGTGGCCCAAACTCAGCAAACCCGCAGCACCCAGGTTTTGAGGCCCAAACCTGGAAACCGTCCTCAGCCCGAGTTTTGTGGCCAAACTCAGAAACCATCCGCGCCCAGGTTTTGAGGCCCAAACCAGGAAACCGTCCATCCGATGGTTTTTCTCTGGCTCTACCACCAAACCGAAGCTGTAGAGGGGATGCACCGCCCGTGCACCCCGTCCACCGACACGTGTCCCCAGGTCCTCTACCCGAGCAACACCGTGCCCGCAAGTCTTCGCTCGTCGCTGTCCCAGGCTGCCAGCCACCACAGCTGATCCTCGGGCCACCGGTCCCTCAGTCCAAGCCTCACGTCTGCCCTTCGCCACTCTCGGTCCCTCGGCACGGCACGTCTCTACTTGACCTTCACCTTGCCTCTGATCACTGTCTCTATGCTCGACACCTGCACAACACAAGCCAAAGAACTTGCGATCAAACCCGTTGACAATCACTCATCACTTGAGACTCGGCATACACCCATGTATCCGCAGTATGATAGGTTGAAAACCTTTTTGCTTGCTAAGGGTTTTAAAATGGGATGTGTGGATAAAACACTCTTTCTCCTCAAGCAAGGCAATGATACTCTCTTGGTCCAGATTTACGTGGATGATATCATTTTCGGTGGTTCTTCTGACGCTTTGGTTGCCAAGTTTGCAGATACTATGAGGAGGGAGTTTGAGATGAGCATGATGGGCGAGCTGACGTTTTTCCTCGGGTTGCAAATCAAGCAATCCCGAGAGGGAACGTTCATGCACCAGGGCAAGTATACCAAGGATATCCTGAAGAAATTCGATATGGGTGAGGCCAAGCCTCTTCCAACACCCATGTCGACCACGACGGCCCTGGATGCGGACAAGGAAGGAGAAGCTGTGGACCAAGAGGAGTACCGGAGTATGATCGGGTCGCTGCTGTACCTGACGGCGACACGCCCGGACATCCAGTTCGCCATGTGTCTTTGCTTACGATTTCAGTCTTCGCCGCGCACTTCTCATCGTCAGGCAGTCAAGCGCATTATGAGGTACTTATGCTTCACTCCAGAATTTGGGATTTGGTATTCTGCTTCCTCCACCCTCTCCCTTTGCGGTTATTCTGATGCCGATTTTGCTGGTTGCCGCATTGAGCGCAAGTCCACTTCTGGGACTTGTCAGTTTATTGGTTCTTCTCTTGTATCGTGGTTTTCTCGCAAGCAGTCTAGTGTCGCCCAGTCTACCACGGAGGCTGAGTATGTTGCTGCGGCTAGATGTTGTTCCCAGGTGCTTTGGATGATGGCCACTTTGCGTGATTTTGGTCTGAGCTTTTCTCGTGTTCCTTTGCTTTGTGACAGCACGAGTGCTATTAGCGTTGCTAAGAACCCCGTGCTGCACTCTAAGACCAAACACATTGATGTGCGCTTTCATTTTCTGCGAGACCACTATGAGAAGGGTGATATCGACCTTCGCCATGTCGATACTCATCATCAGTTGGCTGATATTTTCACCAAGCCTTTGGACCAATCAACTTTGGCTAGGTTGAGAGGCGAGCTTGGTGTGTGTTTCCCCTTCTAGATGGGGGAAACATTTTTTATTCTTGTTTTATAGACTGACTCTTTTTCTTTGGTTTCATCATGCATCTTTGCATTTCATCTTGCATATTTACATTTAGAGCTTCATGTATATAATCTTTAGAATGTGACTATGCTCTGTATAGTGTATGCTCCGATGTTTTAGGATGATGCTTGTAGCTTATGCTCTTTCTGATCACTGATACATGTTGCGAGCTGAGCTATTTTATGAATGGTGAACTTGCTTAATGACCTTAAAACTTGAAATTGTTCACCATTGAGATATGGAACTAGCATGTATAGGATGTGTTGAATTCACTCGTGCTTTTCATATATGCTAGGTTGCTATGTCTCTAGTTCTAAGTCATTCACTTGCTTGGTATGTTCATATTCTGTTTTAAATTTGAACCAAGTTAAGTAAATTGGAAAGATCGAGATGGGATTGCTTGTCAACACATCACGGTATCAAGACTGTTTCTCATTGCACATTGAGTTAAACTTGAGTCGTGTAGTGTATGACCGAAACTGTTGCTTTAAGCTTCTGATTGCTTCTGCATAGGCTTCGCACAGTTGAAAAGTTAGGCACTGACAAGCTTTCAACCTCTCGCAATCATATGCTGAAATTTGAACTTGTGTAATCTAACCGCTGCAACTCCGATAAAATTTGAATACACAAGTCTATGTTTCATTCTATAGCATGATGATTGAACTTTGCTAGGGGTAGTTCACCTTGTATACATGTTTAGCACTTGTTTGACTTCCTGTCTATACATGCTTAGTGCTATTTTGATGGTGAATACCTTTTTGGCTGAACATTGCTCACATGTTCATATTTTGTATATGGTGATCAGTTTGAGCCTTTGCTAGCATTCTGTGCATTTTATGAGTCATCGGATCAACATTTTGTCGAGCATCTTCATACTCTATCGAATATATTCCTAAAGCTGCTAACTTGCATTTTAACTCATGCATTTGGAGGGGAGATTCTTGATAGTGCATTTTCAACTAAGGGGGGAGAAAATATCGCAAATCATCCGAGTTGAACTAAGGGGGTGAAATGATTTCCTGGTTGTGTGCACTATTTGATGGGGAGTTTGCTCGCTGCGGAGTTTTCGAGCTGGTAACAGTTGGTTCAGAGCATTTTTGGTAGCTAGTTGTGTTGAGCCTTTGCCTCTTTCTTGAGGGACTAGCAACTTTGTCTTTATGCTCTTCAGTTGGTATCAAGTTTTCTTCAGTTGGTATCGAGTTTCCTCGCTAGCGGTGTTGAGCCCGTTCTGCCTCTTCTTGAGGGCTAGCTCTGTTTTGCTAGAATTTCAGTTGATCCTTCAATTGGTATCAAGCTTTCTCGCTAGCGGTGTTGAGCTTGTTCTACCTCTTCTTGAGGGCTAGCTTTGCTTTGCTTGGTTGCGTCGAGCCGTTGCCCATGTCTTTGGGAACCAAGTTGTTTTGCTCTTTCCACTTGATTTTCTTCGGCTTTGCTATGCTTTTGGGTCATTTGGTCGAGTTCTCTCTCCTTCTTCCTTCCTTCCTCTACTCCATTATGATTTGTGTTGGTAGTTGACAATGCACTCATCAAGGGGGAGATTGCGGATACATGGGTGTATGCCGAGTCTCTGAGTGATGAGTGATTGTCAACTGGGATAATGCGCATGTTCTTTGGCTTGGGTTGTGCAGGTGTCGAGCACGGATACAGTGACAGTGTTCGAAGGCAAGGTGAAGGTCAAGTAGAGACGTGTCGTGCCGATGGACCGAGAGTGGCGAAGGGCGGACGTGAGGCTTGGACTGAGGGACTGGTGGCCTGAGGATCAGCTGTGGTGGCTGACAGCCTGGGACAGCGACGAGCGAAGACTTGCGGGCATGGTGTTTCTTGGGTCGAGGACCTAGGGACACGTGTCGGTGGACGGGGTGCACGGGCGGTGCATCCCCTCTACGGCTCGGTTTGGTGGTTGAGCCACAGAAAAACCACCGAGTGGACGGTTGCCAGGTTTGGGCCTCAAAACCTGGGCGCTGATGGTTTCTGAGTTTGGGCCACAAAACTCGAGCTGAGGACGGTTTTCAGGTTTGGGCCTCAAAACCTGGGTGCTGCGGGTTTCTGGGTTTGGGCCACGAAACTCAGGCGATGGACGGCTGGTTTCCCGGTTTGGGCCTCAAAACCGGGGGTTGGTCGTGAAGGCTGGTTTCCCGGTTTGCGCCACAAAACCGGGGGCGAAGTCCGGGAAAAGGACGAGCAGAGAGGTGGCGTCACGTGGCGGCAATCGGTGAGGTTGCGTCGAGGCAACGCTACCAGTTGTGCGGGCGTGGCCGTCGGATCACCACCTACCACGAGTTGGTCCAGAATAACCTTAGGGTTTAGCTGGTTCGCTCTGTAATTAGTTAGGGGTAGAGTGGGAATTAGAATTAGGATAAGTAGAGGGAGACACCCACCTCCCAATCTATCTCAGTCATTTTGCTCTTTGCTTCTAGGGTTTTTCTGCTCTCCCAATCCCCTGCTGTAGCTACTGAGATCCGCAGAGAACCATACCTCTGTGTACTGGAGATTTTGAGGAAGTGAGACCGTAATCTCACTATTGTAGCGTGTGGTAGCCACACGGTTGCAAATTCGTGGATGTGAGTCGCGTTTTGTTCGTGTTCTTCGCGGGTTGCTTTTCTCCATGATTTTCCCGTTGATCGATCTCTCTACTTGGTGCGTCTTTTGCAAATCCGTTTGAACCAAGATGATCTAGATCGTGAGGCACTTCTTTCCACTGAAGGAATTCACCTCTAACCTCACGAGCTAGTAGATCGATCGATCTTTGTGTTGGTTCAGTTTTCATCTCCTCTCCCCCGAATTCCTTTGATTCATCGATTTGGAGATAGGTTCGAGCCATGATCTCCTAGGAGTAGCTCACTATCGTCCTTGTGACTCATCTCTCCAAGTTTGAACCCTAGAGGTTTCATTTAGGGAGAGATCGAGTTGAATCGGTGGATGAACAGAGCTGCGTCGGGGTGACCGGACGCAGGGTCCAGAGTCCGGTCGTTGAAGGTTTGACCGGTTCAGTTTTCGTTGACTCGACCGGACGCTCTACTAATCATTGACCGGACTCACTCTTGCTACTGTTCATCAGGTTTGCCTTTTTGTGACCGGACACTCGACTCCTTCCCGGACGCTCAGACTCAATGAGTCCAGTCAGGAACAGAGAGGTTCCAAAACGGGTTTTGGTTGACCGGACGCGTCCGGTGCCTCTTGACCGGACGCAGGCAGAGTCCGGTCAGCACTGTTCTGCGCTGTTTCGTCCACTGTTCATTCGTCCGTTGACGGTTTTGGTTTTCGTCTTTTGCGTTGGGTTTCTAGAGTTGTGTAGTGTCTCGCTGTGCTTCTTGGAAGCATCCACCCTACATCTAGGGTCGTGGACACTCGCAAGCTCTAGGTTTGCTCTTGGGGTCAAATCTCGGGACAGTGGCGACAAGTTTCTAAAAAGAAATTTGAAGCTCCCATTCAACCCCCCTCTGGTCGCTTTCTGGTTGCACTCTCGGTCCTTCAACAACGAGACACCACCAAAGAGAGCAACCCAAAAGCTAACCGAAACTCACAAGCACTGAGTCAAGTTCTTACCCAAAAACCTACTCCCGAGTAAGCCTGGATGAAAAAACTCGAAACTCGCTAGCTCGCTCGACTCGCTCGTTAATGGCTCGGCTCGAGCTTGACTCATTTTATAATGAGCCAACTTGTTTTATAACGAGCCAGCTCGATTTATAACGAGCCAGCTCGAGCTGGCTCGCGAGCTGCTCGTTAGCTCGTATGAGCCAATTAATTCACAAGCCAACAAACTCAAATTAGCTATCATAGAATGTCCAGGCGTCCAACAATATGGTGGAAATCATATTTGTTGTTACGTGTTGTTCACATACAGGTAAGAAGATATAATCATATAAGGGAAATAATGTTTTTATATGTAGATATTATTCTTTGTTAAATTTACGAGTCAACTCGAGCTCTAAAACGAGCCGAGCCGAGCTGCTCTTCTAGCTCGTTAGTATAACGAGCCGAGTCGAGTCAGCTTGCTAACGAGCCGAGCTATAACGAGCCGAGCTGTAACGAGCCGAGCTGGCTCGATATCCAGGCCTACTCCCGAGCATAGAACAAAGGCTAGCTCGGGAATACTCCAAATACCAATGCCAACACGTGGCAAAGATAGCTAGAGAGTTTCCTTGGTGAACTCTAGGAGAAAACAAGAAGTCCGGAAACGAAATCAAAAAGCTGTGAGAGCGATTGCACTGAAGAAGAGCAAACTTCAGGATCCCGGACTGTCCGGATTGCAAGTCCTGGACTGTCCGAGCCACGGGCGGACTGTCCGCGGTCCCCTAGCGAACTGTCCGCCGGCCAAAACTCTGAAACAACAAAGTTGTTGAAGTCCCTTGGTCAGGTCCCAGACTATCTGCGCCTGTCAACGACGGACTATCCGCCAGTACCCTGACGACCGAACACCGAGGCAAGCAGCCACTGGACAGACTGACCCTCGATGCCCAAACTGTCCGCACCCCTGGTGGCGGACTGTCCACGGCTGTGCAGAGAGGGCGAAAAATTTTGCCTCTCTTCCAAATCCGACCCAAATCAAAATCACTCGATCCCAAATTTGGAGAGGATGATCACTAGGTAGTTGGAAGACTATCCCTAAGAAATCATCCGCTCAAATCAACTCAAACTCCGAGAAATCAAAGAGATTGGTGTAAGAACAAAAAGTCACCACGAAACTCAAATCGACCCGATCTACTTGTTCGTGAGGTTGTGGTTAAATTCCTTCGGTGGAAATGATCTCCTCACAACAAAGAACAAGTTGATTCAAACGGATTTGAGAAAGAGGCAACGTAGAGGGAGATCGAGCGACGGGAAAAACATGGAGAAAAGATGCACGCGAAGAACAACTCAAGAGCGTGAATCACAGCCACGAATTTCAGCCAAAAATCATCCCCACGAGGAGACAACGGGATTACAGTCCCGTTTCCTCAAAATCCAAATACACAGAGGTATGATTAGTCGTCTCTGTGGATCTCAGTAGCTACAGCAGGGAATGGGAAGCAAGAAACCCTAGAGGAGAATAGCAAATGACTGAGATAGATGGGGAGGTGGGTGTCTCCCCCTACTTATCCTAAACATTATTAAAACTCTACCCCTAATGATACATAGAGCGAAGCAGCTAAACCCTAAGGCTATTCTGGACCAGCTCAAGGTAGATGTTGATCTGACGGCCACGCCCGCTCATCAGCTAGCTTCACTCCTACGCGACCTCACCGGATGCAGCCATGTGCCGCCACTCGTCCGCCGCCCACTTTCCTGGACCTCCCCCCGGTTTTGAGGCTGAAACCGGGAAACCTGTCCACCGACTGAGTTTTGTGGCCCAAACTCAGAAACCCGCCATCACCAAGGTTTTGAGGCCCAAACCTAGAAACCGTCCTCAGCCCAAGTTTTGAGGCCCAAACTCAGAAACCGGCCAACACCCAGGTTTTGAGGCCTAAACCGGGAAATAATCCACCCGATGGTTTTTCTGGGGCTCTACCACCAAACCAAAGCCATAGAGGGATGCACCGCCCGTGCACACCGTCCACCCACATGTCTTCACTTGTCGTTGTCCTAGGCTGTCAGCCACCATAGCTAATATATCCTCAGGCCACCGGTCCATCAGTCCAAGCCTGACGTCCGCCCTTCACCGCTACGGGTCCATCGGCACAGCACGTCTCTACTTGACCTTCACCTTGCCTTCGATCACCGTCTCCGAGCTCGACACCTGCACAACACAAGCCAAAAAACATGTGCATCAAACCAGTTGACAATCACTCATCATCACAAGACCCGACATACACCCATGTATCCGCATAAGTATCCTCAAGGTCCCACCTAGCCTATTATATAATTACAAGGACATGCAAATACTCGGTCAGTTGTTACGTTACTGTATAATTAAAATGTATACACAGGCAAAAAGATTCTTACCAATATGTCAGATGTTATTGACTGTTTAACATCATCATGGATATCTTTCCATGTTCTCACTCCAATGACTGGCGCCCTTTTCCTTGTAAACATCACTATTTCATCAATGAACGTGGGCGAGTTCTCACCTACCGCTCCTCCAAGTCTGGAGAACTCAACATGGAGCTTTTGGTTGCCAGACTTGTGTTTCTTGGAGAGTTCCTTCCAGCACTTGAGGGTACCACGTCCTCTTTTCTTCCAATTTTCTAAGCCAATTCCATGGAAACAAGATGTTACAAATTTCAGAGCTAAGAGGTGAAAGAAAATTAGTTTGTATTTATGGCTAGACAACTTTGTGAATTAAAGCTTATTTTCTTTGTTACCTTTTCCTTGATCTGGTCTCCAACGACGAGCATGAGATGGTGCCTGCACTGGGTTGCTATCTTGACTGGAATGTATCTGTTTGCTAGGATCCTTAAAAGCATCTGCAGACAATATTGTCACATGATCAGCTAGCATAATTTGAAGTTTGCAAAAGAATCATAATTTGTTTGACAAGTAGGATAGGGATATTACTGATGTCATGAAGGTCTCCTTGAACCCTCAACCATTCTATGAATGTAATGATTGTGTCCTCCATGTATATATCTTGGAACTCTGAAAAAGAACAATAATATGAGTCATGAGTGCGCATTGCAAAATCCATATATATATTTACAAGGGATTTATCATAACTCACCCAAGCCTTCGTCCTTTTCATGCAGATAATATAGCCAATCTTTGTAAGCGTCTAAATCAAAATCTTCGTTTTCATCTGAGAACATACATGATGAATGATTGACATTTATGAGGAAGGTTTGAGGTTTTTCCCGGTTGAGTCCATATCTCGCTATGCGCTTAATGTTTATGACTAACCAGTGGCATTGAGTTGTGGTGTATTACCGGGTTGGTGTGCGTGTGCAACATGTGTCTCTTGGTTGTATTGATGTGCAGGTGTGGAGCTCGAAGACAGTGGTCGATGGCGAGGTGAAGGTCAAGTAGAGACATGGCGTGCCGACGGACCGGGAGCGGTGAAGGATGGGTGTGCCGTGCGGCGGATGTGCCATGCCGATGTACCCAGAGCGGTGAAGGGTGGACGTGAGGCTTGGACCGATGGACCAGGAGGCCGGAGGACCAGCTGTGGTAGCTGGCACATGGCATCGGTGAGCAAGAGTACATGGGGATGTGCGATGCATCGGCCGAGTCAGGAGGAAGACGATGGCGTCGTGGCACTTGGCGGGAGGTTGGCCACGGGCTTGCGTGCGGCGCAAGTTCCATTGGCCGAGTCAAGAAGGAAGACGAAGGCGTTGTGCCTGGCAAGGAGGCTGGACATGCTTCGACATCGGTGCCGGTGGTCGGGGTGTGCGAACCACATCCCGTCTATGGCGCAGGTTCGGTAGTTGAGCCTCAGAAAGCTACCATCGACGGTTTCCGAGTTTGGGCCTCAAAACTCAGGGTGGCGGGTTTCCGAGTTTGGGCCTCAAAACTCGGGGTGGACGGTTTCCAGGTTTGGGCCTCAAAACCTGGGCTGGCGGGTTTACCGGTTTAGGCCTCAAAACTGGGCGGAGGTTCCTATGCGGAACGGTCGACGCGTGGCGGCACCGAGAGGCTTGCATTGCGGCGAAGCTATCGGTGAGAAAGGCGCGGTGGTTGACGTGACCGCACGTGGCGGCATCCTGGAGCTTGTGTCGAGGCGAAGCGAAGGATGAGAAGGTGTGTGGCCGTCTGATGATAACCACCAGAGTTGGTCGGTTTTACCCCTAGGGGTATTTGGGGTTAGTGCTTCATGTTAGGGCGTTTGTGTCTTTTGGACGTGCGCCTATATATATGTGAAGGGGCTTTGTTGGACAGCTATCCTTGGAGGCGCCACTCTTGTTTTGTTCTTGTGAGAGAAGGCTAGGGTTAGAGGAGAGAAGGCTCTTGTTCTTGAGCTTTTTATCATCCGAGCTTTGTTGTTGCGAGGAGTGGCTTGTAACCCGACATCGTGTGCTACACAATTCATCATCTTGTAGCAATCCAAGGATCAATTTCGTCCTCCTCTTTGTTGGCTGAAATTTGGATTGAATTCACGTTTTGTTCTTCGCGTTTTTTTGTTTTCCCCCTTGGTGATTTCACGAGTTCTTTCGATTTGAGGGGTGGTTTTCATTTCCGTTTGAATAAGATTGTGCTTTGTCGTGAGCTCCTTCTTTCCACTGAAGGATTTCCTCTCTAATCACACGAGCACATAGATCGGGTCGAAATCGCGTTCGTTCTTCGTTCTTCCCCCTTTTCTAGTGTTCTTCCGATTCCTCATGGATTACTTGGTTTGGAGCGATGATATCCTAGGATTAGCTTCCCAACACATAGAAGAACACATGGGTGAAGTTTAGTTAAAGCCCCATTCGATTTGGCAAAGATCCGATCGATTTTGGTTTTGTCCCGAGCAGTTTTCCTGCTTTCTATTCATCCACAGACAGTCCGTGCTCCCAGCGGCGGACAGTCCGGGACTCGGGACGGCTCGTTCAGAACAGCGCAGCACGACACTGTTCCTAGCCGTGTGACCGGCGGACAGTCCGCCAGTGACCCGCGGACAGTCTGGGGTCACATCGGACGCTGCACAGCGCTGGCCTCGGACGCTAGGGTTTCACTATTCACGTGAACCGCGCACAGTCCGGCGTGCAAACCGCGAACAGTACGGAACCCATCCAGGGCTGTTGCAGAACAATTTGTTTTGGGTGTTTTTGCCGGCGGACAGTCCGGACCCCATGTGGCGGACAGTCCGGCCTTCACCGGACAGTCCGGGAGCCTGACGGCGGACTATCCGGGAACCCGCTATAAGTGCAGATTTTGTCCGTTGCTTTGGCGCTTGGTTTTCGGTCTTCTCTGGTAGTTCCGTTGTACCTCTAGGACATCCCCTAGGGTATCCACCTACTTGTAGGTCATGAACTCATCGGTCGTTTAGGACCTTGCCTTTTGGGGTGATTTTCTAGGACAAGGGCCATTCATTTCTCGAGAAGAAATTTGAGGTTCCCGTTCACCCCCCCCCCTCTGGTCGCCAATTCGGTCCTTCAATTGGTATCAGAGCCAATTAAGGATCTCTCTACCCTAACCGGTTCCGGATCCGCGAAGGCGACCTTTTAGAGTGTTTTTGCTTCCGACGGTGTTTGTCGAGGTGTTGAGCTTTTGTTTGGCTAACACTAACGGTGCTTTTAGAAATGACACCAAGTTCTTCCTTCAGTGTGTCTTTGTCCTTAGGTTTGAATGATGGACATGCGATCGAGGATGACATTTTGGGAAGAAGGAGGAGTGCAGTTGATGAGAGGGATCGCGAGGTGAATGAGTTGTTGAATCTTCTACGTGATGATGAGCTTTCACTAGAGGATCTTCTACGTCAACTTGGCAAGGCCAAGAAAGGTACACTTGCTTGGGGTCTTGTGACCTTGCACAACCTTTATGAGGCTCGCTCTAGGAATGTTGAGCTTTGTGATACCTTGCGTAGAAAGGATGAAAAATTGAAATGCTCCATTGCTAGGTTGAAGTCTAGTGCCTCTTTGCCTTGCACCTCCTGTGTTGACTTGGTTAGCAAGAATGATGAGCTAGGCTTTTCTCTTGCTAGCTTAAAATCTGAAAATGAAATGTTGATATCCAATGCTTCCAAACCATGTCTAGTTTGCATTGACTTGCACAAGGACCTCGATTGTGCTAAAACTGAATTAGCCTTGCTTAAGTCAAATGCTTTGTTACCATGTGTTTCTTGTGAGTCTTTGCATGCTGAAATTAATGAACTAAAATTGACTCACACCACATGTGTAGATGAACTTGAGCATGCTAGGGCAGAAATTGTTGATATAAATTCTAGGCCTTGTAGCTCATGCTCTATGAATAAAAATGCTTGCCTTACTTCTTGTGCTATTCATGATTCTTTGCTTGATGTGAATGGTGATGTTTCTTCCACTGATTTCATTTGCACATCATGCATTGATTTGGTAAAAGATGTTTTGGCTTTGAAAGTTTTGCGCGATGATATGAGCGCCAAGTTGGTTGAGCACAATGATATGAGTGCCAACCTTGAAAAAGAAAATGAACTCTTGCGTACCACATATGCCGAGTGCATTAGAGAGGAGATGGAAAATCTGAAAAACACTCCTTGTGGTACTTGTGATCGCCTCATGTTTGAAAATGAGGTTTTAGCTACAAGATGCAAGAATCTTTGTGCTAAGTCTTCTGAGTCACGCAATTCTTGCAACTCTGATGTTGATGCTTCTAAAATTGCTTCTTTGCAACCGGAGTTGAGTTCTTATGTTGCGCGTGAGTCTTTTGACGATAGCACTTGTGCCAAGGTTTCTGATAGCTCTCTCATAGCTACTCCTAACCTTGTTGTTTCTTCAAGTGATGTCCAAGGGATTTCTCATGGCAAGGGTGCTTCTCACATTTTTGGAACTCGAGTTCCCAATCCTACATTCCATTGCACCTTTTGCAAAAAAGATGGACATTCATTCGATTTTTGCTTTCGTCGTGTCAAACACGAGCGACGTATTCGAGCTAAAGCTTTTAGGAAGCAGCGTAGCCTTTCCCATGGCACATGTGCTCCTAGTGTTGGCACCAAGTTGGTTGTTGATGCTTCTTGTTCTAAGTCCCAAGGGACTTCTCACTTGTTGGAGAATGGTGTGCCTCCCGATAGGCCTTTGTACCATTGCTCTTTTTGTGAGAAAGATGGGTATCAAGAAAGCTTTTGCTATCGGCATGCCAAACGCTTGCGCCAAGCTCGCTCTTCTAGGAAGATGGTGGTTCATAGCCCTTCTCATGGCATGAACGCTTGTGCTCCTAGTAAGAAGCCCCTCTTTGTTGATGGGTTTTATGACTCCTTTTCTAGTGGGTTGAGTCATGGTCGTGGACATGCTTCTAATGCTTCTTCTGTTGGTCCACATCATCCTTCTCATGGTGCTTCTATTGGTTCTTCTCAAAAAACCTTGGGAGATGTTTGCCTCTTTTCCCGTGGTACGACTCGATCTTCTCCTCGAGTTGTCCTTTTGAGGAATGTCTCCAAGGATGCTTCAAAATTGCATTTGAACCAACATCTGCATCATGCTAACCCACATGATAAGTTGAGTGCTCCGTGGAGCTGTGTGACCAAGTCCTGGGTTCCCAAGTATATGCTTGCTAACCCTTCGGGATCCAAGACTCGGGTCACTTTGTCCTCTTGTGTGTAGATATGAGGACGCGGGGTGGAGAACATGTGCCTGATGAAATTTGATCTTTTAGATGTGATCAAGATTTGATGTTTCTCTACACCCCATTTAGAATTGCCTCCAAAGAGGCTTTTTGTTGGTATAAATTAACGCACACTATACTTTATCCGCAAGCGCACAGATAAAATCTACCGATGTAGCACTTCACCGGAGTAACCCAATTTTAATATCGAACCCAAAGGAACGGATAGTGTTAAGTCTTAAAGTCTAACCCCTGAGTAGCTAACAAGGACGGAGAATCTAGAAGTATAGAGGGGATCATTAAGGCTGTCTAATTCCAATTTAAGAGTGATATGTTTATATTATTCTTAGTGGGGAAGTTGCCATAAAAGGTCACAAACAGAGTATGAGTCTTTTATGCAAATGTATAATCCTACCGAACCTACACACGGGTAAGTGAACTATAGAAGAATCAACAAGGCTATAAGAGTCACCCTTGCGAACAACCACTACTACTGGCGTTATAGGAGGCATTATGAGCTATCAAGTCTAAGCACCACGCTTACACTATCCAACTACTCTAACTCTAGAGCAACTTAGAATTAAAGTACTCAAAAGAGAGTCATAAACCTTAAGAATAAAAAGAACAATGGCTCAAACTTAAATATAGACGTTGATTACCGAAACAATCGCTGAAGCAAGTTGAAGATGAACTTGAATCCGCAGGTACAAGATGAAGAAGTTGATCCGACAGGCCGGAGCTCCTTCTTGATCTCTTCCTCTCTCTCTCTCTCTTCTAGTTCTAGTATAAGACTAGGTTCTAAACCTAAACTAGAGGGGTAACTAGTCTTCTACTTGAAAGCTAGCTCTTGAAGTCTTCTTATAGGGTTTCTGAATGAGGCGTAGACTTTTCTGAAGAGAGACTTGTCCTACCCTGGGGCCTGGGGGCCTGAATATATAGCCCTGAGCGATCAACCGCGGCTGTTAGATCAAACCGACTTCACGTAGGGCTGAGATGAGTCCTCGGGGTGGAGGAAGGTTCCAGAAGGAGGAGGCGTGGGGCCCGGGACCCAACCGATCGGTGGGCCCACCAGACCGGTCGGTCCCACCTGTCGGGGTCTCGGGGTGCCCCGCCTCGTGGAGTCCTCTGGTGTCCTCTGGAGTCTTCTGGAGAATTCCTGACTTGACGGTTGCGTTATCTCGCGTTGGTTTCCTTCTAGGGAAAGCAATCAGTGCTGGTTTTCTTGTTTAGTCCCTGCAGAATCACAATCCACCAAAACTCGTGGAATATTGTCAATTAAAACCCTAAACCTTTATTGGTGACTGAATTCATGCCGTTTTCATATTTATTTATCCTTTAGTTTTGATAGATAACCAGTGTCAACAACTCCCCCAAGCTTACCTTTTGCTAGTCCCTTAGCAAAACCAAAACTTAACAATGGATCAGGAGTTGCTACAATATCTTCACTTCCAACAGTATACCTGCTGTTAAACAAAAATTCTCCAAAATATATTATGTTATTCTTCATGGGGCTTATTACTTTTACCTTAGATCTTGAGTAACTGAAAGATTGAACGATCAAATCAAGCACTATGTCTCTAGTTCCTTCACTTCACCTTTATCCCGGAGTTTTAATTAATATTTTTAAAAGCTTTAATACATATTTTGTCAAATTAAACAATGGATCCAAAGAGAAAGTCAACCAACCATTGAATCGAGAAGTGCATGTGTATGAAAAAATGGAGTTGGATGCTCTTTTGAATATATTCACTCTCTTCTGTTTATTAGAGACATATGACTATTAGGCTAATTCTACTGTCGGGCACGTGCCCATTTTCTTTTTTTTTTCTTTTTTTAATAGCCACATGCTTCCAACAAACTTCTGAGAGGGTAGCAACAGATAATTATGAGCATTTATGCGGAAGATGGATGAAATGTGTAAGTGATCTCAATTCAATGACATGATAAACTACTCATAGGGTCACAAAGCTTAATTTAACTCAATGCAATTATTAGTCATGTTTATATTTAGAAATCTTCGGAACTTTAGTGTTGTTTAGAACAAGATAATAACAAGTCAGATCATCACATGTCATATCCCAATTACCTAGACCTTAGATTAAGTATTTACCATCCATGTATTTAATTTTATTTTAAGGCATCATTATTAATTAGGAGAACTTATGCTTTAAAGACTAGGTACTTGAAAGAAATTAGATAGAGCAACTATTCATCATTTCCATGCAAAAGATTAGAGAGAGAGAGGGTTCTCTTTTAGTCATCAACTTCTTAAAACACACTATTTAATCTAACACACTTTAAGATATAATATAAAGGCTAATAATAATAGTAGTAGTAATAATAAAGACATACCTGAATCACGAAGATAACGGGGGTGCGTCTCCCCCAAGCTGGTTCCCTTAATAGCGTTGAGCCTTCATGTGCCCATATATTTTTGTCTTTTTTAATTAATGGTGAGCCTTCATGTACCCACATATTTTTGTTCTTTTCTTTTTAGGGGTGAGCCTTCATGTGCTCACATATTTTTTTTAATTTGTTTATAGAATGAAAAACTTAAGAGGATAAAGATACTTACGTGGATACATGGGGTGCCTTCCCCCAAGCTGAATGTTGACGTAGTTGTTCGATCTTGCAATGTAGCAGACTGGCAGTGGATATGTCCTTCCTCTATTAGAGCTTTGATTGATGTTGATGTTTGTTGAGACAGTGCTCCAACAGTGGATGGAGCATTCACTTGCTCGTCAGCTTTTCTTGGCCTTTCAAATCCTATGAAACTCAAATAGACAACAAAACTTGTCGAACAGATTAAGCATTAATGGTTGGCCACTCAAGCCTTAGTTGTCTAGAATTTTAGTAAGATCTCTTTCTCAATATTTTTGTATTTTAATATTTTTACTATGCAAGAGAAAAAATGCAACATGATGAATGTATGCATTATTATTTATTTTTATGCCACCACGGTGAACATTCCTGTGGGTTTTTACACACCAAAGATTTATTCACATGGGGCTTTATGATGCAGTAAAACATTTTTTTATTTTGTTTTCTAATGTAATGCAGAAATTAAAATGTTTGTGAATTAAATATGATGATATAAGAAATGATTATGGATTAAATATGAGAAATATGCAGGAAAATAAATATGAGGATAACTACCGATTTTTACCTTTTGGCGAAGATTCGGATATTTAGATCCGACGAACCGGACCTTCCCTTGGTTCAGACCTCCCAAGGTATGTCCGACGTTTGAAAAGTTGTTATTGATTATCCCTCTTAGGTGCAGAAATTTTCTTCCATACTTTCTTGGTCTGAGTCTTCACTTCCTGTGGTTCACTGTCTTTGAGGTTTCTCTCCTTTCTTTTCTGGGACAATGTCGATAGCTTCTTCTTCGTGATTGGCCTCTCTATTCTTGATAGTTTGTCTTCTTTGGCTTTGAGAGCGGCGTCTTTCACTTCTATTCTTCTTGGGTGCTTCATTAGGCATTTAGTTGATGAAGTTGCATCGTGCCTTTTCTCCAGGAAAGTGAAATTGGATTTCCTCTTGTTAATGATTGTACTTGTAGCGTAGAGGAATGGTCTTCCTAGGATGAGGTGGACATCATCGTCTTCTCATGTCGAGGATCAAGAAGTCTGTGGGTACTTCATGACCTCTAATTCTGACTACGACGTCTTCCATCATTCCTTCTTGTTTATGCCTCTTGATATGGTGTCACTCATGTCATTTGTTCGTCCAGCAGTTTGAAGTGAAGCGTTAATTGTGGACGCTGACAACATCTTGCTCAGTGTGCATGTTCTTGTAGATCTAGGACCTTCACTCTGTAGAATTTGGGAGTGACTTCTCCATGTTTTGCTCAAGAGTGTGTCCTGCTCATCAAGACAAGGTAGAGATCAAGTGCATGGGCTCTGTTGGTGGAAAACACCAACAGAACCAAAAGTTTTGTTTATTCCCCTCTAACCTTAGGCACATTGCACAAGATAAACTTGTTGTTTATGTGTCCTATTCAATCTTAACATGAGTGATAGAATCAGAGGATGAGCATGAAAGTAGCATCTTAAAATATTTAACAGATCAGATTACTTAACCCAAGGAAGGATAATCTATGCATAAAGTGTCGATCTTTTCATGATTGAGATATATCATCTTCCAAAGGTTAGATGCACAACATTTGAGCTCATTTAGTTAAGACAGTGAGATTCAAGAGAGTAAAGCTAGGAACAAAGATCAAAGGACTGAACATGTTGAGTTGATTAGGTTGGATCAAGTGAGGTGCAACTTAAACATGTTTTGTTCTTCATTTATGTTCATACTAAAATCAAGAAGAAGCTTTTAAAGTGTTGGTTACTTACCTTGAAATGTTACTTTGTCATTGAAGAGTGATGTGTCGAACCACCTTGTGGAAGCTCCTCTTGTCTAGCTGGTTGTTGTTTATGAATGGCTTATCTTCTCTTGTTTGTCTCACAATGTGATTGAGAGGAGGAAGATCACAGTGGAGTCATCTTTATAGGTATCGACCTTCCTTCTCTATGTGTCGACTTATCAGTGAAGGCACATTGTTCCTCGAGTATCCTGTCTAGGATCCTCTCTCTTTCTTGTATCAATTCTGTGTTATGAGGATGTAGGGACAGTTCCACATTCTTCTATTATCAACCTTTCTTCATTTCCCTTTAATTATTGGGTTGACAAGAGACTTCTAGTTAGAGCTGCTACTCGAGTACCTCCATGATAGTCTTTGTCTTTTAGTGTCACGACTGAGACTTGTTCTCTCAACAGTGTCTAGATGATGGAGATCTTATCGGTTGTTCTTCTTGATTTGCTAGCTTAGGTGTTATCTCTCCATCTTCTAATTCTTGTGGTGCAGTGGCTTCATCCTTCATGATGCCCTCCTCAATTCTTGGCAGTTGGTTCTCCCTTCGACGTCTTCTCTTGGTTCTCTTTGGCTGCTCATAAGTGATGTAGATGTTGAAGATGCAGTGAAAGATCCAAAAGTTGACTTCTCCAGGTCTGGCAAAGATGATAACATTGATGATGTTCATGAACGATCTTCCAAGAATGAGTGGTGGATCATACTCTTCTTCTCGACTGGGACAACATCTAGTGGTTTGTACTGATCAAAGTGATAGGTAGGAGATCAATATGTCTTGAAGCTAGTTTTCTCCTTCCCCCCTTTTGATTGTGAAACACATCTAGACAACGGAATTGTCTCTCCCAGGCTGTCTTGTGATGTAGATGGATTCCCAAACAACATGTTCATGTTTTGGATTTGTAGATCTTGCTATTGTTGTAGTGGTACCATCTTGTCTCCCAAGCTAGCTCTTGATTAGAAAAGAGGATAACTTCCCACTTCTTGTCTTGATGTCTTGGACAATGATGATTGTAGGCATAGATTGTCTCATACAAGGTAAGTTGCATCTTGTTTGTCATGAGCGCCCAAGCAAGACTCAAAGCTAGGCTAGCACCATTTGTGATCTGAAAGTAGGTTTGAGTGTCTATGGTTTGGGTTTTGGATCTTCATTGTTCAGACCAAACCAAGGATGGACAAAATCTCTCTCCTGCATAACGTTAGTGGATATATACCCGAAGGATTGCAAGAATTGGAAGCATGGGTTGTTGTGCATAACTTATGTATTTTGCATCTATGCTAATAAAAAGATGTTTTTAGGATTATTTTAGCATACACTAGTATTTTATGTGTTGGCTGCACTTTAACATGATTCAAGGCAAAAGATAACTTGCAGTAGAAGACAAAATAAATAAACTTTGATACTCATAGTTCTTTCATCCATGATGAATGAGCTGAGTCTTCATTGTGCAAGAGTTGTTGAAGTTCATTGTAGGCCTTGCTTCATCTCCAGTGTGAGTTCATCTCCTGGACTTTCCCAAAATGATATTGAAAGTTTCCTTGCAGGGGTTAGTCCAACAAAATATCCAACATCCACTATAGCATACTATCGGCTCAAAAATCAACCTAGACACCATGTCTAATTTGCTCTAGGAAGGCATTTTAACTTAATTGCTTAAATTAAAAGCCTTTGAAAGCAAGATCACCACTCCTAAACTAGGCACCATGCTTAATTTAAGAGATGTATGAAAGTACTCCAAACCTAAACATATAATATAGTGAATGAGGGTAGCATGAAAGTATTATAGAGATTTATTCAGATGGTGATGAAAGAGCATGATTAGTATATGAGCATATCTTAAAGGTAGGGATAACCAACATAGCAACACGGCAAGAGATGCTCATAGAAAGTCTATTCCCCAAACTTGGATTTTGCAAATCAAGATTGCATGAATGTAATTCAATGTTACATGGTGATTGGTTGGGCATACCTTGTGTTCGTTGTTCCTTCGTTCTTTTCTGCTCTAGATCTGGAAAGGTTAGTGACAAGAATACCCGAAGGAATATTTTCATAATTATATTTCTATGCTCATTACAGAAGGAAGTGCAGCGAAAAGGTAGGCGTAGCTAATAACTAGATGTTATGATAGGGGGTAAGGATTCTACTGGTTATAGCTTGCGCTCATGGGGTAGTAACAGATAAGAGTGGAATTCAAAAACAACATTCGTAAGAATGAACACAAAAATGATGAAAAGACTGAGACAAAAAAAAGAAAAGATAAAAGTATTATTACAAGGTTAAACTAAGACTTAAGATGATCTACCATTCCACGGCAACGGCGCCAGAAATGCTTGTTGGTATAAATTAACGCACACTCTACTTTATCCGCAAGCGCACAGATAAAATCTACCGATGTAGCACTTCACCGGAGTAACCCAGTTTTAATATTGAACCCAAAGGAATGGATAGTGTTAAGTCTTAAAGTCTAACCCCTGAGTAGCTAACAAGGACGGAGAATCTAGAAGTATAGAGGGGATCATTAAGGTTGTCTAATTCCAATTTAAGAGTGATATGTTTATATTATTCTTAGTGGGGAAGTTGCCATAAAAGGTCACAAACAGAGTATGAGTCTTTTAAGCAAATGTATAATCCTACCGAACCTACACACGGGTAAGTGGACTATAGAAGAATCAACAAGGCTATAAGAGTCACCCTTGCGAACAACCACTACTACCGGCGTTATAGGAGGCATTATGAGCTATCAAGTCTAAGCACCACGCTTACACTATCCAACTACTCTAACTCTAGAGCAACTTAGAATTAAAGTATTCAAAAGAGAGTCATAAACCTTAAGAATAATAAGAACAATGGCTCAAACTTAAATATAGACGTTGATTACCGAAACAATCGCTGAAGCAAATTGAAGATGAACTTGAATCCGCAGGTACAAGATGAAGAAGTTGATCCGACAGGCCGGAGCTCCTTCTTGAGGCGTAGACTTTCGGAAGAGGGACCTTCTATCTGACCTTTCGGTATAGCAGGTAAATCACAACAATATTATAGCAGGTATAATATTGCACAGAGTAATGACTAAGTAAAGTAGAGAAAGACTAGTATTATAAGTAAAGTCTTACAAAAGTAGAAAGATAAAGATAAAAGCTATACCAGACTCTTCTGAAGACAGCTTCGGAAGACCCAAGCAGAGCTTGCTACTCAACTCTAACTCCCACACTAACTACAACTATAGTGTCTACTCTAACTCTTCACATCACTTGGCCTCTTGGTGACTTGGTGTCTCAAATGAGAGGGGGGCCTCTATTTATAGGTGGAGGTGGAGTAGGGGCTACTCCACCGCCATGTCATCGACCCGCGTGACGTCGATCCTCCTCCGTTGGATTGTAACCACTTCAAGATGAAGGGCTGATGTTCCTTGGGCTTAATTCACCGTGAAGGTACCTTAGCTTCCACGAGAAGGCACCTAGGGGGGCACCCCTAGGTCGGCCGACCCATGGGGGGGTCGGGCGACCCCCTATGACACCTTGGCCCCACCTTGGTGTGTGTAGATGATGTCCCCACTTGTCATTTGGTGTTTGGCACGTTGAGATGTGTCATGACCACTTTGGATGCTTCGTTGTGGGCCCGTTGATCCATGTGACTTCATCTTCCACCGTTGAGAGAAAGCACAATTGTGATCCAAGGGTGGAGAAGCACTTTGGGAGGCTTGACATGGATCATGACACGTGGCAGAACCCTGGTGGGCCCATAGGGGGGTCGGGCGGCCCCCTTATGTGGGTCCCACCAGATTTCCTTGGCACATTTATTCACATTGGAGCTTAGCATGGTTGACCCCACTTGGTAGAGCCCTAGTGGGGCCATAAGTGGGTCGGGCAACCCCCTTATGTAGGGCCCACCAGCTCACTTTGCTTCATTTCTTCATTATCTGCATAAACACACTTCCATATACAAGTGGAGCTGGTTATTGATAAAAGTATGTTCATGCCATGTTATTCTTCCTTAATACCGAGCTTGTTGACGGGGTTTTAGGTGTATGAGTTTGGTAATATTCCACCGTCAACAGGTACCTTCAAACTGCACCAAGTAAAAATGGGGATTGGAAAGAAGTCTGCTCTAGCTTTTGCTTAGAATACTTCTGTCTCCAAAATTGTTTGTCTTCGCTTAGAGATTTTGTCCTTCATTCAAGAAAATGATGAGTCTCTAATTGCAGCCTGGGAAAGATTTGATAATCTTGTCCGCTCTGGTCCAGCCTTATCTATTCCAGACCCTGTCTTACTTCAACACTTTTATAATGGTCTGAATAGAAAAACTTCTAATTACCTTAACTTAGCTTCAAACGGATCATTCCTACATACCCCAGCCTTCAAGGCAAGGGAAATGTTACAAAACTTATCTCAAATTACTCCCACTCCTAAAGTTAAACCACAAGAATCACTAGAAGTAAATCTAGAAGCTGAGCCTATATCCATTCCTAATCATGAACAAACCTCAGCCTTAATTCCTAGTAAGAGGGAAACCTCAATCTTAGGAGACACCTTTGATTTCGAGGATGAATATTTTACCGAATTTGGTAATACCTCGAAATATCACACAATTAGGAAGCCACAAAATAAAAAATCATCACTTGAAAAACTTATTGATTAGGCTTTCCTAAAAGAGACTACGAAGGGACTAGCCTCTATAATAAGTCATGTATGGTTAGAAGAATCAGAGCTTTCCACTGATATAATCCGCTTAAATTCACCTTCTACACACATTCAATGCCAAATCCATCAACAACCCTTCGAAGCTCTCTATAATCCTGTTGTGGGAACCAACATTATGTCTGAAACCTTTGCTCAAGATTTATTAAAACAAATGCCACTTACCCCAACAGCTAAATTGTTGAAAAGCCCTTCAGGACATGTTATTCCTAGTTCAGGGATCATGTATGTCCTGCCTGACACTGTAGATAACACTCCAATACACTTAAGCTTCTATATCTTTGATATTAAAGAGTTTAATCTTCTGATAGGCCAACCATTTAAACAACTCATTCATGAAGGTCAAACAGGGATCTTAAACTTCTGTCTTGGGAAAAACCTTAAAGGAACCATACCTATCACTCACTCTCTAAATGTTGAGAATGAGTCATGTCCCGAGCGAGATCCTATGGAAGAAATTAAGAAAGCATCTCTTGAAATAATAAATGAACCAGAATATGAAGAAGATGCACAGTTTTTCACTAAGGAAGAGGACAACACACCAGATCCAGATCCTCTAGATTCCTTAGAAGAACCTCCTAACCTCCCTTAGAGTTAAAACCCTTACCTTCTGGGCTTCGATATGCTTTCCTGAATAATGATCCTGAGTTTCCTGTGATCATAAATGATAATCTTACTCAGGAACAGACTTCTAGGTTGATCACTGTCTTAGAAAAGCATAAATCAGCTTTCGGCTATTCACTCCATGACCTAAAGGGAATCAACCCCGCTTTCTGCACCCATCGCATTCCTACTGATCCTAACATATCACCATCTAGAGAGCCACAACGGAGGCTTAACAATGCGATGAGAGAGGTAGTAAAGAAGGAGGTTTTGAAACTCTTACACGTCGGGATCAGTTATCCTGTGCCAGTGAGCCCTGTCCAAGTCGTGCCTAAGAAGGGAGGCATGACTGTGGTAAAGAATGAGAAGAACGAATTAATTCCACAAAGAACTGTTACTGGTTGCAGAATGTGTATTGATTACAGAAAATTAAACAAGGCAACTAAGAAAGATCACTTCCTGCTACCTTTCATAGAAGAAATGTTAGAACGGCTAGCCAATCACTCTTTCTTTTGTTTTCTTGATGGATACTCTGGATATCACCAAATCCCAATCCACCTAGATGATCAAAGCAAGACCGCATTTACATGTCCATTTGGAACTTATGCTTATCGCCGAATGTCTTTTGGATTAATGCACCTGCATCTTTTCAAAGATGTATGATGTCTATATTTTCTGATATGATTGAAGAAATCATGGAAGTTTTCATGGATGACTTTTCTATTTATGGAAAAACTTTTGATGATTGTCTTGAAAATTTAGACAAGGTTTTGCAAAGATGTGAAGAAAAGCACTTAGTCCTCAATTGGGAAAAATGTCACTTTATGGTTAAAGAGGGCATAGTGCTAGGTCACTTAGTGTCTGAACGTGGAATTGAGGTAGACAAAGCTAAAATTGAAGTAATTGAACGTTTGCCTCCACCGATTAATGTCAAAGGAATTCGAAGTTTTCTTGGCCATGCTGGTTTCTATCGTAGGTTTATAAAAGATTTTTCTCACATTACTAGACCGCTTACAAATCTTTTGGCCAAGGATGTTCCTTTTGAATTTGATGATGCATGCTTAGAATCTTTTAACACTCTTAAGAAAGCACTCACTTCTACACCTATCATCCAACCTCCTGATTGGTCTCTACCCTTTGAGATCATGTGTGATGCAAGTGATTTTGCTGTAGGAGTCGTGCTAGGACAATATAAAGATAAAAAGCATCATGCAGTCACTTATGCCAGTAAAACTTTAACAGGACCTCAACTTAATTATGCTACTACTGAAAAAGAACTTATGGCTGTTGTTTTTGCTATAGACAAGTTTAGATCTTATTTAGTGGGATCAAAGGTGATTGTTTTTACTCATCATGCTGCACTAAAGTACCTGCTCAATAAGAAAGATGCTAAGCCATGCTTGATAAGATGGGTAGAAAACGAGTAGAAATAAAAGAGTAGAAAACTCTGTAGCTGATCACTTGTCTAGAATGCATTTTGAAAATCCTCAGGAATTGCCTATAAATGACTCACTCAGGGATGACATGCTTTTTCAAGTCTCTAGATCTGACCCCTGGTATGTGTTGGGTATTTTAAACGCACACAGAAAAATCTGCAAGCGCACGTATACCGATGTAGCTTTCACCCGAGAGTATTCCAGGGTATCGATTTCCACGGGGAACGCGAAGTGTACTAGAAGAATTAAGAAGGTCCAAGAAAAGAATGGTAATGTGGTTAGAGAGAGATATAGGGTTTTCTAAGCAGGTCTATTTAATTAAAGGCTCACTATACTTTACTTACTTCGGAGCAACAATACCTTTCTGATTCTCGAAAAAGACTGGGAAAAGGGTAATCGAAAGAAGACTGCCAAAAAGCTCTACGAAAACACCAATCCTTACGTGGTAGATTATAACAATCTACAAAGTTGTCACCCCTGTAGCTACCACAACTATCCGGAGGATTGGGCGCAAACTCAGGTAAACCCTAGTCTAGACACCAAGTCTACACTAACGCTTACTACTCTCATCAGATATCATAATTAGAGCACTCAATACGAGTGGAGATCCAGTAAATAAAATAAAGTAAGAACTGAAATTAAATAGAATACTTAGAAGTAGTACATGAAGAACCTGGAGATTACTTGAAGACAAACCAGATGCTGCACCAATACAATGTCAAGGAAGATCCGACAGATCCGGCTCCTCCTCAGCTCTCTCCTTCTCCTCTCTCTAATCTGATCTCTAATTACAACTAGATGAACTAGACAACTAGAACTAGAACTAGACGAACTAGAACTAGAAGAACTAGAACTAGATCTAATTCTAGATGAACTAGAAGAGATTCATCTAGAGGGACCTCTACTTCTAATTGAAACCCTAGATTCTGATGTGGAGATGAATAATGAAGATGGAGATGCCTGGAGAGGGGGGTCTGGGTCTGGTTTTGTAGCCCGGAGCGTGGAACGTGAGCCCTTGGATCAAACCGACTTCAGGGACGGTGGAGATGCATCCTAGGAGGCGGTGGAAGAAGGTTCCAGAAGGCGGAGGCAAAACGGCCTCTGTGGCCGACCGGTCGGTCATGGGGTGGGACCGGCCGGTCTGGCCCATTGGGCCCACGTGGCGGGCCGCCTCGTGGTGTCTTCTGGTGTCTTCTAGATTCTTCTTTTGCAGGTTTCGTCGCGAAATTAATATCTTTTCATCCGGGACTCGGAATATAGCAAATGATATGTCCGTTTCGATCGTCTCGATGAGCTCTTCGCAATGGTGCACTCCAATTCATCACTTGAGATACTTTTATATGGTGAAATATTGATGTCCTACAAAACAAGTGAGAGCACCAAAACTCGTGGAACTTGTTAGTTTCAAACCCTACAACTATGCTTTGTGATTCATTTAGTGTCACTTCATGCAATAGTTGATGGTTAATTATGAGCATTAGTGAGCATCAACAGTATGCAAATATTGTCAATTTTATAGTTACAGGGTATGTACCACCAGGAGCAAATAAGAAGAAGCTGATCTATGAGAGTAGGATCCACATATGGGTGATCCATATCTATTCAGAGTGTGCTCTGATGGATTACTCAGAAGATGTGTGCCAGCTGAAGAAGGAATCAAGATCATTGAACGCTGTCACTCTTCACCATATGGAGGACATTATGGGGCATTCCGAACACATGCGAAGATCTGGCAAAGTGGATTTTTCTGGCCAACCATGTACCAAGACACAAAAGACTTTTTCCGGAGGTGTGGACCATGTCAGAGGCACGGCAGCATCAACACTAGAGATGCCATGCCACTCACCAACAACCTTCAGATTGAGCTCTTCGATGTCTGGGGAATTGATTACATGGGACCATTCCCTAAATCAAGGAACCATGATTACATCCTGGTTGCTGTCGACTACGTCTCAAAATGGGTCGAAGTGGTGCAATGCAAGTCTGCTAATGCAAGAAACTCTCAGAGGATGTTCGAGGAGGTGATATTTCCAAGATTTGGAGTGCCAAGGATGGTAATTAGTGACGGGGAACACACTATATTGATAAAGGCTTTCATAAATATCTGATAAGTCATGGGATCCATCACAATGTTGCCACTCCCTATCACCCTCAGACAAGTGGCCAAGTAGAAACATCGAACAAGCAAATCAAGAATATTTTGTAGAAAACGGTCGACGAGATGGGAACACAATGGAAAGATAGACTACCCGAAGCAGTGTGGGCTTATCGTACTGCCTACAAAACACCACTAGGAATGTCTCCATATCAACTCATCTACGGAAAGACTTGTCACTTACGAGTGGAACTAGAATTCAAAGCTCACTGGGCAATCAAGAGGTGGAACATGGACTTAGAAGCTGCAGGAGTCAGGAGGAAAATGCAACTCTCTGAACTAGATGAATGGCGCGAAAGGGCATATCATAACGCGAAGATTTACAAAGAGAGAACAAAGAGGTGGCATGACAAGAGAATCAAGAAGAAGAGCTTCACTCCGGGAGACAAGGTATTACTCTTTAATTCCAGGGTAAAGTTGTTCGGGCATGGAAAACTACGAAGCAAATGGGAAGGACCTTTTATGGTGGTAGCCACTTCATCACATGGAGCCATTACACTTCAAAATGATGAAGGTACGCTATTTAAGGTAAATGGGCAACATCTTAAGATTTTTCTAGAACCTGAAAGGAGTCCTGAAGAGTTGGATGTCATCCAATTCTTTATTATCCCATAGATTTACACCATTGTCATT
The DNA here is from genome assembly GCA_009763385.1 of Coix lacryma-jobi var. lacryma-jobi. Taxonomy (NCBI): domain Eukaryota; kingdom Viridiplantae; phylum Streptophyta; class Magnoliopsida; order Poales; family Poaceae; genus Coix; species Coix lacryma-jobi. The sequence continues at coordinate 89,757,696 of CM019822.1, read as the reverse complement.
TTCTGATAAGTTTGCACATCGGGGAAATATTTTCTGGGATTAGGATCAAGTTTAAAGACGCCACGAGCGACGGACCCACGAGGAGCCACAGGGTGGGACCGACCGGTTTACCCTGGAGTCCCCTCGTTGTCTGCCTTCTTTCGTTACGTGTCCAGACTCTAACTCGTATCCATTCTGGTACCCTGATTCGCAGAATAGATAACTCTCGTAACGAACTTATCATGCCTATCATTCAGCCTCCGGCCTCTTCAAGCCACCTCAGCTATAAAACCAGCCCCAGGCCTGCCTCTAGATTCATTGCAGCCTCCTCGTAGAATACCAGCAACAGCAGAGCTCTCCTCCCGCTAGCGCTAATGGCCTCCTATCCAAGGATCGACCTCAACGAGCCCGACGACGACTCGATGGCTCTTGTCGTCGCCCCATCGAAGGAGCTTGCTGTAACGCCGTCAAAGGAGATCGCCCCCGTTGTCTCGCCAACACCCATTGATGTGATCCCACCAGAAGAGGCCTCGCCACATCATCAACAAGCTCTCTATGCTCAAGTGGTGCCGGCAAGAGGACTCCCGACATTCTCCGTCCCCAAGTCGCTCCCGCTTATTCCTCCTATGCCCAATGAGACACTCGTCGGGTTGAAGACGAACAAGTTTGGGGAACCCACAGTCATAAAATACAAATCTACATCTTCGCGTTCGCGCATTGATGGAGTTCGTGGTCACCCTTAGCAGATCAAGGTCACTCCGCCCGTGAAGAGGGCACCCACCACTCCTAATCCCGTGGCTAAGCGCAAGAGGACTACCCAGTTAGATCGCCACAGGGATAGAATTGAGGACCTTGAGAGGGATAACTTAGAGCTTAAGAAGAGATACGCTTCCCTAGCTAAGGCTACAAAATAGATGACCGATGTACTGAATAAGTATGTAACTAAACACATTAGCCTGAAGGCTAAGGTCGTTAGTGTAGCCTCTACGCTAGGCAATCTACTCGAGGGAGAGGATTGAGAGATAGGTCGTCAGTAGATTGATAAGGCACTCATTTTCATCGGGTCTCGTGTTTGCAGAGTTTTGATTAGAAGTTTTGTTTAGTCAGTTTATTGTGTAATAAAGGTGCCTTAAATGATATCAATAAAGTTTTTGTTAGAGTTATCTTTTATCTTGTTATTTTGGATATGTGTCTTGTCTCCACATGTTGTGATTAGCAGAAAACAGAAAATAAGTGTGGGGGAGAAAACAACGACAGAATTACCAAAAACCGATCGCGAAAGCTGCATAAAACAGAAGACATCATCACCGAGATCACGCACCGCGAAGCGCGCCATGGTTGGGCCCTGGGCCCAACCGACTGATTGGAGGGCCCCACCGGTCGATTAGGGGTCGGCACCCCTGGCCTCCTCCTTCGTCCACGATTCGGTATGCAATTACTACACTCTATTTTTCGATGTTTAAGCTTCTGTTCGAATTAAAAATATATTCTCGTCAATAACATGCAATCCATAAACTCTAATTGAAAAGGAAAGATTATTTTGACATGCTCATGGTATAGAGTCTCACGACACCTTTTCTGAAAAGACCTGCTTTGATAAAAACTTGAAGAGACTCATATTACTTAGAGTTGTTGTGAAATATGGTAGAAGAATAATGAGAACTCAATTCTTAAAAGTATGAGCATTGGAGAATTTTACTTGCAAAGTTAAAGAGATTAGCAACACTTCTCCTTTGTAGTAAATAAATTGCCTGCGAAAGTTATTCATAAAATCAATCATTGCTTACTTTAATACTGAGTTCTTTGTTGAGAAATTTATTATGCTCTAAAGATCGAGATCCTTACAAATAAAGAAAGATTCACTCTTCCGAAGTAGTATTGTATTAGAGGCATGGGCTATGCAAAAGTATGAAAAATGAGGAAAGAAAAAAGGACAAGTGTCCGACACGCCTCAAGAAAAAAAAGAGAGAAGAAAAGCATTATGATAAAAATATGATAAAGAGAAAAAGAAGATAGCCCATGGTCCCTCTATTTGCAATATGCCAGCAAGAGTGACAAAGTTTAAAAAGATTTATGTCTTGATCTAAGAGTATAGTATTTTTCTCCATTGACTTAGTAAGATGAACTGCTTCACATAAATAAAATACTTTGGTAAGGAATTGAAGTTCTATAAAAGGAGAAGGAAAGCTATGACTTGTTTCAAAAAAAAAATATATTCAAAAACTCCAATGTCTTGTGCTAAAAGAAAAGGGTGATCTGTTTTAACTATTCTGTTCTCCAACTACTCAAGGTTTTATAGTAAACACACTGAATCGTACAATACAGGTATGAATAGAAAGGTCTAGTGTTTGATATCTTATCCTATAGTTTTGATCCAACCTTTTATCGAGGATGAGTAAAAGTCTAAGTGTGGGAGAGTTTGTTGACACTAATTAACTCTTATTATTAAAGGTCAATTAAACATAAAAATGGATAAATATATAAACTCCACCTTAGTATAAGGTTTAAAACTAATAAATTCCACGAGTTTTAGTGAATTGTGAATCTGCAGGGATTAAACAGGGAAACAACCCTCAATTTCTTCCCCTAGAAGGAAACCGACGGGAGATAACGCATTCGTCAAGTCAGAAATCTTCCAGAAGACTCTAGAGGACACCTGAAGACACCACAAGGCGGGGCACCCCGAGCCACCTCCAGGTGGGACCGACCGGTCTAGTGGGCCCACCGGTCGGTCCCCCTTCTGGAATCTTCCTCTACCACCTTTGAGGATCAATCTCAGCCCTACGTGAAGTCGGTTTGATCTAATGGTCGCGGTTGATCCCTCAGGGCTATATAAACAAGCCCCCGGGCCCCAGGTCAGACAGAAGGTCCCCCTTCAGAAAGTCTACGCCTCATTCAAAAACCCTAGAAGAGACTTCAGGAGTCAGCTTTCAAGTAGAAGACTAGATACCTCCTCTAGTTAGGATTAGAACCTAGTCTTATACTAGAACTAGAAGAGAGAGAGAGAGGAAGAGATCAAGAAGGAGCTCCGGCCTGTCGGATCAACTTCTTCATCTTGTACCTGTGGATTCAAGTTCTTCGTCAACTTGCTTCAACGATTGTTTCAGTAATCAACGTCTATATTTAAGTTTGAGCTATTGTTCTTATTATTCTTAAGGTTTATGACTCTCTTTTGAGAACTTTAATTCTAGTCGCGCTAGAGTTAGAGTAGTTGGATAGTGTAAGCGTGGTGCTTAGACTTGATAGCTCATATTTGCCTCCTATAACGCCGGTAGTAGTGGTTGTTCGCAAGGGTGACTCTTATAGCCTTGTTGATTCTTCTATAGTCCACTTACCCGTGTGTAGGCTTGGTAAGATTATACATTTGCATAAAAGAATCATACTCTGTTTGTGACCTTTTATGGCAATTTCCCCACTAAGAATAATACAAACATATCACTCTTAAGTTGGATTTAGACAACCTTGGTGATCCCCTCTATGCTTTTAGCTTCTCCGTCCTTGTTAGCTACTCAGGGGTTATATTCTTTAAGACTTAACACTATCCGTTCCTTTGGGTTCGATATTAAAACTGGGTTACTCCAGTGAAGTGCTACATCAGTAGATTTTATTTGTGCGCTTGCGGATAAAGTAGAGTGTGCATTAATTTATACCAACAGGTCCTGAATATATAGCCCTGAGGGATCAACCACGGCCGTTAGATCAAACCGACTTCACGTAGGGCTGAGATGAGTCCTCAAGGTCGGTGGAGGAAGGTTCCAGAAGGAGGAGGCGTGGGGGTCTGGGACCCAACCGACCGGTGGGCCCACCAGATCGGTCGGTCCCACCTGTCGGGGTCTCGGGGTGCCCTGCCTCGTGGAGTCCTCTGGAGTCTTCTGGAGAATACCTGACTTGACGGTTGCGTTATCTCGCGTTGGTTTCCTTCTAGGGGAAGCAATCAGTGCTGGTTTTCCTGTTTAGTCCTTGCAGAATCACAATCCACCAAAACTCGTGGAATATTGTCAATTAAATCCCTAAACCTTTATTGGTGATTGAATTCATGCCCTTTTCATATTTATTTATCCTTTAATTTTGATAGATAACCAGTGTCAACACTTTTGCTATCTGGTGAGCTTTCATATACACTCATACCTTGTACATCCATGTTCTATTTCTTGTGGTATGAGATGGACTTTCTTGTGCTCACTTGTATAGTTCTTGCATGTACTTTTTGTGTAGCTACATGTACCCTGTTGACATGTTTAGTTTGAGCACTAGTCTTTCCTCAATTTTATCATGATACATGCTTCTGGATCTATTGCTATCATTATCTTGCATTGTAGCATGTGTTGAGGTTTAGGCTGTGTTTGGATTGATCATGTATCTAGGTTGCATTTTGCTCCATAGTGCTTTATCCTATTGCATGGTAGTCTTGTCTAGTTTGGATTCAGATCTCCTTGCGGTATCTTTCATAGGTAGACCTCTTTTTGTTGAGAGTTCACCTTATGCTTATTATGTGACTAACCGTTTTGTGGAGACCTTGAGGTCACACTGGACAAGACAATGCCTTGTGTTCTCTTCTGCTTTTGAGTTTGCTGGAGAACAGGAGCCTGGAGAGGGCATTTCGGCTCACGGACCCGATCCCACTTCTTCCACGACTTGGGGTTCCGTTCGAGCAGCTCTCCAATTAGCACTAGCTGCACCTGAGGGAGCGACAGCATCTGGCGAGGGAGAGATGACTTCGACGTGGCAGGCGCCCCCTCGGGCATCACACGAGCAGGTGGTCAAGCGCTTCATGAGGTACCTCCGACACATTTCTGAGTTTAGATTTTGGTACTCTTCTTCTTTGACCTCTTTTTGCTATGTGGTCTTTACGATGTGGATTTTGCTGGTTGTTCGCTTGAGTTTTTCTTGGCTCTTTGTTGACACTTCTTAATGCAATTGCCCATGATAAACTTTAATGAACTGATTCTAGCAAAAGCCCTCAGAAATGTACAGGACACTCCTAGCATCACTTAACGCCAAGTTGTCATCCCAACATGATACTAGAAATGTAATTCACATGTGACACTAGCTCAAAGATATAAACAAATATTTATCCGCAAGCGCACAGATAAATACACCTGTTGTAGCAGCATTTCACCCAGGATATCTAGGTATGGTTATTTATATTCTACCGAAGATAACAGCGAAGCAGGGAACCAAAGGATAAATGTGATTCAAAGATAATGGAGATTCCTTTATTACTCTCATGTCTTAGGCAGGGGTAAGACATGGTAAAGATAAATGATAATGATAGCAGTAATGATAACAGGAATTCTAGAGATAGAGCGAACTACATGAATCAAGTAGAGAGTCAGGAGATTAATTAAGAGATTCGAATCCTAAGTTACTTCATATTTACTAAGCCTAGTGATTACTCTAGTTAATATACAATCATTTATAGCTAATTAATCTATTATCCATGATCAAGGGACATTACTAAATTAGAATGAAGAACAGAGTAATGAATTCTAACTTGCAACCGTGTCCTACTAAGATCTACACTCGGAGGGAGGACTACAAAGGACTCAACAGGACTATCACTCCTGCGATCTACCTCTCGACCCGGAGCATAGGATGTATTCGCAGGTAAGCTTAGTCTAGACACCATGTTTACACCAGTTTGACCACTTAACTCTATCCGGAATAAAGCTAAGTACTTTACGAACATGATCATAAACTCTATCATAATCAGATCTATATTAAATATATAACTAGAATAAACTCCAAAACTGAATAAACTGAAATATATCAAAGTAGCATAAAGTCGAATAAAGATACAAATTACCGAATCTTCGACAACGATCCGGAGACTCAGACGAAGCTTCTAGCCGGATATGCCGACGAAGTCGCCTGCCTCTACTTGGACCTAGCTAGACTAAACTCTAATCTTGATGTAGAGCTCTAACTCTCTCTCTAGAAACCCTAATTCTCTATCTTGTCTGATCTTGATCTGCCTGATGATCTCTCTGATGATCTGGAGGGGGGGTCAGGGGTCTGGTTATATAGCCCTGGGTGTGGAACCGTGGCCCTTGGATCAAACCGACTTGAGGTACGGCCGAGATGCATCCTAGAGGTCGGTGGAGGAGGGTTCCGGAAGGAGGAGGCGTGGGGGCTCTGGCCATGACCGACCGGTGGGCCCTGTGGGACCGGTCGGTCCCACAGGTCAGCCTCCTGTGGTGCCCCGCCTTGTGGTGTCTTGTGGTGTCCTCTGGAGTCTTCTAGAAACATCCCGACGTGGCGGTGAAGTAATCTGCGTCGGGTTCCTTCTTTGGGAAGCAATATAGTTGGTTTTCCTGTTTAATCCCTGGAAAATATAGAATCACCTAAACTCGTGGAATTTGTTAGTTTAAACCTCCTATTTCTAAGTTGGAAATCCTTTTTGGCATTTATTCAAGTATTGTTGACGGTAAATAATGATAGTTAATAGACGTCAACAAACTCCGCCAAGCTAAACTTTTGCTAGTCCGTTAGCAAACATCGAGTTCTAAGAGTAAAATACAAGCCATCAACTAAAAACTTCCTTGAAAAAGAGTTTGGAAAATTTTTTCACATGTTCCTTTCACCAATCTTTTACCTTAGTTCAGAATAATTGAAAGTTAGAAGCAATCAAGTTAAGCACTATGTCTCAAATTCCTCATTCCAACTTTTCTCCGGAGTTTTGCAAGGTTTTCATAATAAAAGCTTAGAGAACTTCTGTATGACATATATATATTTTAAGATCAAAAAGCATACTTTACTCAATCAAAGTTCAGAGCTTAAGGAGAGAAATGTCATACTCTTGGATCAAGCATTTGAAACTCTTAAATTTGTTAACTCTTACTGGCATATTGTAATTAGAGGGACCATGGGCTATCATTCTTTTTCTTTTCATATTTTTATCACATATTTTTCTTTTCTTTTTTTCTTCTTTGAGGTAATCGGACACTTGTCCCTTTTTCTTTCCTCCTTATCATATTTTTGCATAGCCCATGCCTCTAACACAATACTACTTCGGAAGAGTGAATCTTTTATATTTATATAAACTTGATCTTTAGAGCATGATAAACCTCTCTACCATAGCTAAAAACTTAGAACAGAGTAAATAGCCAAAGTATGAATCATTTATTATCAGGCTTTAGTTATTATGTCATACAGGTTCTCATCATATGTTTGAAGTTTTTTTTAAAAAAAAAATTCCGGAGATTTATTGAAACTAAGAACAAGATAAATAGCAGCTTAGACTTTTCTGTTTCTAATTCTCAACTATCCAAACTTTGGTTAAGATCATTGTTTTGAGATTTTTCAATTAAAAATTTGAAAGGAAATGTCTTGCAGTTGAGGCTATGTAGAGCAGCTTTCTATCTATAGATATATTCTACTTCAAGATTATTTTATTTGAATACTAAACAAATACTAACTAAACACAATCAAAAAGTAAATAGAGGGATACAACATACTTACCTCGGGAATAGGGGGTCCTCCCCCAAGCTAGTTTCACTCGTACGGTGGTGGCGGCTGAGGTGGATTAATTCCCATGTGTCCGAAGAGGTAGCAGAAATTCTCGTTCGTCTGGGCACCTTGATGATGTATCTCTTCAAGAGTGTGGCGCATATCTTCTTGACCCGTCTCAAGATGAGTAAGACGAGTATCGATGCCCTGAAAGTAGGGGTCTCTATGGTACAGGAACTGGTGGTATGGCTGGTGTTCTGGGTAACCATGGGTGGCATGGTAGGAGCATGGATGATGAGTGGCATCATGAACGCCTCTCCTAGAGAAAGACATTCGTCCTCCCTGGAAGTCATACATCGAATCCTCTTCGCGATGTGGTGGAGTGTAATTGCGGAAGTTTCCTTGTCCCCATGAATCTTGTGGTGTATGTGGCTCGTAGGTAGTAGTATCTTCCCAGGTTGGATGATGCGATGTAGATGGTCCAGCTCGTTTGAATCCTTGGTAGTGAGTGTAAGCTGGTCCAGCTGGTGCAGCATCTTCTCCTTGATATCTCGGGGCAGTGTTTCTGGTGAATCTTGCGGAGGGGCTTCTTCCTACTCCCGCGCCAGGTCTCTGCAGGTTTAGCAAAAAGGTTTCCACGACATACATACCAAGTGATCTGTTTGGCAACTCATATTCATTTGTATATCCTTTATATTACATGTAGAGTTTGTTATTCCTCTTCTTTATGAGATGTGCTTGACTGAAGAAGTAGAAACCTATGACTGTGTCTCGGAGAAATTGTGAATCGAAGGTAGGAGTATGGGTGTACTCTTTATCGCGGTAATGCCTGAACAGGTCCTTCTCATAGGCTGTCTGGAGCTTGATGTGCCTTTCATGAAGAAGATCACGTGGCTCGAACCGGCTTGTGGTAGAGGATCGAGGCAGGGATGAGGTATCCATGTCCGAGCCTCCTTGTGATGAGCCAGCTCGCGAATGGCTTCTCGTTGATCGGAAAGTGAGCGTGTTCCAGACAAAACTAGTGGAACAAGTGAGGGTTAGAGCAAATAAATGTCAGAGAGTTAGCGGTCCAAAAGTCAGTAGTCCAGGAGTCAGTCGTTCAAGTTGACATTTTTATTTCAACTTCTCCTAGTTCATTAACTAATTGGACAGTACTTCCCCTCTCTTGATGACTTCTCTTGCTTCCTCTCACTATCCCTTTCTACTTGCTACTAGCTCAAAGCTTCTTCCTCTCTTCTCTCGTATCTTTACTACCCCAAAATGAAGTGCTAAGTGAACTCGAAATAGGAATTTCGAATTTTAAAGTGAGTCTGGTGTTTCTGAAGAGTGGAGTGTGTGGAGAGTGTGAGGGATGCTTGCCATTTTATAGGGGGAGAAGGGGATGGCCGGTCGGTCTAGTGGTGGGACCGACCGGTCCCCCATGGGGCCCACTTTCTTCCATCTTGCTCCCTCACCTACCTTGCTCAAGTTCCCACTCTTTGGAGTATATGCCGACGGTTGCATGTGGTGGTAGGTGAGATGAGTGGTTGTGGGTGCATGTGATAATGTGAAATGATATGAGGTGGGTCCCAGGTGTGGGTCCGTATGCCTCCCGTATTTGTACAGTGCAAGTATAAAAGAAAATTGCTCTTATGAAACTATAGAAAACAAGGATTCTAATGATGAAATTCTTATATGTTTTTGTTGTCGTAGTAAATAATACTTACGGGATTCGTAAATATTAATTACATGGGGCTAATTTTATGATGATGTTAATTTTGTTTTTCCTATGTATGAGAAAATAAATATGAAAGTGCAAAAGAGTAAATGTTGATAACTACCGAGTTACCTCCGGCGAAGGTTCAGGGTTTAAAGTCCACCAAATTAGACTCTCCAGTCTTCTTCATTCTTCTTGATAGGTCTCCACTACCGGAGACAGTAGTTCTGTTTCTTGAGCTTTATGGTCTATTAGAGTTGAGCATTGTTCGGGCCGTGGTTTGAATGAGAACTTTTCTTCCTTTCCATTTATGGTGAATTTGATCTCTCCAGCTCCAACATCAATGTGGGCCTTAGCGGTGCTCAAAAATGGTCTTCCGAGAATGAGTGATACTTTTGAATCCGGATGCATTTCTAGTACCACGAAGTCCACTGGTATGAAGAACTCTCTAATCTTGACTGGGATGTTCTCAGCAATTCCTATTGGGTATCTGAGTGATTGATCAGCTAGCTGAAGACACATTGGTGTTGACACAAGTGCTGAATGGTTGAGCTTATAGTAGACTGATGCGGGCATCACACTAACACTAGCTCCAAGATCGCACAGTGCATTGCTAAACCGTTGATTTCCAATTGAGCATTCAATAGTGGGGCATCCTGGGTCCTTCTTCTTTTCTGGAATTTGATTGAGGATAGCCGCACTACATTCTTCTGTCAGCTCGATTACTTCAGTAGTTGGCAGTGGTCGTTTGTTGTTAAGTATATCCCTTACATACTTGGCATAGGTAGGTACCTGTAATGCGTCTAGCAGAGGAATATTGATATATAGTTTTTGAATTACTTCAACAAACTTACTGAACTGCGCATCTAGCTTGGCGTTTTGATTTCTGCATGGGAATGGTAGAATATTGGTGTCTTGAAAATCCATTGGTATTTCTTCATTTTGTCTTTGAGTTTCTTGAACTTCATCATTTCTTTCTTCTGCCCTCAGGGGTGTTACCGGTGCTGTCTGTCTTCTTTGTTCTCCTTCTGGGTATGGCGGATCTTGAGTAGTCCTCCCACGTCTAGTGGTGATCCCCTTAATCTGCTCATGGTTAGTGGTAACAGGCAAAACAGCAGCCAATTGTGATAGTTGGGTTTCTATTCTTTTATTATAATTGAGTTGATTCTTAATGGCAGAGGAAAATTCATCCATCTTAGCATTTATGTTTTCAAGAGTCTTATCATTTAAAGCAAGTCTTTTAGTAATGCTATCATTTATTCTGGCTTGTTCTAAAATTAGATCTCTTAAAGTAGGTTGCTTAAAATTGGAAGAACTGAAATTACTAGTGTACTCATCTGGTTTGGAAGGTTGTTGTTAACGCAATCCTTGCTTGTGTAGAGTGGTAGAGTTGTTGATGATATTAGCTTCTTCTCGATCTTCAGAAAATTCTATTCCCAAATACTCTCCACTTCTAGTCTGAGCATCAAATGCGTCTTGAAATGCTTGACGTTCTTCCTTATAATTGGCTCTCTGAATGAGTCGATCCATAAGTACATCCATCTTGGTTGACAGTGCACACACTTCTTCTGGAATTTATTCAATCTGGCGACAGCGTTGAGTAGTAACTTGTTTCCAGCTTTGATTCTCAGCTATCTTATCCCTTAAACATTTTGCTTTTCCAACAGTGAGTGACATGAATGATACTTCAGCAGTGGCATCGAGTTGCTCTCTTGTTTTTGGTAACAATCCGTGATAAAACAGTTCCATGAGCAATTCGTTCCTTATTCCATGATGTGGGCATCTTAAGATTTGCTCCAGAAAACGCTCCCAAGTTTCTGGAATGGTTTCTCCTTTTTGTTGCTGAAAGTTGTAAATATTTCCCCTTAAGATATTGATTTTGCTAATTGGGAAAAATCTTGATAGAAAGGCCTCTGAACAATTCTCCCATGTCTTGATGTTGTCCATGTTTGAATAGAACCACTGCTTCGCTTTTCCTTTCAGTGAGAAGGGAAAGAGACGAAGAAGTATAATGTCCTGGGGAACGTCCTTGATGATAATGGTGCTTCCAATCTCCAAGAAATCTTGTAGATGGGCAGTTGCATCTTCTTCTTCCTTTCCACCAAATGTAGTAGCTTGCACCATGTTGATAAGACTTGGCTTGAGCTCGAACTCAAGGTTGTTCGTCTGGAGTGTAGATCCGGTGCGAATGTTCCTGACACTTGGAGTAGAGAACTCCAGCAGAGTCTTGTTGGCCATGGCTTTACTACTGATGTTGATCTTCCACACGATCTAGTTGATTTCTGATTTGTAAGTGATGAATTACAACTGAACCTGTGTTACCCTGTATATGATATAAGCAAAGAAAGACAAGGGTAAGCCTGCCAAGATAGAGGTACAAGTGAATGAATCTCCTTTGTTAAATTCCTAATGAGTTTTGTTTCCACTGATATACTGGTTTGTATTTGGTTCCCGGTGGCTTTCGTTGCTTATATCCCCGGCAACGGCGCCAGAAATGCTTGTTGACACTTCTTAATGCAATTGCCCATGATAAACTTTAATGAACTGATTCTAGCAAAAGCCCTCAGAAATGTACAGGACACTCCTAGCATCACTTAACGTCAAGTTGTCATCCCCAACATGATACTAGAAATGTAATTCACATATGACACTAGCTCAAAAGATATAAACAAATATTTATCCGCAAGCGCACAGATAAATACACCTGTTGTAGCAGCATTTCACCCAGGATATCTAGGTATGGTTATTTATATTCTACCGAAGATAACAGCGAAGCAGGGAACCAAAGGATAAATGTGATTCAAAGATAATGGAGATTCCTTTATTACTCTCATTTCTTAGGCAGGGGTAAGACAAGGTAAAGATAAATGATAATGATAGCAGTAACGATAATGGGAATTCTAGAGATAGAGCGAACTACATGAATCAAGTAGAGAGTCAGGAGATTAATTAAGAGATTCGAATCCTAAGTTACTTCATATTTACTAAGCCTAGTGATTACTCTAGTTAATATACAATCATTTATAGCTAATTAATCTATTATCCATGATCAAGGGACATTACTAAATTAGAATGAAGAATAGAGTAATGAATTCTAACTTGCAACCGCGTCCTACTAAGATCTACACTCGGAGGGAGGACTACAAAGGACTCAACAGGACTGTCACTCCTGCGATCTACCTCTCGACCCAGAGCATAGGATGTATTCGCAGGTAAGCTTAGTCTAAACACCATGTTTACACCAGTTTGACCACTTAACTCTATCCGGAATAAAGCTAAGTACTTTACGAACATGATCATAAACTCTATCATAATCAAATCTATATTAAATATATAACTAGAATAAACTCCAAAATTGAATAAACTGAAATATATCAAAGTAGCATAAAGTCGAATAAAGATACAAATTACCGAGTCTTCGACAACGATCCGGAGACTCAGACGAAGCTTCTAGCCGGATATGCCGACGAAGTCGCCTGCCTCTACTTGAACCTAGCTAGACTAAACTCTAATCTTGATGTAGAGCTCTAACTCTCTCTCTAGAAACCCTAATTCTCTATCTTGTCTGATCTTGATCTGCCTGATGATCTCTCTAATGATCTGGAGGGCGGGTCAGGGGTCTGGTTATATAGCCCTGGGCGTGGAACCGTGGCCCTTGGATCAAACCGACTTGAGGTACGGCCGAGATGCATCCTAGAGGTCGGTGGAGGAAGGTTCCGGAAGGAGGAGGCGTGGGGGCTGTGACCTTGACCGACCGGTGGGCCCTGTGGGACCGGTCGGTCCCATAGGTCAGCCTCCTGTGGTGCCCCGCCTTGTGGTGTCCTCTAGAGTCTTCTAGAAACATCCTGACGTGGCGGTGAAGTAATCTGCGTCGGGTTCCTTCTTCGGGAAGCAATATAGTTGGTTTTTCTGTTTAATCCCTGGAAAATATAGAATCACCAAAACTCGTGGAATTTGTTAGTTTAAACCTCCTATTTCTATGTTGGCAATCTTTTTTTGGCATTTATTCAAGTATTGTTGACGGTAAATAATGATAGTTAATAAACGTCAACACTCTTCTCTTGTGAGCTTGGTGTGTGTTTCCCTTTTAGATGGGGAAGCATTTTGCTTGTTGTATCCTAGTTTGACTTCTCCGATACCCTTTTTATTTTGGGTCTTCCTTTTTAGGCTAGTTCTTGCTTTGATTTTGATAGACTAGCTTTTGCATGAATTTCATCATATATTTTAGTGCTTTTTAGAGCTTCAGGTATCTAGTAATGAGAATGAGATTATGTTCTTTTTGGTATGCCTTGTTTATTCATGATGATGCTTGTAGCTTAGGCTCTTTTTGATCACTTGACACATGTTATGAGCTAAACTATTTTTGCAAATGGTGAACTTGACTAATCGACTATGAAACCTTTAATTTGTTCACCATTGAGATTGGCAACTAGCATGGGTAGGATGTGTTGAGATCACTTGAGCTATCTTTTGTATGCTGTTGACGGTCCTTAAACACCTGTTTTACCATCAACATTTGACCCTAAAGTCCACCAAAAAGGCATGAAATGTAGTCAAATAGGTTTCAAACTAACCGAATTCCACATGTCCATAGAATTTTATTTGAATGCAGGATTTGAACCAAATTTGGACATATGGACCCACCAGAGGCCAAGCCCACTCAGCAGGGCCCAAATGGGCCTAAGGGGGTGGCGCCCGCCACCCCTAGGTGGCGCCCGCCACCTTTGAGTGGCGCTCTCCACTTGGGTTGCCCAAGTGCCACTCCCTGCCACGTCACCGATCCGTGTGACCTCCCCAGGGCCAAATCTTGGCCCTTGGTCACTAGGTCAGTGGCATCAGATGGCTCAGGATGAAGTGGCGTGGATCAAGGCTGAATGGCGGTTGCTAGGACATGCAACCGACCTCCAAACCGCCTTGGACAACCACATGGATGCCGTTGAAGCCAAGGCGGTGCATCCAACGGTGAGGGAGGTGGCGGCCGCCACCTAGGGCTGGCGCCCGCCACTAGGGTTAGCCCTAGGTCGGTTGGTTGCCCCCTATAAGAACTCCCCTCACTCATTTGGGCTATAAATACCCCCCTGGCGACACTACTTCATTTGTACCATCACACATTACCATCCCAGAGCAACACACAAGCAAGAGAAGCAAGTGACAGTTAGGTTAGAAGCTCAGAGAGCTTAGGCAAGTAGGTAGCTAGTAGAGCAAGGCATCTTCGCCCTCGCGGTAGCGCTGCTCAAGGCTTAGCTCAAGAGTAGAGGCGTGCGAGTGATCGGTTCTAGAGCTGGGAAGAGTCTTCCTTCATCTCCAGTTCAGGTTTTGCTCTTGTATCTCAAGCACTTTACTATATTCTAGTTCATCATTTCAAGTATTACTTTATTCTACTTATCAGTATTGAGTGGTATACTTGATTGATTGCTTGAGTGCCTAGCTATCCTACAGATCAATTCACTTAGCCATAGTAGTTAATCTCTAGTGAGCTTAGTGTTTGATCTTTGCCAATAGGTTGCTTAGTTAGTTTAGTGTTTATCTTATTAAGTCAAGTGTTTGCTCTGACGTCCGCAAGGGTGTCTCTATTCAAAGCTAGGGTAGAGATAGTTAGAATATAATTAAGCGTGGTGCTTAGTTATAGACTTACCTTTAGATACGGCTGGACCCCCGGATAGCTGTGGTAGCAAGCAGGTGGTGACAGCCCTGTGCGCCTTGAATTCCACCACGTAGTTGGCCCAGTTTAACAGTAAGGCTCGTTGTGCTAGCGTTCAGCCTAAGTAAGTGGTAAAGGCTAGTACGCCTCGATACTTGACAAGATAGGAATAAAACTTTACTCAACTTAGTTACTTTATTGTCTTTTGCCTGCCTTGCTTCGTAACTGTCTCGCTTCGTAGTTATCTCGCTTGGTAGTTATCTAGGATTAGTTATTATTAGTTAGTAGTTAGTTATCCTTAGTTACCCCCCTTAACTACCTATCTATCCACCTTGCCTTAGCCATCCATTTCATCCTTACCTATCCACCCATATATTCTTTCTAGCCTCTCTTCTCCCCTTTTCCCTTTTCTCTTTTCTTCGACTCTCATCCCCTCCTTGACTCAACTCATACACCACCCTAGCCTTCCCTTGGGATCAAACAAATCGACACCTGGTACTCCCAGGCGAAGTGCTACTACGATAGTTCTGTGCGCTTGCAGAATCTCCTCCTGGTAGATTGCATTCTCTCTAGCTAGCTCCTACTAGTGTCGGGATTGACAACCCCGCTTGGCATTAGTAGATAGCTACTTTAGTTACCCTATCCTAGGTGTAGCTAAGAACTACCAACAAGCATTTCTGGCGCCGTTGCCGGGGAAGGCAATCGGTGTATCGGTTGAGTCCGTGTCGAATTTATCTTCGCTCAAGCTCCCGCTTAGCGAATCCCATCTTACCCCATTCTTTCTTTCCTTAGTTCTTCTTATCTTTTTCCTTCATCCTCTTCAACTTCTTTCTTTCTTATCTCGTTCTAGCTTCACGATGGCCAACAAGACCATTCATGAATTTTCTGCTCCTTCTGCCGCTAATGTAGCGATAGGACCAGACGTGATCGATGCCAACCTCAATTTTGAGTTGAAACTGGCTCTGATCACGATGGTCCAAGCTAGCCTGTTCTATGGCAAAGCTCATGACGATGCCAATGCTCACCTCCAACAATTTTTGGAGATTTGCGGCACCTTCACCATTAAGGGGATAACCCAAGAAGCCATCCGTCTTCGTCTCTTTCCTTTCTCTTTGCTAGGAAAAGCGAAGCAATGGTTCTATACCGATCGCAACGCTGTAGACACATGGGACAAGTGTTCCAATGCTTTTCTCGCCAAATTCTTTCCGATGGGCAAGACGAATGCTCTTGGCAACAAAATCTCCAGCTTTACGCAACAAGCCGAGGAATCTATTCCCGAGGCTTGGGAGAGGTTGCAAGAGTATGTCGCTGCTTGTCCGCACCATGGTATGGAGGACTGGCTATTGATCCAGAACTTCTACCATGGCCTAACCCCACTCTCTAGAAGCCATTTGGATGCCGCCGGCGGCGGTGCATTCTTTTCCCTGAATATTGCAGATGCTAAGGCTCTCATAGAGAAGATGGTGGCAAACCAAGGATGGAATGACGAAAGACTACAGCCCCGTAAGCGAGGTATGCATTCCCTTAAGGAGGCCGACATGATCGTGGCCAAGATGGACCTGCTGGCAAAGAAGCTAGACAGATGTGAGAAGATGAACCAACAAGAGAGTGTCCAATCTCTGGAATCCTACATGACTTGTGAAGTCTGTGGAGAAACCGGACATTCTGGGAGCCACTGCCCCGAGCTACATGAAGATTTGAACTTCATCTCCGTCAACAGAATCAAGGATGGAATCAGCACTCCAATTCTCAAGGTAACAATTCATTCCCTCGCTCTAATTTTCATAATTCTGATGATTTCTCGTTCTTAAAGAATTTAGTTTACTCACAAGGTAGAACTACTGAATTTTTGAATAAGAAATTAATGTTGAATGATAAATCCCTTGAGAATATAAATGCTAAATTGGAAGATTTCTCATCTGCTCTGAAAAATCAATTAAGCTTTAATAAGATGTTAGAAACCCAATTAGCTCAACTTGCTGCTATCATACCATCTTTTGAAACTGGCAAAATTCCTGCTAAACCTGACATGGAAACTACAAATATGGTTGAAATAAAATATTTTAACTATTATGAAGATCAAACCATGACTGTTAAAAAGGGTGATCCTGGTAGTCCCATAATTAGATGCTCAATCTTTGGTGAAGTCTTTAAAAATGCCATGTGTGATTTAGGATCGAGTGTGAACATTCTATCTAAAGACTTTTATGAAAACTCATTCTTTCCACCCATGTCATCCACATCTGCCTATGTCGTGCTAGCTGATCAATCCACTTGCTATGTAGAAGGAATAGTTAATGATTTACCTATTCATATTAGAGGTTCCTATGTTCCTGCTGATTTTATAATACTAGATATGGGAAATAGGAAAGACGTGCCTCTAATCTTAGGTAGACCCTTCTTGAATACTGTTAATGCTTGCATATATGTGGGAAGTGGTAAAATACAAATGACATTAGGAGGGAGGAAGGAAATATTCTCCTTCTCCCGTGGTCCCGCATATGCCGCTAACATGCAGGTAGCAAAACCCGTTCGTACCAAGAAGAGGCGCCCAAGAACAAGGTGGAACAGAAAGAAAGAACCACCTCCTGAGTTGTGTGATTCACATAACAAGGGAGAGGTGCCAAAAGAAGAAGAACCAGATGGAGTACTAAGAGAAGAAGTGCCCAAGGAAGAAGATCCACCCGATAAGGATGAAACTCCATGGACCTAAGGTATGGTTTTACTTTTAATTTTTCCCTTCAATTTTCCCTTTTTCAAATAAATAACATATGTCATGCATGTAACTAAAAAAAAATATCACCAGTTATCATTAGTTATATGCATAGGTATATGTTAACTTAGCTAGAATAATAAAATATCATAATAGGATAGTTTCCCTTTTTCACAACATTAGATAGTTTCCCTTTTAATAAAATGAGAACAAGAGCTCCGACCGAGAAAGAAGAAGGCCCTTCACCAAGCAAGAAGCTAGCTTGGGGGAGACTCCCGCTCCGATAAGGTATGTCTCAAGCCTACACTTTACATTCAGTTCTTAAATTCTATATCTTTTGAATGTCACATGCTTGCCTAAATAACCACTCTATGAATAAAATTGATAAAATCTGCTTAAACAAGTTGAAACCTAAATAAGATTTGAAATATGTCATGCAAATGCTATTGTTATGGTTTGAATGACTAGTCTTGTCTAAGTTGTAGCTTTTGTGGGTTGCACATGCTTTAACTGAAATCATGCTTAGTGAGTAAAGTTAGTAAGAAATGGAGTAATTCTTTAAACTTGCTAAGGTGAAATTAGGACCTAATCTGGAGGATTTCTTTTAAAAATTATGAAAACCTTGCTAAGAGTTCCTCCTAGATTTTTTATCCCATCCCACCACCAGCCAAATATTTGTTAGTCATTAGTCAAAACCACAAAGAGCTTTGTTTGTGTTGAGCTTTGTTAGACCTCATAGATCTTAGTAGAGAAGCTTATCATATCTTTTGAATCAAGATTCACGTACACCCACCATAATTTGCCAACTTTCCACTTTGGAAGTTTGCAACCACCAAATAAATTGCTTATTCTCTACACCGGAGATATGCAATACCCTGCCAAACATCCCATTGCTAGCCTTATGCTTATTCCTACCTTGGGAATAAGCATTTCTCCCTCTTCCCCTTTTTCATTTCAAAAATCCTTTCTTATAGATGTCTGGGGAAATCTAGAGCTAAAAGAGAGAGAGAGAAAATGAGCAAAGTAGCTCAAGAAAGGACTATGTCCTGAAAAAAAAGTGAGCAAAGTAGCTCAAGAGAGGACTATGTCCTAAGAAACTGTGAGGACACATCTTTTGTCTACTCACTATGTATCCAAAAAAAAGAGAGAGAATTATCGTTAGCTCTAGACCCCAGAAATTAACTAGGAAGGATTATGAAATATCACTCTATACACTTCCACATAACCAAACATGCACATCTTGATCAATTTTTATGATTTGCTGCTCCCTATGATCTGAGTGTCTAGCTTAGCAATAAACATCAGCCAATTTGCTCATGGTTCTTAGCCTACCTATATCTCCACATATCATTCTTTAGAAATAGGAGAGGCTACATTTTGGCCTAAGTGAGGATTTAAACACCATTGAGTGATTGAGTGAATCTTGGAGGACTTAAGCAAGTTGTTATCTTTTGAAAACCTTCAAAAACCTCCAGACAGAATCCTAGTCAAACCTAAGCAAGATAAAAATTTCCTATCTACTGCTTTATTTCACTCTTGCATGTTTGAAGTGAAAAGCTATAAGCCCCACATTGCTATGATTTATGATATATGCTAAGTTATTTCTCACTATAGAATATGCACTTGCAGACATCTTAAGTTGCTATCCATTTCATGCTCAATGCTTAAACCGCATTGTTGCTCGAGAACGAGCAACAGGTTAGCTTGGGGGAGCTTGTTGACGGTCCTTAAACACCTATTTTACCATCAACATTTGACCCTAAAGTCCACCAAAAAGGCATGAAATGTAGTCAAATAGGTTTCAAACTAACCGAATTCCTCATGTCCATAGAATTTTATTTGAATGCAGGATTTGAACCAAATTTGGACATATGGACCCACCAGAGGCCAAGCCCACTCAGCAGGGCCCAAATGGGCCTAAGGGGGTGGCGCCCGCCACCCCTAGGTGGCGCCCGCCACCCCTAGGTGGCGCCCGCCACCTCTAAGTGGCGTCCACCACTTGGGTTGGCCCAAGTGCCACTCCCTGCCACGTCACCGATCCGTGTGACCTCCCCAGGGCCAAATCTTGGCCCTTGGTCACTAGGTCAGTGGCATCGGACGGCTCAGGATGAAGTGGCGTGGATCAAGGCTGAATGGCGGTTGCTAGGACATGCAACCAACCTCTAAACCGCCTTGGACAACCACCTGGATGTCGTTGAAGCCAAGGCGGTGCATCCAACGGTGAGGGAGGTGGTGGCCGCCACCTAGGGCTGGCGCCCGCCACTAGGGTTAGCCCTAGGTCGGCTGGCTGCCCCCTATACGAACCCCCCTCACTCATTTGGGCTATAAATACCCCCGTGGCGACACTACTTCATTTGTACCATCACACATTACCATCCCAGAGCAACACACAAGCAAGAGAAGCAAGTGAGAGTTAGGTTAGAAGCTCAGAGAGCTTAGGCAAGTATGTAGCTAGTAGAGCAAGGCATCTTCGCCCTCGTGGTAGCGCTGCTCAAGGCTTAGCTCAAGAGTAGAGGCATGCGAGTGATCGGTTCTGGAGCTGGGAAGAGTCTTCCTTCATTTCCAGTTCAGGTTTTGCTCTTGTATCTCAAGCACTTTACTATATTCTAGTTCATCATTTCAAGTATTACTTTATTCTACTTATCAGTATTGAGTGGTATACTTGATTGATTGCTTGAGTGCCTAGCTATCCTACAGATCAATTCACTTAGCCATAGTAGTTAATCTCTAGTGAGCTTAGTGTTTGATCTTTGCCAATAGGTTGCTTAGTTAGTTTAGTGTTTATCTTATTAAGTCAAGTGTTTGCTCTGACGTCCGCAAGGGTGTCTCTATTCAAAGCTAGGGTAGAGATAGTTAGAATATAATTAAGCGTGGTGCTTAGTTATAGACTTACCTTCAGATACGGCTGGACCCCCGGATAGCTGTGGTAGCAAGCAGGTGGTGACAGCCCTGTGCGCCTTGAATTCCACCACGTAGTTGGCCCAGTTTAACAGTAAGGCTCATTGTGCTAGCGTTCAACCTAAGTAAGTGGTAAAGGCTAGTACGCCTCGATACTTGACAAGATAGGAATAAAACTTTACTCAACTTAGTTACTTTATTGTCTTTTGCCTGCCTTCCTTCGTAACTGTCTCGCTTCGTAGTTATCTCGCTTGGTAGTTATCTAGGATTAGTTATTATTAGTTAGTAGTTAGTTATCCTTAGTTACCCCCCTTAACTACCTATCTATCCACCTTGCCTTAGCCATCCATTTCATCCTTACCTATCCACCCATATATTCTTTCTAGCCTCTCTTCTCCCGTTTTCCCTTTTCTCTTTTCTTCGACTCTCATCCCCTCCTTGACTCAACTCATACACCACCCTAGCCTTCCCTTGGGATCAAATAAATCGACACCTGGTACTCCCAGGCGAAGTGCTACTACGATAGTTCTGTGCGCTTGCAGAATCTCCTCCTGGTAGATTGCATTCTCTCTAGCTAGCTCCTACAAGTGTCGGGATTGACAACCCCGCTTGGCATTAGTAGATAGCTACTTTAGTTACCCTATCCTAGGTGTAGCTAAGAACTACCAACATATGCTAGGTTGCTATGTCTCTTGCACTGAGTCATTCACTTGCTTGGATTGTTCATATTTACCTTGTGCTTAAAATTTGATCCAAGTATTAGTGAAATGAAAAGATCGAGATGGGATTGCATGTGTCAGCACATCATGGTATCGAGATTGTTTCTCATTGCACATTTGAGTTAAACTTGAGCCGTGTAGTGTAAGACCGAAACCGGTGCTTTAAGCTTCCGATTGCTTTTATTGCATAGGCTTAGCCCGGTTGAAAAGTTAGGCAATGACCATGCTTTCAACCTCTCGCAATCACATGCCTTAATTTGAACTTGTGTTAATACAGCTGCAATCTCCGATAAAATTTGAAATATAACACAAGTTTATGCTTTATTCTATGGCATGATGATTGAACTTTGCTAGGGGTAGTTCACCTTTTATACTTGAGTTAGTACTTGGTGGATTTCCTGTCTATTCATGCTAAGTGCTATTTTAGTTGTGAACTCCTTTTCAAATGGCTTAAAATTGCTCATATGCTTAATTGTTCATATTTCGTATTCATTTGATCAGTTTGAGCCTTTGCTAGCACTTGTCTTTGTTGCTACAGTTTCAGGGTAGCACCCTTTTGAGCATCTTTTCATTCTGATTGTTATACACGTGAAGCTGTTGCATTGTGCATTTCATGCATTTTTAGCTTAGTGTATATACCCCCAGCTTCGATACACTTCGTGATCACTTTCAGTGCTTTTCAATGCTCCCATGTACATTTGGTTAGTGACTTGATTTATGTTTGTGTCAACTTTGTGGAGAAATTTCAAAACCCCTCAGCATGTTCCCTTTTGTCAAGGGGGAGAAGCTGTTTGCAAGGGGGAGCTTGAGTGTTGGCACAACGGGGAGAGTCATGCACTTTGGGGAGAGCTTTGAGATAGGGGGAGTTTAGCTCTTTTATGTTCTTTTAATTGGTATCCTATTTGTGCCTCCTTTGGTAACAAGTGTTCAATTGGTATGGAGTGCATTTGGTGTCCTGAGCTTTTTTGCATAGCCTTTGTATGTAGGCTTGCTTTCAGGGGGAGTCGCTTTTGCTTTGCTGCTTCTCCGCGTGCTCTAAATGTTTGTGTTCCAATTCGTATTGAGCTTCTCTTTGTGCTTTTTCTCAATTGGTATCGAGCCTGCTAGTCGTGTTGAGCCGTTTTGCCTCTATCTTGAGGGACTAGTGCAGATACATGGGTGTATGCCGGGTCTCTGAGTGTTGAGTGATTGTCAACTGGGATGATGCGCATGTTCTTTGGCTTGTGTTGTGCAGGTGTCGAGCCCGGATACAGTGATCGACGGCGAGGTGAAGGTCAAGTTGAGACGTCCCGTGCTGACGGACCGGGTGCGGTGAAGGATGGGCGTGCCGTGCGGCGGACGTGCCATGCCGAGGTACCGAGCGGTGAAGGGCGGACGTGAGGCTTCGACTGAGGGACCAGAGGCCCGAGGATCAGCTGTGGTGGCTGGCAGCCTGTGACGACAACAAGTGAAGAAATGCGGTCATGTGTTGCCTGAGTCGTAGACTCGGGGACACGTGTCGGTGGACGGGGTGCACGGGAGGTGCATCCCATCTACGACATCGGTTTGGTGGTAGAGCCAGGGAAAAACCATCGGATGGACGGTTTCTAGGTTTGGGCCTCAAAACCTGGGCGTGGACGGTTTCCGAGTTTGGCCACAAAACTCGGGCTGAGGGTTTCCGAGTTTGGCCACAAAACTCGGGCTGAGGACGGTTTCCAGGTTTGGGCCTCAAAACCTGGGCGCTGAGGGTTTGCTGAGTTTGGCCTCAAAACTCAGAAGCTGGTGGGCTGGTTTCCCGGTTTGGGCCTCAAAACCGGGGGTTGGCTGGAAAAGGCTGGTTTCCCGGTTTGGGCCACAAAACCGGGGGTGCAGAGCGAGGACGGCACGTGGCGGCGATTCGGAGGTTGCGTCGAGGCAACGCTTCGGTTTGTGCGGGCGTGGCCGTCGGATACACCTACCACTGAGTTGGTCCAGAATAACCCTAGGGTTTAGCTGGTTCGCTCTGTAATTAGAATAGAGAGGGGTAGAGTAGGAAATAGACTTAGGCTAGTAGTAGGATAAGTAGTCGGGAGACACCCTCCTCCCAAATATCTCAGTCATTTTGCTCTTTCGCACTTAGGGTTTCCTGCTCTCCCATCCCCTGCTGTAGCTAGCTGAGATCCGCAGAGAGACTTGCCTCTGTGTACTGTTGATTTGAGGAAGTGAGGCCGTATCCTCACTGTTGTAGCGTGTGGTAGCCACACGGTTGCAATTCGTGGTTGTGATTCGCGTTTTGTTCATGTTCTTCGCGGAATCCTTTTTCTCCACGATTTTCTCTTCGCTTGATCTCTTTGCTCGGTTCATCTTTTGCAAAACCGTTTGAACCAAATTGTTCTAGATCGTGAGGCACTTCTTTCCACCGAAGGAATTCTCCTCTAACCTCACGGTCTAGGAGATCGATCGATTTTCGTTTCGGGTCAAGTTTTCTCCCCTCCCCCGAAATTCTTCGATTCATCGATTTGGAGATAGGTTCGAGCCATGATCTCTTAGAGATAGCTCACTATCCTCCTTGTGACTCTACTCACCAAGTTTGAACCCTAGAGGTTTCGTTTTGGGTGGGATTGAGTCGAATCGGTGGACGAACCGTGGATTCACGGGGTGACCGGACGCTTGATCGTGTCGACCGGACTCTCAGGCTGTGCGTCCGGTGGTTGAACACTCGCTGTGTCCCTTTTGGTCTTGACCGGACGCTCCATTCCCTGTGTGACCGGACTCGACGGAGCTACTGTTCACGTGCGTTTTTGCAGTTCGACCGGACGCTCTGTACAAACGACCGGACGCTCCCTTCAGTGAGTCCGATCAGGAACAGAGAGGTTCCAGAACTGTTTTTCTGTGACCGGACGCGTCCGGTGCCTGGTGACCGGACGCTCTGGTGAGTCCGGTCAGTGCAGTCTTGCGTTGTTTCGTTCGTGGTTCGCTCGTTCGTTGACGGATTCGATTTCCGTCTTTTGCGTTGGCTTTCTAGAGTTGTGAAGTGTCCCGCTGTGCTTCTTGGAAGCATCCACCCTACATCTAGGGTCGTGGACACTAGCAAGCTCTAGGGTTTGTCTTTCGGGGTGATTCTCGGGACAGTGGCTCCTAGTTTCCGGAAGGAAAATTTGAAGCTCCCATTCACCCCCCCCCCCCCTCTGGTCGCTTTCTGGTTGCTTCTCGGTCCTTCAATTGGTATCGGAGCTGGTTAAGGATCTTCCACCTTAGCCGGTTCCAGATCCACAGAAGGCGACATGGATCGCGGCGTGGGCAAACCGCCGTTCTTTGATGGGACGAACTATGCGTATTGGAAGATACGCATGTCGGTCTATCTTCAGAGCATGGGCTCTTCTGTTTGGGAGATTTGCAACAGGGACGATTACGTTGTCTTGGCTGCTCGTGTCACTCAGCTCCAGATCGATGAGCACGATGCCAATAGCCGGGCACGTAACGCCTTGTTCTCCTGTTTGAGCATGTCCGAGTTCGATCGCGTTTCTCACCTCCCCACGGCTCGCGAGATTTGGGCGACCCTCATGCGTTTCCATGAAGGAACCACTCAGGTCAAATCTCGCCTCTATGAGTCGCACAAGCGGGAGTATGAGAATTTTCGACATATGCCTGGCGAGAGCATAGAGAGTTTATTCGCTCGCTTTCAGGTTATTGTCAACAAGATGAGAGCGAACAAGGAGCTGTTGCCTTTTGACGATCATGAGAGGGCTTTGAAGCTTTTGCACATTCTTGATCGGTCAGTGTGGGACTCAAAGGTCCAGGCGATCATCGAATCGTCTAACTATGAGACCCTCACTTGCGACGAGCTCTTTAGTAAGCTCAAGTCTAGTGAGATTGACGCCATGTCGGGGGCTTCTTATGAGAATCCTTCTGGCCCGACTATGGCTTTGGTTTCTGGTTCTTCTGCTAACCCCTCTGCTGGCTTTGCTCTTTCGTCTCTCTTTTCTATCATAGAGGACCAGCTTGAGTCTTTGGGGGATGATGAGTTGGCAATGCTTGCCAACCGGTTCACGCGGTTCCACAACAACCGCATGAATCGTCGCCGCGGTGGAGGACGCTCAGGATGCTATGAGTGCGGCGACCCCGACTACTTCATCGCCAACTGCCCCAAGAAGAAGCATTCATCTGGGAAGGGCGATCATGGGCACAAGTACGACTCCGGCAAGCGCAAGGAGAAGTACGTCCCCACGAGGCACAAGCGGAGGGGCGGCTTCGACAAGGAGTACATCAAGAAGAAGTACTTGGAGAAGGCCCAGGCTGAGCAGCGTGCGTTCTTCGCCACGCTCAGCGACGTCGACGGCTCGGATGATGACTCCGCTTGCTCAAGCGATGACGAGTCCGAGAAGAAGAAGAGGATCGAGGACAAGCTGAACGGCCTCTGCTTCTTCGCCGACGACGACGGCTTCTGCACCATGGCGCTTGGTGATGAGGTCGACGGCAAGCTGGAGCACACCCCTCGGGACGACGACGACGACGACACCTCCCAGGTATCTCTCACCCACGATGAGCTTTCTGCTGAGGTTGAGAAGCTTACTGCCGCGCTCCTTAGTCAGGACAAGTTGCTTAGGCGTGCCGCTAGAGAGCGCAAGGAGTTTAGGCAGAAGTGGGAGGACACGGTGAGAGAGCTTGAGTTTGCCAAGTCCACCGTGGTCGTGTCGGAGGAGGTTGAGTGTGAGATGTGCACCACGCACATGACTGACCTTCTCACTTTGAGAGGTAAGTATGCTGCGTTGGTAGGAGAGGTGGATGAGCTGAAGGCTAGACCTTCTCTGTTGGGTGCGTGCAAGACTTGTCCTGTCTTGCAATCTGAGTTGGCAGAGAAGAATGCCAAGATTGTGTCTCTTGAAGAGGCCAACTCAGGTAGCACCTGTGTGGCTAGGTGCGCTTTGTGTGATGGTTTGGAGATGGAGATTGCGAATGTCAAGCATGGCAAGATGCAAACCGAGGAAGAAAATACATACCTTCGGACCATCTTGTCATGGGTCTCTTGTAGTGAGCCGCAGCTCGGGATGATGATCTCCCAATTTAAGCGAGCTGCTGGAGGTTCTGGTGTAGGTCTTGCTCAGGGTGTTGATCTTTCTGCTTTTGGGAAGATTGGAGAGTCGAGTGGTCTGAATCCTAGTGAGAAGCCCAACTCCACCACTACTCCCAAACTGACCAAGCTTCCACCCAAAGAGCCTGTAAAGCCTACCACCAAGGATGGGGTTTTTGAGGAACCTCCGAGAGCTCCACCCAAGAAACAAGTGTGGCATCCCAAACCCAACCACCTAAAGAACAAGCTGGATACAATGCCACCTATCCAGGAGGAGTTGCCACAGAAGGGCAAAGTGATCCACACCCACAGTCATGAGTACCAACAACCCCCTTTGCGCGCGGTGAGGTATCATTGTGACTTCTGTGGGAGAGATGGACACTTGAGCGAGTTCTGCTTTAGGCGCAAGAGAGAGGTGCGCCGTGCTAGGGAGATGAACAACCCGGACATGTACCATCCTTTCCATGATGTACATGCACCGAATGTTTAGAGGAGAGCACCGAGACGTGCTGCTAGGCCCAGAGGTCCAGAACCTCAAGTTCCCAGGCCTAGGCAGCAGAGAGCTCCGAGGAGAGACGCTAGGCCTAGAGGCACAGTGCCTCAAGTTGCTAGGCCTAGGCCTCGTAGAGAACATGCCCGGCAGGAGCCTGCAGTTGTAGGCTATGGACCCCGTGGCGGAGGCTTTGTAGTTGAGCGTTTTCCCCCACCGCGTTTTGAGTATCGCGATGGACGCTCCTCCCTTAGCGGACCACGTTTTCCTCTACGTGGTGATCGCTCCTCTCGTAGACGTGCTAGGAATGGTTTTTCTGCTAACCGTTCTTTTGAGCAGCCGGCCCAACACTGGTATTCTTCCTACTTCACTAACCCCAGTGTTAGACCGTATGCTCACCCTATGTCTTTTTATTGATGTAGGTAAAACGGTTGGAGGACATTTGGTTGGTGGATTCCGGTTGCTCGAGGCACATGACCGGAAACGCCAAGTGGTTCTCCAGCCTTAGCCCTGTTGCCGGAAAGGAGTACATAACCTTCGGCGACAATAGCAAAGGTAAGGTATTGTCTCGCGGGTCGGTGCGAGTTAATGAGCACTTTGTGTTGCGCGATGTTGCTCTTGTTTCTAACTTGCATTTTAACCTTCTTTCTGTTTCGCAACTTTTTGACGATGACTATGAGATTCGTTTTAAACCGAATCTCAGTCGTATTTTGGATCCTCAGGGCAATCTTGTGTGTTTGATTTCGCCCTTTGGAAAAGTCTTTCGTGCGAATTTCTCGGAGTCTTTTGGCACTTCTCGTTGTCTTGTGGCTGGACCTTCCTCCTCCGATCTTTCGAAGTGGCATAGGAGACTTGGACATTTGAGCTTCGACTTGCTTGCAAGGCTTAGTTCACTTGGCCTAATCCGAGGATTGCCCAAGTTGCATATGGAGAAGGATCTTGTTTGCCACTCTTGTAGACACGGGAAGATGGTTGCCGCTCCCCACCATCCAGTGACTCAGGTCATGACCAAGCGCCCTGGAGAGCTTTTGCACATGGACCTTGTTGGTCCGGCTCGGGTGAGCTCGGTTGGGGGGAAGTGGTATGTGCTTGTGGTTGTTGATGACTTTTCGAGATATTCATGGGTCTTCTTTTTAGCTGAGAAGACCGAGACTTTCTCCTTTGCTCGCAATCTGATTTTGCGTCTTCAGAATGAGTTCCCTTTGAACTCGATGCGAGCAATTCGGAGTGATAATGGTTCCGAATTCAAGAATTCGGATTTTGAGAAGTTTTGTAACTCTTTGGGTTTAGAGCATCAGTTTTCTTCCCCCTACACACCCCCTCAGAATGGTGTTGTAGAGAGGAAGAATCGGACCCTTGTTGAGATGGCCAGGACGATGCTCGATGAGCATAGGACGCCTAGGCGATACTGGGCCGAAGCTATGAGCACTGCATGCTACATTTCTAATCGCATTTTTCTCCGAGCTTTTCTGAAAAAGACTTCTTATGAGTTGCGTTTTGGAAAACTGCCCAAGGTGAGTTATTTTCGAGTTTTTGGTTGCCATTGTTTTATACTCAAAAAAGGCAACTTGGACAAGTTTGAGTCTCGTTCTTCTGACGGTGTGTTTTTGGGTTATGGCATTCACACTCGAGCTTATCGTGTACTTAACCTTGACACTAACCGAGTCATGGAGACATCCGATGTCACCTTTGATGAGACCATGGTTTGTCCTTCTTCTTGCTTTGAGCGTGCAGGTGACCATGAGGTTGGCGAGCCTCTTTTTGATGATGATGAAGAAGGTGCTGAAGGGATAGATGACCCAACACCTTCTCCACCTGCAGTGCCGCAAAGAGCGGCTTCTACGACGACTCACGGCCCCGACACCTCTTCTTCCTGGGGGCCGTGGGATCTGCCACCCCGAGCGGTACCATTTGTACCCGGGGAGGCACCAGCTGCTGTTGAGGGGGAGGCTACTTCAGCTCGGGAGGCACCACGACACATCCAGCGCCAGCACCCACCTCAGCAGATGATCGGCAACATCGACGAACGAGTCACTCGGTCCAGGTCACAGCAAATCTCACACTTCGCTCATTCTGCTTTTGTTGCTAATTTTGAGCCCCGAGATGTTGGACACGCTTTGACGGATCCGGATTGGGTCAATGCCATGCATGAGGAGTTAGAAAATTTTGAGCGAAATCGGGTCTGGGTTCTAGTTCCACCTCCTCCTGAGTGTAAGCCTATTGGAACAAAATGGGTTTTCAAAAACAAGCAAGGAGAGGATGGCCACGTTGTTAGAAACAAGGCCAGGCTTGTAGCAAAGGGTTATAGTCAGAAGGAGGGGATAGACTATGAGGAGACTTTTGCTCCTGTAGCTCGTTTGGAGGCTATTAGGATACTCTTGGCTTTTGCTGCATCCAAAGGTTTTAAACTCTTTCAAATGGATGTCAAGAGTGCCTTCTTAAACGGCTACATAGAAGAGGAAGTGTATGTTGAGCAACCCCCCGGTTTTGAAAATCCCAAGTTTCCAAACCATGTTTTTAAACTCCACAAAGCTTTATATGGTTTGAAACAAGCCCCTAGAGCCTGGTATGATAGGTTGAAAACCTTTTTGCTTGCTAAGGGTTTTAAAATGGGATGTGTAGATAAAACGCTCTTTCTACTCAAGCAAGGCAAAGACACTTTCTTGGTCCAGATTTACGTGGATGATATCATTTTCGGTGGTTCTTCTCACGCTTTGATTGCCAAGTTTGCAGATACTATGAGCAGGGAGTTCGAGATGAGCATGATGGGCGAGCTGACATTCTTTCTCGGGTTGCAAATTAAGCAATCCCGAGAGGGGACGTTTGTGCACCAGGGCAAGTACACCAAGGACTTGCTGAAGCGGTTCGATATGGGTGAGGCCAAGCCTCTTCCAACACCCATGTCGACGACGACTGCCCTGAATGCGGATGTGGATGGAGAAGCAGTGGACCAGAAGGAGTACCGCAGCATGATCGGGTCGCTCCTCTACCTGACAGCGACACGCCCGGACATCCAGTTCGCGGTGTGTCTGTGTGCGCGCTTTCAGGCGTCGCCGCGCACCTCTCACCGTCAGGCGGTGAAGCGCATATTCAGGTACCTTCGTTTCACGCCTGAGTTCGGGATTTGGTATTCTGTTTCCTCCACCCTCTCCCTTTGCGGTTATTCCGATGCCGATTTTGCTGGTTGCCGTATTGAGCGCAAGTCCACTTCTGGGACTTGCCAATTTATTGGTTCTTCTCTTGTTTCGTGGTCTTCTCGCAAGCAGTCTAGTGTCGCTCAGTCCACTACAGAGGCTGAATATGTTGCTGCGGCTAGCTGCAGTTCCCAGTTGCTTTGGATGATGGCCACTTTGCGTGATTTTGGTCTGAGCTTTTCTCGCGTGCCTTTGCTTTGTGACAGCATGAGTGCCATTAGCGTTGCTAAGAACCCCGTGCTTCACTCGAAGACCAAACACATTGATGTGCGCTTTCATTTTCTGCGAGACCACCAGGAGAAGGGTGATATCGATCTTCGCCATGTCAATACTCATCATCAACTGGCTGATATTTTCACCAAGCCTTTAGACGAATCAACCTTTAATCGGTTGAGGGGTGAGCTTGGTGTGTGTTTCCCCTTTTAGATGGGGGAAACATTTTGGATCTTGTATATTTGACTGACTCTCTTGTCTTTCTTATCTTTTTGCATTTTAGCATACGCATTTACATTCTGAGCTTCATGTTTATAATCACTAGAATGTAACTATGCTCTATTTAGTATGCTCCGATGCTTATATGAATGCTTGTAGCTTATGCTCTTCCTGATCACTAGTACATGTTATGAGCTGAGCTATCTTTGGAATGGTGAATTTACTTAATGCATATAAAATCTGAAAATGTTCACCATTGAGATATGCAACTAGCATGTGTAGGATGTGTTGAGTCCATTCATGCTTTTCATATATGCTAGGTTGCTATGTCTCCAGTTATGAGTCATTCACTTGCTTGGTCTGTTCATATCATGTTTAAAGTTTGAACCAAGTTTTAGTGAAATGAAAAGATCGAGATGGGATTGCTTGTCAACACCTCACGGTATCGAGACTGTTTCTCATTGCACTTTGAGTTAAACTTGAGCCGTGTAGTGTATGACCGAAACCGTTGCTTTAAGCTTCTGATTGCATATGCATAGGCTTCGCACGGTTGAAAAGTTAGGCAAAGACAAGCTTTCAACCTCTCGCAATCACATGCTGAAATTAAACTTGTGTAATTTCACCGCTGCAACTCCGATATAAAAATGAAATCACAAGTATATGCTTCATTCCTATGCATGATGAGTATATGCTAGGGGTAGTTCACCTTGTATACATGTTTAGCACTTGTTTGGATTCCTGTCTATACATGGGTAGTGCTATTTTGATGGTGACTATCTTTTTGGCTAAAGACTGCTCATGTGTTCATATTTCGTATGTGTGATCAGTTTGAGCCTTCGCTATTTGAGTGCTTAGTTGAGTCATTGGAGTTATACTGTTTAGAGCATTCTTGCACTCTTTTGATTATATGCCTGAAGCTGCTAACTTGCATTTCTGACTTCATATGCATGTTGGAAGGAGGAGTTTCTTGCCTTGATGACTTTTCTTGATTAGTGCATTTTCAACTAAGGGGGAGAAATTGCAAATCATATGTCTCCTGGATGTTCAACTAAAGGGGAGTTTTCGTCAAGGGGGAGAATTTCAAATCTTTGTTTTGTGCTCTTCTCATGTTGGACCTAAGGGGGTTTTTCCTAGTTGCTTGCACTTGTCGAGGGGGAGTTTGCTAGTTGTGTTGAGCCTTTGCCTCTGTCTTGAGGAACTAGCAAACATTTTCAGGGCATTTTGTCTTCGATTGGTTCTCTTTTAGTTTGGAGTCATTCCAATTGGTTCGGAGCGTGCTTGGCCGAAAGGCATTGGTTTCGAGCTTTCTTTGGTAGTTGTGTTGAGCCTCTGTGCCTCTATCTTGAGGGACTAGCATTTTGCTTCGATTTTCATTCGGCTTCAATTGGTTTGAGCTCTTTTCTCTGGAGTTTCCAATTGCTATCTGCTAGCGGTGTTGAGCCTGTTCTACCTCTTCTTGAGGGCTAGCTTTGCTTTACTTGGTTGCGTCGAGCCATTGCCCATGTCTTTGGGGACCAAGTTCTTTCGCTCTTTCCACTTGACCTTCTTCGGCTTTGCTATGCTTTTGGGTCATTTGGTTGAGTTTTCTCCTTCTCCTTCCTCCTTCTTCCTTATTCTTCTTTTCATTATGATTTGTGTGAGTAGTTAACAATGCACTCATCAAGGGGGAGATTGCGGATACATGGGTGTATGCCGGGTCTCTGAGTGTTGAGTGATTGTCAACTGGGATGATGCGCATATTCTTTGGCTTGTGTTGTGCAGGTGTCGAGCCCGGATACAGTGATCGACGGCGAGGTGAAGGTCAAGTTGAGACGTGCCATGTTGACGGACCGGGTGCGGTGAAGGATGGGCGTGCCGTGCGGCGGACGTGCCATGTCGAGGTACCGAGCGGTGAAGGGCGGATGTGAAGCTTCGACTGAGGGACCAGAGGCCCGAGGATCAGCTGTGGTGGCTGGCAGCCTGTGACGACGACAAGTGAAGAAATGCGGTCATGTGTTGCCTGAGTAGTAGACTCGGGGACACATGTCGGTGGACGGGGTGCACGGGAGGTGCATCCCATCTACGACATCGGTTTGGTGGTAGAGCCAGGGAAAAACCATCGGATGGACGGTTTCCAGGTTTGGGCCTCAAAACCTGGGCGTGGACGGTTTCCGAGTTTGGCCACAAAACTCGGGCTGAGGATTTCCGAGTTTGGCCACAAAACTCGGGCTGAGGACGGTTTCCAGGTTTCGGCCTCAAAACCTGGGCGCTGAGGGTTTGCTGAGTTTGGCCTCAAAACTCAGAAGCTGGTGGGCTGGTTTCCCGGTTTGGGCCTCAAAACCGGGGGTTGGCTGGAAAAGGCTGGTTTCCCAGTTTGGGCCACAAAACTGGGGGTGCAGAGCGAGGACGGCACGTGGTGGCGATCCGGAGGTTGCGTCGAGGCAACGCTTCGGTTTGTGCGGGCGTGGCCGTCGGATACACCTACCACTGAGTTGGTCCAGAATAACCCTAGGGTTTAGCTGGTTCGCTCTGTAATTAGAATAGAGAGGGGTAGAGTAGGAAATAGACTTAGGCTAGTAGTAGGATAAGTAGTCGGGAGACACCCTCCTCCCAAATATCTCAGTCATTTTGCTCTTTCGCACTTAGGGTTTCCTGCTCTCCCATCCCCTGCTGTAGCTAGCTGAGATCCGCAGAGAGACTTGCCTCTGTGTACTGTTGATTTGAGGAAGTGAGGCCGTATCCTCACTGTTGTAGCGTGTGGTAGCCACACGGTTGCAATTCGTGGTTGTGATTCGCGTTTTGTTCGTGTTCTTCGCGGAATCCTTTTTCTCCACGATTTTCTCTTCGCTTGATCTCTTTGCTCGGTTCATCTTTTGCAAAACCATTTGAACCAAGTTGTTCTAGATCGTGAGGCACTTCTTTCCACCGAAGGAATTCTCCTCTAACCTCACGGTCTAGGAGATCGATCGATTTTCGTTTCGGGTCAAGTTTTCTCCCCTCCCCCGAAATTCTTCGATTCATCGATTTGGAGATAGGTTCGAGCCATGATCTCTTAGAGATAGCTCACTATCCTCCTTGTGACTCTACTCACCAAGTTTGAACCCTAGAGGTTTCGTTTTGGGTGGGATTGAGTCGAATCGGTGGACGAACCGTGGATTCACGGGGTGACCGGACGCTGAGGCTGTGCGTCCGGTGGTTGAACACTCGCTGTGTCCCTTTTGGTCTTGACCGGACGCTCCATTCCCTGTGTGACCGGACTCGACGGAGCTACTGTTCACGTGCGTTTTTGCTGTTCGACCGGACGCTCTGTACAAACGACCGGACGCTCCCTTCAGTGAGTCCGATCAGGAACAGAGAGGTTCCAGAACTGTTTTTCTGTGACCGGACGCGTCCGGTGCCTGGTGACCGGATGCTCTGGTGAGTCCGGTCAGTGCAGTCTTGCGTTGTTTCATTCGTGGTTCGCTCGTTCGTTGACGGATTCGATTTTCGTCTTTTGCGTTGGCTTTCTAGAGTTGTGAAGTGTCCCGCTGTGCTTCTTGGAAGCATCCACCCTACATCTAGGGTCGTGGACACTAGCAAGCTCTAGGGTTTGTCTTTCGGGGTGATTCTCGGGACAGTGGCTCCTAGTTTCCGGAAGGAAAATTTGAAGCTCCCATTCACCCCCCCTCTGGTCGCTTTCTGGTTGCTTCTCGGTCCTTCAACTAGCAGTCTTTGGTGATTTGAGCCTTTGAGCTAGTGGTGTTGAGCCTTTTCTGCCTCTTCTTGAGGGCTAGCTCGTTTTTGACTTGGTTGCATCGAGCCGTTGCCCATGTCTTTGGGAACCAAGTCTTTCGCTCTTTGTCTAAGTTTTCGCTCTTTTGTGGAGTTTTGCTCAGATTTTGCTTGGTTGCGTTGAGCCATTGCCCATGTCTTTGGGGACCAAGCATTGTTCATTTCAAATTGCCCTTTCTTTGGCTTTTCTTCAGCTTTTTGGGCATTTGGATGAGCAATCTTCTCATGTTAAGTGATTTTGTTCTTTGCCCTTCTGTGGCTTTTGGATCATTTGAATGAGATTTTTGGTCTTGGTATCTCAAATCATCTCTTGTGCCTAGTTTTTGTCAATTCAATCATCAAGGGGGAGAAATTTCGAAACCCATGTGGATAAGAACCTTCCAAGTTGATAAGAACCTTGGTTTCTTTTGTGATGATTGTTTGACAATTTATTTGAGAATGGTTTTTGAGTGCCTTTTGGGATTTCATGAAGCTCTTGTTTTCACTTGACTCTTCGGTTGTGTGGAGGCTTTGCTCACTTTTCCCATTTCTTTCGGGACCAAGAGTTTTAATTTGGAGTTTTCATGATCCTTCCTCATATCAAGTGGCCTTGTGTTTGCTTTTACTTGGCTTTTGGGCACTTGAATGAGGCTTGCCTTCAAACCCTTCCTTTGTGGTTTTATTGTTAGTCAATGCACTCATCAAGGGGGAGATTAAGAACATATATGATGAATGATTGACATTTATGAGGAAGGTTTGAGGCTTTTCTGTAACACCTCTGGTGATTAATATATAATTAACCTGACATGTCATCATCTTTAGTCATTAATCATCCTTGCCATGCATTTATGTTTGCCTAATACTTGTTTTGCATTTACCTTTTTCTGAGGTGGCTTGTGTAGTGTTTTTTTTCAAAAACCCTAAAGGCCCAAATCCTCCTTAAGGGCAAAATGGTAATTTCATCTCTGTGTCTAGCTTTGTGTGAATCTTGTTCAGTTGAGTGTCTTGATGTTTTGTTGTGTTGATCAAAGTTCAAAATCAGAAATAGAATTTAAATTCCTTTTGAAAAACCCTAAAATTTCCAAACTCTAGTTTTACCCCTCTTTTCTAATTCAAAAACTATTCAAAATTTGAAGTTGGCCCAATAAGAAAAGTTGTAGATCTTGCAATAAGGAACAACTTTGGTGTTTGCAGATTTTCAAGTTTCAATACAAAATCAGAAGTAATTTCAAATTCTTTCAAACTACAATTTTGTCTCCTTTTCAGTTTTCAAAATTATCTCAAAAACTATTGAGTTTCAGAAAAATTTTATATTGGCAAAGTTGTAGATCTCAAAATTTTAAGCAACTTTGGTATTTTGAGTTTTCCTTGTGTAGTTCAAATTTTGGGAGTAATTTCGAAAATTCAGAAAAAGGAGGAAGGTGACGTCACTGTGCACGAGCTTTAAAGCAGGGGGGGCCCGGCCGCCGGCGGCAGAGCGCCGGCCACGCCGACCGGCTGACCCGCGCCCGTGTCGTGCGCCGCCAGCGCTAGCGCGCAAGCTCCCCGGCCCCTACCTCCGCCTCGCTCGTCCCCTACCCTCCTCCTCTTTCCCCTCGGCCGCGGACAGCGGGCAGCTGCCGGCCGCCGGCAAGCCGCCGCGCCGCGCGCGAGCTCCCCGCCCACGTCGAGCCGCCCTACCCTCCCACTACCTCCGCTAATGCCGCACGATCGCTCCCCGCCCCTTTGACCGGACCCCGGCACCACCCCGCGGCTATAAAAGCCGTCGAGCCTCCGCCGTTTTTCCGCCATCGGCGCCACCTCGCCAATCCGAGCCACCGGACCGCCCCGGAGCCCGCTGAGCACCCCATCACCTTCGCCTTGAACTTCTCCACCTTCCCGAGCAACCAATTTCACCCCTCCGCCCCTCCTTTCGTCGGCGCAAGCGATCCGTCCCCGACTCCGGCGAACGGCCCCGTCGCGGTGTGGGGCGAAATTCGTCGCTGTGAGTGTTCCTCCCGTCCCTCCGACCCCCGTCCTCTTTTCCTCACCTCGGTGCGCTCCTAACCGCACATCGGTGATCCCTTTTGATGGACAGAGCCGCCGGAACGCTTGCTCGCCGCCGAAGAGCTCCGCCGAAGCACCGCCGCCGTCGAACTCCCTCCTCCGACCCTTGCACTGCCTCGCCGTTCCTCGTTCCCGACCCCCGGTGAGCCCGCGAAGCTTCCTCCACCCTCTGCTTTCCCAGCGCGAGGCCCGAGCGGCCGGTCCGCCGCGCGCTCTCGCCGGCGAGCGCGCCAAGCCCGCGGGGAAGAAGCACAGTGCTCCTTTTCTTTTTTAAAAAAATGTGAATAGTGTTCTGTTTTCTCTTTTTTGTGAGAATTAATCTGTTGCTCCTTAAATCCTGAGAAAAATGTGGTATGCTCCTTGCACTGTGTAGTATTTTAGAAAAATAAGAAACCCTACTTTTCTGCAAAAATTGGAAAATGAAAAATCCTTCTTTTAATTAAGAAATGGATGGTTTTAGATTTTTAGAAAATCATGTGTAGCTCCAAAAATCATGAGATAAATTTTTATGTGCTAGTTATTTCATGTTTAGTCTCTGGTAGAATTTTGAGGCCTTTTGGAGCAAGTTGATTTTTGGGCATTTTTTTAATTGTTAAATAGTGCCTTTTGTTAATTAAATGTTTGATTTTTATTAAGCACCTTAATGATCTCCAAAAATTATGAAATTTGTTTTGTCATCTATTTATACCATAATGAACCCATGGGATTAATTTGGTAAATTTTGGAGCAACTGCATAAAGTGACCTTTATAATTAAATAGGAAAAATAGAAAAATATTTAGAATTCCTTTGAATGCCCTATGATGTGGTTTTGGATTGTTTGTTGTTCATAGACCCCCACCCAACTGGTCTATGATGTTTGTGATGCCATGCATGACTTATGCTTAGGATTACTAGATGATGCTTAATAGGTTTGATTAATCTTGCTTAGGGGTAGAGATAAGTAACTTTATGTCCACACTAGGAGTTACTTTCACGTTGGAAAGTTGTATTCTAGAATCAGTGGAATTGTCCTGCGCTTTAGCAAGTCTCTTGTTCTTGTCAGCATCCTCATAAGCATACATCATTGCATACGTGTAGTGTCTGAAGGAGAAGGCATCAAAGTCGAGGCAGCCGCTGACGAACCTACCCCCGAGGCGACCCCGAGCTCTGACACCTGCACTGCCGACCCCGAGCCTGTCCTTTTTGCTCTTCAAGGCAAGCCCCGGTGCATTTTAACCCTTCCTTGTTTTTATAAAAGTTTACCTAAAATGCCTTTGAGTTAAACTACTGCATTAGGTTATACGAGTTGTGTGATGACCTATTGCCTGCACTATTTACCTCCACCGGCAAATACCCCGCCCTGTTTAAAAATTATTTGCAAAATGCTTAGTGATGCTATACAATAGATTTGCAATAAAAATACAAATTTCAAAAGTGTGATCACTTAAAGAATTTTTATGGGAATTTGGCTTTACTCCCCGACCATTGGCTAAGTATCTGATTCGTACCTAGTCAATTGCGAGGAGAGGTTGTCCGAGCGTACGGTGCCGTCATGTTATAGTCCGGGACTCAACAGTTGACACCGACCGGGACAGGGTTGAAAAACTGACAGGACTATTACGCTTGGGTGAGATATAACCGAGGTATGGTTCTGGCAGAAAAATTAGGGACCATCCGTATGGGGGCCTGCTGGCCAAGACTTGCAACTATTCACATACTTCGAAAAGCTCTGGCTCCGAGGACTCCTTAATTGGGACCGACAACCGCGCACTGGGAGTGGCGAGATGGCGGAAGTAGCTTGTACCCACGTGGTCGTCGTGCCTGGATATGAGTGGTGTACTGTACTTCCGGGTGGCGTAGGACCGGTCCAATCTTGGAGGAATCGTGGTAGACGAGTTGGCATATGCAAGCTTGGGTGCTACATATGCAGTGTGAATAGGGATCCTCAGCTGAGTATTATTTATCCGGATTAACGTTGCTCCTCGGTTATAGAGACTTGGTCACTGACTGTCAACGGAGAGTGGTTCTCAACTAGGTATGTTTTGGAAGGTAAAATGAATCATGAACAATGAAGAGTTGAGAAATACTTGAATCTTTCCAAAATAGCACGAGGTTTACAAAATGCTTTTCTGCAAAATACTTGATCTTGCTTAAGCCTTACCTTGACTACCCTAAGCCTCTCATCCCTGAGTCTTCTTCCTTTTCTTTAGTCGGGTAAGTCTTGTTGAGTACCCCAGTACTCAGGGTTTGTTACCCATGCTGCAGGTATGACTGAGTCCCCAATGTGTCTTGCGCCCTGCTGCATGACCATCGTCCTGGAGAGGCCGATGAGGCCGATGAATAATTGTGCACCCTCGGGCTGGGTGTTTGCAAGTATCTTTATTTTGTTGTACTCCGCTACGTTGCCTATTTCTATTACCCGAACTTGGTTTGTAATAACTGCACCTTTAATCTTAGTTGGAACCTCGGTTTGTAAACCAATGTTATTTAAGTCTTCCGCTCTGTATTCCGATGTTATTTGTAAAAGTATCCAGTGCTGTAACCAAAAGGTGAGATGATCCTGCGGACGATGGGCGCTGATGCAGCCCAGTGACAAACTGTCTTGGTCACGTGGAACATAGGTTCGGCTGTCAGAGGCTGACGGGGACCTGTGGGCCATGGGATTAGGACCGTTCCGCCACATTTTCCCGGTTGAGTCCATATCTCGCTATGCACTTAATGTTTATGACTAACCGGTGATGTTGAGTTGTGGTGTGTTACCGGGTTGGTGTGCGTTGCAACATGTGTCTCTTGGCTGTGTTGATGTGCAGGTGTGGAGCTCGGAGACAGTGGTCGATGGCTAGGTGAAGGTCAAGTAGAGACGTGTCATGCCGACGAACCGGGAGCGGTGAAGGATGGGCGCGTCGTGCGGCGGACGTGCCATGCCGATGTACCCGGAGCGGTGAAGGGCGGACGTGAGGCTTGGACTGACGGACCAGGAGACCGGAGGACTAGCTGTAGTAGTTGGCACGTGGCATCGGCGAGCAAGAGCACATGGGGATGTGTGATTCATCGGCCAAGTCAGGAGGAAGACGATGGCGTCGTGGCACTTGGCGGGAGGTCGGACACTAGCTTGCATGCGGCGCAAGTGCCGTCGGCCGAGTCAAGAAGCAAGCCAAAGGCGTTGTGCCCGACATGGAGGCTGGACATGCATCGGCATCGGTGCCGGTGGTCGGGCGAACCACATCCTGTCTATGGCAGGGGTTCGGTAGTTGAGCCTCAGAAAGCTACCATCGACGGTTTCTGAGTTTGGGCCTCAAAACTCGGGGTGGCGGGTTTCCGTGTTTGGGCCTCAAAACTCGGGGTGGACGGTTTCCAGGTTTGGGCCTCAAAACCTTGGCTGGCGGGTTTACCGGTTTGGGCCTCAAAACCGGGAGGAGGTTCCTATGCGGAACGGACAACGCGTGGCGGCACCGAGAGCTTGCGTTGCGGCGAAGCTATCGGTGAGGAAGGCGCGGTGGTCGACGTGACGGCACGTGGCGACATCCTGGAGCTTGCGTCGAGGCGAAGCGAAGGATGAGAAGCGCGTGGCCGTCGGATGATAACTGCCAGAGTTGGTCGGTTTTACCCCTAGGGGTATTTGCGGTTAGTGCTTCATGTTAGGGCGTTTGTGTCTTTTGGACGTGCGCCTATATATATGTGAAGGGGCTGTGTTGGATAGCTATCCTTGGAGGCGCCACTCTCATTTTGTTCTTGTGAGAGAAGGCTAGGGTTAGAGGAGAGAGGGCTCTTGTTCTTGAGCTTTTTGCCATCCGAGCTTTGTTGTTGTGAGGAGTGGCTTGTAACCCGACATGTGTGCTACACAATTCATCATCTTGTAGCAATCCAAGGATCAATTTCGTCCTCCTCTTTGTTGGCTGAAATTTGGATTGAATTCACGTTTTGTTCTTCACGTTTTTTCCTTTTCCCTCTTGGTGATTTCACGAGTTCTTTCGATCCGAGGGGTGGTTTTCAATTCCGTTTGAATCATATTGTGCTTTGTTGTGAGCTCCTTCTTTCCACCGAAGGATTTCCTCTTTAATCACACGAGCACATAGATCGGGTCGAAATCGTGTTCGTTCTTCGTTCTTCCCCCTTTTTTAGTGTTCTTCCGATTCCTCATGGATTAGTTGGTTTGGAGCGATGATATCCTAGGATTAGCTTCCCAACACGTAGAAGAACACTTGGGTGAAGTTTGGTTAAAGCCCCGTTCGATTTGGCAAAGGTCCGATCGATTTTGGTTTTGTCCCGAGCAGTTTTCCTTCTTTCTATTCATCCGCGGACAGTCCACGCTCGCAGTAGCGGACAGTTCGGGACTCGGGACTCGGCTCGTTCAGAACAGCGCAGCGCGACACTATTCCCGATCGTGTGACCGGCGGACAGTCCGCCAGTGACCCACGGACAGTCCGGGGTCACATCAGACGCTGCACAGCGCTGGCCTCGGACGCTAGGGTTTCATTGTTCACGTGAACCGCGAACAGTCCGGCATGCAAACCGTGGACAGTCCGGACCCGTCCAGGGCTATTGCTGAACAGTTTGTTTTGGGTCTTTTTGCCGACGGACAGTTCGGACCCCCTGTGGCGGACAGTCCGGCCTTCACCGGACAGTCCGGGAGCCTGACGGCGAACTATCCGGGAACCTGCTGTAAGTGCAGATTTTGTCTGTTGCTTTGGCGCTTAGTTTTCGGTCTTCTCCGGTAGTTCTGTTGTACCTCTAGGACATCCCTAGGGTATCCAGCTACTCGTAGGTCGTGAACTCACCGGTCGTTTAGGACCTTGCCTTTTGGGGTGATTTTCTGTGGCAAGGGCCATTCATTTCTCGAGAAGAAATTTGAGGCTCCCATTCACCCCCCTCTGGTGGCCAATTCGGTCCTTCATCATCATCATCATCATCAGAGCAACCTCTCTTCTTTTTAATGGGTGTTATGGCAACACATAGGTCTGATGCTGGATTCTTCGATAAAACTAATCTAACCTCCCTCTCAACCTCGTTACTAACTAACATGTCTGATGCATCAACATCGTATTCAATTTTATGTAGTGTTGCTGACGCAAGATCATCAACGGTTCTCTTCTTGATATACATGTAGTCCCTAGACCCATACCCCAGTTTGGATTTCAATGTTGTTAAGTTATCTAGCGAGATGTTACTCTTGTCAATAGCAAATGACTTATAAAACTGTTGTCCCTCCTCACTCCCCATGCAAACGACATGTACTATCCATCTATCTTCCATTCTGCATATTAAGCGATGACACTTTAATTAAATTGCCAACAGAGAGAATGCTGCACTAACAGAGAATGATAAGAACACTACTGAAAATATAATAGGAACATTGCAGAGGGATCATTTACTTATTACACAAATATTCCTATAGATCTCGTTTATGTTAATTAATAACAACAACACCGTAATTTAAAAGGAAGTGTTGATGAGACGCGTGTATACGTACCTGTTCTCGGTCACGTTCTGAGATAAAGGTAGGAAATCTTGTGGATCTTGGTTGTCGTCGCTTGCGTTGTCGTTGGCCAAACTCTATGACCCAAAGAGCGAAGCCTTCGCCCGACATCTGTTGGCCGCGACCAGTGTTGGTGCAGTCGCCCTCTCAGCTGATGGTGTGACCATTGTTGTACGTAGCAACGCCGACGCAGGTGTGTGCAGCTCTGTCGACGACGAAGAGGTCCCCCTTGCCACCTCGCTCGACGTCGGCATCCTAGGCTGCGTGGTGGACGACAAGAACTTGCGGTGGTGGCGGCGGCAGCGTCTGTGGAACCCTAACTGAGTGAGAGGGGAATAATTAAGAGGGGATTTATACAAACGCAGCGTTTAGGCGTAAATGTGGGTAGTGGCGCGTTAGTTTGACGCTATTGCTAAAAATTTTGGATGGAAAAATGGCGCCACTTTTAATTCTTGTGCTTATCACGTGATCTTCTGGCCACGTTTAGTTTAGGAAATTTCCAAAAACTTCTCACTCCCAAAATTGTCAACCAAAATTTTTTTGGCACAATTTGGGCCCTCCATGCAAGTGCAAAGGAGCCCTTAGTATAAATTTTCATGCTCTAATGCACTAGCCCAATTTTGACCCCTACGTTTAGTTGTAAAACTTGAAAATTGGTTCAATCAATAAAAATTTTTTGGCATTTTTGGGAACTAAACATGGCCTGAATTACCATATGGATATTGCTGCATCTATATCAAAGCAATTTGGCTACCTAAATAAACTGAAGAGTAAATTGCACTCATCACCATGTGTAACACCCCCGATGTTAAAATATTAAAATTAATTAGAATTTAATTAGAAAATGGTCAAAATCCTAGATGGAGGAAAATCCTAACCAGATGTTTGTTGCATTCATGCCGTTGCATAATTTTATTGGGTGAAAAATAAAATTTATTAAACCCGTTTAGGACGAATCGAATTTATTCTATTTAGAAAATAAATAAAGAGATTTATGAAAATTTTATAAAATCAAAATCAAAGTTTTATTTGTAAAATCTAGGAAAATATTTCCAAAACATTTTCAAAAATTATTTGGTTTCAAATGATTTGATTTGGAATTCAAAAGTTTTGCAAAAGATTTGAAAAGAAAAGAGAAAGAAAAGAAGTAAGGCAAGGCCCATCTCCTCCCATCCATTCCAAGCTCCTAGCCCAACCCCATCTTCCCTTTCCTTTTTTTTCTCTGGCCCGGACAGCAGCCGGCCCAGCCGCATCCCCCTCCCATTTCTTTTCCCCGCAGCTCAGTTCTCCTTCCATTTCCCTCCACTCCTTTTCTCCTGGCCGAACGGGGCAGCTCACGATGCCGCCCGTGCCGCGCCGCTCGCACAAAGCCGCAGCACGCACCCTCCCCTCTCCCTTCACACCGACAAGCGGGCCCGCCTTGACAGCTCCCTCCCCAACCTCCATCGCGCTGAGTCCGCACCGGCCACAGCGCCATCTGCGCAGCAAAACTCACCCCTCCGCTCGTCCCGGGGGCTCATCCGTGACCCCACAGCGCGCCGCCACCTCCTCCCTTCGCCTACAAGAAGTCACGCTCGCGCCCTAGCCCCTCTTTCACCCTTCCGAAGACCGCCACCACCTCTGCTCTCACCATTGTCGAGCACGCCGAGCTCGGGTTCTCCATCGGCGAGGCTGCCTCTGCCTTCTCCGCCCTCCGCCGAGCTCCTACCGTTTCAACGCAACCGGCGAAACCTCCGTTGACGCAAATCGGCGCCGGGTGCACCCCTGCATCGAACTCGTGGGAGCTCCGAGCCTTGGGACGCCCCACCGTCGTCACGCACGCCCCGAGCCCCCCTCCCCGTCTGCGGAAGGCCCTAGTTGAGCTCGCGCTACTCCCCTCTCCATCCTGGTAATTTCCGTTTGATCAGACGAGGTCGTAGGCCGGCTCCGAGCCACTCCGGCGAGTCTCCGCCGAACGGGGCAATGGCACCGCCGTCTCCCGTACGGCCTCCGCCGTGCGCAGCACAGTCAGCACCGCCCCCTCCTCCCGGATCCCCTCTGCACCAGTGTCGATCTTCGCCAACTGGTGCTGCGCCACGATTGCCGGAGTTCCTTACCGTCGGCCGTCCGTCCCGCATCGTCACCCCTACCTCTCCGTGTCGAACCAGACGCCATGGCCATGGACTCCGTTCCTGGCTGCGCGGTGAGCTTACATTTCCATCCGATCCCTTTTCATGCTTTCCTGTATACCATAGCTCGAGTTTGAGTTTGCGCCGCCGACGATGCCGCATCGTGGAAGTCAGGGTGGCGCTGTCGTTCCTTGTGGCCTCCGGCGACACCACCGGTCCCAAGCATGGCCAGCCTAACAGAGCCGCGCGCGTCACTCCTGTGCTCCTCCTGTCGTGGACGTGCATGCACATGCACAGCATCATGACCGGCAGCCGCATGGGCACACAGAGAGCAAGCAGCCGGCCATGCATGCTTCGCGCTTGTTAGCTTGATGATGTCAGTTCGACGTCATGCGCAATTTGTGGCCGTTTTTCTTTAGAAAATCAATTCCCAAAATACAACAGAAATATAGCAAATAGTATCACTCCACTCGTGAACTTGGTCCACGGCGGACTACACACCCATGCCTCCACCGGTCCACTGCCCATGGACTCGGTTCGCAACATAGTGTATGCGCACCTTGCGATCTAG
Source organism: Coix lacryma-jobi var. lacryma-jobi (assembly GCA_009763385.1). Lineage (NCBI taxonomy): Eukaryota > Viridiplantae > Streptophyta > Magnoliopsida > Poales > Poaceae > Coix > Coix lacryma-jobi. Next base: position 89,713,545 of record CM019822.1, on the reverse strand, counting down.
CCCTTGACTTGTCCTCTAATAATATGACTGTTCTAGAGTCTATACAGTCTTCCGATCTACCCCTTGGTTTTTTGATAAATGAGGCCCAGTCCTGCTGTCATTTTAATTTCAGATTTATTTATTTAAAATGCAAAAATCAAGTTTTCTCTATTTACAGTTTTGCCGCTCAACTTTAAAAGCCCATAAACTTGCTCATTTTAACTCCGATTTGACCCGTTCAAGTCGCGTTGGTTTCATCTCGACGAGCTCTACATGTTAGTCTATTTTATATACTGTTTTCATAATGTATGATGTACTGTTATTTATATGCTTTGTTTAGGCCATGTTTGATGCTTGATCCAGCGAGTGCGAGCTACTGGAAGGAACCTCCAGATCCAGTTTGTGCCTTCGTTCATTTGACCCAGCCCGCAGGCAAGTGTCCTTGAACATCTTGCTCCCGTATTTATTTTACTTTTCAGTTTAGAGTAGTTAGATCCAGTAGATGCATGCAGTCTTAAATTGAATCTCATGTTAAGGTTTACTAGAACTTGTTCATATTTTCCTTGTCACCTGGTTTGGGATGATATGGGTAGACGTCATGCTTAGCCCTGCAGTCATGGTTAGGATGGGTTGGTTACAATTAATAATCTTGATTAATGATCTATGGAACATGGAATGGTAATGAGTAGTATGGTGACACTACTACAAAAATGGTTTGTAAGAGCCAGGGGCATCGGACAGCAAGGGGGGTTGGTGATGGAACCCCCTTACAGTAGGTTTCTCGGACCCCACTATATCAACCACCCTTACAAATACCTCTGTAAGGGCGGTTGTCGTTACCAACCCCCCTTACAAATCGACTCATTTGTAAGGGCGGCTCATTCACCAGCCGTCCTTACAAATAACATTTGTAAGAGCGGTTCAATCACCAACGGCCCTTACAAATGGCATTTGTAAGGGCGGTTCAATCACCAACCGCCCTTACAAATATGCTCATTTGTAAGGGCGGTTCAATCACCAACCCCCTTACTGAGGCATTTGTAAGGGGGGTTGGTGATTAAACCCCCCTACAAAAAATGGCTGTATAAGTGCCATCTTCTTCCTCCTCGGGTCACTCACTCTAACACAAGAAAACAAGGTTGGGAGGCCTTGGGCTCCTCCCAAAATTGCTCTAGTAAGGGGGGAGGTTTTGGTCTCAAATCCTTTGGTGGAGAGCTTGTAGAAGGTAAGAAAATGCTATTCCAACCCTTTAATTCAAGTTTTAATGGTTGGTTAGTTGGTATTTTGAGTTTTGCTTTTCTCTCTCTTCCATGGTGTTTGAGCTTTGTGGAGAGAAAAGTAGACCCTTGTTTTGAAGCTATTAATGTAAATTAGTTAAAGAAATAAGCTTGCACCCTCTATTTGTTTATCTTGATTGATTTTAGTGGAGATTGCACTCTAGTTTCATCTAGTTCTAGATCTATGGTTTTTTTTGTTTTGTAGTTTATGTTTCATGAAATTAAAATGGGTCACCATGAAAGGTTATTGATAAAATAATAAATCTTTCTAATTATTGTCCATAAAATTTTATATTTTAACCATTTAATGTATATTTTTGAATATATTTTAGTCATTCACTTATCCACGCAAAAAAGAGGTTGGGAGGCCTTGGGCTCCTCCCAAAAAATACTTTAGTAAGGGTGGAGGTTTTGATCTCAAATACTTTGGTGGAGAGCTTGTAGAGGGTAACGAAATGCTATTTCAACCCTTTAATTCAAGTTTTAATGGTTGGTTAGTTAGTATTTTGAGTATATGCACATAATTACTCTCAATTAGTTATTTACATTAATTTGATTTGTTTCACCTATTTCTTTGTTATTTTGTTCTTAAAAGATGGAGTACAGGAAAACTTGGATGTATGGTTGGTCAAGGTTCAGTGAAGGTTTTCATGAAGAGGTGGACAAATTTATGAAGCCGCAGAGAAGCATCCAAGATTATCTGGCAGGATACTCATGAGTAGGTAAATCCGGCAGGATGGACCGTATTGTTGGTTTTTGGGCCGTGTGACTCGGCAGCTGGTTTTGGTTTTTGGTTCTGGGCTTGTGCTAGATTATCCTGCCTGGATCCCTAGGACCCGGTTCTCAAAGCCTGTAACCCGGCTTGACAGCGCAGCCATGAGGTTTGGAATGGGACGGACCTGACTAAGTAATTAATTGCCTCCAAGTTGAGGGTTTACACGGGGTCGGATTTGTGGCACAAGAGGGGGCTTCTGCAGTGGTATGTATATCCACTGTGAGCGGTGAAACCTTAGTGAACGTGTAAAACGGGCTTGGAGGGAATTTTGTAAAGGCCTTGTAGTGCGACCCCGCTATGCACCCTGGCAGTGTTTAGCGTGACGGGGAACGCATGACTCATGGGTAACGATATGCAACGTCTGCAGAGTGTAAAACTGATATATCAGCCGTGCTCACGGTCACGAGCGTGTAACGCCTCTGGTGTTTAATTTGTAATTAACCTGACATGTCATCATCTTAAGTCATAATCATTCTTGTCATGCATTAATGTTTGTCTTATGATTGCTTGCCTTTACCTTCCTAAAGGTATTTTGTGTGTAGTGTTCTTTTTTTTCTAAAACCCTAAAAGCCCAAATCTTCCTATAGGGGCAAAATGGTAATTTCACCTCTATGCCTAGCTTTGTGTAATTCTTGTTCAGTTTAGTGTCTTGAAGCTTTGTTGTGTTGTTCAAAAACCAAAATCAAAAACAGATTTCAAATTCCTTTGAAAAACCCTGATTTCCAAACCCTGGTTTACCCCTCTTTTATTAATTTAAAAACTATTCAAAATTTGGAATTGGCCCAAAAGCAAAGTTGTAGATCTGATCAAGAGAAACAACTTTGGTATTTACAAATTTTCAAGTTTCTGTACAAAGTTTGAAGTAATTTCAAAATCATTCAAACTCCAGTTTTTGTCCCCTTTTTAGTTTTAAAATTATTTCAAAAACTAATGAGTTTCAGAAAATGTATAATAGCAAAGCTATAGGTTTTGACAAAAGGAACAACTTGTATGTTTACAGATTTTCAACTTTCAATATAAAATCAAAAGTAATTTTGAATTTATTAAAAATCCCAAAAGTGTCCCCCTTTCAAATTTCAAATGTGATTAAAAACTATTTGGATTTTGAAAATGTTCATATTGACAAAGTTGTAGATCTCTTCTTTCTGCACAACTTTGGTGTTTTGAGTTTTTGTTGCTCAGTTCAAGTTTTGGAGTAATTTTGCAAAATACAGAAATCAGTTCAAAGTCAAACCCTAGACCCTACTCCTGTTCATCTTCAACCTAGAGCTAGGGGGGGGGCGGCCAGGGCCACCCCGCCGGAGCTGCGCGTGCCACGCGTTGGGCTGCCGCTCGCCTGCTCCCGACCCGCCGCCTGCGGCCGCGTGATCATTCCGCCCCCGCACGCGCAAAGCGCTGACCCTCGCCCGTCCCCCACAGTTCCCAGCAAAGCCGCCGCCGCGTGGACAACACCGGCGAGCTCACGCCCGGCCCCTGGGCGACTCTCCCATCCTATTTTTTCTTCAGGCAATCGAGTGCGCACGCTTCGCCCGTTCTTATCCACCTGCGCACGACGCTTATCTGCCCCCGCGCACGGCTATAAAAGGAACAGCCGGCTGGCCGGAGTTCCTCATCCCCGCCGCCACCATCGCCAGCTCAGTCCAGAGCCTCCGCCACTCAACCACCTAGCTCAGAAGCTCCGCCTTGAGCTCGCAAAGCTTCCCATCCCCTTGATTTTACCTCCGCCGCCTCCAATCGCCCGGCGTAACCCCATCTTCCCAAACTCCAGCAAAACACCGGTAAGCACGGGTTTGAGAAATATTTACTCCCCGGCCGTGATCTTCTTTCCTCGACCCCTGCTTCATCTTCCTTGCCTCCTTGCGCTCCTATCCGCACATCGGTAACCCCCTCTTGGTGGACAGAGCCGCCGGAACGCCGCTCGCCGCCGAGAAGTTCCGCCGAGGCGCCGCCACCGTCGAGCTTCCTCCTTCGACCCTTGTTCCGCCTCGCCGACCCTCGCCCCCGACCCGTGGTGAGTACTCGAAGCCCCCTGGTCTCTGCTTTCCCAGCACCAGCTCGAGCCAGGCCTCGAGCCTCGAGCAAACACGCGTTCACCGTCTCGCCCGAGCCTCCTAGCCAGGCCTCGGACGAAGCGATCGTTTTCCGTCTCGCCCGAGCCTCCTAGCCAGGCCTCGGACGAAGCGATCGTTTTCCGCCTCGCCGAGCCTCCCTCCCGACTCGCGGTGAGCTCGCGAATCTTTCCCCACCCTCGGCTTTCCCAGCGCGAGCCCCGAGCGGCCGGTCCGCCGTCCGCCTCGCCTGCGATTCGCCCGAGCCCTGCGGTCCGCCGCGCGATTCGCCCGAGCCCTGCGAGGAAGGAGCACAGTGCTCTTTTTCCTTTTTGGAAAGATGTGAATAGTGTTGTTCCTTTTTCATCTTTTTTGTGATTTCTGTGTTGCTCCAAAAATTCTGAAAATTTAATGGTAGACTCTTTATACCTTGTAGTATTTTAGAAAAATATGAAACTTGAATTTTGTGCAAAAATTTAAAAATGAAAAATCTCCCTTTTAATTAAGAAATGAATGGTTTTAGATTTTTAGAAAATCATGTATTAGCTCCAAAAACCATGAGATAATTTTTTTATGTGCTAGTTATGTCATGCTTAGTCTCTGGTAGATTTGTAAGGCCTTTTGGTAACTTCATAAAATGACCTTTTTAAATATTTAGGAAAAATAGAAAATCAAGTAGGGTTCATGTTGTATGCCCTGTGATGTGACTTTTGGGATTGTTTGCTGTTCATAGACCCCCACCCTTTGGTCTATGATGTTTGTGATGCCATGCATGATTTGTGTTTAGGGCGGATAAATGATGCTTAATAGGTTGATTAATTTTGCTTAGGATGAAGAAAAGTAACTTTGTGTCTGTTCTTGAAGTTAATTACACGATAGAAAGTTGTACTCTAGAATCAGTGGTTTTGTCATGTGCTGTATTGTTCATGTCAGCATCCTCATAAGCATACATCATTGCATCCGTATAGTGACCGAGGGAAGGCATCAAAGTCGAGGCAGCCGCTGACGAACCTACCCCGAGGCGACCCCGAGCTCCGACACCTGCACTGCCGACCCCGAGCCTGTCCTCTTTGCTCTTCAAGGCAAGCCCCGGTGCATTTAACCCTTCCTTGTTTTTATAAAAGGTTTACTTAAAATGCTTTGAGTTAAACTACTGCATTAGGTTATAGGAGTTGTGTGATGACCTATTACCTGCACTGTTTACCTCCACCAGCAAATCCACCTGCCCTGTTTAAAAACTATTTGCAAAATGCTTAGTGATGCTATGTATAGATTTGCAATAAAATGCCAATTTCAAAAGTGTGATCACTTAAAGAATTTTTATGGGAATTTGGCTTTACTCCCCGGCTATTGGCTAGGTATCTAATCCGTACCTAGTCAATTGCGAGGAGAGGTTGTCCGAGCGTACGGTGCCGTCATGTTGAAGTCCGGGACTCAACAGTTGACACCGACCGGGACAGGGTTGAAAAACTGACAGGACTATTACGCTCGGGTGAGATATAACCGAGGTATAGTTCTGGCAAAAAATTAGGGACCATCCGTATGGGGGCCTGCTGGTCAAGACTTGTAACTATTCACATACTTCGGAAAGCTCTGGCTCCGAGGAATCCTTTATTGGACCGACAACCGCGCACTGGGAGTGGAGAGACGGCGGAAGTAGCATGTACCCACGTGGTCGTCGTACCTGGATAGAGTGGTGTACTGTACTTCCGGGTGGCGTAGGACTGGGCCCAATCTTGGAGGAATCGTAGTAGACGAGTTGGCATATGCAAGCTTGGGTGCTACATATGCAGTGTGGATAGGGATCCTCAGCTGAGTATTATTTATCCGGATTAACGTTGCTCCTCGGTTATGGAGACTTGGTCACTGACTGTCAACGGAGAGTGGTTCTCAACTAGGTATGTTTTGGAAAGTAGAATGAATCATGAACAATGAAGGATTGAGAAATAGTTGAATCTTTCCAAAAATAGAACAAGGTTTACAAAATGCTTTTCTGCAAAATACTTGGTCTTACTTAAGCCTTACCTTGACTACCCTAAGCCTCTCATCCCTGAGTCTTCTCCCTTTCCTTTAGTCGGGTAAGTCTTGTTGAGTACCCCAGTACTCAGGGTTTGTTACCCATGTTGCAGGTATGACTGAGTCCCCGATGTGTCTTGCGCCCTGTTGCATGACCATCATCCAGGAAGAGGCCGATGAGGCCGAAGAGTAAAGAGTACACCCTCGGGCTGGGTGATTACAAGTATCTTATTTTGTTGTACTCCGCTACGTTGCCTATTTCTATTACCCGAACATGGTTTGTAATAACTGCACCTTTAATTTTATTTGGAACCTCGGTTTGCAAAACTAATGTTATTTAAGTCTTCCGCTCTGTATTCCGATGTTATTTGTAAAAAAATATCCAATGCTGTAACCGAATGGTGAGATGATCCTGCGGACATGGGCGCTGATGCAGCCCGTGACGAACAGTCTTAATCACACGGAACATCAGTTCGGCTGTCAGTGGATGACAGGGACCGGGGGCCATGGGATTAGGGTCGTTACGTCACAGAGTGGTATCAGAGCATCTCACTATAACGTTGCAGTGTTCTTGTGAAAACTTCAAAAGATATTTTGAGTCCAAATAAACTAAACTTTACTATTTTGGTCCAAATTGCTTCTCTTGTCTTGTCTTGTCTTGTATATGGCAACATTAGCTAGCGAGACAACATGTTTTAAGCCTATGTACCTTATTTAATTATTGCATTGCCTTGTTCCGTAGGAACGATTCATGCATCATGACATATTCATCTAAGCTAGCTAATAACTTCCTCTCTAAGTTCGTTGGGTTAGTATGCCTTTACCTTTTCTTGCTAGCCTTTTCACTCCTCATCCATCTTATCCTATCCAGACATGGCTCGCATCAAGCTGACTGCTCGCAAGTCGACTGGACCGAACGGTGTGCCACGCCACCAGCTGGCACCACGTGCTGGAGAAGAACTGGCGAAGCCTCCAACGGTCATCGCTTTCCCCGTCGCACCCGCAAACACCTAAAGGAGGAGGTCAAGAACCTGAAGGCTGAGCTGAAGAACTTGGAGCATGACTTCTACCACTCACGTCTGGAGTTCTATGAGGCCCGAGCCTCCCTGGAGCAGGCCAACCGGAACGTGATTCGCGCCATCCAGCAGCGCGATGCCACTTGGATACGCGAGGACGTCACCAGAGCCGAGCTCCATGGACTGCAGCAGTACACAGCTCAGATTGAACAGTTCAATGACATGCTTCATGAGGAGGTACACCAGCTGTACGACCAACTCCACCCCATGGTTCCCCCGGTTTGTCGAGGACCCTGAGGACGGAGTAGTGGAAGAACCGGACGTGGAGCAGGAGCCAAGTATGAACGAGGAGATTGAACCTGCCGAGAACATCTACGCTGAAGACGAGGATGAGGAGGTTGAGCCTGAGCTCATCCTCGAGGAGAGACGAACGACACGAGGACATGATCATCATCAACGAAGACTAGACTCGTTGTTAGAGGATGGAGATCCCGTGTGTCTGTACCACCTGCTTACCTAAACCCTTAGTCTAGGTTTGGGGGCGCTAGTCTGTCTTTTGCTAAGTCGGGTCTGTATCTTTCTTTTCGCACCTTTTCCCCTTATCAGTCTGTTGTTATCTGTCAAGTCATCTTTATCGGTCATCTACCTTTGAATTAGTGAAGCTTTCAGTCAGTTGTTTACAGAACTTTATCAATGGATGCTAAGTTCCAAGTTGCTTAACAGATGCCTGTGAACACTCGCACTGGAGCTGGAGGTTCTGGGGATGCCAACCTTCCAAACCCTCCACCTGTACCAGCTACGCTAGCAGATGCCATCGCAGCCTTGGCAGCCGCTGCTAACCTGATGGCTCAAAATCAGGGGCAGCAGAACAATGGCCAACGTGGTCGACATAACATCAACAATGAGACCACATATGTGGATTTCACCGAAACCCGTCCACCAGTCTTTACCAAGGCCGATGAACCCCTTGAAGCTGATGATTGGCTCCGCACCATGGAGCAGAAGTTTGGTCTTCTTCACTGCACCGACACCCAGAAGCCCCGGTTCGCTTCTCAGCAGCTTCGTGGTCTAGCAAGTGCTTGGTATGCCAATCTGTTGGCTGCCCAGCCAGAAGGTCATCAGTTGACCTGGGAAGAGTTCCGCATCGCTTTCCGTGCACATCATATCCCTTCCGGATTGATGAAGATGAAGCTTGATCAGTTTCTGGCACTACAGCAGAAAGACTCCACAGTGATGCAGTATGTGGGTCAGTTCAACCACCTTAGCCAGTATGCCTCGGAATATGTCAACACGGACGAAAAGAAGAGGGACTGTTTCCTTAGGGGACTGCACCCCAAGATCCGCAGAAGTATGTCCAATAACCTGACCGGTTCGTATCATGATGCCGTTGACCGGGCTGTTGCTTTTGAGGAGAGCAATCGCCAGTACCAAGAGGAACAAAGAAGAAGAAAGCAGGATCTAGCAGTTTCTCTGGCAGTCACAAGCGCCAGAGGGTCATTTATCACCCTAGCCACCACCAAAATCGCCCACCTTACCCCCACCAGCAAGTGGTCGTCCGTACTGCGGCCACCACCCACAACGCCAACCAGCAAAGTGCCACGCAGCCGAACGCCCCAGGTGTTCGTATCACCACCCCACAAACCGCTTACAACCATCCCTGCTACAACTGCGGCCAGACTGGCCACTGGGCTCGTGAGTGCCCAAAGCCCAAGAGATATGCTCAGAATGCTCAGAAGGGTCCTGGAGGATCTCAGCAGCAGCAGCACGGTGTCCAGCAGCAGCATGCTCAGAAAGGCAAAGTTGTCAAGAAGCACGGGCAAGTCTACTACACCACTGTCGGCGACATCCCAGAAGGAGAGCCCGTCATGATCGGTAGGTTTCCCATTGCCAATCATCCCGCAGTCGTGTTGTTTTGATTCTGGTGCATCGCATTCCTTCATCAGTCGTACATTTGTCTCTAAGCATGGGATATCAATGGGGAGTTGAAAGAAAGTTTCTGTATATATTTCGCCTGGAGGGCGTATAAGTACTAAGGAAGTGGTTCGCAATATACCGGTGATGTTGGGGGAACATGTATTTCCTACCACCATGATAGTGCTACGTGATCAGGAGATAGATGTCATTCTAGGCATGAATTGGATGTGCCAGTATAAGGCCATGATTGACATCCTGAATAGGGTTGTGAGAGTGGACATTCCTAACAGTACCTCCAAACTCCTTCTCCAACTCCCAATGCCTCAAAAACCAGCAGCCACACTTTTGAATACCACCTATGTTCTGGAGACCAGAGACATCCCCGTGGTCTGTGAATTCCCTGATGTTTTCCCAGAGACTTACCTGGTCTGCCTCCTGACCGTGATGTTGAGTTTGCCATAGAGCTAAAGCCTGGGACTGCTCCTGTATCCCGCAGAGCTTATCGAATGCCTCCCAGAGAGTTGGCAGAGCTAAAAATCCAGTTACAAGACTTGCTGGATAAGGGCTTCATTCGCCCAAGTTCGTCTCCTTGGGCTGTCCTGCAATCTTTGTAAAGAAGAAAGACAAAGTCTCAGGTTATGCGTTGATTATCGCCCACTCAATGAAGTCACCATCAAAAATAAATATCCCTTGCCTCGTATTGACCTTCTTTTTGACAACTAGCTGGAGCCAGAATATTCTCCAAAATTGACCTCAGATCTGGCTACCACCAAATAAAAAATACGTCCCGAAGACATTCCTAAAACCGCTTTCACCACCAGATACGGCCTATACGAGTACTTGGTCATGTCCTTCAGCTTGACCAATGCCCCTGCCCACTTCATGTACCTCATGAACTCTGTATTCATGCCGGAGCTTGATAAATTTGTGGTCGTGTTCATTGACGACATTCTTGTCTACTCAAAGACCCCTGAAGAGCATGCCGAACACCTTCGTAACGTTCTAACCCGCCTCAGAGATCATCAGCTTTATGCCAAGTTCAGTAAATGTGAGTTCTGGTTAGATCAGATACAGTTCCTTGGTCATGTTCTATCCGCTGAAGGTGTGTCAGTTGATCCCGGAAAGGTGGCAGACATTCTGGATTGGAAGCCACCTACCACTGTTCACGAAGTCCGTAGCTTCATGGGAATGGCTGGATATTATCGCCGTTTCATCCCGGATTTCTCTAGAATCGCCAAGCCTATCACCGAGTTAGTAAAGAATTCTGTGAAGTTTGTCTGGTCCACCAGCTTGTGAACAAGCCTTTCAGACTTGAAGAACTGTTAACCATGTTACCAGTGCTAGCCCAGCCGAACATCGAAAAGCCCTTTGATGTCTACTGTGATGCATCTGGTACTGGTTTGGGCTGTGTTTTGATGCAAGAAGGACGAGTGATCGCTTATGCCTCACGGCAGCTTAAGCGACATGAAGAGAATTATCCAACCCATGATCTTGAGTTAGCAGCAGTGGTGCATGCCTTAAAGATCTGGCGTCATTATTTGTTGGGTAGTGCCTGCAATGTGTACACAGATCACAAAAGCCTGAAGTATATCTTCACTCAAGAAGAACTGAATATGAGACAGAGAAGATGGCTTGAATTAATTAAGGACTATGATCTCGAAGTACATTACCATCCGGGTAAGGCGAATGTGGTCGCCGATGCGCTCAGTCGCAAGTCATATTGCAGCTGTCTGGTAATGAAACCCTATGATTCTTCCCTGTGTTATGAACTAGAGAAGCTGGGTATTCGAATGGTTCCACAAGGAACTCTGAATAATATCAGGATAGAAACCCCTATCAGGGAACAGATCTTCACTGCACAGAAAGATAACCCTGGAATCAAGCACATCATCGAAAGGGTCCGAGCCGGAAAAGCGGATTGTTTCAGGATTGATGATGCAGGAGTGGTTTGGTTCAAGAACCGACTGGTAGTTCCCAAAGTGCCTGAGTTGAGACAGTTAATCCTTGATGAAGCACATTTGACTAGATTCTCCATCCACCCCGGCAGCAACAAGATGTACCAGGACTTGAGGCAGAGATTCTGGTGGACAAAGATGAAGATTGAGATCGCCCGATATGTCGCTCACTGTGATACTTGTCAGAAAGTCAAAGCTGTGCACATGAAGCCCGGAGGAGAATTGCAACCTTTACCTGTACCTGCTTGGAAATGGGACGATATCAGTATGGATTTTATCAATGGGCTACCCAAGATACAAAGAGGTTTTGATTCCATTTGGGTGATCGTGGATCGCCTCACTAAGCAAGCTCACTTCCTGCCAGTCAAAACCAGCTACACCGTCCCCACTTATGCCACTTTGTACAAGAACAACATAGTAAAACTCCATGGCATACCCAAGACCATTGTCTCTGATCGTGGTACTCAGTTTGTCGCAAAGTTCTGGAAAGCGTTCCATACCTCACTTGGAACCAAGCTACTGCATAGCACAACATATCATCCACAAACGGATGGACAAACTGAGCGAGTCAACCAAGTGTTAGAGGATATGTTGAGAGCCTGCGTGCTCACCTTTGCAGATACTTGGGATAACTGTTTGCCCTTGGTAGAATTCTCGTATAATAACAGTTATCAAGAGAGCATCAAAATGGCACCCTTTGAAGCACTGTATGGTCGCCGTTGTCGTACACCTCTCAGTTGGTCGGAACCTGGAGAAAGGGAATTCTTTGGGGTTGACCTAGTAAAAGATATGGAAGAAAAAGTCAAGCAAATACAAGAGAATATGAAGATTGCGCAATCTCGACAGAAGAGCTATGCTGACAAAACACGTCGACCTCTGAAGTTCCAAATCGGGGATTATGTGTATCTGAAGGTCTCACCCACCAAAGGAGTTACTCGTTTTGGAGTCAAGGGGAAGTTAGCACCACGCTATATTGGTCCCTTTGAAGTTCTGGAATGTTGTGGCAAAGTAGCTTACAGGCTAAGATTGCCCGATCATCTTTCCGCCGTCCATAATGTGTTTCACGTCTCCCAACTCAAGAAGTGTCTACGAGTACCCGAACACGTGGTGGAAGTTGAAGGTGTTGAATTAGAACCCGATCTGTCATACTCTGAATATCCAGTTCGTGTGTTGGATTACAAGGACCGTGTTACCCGGAGGACTACCACAAGATGGTACAAGGTCCAGTGGAACCAACACTCTGAAGAAGAAGCCACTTGGGAATCCGAAGACTTCTTAGCAAAGAGCTATCCCGACTTTCTCGATACTCTGTAGATATAAGGTTTTACCCTTGTCCTTCGTAAGACGCAGAATCTCGGGGCGAGATTTCTTTTAGTGGGGAAGGCTGTAACGCCTCTGGTGTTTAATTTGTAATTAACCTGACATGTCATCATCTTAAGTCATAATCATTCTTGTCATGCATTAATGTTTGTCTTATGATTGCTTGCCTTTACCTTCCTAAAGGTATTTTGTGTGTAGTGTTTCTTTTTTTCTAAAACCCTAAAAGCCCAAATCTTCCTATAGGGGCAAAATGGTAATTTCACCTCTGTGCCTAGCTTTGTGTAATTCTTGTTCAGTTTAGTGTCTTGAAGCTTTGTTGTGTTGTTCAAAAACCAAAATCAAAAACAGATTTCAAATTCCTTTGAAAAACCCTGATTTCCAAACCCTGGTTTACCCCTCTTTTATTAATTTAAAAACTATTCAAAATTTGGAATTGGCCCAAAAAGCAAAGTTGTAGATCTGATCAAGAGAAACAACTTTGGTATTTACAAATTTTCAAGTTTCTGTACAAAGTTTGAAGTAATTTCATAATCATTCAAACTCTAGTTTTTGTCCCCTTTTTAGTTTTAAAATTATTTCAAAAACTAATGAGTTTCAGAAAAAGTGTATAATAGCAAAGCTATAGGTTTTGACAAAAGGAACAACTTGCATGTTTACAGATTTTCAACTTTCAATATAAAATCAAAAGTAATTTTGAATTTATTAAAATCCCAAAAGTGTCCCCCTTTCAAATTTCAAATGTGATTAAAAAACTATTTGGATTTTGAAAATATTCATGTTGACAAAGTTGTAGATCTCTTCTTTCTGCACAACTTTGGTGTTTTGATTTTTTGTTGCTCAGTTCAAGTTTTGGAGTCATTTTGCAAAATACAGAAATCAGTTCAAAGTCAAACCCTAGACCCTACTCCTGTTCATCTTCAACCTAGAGCTAGGGGGGGGGGCCCGGCCAGGGCCACCCCGCCGGAGCTACGCGCGCCACGCGTTGGGCTGCCGCTCGCCTGCTCCCGACCTGCCGCCTGCGGCCGCGTGATCATTCCGCCCCCGCACGCGCAAAGCGCTGACCCTCGCCCGTCCCCCACAGTTCCCAACAAGCCGCCGCCGCGTGGACAACACCGGCGAGCTCACGCCCGGCCCCTGGGCGACTCTCCCAACCTATTTTTTCTTCAGGCAATCGAGTGCGCACGCTTCGCCCGTTCTTAACCACCTGCGCACGACGCTTATCCGCCCCCGCGCACGGCTATAAAAGGAACCGCCGGCTGGCCGGAGTTCCTCATCCCCTCCGCCACCATCGCCAGCTCAGTCCAGAGCCTCCGCCACTCAACCACCTAGCTCAGAAGCTCCGCCTTGAGCTCGCGAAGCTTCACATCCCCTCGATTTTACCTCCGCCGCCTCCAATCGCCCGGCGTAACCCCATCTTCCCAAACTCCGGCGAAACACCGGTAAGCACGGGTTTGAGAAATATTTACTCCCCGGCCGTGATCTTCTTTCCCCGACCCCTGCTTCATCTTCCTTGCCTCCTTGCGCTCCTATCCGCACATCGGTAACCCCCTCTTGGTGGACAGAGCCGCCGGAACGCCGCTCGCCGCCGAGAAGTTCCGCCGAGGCGCCGCCACCGTCGAGCTTCCTCCTTCGACCCTTGTTCCGCCTCGCCGACCGTCGCCCCCGACCCGTGGTGAGTACTCGAAGCCCCCCTGGTCTCTGCTTTCCCAGCACCAGCTAGAGCCAGGCCTCGAGCCTCGAGCAAACACGCGTTCACCGTCTCGCCCGAGCCTTCTAGCCAGGCCTCGGACGAAGCGATCGTTTTCCGTCTCGCCCGAGCCTCCTAGCCAGGCCTCGGACGAAGCGATCGTTTTCCGCCTCGCCGAGCCTCCCTCCCGACTCGCGGTGAGCTCGCGAATCTTTGCCCACCCTCGGCTTTCCCAGCGCGAGCCCCGAGCGGCCGGTCCGCCGTCCGCCTCGCCTGCGATTCGCCCGAGCCCTGCGGTCCGCCGCGCGATTCGCCCGAGCCCTGCGAGGAAGGAGCACAGTGCTCTTTTTCCTTTTTGGAAAGATGTGAATAGTGTTCCTTTTTCATCTTTTTGTGTGATTTTTGTGTTGCTCCAAAAATTCTGAAAATTTAATGGTAGACTCTTTATACCTTGTAGTATTTTAGAAAAATATGAAACTTGAATTTTGTGCAAAAATTTAAAAATGAAAAATCTCCCTTTTAATTAAGAAATGAATGGTTTTAGATTTTTTAGAAAATCATGTATTAGCTCCAAAAACCATGAGATAAATTTTTTTATGTGCTAGTTATGTCATGCTTAGTCTCTGGTAGATTTTTAAGGCCTTTTAGAGTAACTTCATAAAATGACCTTTTTAAATATTTAGGAAAAATAGAAAATCAAGTAGGGTTCATGTTGTATGCCCTGTGATGTGACTTTTGGGATTGTTTGCTGTTCATAGACCCCCACCCATTTGGTCTATGATGTTTGTGATGCCATGCATGATTTGTGTTTAGGGCGGATAAATGATGCTTAATAGGTTGATTAATTTTGCTTAGGATGAAGAAAAGTAACTCTGTGTCTCTTCTAGAAGTTAATTACACGATAGAAAGTTGTACTCTAGAATCAGTGGTTTTGTCATGTGCTGTATTGTTCATGTCAGCATCCTCATAAGCATACATCATTGCATCCGTATAGTGACCGAGGGAGAAGGCATCAAAGTCGAGGCAGCCGCTGACGAACCTACCCCCGAGGCGACCCCGAGCTCCGACACCTGCACTGCCGACCCCGAGCCTGTCCTCTTTGCTCTTCAAGGCAAGCCCCGGTGCATTTAACCCTTCCTTGTTTTTATAAAAGGTTTACTTAAAATGCTTTGAGTTAAACTACTGCATTAGGTTATAGGAGTTGTGTGATGACCTATTACCTGCACTGTTTACCTCCACCAGCAAATCCACCTGCCCTGTTTAAAAACTATTTGCAAAATGCTTAGTGATGCTATGTAATAGATTTGCAATAAAAATGCCAATTTCAAAAGTGTGATCACTTAAAGAATTTTTATGGGAATTTGGCTTTACTCCCCGGCTATTGGCTAGGTATCTGATCTGTATCTAGTCAATTGCGAGGAGAGGTTGTCCGAGCGTACGGTGCCGTCATGTTGAAGTCCGGGACTCAACAGTTGACACCGACCGGGACAGGGTTGAAAAACTGACAGGACTATTACGCTCGGGTGAGATATAACCGAGGTATAGTTCTGGCAAAAAAATTAGAGACCATCCGTATGGGGGCCTGCTGGTCAAGACTTGTAACTATTCACATACTTCGGAAAGCTCTGGCTCCGAGGAATCCTTTATTGGACCGACAACCGCGCATTGGGAGTGGAGAGATGGCGGAAGTAGCATGTACCCACGTGGTCGTCGTACCTGGATAGGAGTGGTGTACTGTACTTCCGGGTGGCGTAGGACCGGGCCCAATCTTGGAGGAATCGTGGTAGACGAGTTGGCATATGCAAGCTTGGGTGCTACATATGCAGTGTGGATAGGGATCCTCAGCTGAGTATTATTTATCCGGATTAACATTGCTCCTCGGTTATGGAGACTTGGTCACTGACTGTCAACGGAGAGTGGTTCTCAACTAGGTATGTTTTGGAAAGTAGAATGAATCATGAACAATGAACGATTGAGAAATACTTGAATCTTTCCAAAAATAGAATAAGGTTTACAAAATGCTTTTCTGCAAAATACTTGGTCTTGCTTAAGCCTTACCTTGACTACCCTAAGCCTCTCATCCCTGAGTCTTCTCCCTTTCCTTTAGTCGGGTAAGTCTTGTTGAGTACCCCAGTACTCAGGGTTTGTTACCCATGTTGCAGGTATGACTGAGTCCCCGATGTGTCTTGCGCCCTGTTGCATGACCATCATCCAGGAAGAGGCCGATGAGGCCGAAGAGTAAAGAGTACACCCTCGGGCTGGGTGATTACAAGTATCTTATTTTGTTGTACTCCGCTACGTTGCCTATTTCTATTACCCGAACATGGTTTGTAATAACTGCACCTTTAATTTTATTTGGAACCTCGGTTTGCAAAACTAATGTTATTTAAGTCTTCCGCTCTGTATTCCGATGTTATTTGTAAAAAAAAAATATCCAATGCTGTAACCAAATGGTGAGATGATCCTGCGGACAATGGGCGCTGATGCAGCCCGGTGACGAACAGTCTTAATCACACGGAACATCAGTTCGGCTGTCAGTGGACGACAGGGACCGGTGGGCTATGGGATTAGGGTCGTTACGTCACAGAGCGGCTTGGACTTCTTCGAGATTAGTTGGTGGGTTGGGTCTGGTTCGTTAGGGAAGCCTTATGTGGTCATTAGTCCCATATCACATGGGAAAAGAGGCTTCTTCTATGCGGGTTACTGCTTGGTACGGAAGTGACTCCCAGGCTCGGGCGCAGACCTGGTGTTATTACGGAAGGTAGCTTTCTATGTCGGCCTTGTGGGTGGCCTGATGGACTTCAGGTGTGGTTTGCCTGATGGACTTCAGGTGTGGTTGCTTGGTGTGACTCCAAGTGTGGTTGCTTGGTGGACTCCAAGTGTTGGTTGCTCGGTGTGACTTCGAGTGTGGTTTGCTCGGTGCGACTCCGAGTGTTGTTACTGTTACTGTTGGAGACTGTGGTTATAACCTAGTAAATAGGTGCATAGGTTTAATAGGATTAATAGGATGTGTCGCTTTAGGCGCTTGAGTCAAACTGAGTCAGCCTACCTTTGATATAAGCCTCATAAGCATATTGTCGGTGTTTCGAACCCGAGGGTCTATACCAACGAGTGAATTTGTGTGCGTGTGTTCCCTGATCCGGATGGTGATGCAAGAAGAATACAAGCGGTTTATCCTTGTTCGGGCAAGAGAAGGCCCTACGTCCAGCGGGGGGGAAGATTGTATTATCTTGCACCGAAGTGCTTGTACAGGGGCGAATACAAGCGTGAACGAGAGAGGACAGGGTGTATGGAGGAAGAAACTAGGACCCGGGAGCCAAACCTAGAATCCCGGACTATGGTGGAGTGCTTGAGGACTCGGGTGCTTGTGTACGTGAGTCTCGCCTTGCCCTAACCTAATCCCCGACGTCCCCTTTTATAGACGAAGAGGAGGCACGGGGTTACACAGTCTTTAGGGCCGTCGTAGGCGATGATGTCACTGATGACATCGGGGATGACGATGTCGGTCATGTCGGTGCCGTTGTAGCGACGCTCCTCGTCGCATGTACCTACGTCGTTGATCTGCCCTCCAACAGCTGAGATTAGAGGATACCCCTTCGGGGATCATAACCGGTCCACCATGGACCATGGACTGAGTCCACAGAGGCCAAGTCAGCGTGTCCACGCCAGCATGGTAGACCGCAACAATCGCGCAACGCCAAGCTGCCGCCAGCTCAGCAGCCGCCCAGTCAGCTGTCCACGCCAACGCGTTTTTGCATAAAAGCCCCCAACATTTTCCGAAAATAACCCGCGCTCCACCGCAGTTGTAAAACACCTTGTTTTTATTCAATTTAGCCCCTGTAGTTTCCGTATGTAGGACCCGCCGTCCATACCGTATAGAAAATCAGGTTTTTATTTGTTTTAATTCAAAATCAAGTTCGGTTTATTTACAGAAATGCCATTTGAACCTTGTTTTCAACATAACTTTTGATTTAAAACTCCGATTAGAGTGATTCTTGCGCTCACGTGTTCGTAGAAATGCGTAGAATAGTTTAAGAAGCTTTTTATCTTGTTTTAATACTGTTTGGTGTACTGTTCTAATAAAATACTATTTGTTTGCTTGTAGTGATTGGATTGGATGCTTGTATGGTGATTTTGTCCGTGTTTAGGGTGTGATCTTTTAGTGTTTACCAAGGAGCAAGTGTCTGGACTTCGAGATCAGTAGTGAGCTAAGGATTTGAGACAGGCAAGTGTAACATGAGATCCCTTGTTACCTAATAATCATTTAATCACCTTTTCATGTGCATGTGTCTAATTTGATGAACCCGAAATATTGTACCTTGTATTCCTTGTTACCTATGGGATTGTGCATGTGGGTAGACTGGCTTAGTTTGCTATCACCAAACATAATGATCTGTAATACTGATTAATGATATATGCAACCATTGATTAAAATATGCTTTTTAGCAACATGGATATCAGGAGGCTAGAGCTTTGGGCCTTTTTGGGTGCTCTAGTCCGCCCTCCGTATGGACTCAAACTTAAAGCGACAACCCAGGATTTTCAGTGCAACCACAAGCCATATGGCTCTAGCTTGGCTAAGTATCAGACTTCTACTAGTTTGTGGCAGCTTACCGAAAGGCGCAAAAGGGGCTCCGATTTGTTTGATCTCGGTCTATCAAGGGGGTACAATGTGGTTTCTTGTACACCTCTTGTAGAGGGGATCTTACTTCTTGATGGGGAAACCTATAGCAGGTTGCTACCTATTAGTGGGACCTGTGAACGGTCTCGTAGTGAAACCTTGCCTGCTCACCTTGGAAGTGTTATGGGGCTCGCGACCCCGGGCAAATGGGAATCACGACTTGTGGGTAAAGTTGTACACCTCTACAGAGTTATAAACTGATATATCAGCCGAGCTCTCGGTCATGAGCGGCCTGGATCCTTTTTGAGACAGTTCTATGGATGGTTCGGGTGATGATAATCTTGATGATAATTATTTATACTTTCACCATGGGAGCTTAAGCATAACCTAGTGACATAGGTTTAGTAAATAAAATATGACCAACTAAAAATGCTTACCACAGTTCAGCCGTGTCTAACCTTTTGAGCCTTGCATCCCCTCATGTTATACTTGTTGAGTATGGTGCGCTCACACTTGCTTTACATGCAATCAATAAAAATCCCGGATGGGTACCAGATGGTGGATTCAAGTAAGGAGTTACCAAAGATGTTTCAAGAGCACTAGGCGAGTGTTCCCCCAGTCAACCGTCCCTGTGAAGTTTGGAGGCCCGAAGAGTAGTTATAAGATAGTTTCCGCGCTGCTTTGTAATAGATGTAAGTCTTGTTGTAACTATGTTTCGATATGTAATAAAGCATTGTCTTTGAGAAATTCCATATTTGTTGCTATATGTGTCTTGTGGACTTCCTGGGCACACATATAGTTGGCGCTTGGTATTCTTCGGAAAACCGGGTGTGACACGTAGTGGGCCTCGAGATGCCGCTCCCCTAGTTAGTTCGACCCTCTTTTGTCGAGGGGTGCCGGTCGTAGTCGAACCTCTGGGCCTTCGCGCGGTCCAGGGTATTGCTAGCACCAGCGTCCTTCCCGCGAACCCTTTCGATCGGGTGCGAGGTGAGAAGCGTCGTACTACCGTCGGCGGGGCGGAGTCTCGACGTCCTCGGTGAGCTAGTGACGGGGGGATCCAAGTGAGAACTCATGCCCCGTTCGATAGGGGTTGACTGTGGCCTGGAGGCGACCTCATTGAAGCGAGACGTGCAGATTGCCTAGGTACCAGTTCCATTCGATAGGAGCTGGCGGCTCGATGCCTCTCCGCGAGGAGATCCTGTGGCAATCTATTTGTCTTGCCTTGGATACGTGTCAGGGGTCTCGAGAATCCGTTCTTGAGCCTGGCTCCGAGTGAGCTCCCCCTCGGCGTCCCTGACTCGGTTACTCGAGATTGGCTGTTCGGACCCCTCGGGGGTCGGCCTTCGTTACCTCGAGGTTTTTTTTGTATAGGCCTGGGACTTTTTGGCCTCTTGTGGGAGGATTTTTCGTAGAAACAACTTGTTTTACTCGTTGGGCGCGCCTTTTAGACGGAGAGTGATGTGACGCGGCGGTCGTGGCAGGCCCGGGTGACGGAAGGAATAGGAGGGTACGACACGTGTGTCTGTTGCGTACTTTGAGGGAGGTTAGGTGATCGCATTAAGTGCGGATGTGTTACCTTTCTTCTTTCGCCACGTGGTGCATCCGCTGCGCATTGGCTTCTTTGAGACGCGAGAAGAACCGTTTCCCCTTTCCGCTCTCTGTCTTTCTACCGCTCTCGTCGAGAGCTCGAGTGCCTGCTTCGCCGAAAGAAAAGGAGAGAGAGAGAGGAAACTCCCCGGGCGCTTCGTCCTTTGCGTAGATCTGTATTGCTGTGATGGCGACCGTGGTGCCCGCCGATGAGTGGCGTTCATCGTCGGTGACGACGGAGAGGCTGTTGGAGTTGGTCGACGCAAGGCTTCTTCGTCCCCTCACCTCCCAGGGGAAACCGGAGTGGATGGCGCCGCCATAATCAGATCGGGAGCCAAAACCGCCGAAGGGCTACGTCATGAGCTTCTTGAAGTTTCACCGGTTGGGGCTTGGGTCGCCCCCGAGCCGGTTCATGCGGGCACTCCTTCACCATTACGGCGTCGAGCTCCACAATCTTTCTCCCAACGCGGTATTCCAGGCCGCCATTTTCGTTGCGGTCTGCGAAGGGTACCTGGGGATGGAGCCGCACTGGGAGCTGTGGCTCCATCTCTTCAGTGGTCATCATTTCAACGCCCCTGGGGGTAAAGGCGTGAGGAGGGTTGTCCGCGCTGGTTGTGTCAACTTTGCCTTGAAGACCGGTAGGTCGGATATTCTGCGCGAGTACATCCCTACCAACTTAATGAGCAATCACGCCGAGTGGGATTCTCAGTGGTTTTATCTGCGGAACGACGAGGGGTATTTCCCGGAGTTCACCGGACGCCTCCTTTCGGAGCGTCCGACCCACTAGTCGTACGACGTCGTGTTGGAGCGGCAGTCGCGTTTGGTACCGCTCGTGGATGCGATGAAGAAACTTTGCGAGACGGGCTTGTCGGCGGCAGTCATCGTCTGGGCCTTCCATCGTCGAAGGGTGCTCCCTCTCATGGCCCGCCTTATACGACTGGATGCGATGGGACCCGAGGCCGAGCCTGAGCGCTTAAAAAGGAGTTGTATGTCTGAGGAGAAGTTGGCCGAGGCGGAGGTCGTTGCGAGGGTGAAGGGCGCAGTCTCCGGGCCTTTTGAGCTGGAGAGCGTCCATCTCGTCCCGATGCTGCCAGACGAAGGGTGTTTTGACTTGGTGAGTGCTTCGAGTCGCATCCTTCGGTTTTTACTCTTCTTTTTATTTTCTTTCCTTCGTCATCGATCTTATTTTTCTTACTTTTCCATAGGGGAGGATCGAATATCGGGCCTCGACACCTCCGGTGAAGGAGGACTTTGCGGCCCGACAGGTGAGACGCCTTTCTGATCAAAAAGAGAAGAGAGAAAAGATGCAAGGAGGAGAAAGGAGAAAAAAGAGAACCTTTCACGCCAAATGCGTGGACAGCGGCGGGCGAGTCGGAAACGTAATAGGTCGCCCGGAAGTGAGTTGTCTCCGGAAGAGACCTCGTCTGATGACGATGATGATGACGACGAGGGGATGGACGTACGTTTGAGTCGTATACTGGGCTTTAGCCCGCGAGCTGACGCTCCCCTGCGCAAGAGGATGCCCTGGAGCACCCGAAGGAGAAGAAACAGGGCGACTCATCGTCTCGGCAGCCGTCCGGTGGTGTGGCATCGGCCCTGACTCGAGGCCAACGTGTTTCGTCACCGACCCGAATCGTGGCCCCGGAGGAGAAGTCGACGTCTCCCTCGAGCAGGGACCTGTGTCCTGAAAAGATCCTGGGGAACCAACCGGGGGACCGTATGCCCCAGTCTCGGTCTGGGGGCTCTGGTCACAGGCGGAGTTTTGAAAGAGGGGCGGCTTCGAGGCTCTCATCCGGTTTGGGTGAGTCCGGGAAGAAAGTCTCCCTTCCTCGAGGGTAAATGCTCGTACCCTAAGTTCCTCTTTGCTTTTTGCTTCTGAGTTTTGACTTGAAAGTCACGCGTTTAGCCTGTCTCTGATGGCCTTAGAGCGAAGCGTCCGGGACCGGCGGATCGTGCCTCGGCTAAGAGACTTAAGGCGGAGGTTGCTGCTAAATAGTTGACGGACCCGGCTGGAGGTGGTGTTTTCTTGCCTTGTTATGCACATGCTTGGGCCATGACGGCTCAGGAGGCCATGGCTAGGGGTAAGCTGACAAATGCTGTTGTGGTTGCAGACGCGCTGCCCTCGACGCTAAGCATCGGGGGTGATGCTGCTCCCGCCCAGGCTGCCAGGGCTGTTATTGCCCACGTCCTGGCGTCGACGAGCCCCATCTCGAGCCAAACTGAGGATTCTGTTCCTCGACCCGAGGAGGCGGCTCTCGAGGCCCCGAAGGCGGGCTCGGAGCCTGCTCCAATTGACACCGGAGTCGAGGGGGAGGCCGTTGGTTCACCGCTCGTTGGTGCTTCGGAGGAGTTAGTGAGGACGTGGCCTACGGGGCTCCCCGGGGCGAAGCTAAGGAAAAAGGAGGAAAAGGAAAAGAAACACCGCAGGGGATGGCAGCAAAAGCAACAGCAGCGAGGACGTCAGGAACGGCACGAGGCTGGGTCAGCTTCGAGTCACCTGACGCCACAGCCGATCGTGACGCCCGAGGTGGTGAGCGCCTCCTTCTTACTTCAAGGTGGAAAACAGCCGGCGTCGGGCCAACTAAAGGATGTAGAGATGGCGGGGGCTGAGGCCAGCCTCTCTCAAGGGATGATTATGACCCCGAGCTCCCCTGCACGGGCCCGGCTGGAGGCGGGCGGTGCTCTTGCGCTGCCGGGGCGTCTGCCCCTCTCGGCACTCCCGACGCGTCATAGCGGTCAGTTTTCGAGCAGGGGCGTTGAGGGTGCAGAACTTCGTCGTACCTCACTCTGGCTGATAGAGTGGAGCAGCAAGGCGGCTCGCGTGAGTCAACGGAGAGCATCCAGGGCGAAGTGCGTGACAAGATCACCGCGTGTCTCCCGTACTGGGGCCAGGAGCGCATTTTGCTTCGGGATCCTCAGGGCTCGGCCGGTCCTTCTTTTGAGTTGGATGACCCTGTCGAGCTGACGCGTTGGGAGGATATGGAAATGTATCACTCGTGGATGGCTCAGACTCTGAGGATGGCAAGTGAGATTGTCACCGAAGACTTCGGCCGATGTCTGTCGGTGAGTAGTCTTTTGGGGCGCTTTTCATCCTTGTCCTCTTTCTAGGCTTGGAACCTTAAACGTTCGCCCTTTGCCTGCAGGATCTAAGGAGGCAATCCCACGCAAAGTCTTTCTTCCTCCATGTGACGCAGGGCAGCCACGAGGGGCTGATGCGCCAAGTCGAGGCCGGTCGTGCCGCGGAAGAGGCCATGGCCCGAGCCGGGGAGGAAGTGAAGAACACCAAGGAGGAGGCCGTGGCGGCGAAGGCGGAAGCGGCGAAGGCGAAAGAGGAGGTGTCGGAGGCGAGGGTGAAGGAGGAGAAGGCCCTCGAGGATCTTGCTTTGAGCTCAAAGCGGGTTGCTGATCTCGAGAGCAAGCTCGGTGGGGCCGAGGGTCGGATCAAGAGCCTCGAGGAGGACGTATATAACCTTGGTGCCTCGATTGAGGGGGAGAGGGTGCGGGTCCGAGACTTGACCGCCGAGCTGGAGGTGTCCAAGGCGGCCCTCATCGAGAAGGACCTCGTCATTGCCTCCACCGGGAAAGAGATGGAGGAGCTGCGGGTCAAGGCGACGGAGGCGGTCCGTACCTTGAACCGGGCTGAGGAGGAACGCGTCGCGGCGGAGGACCGCAATACGGCTCTCCATACCCATTGTGCTGGTGAGATTTTGTTTCCTGGTCTCGAGCCTTGCGGTAAAGAGGTACTGCTGGCCGTGGCTAACTTTGGTTTTGGTTTTCAGCTCTTGAGGAGAGTCTATCAGCCACGAAGGCGGCTAACTTGACGCTGCAGGAGGGGTTTCGGGATGAAGCAGCTATGACCAACCGACTCCGGGGGGGCCATCAACAGTCTTGGAGCTGTGTGGGGCGTTGGCCCAGCGAGCAAGGCTGACGATGAAGTGCGGGGGGATGGTCTCGTCGACCATCTTAGCCACTTGGGCGTCATTCTGAGGTACCATGTCAGGGACGCGCTTCGCCATGGTGTGAAGCGGGCGACGGCTGTGGTCCGCTCCGGCTATATTTATGATATGGAACTAATTTCCGGGGGCTTTGTTTCCGACACCAACAAAACTGATGATGAGAACAAGGAGCAGCACCTTGCTATGGTTGCCGAGGCTGAGAAACCAGGGGCGACACTGGCGAAGTTGTTTGAACCGGATGTTCTTCCCCCTGGCGCCGAGGAGAGTTTTGAGGACTTGGCAGACTACGGCCTCGTCGTCACCGATGAAGGCTTAGGTGGTGACGGTCAAGGAAGCGCCGAAGCCTGAGGCCTGCGAGTCATAACTTGGGCGAGAAAGCCTGTGTAAGAATTGGCGTTCTTGTGGTGACGTAGCCCTTTGGGGTCCGGAGTCTTTTTATGAATGCCTGAATTTTGCTTTCTTGACTAAATTTCACGACATAGGCCCGAGATCTTCGAGGGAGGGGGAGTACGGAAGTGTTGCGACCCGGGGGAGTAGGGAAAACTTCCGTCTCGACGCCCCTCGACCTTTGGAGAGCTTGAGATATCTTTTGCTTAGTCATGAAGGGCCTTCGAGGCATAGATAAAAAGATGTTGAGCTTGGTGAATCATGTGAGTCTTTGGGAACTAAAGGGGGACCCTCCTAGGTTGACCCCCGAGGGGGCCTTGACCCCGAGGGAGCCCCTCGAGCTCGGTGGGCTCGGGCTTCCTTCTATTGAGGGCAGTCGGTTGTGACCAAGCCCCTAGACCTGTCGCGGCTTGTCCGTCGGTCGGGCTTTCTTGGTTCGATCGTCGATGTTAGAGCTCGAGGAGGGTGGTACTATTTTACCCGTGATACCACTGGGCTTTGGCAGGCTTTCATACTGTTGTGGGATTCGCGGGGAGTGAATCACTACTAAGCTCTTCTTTTGAGGGTCAGAGCTCAGGCGGTCAGCAAGGCGTGGCGTCAGGCCGCCTGCCATACTGACGAGACCTTTCTGCGGGAGCTCTTAAAACACCGTCGGTCTTCTAGGCAGGCTGCCTTGGTTCGCCCGGTCCGTAGCGAGTCTTTGCGTACTTCACCCCTGTTGGGGTGTCAGAGGCTCATTCGAACGTGGTGCGATCCTTGTGCGGCTTGATTTTTTGCCACGGTCTTGCCAAAGACTCAGGTCGCCTAGCACTTTTCCTGCGAAGACATGTGTTAGCGCACCATCGCACGACTTTTCCGAACCCGACGTACCCCTCTTTTCTTTTTAAGGGGGGGCGGGGGTTGTCATGCAAATGCTTCTTCTGTCATCTTCCAGGGCTTGGTTTAGCTTTTGCTCAACTACCCGCCGCCCCGCGGAAAGACGAGAAAAATGGGCGTTTGATTGGTCCCATTGTTACGCCTATGTTTGTTTCAACCTTTGTTTGAGCAGCAGGGGAGTTCGTTCGGCTCCGAGTTCTCGGCTCAGTCTGGGTCGTTGCTAGCCCCTGAGGGCGGTCGCCACCAGACCACGACCAGCTTCCCCAAGGGGACACGGTTTACGTTGTCCCCCATGCTCGAGAACAAAGGCGTAACGCTTATAGATGGAACGATGAGACTTTTATTCGGAGATTTCTTAAAGGGTTGTCGTTATATTATCGAAGAATGAACGTAAGTAGAAGAGAGATGGGAACGTATCTTTGCGAGTCGTCAGCGCCGTAGGCCAAACTGGGGCGATGAAGGACCGGATTAGCGACCAGAGGGGGGGGGTGAATGGGAGCCTCAAATTCAACTCGTGAATAGTGTGACCCTTGTCCCAGAAAGTCACCCCAAAAACGAAGACTCGAAACGACCGGAGAGTTCACGACCTACGAGTAGGTGGATACCCTAGGAGATGTCCTAGTGGTACAGCGGAACCTCCGGAGAAACCCCAAAATCAACTGCCAAAGCCACGGAACAAAACTGCACAAACAGCAGGTTCACGGACTGTCCGGGGTCAGGGTCCCGGACTGTCCGCTGAACACCGGACTATCCGCCACTGGAGGTGCGGACTGTCCGCCGGCAAAAGACCAGAACCAGAACTGTACTGACCAAGTTCTGGACGACTCCCGGACAGTCCGCGGTTTGCACGCCGGACTGTCCGCCGTTCACGTGAACAGTGAAACCCTAGCGTCTGATGCCAGCACTGTGCTGCGTCCGATGCGACCCCGGACTGTCCGCGGGTCACTGGCGGACTGTCCGCCGGTCACGAGACCGAGAACAGTAACGCGCTGCGCAGAACTGAACCGTGCAAGTCCCGATCCCCAGACTGTCCGCCGCTGGGGGCGCGGACTGTCCGCGGATGAACAGAAAGCACAAAAACGCTCGGGACAAAAGGCAAATTCGATCGAAACTTCACCAAACCAAAAGTGACTTCGATCAAACTTCTCCCAAGTACTCCTCAATGTATTGGGGTGCTAATCCTAAGAAATCAACGCACCAAACCAAGTCAATTGAGAGGAAACCGAGGATCACCGGAAAGGGGGAAGAAAAGAGGAACGAACACGAAATCGACCCGATCTATGGATTCGTGAGGTTACAGTAGAATTCCTTCGGTGGAAAGAAGGATCTCACGACCAAGAATGAAATGATTCAAGTGGAATCAAAAACCATCTCGCGGAGAGGAAGAACGAGACAATTCTCCGGGGGATGAAAAACCAAAACATGAAGAACACAACACACAAGACATGATTTGATTTCAGCCGAAATTCCTCCACACGAGGAGACAACGAGAATACGGTCTCGTTTCCTCAAAAGATCAAAATACACAGAGGTATGATTCCCGACTCTGTGGATCACTTGCAGCGAGGTATGATTAGAACCTAAGCGAAGGCTAGAGAGAGAAAGTGCTCAGGAACAAATGACTGCAAGGATAGATGGAGACGAGGGGTGCCTCTCTTATTTATACCCTAAAACAATAATCCCCTTACTACCCCTAGATACACGAGCGAAGCGGCCAACCCTAGGGGTATCCCGATCCAACTCTGCTGATAGTTGATCTGACGGCCACAAGCCTTCCTCATCCTTAGCTTCGCCTCGACGCAAGCCTTAGGATGCCGCCACGTGCCGCCCAGTCGACCGCCGCGCCTGCCTCGTGGATAGCCTCGCCTCCGTGCCAGCCTCTTCACGCCGCCACGCGTCGACCGTCCTTTTTGCGGACCTCCCCCCGGTTTTGAGGCCGAAACCGGGAAACCTGGGCCTTCCCCCGGTTTTGAGGCCAAAACCGGGAAACCTGTCCTCAGGCTGAGTTTTGTGGCCCAAACTCAGAAACCCGCGCGCCCAGGTTTTGAGGCCCAAACCTGGAAACCGTCCTCGCCGAGTTTTGAGGCCCAAACTCGGAAACCAGCCACCCCGAGTTTTGAGGCCCAAACTCAGAAACCGTCAAGGGTAGCTTTTCGAGGCTCAGCTACCGAACCCGCGCCGTAGACGGGATGTGGTTCGCACACCCCGAGTTCCATCACCGATGCCGGAGCATGTCCAGCCTCCACGCCGGGCACAGTGCATTCGCCATCCTTCTCGGCCTCCCGCCAAGTGTCACGACGCCATCACCTTCCTCCCGACTTGGCCAATGCACCGCACATCCCCATGTACTCTTGCTTGTCAACGCCACGTGCCAGCTATCACAGCTGGTCCTCAGGTCTCCCGGTCCGTCGGTCCAAGCTCCACGTCCGCCCTTCAGCGCTCTCGGTCCGTCGGCATGGCACGTCCCTACTTGACCTTCACCTTACCTTCGACCACTGTCCAAGCTTCGCACCTGCACATCAACACAGCCAAGAGACATGTTGCCCGTTGATCGATCACTCATCACTCAGGAAGGGAACCACAAGGGCACATATCAACCTTGTGTTCTCAATCTCCCCCTTGATGAGTGCATCGTCAACTCATAGTAACCGTAACCAAAATAAAAGGAAGCAGAATTGGATAGAAGGAGAAAACTTACTCGAGATGTCCAAAAGCCAAAGAAAAGGCCGAAGAAGAACAACTCAAGATAAGCGAAGCTTGGTCCCCAAAGACATGGGCAACGGTTCGACACAACCAAGCAGAAGATTAGAGCAACAACTCATCAGAGAGCAAAACTAGATCGAAATCAGAGCACAAGACTTGGTTCCCAAAGACATGGGCAACGGCTCAACGCAACCAAGTCAGAAACAAGCTAGTCCTCAAGAAGAGGCAGAATGGGCTCAACACGACTAGCTAAAAGCTCGAAACCACATGAAGACTGCATAGGAAGCAGCTACTGCTAGTCCCTCAAGATAGAGGCACAGAGGCTCAACACAACCAGCAGTAAGCCCAATACCAATCAAGAACCATCAAATAAGAGATGACTCAAAGCAGGCAGAAAAACTCCCCCTCACTCAAAGAACTCCCCCTCAGCAAGTGAAGCATAAGTTGCAAATTGTCACCACAGAAAATCGAAAAATCTCATCATTGGAAACATTCTCCCCCTTGGGGGCAATTTGCAAACAAAAGAGAGGGGAAAGGAGCTCAAAACAGCAGAACGGAGTTAGGTCATGCCTATCGGAGTCAAGAAAATGCACATGAGTCAAAAATGCATGTTAGCAGCTTCAAGTATATACTCGAAAGAGTGAAAGAATGCTCTAATGAGTGCTGATCCGACTACATAGCAGCATACACAAGTGCTAGCAAAGGCTCAAACTGATCACCGAAGACAAGATGTGAATGCATAAGCCAAGTGAGCAGTTTTAAGCCATTCAGAAAGGAGTTTCACCATCAAATTAGCACTGAACATGTATAGACAGGAAGTCAAACAAGTGCTTAAACATGTATACAAGGTGAACTACCCCTAGCAAGGTTCAACCATCATGCTATAGAATGAAACATAGACTTGTGTTTTCAGATTTTATCAGAGAATTTGCAGCGGTTTATTAACACAAGTTTAAATTCAGCATGTGGTTGCGAGAGGTTGAAAGCTTGTCTTTGCCTAACTTTTCAACCGTGCTAAGCCTATGCATATGCAATCAGGAGCTTAAAGCATCGGTTTCGGTCTTACACTACACGGCTCAAGTTTAACTCAAAGTGCTATGAGAAACAGTCTCAATACCGTGATGTGCTAACAAAGCAATCTCATCTCAATCTTTTCAATTCACTAAAACTTGGTTCATTTTAAGCAGAACATGAACAGTCCAAGCAAGTGAATGACTTAGAACTAGAGACATAGCAACCTAGCATATATGAAATAGCTCAAGTGACCTCAACACATCCTACACATGCTAGTTGCCAATCTCAATGGTGAACATGTATCAAGTTTTAAGTTCATTAAGCATGTTTAGCGTTCTGAAAAATTAGCTTAGCTCACAAACTGTAGCAGTGATCAAGGAGAGCCTAAGCTACAAGCATCATCATATATCATCGAAGCATACACTAATCAGAGCATAAATTCATTCTAAGGAATATAGATATGAAGCTTGAAAGTGAAAGATATATGCATGATGAAGTCAGAATCGGAGCCAAAATAAAAACAGAAAGACTCAAGACCCAAAAACAAAAAGGATCAGAAAATCAGTTTATTTTACAACAAGCAAAATGCTTCCCCCATCTAAAAGGGGAAACACACACCAAGCTCACCTCTCAACCTAGCAAAAGTTGAGAGATCCAAAGGCTTGGTGAAAATATCCGCAACCTGGTTATGGGTGTCTACATGCCTAAGATCAATGTCGCCTTTCTCATAGTGATCACGAAGAAAGTGAAAGCGAACATCGATGTGCTTGGTCTTGGAGTGAAGAACAGGGTTCTTTGCTACACTAATGGCCGAAGTGCTATCGCAAAGCAAAGGGACCCGACTGAAATCTAGACCAAAATCACGCAATGTAGCAACCATCCATAAGAGCTGCGAAGCACAAGAAGCAGCGGCAACATACTCAGCTTCAGTAGTAGACTGGGCTACGTTTGACTATTTGCGAGAAGACCACGAGACCAAAGAAGAGCCAAGAAACTGACAAGTCCCAGAAGTAGACTTGCGCTCAAGCCGATAGCCGGCAAAATCCGCATCGGAATAACCACAAAGCGAAAGAGTCGAAGAAGAAGAGTACCAAAGTCCGAACTCAGGAGTGTATCAGAGGTACCTCATGATGCGCTTGACCACTTGCTTGTGGGAAGTCTGAGGGGACGCCTGAAAATGAGCGCACAGACACACAAAAAACTGTATATCTGGCCTCGTCGCCGTCAGATACAGAAGCGAGCCAATCATGCTTCTGTACTCCTTCTGGTCAACCAGCTCTCCGTCCTGATCCGCGTCCATCGCCGCAGTCGTCGGCATGGGCGTCGTAAGAGGCTTGGCCTCACCCATGTCGAATTTCTTCAGGATATCCTTCGTGTATTTTCCTTGATGCACAAACGTCCCATCTCGGGTTTGCTTAATTTGCAACCCGAGGAAGAAAGTCAACTCGCCCATCATACTCATCTCGAACTCCCTGCTCATAGTATCTGAAAACTTTGCAACAAGCGCATGAGAAGAGCCACCAAAGATGATGTCATCCACGTAAATCTGGACTAACAGAGTATTGTTGCCTTGCTTGAGGAGAAACAAAGTTCTATCGACCCGTCCCATTGTAAAACCCTTGGAGAGTAGAAAGGTTTTCAAACGATCATACCACGCTCTCGGGGCTTGTTTCAAACCATACAAAGCTTTTGAAAGTTTATAAACATGGTTTGGAAACTTGGGATCCTCGAAACCAGGGGGTTGCCTAACATAAACCTCTTCCTCTATATACCCATTCAAGAAAGCACTCTTGACATCCATCTGGTAAAACTTAAAACCCTTCGAAGCAGTAAAGGCTAGAAGGATTCTAATGGCTTCTAAACGGGCTACAGGGGCAAAGGTTTCCTCATAGTCTATCCCCTCTTTTTAGCAGAAACCCTGGGCTACTAACCTAGCCTTGTTCCTCACTACCATCCCATCCTCACCCTCTTTGTTTTTGAAAACCCATTTGGTACCTATAGGGTGACATTCTGGTGGAGATGGAACTAGGGTCCAAACTTGGTTTCGCTCAAAGTTTTCTAGCTCCTCATGCATGGCATTGACCCAGTTAGGATCAGAGAGTGCGTGTCCAACATCTTTGGGCTCAAAAGAAGCAACGAATGCAGAATGGGCAAAGTGAGAGATTTCATATGCTCGCGACCACGTGACTCGCTGGTCGATGCCGCCAATCATCTGACGCGGAGGATGAACTTGCTGAATGCTTCGGGGCGCTTGCCTCGCCGAAGTCACCTCCCCCTCGCCAGATGCTGTCGCTCCCTCAGGTGCAGCGGGTGCTCGCTGGAGAGGTGGCTCTAGAGGACCCCATGAAGAAGACATCGTGGGATCAGGTCCTCAAGCTGAAGTAGACGTCGCAGGGTCGACGGGGGCAGCCAGTGGAGTTGGCTCGGGATCACCCCAATCGGCATTCTCCTGCCCCTCCTCCACAAAGATGGTCTCTCCCATCTCCTGTTGTCCTGCAACATCAAAAGCAGAAGAAACACAAGGCATAGTTTCGTCGAATGTGACCTCGCAGGTCTCCACTATCCGCTTAGTTTCAAGGTTAAGAACTCGATAAGCACGTGAATAAGAAGCATAACCAAGAAACACCCCATTAGCAGAGCGAGATTCAAATTTGTCCAAATTACCTTGCTTCAGGATAAAGCACTTAAACCCAAACACCCGAAAATGAGACACCTTGGGTACCCGTCCAAAACGCAACTCATAAGAAGTCTTTTTCATCAAAGCACGAAGAAAGATGCGATTTGAAACATGGCAAGCGGTGTTGATTGCCTCGGCCCAAAAATGCCTAGGAGTCCTATGCTCATCGAGCATCGTCCTGGCCATCTCAACAAGGGTCCGGTTCTTGCGCTCAACAACACCGTTCTGCTGAGGGACATAAGGAGAAGAAAACTGATGCTCGATTCCATTAGAAGAACAGAAGGAAGCAAACTGACAGTTATCAAACTCAGTACCATTATCGCTACGAATAGCTCTAATGGTATCAGGGGGAAACTCAGTTTTTAACCTCAAAATCAAGTCACGAGCAAAAGAAAAAGCTTCATCCTTACCCTTCATAAAGAACACCCAAGAGTACCTCGAAAAGTCGTCAACAATCACTAGAACGTACCACTTCCCACCCGCTGAGCAAACCCGAGCTGGACCAACTGTGTGCATGTGTAAAAGCTCGCCGGGTCGCTTTGTCATGACCTGATTAACAGGTGGGTGAGAAGCAGCAACCATCTTCCCGTGACGACAAGGATGGCAAACAAGGTCCTTCTGAAACTTAAGCTTGGGCAATCCTTGGATTAAGCCAAGTGAGCTAAGCCTTGCAAGCAAGTCAAAACTCAAGTGACCAAGCCTCCTATGCCACTTCCACAAATCAGAAGAAGGACCAGCCATCAAACACCTAGCAGAGCCGAAAGAATGAGAAAAGTCGGCTCTGAAAACACGGCCAAAAGGGACTATCCGACAAACAAGATCTCCCCGAGGGTCTAAAACACGACTCAAACCCTTCTTAAAACGCACTTCACAATCATCCTCAAGAAGTTATGAAACAGAAAGCAAGTTAGAAACCAAGGCAACATCTTTAAGGACAAAGTTCTCATTGAGCCGAATAGCTCCATGAGAAACAACCTTACCTCTACTATTATCCCTGAAAGTGATGTACTCCTTATGCATCACGGGGCTAAGGCTGGAGAACCATTCCTTCTTTCCGGTCATGTGGCGCGAACACCCAGAATCCATGAGCCACATGTTCTCCAACCGAAGTTCCTGCATCAATAGAAAGGCAGGAAGTGAGCATATGGCACAACACTGGGGTTAGTATACTGAGAAGGATACAAGTGCTGTGTCATAGGCCCAGAAAAAGTGTTAGTAGCAACACCAAACTATCCTCGTCCCATGGGTGGATAGCGATCACCACCAACCTGAAAGGGTGGTCCGCTATGGAACGGAAAACCTCCAAACTGACCTACCTGTCCCATTTGAGCAAAGCGATCACCACCATACTGAAAAGGTGGTCCGCTATGGGACTGAGCAGCAAAACCTCTTACACTCGGCTCACGATCGTATTGAGGACGACCGGAACCGCGACGGGCACGACCACCACCCTGTGGTCTCGCTGCCTGGGGCCTAGCAACCTGAGGGGGTGCTCCTCCAGGTCTAGTGCCCTGCCTCTGAACTCCCCGACCTTGCACACCATGGAGAGGGTGGTGCCTGGCCTGGTTGTTCAGCTCCAACTCCTTCCTAGCGTCTCTCTTCCTCCGAAAGCAAAACTCAGCTAGGTGACCCTCACGGTGACAGTACTCGCACTCAAACCTCACCACTCTCTTGGGTTGTTGGTTCCTATTGTTGTGAGGGTTGTTCACTCTGGCTGGCTGCTTCCCTCTCGGAAGGGGATCACTAGAGACGCTAGGAAGGGTATCAAGTGTGATCCTAAGATGGTTAGGTTTGGGAACCCACACTTGCTTGCGAGGTGGAGCCTTGGGAGGTTCATCAAGGATACCATCCTTGGTGATAGGCTTGGGAGGCTCAGGTGGGGTGATCTTGGTAAGCTTAGGGATAGCGGATGGCTTCTCACTCGGGTTCACTCCGCTAAACTCACCGATCTTGCCAAAGGTACTAGCGCCCTTCCCACCTGAAGAAAAGCCTACTCCCGAGCAATCAGTTCCCCTCATGAAATGACTGATCATCATGCCCAACTGCGGCTCACTGCATGACACCCAACTCAGGATGGACCGAAGGTATGTGTTTTCCTCCTCGGTTTGCATCCTGTCATGCCGACAGTTGGCAATCTCAAGCTCCATCCCCACGCATCGCTCACATGGAGCGGACAAGGTGCTAACTGAGCTGGCCTTCAAGGCTTCAGCAAGCTTGGCACGAACTTCAGCCAACTCAGTACGCAAGCCAGGACAAGACTTGCAAGCACCAGCAAAGAAGGTCTCGCCTTCACTTCCTCCAGCTCCTTCTTCAGGGAGGGACACTCTTTGCAATCACCCACCAAGTCTAGCCTACTCTTCAGCTCATCATACACCTCAATCAAAGAGGCATACTTGGTTTGCAGGGTGGCAAAGTTTGTCATATGCATCCTGCACTCCTCACACTCCTCCTCATCGGTCACCTTCACCTCAGACCTAGCAAACTCAAGCTCCTTAAGCATCTCATTCATCTTAGCCTTAAACTCGTTGCGCTCTCGGATAGCTCGCTTGAGTTGCTTGTCCTGAGCGAGAACTATGTCGACTAGAGAATCACGCTCACCGGTAAGACGATCGACAAGAGAAGAGTTTGATACCTCGGAAGCCTCGTCGTCGTCGTCGTCATCGGTGTCGGCGTCCTTTGCTTGGCACTTGGAGTCCTCTTCGTCCAGGGCCATGGTGCACAAGCCCTTGGAGGAGTGGCCGAAGAAGCAGAGTCCGTTGAAGCGTTCTTCTGTCTTGTGCTCGGACCCATCGTCGCTGGAGTCGCCGTCGGAGGTCTTCTCGCCGTCGCTCATGGTGGCGAGGAAGGCGCGCCGACCGGCGTGGAAAGCCTTCTCCATGTCCTCTCGGTGGTAGCCCCCCTTCTTCTTCTTCCCGACCTTGTTCTCCGTCTTGCCCTTACGCCTGGAGTTGCAGTTCTTGCCGGGGAAGGTCTTGTCGTTCTTGGGGCAGTTCGCCATGAAGTGGTCTAGATCACCACACTTGTAGCAGCCCTCGCGTGCGCCACCACGCCGGCGATTCAGGCAGTTGTTGTGAAACCGTGAGAATCGGGTGATGGCGAGGGCGAGCTCATCGTCTCCAAGTGCCTCCAACTGCTCCTCTGTGACTGTATGCAAAGAAGACAAAGCAACAAGAGGAGATGAGGCGTCAGCAGAAAAGGTCGATCCACCCGTGCCTGAGACCAATGCTATGCTATGTGAAGATGGGTTCTTCAGCTTGGCCTGAGTCAGGTGATCGATCTCGGTGGACTTGAGCTTGCTGAACAGCTCGTCCACGGTGAGGGTGTCATAGGATGGAGACTCTATGATGGTCGACACCTTCACCTCCCATACCCTCCGATCCAGGGCATATA
The DNA here is from genome assembly GCA_009763385.1 of Coix lacryma-jobi var. lacryma-jobi. NCBI lineage: Eukaryota > Viridiplantae > Streptophyta > Magnoliopsida > Poales > Poaceae > Coix > Coix lacryma-jobi. The sequence continues at coordinate 89,678,347 of CM019822.1, read as the reverse complement.
GCAACTTGAGAGCCCTCTCATGATCGTCATAGGGTAGGTTGGCCCGATTGGCACGCATCTTGTTCACAATCGTTTGGAAACGAGCGAACATGGAGTCAATCGTTTCTCCCTCCAACTGAACAAAGTTCTCGTACTCTCGCTTGTAGGTCTCGAAGAGTCTGGTCTTGACCTGAGCGGTCCCCTCGTGATAGCTTTGAAGCTTCACCCAGATCTCTCGTGCCGTCTCAAGCTCAGAGACACGTTCGAACTCAGGAAGGGAGATGCTGGCCAGAAGAGCATTACGAGCCTTGGAGTTGGCCTCGTGTTGGTCAATCTGGATCTGACCCACACAAGCCGCAAGGACTACGTACTCAGCATTCTCGCATATCTCCCAGATAGAAGATCCGATGCTGTTGAGATAAGCACGCATCCGAATCTTCCAGTAGGGATAGTTCGTTCCATCGAACCAAGGAGCCTTGCCGTTCCCTCGTTCCATGTCGCCCTTAGGATCCGAAACCGATTAAGGTAGAAGTGATCCTTAACCGGCTCCGATACCAATTAAAGGACCGGATTAGCGACCAGAGGGGGGGTGAATGGGAGCCTCAAATTCAACTCGTGAATAGTATGGCCCTTGTCCCAGAAAGTCACCCCAAAAACGAAGACTCAAAACGACCGGAGAGTTCATGACCTACGAGTAGGTGGATACCCTAGGAGATGTTCTAGTGGTACAGCGGAACCTCCGGAGAAACCCCAAAACCAACTGCAAAAGCCACGGAACAAAACTGCACAAACAGCAGGTTCACGGACTGTCCGGGGTCAGGGTCCCGGACTGTTCGCTGAACACCGGACTGTCCGCCACTGGAGGTGCGGACTGTCCGCCGGCAAAAGACCAGAACCAGAACTGTACTGACCAAGTTCTGGACGACTCCTGGACAGTCCGCGGTTTGCACGCCGGACTGTCCGCTGTTCACGTGAACAGTGAAACCCTAGCGTCCGATGCGAGCACTATGCTGCGTCCGATGCGACCCCGGACTGTCCGCGGGTCACTAGCGGACTGTCCGCCGGTCACGAGACCTAGAACAGTAACGCGCTGCGCAGAACTGAACCGTGCAAGTCCCGATCCACGGACTGTTCGCCGCTGGGGCGCGGACTGTCCGCGGATGAACAGAAAGCACAAAAACGCTCGGGACAAAAGGCAAATTTGATCGAAACTTCACCAAACCAAAAGTGACTTCGATCAAACTTCTCCCAAGTACTCCTCATTGTATTGGGGTGCTAATCCTAAGAAATCATCGCACCAAACCAAGTCAATTGAGAGAAAACCGAGGATCACCGGAAAGGGGGAAGAAAAGAGGAACGAACACAAAATCGACCCGATCTATGGATTCGTGAGGTTACAGTAGAATTCCTTCGGTGGAAAGAAGGATCTCACGACCAAGAATGAAATGATTCAAGTGGAATCAAAAACCATCTCGCGGAGAGGAAGAACGAGACAATTCTCCGGGGGATGAAAAACCAAAACGTGAAGAACACAACACACAAGACACGATTTGATTTCAGACGAAATTCCTCCACACGAGGAGACAACGAGAATACGGTCTCGTTTCCTCAAAAGATCAAAATACACAGAGGTATGATTCCCGTCTCTGCGGATCGCTTGCAGCGAGGTATGATTAGAACCTAAACGAAGGCTAGAGAGAGAAAGTGCTCAGGAACAAATGACTGCAAGGATAGATGGAGAGGAGGGGTGCCTCTCTTATTTATAGCCTAAAACAATAATCCCCTTACTACCCCTAGATACTCGAGCGAAGCGGTCAACCCTAGGGGTATCCCGATCCAACTCTGTTGATAGTTGATCTGACGGCCACGCGCCTTCCTCATCCTTAGCTTCGCCTCGACGCAAGCCTTAGGATGCCGCCACGTGCCGCCCAGTCGACCGCCGCGCCTACCTCGTGGATAGCCTCGCCTCCACGCCAGCCTCTCCACGCCGCCACGCGTTGACCGTCCTTTTTGCAGACCTCCCCCCGGTTTTGAGGCCGAAACCGGGAAACCTGGGCCTTCCCCCGGTTTTGAGACCGAAACTGGGAAACCTGTCCTCAAGCTGAGTTTTGTGGCCCAAACTCAGAAACCTGCGCGCCCAGGTTTTGAGGCCCAAACCTGGAAACCGTCCTCGCCGAGTTTTGAGGCCCAAACTCGGAAACCAGCCACCCCGAGTTTTGAGGCCCAAACTCGGAAACCGTTGAGGGTAGCTTTTCGAGGCTCAGCTACCGAACCCGCGCCGTAGACGGGATGTGGTTCGCACACCCCGAGTTCCAGCACCGATGCCGGAGCATGTCCAGCCTCCACGCCGGGCACAGTGCATTCGCCATCCTTCTGGGCCTCCCGCCAAGTGTCACAACGCCATCACCTTCCTCCCGACTTGGCCGATGCACCGCACATCCCCATGTACTCTTGCTTGTCAACGCAACGTGCCAGCTATCACAGCTGGTCCTCAGGTCTCCCGGTCCGTCGGTCCAACCTCCACGTCCGCCCTTCACCGCTCCCGGTCCATCGGCACGGCACGTCCCTGCTTGACCTTCACCTTACCTTCGACCACTGTCCGAGCTTCGCACCTGCACATCAACACAGCCAAGAGACATGTTGCCCGTTGATCGATCACTCATCACTCAGGAAGGGAACCACAAGGGCACATATCAACCTTGTGTTCTCAGGCGAGCGTTACTCTTCCTCCGGTCCCCCCTTTTTTTTGCAAAGGAACTCCTCGAAGGGGCTTCTTGCGGAAAAAACCTGTCCTAGGGATGTGGCGAGGTTTGTGCTTGCCCGCGGTTTTTGGACGCTCGAATGGCAAAGCTTTTTGGAACGAAGGGAGCTCTTTTATTTTATCTTCTAGATTACAGAGATACATTGCTAGTGCCCTTTTGGCAATATTTTCTTAGAGGTACACAAAGGAGAGGAAAAGAGGGATTCGGTGTTGAATCCATGAGATCCCATCTCCTTTGCGAGCGGCAAAGGGTCATCAGGGTTGATGCTCACTTCGTCCTTGGGCTCAGTCCCTTCCCTTTCCTTCTGACTCGTTCAGCACGCCCTCTCCAGGGCGGTGTCTCGAACGTGTCGGAAGACCAGTCGTGGCGTGCACGTCGTCGTGTCGATGGAAGACGAAGACGATAGGCACGAGTCCAGCAACGGCGACGAGTCGCGAGGACCTGTTGCCACAAACGATTTCCTCGTTGTCTGAGGAAGGAAGAAGTGGGGTTGTTGGGCTCGCCTTGCCCCGCTGCGTATCACCTTTCTGTCGATCCTTTGGAGGAAACGGCAACCCCGTGAATTGGAGTTGTAGTACCAGCACGCAGGTGGTGATGCGGTTCGGGTGAAGAACTAGTAGGCTCTTCGGCTCGCCCGATTATGCCACGGGGGCGTGGGAGGTATTTCCGGGTCGCTAATCTCCCGGGCAACCTCCTCCGCCTTCCGTGGCAGCCCGTGGAGGAGGCAGCTGGTTCCATTCCACTCAACGTCCTCTTCTAGCCATGCTGAATCTCGGGCGACATACATGTCATCGGCAGGATCGAGCGGGCTTGGAAGGATGTTAGTGGAAGCGGAGCCAGCCTCCTCTCTGTGGCTCTTGTTTCTCCTCGTGGGGCCGCCCCCTTTCCTTCGCATGACGTAACATCAGCGAACGGAGAGGGAGAGCAGCGCGGGGAGGCGAAACAAGAGGTGGCGTAACATCAGCGAACGAAAGTGTTCACTAATTGTGACTTTTCTCGGTCGCTCCTTTGCGGGATCCGAGGGGAGCCATGTCCCGCGCAAGGGACCTGTGAAGCCTTCGAGAGCTTCTCCGGCTACGACAAACAGCTCTCGGCCACATTGAAGGTGAGGTGTGCCTCCGGAGCCGGGTGGAAGAGCCAGCGTTAGGCAGGAAATCTGCCATCCGGAACTGCGGGAGGTTGCTGGAGACACGCGCGGCCCCTACCTAGCGCGCCAACTGTCGGTGTTTCGAACTCGGGGGTCTACACCAACGAGTGAATTTGTGAGCACGTGTTCCCTGATCCGGATGGTGATGCAAGAAGAATACAGGCGGTTTATCCTAGGTCGGGCAAGAGAAGGCCCTACGTCTAGCGGGGGGGAGATTGTATTATGTTGCACCGAAGTGCTTGTACAGGGGCGAATACAAGCGTGAACGAGAGAGGACAGGGTGTATGGAGGAAGGAACTAGGACCCGGGAGCCAACCCTAGAATCTCGGACTATGGTGGAGTGCTTGAGGACTCGGGTGCTTGTGTACGTGAGTCTCGCCTTGCCCTAACCTAATCCCCGGCGTCCCCTTTTATAGATGAAGAGGAGGCACGGGGTTACACAGTCTTTAGGGCTGTCGTAGGCGATGATGTCACTAATGACGTCGGGGATGACAATGTCGATCATGTTGGTGCCGCTGTAGCGATGCTCCTCGTCCTGTGGCGACGTGCCCGGCGATGGGGGCGAAGGACGACGCCCATGCGCCAGTGTGCGCAGAGACGTCGTATCGGGAGTTGTTGGAGCGTAGACCGGTCCTGGTAGGCCCGTGCTCGAGGGTGTGGTCGAGACCTTCAAGGTTGAACCCGAGGCTAGACTGAGGGGATCAAGCTCCGAAGCGTACGCAAGACGCAGTGTCGCATGTACCTCGAGGGGTGTCCTCGAGAGAGGTACAGTGCATGGTATGGGGCGATAGCTCCGCACGACGCGCTTGTTCCCTGGGGAAAGCAGTTGAAGTTTGATTTTACTGGGGTACGGTCAACTGTGTACTTGCTGTAGCCATGCAGTCCTTGACCGGAGTGGGCAAGGTGCAATTAATGCTTCTGGGGTCGTACAAGCGGTAGGTATGGGGTAGCCGTGACTTGCTTCCTTCGCTAGGAAGCTTTCGATGCTTTCTTCCGATACCTGACACGGAGAGCTCAGGTGGGACGGAGAATGGGCGCTTGCCCGAGGCCTAGCTCGAAAGGCTCGGGCGAAGCGGAGAATGGATGCTAGCCCGAGGCCTGGCTCGGATGGCTCGGGCGAGGCGGAGGAATAACGCTTAGCCCGAGGCCTAGCTCTGGAGGCTCGGGCGAGGCGGAAAGTGTGTGCTGACTCGAAGTCTTTCTTGGGTCGTTGGGCTATCGTGGCCCACTTCCTCTTGATGGGCTTTCGGCCTGGTGGCCCACGTAATGTTGGTTACCCTTTTAGCCTTGGCTATGTCTTTCTTGACGGAGGTTTTGGGGTACCCCTTTTCCATACCATCGACACATATATTTCCTACACTTGCGGAGTACATTTCGATGTACTCACCCTTCCTCTTTGTCCCCCCTGCTACCCCACCCAGACGTTGGCGACTACGACGCGGAGCAGGTGTACCCAGAAGACGGTGGATACGACCCAGACGACTTGTACTAGGATGGCGCAGCCCCCGGTCGACCTTCCTGTGGAGATGGCGTCCAATTTCCGCGATTCTACATTAGAGTTAGTTTGAGACTCTGTACTTTTCTTTTGGACCCGAGGGTCATTTTTGTAATAAAGTTTGATTTATTAATAAAACATTGTTTTGATATTTACTATGATGTCGATATATGTATGAAAATTGATCCTGGCATACATATATTATGCTCCAATTTTGTTCTTAAAATTGGGGTGTGACACCATAGAACAACTATTTAAGTGGGTACATATTAGTCCAACATCTTGTAATTTATTTAATTTAGTATGACAACTATCTAGGTGGGTGCACTTTACTAAGAGAAGTTGTAAAATATTGGTTGTGATCTAAACTAAATTGCCCAACTACAGTTAAAAAACAAGAATATCACAAACTAATACAACTATTTAGTTCCAGTCATGGTAGAGACCACTACATGATCTTCACACAGAAGCTAGACACAGGCCACCATCTACTTCACTTGCGTCATAGGGAGGAGGAGGAGTCAGAGTCGCTGTCGTCGTCGGAGCTGGAGAGTAGCTCATTGTTCCTGAAGAACTTGCACTTCAACTAGACACGAACTCCCTCAGCTTTTTTTTATCTGTCAATTCAAAATGGGGCAAGTTAGCTTACACTCCCTACATTAACATTTTTAGGGCATGCAGTAATTAACCAAGACTTAGCATATACTCTTATGCAAATTGTTCTCCTCAGAGTCTACTATCATTTGTAATTAAAGTTCATCAGCACATGAATTATGATATACTACATGTCGACAAATCATCAGTCACTAATCCACGAAAGTACTCACATCATGCAGTATGAATACAATCTCCACGATTGAGCAAATAAATCTATAAATATATTGTGTTATGTTCCTACATTACTAGCACCATAACATCATCTAATCCTTCTAGTTTTGTCTCAAATTTTGCAATCCAAAGCATTTTCACATGAATCTTAAAGTAGAGAGGAGCCATATTTTACTTCCCTGTTCATCGGGATGGGCTAGTCTTCGGTCTCGTCATCGCTCTCATGAGAAAATATGCAATCGATTGTAAGCTTTGGATTCACAATGAACACGTAGGGGTGATCAGGAACCTTTATAAACAAAAACAGAGTTCGTATTAGAATCTGAAACAGGGATGAATGCAAATGCTAAATCAATCACAAACAATTCCAAGCAGACTATAGTTGAGACCGTCAATTCAACATGAATGATTACAAGTGCTAAATTAATGATAGAAGCAGAGTGAGCAAATTAATCATGACTATACCATATATAGTAAGAATTCAAATTAATTCTGCAACCTGCGACATTCAAGTTGGGGTTTCTTCTTTTTTTGCGAGCAAAGTTAGGACAGATTAAATCTAAATCAAATCTAGATCAGAAATAGAGTGGTACTACAACACTTCCACATCAATGATAGACATTAGTAAAATCCACAACTGGAAAAAAAGAACCAAATCTGCACATGCATATGAAGAATAGTAGACCAAGAAAACCCTGACCCGGGGTTGGCGGAGGGAGGAAGAAGGTCGTGCCGCCGCCTGGACGCGATTCACGTCGCGGTCCGCTTCCGTGAAGCCATGAGGGATGTCAGAGATACCTGGAAACATCCGTGGCGCCTCTTCCGCAAAGACATTGCGGCTCCGACTCGCCGGCGTCGTCCCGCTCCTCTTGCGCGCGAATCTTTCCCTGCGGTCGCGCTTCTACTTGGTGGAGTGGTGCACTGATGGTGTCAACGCTTGGGAGCTCGCATCAGGGGAGCGGGGAGGGTGGTTGATGTCGCCAATGGAGGTTGCGCGGCCGGTGATGAGGGCGAGAAGAGGCAGTTGATGGGACAGATTGGGGTCAAAGCGCGGCCGGGGGAACTGAAGCGGTGCCCCTGTTTTCATGCATGTAATTAAGGATTCATGGGCCCCATCATCATTGGTCCCTGGCGTCAATTGAGAAATGTTGACCATTCATTGACTCATAGCCATTTAGGTGTTCCAATTGGGATAAATATATATGTTAATAGATAACACACACATTTGTAAGCAAGTGCATGACCACTTCCTCAGAATTGGTTGAAACTTTTTCCTCAACACTACACACCTAAATTATGTGACCATGCAAGTTTTTAGATTTTTCTAGGCACCTCAGGCATTTTTCCTTCAGAAAATCAACAAATAATTATAATAATAGGTTACACACCTACCTAAACATCCAAAAAAGTTTGAAGTGGTTTGGTGAAAGTTGTGCTACGCATCCTCAGGCGGGTGGACATCTCTTCGCTAAGTGACTAGGACATGTGTGAGAGATGAGTGCCTCTGTAAAGCAAGTGCATGACCACTTTCTCAGAATTGATTGAAACTTTTTCCTCAACATTACACACCTAAATTATGTGACCATACAAGTTTTTAGATTTTTCTAGGCACTTCAGGCATTTTCCCATTTTTCCTTCAGAAATCAACAAATAATTACAATAATAAATAAACTTTGTCTAAAAATTGCCCAAGTGCACACAACATCATTACACACCTACATAAACATCCCAAAAAAGTTTCAAGTGGTTTGGTGAAAGTTATGCTACACATCCCCCAAGCGGGTGGACATCTCTTCGCTAAGTGACTAGGACATGTGTGAGAGATGAGTGCCTCTGTAAAGCAAGTGCATGACCACTTTCTCAGAATTGGTTGAAACTTTTTTCTCAATATTACACACCTAAATTATGTGAGCATGCAAGTTTTTACATTTTTCTAGGCACCTCAGGCATTTTTCCCATTTTTCTTTCAGAAAATCAATAAATAATTACAATAATAGGTAAACTTTGTCTAAAAATTGCCCAGGTCCACGTAACATCATTACACACCTACATAAACATCCTACAAAAGTTTCAAGTGGTTTGGTGAAAGTTGTGCTATGCATCCCACAGGCGGGTGGACATCTCTTCGCTAAGTGACTAGGACATGTGTGAGAGATGAGTGTCTCTGTAAAGCAAGTGCATGACCACTTTCTCAGAATTGGTTGAAAATTTTTCCTCAACACTACACAACTAAATTAAATTATGTGACCATGCATGTTTTTAGATTTTTCTAGGCACCTCAGGCATTTTTTCCATTTTTCCTTCAGAAAATTAACAAATAATCATTACACACCTACATGAACATCCCCTGGCGGGTGGACACCTCTTCTCTTAATGACTAGGACATGTTTGTCTTTTTTTAATAGAGCTGCGGGTGCATACCAAACAAGAAACAAACGTAGCTCGAGTGGCAAGTGTTGTCTGCAAGACCCCTGTGGTTCCAGGTTCGATTCCTGGCTTGTTGCCATTTTTTCGCTGGTGACGTGTGCGATTCCATTTTTTGCTGGTGACGTGTGCCGTTCCAGTTCGATTCCTGGCTGGATTTTGCCACAACAAGTTGTCATCGCATTGACCCAGCTTAGTAATTTCTTCGATGCACTATGTCCAAGGAGCTGGTGGAAGCAGACTTGGACAAACTTAGTACTACAATTGTTGATAGTACTACAATTGTGTTCCCATTTTTTTGCCGCCAAAAAAATGCGCTAATAGCAAAAAAAAAAGCATGTATGGTATTAGTAACGTCTTTGGAGTGGTAATACAGCTAGACAGATAGAAGGTATGGTTATAAACTCAGTCTAATCTGTCACACCCAGTTAAAAAACATAAATGACACAAACCTTGCTCGGCAATATGTTAGTGGCTTCGTGGTTCACCAAGAAAAGTTTTAAACAAAAGCTCTTAACAGCTTCGCCCAGAGCATGTAGTTTCACACAAAAGCAGTACTTAACTGATTACATACAGTTTAGTTAATTCCTAGCTAGAGACCATTATGATCTGTCAGGTCACCATCTTCTTCAGCAGGAGGAAGAGCCGTCGTCGTCGTCGGAACTGGTGAGGTATTCCTTCTTCCAGTACTTGCGCTTGATGAGGACACGAACTCTCTCGGCCTTTTTCTTGATCTGTCAATTCACGAAGGGGCAAGTTAGCATATACTTCCCCCATTATCATTTGTAGGGCGTGCAAAGAGATTTCACAGACCAAGAATAGTCTAGGTGAGGTAGGTAGTACTAAATAAATTAGTATATTAGTTAACCAAGCTTTTGATTGGATGTTACATGCAAGTAGTGCTCTATACTTAGAGGATAATAAATTGCTGAAGTTTTTGATTAGATGTTACCAGTTTGCATGCATTCAGTAATTAACCAAGCTTTTGATTGGATGTTACATATACAAATAGTGCTCTATATTTAGAGGATAATAAATTGTTGAAGTTTTTGATTGAACGCTAGTTGGACTCCACGAGACAGGTAGCCACTGAGGCCCAACAAAAAATCAAAACCGAGAAATCTACGTACGCCCTATAAACGATAATAGAGGGAGTATATAATTGGAATTATTCATGAATCTAAAGGTAATAGATTTCGGTAATACTAAGAAATCTACGTACGCCCTATAAAGGATAATAGAGACGAGCCATATATTACCTCCCTGACCTTCGGGATGGGCCAGTGTTCGGTCTCATCATCGTTGTCCCGAGAAAATGAGCAATGAATTGCAATCTTTGGACTGACCACGAACACATAAGGGTGATCAGGAACCTTCAGCAACAAAATCAGAGTTCGTATTAGAATCTCAAACATGAATATGAATGCAAATGCTAAATTAATCTCAAACAATTCAAAACAGACTATGGGACTGTCAATTTAACATGAATAATTACAAGTGGTAAATTAATGATAGAAGCAGAGTGTGGGAGCAAATTAATCCTCAATATACTTTCTATAGTAAGAATTCACATTATTTCTGCAAGCTGCGCGCCTTCAAGTTGGGGTTTTCTTAATAGATTAAATCTCTCAAATCCAATATAGATCAGAAACACAGTTGTACTACAACACTTCCACATCAATGATAGACATCAATGAGATTCGCAACTGAAAATTAAGGAACCCAATCTGCACTTGCATATGATGAACAGTAGACCAAGAAACCCGACCTGGGGCTGGGGGTGCTCGAGGGTGGGAGGTTGCACCGGCGCCTGGACGCGATTCAAGTTGCGGTCCTGTTCTGTGAAGACAGGAGGCACAGCGGTGTTGGCGGTGCTTACCGACAACTTTTATGAGCCAACCAAGGACGAAAGAAGGCATACTTACGTACATATGTTATCATCTTGACCTATTTCCACTTGTATTGGAGAATCATTGTTTTTTAGATGACGAACATAAAAACAGTGGAAAAGGCAAGAAGAATGCGCTTTCCGACAAAGCGCAAAAGCAAGGAATAAGGAAGAAGCCCACCTAAAGACCAAACCTGGGCTGGAAACCCACATGGGAGGCATCCAGGCCCAGCCAGAGGCCCACAGGAGAAGGCCGGAGGCCGGAGGCGGCGCCAGGGGTGCGCCCGCACCCCTGGTGCGCCCGCACCACTGGTGGGTCCACCCGGGCCCACTTTTCTCAGGCGGTTGCATGCCGCCATGATCATGTCGGTTTAGGAGGTTTCCATGTTTACATCGTCCAAACCGACCATGTTGTAGTATAAAAGTAGGGGTAGAGCTCCATTTTCAATAATCAATCACACATCAACACATTTGTCTTTCATTCCACTTTGTATTTGGAGCTCTCTACATTAGTTTAGATCCTCTAGTAGTTGGAGCAAGTACTACTTGCAAGAGGAGAGGAGGAGTTGTAAAGATCTACTTGGTATGAATACTAAGTTCCTTTTTTCATACTTTCTTATTCTCTTATGATCAACATTGTTATGTTCTTGAATTAGAGCCTTGTTCTTGTTCATTGTTCATCGTTCTAGGACTAGTTCATAGCTTTAGATATTTGTTCATCATGAACATGAATGTTGTTCTTCATTCAACATGTTTAGATCCTGATAGCTTAGTGATATGTGTTGGGTGGTGTTTTGTCGTGCCTTCAGGCGCGCTTGTGCCCTTTTCCTGCTAATCCGTAGGGTTGGGGACCCGAGGGGGTACAAGTGTTCTTCATGTGCGCGAGAGTGGTTCTCGGGTATATGGAGTTGGGTCAATGCCTAGCTTAGTCCACGGTTGAGGGGTTGGCGGCAGGTGGTGACAGCCCTGTCCGTCCCTTGTAATCCCCCACGTTCGGCTTTGGGGTAGGAGTCTAAATTGCCTGGTGTATCCTGCTGGCAGACTAGTGTTCCCGGGTCTCCTAATCCATCTAGTACTTAGCACTAACGTTAACTTGATCATAACATGTATATTTAATTCATTGACATAACTATGTTAAGATCCATGCTCCGTAGGACATTCTTTATTCTTTTATTCTTTCTTCTATCCCTGTAGAAGCTCCATGTATCTTAGGCAATGTGTGTGTGTTGATCCCACTATCCAAATTACCGTTTATCCTCCTGCTATGGTTAATTAGTCAACTATGCATTTATTATGTTCTTGTCATGGTTATATCTCGAATCCTTTCGCATCTAGCCTTCCCAGTGTTAAAATATAAATAACGATACCTGGAATACTCCCGGTGAAATGCTACAACGGTAACCCCGTGCGCTTGCGGACACTGTCTGTAAACGAATTGGTTTACCAGGCCAGCCTCTCAGGCCGTCACTAAAGCCACATGTCTTGGTATATGAAGTGCCATCACACTTCGGCGCCGATACCGGATATGTAGTTAAGTGACTGCATTTGAGGCTGACACTGATACCCCTTGGTAGCATCGCTAGGAACCACCATACTCAGTGTATGTCTTTAAGGAATGTCAGCAGGCATTCCTGGCGCCGTACCCGAGGATGATTGCCTACCCTAGTGATGATGCTAAGAGATGTCAGTAAGTATTTCTGGCGTGATCACCGAGGATGGATCTCAAACCCATCCTCTGGTGGTTGCGCTAAGAAATGCCAACAAGCGGGAAACACCCGACCTGCCTCTTCCGCCTGGACATTGCGCCTCCGTATCACCGGCGGCGGCGTCTCCCTCCTCTTGCGCTTCCACTCGGTGGATTGGTGCGCTGATGGCAGCGAATCTATGGTGGACAAAGCAGGGGAGCGGGGAGAGTGGTTGCTGGAGCGGGTTGCGCTAGCGCCGGCCATGTCGGCAATGGTTGCGCGGCGAGTGACGATGGCGAGGAGAGGGAGTTGATGAGACAGATTGGGGCAAACGGTGAGAGTAGTATAGGTAAGTGAACCGGTGCCCCTGTTTTCATGCATGCAATAAAGGACGTGTGGGCCCCAGCATCATTGGTGTCTGGCGTCATTTGAGAAATGTTGGCCATTCATTGACTTAGCCATTTGGGTGTGCCAATTGGGATAAATATATATGTTAATATATGACACACACATTTGTAAGCATGTGCATGCCCACTTTCTCAGAATCGGTTGAAACTTTTTCCTCAACACTAGACACATAAATCATGTGTCCATGCAAGTTTTTAGATTTTTCTAGGCACCTTAGGCATTTTTCCCATTTTTCCTTCAGAAAATCAACAAATAATTACAATAATAAGTAAACTTTGTCTAAAAATTTCCCAGATGCACACAACATCATTACACACCTACATAAACATCCCAAAAAAAGGTTCAAGTAGTTTGGTGAAAGTTGTGCTACGCATTCCCCAGGCGGGTGGACATCTCTTCGCTAAGTGACTAGGACATGTGCGAGAGATGAGTGCCTCTGTAAAGCAAGTTAATGACCACTTTCTCAGAATTGGTTGAATGTTTTTCCTCAACACTACACACCTAAATTATGTGACCATGCAAGTTTTTAGATTTTTCTAGGCACCTCAGGCATTTTTCCCATTTTTCCTTCAGAAAATTAACAAATAATTACAATAATAGGTTAACTTTGTCTAAAAATTGCCCATGGACCCACAACATCATTACACACCTACATAAACATCCCAAAAAATTTTCAAGTGGTTTGGTGAAAGTTGTGCTACGCATCCCCCAGGCGGGTGGACATCTCTTCGCTAAGTGACTAGGACATGTGTGAGAGATGAGTGCCTCTGTAAAGCAAGTGCATGAACACTTTCTCATAATTGGTTGAAATTTTTTCCTCAACACTACACAACTAAAGCCGCCAGCCTTACCACTGAGCTACTCGACCATTTTCTTGTGAAAAAAAACAAAGTTACTCTATTTGTAAGGTATCAACATGATAATTGAATGGTGGGTCTTTTAACTGAATGGATCACAGGTCCTGGGCCATAGACTGAGATTTGTTATCTGTACATAGTGAGCAGATATGAAACCAAGCCCCGGACATGAGTATTGTTTCCTCTTGAAAACTGGCTACTAAACACAACCATTGAGCAAGCACCAGGCATTGATGTTATATCCTCTGATGGACTTGTAAAACAGGAGGACATGCAGGCAATCGCCTAACAACACAAAATCCTGTAGAAAACCAAAGTAATCGCCTAACAAAGTACTTACTGATCCATAATGTAAGCACTTGTCAATCCATCGCATACACAGACCAAAGCAAAGATTATTCATTCACTACTTAGGAACATTTCGATTTCACCAACTTCCAAAAGCACTTCATAGGTTATAGTCAAACCATTGGCTACAGTTTAGCTCATGCCAAACCTGTTCTTCTAATGAAGAGGTAAAGAGACACGTGAAAAGAATGCAGAATACTCGTGCCTAGTCCTAGAGCCTTCGCTACAAAAGACGACATAGTCATTAGCCCATCCTTCTGGCACGCCACATCCGCTATCACTGCAACCTTGTCCGTCCTCGTCCGCCGGTGGTACGGGCGGCAGTGCCCCCAATGGGACTGTTCCGGCCACTTTCCATGTCACATCATGGACCACCTTGACGGCGTGCATGCGGTACCTGGCGCACTCCCGGTTGGTCATGCGGCTGGCCTGCTTACATCCGACGATGACGACGCCCTCGCCCTCGACCTGCCTAATGTAGCGCTCGGCTTCTTCCTTCTCCTTGCAACCGTGGTGAAGGATGCTGAGAACATAAGCCGTCGCCTTGTGCCCGGCCTCTGCCGCCTGTTTAAGCCACTGAGTGCCGAGCGACGTGCACCATTTCGCGAATACGAACGTGACGCCAACGATGAAGCAGGCCTCCGGGTTGTTGGCGACGGCCAGGTTGTCGACAAGAGCGAGGTAGCGATCGTTGTGGAACTACCTAATGGATTCCTCCCGCTCCAGCGCCCAGCGCCTCCTGACGGCGGCGTCCTTGCACGCCCTACACATGTCGTGGCATCTGCAAGAAACACAAATGCAGTTCATCACCGAGCTGAAGGTTGCATAGTTGGTGTACTGGTGTCACACACTTACGTCGCTCGTAGGCTACAGATGTCCTCCATCGGATGTGTCAACGTCTCGGCGATGCTCCCGACGATCTCGACCAACAAGTCGTCCGGGAGGGCAAGCGGGTACCTCCTCGCTGCCATGGTGCTTGGGACCGAAGATTGAAGCTGGTGGAAGATTGAACGCTGCCACCAATGCGAAAGCTCCGGAAGTAATGCGAAAGCTCCGAAAGTAAAGAAAAGCTTGGGTCTCTGAAAGTAAAGAAAAGATTGGGATTAAATCCCCGCACTGGACGACAACGAAATCGAGAAGAAAACCCTTGCGTCTACTCCGTCTTGAATGCTACTGTACTTCGTAATGAATGCGCATGACCAACAGCGAGAGGATAGGCACGACCAGCCAGGGGGAAACGGGCCGGATGGGCTGGATCTGTCGGGCCAGAAGCGAGAAGGATAGGGATTTACTCTTTTTTAATCTCATCAAAGCCTTTATTTTAAACCCTAAACCCTAGGACATGTTTGCCTTTTTTAATGGAGCTGCGGGTGCATCCCAAACAAGAAACAAACGTAGCTCGAGTGGCAAGTGTTGGCTGCATGACCCTTGTGGTTCCAGGTTCGATTCCAAGATGTGTTGCCACCAAAAAATGCGCTAATAGCAAAAAAAAAAACACCCGCACCAGGCTTCGAACACAGCACCTCAAGTCTTCTTATAGATTGTTACACTAACCATTTGAGCTAGCAAATGTTTTCGTTTAATTTTCACCTGCTGCTTTATTTAAAAGGTTATACTAAACCTCTCAACGGCACGAGCCCGGCAGGATGTATAGGAGGTGAAACGATATCTAAAGCCGCCACAGGTACGTGTACATCTTCGTGCCACCAATCCAGGCAACCTCATCGTCGATCTGGATCAGAATTTTGAAGCTACACCCATCGATCTACATCTCTGCGCCGCCACTGATACGTACGTTGTCTCGACCTAAACCCTAAACCCTAGTTCATGCTAGATCATGATCGATCTCGTTGCGCTCATCTATATGCAGATCTCAATGTCATCACCCGAAGATAGGAGTTGGATGCGCTTGCCTCGACATTCAGATGAGTGAAAGGCAAAATTTTGAAGTTTTGTTGAAACCTTTGGCACATCAGCAAAGCAAGCTGGGGGATCTATTCTGTGCCCATGTGCTTAATGTCAATGCATGACAAGATGTAGTGACGTGTTTCAAATTCATCTTCATTTAGTTTCTAAAGGGTTTGCTGATTGTTACATCAATGAATTCAAAGGCCAACAAACTTCTTCATCAGCTGAGGGACGTGTGAATCCTGGTGTCAGTCCTGATCTAAATCCAGCTATAACAGAACTTGAAGATGCACAACCTACTGCTGATGATGTAGGCAATGATGAAGCACTACCCCCTTATTTTGGAGAAGACGATGAAGAAGACATAAGCGATGACCCTGGTGCCACTAATACTGTGATTAGAAACATTATCAGTGCCTCTATACATGGAGAAAGCGAAGATGACAACCCAAATAGGGATGAGAGATATTTTTGAAATTATTAGAGGAGGCAAAGAAGGAATTGTATCCAGGATGCAAAGAGGCAATTAAGGTTTCTTTTATCGTGCAACTTTTTCAGATAAAGTGCATGTATGCCTGTATGGTATTAGTAACGCATGTTTGGAGGCCATACTTAAACTGTTCTCAAGGATTCTCCCTGAAGGCCATTGTATCCCTTGCTCCTTGGATAAAGTGCAAAAGGTGGTTCGAGATCTAGGCTTGGACTATGTCAAGATACACGCCTACAAGAATGATTGTGTGTTATTTTTTAAGGAAAACGAAAATCTGCAGGAATACTCCACATGTGGGGAGTCTACGTGGAGAGTTGTCGAGAACACCTCGGATGGTGCTACTTTCAAGAAGCGGCTTCCAGTGAAGATCCTATGCTACTTTCCTCTTATTCCTCGGCTGCAAAGAATGTATATGTCGAAGAGCATATCGGAGGACATGCAATGACATAAGAAAGAGAGGGTCAATGATCAAAAAATGTGTCACCCTGCTGACTCAAAGGCATGGAAGCACATGGATGAAAAATATAGCTGGATTGAAAAAGAAGCTCATAATGTTAGGCTGGGTCTTGCTTCTGATGGCTTCAATCCCTTTGGGATGCAAAGTACAACCTACTCCATATGGCCTGTTGTCCTAATACCTTACAATTTGCCTCCTTGGTTGTGTCAGAAACAATGTAACTGGTTGATGTCAATGTTGATCCCCGGTCCAAAATCTCCTGGAATGGATATTGATGTATATTTGAGGCCCCTTATATTGGAGCTCAAGGAACTATGGGAAAACGGTGTTAGAACATGGGATGCACAAACTAGGAAAAACTTTAAATTACGTGTTATTTTACTTTGGACAATTAATGACTTCCCAGCATATGCTATGTTGTCGGGTTGGAGCACAAAAGGAAAGTTTGCATGCCCAAATTGCCACAAAGATACTGATTATTTTTGGTTGAAGCATGGGAGAAAGCACTGCTACATGGGAAGTCGACGTTTCTTGCCCTTGGACCATGCATGGTGCCAGAACATGGTCAGCTTCAACAACATGGTCGAAACCAGGGAGGAACCAGTACCACTTACTGGTGTACATGTACTTGAGCAGTATGGAATTTTTGAACAAGTGAGTTTTCGAAAGACGTTGACAAAAAAAAGGAAGCGCGATGATGATCAAAGATGGCTCAACAAGAGGAAGAAGAGTATTTTTTTTTGAGCTGCCATACTGGTCTTCTTTGCTCATCAGACATAATTTGGATGTCATGCACATTGAGAAAAATATATGTGAGTCCATATTAGGCACTCTGCTAGAATTGGAAGGTAAATGTAAGGATGGGGAGAAGGCCTGGCTTGACATGCAGCAACTAGGGATAAAACCAGATCAGCATCCTGTGATTAAAAAAGATAAGTATACCTTGCCAGCAGCCTTGTACAAGTTAGATAAGGATGATAAGGAAAATTTATGCAAATTTCTATATGAAGTGAAAATGCCTAATGGGGTCTCCTCCAATATAAGAAGATGTGTTGACCTAAAAGCAAATAAGGTGTCTGGCTTGAAATCTCATGATTACCATCTAATTCTACAGAAACTGTTACCCTTAGTGTTGCAGAGGATTTTGCCACAACAAGTTGTCGTCGCATTGATCCAGCTTAGTAATTTCTTCGATGCACTATGTTCCAAGGAGCTGGTGGAAGCAGACTTGGACAAACTTAGTACTACAATTATTGATAGTCTATGCCGAGTTGAGATGTTATTCCCACCTTCATTTTTCAATATCATGATGCATTTGCCTGTTCATCTAGCTGAAGAGGCTAAACTAGGAGGGCCCGTTTGTTATATGAGAACACATATGATGAATGATTGACTTTGATGAGGAAGGTTTGAGGCTTTTACCCGGTTTAGTCCATATCTCGCTATGCGCGTATTGTTTATGACTAACCGGTGGCGTGAGTTGTGTGGTGTTTCTGTGTTGGTGTGCGTGTGCGACATGTGTCTCTTGGCTGTGTTGATGTGCAGGTGTGGAGCTCGGATACAATGGTCTATGGCGAGGTGAAGGTCAAGTAGAGACGTGTCGTGCCGACGGATCGGGAGCGGTGAAGGATGGGCGTGCCGTGCGGCGGACGTGCCATGCTGATGTACCCAGAGCGATGAAGGGCGGACGTGAGGCTTGGACTGATGGACCAGAGGCCAGAGGACCAGCTGTGGTAGCTGGCACGTGGCATCGGCGAGCAAGAGCACATGGGGATGTGCGGTGCATCGGCCGAGTCGGGAGGAAGGCGCTGGAGTCGTGTCACTTGGCGGGAGGTCGGACACGGGCTTGTGTGCGGCGCAAGTGCCGTCGGCGAAGTCAAGAAGGAAGGCGAAGGCGTTGTGCCCGGCGTGGAGGCTGGACATGCATCGGCATCGGTGCCGGTGGTCGGGGTGTGAGAACCAGATCCCGTCTTCGGTGCGGGTTCGGTAGCTGAGCCTCAAAAAGCTACCATCGACGGTTTCCAGGTTTGGGCCTCAAAACCTGGGGTGGCCGGTTTCCGAGTTTGGGCCTCAAAACTCGGCGAGGGCGGTTTCCAGGTTTGGGCCTCAAAACCTGGGCGCGCGGGTTTCCGAGTTTGGGCCTCAAAACTCGTTGTGGACGGTTTCCAGGTTTGGGCCTCAAAACCTGGGCTGGCGGGTTTACCGGTTTGGGCCTCAAAACCGGGGATGGTCCGAAAGGACGGTCGACGCGTGGCGGCGTGGAGAGGCTGGCGCGGCGGCGAAGCTATCCACGAGGAAGGTGCGATGGTCGACGGTGGCGGCACGTGGCGGCATCAGGGAGGTCGCGTCGAGGCAAAGCTACCTGATGTGCGGGCGTGGCCGTCGGATGAAGATCGTCAGGACTGGACGGTTTTACCCCTGGGGGGTATTTGGGTTGAGTGCTTAATGTAAGGGCGTTTTGGTCTTCGGACGTGCGCCTATATATATGAGGGGGGCTGCTAGGGCAGCTGGATCCTTGGAGAGTTCTTGGTGCTGTCTCTCTCATTTTGTTCCTGTGAGAGAAGGCTAGGGTTAGGGAGAGTTGGCTCTTGTTCTTGAGCTTTTTGCCATCCAAGCTTTGTGTTGCTAGGATTGGCTTGTAGCCCGACACCAAGTGATTAATCAATCTTCCATTCATCTGAATCTAAGGATCAAATTCGTGGTTGAATTCGTGTTTTGAATTTGTTCTTCGCGTTCTTCTTTTCTCCATGATTTTCCCCTCTCCCGATCTCCCTCTACGCTGCGTCTTTTGCAATTCCGTTTGAATCAACTTGTTCTTTGAAGTGAGGAGAACATTTCCACCGAAGGAATTCATCCCTACCCTCACGATCAAGTAGATCGGGCTGAAATCGTTTTTGTTCTTCGTTCTTCCCCTTTTCTAGTGTTCTTCGGATTTCTCATGGATTAGTTGGGTTGAAGCGATGATATCCTAGGATTAGCTTCCCAACATGTAGAAGAACACTTGGGAGAAGTTTGGTTGCAGCCTCATTAGATTTGGTAAAGATCCAATCGATTTTGTTTTTGACCCGTGGCGTTTTTGGGCATTCTGGGCGGTGGCGGACTGTCCGCCCCTCCAGCCGCGGACAGTCCGCGGGTCGGGGTTCCAGCCGGTCCAGTGGCTGTTTGCCTCGGCGTTTTTCCCTCGGGTGACCGGCGGACAGTCCGACAGTGTTGGGCGCGGACAGTCCGGGCCCGAGCCGGGACGTTTCAGCAGGTTTGCTGTTTGGCGGTGTTGGCCGGCGGACAGTCTGGGAAGGAACCGCGGACAGTCCGCGAGTCGCGCAGGAAGAGTCCAGCAGCGTTGCTGCTTTGCCAGTTTTGCCGGTGGACAGTCCGGCCCCCTAGCGGCGGACAGTCCGGCCCACACCGGACAGTCCAGGAGCCTGACGGCGGACTGTCCGGGAATCTGCAGCTTGTGCAGTTTTAGAGCGTTGGCCCTCCCGGCTTTTCCGCTTTGTCTCCGGACTTCTCGTTTGCTCCTAGAGTTCACCTAGGAACCTCTCTAGGTATCTTTGCTACTAGTTAGCATCAGTATTTGGAGGAATCCCGACGTAGCCCTCTATCTACGTTTGGGAGTGGGTTGTTTAGGCACGAACTTGTCTCGGGGTTTTGAGAGTTTTGATTTGCTCTCTTGTGTGGTGCCTCGCTGTGATCCTAGGGATCATCCACCCTTCTTCCGAGGGTCGTGGGCATCACGTTTGAGTCTGAAGCTTTCGGGGTTGATTTTATTGGGACAGAGGTCAAAATTTCGAGAAGAAATTTTTAGGCTCCCATTCACCCCCCCTCTGGTCGCCTTGCTATAGCATTTTCGGTCCTTCAATTGGTATCGGAGCCAGTTAAGGATCTCTCTACCTTAACCGGTTCCGGATCCGCGAAGGCGACCTTTTTAGAGTGGTTTGGCTTCCGACGTGGTTTGCCGAGGTGTTGAGCTTTTGCTTGGCTAACACTAACGGTGGTTTTTGAAGTAGCACCTAGCTCTTCTTCAAGTATGTCTTTGTCCTTCAGCATGAATGGTTCCATGGACGACATCTTGGGGAGAAGAAGGAGTGCAGTTGATGAGAGGGATCGCGAGGTGAACGATCTGCTGAATCTTCTACGACATGATGAGCTTTCACCGGAGGATCTCCTACATCAACTTGGCAAGGCCAAGAGAGGTACACTTGCTTGTGGTCTTGTGGCTTTGCACAATTTATATGAGGCTTGCTCTAGGGATGATGAGCTTTGTGATACCTTGCGTAGAAAGGTAGAAAAATTAAAATGCTCCATCGCTAAGCTGAAGTCTAGTGCCTCTTTGCCTTGCACCTCCTGTGTTGACTTGGTTAGGAAGAATGATGAGCTAGGCTTTTCTTTTGCTAGCTTAAAATCTGAGATTGATTTGATGAAATCCAATGCTTCCGAACCATGTTTAGTTTGCATTGACTTGCGCAAGGACCTCGATTGTGCTAAAACTGAAATAGCCTTGCTAAAGTCAAATGCTTCTTTACCATGTGATAACTGTGAATCTTTTGTTGCTAGACTTAGAGAATTTTGTGTGATTCACAGGACATGTGTAGATGAACTTGAGCATGCTAGGGCTAAAATTGATGAGATAAATTCTAGGCCTTGTAGCTTGTGCTCGTTAAATAAAAATGCTTGCCATGCTTCTAATGCTATTCATGATTCTTTGCTTGATGTGAATGGTGATGTTTCTTCCACCGATTTCATTTGCACATCATGCATTGATTTGGAAAAAGAAGTTTTGGTTTTGAAGCAAATGCGCGATGATATGAGCGCTAAGTTGGTTGAGCATAATGATATGAGTGCCAACCTTGAGAGGGAAGTTGAGCTCTTGCGTACCACATATGCCAAGTGCATAAAAGAGGAGATGGAAAATCTGAAAAACACTCCTTGTGGTACTTGTGATCGCCTCATGTTTGAGAATGAGGTTTTAGCCAAAAGGTGCAAGAGCCTTTGTGCTAAGTCTTTTGAGTCACGCATTTCTTCCAACTCCGATGTTGATATTTCCAAGTCTGCATCTTTGCAACCGGAGTTGAGTTCTTGTGTTGCACGTGAGTCTTTTGACGATAGCACTAGTGTCAAGGTTTCGGATAGCTCTTTCATAGCTACTCCCAACCTTGCTGTTTCTTCGAGTGATGTCCAAGGGACTTCTCTTGACAAGGGTGCTTCTCATATTTTTGGGACTCGTCCTCCCAATCCGGTTTTTCATTGCACCTTTTGCAAGAAGGAGGGACATTCGCTCGATTTTTGTTTTCGCCGTGTAAAGTACGAGCGGCGAATTCGAGCTAAGGCTTTTAGGAAGCCGCGTAGCCTTTCCCATGGCACGTGTGCTCCTAGCGTTGGCACCAAGTTGGTGGTTGATGCTTCTTGTTCTAAGTCCCAAGGGATTTCTCACTTGTCGGAGAATGGTGTGCCTTCCGATAGGCCTTTGTACCATTGCTCTTTTTGTGAGAAAGATGGGCATCAAGAAAGCTTCTGCTATCGGCGTGCCAAACGCTTGCGCCAAGCTCGCTCTTCTAGGAAGATGGTGATTCATAGCCCGTCTCATGGCATGAACACTTGTGCTCCTAGTAAGAAGCCCATTTTTGTTGATGGGATTTATGACTCCTTTTCTAGTGGGATAGGTCATGGTCGTGTACATGCTTCTAGTGCTTCTTCTCTTGGTCCACGTCATGCTTTTCATGATGCTTCTATTGGTTCTTCTACAAAAACCTTGGAAGATGTTTGCCTCTTTTCCCGTGGTACGACTCGGTCTTCTCCTCGAGTTGTCCTTTTGAGGAATGCTTCCAAGGGTGTTTCTCAATTGCATTTGAACCAACATTTGCATCATGCTAACCCACATGAAAAGTTGAGATTTGTGACTAAGTCCTGGATTCCCAAGTACATGCTTGCTAACCCTTCGGGATCCAAGGCTCGGGTTACTTCGTCCTCTTGTGTGTAGATATGAGGACGCGGGGTGGAGAACATGCGCCGAATGGAACTTGGTCTTTTAGATGTGATCAAGTTTTGATGGTTCTCTACACCCCGCCTAGATTTGCCTCCAAAGAGGCTTTTGCTACTCGGTGAGCTTTCTTTTACACTCATACCTTGTACATCCATGATCTATGTCTTGTGGTATGAGATGGTTCTTCATGTGCTCACTTGTATAGCTTTTACATGTACATTTTCTTTTGTATCATGTTTTGCTTTAGTCTAGCATGTGCTATCTTGTATATCATATGTCATGCTAGCTTTGTGTACAGCTTTTGTGGAATATCCACTTTTCATGCTAGTCTGTGATCCTTATGAACATTATGCCATGTTTTACCATACCTCTCCATGAGCTTTACTTGTAGAGGTATGATGTTCATTAGGTATCACTTTTCAGGTGCTAGTTTTGTGTAGCGACATGTATCTTGTTGATATGATTAGTTTGAGCACTATCCTTTCCACAATTTTATCATGTTACATGCTTTTGGATCTATTGCTATCATTATCTTGCATTGTAGCATGTGTTGAGGTTTAGGCTGTGATTGGGTTGATCATGTCTTTTGGCTGCATTCTGCTATACAGTGCTTTATCCTGTTGCATGGTAGTCTTGACTAGGTTGAGTTCAGATCTCCTTGCGGTATCATTCATAGGTAGATCTCTTTTTGTTGAGAGTTCACCTTATGCTTATCATGTGACTAACCGTTTTCGTGGAGACCTTGAGGTCACACTGGACGAGACAACGCCTTGTGTTTCTTCTACCTTTGAGTGTGCAGGAGAACAGGAGCCTGGAGAGAGCATTTCGGCTCACGGACCCGATCCCACTTCTTCCACGACTTGGGGTTCCTTTCGAGCAGTTCTCCAGCGAGCACTAGCTGCACCTGTGCGAGCGACAGCATCAGGCGAGGGGGAGACGACTTCGGCGAGGCAGGTGCCCCGGAGTTCAGCAGATTCAGGCGTCCCCTCGGGTATCACATCAGCAGGAGGTCATGCACTTCATGAGGTACCTCCGACACACCTCTAAGTTCGGTTTTTGGTACACTCCTTCTTCGACCTCTTTCTGCTGTGTGGTCTTTTCGATGTGGATTTTGCTGGCTATCGCTTGAGCGTTTCTTGGCTCTTCTCTTATGCGTCTGGTGTGTGTTTCCCTTTTAGTTGGGGAAGCATTTTGCTTGTTGTATCTTAGTTGGGCTTCTCCGATACCCTTTTGTTTTGGGTTTTCCTTTTTAGGCTAGTTTTGTTTTGTCTTTGATAGACTAGCTTTTGCATGCATTTCATCATGTATATCTTGCATTTTAGAGCTTCATGTATATAGTAATGAAAATGAGACTATGCTCTTTTTGGTATGCCCTGCTTATTCATGATGATGCTTGTAGCTTAGGCTCTTTTTGATCACATGATACATGTTATGAGCTAAGCTATTTTTTGCAAATGGTGAACTTGACTAATCAACTATGAAACTTTTAAATTTGTTCACCATTGAGAGTGGCAACTAGCATGGGTAGGATGTGTTGAGATCACTTGTGCTATCTTTTGTATGCTAGGTTGCTATGTCTCTTGCATTGAGTCATTCACTTGCTTGGATTGTTCATATTTACCTTGTGCTTAAAACTTGATCCAAGTCTAGTGAAATGAAAAGATCGAGATGGGATTGCATGTGTCAGCACCTCACGGTATCGAGACTGTTTCTCATTGCACATTTGAGTTAAACTTGAGCCGTGTAGTGTAAGACCGAAACCGGTGCTTTAAGCTTCCGATTGCTTTTGTTGCATAGGCTTAGCCCGGTTGAAAAGTTAGGCAATGACCGTGCTTTTAACCTCTCGCAATCACATGCTTTTAAATATGAACTTGTGTTAATACCGCTGCAATCTCCGATGAAAATTTGAAAATAACACAAGTTTATGCTTCATTCTATTGCATGATGATTGAACTTTGCTAGGGGTAGTTCACCTTTTATACTTGAGTTAGCACTTGGTTGATTTCCTGTCTATCCATGCTAAGTGCTATTTTAGTGGTGAACTCCTTTTCAAATGGCTTAAAACTGCTCATATGCTTAATTGTTCATATTTCGTATTCATTTGATCAGTTTGAGCCTTTGCTAGCATTTGTATTGATTGCTACACTTTCAGGGCAGCACCCTTTTGAGCATCTTTTCATTCTAATTGCTATACACTTGAAGCTGTTGCATTGTGCATATCATGCATTTTTAGCTTAGTGTACATACCCCCAGCTCCGACACACTTTGTGGTCACTTTCAGTGCTTTTCATAGCCCCCATATGCTTTTGGTTGATGACTTGTCTTGTGTTTGTGTCAACTTTGGGAAAAATGTTAAAACCCCTCAGCATGTTCCCTTTTGTCAAGGGGGAGAAGCTGTTTGCAAGGGGGAGCTTGAGTATTGGCACAAAGGGGAGAGTCATGCATTTTTGGGGAGAGCTTTGAGCAAGGGGGAGTTTAGCTCTTTTATGTTCTTCTTCACTCGGTTTAGCTCTTTTATGTGTCTCAATTGGTATCCATCTCTTGGTATGGAATGCAATTGGTGTCATGAGCTTTGTGCATAGCTTTTGTGTATAGGCTTGCTTTCAGGGGGAGTCGCTTTTGTCTTGCTGCTTCTCCGCGTGCTCCGAGTGTTTGTGCTCCATTTAGTGTTGAGCCTCTCTTGTGGTTTCTCTCAGTCGGTATCGAGCCTGCTAGTCGTATTGAGCCGTTTTTGCCTCTGTCTAGAGGGACTAGCAGTTTTTGCTTGGTATTTTCGATTGGTATGGACCCTTCAGCTAGTTGCGTCGAGCCTATGTGCCTCTGTCTTGAGGAACTAGCTGTTTTCACCAATTCTTGGCTGTTTGTGATCAGTTCTGCATTCTTATGCGTTGATTCAGCCTCAATTGGTATTGAGCCTTGAGCTAGTGGTGTTGAGCCATTTTCTGCCTTTTCTTGAGGACTAGCTCATTTTTGCCTTGGTTGCGTCGAGCCGTTACCCATGTCTTTGGGAACCAAGTCTTTTGCTCTATGTGATCGAGTTTTGCTCATTGTTGAGTTGTTGCTCCGATCCCTTACTTGGTTGCGTTGAGCCGTTGCCCATGTCTTTGGGGACCAAGTTTTCGGTGTTGGTATCTCAAACCATCTCTTGTGCCTAGTTTTTGTCAATTCAATCATCAAGGGGGAGAAAGAGAAAGAGAAAGAGAAAAAGGGGGAGAAATTGACCCTTACCCCCAAGTGAACCCAAGTGGATAAGTACCTTGGTTTCTTTTGTGATGATTGTTTGACAATTTATTTGAGATTGGTTTTCGAGTACCTTTTAGGATTCATGAAACTCTTGGTTCTCTTGACTCTTCGGTTGTGTGGAGGCTTTGCCCACTTTTCCTATTTCTTTCGGGACCGAGAGCTTTTATTTGGAGTCTTCATGATCCTTCCTCATATCAAGTTGCCTTGTGTTTGCCTTTGCTTGGCTTTTGGGCACTTGAATGAGGCTTGCCTTCAAACCCTTCCTTTTTTGGCTTATTTTTAGTCAATGCATTCATCAAGGGGGAGATTGAGAACACATATGATGAATGATTGACTTTGATGAGGAAGGTTTGTGGCTTTTACCCGGTTTAGTCCATATCTCGCTATGCGCGTATTGTTTGTGACTAACCGGTGGCGTTAGTTGTGTGGTGTTTCTGTGTTGGTGTGCGTGTGCGACATGTGTCTCTTGGCTGTGTTGATGTGCAGGTGTGGAGCTCGGATACAGTGGTCTATGGCGAGGTGAAGGTCAAGTAGAGACATGTCGTGCCGACGGATCGGGAGCGGTGAAGGATGGGCGTGCCGTGCGGCGGACGTGCCATGCTGATGTACCCAAAGCGATGAAGGGCGGACGTGAGGCTTGGACTGACGGACTAGAGG
This sequence comes from Coix lacryma-jobi var. lacryma-jobi, assembly GCA_009763385.1. Lineage (NCBI taxonomy): Eukaryota > Viridiplantae > Streptophyta > Magnoliopsida > Poales > Poaceae > Coix > Coix lacryma-jobi. The sequence continues at coordinate 89,651,791 of CM019822.1, read as the reverse complement.
CCAGAGGACCAGCTGTGGTAGCTGGCACGTGGCATCGGCGAGCAAGAGCACATGGGGATGTGCGGTGCATCGGCCGAGTCGGGAGGAAGGCGCTGGAGTCGTGTCACTTGGCGGGAGGTCGGACACGGGCTTGCGTGCGGCGCAAGTGCCGTCGGCCCAGTCAAGAAGGAAGGCGAAGGCGTTGTGCCCGGCGTGGAGGCTGGACATGCATCGGCATCGGTGCCGGTGGTCGGGGTGTGAGAACCACATCCCGTCTTCGGTGCGGGTTCGGTAGCTGAGCCTCAAAAAGCTACCATCGACGGTTTCCAGGTTTGGGCCTCAAAACCTGGGGTGGCCGGTTTCCGAGTTTGGGCCTCAAAACTCGGCGAGGACGGTTTCTAGGTTTGGGCCTCAAAACCTGGGCGCACGGGTTTCCAAGTTTGGGCCTCAAAACTCGGGGTGGACGGTTTCCAGGTTTGGGCCTCAAAACCTGGGCTGGCGGGTTTATCGGTTTGGGCCTCAAAACCGGGGATGGTCCGAAAGGACGGTCGACGCGTGGCGGCGTGGAGAGGCTGGCGCGGCGGCGAAGCTATCCACGAGGAAGGCGCGGTGGTCGATGGTGGCGGCACGTGGCGGCATCAAGGAGGTCGCGTCGAGACAAAGCTACCTGATGTGCGGGCGTGGCCGTCGGATGAAGATCGTCAGGACTGGACGGTTTTACCCCTGGGGGGTATTTGGGTTGAGTGCTTAATGTAAGGGCGTTTTGGTCTTCGGACGTGCGCCTATATATATGAGGGGGCTGCAAGGGCAGCTGGATCCTTGGAGAGTTCTTGGTGGTGTCTCTCTCATTTTGTTCCTGTGAGAGAAGGCTAGGGTTAGGGAGAGTTGGCTCTTGTTCTTGAGCTTTTTGCCATCCAAGCTTTGTGTTGCTAGGATTGGCTTGTAGCCCGACACCAAGTGATTAATCAATCTTCCATTCATCTGAATCCAAGGATCAAATTCGTGGTTGAATTCGCGTTTTGAATTTGTTCTTCGCGTTCTTCTTTTCTCCACGATTTTCCCCTCTCCCGATCTCCCTCTACGCTTCGTCTTTTGCGATTCCGTTTGAATCAACTTGTTCTTTGAAGTGAGGAGAACATTTCCACCGAAGGAATTCATCCCTACCCTCACGAACAAGTAGATCAGGCCGAAATCGTTTTTGTTCTTCGTTCTTCCCCTTTTCTAGTGTTCTTCGGTTTTCTCATGGATTAGTTGGGTTGAAGCGATGATATCCTAGGATTAGCTTCCCAACACGTAGAAGAACACTTGGGAGAAGTTTGGTTGCAGCCTCATTAGATTTGGTAAAGATCCAATCAATTTTGTTTTTGACCCGTGGCGTTTTTGGGCATTCTGGGCGGTGGCGGACTGTCCGCCCCTCCAGCCGCGGACAGTCCGCGGGTCGGGGTTCCAGCCGGTCCAGTGGCTGTTTGCCTCGGCGTTTTTCTCTCGGGTGACCGGCGGACAGTCCGCCTGTGTTGGGCGCGGACAGTCCGGGCCCGAGCAGGGACGTTTCAGCAGGTTTGCTGTTTGGCGGTGTTGGCCGGCGGACAGTCCGGGAAGGAACCGCGGACAGTCCGCGAGTCGCGCAGGGAGAGTCCAGCAGCGTTGCTGCTTTGCCAGTTTTGCCAGCGGACAGTCCGGCCCCCTAGCGGCGGACAGTCCGGCCCACACCGGACAGTCCGGGAGCCTGACGGCGGACTGTCCGGGAATCTGCAGCTTGTGCAGTTTTAGAGTGTTGGCCCTCCTGGCTTTTCCGCTTTGTCTCCGGACTTCTCGTTTGCTCCTAGAGTTCACCTAGGAACCTCTCTAGGTACCTTTGCTACTAGTTAGCATCGGTATTTGGAGGAATCCCGACGTAGCCCTCTATCTACGTTTGGGAGTGGGTTGTTTAGGCACGAACTTGTCTCGGGGTTTTGAGAGTTTTGATTTGCTCTCTTGTGTGGTGCCTCGCTGTGATCCTAGGGATCATCCACCCTTCTTCCGAGGGTCGTGGGCATCACGTTTGAGTCCGAAGCTTTCGGGGTTGATTTTATTGGGACAGAGGTCATAATTTCGAGAAGAAATTTTTAGGCTCCCATTCACCGCCCCTTTGGTCGCCTTGCTATAGCATTTTCGGTCCTTCATTATAGATGGATGTACCCAGTGGAGCGGTACCTACGTACTGCGAAAGGATATGTGAGGAACAAGGCACACCCTGAAGGATCAATAGCCGAGGGATACATACTCGAGGAGTGCCTTACTTTTTGCTCTAGATTCTTGGACATGGACACCAAACTGGATCGTGCTGATCGCCATGAAAGTATTGCTGTGAATGAGCCACCATCTGGTCTGAGCATATTTGCTGCAATGGATTACAAGAGGAGAGGACAGACTTTCCAAATCCTTGAAAGAGATGAGATGCGGAAGATGAAGCACTACATAATTTCTAATTGTGATGAAGCCAAACCATGGATCGAGTAAGTTACATATTATTAAACAGCATTGTTTTTAATTAAATTTTATATCTCAAACTAACATTATATTATTAATATAATATTCTATGCAGTGCGCATATGGCAGAACTGCAGGAACATGGTGGTTCAAGAAATCTTAAAAAGCTACACGAGGAACAATTTGTAAGATGGTTCGAGGGCAAGGTCAGAGAGCAATATGCCAAAGGGGAAGTAAGTGCAGAGATGTTTGCACTTGCTAATTGGACGGACAATCGAGCTCGTACATTGCATAGATGTCATATCAATAATTCGCTGATTCGAACATTTGACATTGAGAAAAGCCTAGTAAACCAAAACAATAGTGTCCTTGTCAATGGCGACCCTAGTACTGGCAACATGTGCTGGTATGGGGTGATTGAAAGAATCATATCACTAGAATGAAGGACCGAGAATGCAATAGCAAGGCGACCAGAGGGGGGGTGAATGGGAGCTCAAAAAATTTCTCTCGAAACTTCGGCCTTTGTCCCACAAATCAACCCCAAAAGCTTCGAACGAAACCGTGATGCCCACGACCCTTGGAAGAGGGTGGATGATCCCTAGGATCACAGCGAGGCACCACAAAGCGATAGCAAGCCAAACGCCAAAAGCACCAGCACAAGTTTGACCCCTAAAAACCTAGTCCCAAACGTAGATTGAAGGCTACGTCGGGAAATCCCCAAATACCGATGCTAACAAGTAGCAAAGATACTTAGAGAGGTTCCTAGGTGAACTAAAGGGCCAACCGAGAAGTCCGGAAACCAAGCGAAGAAGCCGGGAGAGCAAACGCACTAAAACGCAACACTCAACGAGTTCCCGGACTGTCCGCCAGTACGGTCCCGGACTGTCCGGCTCAACCGCGGACTGTCCGCAGGGGGATGGCGGACTGTCCGTGGCAAAAACCCCAAAACAGCACTGCTGCTGAACCTCCCCGGTCGGCTCGCGGACTGTCCGCGACCGACTACGGCGGACTGTCCGCCGGTCAAACCGAGTCAGCACAGCCGAGCCACGCGACCACTGCCTTGGTCGGAGCCCGACACGCGGACTGTCCGCGGGCACAACGGCGGACTGTCCGCGAGTGCCCAGAGATGGCGATTTCGGTCGCCCACAACTCAAATCCTCCCAAATCTGATTCAAATCAAAATCCCTTGATCCCAAACTTGGAGAAGATGATCATGAGGTAGTTGGGAGACTATCCCCAAGAAATCATTCGCTCAAATCAACTCAAACACCGGGAATCCGAGAGGGAAGAAATATGAACCGAAAAAGCGCCACGAAAACAAAATCAACCCGATCTACTTGTTCGTGAGGAGTTAGATGAATTCCTTCGGTGGAAATGATCTCCTCACTATAAAGAACAAGTTGATTCAAACGGATTTTGAAAAGACGCAGTAGAGAGGGAGATCGAGTGACCGGAAAATCACGGAGAAACGAAGAATGCGAAGAACACGAACAAAACGCGAATCAACACATCGATCTGCAATCGTGTGGCTACCACACGCTACAACAGTGAGATTACGGTCTCACTTCCTCAAAATCTCCAGTACACAGAGGTATGGTTCTCTGCGGATCTCAGTTGCTACAGCAGGGGATTGGGAGAGCAAGAAAACCTAGAAGGCAAAGAGCAAATGACTGAGATAGGATGAGAGGTGGGTGTCTCCCTCTACTTATCCTAATTCTAATTCCCACTCTACCCCTAGTTATTTACAGAGCGAACCAGCCAAACCCTAAGGCTATCCTGGACCAACTCGAAGATGATGGTGATCTGACGGCCACGCCCGCACAACTGGTAGCGTTGCCTTGACGCAACCTCACCGATTGCCGCCACGTGCCGCCACCGCTCTTCTTGTCCTTTTCTCGGACTTCGCCCCTGGTTTTGAGGCCCAAACCGGGAAACCAGCCTTCACGACCAACCCCTGGTTTTGAGGCCCAAACCGGGAAACCAGCCGTCCATCGCCTGAGTTTTGTGGCCCAAACTCAGAAACCCACAGCGCCCAGGTTTTGAGGCCCAAACCTGGAAACCGTCCTCAGCCCGAGTTTTGTGGCCCAAACTCGGAAACCATCAGCGCCCAGGTTTTGAGGCCCAAACCTAGAAACCATCCACTTGGTGGTTTTTCTGTGGCTCAACCACCAAACCGAGCCGTAGAGGGGATGCACCGCCCGTGCACCCCATCCACCGACACGTGTCCCCAGGTCCTCAACCCAAGCAACACCGTGCCCGCAAGTCTTTGCTCGTCGCTGTCCCAGGCTGTCAGCCACCACAGCTGATCCTCAGGCCACCGGTCCCTCAGTTCAAGCCTCACGTCCGCCCTTCGCCACTCTCGGTTCATCGGCACGACACGTCTCTACTTGACCTTCATCTTGCCTTTGATCACTGTATCCGTGCTCGACACCTGCACAACACAAGCCAAAGAACATGCGCATTATCTCAGTTGACAATCACTCATCACTCAGAGACTCGGCATACACCCATGTATCCGCAATCTCCCCCTTGATGAGTGCATTGTCAACTACCAATACAAATCATAAATGGAATAGAGGAAGGAAGGAAGAAGGAGAGAGAACTCGACCAAATGACCCAAAAGCATATCAAAGCCGAAGAAGGTCAAATGGAAAGAGCAAAACAACTTGGTCCCCAATGACATGGGTAACGGCTCGACGCAACCAAGCAAAGCAAAGCTAGCCCTCAAGAAGAGGTAGAACAGGCTCAACACCACTAGCGAGAAAGCTCGATACCAATTGAAATACCAATTGAAATTCAAGCAGAATAGAGCTAGCCCTCAAGAAGAGGCAGAACGGGCTCAACACCGCTATCGAGAAAGCTCGATACCAACTGAAACCAATCTGAAGAGCACAAAGGCAAAAGCGCTAGTCCCTCAAGAAAGAGGCAAAGGCTCAACACAACTAGCTACCAAAAACGCTCTGAACCAACTGTTACCAGCTCAAAACTCATCAACGAGCAAACTCCCCCTCAAATAATGCACACAACTAAGAAATGTCCCCGTAGTTGATCTAATTTCTCCTCCTTAGTTCAACTCGGAAAGTATATGTTAACACCAGATTTTCGCACGCATGAGGATATGACAGGTGGGCCAGCCAGCAGAGAAGAAAGGATTCGGCAAGCAATCAGACGGCTATTTGGTCCTCAGGATTTCGATGAATGTCTGTGCGGTCGGCTATCTTGCAGAGAGGTGGTTCCATTCGGGAGATGGATGTTGCAGATAAAGCCGGCTTGCATGGGAAGGCATGTGGCGATTAGGAATAGATTTCGTATCTTTCCATATTTTATCATTGCAAATCGTAATCGTCTAGAATTCGTATTTCATCCAGGGTATAAATATAAGCCCTCGACCATTGTAAAATTGTTCAGAACCACATCAATACAAACCGGCCCCGTGCCATCTTCGAGTCCCTAACTCGTGTCGTCGAGTTCTTCAAGAGGAAACATCGATCCGTCGACCTCCGTAAGTACCGGCAACCTTGTTATCATGTCTAGTATCATGCGGTGGATTTAGATATGATGCAAGTAGTCTCGTACGTTAAGCTTAGTATCGTGCGGCGGATTTAAGCTTATGACGGGAAGTTTTTGCTTGTGCCTTGTATCGTGCGGCGGATTAAGACATGAGTAAAAATACTTATCGGCTCTATTAGATTTGGCAGATCTAGTAGATTCATTAAGTTATCATGTGTTATGTGTTTTATTTATTTAATTCCTGTAACACTCTTTTGCCCAATCTAGATTGATCTCTATTTGGCCTTGTTTCACAAGTTTACTTGTGCTTTGCTAATCATAAAATCATGATAGCCGGATCAGTTTTCAATCTAGGTTGTTACATGTTGTGGGTTCATACATGTCAATCATGTTTATGCTTTGATAGAACTGGGTGTCGTGCGGCAGATGCAGGTTTTAGATTAGTTTGATCATGCTTGCTTGTATGTTCCTTCCTCATGGACCCCAACTCGGCCAGTTTGCCGAATTTGGTTAAGCTTACACGAGTAATGAGCTCTTACAGATCTGTACAAATATATGCATGATTTTAGCTTGTTATAATTAGATTGTATCATGCGGTGGATTAATCTAATTATAAGAAGTGGTATAGACTTATAGCAAGTGGTATCATGCGGTGCATTAGCTTCGCTTAAGTTTATGCTTGACGGGTTTATGAAGACTAAACGTGCGGCAGATTAGTTGGATTAGCCTATGCATGTTGTTGACGCAAAATTCGTCACCTTGCATCAAGGCACACAGCAAGCCGAACGAGGCTAGCTTCAATCGGGAGCCCGGATCGTACTGAATCCGGAAGCGTGCCAGTCGGTTTGACCTGAAAACCAACAAGGGACAAAAGTGTGAGAATACCTTGGAACATGCTGGGTGAGACCAGACAGTTCCATATGTACGGCTTTGGAAGCCAATCACGACGGCACACAGCTATAGAAGTTGTTTGTCGAAACAGGTTTAAGATGTCATTCGGCAAGTATAAAGAGAAAGCATGTAAACATGTCGAATGCCGAACACACACGTGACAAAAGAATAAAAGAGGTAACTTGTAAATACAAATCTATTCAGATGACATATGCATAGGCCAATCCAGCTAGTCTGCCGCACGTCCAGCCTTCATGAACCCGTCAGGTATAAACTCAAGCTAAGCTAATCCACCGCATGATACCACTTGCTACAAATCTACACCACTCCTTATAATTAGATTAATCCACCGCATGATACGATCTAATTATAAAAAGCTAAAAGCACACGTACATCTGGACAGATTTATAAAAACTCATTACTCATGTAAGCTTAACCAGAATCGGCAAACTAGCCGAACTGGGGTCCATGAAGAAGAAACACACAGGCAGAGCATGATTAAACTAATCTAAAACCTGTACCTGCCGCACGGCACCCAGCTCTATCAAAGCCTAAACATGATCGGCATGTATGAACCCGCAACATGTAACAACCTAGATTGAAAGTCGATTCGGCCATCATGATCTTATAATTAGCAAAGCACAAGCAAACTCATGCAACAAGGCCAAACGAAGATCAATCTAGATTGGGCAAAAAGTGTTGTACGAGTTAAATAAATAAAACATATAACACGTGATAACTTAATGAATCTATTAGATCTGCCAAATCTAATAGAGCCGATAACTATTTTTACTCATGACTCAATCCGCCGCACGATACAAGTCATAGGTAAAAACTTCCCGTCATAAGCTTAAATCCGCCGCACGATACTAAGCTTAACATACGAGACTACTTGCATCATATCTAAATCCACCGCATGATACTAGACATGATAACAAGGTTGCCGGTACTTACGGAGGTCGACGGATCGATGATTCCTCTCGAAGAACTCGACGACACGACTATAAGAACTCGAAGGTGGCACGGGGCCGGTTTGTATTGATGTGGTTGTGAACAATTTTACAATGGTCGAGGGCTTATATGTGACGGAACCTCCTGGATTAATAAGGCCCACGTGTACCTGTTCTTGTCCTACAGACCTCGGACAGCCATACACGGTGCCCAATAACCCAAAAGACCCACCACGTGTCATCGGGTAACCCGACTCATCCACGTTTCCTTACATTCCCAGGATCATTGCAAGAGTCATTGCAGTATTACAACATTTCACAAATAATATACATCGGAGATAAAGTGCGAAAGTATTAGACCATACGTTTTACAAACCAGTTGTTCAAACTTGCGTCGTTATTACAAACCATAATTTCAAACTTTATCCTAGGTAGTGGAGACAACATTAATAAAACAGTATTTCACACAAACAACCCCGCCTAAGGGTTGCATTACTCCTCTTCGGACACGTCCTCCTCAATGACGGTCACGCAACAGGCCTCAAAGCAGGGCTGCTCGTGAACGTCACCTGCAATAGGGGATTAACAAACCCTGAGTACAAAGGTACTCAACAAGGCTTACCCGACAAGAGAAGAGAAGGAACAGATATGCGGGCTTGGGTAGGCTCAACAGTATTTTTCATTTGCATAAAAGCTTACTAAAGTAGTTCTAGATCCAAATTTTTACTTAATCATTTAAGTACTTGGTAAGAACTGAAATGAATATTAATGAAATATCATTATCCTTCTTTCTTCAGCAAGTTCCCTTTTATTCTACGATGTGGGTCGAAAGATTGAGTCTCCTTAACCGAGGAGCACGACGATTCGAACCGATTCAACCAGATCTGGGAGTTTTCCACGATCATACGATATATGTAGACCCTTGATCACACATATACCAACCCCAACCTCGGATCCTCCAAACAAGACCGGGTCCGCGCCACCCGAGAGTGCTTGTACACCTCCAATCCGGGACTTTAACCCATGAGGGTAGCTAGTACTCCCGCCATCTCTCCACTCCCAGTGCGCGATTAGCCATTCTCATTTAAGAACCACCGAGGCAGGGCTTACCGTAGCATATGATCGGTACTTCACAGTTTCTCAATCTAGCAGGCCAACAACGGTTAACCCTAAACCGACACATCTGGGTCACTCTACACCAACCCAAGGTTCGATGCATGTGCCCGTCTGGTCTTACCCATCATTCTTTCATTATCATTCCAAAACGATAAATATTGAAAACATTTGTCAAAAGCTTTGTAAAGCAAGGCTAAGCATTTCTATCATTTGCATAAAGCAGGTATCAAGGAATAATATATCGATAACAAGGTTGATCATGCATCAACAGGTTTAAAACATTTATTTGATAAACATCTAATGCATCAGGTTATCGAAAGTAAGTGTAATTGTAAATCCAATGAAATGGTTAAATGAACCGGGGCTTGCCTTCGTTGATCGAAAAAGTCGGAAACTCCTGATATTCTGGATCAACAGGATACTCCGAACTCCCTGGACCAACCTCGTCCGGACAATTGACCACATCGGAAGCTACACGATAACAGAGTGCATGCTTGATGAGATGCTCATGTCATGATCATGGTAAAGATAGAAATTTTCTAAGCTATAAACATTTATTTTGCAACAGCTTTCCATCGGTACCGTTGCAAACCAACAAAGCCAATTTGTATAAACATACATGGTTTACATGAATGACACTTGCCTGCATCAAGCAACAGGTCAAGATAATTCACTTATCTTAACCTTTAAATCTATCAAAGAAACTTAGGTTTTATGTTTCACAACATTGTTTATGCATAAAGAAAGCAATTTAATTAGCCAGAAATTAAGTTGTGAAGCAAACTATGCTCAAATTAGTTCAAACTTGGTACACAGATTGGTTATGATCCAAACAGTGCACAAAATAAATTTCAGCATTTTTGGAGTTAAACTTGATTTTATAAAAATCATTGAATCCTTATTCAAGAATTAAGAGGCATAATTTTTACTGCAAAACAAAATACAGAAACATGCACATATTATATTTTTCATAAAAACTACACATTTCATAGAACATGTACAAAATTTTTCATGATTTTTGGATCAACAGATTAATTCATACAAAAATAACAAAACCAGCATTAGTATGCACATATCAGAAAATAGATTAAAACGTTTAAATAAAGAAAACCTCGTTGGGCCGAAACCAACCCAGCTCGGCCCATCCCGCGCACAAGCCGGCCCAACTCGGGCCTGCCCGCGCCTGCACTGCCGGTTTTGCAGAAAAGCCCTCTGGCTTTAACAAAACTACAACCAAGCCCTTGACACTATTGAGCACTATTCCTCTCAGTCGAGGACTTTGCACTTAGGCCCTCGGGTTTAGTCGAATTCTCATCGACACATCCCCGATGCCAAGGCTGCCGGCGGCGAGCTCGGCTCGCGCACGCCGGAGCAACGCGACCTTCTCCGGCCAAACCAACCGTCTCAGCGCCTTCCCCTTCACCTCACGGCTCTGATAAACCCTCAAACTCCCTCCCCCGACCTCTCTCTCTACTCCGACGACGACAGCGGCGGACGCGACGGCACGGCGGCGGCACGCCGGCCAACTGGTAACTCTACCGACCTCGCAAACGTGCGCATCAGCATCAGAGGCTCACCACGACCCTAGCGGGCTAGGTCTCCGAGGTTGACGCGGCTCCGAACGGTGAGGACGACGACGACGGCGGGTTCCAGCGGTGCGGCTCGACGGCGACGACCCGTTCCGGCTGTGTCAGAGGGGAACAAGACCAAGGACATGGTGTTAGAGCATCAGGAAGAGAGAACGATGCTCAGGTGAGGATGGAAGGACCCCGAGCTTGCTGACCACGGTGGCGGCGTCGATGGTGGTGCTTTCACCGGCGGCAACCTCCGTGGACTGCTCAAGCCAGAGCGGTAGAGACCTCAAACGCGAGCCGACCATAACCAGCACATCAAGGAGAAGTGGTAGGTGTAGATGGTTCGGCCAACAAGGCCCCGAGCTCACCTGCCAACGGTGAACTTGATCTCGGCGGAAAAAAATTGGCCGGCAGGGAGGAAGACGACGGTCACCGGGCTGATGCGGAAGCGAGAGGAGCTGCAACCTAGCGCTATCGCTCTGCAACGACGAGGCGAGCGTGTTGGTGCAAACAAAAGGAGCGGTGGAGCTCTCAGATGGCCGGCGTAACCGAGCAAAGCGACGGCGGCGGCGGCGAGCAAGCAGAGGAGAAAGGCGTGATACGGTGCTTCTGCGGTGCGATAGGGGTGAAGGAGAGGGCGGCGACGTGTTGAACTCGCGCGCGAAGCTAGCAAGCAGCTCGCTGGCACAGGGCATGCTCCCCAGCGCGAGCGCGGCGCTGGCGAAGCAGCTCGCTGGCGAGCTCTGGACGCTTCCCCCCTTGGCACTGTTCATTGCTCATTTCCCCCCTTTCTGAATTTTCGAAATTACTTTTGAAATTTGAACTATACTTCAAGTTTTGCCAAAATATGAAATGTAGAGTTTGAAAAGTTGTACAACTTTTCTTTAACACCCTATGGCTGATTTCAACTGGAAAGAGGTCAATTGGATCAAAACAGTTCAAATCCATTTCAAATTGGAAATTTGAAAAGGGGACAGAACTAGGGTTTTGCAGTAGAAGTAAAATTACTTTTGATTTTACATTGACACTTGAAAAATGGTCAATGTATGAAATGTTCCTTTTGAAATTATCTACAACTTTGATGTAGATCTCAAACTCAGATTTCAAATAGTTTTTGAAATGCAAGTTTAAAGTCAAAAAGGGACATTTTCAGGGTTTGAGTAGATTCAAAATTACTTTAAATTTTGTACAGAAACTTTGAAAACTTTGAATACCAAAGTTGTACTTCTCCTCAAGATCTACCAAAAAGCTTTTAGGGTCAGCCCCTAAATATGCACAGATTTTGAGTTCACTAGAAAGGGCTAATTAACTTATATAGGAAATTAAATGATTTTCCCATTTTTAAGCTAGATGAATTTTGTATTCTTTTGAATTGTTGAACTTGGTTTCATGCCTTTACATGACTTTAGTCAAATAGGAATGAACACAAGTTATTTCATAATGACATTCCAAATTAGGGTTTTGAGCTACATCCCAAGCATAAACAAAAATGCTCACACATTAGGAATTAAACTCATTTTAGTGAATGCATCTCAAGGTGAGCTAGCACATGATGCTATGAAATGCTTATGATGGCATGACAATATTTTATTCATGTAAACACCTGAGGTGTTACATTATATTTATACCTTGGATGAAACACGAGTCCTAGACGATTACGACTTTACAATGAAATACGGAAGGATATGAATCTATATTATTTGGTGCCTTCCATCATCACGTGTCTTCTCATGCAAGCCAGCTTTACCCGCAACATGCGTTTCCCGAATGGAGCCTACTGCCTTGTGAAGTAGCCGACCGCATAGACAATTACCGAAACTCTAAGGACCAAACAGCTGCCGATTGCTTGCCGAATCTTTTCTTCTCTGCCGGCTGGACCCCCCTGTCACATCCTTGCGTGTGCGAAAATCTGGTGTCAACACATGCCCCCTAATTTTGGGATAAATGTTTATTCCAAAATTTCTTTTTCCTTTTCGCACTGACGTGGAATCCCCAGAAGCATCTGTCTTTACTCGTCATAATCACCGTACCTGCCAATTTGTCTCCCTATGCATTTGGGATCTTTTAAATTCCCCCTTTCACTTGATTTCGGCCCGTGCTTTTCGACCTCTCCTGCTTTGTTTGCAAACCAGAAAAACCCTTTTCTCTCTTGCTATTCCTAATCAGCTAGAAGATGTCTTCTCAGGCGAGCCGTCATAGCTTCGAGCTTGGGGCTTCCAGCACCTCCAGGAGAAGGTTACCCTCTAATTGCTTTTCGTTCAAAGATGAAGCAGTCGCCCTCATATTGTTGTTCTTGTTTAGGAGGGTTGATGACGACTTTCCCGAGGTCCTGGCTCGGAAGATCACGGATCTTCAATTTGATCTAGAAAGGAGGAATCGGGAGATTACCCGAGTCTCTCGAGAGCGTGATGCCGCTCGGGAACAGGCCATTGGTAAGCATCCTTCCACTGTTCTTACCCTATTCTCCTTCCCTATTTTACTGATCCTTCCTTCCCTTAGCTCTGGAGGCCAAGCTTCACTCCCTCGAAGCTGCCATTGCCGATCTTGCTATCACAGCCAACGTGCCAGGTACGACGGCTCTGAGGCGGGTGAATGAGGTCAACCGGGTTCTCCGCGACATCTCCAGGGCTGGCATGGGTTACGGTGCAGCACTCGCCTTCAACGCTGTTCGGATCCATTCTAGCGCTGACTACCGTCATTTTGATGTTTGTGAGCGAGGACTAGAATTCGGGGTGGCACACTCTGTTGATGACATGAAAGAAGCTGGAACAGATCTGGCCGATTCCTTTGACTTTGATCTCCCGATTAGGAATAGACTAGAATGGACGAACTGACTCTTTATTGTAATTTGCTTCCCTTTTGTAAATAAGTGAAAACTCCTTCGTTCGTCCTTCTGATACCAACTTGTGATTGATCCTTCGAGATCAATGTGTACTCTATTCCGCGTACTAGCCACTGATCTTCTTCTCATTTCAGCGACGATGCACATCCCATCGGCTGTTGCTGATGACCATGCTCACTCCAATCGATTATCTTAGATTTGGAGTTTCTTCAATTACCCTTTCGGTTCTTTCGGTTTATGATGGTACCAGGATAACACTCCTCCATCCTTCTGTCTTCAGTACCAACTGGTGATTTAGAATTTTTCCCGAACAACCAACCGAAACTGAGCATCTCACAATTGTAATCTTCTATCAGCCGAACCTTGGCCAACCTTTCAGATTCCAAAACCCTGAACCACTTGGATCAGCATAGATTTGGTTTGGCCCAATATCGGCCCAATAATCGCGAAAAAACCCCAGCCTGACGCCTGGCCTTCCAATGCGTAGATTACAGCTCTAAATATGATCTTAGCCAAACCATTATCTTCAACCTCGAGCCAGACTCACCAAAATCCCAATCCGGTGCTCTTGGCTCAAACCGAAGAGAAAAAACCTCTTCTGCTCAAGAATTCCACCAATGCCCAGTAGTAGTGATCTCAGTAAACGTCCCTTTCATAGTTGAAACAGGGGACAACAGAGCACCGATTCACCGACATCACGGGTAAAAACCATTTTCTGCCCCCTTGTGATAGCCTCCTTCATTCATCTTATCTTTGACTAAGCTCAGGCTCTCTTCTCAGAATACTTGCCCAGGAGATATGACACCGAAGAAAAACTGAACAGCCGTATCAGTGGAAACAGACCTACAACGCCATCATAGGTCAATAAAATCCTTATAAGACCTTCTCCTCTGATCAAACTTGCACATGCCTGATACATTTTTTCCCTTTGTCAGCTTTTTCCTGCAGAGAAGAATGTCCACGAGAACATAACTGAGGCTAGTCTTGATACTACTGACGGTCGTGTAGATCAGGCATGTCATCGAAGGCGTGCGTGCCGGGGTTTCTTTCGGGCTAGCAGCAATAAGTTCTTGGACCAAAGAAGATCACTCCTCCCTACCAGTTGGATTCGTATGCGACTCGGATGAGTTTGAAGATCTTGAAATTTATGATGGTCACACTGCCACTATCGCCGAAATCACTGATCCGCAATCTATTGTAAACACATTATTCTTGGGGTAGTTCTGCACTAGGATGAATTTATGAATGAAGCTTGTAACCTATAGAATTCGTCCTTCTCTGAATAATGTCTATTTTGCATAACCTTGGTTCTTCAATGATTTCCCCAATTGCGACATCTCCTTTGAAAAACGTTTGCCGAGTGTATGACGTCATTTTAGCCGACTAAATCTCATCTCCGATATGTCATGTCACTCGGCTTTGCACTTACCGCACTTCACCTTTCTCTATCCCCAATAAAACTGCCATCTTGAGAAATGCTAGGGTCACCAAGGTCATAAACATCAGTACTAAAGGCGATATAAATATCGGCTATAACTTAAATCTTTGGAATATTTTTTCTGCTAAAGGCGATGCTTTTACATCGGCTGTATAAAATATCCTTTGAATTACACACTTTTCACGCGTTCGGCTTTAACAAGTAGTGCCGAAGCTTCAACTGACAAGCACACAAACCGAAAAGTCTTGTCACAGCCGAATACCCCTCTCTCAGGTTTGACATCTTCGGCTAAAACAAATCACCAACTATCTTCCCTTTAAACTCAAAAATAAGGGCCGATCCTACTATAAGGCTACCGGCCGTCACGTACAACTCGAAACAATCCCCAAGTTGTGGAAGCGCCTCCATATATCTTCAATTTCATCAAAAGCTTCTGTTGCACGTCACCTTGCATGAATCTTTTCTGAATTCCCATGAGCTTTGGTAATGAAGGAATAATCGAAGTCCCCTTGAAGGTTCGCAGACTTTGAAGCATATCCGATATCCCAACTTGTACACATTGATCCAACTTCGGCTTCATTATCAACACTTTATTCCTTGTCAGCCGATATGAGACTTTGGCTCTAGCTTTCCCCATTACCACTAATTAGATTTAAAAATTACTCTGAGAGCCGATTATCTGAATCGGCTGTCGATCCTCGTCGAAGACATTCACAGGACCTGCCTCCCAGGCTCTTCTAGAGAAACACTCGACACCTTCATACTCCCAGTAGATGGGTTCTGTATTAGCAATACTCACGGAATCATCAGCATGGACGATCTCAATATCATCTCCAACCCACTGGATGAGGAACTGGTGCATGGTCGATGGCACACAACAGTTTGCATGTATCCAATCTCTTCCCAGCAGCAAACTGTATGCCCCCTTGCCATCAATGACGAAGAAGGTAGTGATCAAGGTCTTAGATCCAATCATTAACTCGACATGGACTGCCCCTCGTGTATCAGAAGAATTGCCTGCAAAGTCTCTTAATACCATGTCGGTCTTCAATAGATCTTCATTTGTCATGCCGAGCTTTCTGAAGGTGGTATACGGCATGATGTTTATAGCAGCTCCTCCATCAATGAACATCTTGGTCAGTGGCTTGCCATTGACATAACCTCTCATATAAAGCGGCTTCAAGTGTCGATGCCTGATTGGTTTATCAAATACCGCCTTTTGAGCCAGAACAAGATGAGCCAATAAGTCCTGAAACTCACTTTCATCGAAGTCTGAATATGCCTCCTCCTGGACATCTTGATTCTCAGGGGCTATGAACTCTGATGGTAAAAAGAATGCCATGTACGTGTCAGCCGAACGACTACCTTCACTCGGCCCTCCTTTAGGACGCCAGACTTGTTTTGCTCTAGTGCCCACTTGTGCCAATTCTTTGTTCCTTAAGCGCTGCACTCTCCTTTTCTGGCTTTTCCTTAAACCTGGCGGGCACCATTGCCCTTTTTGCCAGACATACTCGCGGTATTCTTCTTCTTCGGTATGAGCCCAGCTTCGATCGGCAAATCTCTCCCGCCGATTCTCAGAATTATTTATTTTTAAGCGCCGATCGTCCTCAGGGATTCTTGCCCCAAGTCTTTCATGGACAGAACGGTGGTTGACCCGAGATTGCCTGTACTCGGAGTACTGACTACTGCACTCAGGGCAGTTGTTCTTAATAGGCAACTTCAAGCCTTCGTTCCAACAATATTGGAAGAACGAGCATTCCCAATGAGACTGTTCCTGTTCCTCCATATCTTCTCGTTCTTCTCGGTACATCTCTTCCTCGTACCTTCTCTGCTTTTCCAGGAACCTTTGCTCTTCATAAAACCTCTGCTTTTGATATCGTTCCTGTTCGTGACGCCACTTGTTCAATAGAATACGTGTCGTAACTCTAGGCGTGGAGGTTTCACCTGTTTCAGTTCGGCTATTCTGAAACCGAACCCTTTGCTGAAATTCCTTACTTGTAATCTGTCGATCGGGGTCAATAGCGCCAGCTTCCTTCGCCTTAGCAGAAGTTAAAACTCTCACTTTGTTCTTACCCCCAAATTCGGCTGCATTGATCATATTAACAGAGAAGGACACGGTATTCTGTCCAAAAGGACTACCATCTATTTTCATCTTTCCATCAAACCTCAGGTGTCCGTCTTGGATAGCCTTTTGAATCCGCACTCTGAACACTCGACAATCATTTATGGAGTGGGATCTGGTATTGTGGAAACCACAATACTTCTTGTCTTTGACACCCTCAGGGAGCAGCATAGGATGACCTTCCGGCAACTTGATGCGTCCTTCCTTCAGCAGATATTCAAATAACTTATCTGACTTGGAAACATCAAAATCATAGGTACCTTTTTGTTGCCTCAACCATCGCTGGCTGACTTGAGTTGGGTCTTTGGCCCAGATTATCTCGGCTGCAGCTACTTCATCTTCATCGTTGTAATCAACTGCATCCTCCAAGAAAGCCTGATACATCTCGGCAGCTATGTCACCCTTCTGGAACTGGTTGCTCTTCCTGAATCCCTGAGCTTGATTGCTCATCATTGCCAACCTTTGTGATAACTGTCCGAGGTCTTCAAATTCCATGCCGAATAGCTTTTCTTTGATACTCGGCAACATGCCAGCTATGGCTATCCCCGGCAACTGGTCATCTGGCAAATTCAGAGAATAGCAAAGATTTTTGGTTTCCCTGAATCGGCGCAGATACTCTTGCGGTGTCTCGCCGGGTCTCATCCTCAAGCTCATGAGATCGACCAACTTCTTCTCACTGGTTCCCGTAAAGAAGTATGAGTGGAATTTCTGCTCAAGCTCTGCCCATGTATTGATAGAATTTGCTGGCAGAGATGCGAACCAAGAGAAGGCTGGTCCTGTCAATGACAACGGGAAGTATCGAATCCTCCAAGCTTCATCTGCCGATGCTTCGCCAAGCTGCATCAGGTAACGGCTGATATGCTCCCTGGTACTGGTATCATCTTGGCCTGAAAACTTGGTCAGGTCAGTGGGAGGCTTGACTCTCGGAGGGAGAGCCACCCGATTGTACCACTCTGGGTAAGGAGATTGGTACGTGTATATCCGATTCTTTGGCTTTAGGCCGAACTGATTCTGCATCATATCAGCCATCTTATGCATGATGAGGTCGACATTTGAATCAGGAGCTATTTGTGTTTGCCCCCCAGCATGTAACCCTGCTGAACTCCCGTATCCGGGATTCGGAAGAGCGTTAATCGAATTGTAGTCCACAAACTCCCGATACCCATCTCCAAACATATTCTTCTGAATCCTGTTCATCACAGGAGAGACTCTAGAGGCAGATTGCGGGACATCCCCTGTCATACCGAACGTGAGCTGGCCATAGGTCTGGGGAGGTTGTTGCATCTCCCGAGAAATTACCCCACCTGTGCTTGGGCCAGCTCCGCCGCTTTCGGCAACTCTCTGACGTTGAGGTACTTGGAACAACAATGGTCCCCGCATCGGACCAGCAGCCTCTTCAAAGTACTTATCCGCGTTTGGACCAAAAGTATTGACCATGATAGCACGAAAGGTGTTCAAGAAAGCCGATTGATGACTGTTCACGGCTCCTGATACAACTCTATGCATTATATCAGTCATCTTCTGGATAGCTTCTTCTTCACCACCGTCGGGCAGCTCAGGTTGGTGATGAGGAACAACCTTCGGGAACGTCTGCTTCTGATAGACCTTGCGGCTTTTATTCTTGGAGAAAGTCTCCAAGCACTTGCGCTGGAATTCATCGCAAGCTCGCTACTAGATCTTTTGACTCTAGCGGCAAATCGTCCATGGTCACATCGAAAGACTGATCTTCGCTGATCTCAGGCATCTTGAGATGAAAGTGGTCCCACCGGGCGTGCCAAAAAGTGTGTTGACGCAAAATTCGTCACCTTGCGTCAAGGCACACAGCAAGCCGAATGAGGCTAGCTTCAATCGGGAGCCCGGATCGTACTGAATCCGGAAGCATGCCAGTCGGTTTGACCTGAAAACCAACAAGGGACAAAAGTGTGAGAATACCTTGGAACATGCTGGGTGAGACCAGACAGTTCCATATGTACGGCTTTGGAAGCCAATCACGACGGCACACAGCTATAGAAGTTGTTTGTCGAAACAGGTTTAAGATGTCATTCGGCAAGTATAAAGAGAAAGCATGTAAACATGTCGAATGTCGAACACACACGTGACAAAAGAATAAAAGAGGTAACATGTAAATACAAATCTATTCAGATGACATATGCATAGGCCAATCCAGCTAGTCTGCCGCACGTCCAGCCTTCATGAACCCGTCAGGTATAAACTCAAGCTAAGCTAATCCACCGCATGATACCACTTGCTACAAATCTACACCACTCCTTATAATTAGATTAATCCATCGCATGATACAATCTAATTATAAAAAGCTAAAAGCACACGTACATCTGGACAGATTTATAAAAACTCATTACTCATGTAAGCTTAACCAGAATTGGCAAACTAGCCGAACTGGGGTCCATGAAGAAGAAACACATAGGCAGAGCATGATTAAACTAATCTAAAACCTGTACCTGCCGCACGGCACCCAGCTCTATCAAAGCCTAAACATGATCGGCATGTATGAACCCGCAACATGTAACAACCTAGATTGAAAGTCGATTCGGCCATCATGATCTTATAATTAGCAAAGCACAAGCAAACTCATGCAACAAGGCCGAACGAAGATCAATCTAGATTGGGCAAAAAGTGTTGTACGAGTTAAATAAATAAAACATATAACACGTGATAACTTAATGAATCTATTAGATCTGCCAAATCTAACAGAGCCGATAACTATTTTTACTCATGACTCAATCCGCCGCACGATACAAGTCATAGGTAAAAACTTCCCGTCATAAGCTTAAATCCGCCGCAGGATACTAAGCTTAACATACGAGACTACTTGCATCATATCTAAATCCACCGCATGATACTAGACATGATAACAAGGTTGTCGGTACTTACGGAGGTCGACGGATCGATGATTCCTCTCGAAGAACTCGACGACACGACTATAAGGACTCGAATGTGGCACGGGGCCGGTTTGTATTGATGTGGTTGTGAACAATTTTACAATGGTCGAGGGCTTATATTTATACCCTGGACGAAACACGAGTCCTAGACGATTACAACTTTACAATGAAATACGGAAGGATATGAATCTATATTATTTGGTGCCTTCCATCATCACGTGTCTTCTCATGCAAGCCAGCTTTACCCGCAACATGCGTTTCCCGAATGGAGCCTACTGCCTTGTGAAGTAGCCGACCGCATAGACAATTACCGAAACTCTGAGGACCAAACAGTTGCCGATTGCTTGCCGAATCTTTTCTTCTCTGCCGGCTGGACCCCCCTGTCACATCCTTGCGTGTGCGAAAATCTGGTGTCAACACATGTGTTATTTGAATAGATCTATTCTTGCAAGTTGCCTTTTTATAATATCTTTGATTCGTTCAAGCATGTCTTTCTTTTGCATTCGGCAGTTAATATGCTTCACATACTCTGTTCTCATACTTGCCGAATGGCTTTGTAAACATGCTCTGATAGACAACTTCTATAGCTGTGTGCCGTCGCGATTGGCTTTCAAAGCCGTACATATGGAACTGTCTGGTTTTACCCAGCATCTTCCAGAGGTATTCTCACGTTTTATCCCTTGTTGGTTTTCAGGTCAAACCGACTGGCACGTCTCCAGATTTAGCACACTCCGGGCACCCGATTGAAGCTAGCCTCGTTCGGCTTGCTGTGTGCCTTGGCGCAAGGTGTCACTTTTTGCGTCAACACACTTTTTGGCACGCCCAGTGGGACAAGACTCTCCGCTTCAAGATGCCTGAGATCAACGATGATCAGATTCTGGATGTAACTATGGACGACTTGTCGCCAGATCTGAAGAGTTTAATACAACAGACTTGTGAGGAGCTTCAGTACAAGTGCCTGATGTCCTTTTCCAAGAACAAGAGTGGCAAGATTTACCAGAAAGAACCGTTCCCAAAGATTCTTCCTCACCATCAACCTGATATCCCCAATGAAGAAGAAGCTATTCGGAAGATGACTGAAATAATGCATAAGGTTGTATCAGAAGCCGTAACCAATCATCAGTCGGCTTTCTTGAACACTTTTCGTGCTGTCATGGTCAACACTTTCGGTCCAGCCGTGGATAAATGCTTTGAAGAAGCTGTTGGCCCGATGCAGGGACCGTTGTTGTTTCAAGTACCTCAACGTCGAAAGATTACCGAAGACGGTGGAGCTGGTACGAGCACAGGGGGGATGGTTCCTCATGAGACACAGCAGCCACCCACAACCTATGGCCAGCTCGCATTCGGCACGACAGGGAATGTCCCGCAATCTGCTTCTAAAGTATCTCCTGCAGCAAACAGGATACAGAAGAATATGTTTGGAGATGGATATCATGAGTTCATCGATTATAGCTCAATTAATGCTCTTCCAAATCCAGGCTATAAGAGTTCGGCAGGGCTACATCCTGGGGGGCAGGCACAAGCAGCTCCTGATCCGAATGTTGACCTCATCATGCATAAGATGGATGATATGATGCAAAATCAATTCGGCCTGAAACCTAAGAATCAAACTTACACATACAAGTCCCCCTATCCAGAGTGGTACAATCGGGTAGCTCTTCCTCCAAGGGTGAAGCCTCCTACTGATTTCACCAAGTTTTCAGGCCAGGATGACACCAGTACTATAGAACACATCGGCCGCTACTTGACGCAACTCGGAGAAGCATCTACAGATGAGGCTTGGAGGATTCGGTATTTCCCGTTGTCATTAACAGGACCAGCCTTCTCGTGGTTTTCTTCTCTGCCAGCAAATTCTATCAATACATGGGCAGAGCTAGAGCAGAAATTCCACTCGTATTTCTTTACGGCTACCAGCGAGAAAAAGTTGGTCGATCTCATGAGCCTAAGGATGAAACCTGGCGAGACGCCACAAGAATATCTGCGCCGATTCAGGGAAACCAAGAATCTTTGTTATTCTCTGAATTTGCCGGATGATCAACTGCCGGAGATAGCCATAGCTGGCATGTTGCCGAGTATCAAAGAGAGACTATTTGGCATTGAGTTTGATGACCTCGGGCAGTTATCACAAAGGTTAGCAATGATGAGTAATCAAGCCCAGGGATTCAAGAGGAATAATCAGTTCCAGAAGGGTGATGTGGCCACCAAAATGTATCAGGCTTTCCTAGAAGAGGCGACTGAGTACAATGATGAAGATGAAATAGCTGCAGCCGAGATAATCTGGGATAAAGAGCCAACTCAAGTTAACCAGCGATGGCTGATGCAACAGAAAGGTACTTATGACTTTGATGTTTCCAAGTCAGATAAATTATTTGAGTACTTGTTGAAGGAAGGACGCATCAAGTTACCGGAAGGTCATCCTATGTTGCATCCTGAAGGGGTCAAGGACAAGAAGTATTGTGGTTTTCACAATACTAGATCCCACTCCATAAACGATTGCCGAGTGTTCAGAGTGCGGATCCAGAAAGCTATCCAGGACGGGCATCTGAGGTTTGATGGGAAGATGAAAATTGATGGTAGCCCTTTTGGACAGAATACTATGTCCTTCTCTGTTAATATGATCAACGCAGCTGATCCCAGGGATAAGAGCAAAATGAAAGTGTTAACCTCTGATAGAGCGAGGGAAGCTGGTGTCGTTGACCCTAATCGGCAGATTACAAAGAGAGAGCTTCAGCAGAGGGTTCGGTTCCAAAATAGCCGAACTGAGACGGGTGAAACTTCCAGACCCAGGGTCACGACGCGCATCTTGTTGAATAAATGGTGTCGGGAACAGGAACGGTACCAGAAGCAGAGACTTTATGAAGAACGGAAGTTCCTGGAGAAACAACGAAGGTACGAAGAAGAGATGTACCGGGAAGAATGGGAAGATACGAGGGAGCAGAAACAGTCTCAATGGGAATGCTCGTTCTTCCAGTATTGTTGGAACGAAGGCTTGAAGCTGCCTGTTAAGAACAACTGCCCTGAGCGCAGTAATCAGTACTCCGAGTATAGGCAGTCTCGAGTCAACCGCCGACCTGTCCATGAGAGGCTTGGGGCACGAATCCCTGAGGACGATCGGCGCGTAAAAATAAATAATTCCGAAGATCGACAAGGAAGAGGATTTGCCAATCAGAGTTGGGCTCGCGCTGAAGAAGAAGAGTACCACGAGTATGTCTGGCAGAGAGGACAGTGGTGTCCACCAGGATTGAGGAAAAGCCAGAAAAGGAGGGTGCAGCGCCTAAGAAATAGAGAGTTAGAACAAGCAAATGCCAAAGTAAAGCGAGTTTGGCGCCCCAAAGAGAAGCCGGATGGGGGTGATCGTTCGGCTGACGCATGCATGGCTTTCTTTCTTCCATCAGAATTTATAGCTCCCGAAGAACAGGATGTCCAAGACGAAGTGTATTCAGATTTTGATGAAGATGAATTCCAAGAGTTGTTGGCTCATCTTGTCTTGGCTCAAAGTGCAGTATTCGATAAGCCAGCTAAGCATCGACACCTGAAGCCATTGTATATGAGAGGCTATGTTAATGGCAAGCCATTGACTAAGATGTTCATTGATGGAGGGGCTGCCATAAATATCATGCCATATACCACCTTCAGAAAACTTGGGATGGCAAGTGAAGACTTGCTGAAGACCGACATGGTGTTGAGAGACATTGCTGGCAATTCTTCTGATACTCGGGGGGCAGTTCATGTTGAATTGATGATCGGATCCAAGACCTTGATTACTACTTTATTCGTCATTGATGGCAAGGGGGCATACAGTTTGCTATTGGGAAGAGATTGGATACATGCAAACTGCTGTGTGCCGTCAACTATGCATCAATTCCTTATCCAGTAGATCGGAAATGACATCGAAATTGTCCATGCTGATGATTCAGTGAGTATTGCTAATACAGAGCCTATCTACTGGGAGTATGATGGCGTTGAGTGCTTTTCTAGAAGAGCTTGGGAAGCAGGTCCTGTAAACGTTTTCAATGAGGACCAACAGCCGATTCAGACAATCGGCTCTCAGAGCAATTTTTGAATAGATAGTCCAACTGATGGTGATGGAGAAAGATTGAGGCCAAGTTTAGTGTCGGCTGACAAGGAATAAAGTGTTGATAATGAAGCCGAAATAGGACCAATGTATGCAAGTCTGGGTCTCGAGCATGTTTTGAAGTTAACGAACTTTTGAGGGTTTTGCTTATTTCTCCATTGCCGAAGCTAATGGAAGAACAAGAGTTCATGTAAGGTGACGTACAACAGAGGGTATTGGAAAGTATGAAGGCACTTCCGCAACTTGGTAATTGTTTCAAGATGTACGTGACGGCCGATAGCCTTGCAATAGGATCAGCCCTTATTTTAAAATTTAAAAGATAAATAGCAGCTAGCTTTAGCCAAAAATGTTAGACCCAGAGAAGGGTATTCGGCTGTAAAGAGGTTTTGATCATATACACGTCACTCGTGGACTAAGCTTCGGCACTACTTGTTAAAAGCCGAACGCATGGAAATTATGTAACTTGAGGAATACTTATATACAGCCGATGTAAAGCATCGCCTTTAGCAGAAAAAATGTTCCAAGAATTCAAGTCATAGCCGATATTATTTATATCGCCTTTAGTACAAGATATTTATGACCCTGGTGATCTTAGCATTTTTCAAGTGGTAGGTTTATTGGGGGAAGAGAAAGGTGAAGTGCAGTAGATAAGATGTCGAGTGACATGACACATCAAAAGCGAGATCTACTTGGCTAAGATGATGTCATGTGTTCGGGAAATGTTTTCTGGAGAAATGCTGCAATCGGAAAATCACTGAAAGAATCAAAGATGCAGATGGACATTATTCAGAGGGGAACAAGTTTCATATGTCACAAGCTTCATTTATAGATCCATACTAATACAAACTACCCTTGAAATATTTTGTTTACAATGGATTGTGGATCAACGATCTCAGCAATGGAAGTAGCATGGTTGTCATAGATCTCAAGGTCTTCAAATTCATCCGGATCCCCGCTTGCGAAACCAACTGGTAGGAGGGAGTAATCTTCTTTGGTCCAAGAGCTCATTGCCGCTAGCCCGAAGGAGACCCCAGCATGCACACCTTGGATGACGGCCTGATCAATACCACCATCCACGGCATCAAGACGAGCCTCGGCTGAGTCTCCATGAGCATTCACCTTGAGGGCAACTCTGTTTGCTGCTGCTTTCAAGCGGTCATTCAGACATGGCTGACAAGGAAAAAGGGTATATTAGGCGGAGGCAAACTCGATCAGGAGAAGGAGAAGAACCAAGGCTCTGCTGACCTGTGATTATACTGCAGAGTTGCTTCCGTTGGTTTGCCCATTCAGCTTCCTCAATATCATGCTTTTTGGATACATCTTCCGGTTCCTTCTGGGATTTGTCCTTTTCCTCATGGTACCGAAGAGCATCCAGATGGGTCTGCTGGAATAGATCGTCAAATTCAGAATCTGGTGGCTTGAGGAAAAGGTTGGAAGAGGGTATTAGAGCTACCGTTTCTGGAGGAGGAACCCAAGTTTGGCTAGGGGAAAATTCCGCTCTGAAAGGAAAAATGAGCAGTAAATCGGAGGTGGACCAACAAGAAAAGCTACCGCAAGGGGGCAAGGTTTTTTTACCCATGACGCCGGTGAGTTAGTGCTCGGTTTCTTCCTACTTCAACTCCAATGGGATGTCTGCTTTGGTTGTTTTTGCCTGCCATTGATGGAAAACGCAGACGAAAGATTTTCTCTGGTTTGAGCTAAGAACCGAGAGCTGGAAAGTCTACAAGTCAAACTATTTGGCTGAGCATGAAGTGGCAGCTTGTTTAGGGTCATATTTATAGAACTTTGGCTTGTACACTAGAAGACCAAGCATCGGATTAGGGTTTTTCACAGGTTATGGGCCGTTATTGGGCCAGGCCGAATCTTTTGACAATTAAAGGAAATCATGACTCCAGGGTCAGAAAGCCGACGGGGTTCGCCTAAGAGTTGTCCAGTTTCAGCCGGTTGTTTGAGGGCTCGTATTACCGATTGATACTGGGAACAAAGGCGGAAAAGATCTTAAGAAAATACTATCCTGGTGGTTATCATGGATCAGACTGAATTCTTAGAATCTGAAATAACTGATTATGGCAGTTGTCTGCAGAGCAAAGATTTCTGATACAATTATCAGCGATAGCCGGTATGCATCGCCGTTGAAGCGGAGAACAGAGATCAGTAATCGATATGCGGAAAAAGGACACACATTGATCTCGAAGGATCAATCACAAGTTGATTTCAAAAGGACGAACAAGGGGGCTTCTTATTTACAAAAAGGAGCAAGATTACAGTGAGTTAGTTCGTCCAATCCATTCTACGCCTAATCGGGAGGAAGTGATCGAAAGCGTCAGCCAGATCTGTTCCGGCTTCCTTCATATCTTCTACGGAATGTTCTACTCTGTCCTCCAGTTCTTGCTCGCAGACATCGAATCTGCGGTAATCGGCACCAGAATGAATCCTTACGGCGGAGAAGGCGAGCGCCGCGCCGTACCCCATGCCGGCCCTAGAGATGATGGGGAGGATTCGGTTAACTTCATTTACTCGCTTCAGGGCTGTCGTGTCCGCTACGTCAGCCGTGACGGCGAGCTTGGTGATGGCAGCTTCAAGGGCATGGAGTTTGGCTGCTAGAGCTAAAAGGAGGAGGAATGAATAAAGGCGAAAGAAGAGAATAAGGAAAGAAATGAAGAAAATACTTACCGATGGTTCGTTCCCGAGCAGCGTCACGCTCTCGAGAGATTCGGGTAATCTCCCAATCCTTTCCCTCTAGATCAAATTGAAGATCCGCAAGCTTCCGGGTCAGGTCCTCGGGGGAGTCATCATCGTTTCTCCTGAAGGAGGCGGCAATGTAATAACTACTATTTCATTTTTGGAACCATCAAGAGAGGGGAAAAAGGAGCAACCTCCTTTTAGAGGTGCTAGAAGCACCAAGCTCGGAACTATGGCGACTCGCTGCGGAAGACATCCTCCAGAGTGAGATAAGAGAAAAGAGGGTTTTTGAGTCTAAGCAAAGGAGTTCAGAGTACACAAGTCAAAACAGGGCGAAAGAGGGTTTTAAAGAATCCCAGAGGGCGCATCGGGAGATGAGTCGGTAGGTATAGCAATTATAGCGTGTGAAGGCGAACGCTTCCGGAGGTTCCACGTTAAAAAGGAATTTTGGAATAAATATTTATCCCAAAATTAGGGGGCATGTGTTAACACCAGATTTTTGCACGCATGAGGATATGACAGGTGGGCCCAGCCAGCAGAGAAGAAAGGATTCGGCAAGCAATCAGACGGCTATTTGGTCCTCAGGATTTCGATGAATGTCTGTGCGGTCGGCTATCTTGCAGAGAGGTGGTTCCATTCGGGAGATGGATGTTGCAGATAAAGCCGGCTTGCATGGGAAGGCATGTGGCGATTAGGAATAGATTTCGTATCTTTCCATATTTTATCATTGCAAATCATAATCGTCTTGGATTCGTATTTCGTCGAGGGTATAAATATAAGCCCTCGACCATTGTAAAATTGTTCACAACCACATCAATACAAACCGGCCCCGTGCCATCTTCGAGTCCCTAAGTCGTGTCGTCGAGTTCTTCGAGAGGAAACATCGATTCGTCGACCTCCGTAAGTACCGGCAACCTTGTTATCATGTCTAGTATCATGCGGTGGATTTAGATATGATGCAAGTAGTCTCGTACGTTAAGCTTAGTATCGTGCGGCGGATTTAAGCTTATGACGGGAAGTTTTTGCTTGTGCCTTGTATCGTGCGGCGGATTAAGACATGAGTAAAAATACTTATCGGCTCTATTAGATTTGGCAGATCTAGTAGATTCATTAAGTTATCATGTGTTATGTGTTTTATTTATTTAATTCCTGTAACACTCTTTTGCCCAATCTAGATTGATCTCTATTCGGCCTTGTTTCACAAGTTTACTTGTGCTTTGCTAATCATAAAATCATGATAGCCGGATCAGTTTTCAATCTAGGTTGTTACATGTTGTGGGTTCATACATGTCAATCATGTTTATGCTTTGATAGAACTGGGTGTTGTGCGACAGATGCAGGTTTTAGATTAGTTTGATCATGCTTGCTTGTATGTTCCTTCCTCATGGACCCCAACTCGGCTAGTTTGCCGATTTTGGTTAAGCTTACACGAGTAATGAGCTCTTACAGATCTGTACAAATATATGCATGCTTTTAGCTTGTTATAATTAGATTGTATCATGCGGTGGATTAATCTAATTATAAGAAGTGGTATAGACCTATAGCAAGTGGTATCATGCGGTGGATTAGTTGGATTAGCCTATGCATGTGTTATTTGAATAGATCTATTCTTGCAAGTTGCCTGTTTATAATATCTTTGATTCGTTCAAGCATGTCTTTCTTTTGCATTCGGCAGTTAATATGCTTCACATACTCTGTTCTCATACTTGCCGAATGGCTTTGTAAACATGCTCTGACAGACAGCTTCTATAGCTGTGTGCCGTCGCGATTGGCTTTGAAAGCCGTACATATGGAACTGTCTGGTTTTACCCAGCATGTTCCAGAGGTATTCTCACATTTTATCCCTTATTGGTTTTCAGGTCAAACCGACTGGCACGTCTCCGGATTCAACACACTCCGGGCACCCGATTGAAGCTAGCCTCGTTTGGCTTGCTGTGTGCCTTGGCGCAAGGTGTCACTTTTTGCGTCAACAGTATATGATTTGCAATGTTTTCTCCCCCTTAGTTGAAAATGCACTATCAAGTAGCTCCCCTCCAAATGCATATGAGTCAAAATGCAAGTTAGCAGCTTCAGGAATATAGTCGATAGAATATGAAGATGCTCGAAAAAGTGCTGATCCGATGACTCATCAATATGCACATAATGCTAGCAAAGGCTCAAACTGATCACTAAATACGAAATATAAACATTGGAGCAAAATGAGCAGTTTTCAGCCAAAAAGGTATTCACCATCAAAATAGCACTAAGCATGTATAGACAGGAAGTCGAACAAGTGCTAAACATGTATACAAGGTGAACTACCCCTAGCACAGTTCAATCATCATGCTAAAAAAAACATAGACTTGTGTATTCAAATTTTATCGGAGTTGCAGCGGTTAAATTACACAAGTTCAAAGTTTAGCATGTGATTGCGAGAGGTTGAAAGCTTGTCATTGCCTAACTTTTCAACTGTGCGAAGCCTATGCAGAAGCAATCAGAAGCTTAAAGCAACAGTTTCGGTCACACACTACACAGCTCAAGTTTAACTCAAAGTGCAATGAGAAACGGTCTCGAAACTGTGATGTGCTGACAAGCAATCCCATCTCGATCTTTCCAATTCACTTAACTTGGTTCAAAATTAAAGCAGAATATG
This sequence comes from Coix lacryma-jobi var. lacryma-jobi, assembly GCA_009763385.1. NCBI lineage: Eukaryota > Viridiplantae > Streptophyta > Magnoliopsida > Poales > Poaceae > Coix > Coix lacryma-jobi. The sequence continues at coordinate 89,622,611 of CM019822.1, read as the reverse complement.
AACAGACCAAGCAAGTGAATGACTCAACACTAGAGACATAGCAACCTAGCATATATGAGAAACACAAGTGATTTCAACACATTTTACACATGCTAGTTGCATATCTCAACGGTGAACATTTTCAAGTTTTATGTTCATTAATCAAATTCACCATTCATAAAATAGCTCAGCTCACAACATGTATCAGTGATCAGAAAGAGCATAAACTACAACATCATCATAAAGCATCAGAGCATACATTGTACAGAACATAGTCACATTCTAAAGATTATATACATGAAGCTCTGAATGTAAATATGCAAGAAGAAATGTAGAAAAGATACCAAGTGAAAAACACAAAGTCAGTTTATGATACAAGAACCAAAATGTTTCCCCATCTAAAAGGGGAAAACACACACCAAGCTCACCTCTCAACCTAGCAAAAGTTGATTGGTCCAAAGGCTTGGTGAAAATATCAGCCAACTGATGAGTATCGACATGGCGAAGGTCGATATCACCCTTCTCATAGTCGTCTCGCAGAAAATGAAAGCGCACATCAATGTGTTTGGTCTTAGAGTGCAGCACGGGGTTCTTAGCAATGCTAATCGCACTCGTGCTGTCACAAAGCAAAGGAACACGAGAAAAGCTCAGACCAAAATCACTCAAAGTGGCCATCATCCAAAGCAACTGGGAACAGCAGCTAGCCGCAGCAACATACTCAGCCTCCGTGGTAGACTGGGTGACACTAGACTGCTTGCGAGAAGACCACGATACAAGAGAAGAACCAATAAACTGACAAGTCCCAGAAGTGGACTTGCGCTCAATGCGGCAACCAGCAAAATCAGCATCAGAAAAACCGCAAAGGGAGACGGTGGAGGAAGCAGAATACCAAATCCCAAACTCAGGAGTGAAGCATAAGTACCTCATAATGTGTTTGACTGCCTGACGGTGAGAGCTACGCGGCGACGACTGAAATCACGCGCAAAGACACACCACGAACTGGATGTCCGGGCGTGTCGCCGTCAGGTACAGCAGCGACCCGATCATACTCCGATACTCCTTCTGGTCCACAGCTTCTCCTTCCTTGTCCACATCCAGGGCCGTCATGGTCTACATGGGTGTTGGAAGAGGCTTGGCCTCACCCATATCGAACTTCTTCAAAACATCCTTGGTGTACTTGCCCTGGTGCACGAACGTTCCCTCTCGGGATTGCTTGATTTGCAACCCAAGGAAAAATGTCAACTCGCCCATCATGCTCATCTCAAACTCCCTGCTCATAGTATCTGCAAACTTGGCAACCAAAGCGTGAGAAGAACCACCGAAAATGATATCATCCACGTAAATCTGGACCAAGAGAGTGTCATTGCCTTGCTTGAGGAGAAAGAGCGTTTTATCCACACATCCCATTTTAAAACCCTTAGCAAGCAAAAAGGTTTTCAACCTATCATACCAGGCTCTAGGGGCTTGTTTCAACCCATACAAAGCTTTGTGAAGTTTAAAAACATGGTTTGGAAACTTGGGATTTTCGAAACCGGGGGTTGTTTCACATACACCTCCTCTTCTATGTAGCCGTTTAGGACGGCACTCTTGACATCCATTTGAAAAAGTTTAAACCCTTTGGATGCAGCAAAAGCCAAGAGAATCCTAATTGCCTCCAAACGAGCTACAGGACCAAAAGTCTCCTCATAGTCTATCCCCTCCTTCTGACTATACCCCTGGGCTACAAGTCCGGCCTTGTTTCTCACAACATGGCCATCTTCTCCTTGTTTGTCTTTGAAAACCCATTTTGTCCCAATAGGGTGACACTCAGGAGGAAGAGGAACGAGAACCCAAACCCGATTTCTCTCAAAGTTTTCAAGCTCCTCATGCATGGCATTGACCCAATCCGGATCCGTCAAAGCGTGTCCAACATCTCGGGGTTCAAAATCAGCAACAAATGCAGAATGAGCAAAGTGAGAGATTTGTTGTGACCTAGACCGAGTGACACGTTCGCCGATGCTGCCGATCATCTGTTGAGGCGGGTGTTGGCGTTGAATGTGTCGTGGCGCCTCCCGAGCTGATGTAGCCTCCCCCTCAACAGCAGCTGGTGCCTCCTCGGGTACAAAAGGTACCGCTCGAGGTGGCGGATCCCATGACCCCCAAGTAGACGAAGAAGAAGGGTCAGGGCCATGAGTGGTAGTAGAGGCCGCTCTTTGCGGCACAGCAGGTGGAGGTGGTGCTGGGTCATCCATCCCTTCAGCACCCTCTTCCTCATCATCAAAAAGAGGCTCGCCAACCTCATGATCACCTGCACGCTCAAAACGAGAAGAAGGACAAACCATGGTCTCGTCGAAGGTGACATCGGATGTCTCCATGACTCGGTTAGTATCAAGGTTAAGTACACGATATGCACGAGTATGAGTGCCATAACCCAAGAATACACCGTCAGAAGAATGAGAGTCAAACTTGTCCAAGTTGCCCTTTTTGAGTATAAAACAATGGCAACCAAAAACTCTAAAATAACTCACTTTGGGTTGTTTTCCAAAACGCAACTCATAAGAGGTCTTTTTCAAGAAGGCTCGGAGAAAAATGCGATTGGAAATGTAGCATGCAGTGCTCATAGCCTCGGCCCAATATCGCCTAGGAGTCTTATGCTCATCGAGCATCGTCCTGGCCATCTCTACAAGGGTCCGATTCTTCCTCTCTACCACACCATTCTGTGGCGGTGTGTAGGGAAAGAAAACTGATGCTCTAAACCCAAAGAGTTACAAAACTTCTCAAAGTCCGAATTCTTGAATTCGGAACCATTATCACTACGAATAGCTCGCATTGAGTTCAAAGGGAACTCATTCTGAAGACGCAAAATCAGATTGCAAGCAAAAGAGAAAGTCTCAGTCTTCTCAGTCAAAAAGAAGACCCACGAATATCTCGAAAAAAAGTCAACAACAACAAGCACGTACCACTTCCCCCCAACCGAGCTCACCCGAGCTGGACCAACAAGGTGCATGTGCAAAAGCTCTCCAGGGCGCTTAGTCATGACCTGAGTCACTGGATGGTGGGGAGCGGCAACCATCTTCCCATGTCTACAAGAATAGCAAACAAGATCCTTCTCCATGCACAACTTGGGCAATCCTCGGATTAGGCCAAGTGAACTAAGTCTTGCAAGCAAGTCGAAGCTCAGATGTCCTAGTCTCCTATGCCACTTCCAAAGATCAGAGGAGGAAGGTCCAGCCAAAAGACAACGAGAAACTCCAAACGACTCCGAGAAATTCGCACGAAAGACTTTCCCAAAGGGCAAAATCAAACAAACAAGATTGCCCTGAGGATCCAAAATACGACTGAGATTCGGCTTAAAACGAATCTCATAGTCATCATCGAAAAGTTGCGAAACAGAAAGAAGGTTAAAATGCAAGTTGGAAACAAGAGCAACATCGCGCAACACAAAGTGCTCATTAACTCGCACTGACCCACGAGACAACACTCTACCTTTGCTATTGTCGCCGAAGGTGATAGACTCCTTTCCGGCGACTGGACTAAGACTGGAGAACCACTTGGCGTTTCCGGTCATGTGCCTCGAGCAACCGGAATCCACCAACCAAACGTTCTCCAATCATTTCACCTACATCAATAAAAATACATAGGGTGAGCATACGGTCCAACACTAGGGTTAGTGAAGTAGGAAGAGTACCAGTGTTAGGCCGGCTGCTCAAAAAAACTGTTAGCAGAAAAACCATTCCTAGCATGCCTACGGGAAGAGCGATCACCACGTAGAGGAAAACGTGGTCCGCTAAGGGAGGAGCGTCCATCGCGATACTCAAAACGTGATGGGGGAAAACGCTCAACTACAAAGCCACCGCCACGGGGTCCATAGCCCACAACTGTAGGCTCCCGCCGGGCACGTTCTCGTCGCGGCCTAGGCCTGGGAACTTGAGGTTTTGGACCTCTAGGCCTAGCAGCACGCCTCTGAACATTCGGCACATGTACATTATGGAAAGGATGGTACATGTCCATGTTGTTCATCTCCTTTGCACGGCGCGCCTCTCTCTTGCGCCGAAAGCAAAACTCACTCAAGTGTCCATCTCTCCCACAGTGCTCACAATGGTACCTCACCGCTCTCACAGGGGGTTGTTGGTACTCACGGTAGAGGGTGTGGATCACTTTGCCCTTCTATGGCATAAGCTCCTCTTGGATGGGTGGCATGGTGTCCAGCTTGTTCTTGAGGTGGTTTGGTTTTGGAGCCCATGATTGTTTCTTGGGTGGAGCTCTCGGAGGTTCAACAAATACCCCATCCTTGGTGTTAGGCTTGAGAGGCTCTTTGGGTGGAATCTTGGTAAGCTTGGGAGTAGTGGTGGAGTTGGGCTTCTCACACGGGTTCAGACCACTCGACTCTCCAATCTTGCCAAAAGATGAAGCGCACTCAACACCCTGAGCAAAGCCTACACCTGGACCTCCAGCAGCAAGCTTGAACTGGGAGATCATCATCCCAAGCCGTGGCTCACCACTCGACACCCATGACAAGATGGTCCGAAGGTATGTGTTTTCCTCCTCGGTTTGCATCTTGTCATGCTTCACATTCGCAATCTCCATCTCCAAACCCTCACACAAAGCGCATCTAGACACACACGTGCTACCCGAGCTGGCCTTCTCAAGAGACACAATCTTGGCATTCTTCTCTGCCAACTCGGATTGCAAGCCCGCACAGGACTTGCACGCACCCAACAACGAGGATCTAGCCTTAAGCTCATCCACCTCTCCTACCAACACAGCATACTTACTCCTCAATGTGAGAAGGTTAGTCATGTGTGTGCAGCACATCTCACACTCCTCCTCCTCGGTGACAACAACGGTGGACTTGACAGATTCAAGTTCCTTCACCGTATCCTCCCACTTCTGCCTAAACTCCTTCCTCTCTCTAGCAGCGCGCCTAAGCAGCTTGTCTTGACTAAGGAGAGCGGCAGTAAGTTTCTCGACCTTAGCAGAAAGTTCATCGGGGGTCTGAGATACCTGGGAGGTGTCGTCGTCGTCGTCCCGAGGGATGTCCTCCAGCTCGCCGTCGACCTCCTTGCCGAGGGCCATGGTGTAGAAGCCCTCGTTGTCAGCGAAGAAGCAGAGGCCGTTCAGCTTGTCCTCGATCCTCTTCTTCTTCTCGGACTCGTCGTCGCTTGAGGAAGCGGAGTCGTCATCCAAATCGTCGACGTCGATGAGCGTGGTGAAGAAAGCACGCTGCTCAGCATGGGTCTTCTCCAAGTACTTCGTCTTGATGTACTCCTTGTTGAAGCCGCCCTTCCGCTTGTGCTTCGCGGGGACGTACTTCTCTTTGCGCTTGCTGGAGTCGTACTTGTGCCCATGATCCGCCTTGCCGAAGGTCTGCTTGTTCTTCTTCGGGCAATTGGCGATGAAGTGGTTGGGGTCGCCGCACTCGAAACATCCCGAGCGTCCTCCTCTGCGGCGTCGGTTCATGCGGTTGTTGTGGAACCACGAGAACCGGTTGGCGAGAAAACCAACTCGTCATCCCCATGAACTCTAGCTGCTCCTGTGTGACAAAAAGAAGAGAGGAAAGTGCAAAGCCTCCAGAGGGGTTAGCAGAAGAGCCAGAAAGCAAAGCCATCGACGGGTCAGAAGGATTTTCATAAGAAGCCCTCGCCATGGCATCAATCTCACTGGACTTGAGCTTGCTAAAGAGCTCGTCGCATGTGAGGGTCTCATAGTTAGGTGATTCGATGATCGCCTGAACCTTCGAGTCCCACACCGATCGATCGAGAGTGTGCAAAAGCTTCAAAGCTCTCTCATGATCGTCGAAAGGCAACAACTCCTTGTTAGCCCTCATCCTGTTGACAATCACCTGAAAGCGAGCGAATAAACTCTCTATGCTCTGGCCAGGCATGTGTCGAAAGTTCTCGTACTCTCGCTTGTGTGACTCATAAAGACGGATTTTGACTTGAGTGGTTCCCTCATGGAAGCGCATGAGGGTAGCCCAAATCTCCCGAGCCGTAGCAAGGTGAGAAACGCGATCAAACTCCGTCATGCTCAAGCATGAGAAAAGAGCATTACGGGCTCGGCTATTGGCATCGTGCTCATCGATCTGATGCTGAGTCACACGAGCAGCCAAGACCACGTAATCAGCAGAGTTGCAAATATCCCAAATGGAAGCACCAATACTCCGCAGATAGGCCGACATGCGTATCTTCCAATACGCATAGTTCATCCCATCGAAAAACGATGGTTTGCCCACGCCGCGATCCATGTCACCTTCTGTGGATCTGGAACCGGCTAAGGTGGAAGATCCTTAACCTGCTCCGATACCAATTGAAGGACCGAGAATGCAATAGCAAGGCGACCAGAGGGGGGTGAATGAGAGCTCAAAAAATTTCTCTCGAAACTTCGGCCTTTGTCCCACAAATCAACCCCAAAAGCTTCGAATGAAACCGTGATGCCCACGACCCTTGGAAGAGGGTGGATGATCCCTAGGATCACAGCGAGGCACCACAAAGTGATAGCAAGCCAAACGCCAAAAGCACCGGCGCAAGTTCGACCCCTAAAAACCTAGTCCCAAACGTAGATTGAAAGTTACGTCGGGAAATCCCCAAATATCGATGCTAACAAGTAGCAAAGATACTTAGAGAGGTTCCTAGGTGAACTATAGGGCCAACCGAGAAGTCCGGAAACCAAGCGAAGAAGCCGGGAGAGCAAACGCACTAAAACGCAACACTCAACGAGTTCCCGGACTGTCCGCCAGTACGGTCCCGGACAGTCCGGCTCAACCGCGGACTGTCCGCGGGGGGATGGCGGACTTTCCGCCGGCAAAAACCACAAAACAGCACTGCTGCTGAACCTCCCTGGTCGGCTCGCGGACTGTCCGCGACCGACTACGGTGGACTGTCCGCTAGTCAAACCGAGTCAGCACAGCCGAGCCACGCGACCACTGCCTCGGTCGGAGCCCGACGCGCGGACTGTTCGCGGGCACAACGGCGGACTGTCCGCGAGTGCCCAGAGAGGGCGATTTTGGTCGCCCTCAACTCAAATCCTCCCAAATCCGATTCAAATCAAAATCCCTTGATCCCAAACTTGGAGAAGATGATCACGAGGTAGTTGGGAGACTATCCCCAAGAAATCATCCGCTCAAATCAACTCAAACACCGGGAATCCGAGAGGGAAGAAATATGAACCGAAAAAGCGCCACGAAAAACGAAATCAACCCGATCTACTTGTTCATGAGGAGTTAGATGAATTCCTTCGGTGGAAATGATCTCCTCACTATAAAGAACAAGTTGATTCAAACGGATTTCAAAAAGACGCAGTAGAGAGGGAGATCGAGTGACGGGAAAATCACGGAGAAACGAAGAACGCGAAGAACATGAACAAAACGCGAATCAACACATCGATCTGCAACCGTGTGGCTACCACACGCTACAACAGTGAGATTACGGTCTCACTTCCTCAAAATCTCCAGTACACAGAGGTATGGTTCTCTGCGGATCTCAGTTGCTACAGCAGGGGATTGGGAGAGCAAGAAAACCTAGAAGGCAAAGAGCAAATGACTGAGATAGGATGGGAGGTGGGTGTCTCCCTCTACTTATCCTAATTCTAATTCCCACTCTACCCCTAGTTATTTACAGAGCGAACCAGCCAAACCCTAAGGCTATCCTGGACCAACTCGAAGATGATGGTGATCCGACGGCCACGCCCGCACAACTGGTAGCGTTGCCTCGACGCAACCTCACCGATTGCCGCCACGTGCCGCCACCGCTCTGCTTGTCCTTTTCCCGGACTTTGCCACTGGTTTTGAGGCCCAAATCGGGAAACCAGCCTTCACGACCAACCCCCGGTTTTGAGGCCCAAACCGGGAAACCAGGCGTCCATCGCCTGAGTTTTGTGGCCCAAACTCAGAAACCCGCAGTGCCCAGGTTTTGAGGCCCAAACCTGGAAACCGTCCTCAGCCCGAGTTTTGTGGCCCAAACTCGGAAACCATCAGCGCCTACGTTTTGAGGCCCAAACCTGGAAACCGTCGACTCGGTGGTTTTTCTGTGGCTCAACCACCAAACCGAGCCGTAGAGGGGATGCACCACCCGTGCACCCCATCCACCGACACGTGTCCCCAGGTCCTCGACCCAAGCAACACCGTGCCCACAAGTCTTTGCTCGTCGCTGTCCTAGGCTGTCAGCCACCACAGCTGATCCTCAGGCCACCGGTCCCTCAGTCCAAGCCTCACGTCCGCCCTTCGCCACTCTCGGTCCATCGGCACGGCACGTCTCTACTTGACCTTCACCTTGCCTTTGATCACTGTATCTGTGCTCGACACCTGCACAACACAAGCCAAAGAACATGCGCATTATCCCAGTTGACAATCACTCATCACTCAGAGACTCGGCATACACCCATGTATCTGCATAGAATGCGCAGGACAAAATGAAGTTATTTTGTTCGAGTGTGACTGGTATGATGTGCCTGCCGCCAGTACAAGCAGTGGTAGAGGATACAATAAGGATCAGTTTCGAGTTATTGATATCGATACTACTAGGAACAGGTATGAGAACGAACCCTATATTCTAGCGACACAGGCAGAACAGGTGTTTTATGTGGATCTGGTAAACAAACCTGGCTGGAGAAGTGTTATTGCGATGAAACCAAGGGACTTATTTGGCATGCCTAAATTAGAACTGGAGGACTCAATTGATGTGGGTATCCAAGGCATTAGTGATTTACTCGGTGGACAAGAGGATTTGACAAATTGGACAAGACCGGACAAGGAAGGCACAACCGGGGATGTCTCTGTTATTGCTTAGGTGCAGGCCGAAGCAGTTGATGAACCAGACCATGTGGCCTTATTAGATGACGATGAAGATGAGGAAGATGAAATGTACATTGAGGATGGAGTTGTTGCACCAATTGTTTCTCTACAATCCCAAGATGATGACTTTATTATTTGATTACTTATAGGATTTTGTTTGTGTGTGAACAAACAATTTATTTCCATGATATTGTGTGTATCCTAGTTCATCTATTAATTATCCCAGTAGTTGCACCAGTTGTTTTCTGTTAATTTTTGTTTGGCGTGTCAAAAAAAATTGTTCAGGTCATGGAGTCCTAACAAAAAAAACTTTGAACATGTATAGAATTCACATACTATATGTCGAAATCAAGTGTTTTTTGAACCACACTTTGTGAAAATTAAACAGGTAAAAGATCCCTTGAAAACACATACAAGGTGTTGATCGATAAACATTACCCAACATCATTAGATCAGGTACTTCACTACAACACTAAGTACAACAATTCCAACACAAACAAAGACCAGATTCATTTTCCACATTAGGTGGTCCAATTTTTTTCTCCAGGTCCTTCATCCCCTCATCATCTAATGCAGGTTCACTTCCCTCTATCCCTTCTTCCAGATATCAAGCTCCTCACACATGATGACAACCACCTTCTTATCAATCAAGTCATCTAACTACTCCTTCTGAAACTTATAGTAGCCACATAATTTGGGATTCTGCAAAAAGATGGAACTACAACAGTTAACACAAAGATTATGCAAACAATGGTTGACAACAGTTAGCAAGAAAAGCTTCACTGACCCCATTCCTCGGACACTTGATAAAGCTCCTGCCCTTGTTTCAAGTCTCCGACATGACGCGAAGCTCAATCACACGAGCGAGGTTGCAATCTGGACACTTAACTAGAGGCAATCCAGTTTCTTGACCTACCGGATATGGTGCTTGCGCGTGACAGGAACTAATGGCTCGTCGTTCCTCCCTCCTCGATGCCCTACTCCCAGTGGACGAGTGATCTTCCCTGTGCGCCGCCATACCTATATCCATAACGAACGCCAACGTCGGGCGACGAGCGAGTAGGGGGGACGGTGGCTGCGGCGATGGGCGCGGATTGGGAAAGGAAAATGTGGCGTGGGAATTGGGACTGTTGACCTACCTATATTATGTATAGAGGAAAAGAATTTGAGTGCAACCAAGTAAGACTTCATTGCAATAGACGTATATCAGTTGTCACGACTATGGCCAGTATTACTACCACACAAAAATGGTGGTCACACATACATGATATTGCATCTCGCAGCTAGAAAGGATGCAATAGCCATGTAGCTATTGCCACAACGTGCCAAGCATGTTGCAACCTACATCAATGGTCGTGATATTGCCAATCATAAGCAACCAAAGCTAATATGGTTGCCATATCTCCTTTCTATTGCAACAAACGAACTGCTAATGCAACTCAAATTTGGTGTAGCTGTACAATGAACAAATTGCAACAGAAATCCTTAAAATGATTGCATTATCATGACCTTGTTGCAACCAAAACAAACAATATCGCAACACATTTAAAGTGTAGCAATATGCACACATATTACTACAGTGTTTGGTTGTCATAGTACCCCCTATTGCACCCAAATGAGTGGTGTTGCCAAAGTGTTTTGTGGTTAAAGGGTGAAAACCACGTAGTGAAAGTTTTATCCATATCAATGGGGAGAAGGATATGAGCTGCTAAAAAAACAGAGAGAAAAGTAGAGCAAAAGCTCTATTATCAAGAGGACAAAAGTCCCAACTTAGAAAATGTGAGGACACATTTTGGTCCTTACATTTGAAAAAAGAGTGAGAGAGAGAGAGAGTCATATTAGGAAAAGCAGCTATACCCCCCTAAGGAGACAAGAGGAAGTCTCAAGGAGTTTCACATTCTTCCATATTCTTCCAAATTCCACAAAACTTAACCACACTTGCATGTCTTGATCTTCTTTGCATGACTCTGTGATCTGAGCATCTAACCTAGCAACATACACAACACAAGTTTGCCATATATATATGTTTGCCTACCTATAAGGTCCACATATCATCCTTAGATGTAGGTGAAACATGCTATCTCTTGTCCTTAGTGAGGTTATCAAACACCACTGAGAGATTGAGTGTGCCATTCGAGGAACTTGAGCAAGTTTGTTTTTCAAAATTTCAAAAACCCTCCAGATTAAATCCTAGTTTGTCCAAAGCAAGGTACAAAGTTGTTGTCTACTGCTCTATCTTACTTTTGCATGTTTCAAGGTGATAACTATAAGCCCCATGTTGCTAAGGTTAAGGTTGGATTTCTACCCTTACTCATAAATATTTGTGATATGATTGTACATACATAGAATTTTGCAATCTTATCTCATAGAAGCAATGCCTGATCCTAGTTTTCTGCTAAACCCGCGTTTTGCTTGAGGACAAGCAAAGGGTAGCTTGGGGGAATTTGTTGACGGTCGTTAAACCCTATTTTTACCATCAACATTTCATCCAAAACATGGTGAAAATCAACATAACATGTACGATTATGCTTTACTACTCACACAATTCCACATGTACATGAAGTTTTATTTGAATGCAGGAAAAACATGAAAAATGGAGAAAAAGAGGAGAAATGGACCCACCTAGCAGTGACCATCACTCCTGGGGACACATGGTAGGCCCAGGGGTGGCGGTCGCCATGCCAAGGTGGCGCTCGCCACCTTCTATGTGGCGCCCGCCACCCCCTGGTGGTGCCATGTCAGGGATCCGCGAGAATAACCCAAGGTGCAATCCCACGCGTTGATCAAAGTCGGTTTGATCCAACGGTGCCGACACAACATCACATGGATCATGGTTTTGTTGCAACCCAACTCCAAACGTGACAACCGACCTCCAAACTTGCAAACCGACCTCAGGAAGCAATTTGGGTCGTCAATCAAGGTCAGTTGGAGAGGGAGGAGTGGCGCCCGCCATTGGATGGTGGCGGCCGCCACCCCCTAGGTGGTGCCCGCCACCCCCTTCACTCCACTTTGCGCCACAACACTTCCACAAGACCCCCTGGTGCTCCTCAGGCTATAAATACCCCCCTAAGCCTCCATTCTACAAGCACAAGCGCAAATCCAAGCCAAAGGCAGAAGATCGCTCTCCACACGCCAGCGCTGCTCTACTGCTTAGCTTAGCTTAGCCTAACTCTAGTTAGCGGGAAGAGAAGTGTCGGGTGGAGCTCAGCAACCGGAGTCTGGAAGAGTCTTCTGGAGCTTCTGGTTTGGTATTGCTCCTTTGTATCTATCTCAAGTACTCTATTCTAATTCAGTTATTTCATATTTCAAGTACTTTGAGTATTTATCTTGTGCTCCTACATTTCAAGTACTAGTTCTTGCTTGATCATTATCATAGTGAGATTAGGTGCTTGATCTGTGGCAATAGGTTGCTTAGTTTATCTAGTGTTAGTCATATCAAGTCTTGTGATTGCTCTGTCGTCTGGTTAAGGTGTCTTTATCTCTGAGCTCGGGTAAAGATACTAAGAATATAGATTAGTCATATCAAGTCTTGTGATTGCTCTGTCGTCTAGTTAAGGTGTATTTATCTCTGAGCTCGGGTAAAGATACTAAGAATATAGATTAAACGAGGTGCTTAGGCTATAGGCTTACCTACAGATATGGCTAAACCTCCGGATAGTTGTGGTAGCACCAGGTGGTGACAGCCCTGGATCGCCTACGTATTCCAACACATTGGGTTTAGTTCTTAAAACGTAAGGCTCGTTGTGCGTTGTGTCAAGTTTAATCGGGAGCGCGTACGCCTCTGTTGCTTGATAAGATAAGACTACTGCTTTATTTACTTTCACCCTATCTTGTTCTTGTCCCAGTTCTAACTATGTTCTTCATGTTCTTAGTTCTAGATCCCATTAGTTTATTTAGTTTAGTCATACCTAGTTTAACCCTTCCATCCACCACACCTTTCGATCATCCACATTAAACCCATTCCAACCATCTATTCCTGCTAGCCATTCATCTCTTCTCCCCTTTCATCAATCTCTTCTTGCCTCTTCTAACTCGATCGTTACACCACCTAGCCTTCTCTTGGGAAAATATAAATTCGACACCTGGTTACTCCTAGGCGAAGTGCTACACACGATAGTTCTATGCGCTTGCAGAATCCCTTTTGCAAACACTCCTGTTTGGCCTGTTGCTAGTGTCGGGATTGACAACCCCGCAAGGCATTAGTATTCAGCCGCTCTAGCGCCACATCCCTAGGGTCACTAAGAATTATCGTTAACCATTTCTGATGTTGTTATCAAGGATAGGCTAATCCCTATTCTTAGTAATTGACGTAAGGAGTGTCAACATCCGGCCTTCGCCAAGTGCCACAACGTCATCGCCTTCTGTCTTGACTTGGCCGATGCAGTCGCACATCCCATGTACTCTTGCTTGTTGCCGCCAAGTGCCAGCTACTGCAGCTGGTCCTCCGGCCCTTCGGTCCATCAGTCCAAGCCTCATGTCCGCCCTTCGCCACTCCCAGTCCATCGGCATGACACGTCTCTACTAGACCTTCACCTCGCCATCGACCATTGCCTCCGAGCTCCAAACCTGCACAACAACACAACCAAGAGACGTGTTGTCCACTCACGCCAACCCGTGAGCCTATTGATCAACCACTCATCACAAAGGGCCAAACCACAAGGGCACATATCAACCTTGTGTTCGCAATCTCCCCCTTGATGAGTGCATTGTCAACACACAACACAAAACACTGGATCAAAAGGAATAGAAAAGAAGGAAGAAAAAGAAGAATGCTCATTCAAATGCCCAAACGTCAGAGAAAAGCCGAAAGAGGGTGATTTGAAATAAGCAAAGCTTGGCCCCCAAAGACATGGGCAACAGCTCGACGCAACCAAGCAAAAGATCGCGGCAAAACTCAATAAAGAGAGAAGACTCGATCACAAGAGCAAAAACTTGGTTCCCAAAGACATGGGCAATGACTTGACGCAACCAAGTCTAAACAAACTAGTCCTCAAGAGCAAGCCTATGTAAAATAGTGTCGGGTACCAAAATAAGGGGTACCCCGGATGGCCCAACAAAAACAAGGGCCCGAACCGGTGGGCGATCCCGGCCCACGCTTGGCCACCAAGGGACCCCCGCCGGGGGAAGTGGCCCGTCGCTTGATAGATCCGATGGCAAGCCAGCTTACCCAAGGGCAAACCGAGGCCCAGGGACGAGGCAGAAAACGCCAAGACACCCCAAACTCCCTGCGTGAGCTCAACCTAGTACCACCCGAAACAGGGGTGGTACCTTAGCCGAGCGTGCTCACCCTGCTTAAACAAGGATGGAGGGCCATTCCGGTCCACCTCCTTATCTGTGACAGCGAGAGAGCCTGGCATGGACCGAGTAATCCGGAGCGCCACACCGCAGGCACCGGCGGTCTAATGATCGCGTCCCCCGAAAGGTCCTCTCAGGCCACTGGTGGTCCAGGCGACCTGTCACGACACAGCGCAGATCGCTCATCACTATCTCCTCAAAAGGAGAACTCGACGGGGTTTCAGGTCCAATAAATTCAACAGCAGTGTCGCGCATGCGAAAACCCACTACCGACTGACTCGCAGGCTAAGGGACCTCGGAGCCCAGTCTACCCCCTGAGGCTCCACGCTCAGGTCTCGGAGGGTAAGTTCCACTTCTCCGCTTCGCCAGAGCCCTCATGCTGAGGCCATAGGCAGCCTTCTCCGCTTCGCCCGAGCCCTCATGCCGAGGCCACAGACAGCCTTCTCCGCTTCGCTTGAGCCCTCATACCGAGGCCAAGGGCAGCCTTCTCTGCTTCGCCCGAGCCCTCACGCTGAGGCCTTGGGCGGCCTTCTCCGACTCGCCCGAGACCTCACGGCCAGGCCTCGGAAAAAATTCAACCCTTCGACCGGAAGCTTCGGCGCAAGACGACAAGTATTGACTCTTGCTAATGTCGTCACTAGGAGTAGACTATGGAATCTATCCCCGGCAACGGCGCAAGAACGGCTTGTTGGTACTTCTTAATGTAAGAAGTAATGCTAACTATTCTTATGACTATTGGTAAATTCCGCAAGCGCATAGAATAAGTCAATTGTAGCACTTCACCCGAGAGTAACCAAGTATCGTATTTATTTCCACAGGGAAGCTACTATGGCAGAACTAACACCAGGACTGCTATGAACAACTAGTGATTCTAGCAGGGTTGATCGAAATGTATGAATGGGGGTTGATTTCTACTACTACTAAAAAGAAAGAAAGACTAACTACTACTAAACTAAATCGGCGGGGTCTGGCCGATGAACAGATTAATGTTTTCCTACACACTTACGAACACAACTAACTTAGCACTAAAGAGTTTATCTAGTTCTTCGAACCGTACACACCCTCTGGACTATTTACCTCAGACGTGCACAACGAGGTTTATGATTTAAGAACTAACCCAACTACGTGGTGGAATTCAAGGCTCCCAGGGCTGTCACCACCTGTTTGCTACCACAGCTATCCGGGGGGCTAGCCACAAACTAAGGTATAATTAGTCTAAGCACCGCGCTTACACTAATATATACTACTCTAATCTTGCGTCCAAAACTAGAGCACTGATTACTCAGCGAAGAACCCAAACTAGATACAAACTAAATACTAAGTTATCTATGATCGAAAGCACTCAACAAGAACAATAAGTAAAGAACTTAAAGTAAATGCTGAAAGTAGAAGAACACTAAGATAAATGAAGAAAGACTTGGAATTATACCAGAGACTTGGAAGATCCTCTATTACAACTTCAGCTCTTCTCTTCTTCACTCTCGCTCTCACTCTAAGTCTCTCAACTAGAGTGTTCCTTCACCAGAGCTTCGCTTACAAGAGAGTAGGACTAATGAGGTGAGGTCTGAGTACAAATGAGCTCGGGGGGTCCTATTTATAGCCTAAGGGACCTAGGGGGTACTTATGGACCTAGGGTTAGATCAGGGGGGCGAGTGTGGTGGCGGGCGCCAGCCCTAGGTGGCGGCCGCCACCCCCCTGACCGTTGGATCCACCGACCTTGCTTCAACGGCAACCAGGAGCTCCAGGGAGGCGGTTCCAAGGTCGGTTGCATGTCCAAATAACCGTCACATGGGCAATTGGGTCATGATCCATGTGACATCCCTTCTTGGCCCTTGGATGCAATGACCTAAGTGATCAATGGCTGCAAATGAGTGTGGCACGCCTCCCCTGGATCAGTGACGTGGCAGGGGAGGAGTTTGGGCCTCACTCCCCTGGCGGGCGCCAGTGAGGGGTGGCGGGCGCCACCCTACCTTGGCCCAAAGTGAGCCCAGGTGAGTGTGCTCGCCTCCTGGTGGGTCCTTTTGGTCATTTTGCTCAAAAACCCTGCAATTTCCTACATTCAAATAAACTTCAAGGACAAGTGGAAATCGTTAGTTTATAAAAGGTTTTTGGTTAATTTTAGTCCCTTGTGTGGTGTTATATGACCTTGTTGGTGCTAAGAATATGACACTTAGTGAGCATCAATAAGCTCCCCCAAGCTTACCTCTTGCTCGTCCTCGAGCAAGCATGAACTTAAATTTTGGAAACTCTGTGTTTTTGTTGTGTATGCCCATATTATTTTCATCACCATGGAATTGGTAGCCTTCCCTGCACTCAAGATTAGAACAAAAGACCAGCAAGAAAGAAGGTTTGTCTTTCCCTTGCCTGTTTTGCTAATCAAGATATGTGGAGTTTTTGCACGTTTTGTTCAAAAAGAAAGCATGCTTAGCAACTTCTATGGCTCACTCAATCACTCATATCTGTATGTGGAAATGGAAGAATTATCCTCTCACTAAGACTTTATGTGGGGTTTAATGGGTAGGATAAAAATGAGCATGCAATGCTAGCATAATTTTGCTAAGTTAGACAAATGGAGCAAAGGAGCAACAAGTCATAGGTTCAGACCAGGAATGTGCAAGTGTGTGGTATTTATTGTGGCTAATACTTTCATGGCACTTCTCTTTTCTATCTCATTTGTGGGATCATGGCTATGAATGAGAGCATTTGCTCTTTTGGATATTCTCTTCTTTCTAGAGCACTTGCTCTTTTGAATTTTCTTTCTAGAGCACTTGCTCTTTTTGAATATTCTTTTCTTTCTAGAGCACTTGCTCTCTCTTTTTTTTTCTTTTCTTTTCTTTAACTACTATAGCCATGTCCCTGAGATTTCATTATGGAGCATGATATTTTGCCATGGAGTATTCCTAACAATGAATGGAAATAAAGGCATGTTGTGTGCGTATTCTCAGTGTAAGAATAGCACTATATAGGTGGGTGCAGGTGAATTCCTTGGTCTAAAAAATATGACAAGTTTCTCTACCATGTCTATCAACAAAGGTCTAACTAGCTCAACACTAACATGCAGCAAGTGGAAGCTCCTACTCTAAGAGTAAAAATTATTTGGCTATGGTAGGACTTTCTTTGCCACAGAAGTACTTAGAGCAAGTTTTTAAATTTTTTTCAAAATAACTACTCCACGAACTTGACTTGCTCAAGTCAAAGTAGAAACTTACTTCCCCTTTACTTAGTCTAATGCTCATGTCTCAAGTTTAGTTCTAGCATACATTCTACCATGATAACTCTAATGCATGGCATACATTATTTTTATTCATTAAAAAGACTTATGATGAGAGCGTTTCATTTATTACTATTTATTTATCATTATTATTATTATATTTTTTTTAACTTAATTAAGCTGGAAATTAACTAAGATAAAACTCAAATTTAAATTACTGAAATAAATATAAAACTGACAGTAATAAAGACGGTAGTGATACTTACCTCTTTGACGGGGGTCCTCTCCCAAGCTGGCTTTTGGCGTGGTTGGGTTACATCCATCCCTGACGACGGTACATGTCGTCCTAGTTCTGCTAGTTCTGCTGCAGGAGAGAAGAAATATTACCCAGTTCTCCACCAGTTTCCTGGCGGAATTCTTGGAAATTTTGGTTCAAGTCGTTCAAGTCCTGACGGATTTCGGCAGTATCCATGGTGAGTCCATTCATTTGGTGCTGAAGATATCCCATATCGCGCATCCACTCGTCCTGATGAAAGGACGAATGGCGAGCGGCCTGTGGCGAGATTCCCCTATGGAACAACTCATCACCACGGCCAGTGTACCGGGTGGATCCTCCCAAAGAGTGGGATGAACTCCCCAACTAGGATGAGTGAAGGGACGCCTCATGGCCGTATCCCCACTGCGGATGTTGCGGTTGCTGCCAGTTCGACCCCCCTGCTTGGTGCGAGCCAGGGGGTGTCAAATGACCATAGTGTGCTGCTCCTCCATACTGCCCTGCATGAAAAGGGTCAAACTCCTGTGCCACCGCTGCGGCTCTTGCGGCCTCTTCTGCTGCACGGGTCTGCGCTCGCGTCCTCCTCCTGGGAACCTGCATGGTGTTCTCTCGAGCCAACCTGCGGTTTTGTTCTGCCTCGGTTTCCAGGGCCAAAAGTAACGTTGGTGCATTCACCAACCAAAGTGACATGTCAGGAAGAGCGATTTTATTCACATAATCTTGGTAGATCATGTGAATCTCACCGGTCTCCTGGTTCTCATGCAAGAGGTGTCCTTGCGAGAAGTGTTCCATGGTCAAAAGGTCTCGGTCACTAGGAATGTAAGAGTATATAGCGGTGTTTAGCAGACCCATGTTTAAAGCCAGTCTAGTTATCCATGATGTCATTTCAATATTTCCAGTGCGTTGATTTAGACCAGTAGTCCGCCATGGCCTTGGCGGGTGATACTTTTATGTGGTTTACTAGAGCATAAAGCAACAGCATTTTGGGCTTTTTAATTGGTCTTAAGTCAGGTCTTGGAAAGAGTGTGATACTAATATATTTGTGGAAAAACCTGAGCGTGGGGTTGTGGATATTACTTGTACGGGGCAAGCCTGGGTTTCTGTTCCCAGCAATACTTTTCCAAAAATCATTTCTATTGAATCCCGTACAGGCAGATTCCAAGCTCAGCAAGCATGAATCATCAAAGTTTAAATTCTTGCTGAACTGCTTCCATGTTAAAGTATGTTCTTCATTAAAAAGCCGAAATTCTATGTGATTAGCAAATATTTGCATTGTGGCCAGAAATTCCATTGTGAGGGGCATGATCCCCTCCTCATTAACCTTCCATGCATCTTCCCATCCCAAGGTTCAAAAAATATAGAGAAACTCATTGTCGATACCAGTGCGACTTAGCAAGTCATCGTCGATGTGGCAGGTGTGAACGAACTCCCTCTCACTGAGGATGTTCCGGGCCTGCCGTTCCCGATCACTCTGCCAGATGATATCATTGGCGGAGTTCAGGACGCGGATGGTCGGTCCAGCCTGGTGTGTGGGCGGATTGTCCCGATCCACCGACATTTCGTTGGTGGATGGAGTACCCCACCCGGCACTCTCCTCATCACTCCCAGCAAAGCGAATGTGAGTGTTCGCCCTTGACGAACTTCCCTCACCCTTACTCTTCTTCTTCTTGCCGGTGAAGAAGTTCTTGAGAGGGCCCATAACCTCCTTGCTAGTGCTCAAGGTAGCTGGTGTTTTTGTGTTTTGAGTGAGGTGTAGGAACTTGCATGGGGTGTGGGTAGTATTTATAGGCTGAGGATGGAAGGGGGAAGGCTGAAGGCTTCACCCCCCTGGCGGGCGCCAAGAATAAGTGGCGGGCGCCACCCCTAAGGCTGCTCTAAGCCCCCTAGGCTTCACCTAATCTCCCTACTAAGCATCTATTTTGCAGAAAATTAATTTGCTTAAGTAAAAATGAAAATTTAAATGGGGGATAAAGACTTACCTTAGCCTAACTTACCTTGGTTAGCCGCTTTGGATTCCCGATTAGTGACACCTTCACGGTGGTTGTGGATGAATGTAAGCACCGACGAACTTTGATGACGGGTGCTTTTCCGGTCGCGGTGTGAACTCGAATTTCTCCTTTCCACTAATGTGGAGCTGAATTTCTCCAGCTCTTACATCAATGGTGGCCTTTGCAGTGCTCAAAAATGGTCGTCCCAAGATCAATGGCGTCCGGTGGTCGGGATTAATATCCAGAACCACGAAATCCACCGGGACAAAGAGATTCCGGATTTTCACCGGAATATTCTCTGCTATTCCCGTGGGATATCGGAGCGATTGATCGGCTAGCTGCAAACACATAGAAGTAGGGGACAAGGTATGATGATTTAATTTATCATATATTACCTTGGGCATGACGCTGACGCTTGCTCCCAGATCACAGAGTGCATGCTCGAAGTGCTGCTCTCCAATTGAACATGCGATCGTTGGGTTTCCTGGGTCCTTCTTCTTTTCTGGGAGTTGGTTTAAAATGACCGCACTGCAATCTTCGGTCAATTTAACCACATCCCTACATGGAATTGGTTTCTTCTTATTGAGCATGTCTCTCAAATATTTTGCATAAGTTGGAACCTGCATAGCGTTAATAAATGGCACATGTATATATAATTTTTGGATTACCTCAACGAATTTCTTGAATTGGTCGTCTTCCGTTGGATTTCTATTTTGATCTGCAAAAGGTAATACATGTGTATCATAGAATTCATGAGGAGCAGTTCGTACCTTGGATGAAGGTTCAGCTGGGGTCTCCTCTTCTTCGTCTTCTTCAACATTAACAATATTTTTCTTTGCAGCAGTATTACTACTAGGAACTAAATTAGGATGAGGTGGATCACGAGTGGATTTATCACCTCTCGTGGTTACAGCTTTTACCTCCTCATAGTATTTAATTTGAGATTTAATGTTATCTACTGTTTGCTCTAATCTCTAATTAAAATTAATTTATTCCTTAAATGCTTCAGAAAAATCTTTCAGATTAGCATAAATTCCTTCTAACATTTTATCATGTTCAATTAATTTATTATTTATGCTATCATTAATTCTACCTTGATTAGAAACTAATTTTCCAATAGGAGAATTAAATACGGAGGTTTGAGGCATACCTTTATTATTCTATTGTTGGATCATTGGAATTGGAGGTTCTCCGTAGCCACCATTATTAAGAAGGGATTTTGCATCCTCTTTCTTAATTTCTTCTTGACCTTCACTTGACGAAGCGGCTCTTTGCTTGGCGTAGTACTGCTTTGCAGCACGATCTCTCTTCTCATTTATTCTTTGCTCTAGCAATTTTACCAAAGTTTGCAGGGTAACAGAATCAACTTGCTTAATTTCAGACATACCTTTAGCACGTTTTTCTGTCCATCCTTGATTCGCCACCATTGTCTCGATCAATTTGGTTGCCTTCTCTACAGTGAGAGAGAGGTATGCACCTCCGGCGGCAGCATCAATGTGTTGTCGAGATTCTTGCTGGAGTCCATGGTAGAAGCTCTGGATCAAGTACCAGTCTTGCATACCATGGTGGGGACAGTTTTCAACATACTCTTGTAGTCTCTCCCAAGCTTCAGTGATTGTTTCTTCGTCTCCCTGTCCGAAGTTGGAAATCTTGCTACGGAAAAGAATAGTTCGACTTATCGGGCAGAACTTGTTGAGGAATTGATCTGCGCATCTCACCCATGTCAGCAGGTGTCCAGAGTTGAAGAGGAACCACTGCTTCGCTTTTTCCACTAATGAAAATGGAAAAAGGCGAAGACTGATGGCATCCTGCGCAACTCCCTGCACAGAAATTGTACTACATATCTCTAGAAAATTCCGGAGGTGAGCGTTGGCATCCTCAGAAGGTTTGCCATTAAATGCAATAGCTTGAGCCATACGTATTAGGTGAGGTTTAAGCTCAAAATCTACATTACTAGTAGAAGGTAACACTGGAATGTGAGCAAGAGCAGGCATGGAATACTCACGGAGTGTTTTGGTCGACGTCGATGTTGATTGATCGTTGGAGCAGCTTGGTTCGTCAGTCACTTTTGACTGGGATTCTTGTCTTGATGAACTCCTTTCGCGAAACTCCAGGTTCTTCATCGGAGGAGTGAGATTAGCTCTCGCTCTCCTAAGAATGGCCTCAGGATCTTCTTGATAGTCGCTCAGAAGATTGAATCCGGCCATGACTACTTGAACGATCACAAACAACGAACAATATATATACCCGCTAGAACTACGAGGGTTAATTCAATAGAAATCACAAAGAATTAATTCTAGCCAATTGCTTCCCCGGCAACGGCGCCAGAAATGCTTGTTGACTCTTGCTAACGTCGTCACTAGGAGTAGACTATGGAATCTATCCCCGACAACGGCGCCAGAAAGGCTTGTTGGTACTTCTTAATGTAAGAAGTAATACTAACTATTCTTATGACTATTGGTAAATTCCGCAAGCGCACAGAATAAAACAATTGTAGCACTTCACCCGGGAGTAACCGAGTATCGTATTTATTTCCACAGGGAAGCTACTATGGCAGAACTAACACCAGGACTGCTATGAACAACTAGTGATTCTAGCAGGGTTGATCGAAATGTATGAATGGGGGTTGATTTCTACTACTACTAAAAAGAAAGAAAGACTAACTACTACTAAACTAAATCGGCGGGGTCTGGCCGATGAACAGATTAATGTTTTCCTACACACTTACGAACACAACTAACTTAGCACTAAAGAGTTTATCTAGTTCTTCGAACCGTACACACCCTCTGGACTATTTACCTCAGACGTGCACAACGAGGTTTATGATTTAAGAACTAACCCAACTACGTGGTGGAATTCAAGGCTCCCAGGGCTGTCACCACCTGTTTGCTACCACAGCTATCCGGGGGGCTAGCCACAAATTAAGTATAATTAGTCTAAGCACCGCGCTTACACTAATATATACTACTCTAATCTTGCGTCCAAAACTAGAGCACTGATTACTCAGCGAAGAACCCAAACTAGATACAAACTAAATACTAAGTTATCTATGATCGAAAGCACTCAACAAGAACAATAAGTAAAGAACTTAAAGTAAATGCTGAAAGTAGAAGAACACTAAGATAAATGAAGAAAGACTTGGAATTATACCAGAGACTTGGAAGATCCTCTATTACAACTTCAGCTCTTCTCTTCTTCACTCTCGCTCTCACTCTAAGTCTCTCAACTAGAGTGTTCCTTCACCAGAGCTTCGCTTACAAGAGAGTAGGACTAATGAGGTGAGGTCTGAGTACAAATGAGCTCGGGGGGTCCTATTTATAGCCTAAGGGACCTAGGGGGTACTTATGGACCTAGGGTTAGATCAGGGGGGCGAGTGTGGTGGCGGGCGCCAGCCCTAGGTGGCGGCCGCCACCCCCCTGACCGTTGGATCCACCGACCTTGCTTCAACGGCAACCAGGAGCTCCAGGGAGGCGGTTCCAAGGTCGGTTGCATGTCCAAATAACCGTCACATGGGCAATTGGGTCATGATCCATGTGACATCCCTTCTTGGCCCTTGGATGCAATGACCTAAGTGATCAATGGCTGCAAATGAGTGTGGCACGCCTCCCCTGGATCAGTGACGTGGCAGGGGAGGAGTTTGGGCCTCACTCCCCTGGCGGGCGCCAGTGAGGGGTGGCGGGCGCCACCCTACCTTGGCCCAAAGTGAGCCCAGGTGAGTGTGCTCGCCTCCTGGTGGGTCCTTTTGGTCATTTTGCTCAAAAACCCTGCAATTTCCTACATTCAAATAAACTTCAAGGACAAGTGGAAATCGTTAGTTTATAAAAGGTTTTTGGTTGATTTTAGGCCCATGTGTGGTGTTATATGACCTTGTTGATGCTAAGAATATGACACTTAGTGAGCATCAACAACAAGCGCTAGGGGGACCCGCGAATCCCGGGCCATTCATGGCTCCTCCAGCACGTCTACGATGTATGGGTCAAGACGTGGTTCAGGACTCGCACCATCCCCACGCTCAGAACGACGGGACAAAGGGACTCATCACTGCACCGCCATAGTAATGGACGTGCGTGGCCACGATGACAAGGACGACCGGCCATGCTATTACAGTAGAATCACAGTAGCACGCTCCTACCTTTGGCTTAAAAATAAGAGCGTCCGTGTACTATCTCATTGTAACCCCATGCCCTCCTTGAGACTATAAAAGGAGGGGCCAGGGGACGCCTTAAGACAAAAAAGCCACCACGAAAAACAGCCATCGAGCAAGGCGACGGGCAATCCACAACCCACACACGCACACCAGCAACACTCGGTTGCAACTCCACCTCTTTCTGTGGATACATGGGTGTATGCCGGATCTTGAGATGACGAGTGATTGTCAACTGGTATGATGTGCATGTTCTTTGGCTTGTGTTGTGCAGGTGTCGAGCATAGAGACGGTGATCGAAGGCAAGGTGAAGGTCAAGTAGAGACGTGTCGTGCCGATGGACCCAGAGCGGTGAAGGGCAGACGTGAGGCTTGGACTGATGGACTGGTGGCCTGAGGATCGGTCGTGGTGGCTGACAGCCTGGGGCAGCGACAAGTGAAGACTTGCGGATGGATAGGGTGCACGGGCGGTGCATCCCTCTACGGCGTCGGTTTGGTGGTTGAGCCACAGAAAACCCACCGAGTGGACGGTTTCCAGGTTTGGGCCTCAAAACCTGGGTACGGCCGGTTTCCGAGTTTGGGCCATAAAACTCGGGCTGAGGACGGTTTCCAGGTTTGGGCCTCAAAACCTGGGCGCCGGTGGGTTTCTGAGTTTGGGCCACAAAACTTAGCCAATGGACGACAAGTTTCCCAGTTTCGGCCTCAAAACCGGGGGAAGGCTCAGGTTTCCCGGTTTCGGCCTCAAAACCGGGGGCGAGGTCCGTGAAAAGGACGAGCGGCGTGAGGCGGCACGTGGCGGCATCCGGTGAGGTCGCGTCGAGGCGAAGCTACCTGATGTACGGGCGTGGTCGTCGGATCAACATCAACTCTGAGTTGGTCAGGAATACCCTTAGGGTTAGCCTGCTCGCTCATTAGCTATAAGGGTAGAAGGGGAATAATTGTATTATGCTATATAAGGAGAGGCCACCCCTGCCTCCAGACTATCTCAGCCATTGCTATTTTCATTCTAGGGTTTCTTACTTCCCATTCCCTGTTGTAGCTACTGAGATCCACAAAGACGGTGAATCATACCTCTGTGTATTTGGATTTTGTAGAAACAGGACCGGATTCCCGTTGTCTCCTCGTGGGGATGATTTTCGGCTGGAAATCGTGGTGGTGTGTTCTTGAGTTGTTCTTCGCGTTCACTTTTTCTCCACGTTTTTCCCCATCGATCGATCTCTCTCTACGGTTGTTCGTTTTCGATTCCGCTTGTTGCTACTTGTTCTTTACGGTGAGGGGAACATTTCCACCGAAGGAATTCAACTCTAACCACACGAGCAAGTAGATCGATTGGTTTTCATTTTGGATCGACTTTTCTCTTGTCTTCTCCCAAAGTTTTTTGATTCATCGATTTGAAGATAGGTTCGAGCAATGATCTCCTAGGAGTAGCTCACTATCCTCCTTGTGACTCTTTTCACCAAGTTTGAGCCCTAGTGGTTTCGTTTTGGGTGAGATCGAGTCGAATCGGTGGACGAACTTCATTGTTTCAGGGTGACCGGATGCATGAGTCTGGATGACCAGACGCTAGGTTGTGAGTCCGGTGGTTGAACATGTTCACAGCTTTTTCTTCGCGACTTGACCGGACGCTCGACTTGCTTGTGACCGGACGCACAGAGGGTACTGTTCATTGCCTGTCTGTGTTGACCGGACGCACAGCTTGTGATCGGACTCTGGTTTTGGTTTTGACCGGACGCATGTTCACAGTGAGTCCGGTCCAACTCAGAGAGCATCCAGAACGCTCCTGAGCTGACCGGACGCTCATCAGAGTTCGGTCAGTGCAGTTTCACACGCTTTCGTCTGCAGCTCGTTCGTTCGTTGTCGGTTTTGTTTTCCGGCTTTTACGTTTGATATCTAGAGTTGTGTAGTGTCCCGCTGTGCTTCTTGGAAGCGTACACCCTACATATAGGGTCGAGGACACTATCAAGCTCTAGGTTTGCTCTTGGGGTTGACTCTCGGGACAGTGGCTACAAGTTTCTAAAAAGAAATCTAAAGCTCCCATTCACCCCCCTCTGGTCGCCTTTGTGTAGAACTCTCGGTCCTTCAATTGGTATCAGAGCAGGTTAAGGATCTTCCACCTTAGCCGGTTCTAGATCCACAGAAGGCGACATGGATCGCGGCGTGGGCAAACCGCCATTTTTCGATGGGACGAACTATGCGTATTGGAAGATACGCATGTCGGCCTATCTTTAGAGCATGGGTGCTTCGATTTGGGATATTTGCAACTCTGCTGATTACGTGGTCTTGGCTGCTCGTGTGACTCAACAGCAGATCGATGAGCACGATGCCAATAGCCGAGCCCGTAATGCTCTTTTCTCCTATTTGAGCATGTCTGAGTTTGATCGCGTTTCTCACCTCGCTACGACTCGGGAGATTTGGGCGACTCTCATGCGTTTTCATGAGGGAACCACTCAAGTCAAAACCCGTCTCTACGAGTCACACAAGCGAGAGTATGAGAACTTTCGACACATGCCTGACGAGAGCATAGAAAGTTTATTCGCTCGCTTTCAGGTGATTGTCAACAGGATCAGGGCTAACAACGAGTTGTTGCCTTTCGACGATCATGGGAGAGCTCTCAAGCTACTCCATACTCTTGATCGATCGGTGTGGGATTCCAAGGTTCAGGCGATCATCGAATCGCCTACCTATGAGACTCTCACCTGCGATGAGCTCTTTAGTAAGCTCAAGTCCAGTGAGATTGACGCCATGGCGGGGGCTTCTTATGAAAATCCTTCTAGCCCGTCGATAGCTTTGGTTTCTGGCTCTTCTGCTAACCCCTCTGGAGGCTTTGCATTGTC
This sequence comes from Coix lacryma-jobi var. lacryma-jobi, assembly GCA_009763385.1. NCBI lineage: Eukaryota > Viridiplantae > Streptophyta > Magnoliopsida > Poales > Poaceae > Coix > Coix lacryma-jobi. Next base: position 89,596,120 of record CM019822.1, on the reverse strand, counting down.
TTCTCTTCTTTCTGTCACAGAGGAGCAGCTGGAGTTCATGGCAGACGACGAGTTGGCTCTGTTAGCCAACCGGTTCTCGCGGTTCCACAACAACCGCATGAACCATCGCCACGGAGGAGGACGAGGTGGTTGCTACGAGTGTGGAGGCTCGGACCATTTCATCGCCAATTGCCCGAAGAAGAACAAGCAAGCTTTTGGCAAGGCGGATCACGGCCACAAGTACGACTCCGGCAAGCTCAAGGAGAAGTACGTCCCCGCAAAGCACAAGCGAAGGGGCGGCTTCAACAAGGAGTACATCAAGGAGAAGTACTTGGAGAAGGCCCAGGCCAAGCAGCATGCCTTCTTCGCCATGCTCAGCGACGTCGATGACTCGGACAATGACTCCACCTCTTCAAGCGATGATGAGTCCGAGAAGAAGAAGATCAAGGACAAGCTGAACGGTATGTGCTTCTTCGCCGACGACGAGGGCTTCTGCACCATGGCCCTCGGTGATGAGGTCAACTGCGAGATGGAGGAGATCCCTCAGAACGACGATGACGATGACTCCTCCCAAGTACCTCAGACCCCCGATGAGCTTTCTGCTGAGGTCGATAAACTTACTGCCGCCGTCCTTAGTCAAGATAAGCTGCTTGGGCGTGCTGCTAGAGAAAGGAAGGAGTTTAGGCAGAAGTGGGAGGATGCAGTGAAGGAGCTTGAGTCTGTCAAGTCCACCGTTGTCGTGACTGAGGAGGATGAGTGTGAGATGTGCTCCAAGCACATGACTGACCTTCTCACCTTGAGGGGGAAGTATGTTGCTTTGGTTGGAGAGATGGATGAGCTTAGGGATAGACCCGTGTTGTTGGGTGCGTGCAAGTCTTGTGCAGGCTTGCAATCCGAGTTGGCAGAGAAGAATGCCAAACTTGTGTCTCTTGAGAAGGCCAGCTCGGATAGCACTTGTGTGTCTAGGTGCGTTTTGTGTGAGGGCTTGGAGATGGAAATTGTGAATGTGAAGCATGACAAGATGCAAACCGAGGAAGAAAACACATACCTTCGGACCATCTTGTCATGGGTGTCTAGTGGTGAGCCGCAGCTTGGGATGATGATTGCCCAATTCAAACGTGCTGCTAGAGGTCCTGGTGTTGGTTTTGCTCATGGTGTGGAGAGTGCTACATCTTTTGGGAAGGTTGGAGAGTTTAGTGGTCTTAAGCCGAGTGAGAAGCCCAACTCCACCACTACTCCCAAACTAACCAAGATTCCACCCAAAGAGCCTCTCAAGCCGAACACCAAGGATGGAGTGTTTATGGAACCTCCAAGAGCTCCACCCAAGAAACAGACATGGGCTCCAAAACCAAACCACCTCAGGAACAAGCTAGACACTATGCCACCAATCCATGAGGAGCTCATGCCACAAAAGAACCAAGTGATCCACACCCAATACCGTGAGTACCAACAACCCCCTATGAGAGCGGTGAGGTACCACTGTGAGCACTATGTGAGAGATGGACACTTGAGGGAGTTTTGCTTTCGGCACAAGAGAGAGGAGCGCCGTGCAAAGGAGATGAACAACTCGGACATGTACCATCCTTTCCATGATGTACATGCGCCGAAGGTTCAAAGGAGGGTTGCTAGGCCTAGAGGTCCAATGCCTCAAGGTCCTAGGCCGCAAGGAGGATGTGCCCGACGGGATCCTACTTTTGTAGGCTATGGACCCCGTGGCGGTGGCTTTGTTGTTGAGCGTTACCCCCCCCCCATCGTGTTTTGACTATCGCGATGGACGATTTTCCCTTAGCGGACCACGTTTTCCTTTGCGTGGTGATCGCTTTCCCTGTAGGCGTGCTAGGAATGGTTTTTCTACTGACCGTTCTTTTGAGCAGCCGGGACAACACTGGTATACTTCCCATTTTACTCACCCCAGTGTTGGACCGTATGCTCACCCTATGTCTTTTTATTGATGTAGGTAAGATGATTGTTGAACGTTTGGTTGGTGGATTCCGGGTGCTCAAGGCATATGACTGGAAACTCCAAGTGGTTCTCCAGTCTTAGCCCAGTCACCGGAAAGGAGTCTATCACCTTCGGTGACAATAGCAAAGGTAAGGTGCTATCCCGTGGCTCTATGCGAGTTAATGAGAATTTTGTCCTTCGTGATGTTGCTCTTGTTTCGAACTTGCATTTTAACCTTCTTTCAGTTTCGCAACTTTTTGAGGACGACTATGAGATTCATTTTAAGCCGAATCTCAGTCGTATTTTAGATCCTCAGGGCAATCTTGTATGTTTGATTTCACCCTTTGGGAAAGTCTTTCATGCGAATTTCTCGGAGTCATTTGGAATTTCTCGTTGTCTTTTGGCTGGACCCTCCTCTTCTGATCTTTGGAAGTGGCATAGGAGACTTGGTCACCTGAGCTTCGACTTGCTTGCAAGGCTTAGTTCACTTGGCTTAATCCGAGGATTGCCCAAGTTGCACATGGAGAAGGATCTTGTTTGCCATTCTTGTAGACATGGAAAATGGTTGCCGCTCCTCACCATCCTGTGAATCAAGTTATGACCAAGCGCCCTGGAGAGCTTTTGCATATGGACCTTGTCGGTCCGGCTCGGGTGAGCTCGGTTGGTGGGAAGTGGTATGTGCTTGTTGTTGTTGACGACTTTTCAAGATATTCGTGGGTTTTCTTTTTAGCTGAGAAAACTGAGACTTTCCCTTTTACTCGCAATCTGATTTTGCGACTTCAGAACGAGTTCCCTAAGAACTCGATGAGAGCTATTCGTAGCGATAATGGTTCCGAGTTTAAGAACTCGGATTTTGAGAAGTTTTGTAACTTTGGGTTTAGAGCATCAGTTTTATTCCCCCTACACACCGCCACAAAATGGTGTTGTAGAGAGGAAAAATCGAACCCTTGTAGAGATGGCCAGAAAGATGCTCGATGAGCATAGGACTCCTAGGCGGTATTGGGCCGAGGCTATTAACACTGCATCCTACATTTCCAATCGCATTTTTCTCCGTGCTTTCTTGAAGAAGACTTCTTATGAGTTGCGATTTCGGAAGCAACCCAAAGTGAGTTATTTTAGAGTTTTTGGTTGCCACTGTTTTATACTCAAGAAAGGCAATTTGGACAAGTTTGAGTCTCGCTCTTCTGACGGTGTATTTTTGGGTTATGGTAATCATACTCGTGCATATTGTGTACTTAACCTTGATACTAACCGAGTCATGGAGACATCCGATGTCACCTTTGACGAGACCATGCATTGTCCTTCTTCTATATTTGAGCTCTTTTTGATGATGAGGAAGAAGGTGCTGAAGGGATTGATGATCCAGCACTTCCTCCAGTTGTTGTGCTGATTGGGTCGACTTCGACCACGACTGTTCGCGGCCCCGACCCATCTTCTTCCACTACATGGGGGTCGTGTGATCCACCACCTCGGGCTATAACGCTTGTATCCGAGGAGGCACCAGCTACTGTTGAGGGGGAGGTCACTTCTGCAAGGGAGGCGCCACGACACATTCAGCGCCAACACCCACCTCAACAGATGATCGGTAGCATAAACGAACATGTCACTCGGTCAAGGTCACAACAAATCTCTCACTTTCCTCATTCTGCATTTGTTGCTGATTCTGAACCCCGAGATGTTGGACACGCTTTATCTGATCCGGATTGGGTCAATGCCATGCATGAGAAGCTTGAAATTTTTGAGAGAAATCGGGTTTGGGTTCTTGTCCCTCTTCCTCCTGAGTTTCACCCTATTGGGACAAAATGGGTTTTCAAAAATAAACAAGGAGAGGATGGCCATGTTGTGAGAAACAAGGCCAAACTTGTAGCCCAGGGGTATAGTCAGAAGGAGGGTATAGACTATGAGGAGACTTTTGCTCCTGTAGCTCGTTTGGAGGCAATTAGGATCCTCTTGGCTTTTGCTGCATCCAAGGGTATCAAACTTTTTCAAATGGATGTCAAGAGTGCCTTCCTAAACGGCTACATAGAAGAAGAGGTGTATGTGAAATAGCCCCCCGGTTTTGAAAATCCCAAGTTTCCAAACCATGTTTTTAAACTTCACAAAGCTTTGTATGGTTTGAAACAAGCTCCTAGAGCCTGGTATGATAGGTTGAAAACCTTTTTGCTTGCTAAGGGTTTTAAAATGGGATGTGTTGATAAAACTCTCTTTCTCCTCAAGCAAGGCAATGATACTCTTTTGGTTCAGATTTACGTGGATGATATCATTTTCGGTGGTTCTTCTCATGCTCTGGTTACCAAGTTTGCAGATACTATGAGCAGGGAATTTGAGATGAGCATGATGGGCGAGTTGATGTTTTTCCATGGGTTGCAAATCAAGCAATCCCGAGAAGGGATGTTTGTGCACCAGGGCAAGTACACCAAGGACATATTGAAGAAGTTCGATATGGGTGAGGCCAAGCCTCTTCCAACACCCATGTCGACCACGATGGCCCTTGCGGATACATGGGTGTATGCCGGATCTTGAGATGATGAGTGATTGTCAACTGGGATGATGCGCATGTTCTTTGGCTTGTGTTGTGCAGGTGTCGAGCTCGGATACGGTGATCAAAGGTAAGGTGAAGGTCAAGTAGAGATGTGCTGTGCCGATGCACCCGGAGCAGTGAAGGGCAGACGTGAGGCTTGGACTGACGGACCGGTGGCCTAAGGATCGGCCGTGGTGGCTGACAGCCGGGGACAGCGACAAGTGAAGACTTGCGTGTGGACGGGGTGCACGGGCGGTGCATCCCCTCTACGGCTTCGGTTTGGTGGTTGAGCCACAGAAAAACCACCGAGTGGACGGTTTCCAGGTTTGGGCCTCAAAACCTGGGTGCGGCCGGTTTCCGTGTTTGGGCCACAAAACTCGGGCTGAGGATGGTTTCCAGGTTTGGGCCTCAAAACCTGGGCGTTGGCGGGTTTCTGAGTTTGGGCCACAAAACTCAGGCAACGAACGACAGGTTTCCCGGTTTCGGCCTCAAAACCGGGGGATGGCCCAGGTTTCCCGGTTTCGGCCTCAAAACCGGGGGAAGGTCCGTGAAAAGGACGAGCAGAGCGGTGGCGGCACGTGGCGGCAATCGGTGAGGTCGCATCGAGGCGAAGCTACCAGTTGTGCGGGCGTGGCCGTCGGATCACCACCTACCTCGAGTTGGTCAGGAATACCCTTAGGGTTAGCCTGCTCACTCATTAGCTGTAAGGATAGAAGGGGAATAATTGTATTAGGCTATATAAGGAGAGGCCACCCCTCCCTCCAGACTATCTCAGCCATTTGCTACTTCCACTTAGGGTTTCCTGCTCTCCCACATCCCTGCTGTAGCAACTGAGATCCGCAGAGACGGTGAATCATACATCTGTGTATTTGCTTTTTGAGGAAACAAGACCAAAATCTCGTTGTCTCCTCGTGTGGAGAAGTTCCGGCTGGAATTTAAGATCGATTCGCGTTTTGAGCTGTGTTCTTCGCGTTTTGCTTTTCGTTCTCTCGGTGATTTGCTTCGTTCTCTCACTCCGAGGAACGATTTTCAATTCCGTTTGAACTAAGTTGTTCTAAATCATGAGGCGCACCTTTCCACCGAAGGAATTCACCTCTAACCTCATGAGCTAGTAGATTGATCGATTTTCCTTTCGAATCAGTTTTTGTCTCCCTTGCCCCGAATTCTTCCGATTCACCGATTTGGAGTTAGGTTCGAGCCATGATCTCTTAGGGGTAGCTCACTAACCTCCTTGGAACTCCTCATACCAAGTCTAAGCCTTAGAGCTTTTGATTCGGAGGAGATTCGGTTGAATCTATGGAAGAATAGTGCAGTTTCGGGGGCATCGGACGCTGGACTCGGGGGCATCAGACGCTGAGTTCGTCACATCGGACGCTCAGGTGCCACGTGTCAAAGAACAGTGTTTTTGAAGGAGCATCGGACGCTGACCATCGGACGCTCCGTTGCCATCGGACGCGTCCAAGGGTTGAGCATCGGATGCTGAACTGTCACTGTAGCCAGCGTCCGATGGCTATGCAGTGAGGTTCCAGATTGGGTCATTTTGCATCGGACGCGTCCGGTGCTTCTGAGCGTCCGATGCAGTGAGTTTTGCACTGTTTCGTCCGCAGTTTGCTCGTTCGACTTCGGATTTGATTTTGGGTTTTTGCGTTGGATTTCCGACTTCGTACTCTACAGAAATCGGGCTTCCCGCTTTGCCAAATAGCCTGAATCCCCCGAGCAACGCAAGGAGGAGGTTGAGGTTACCCAAAGTCCATCCTGTCACTAGTTGACTTGCGTGAACTTGAGTGAGGAGGTTTTTGTGGTGTCCTGCTGTGTTCCTAGGGAACATCCACCCATTCTCTTGGGTCGTGGACATCACGCGCATCGGTTTTGCACTTGGGGTTGATTTTCTGGGACAGAGGCTAAAAGTTTCTAAAACGAAATTTAAGGCTCCCATTCACCCCCCCACCTCTAGTCGCCTTTGGTAGCATTCTCGGTCCTTCAATTGGTATCGGAGCAAGTTAAGGATCTTCCCCCTTAGCCGGTTCCAGATCCACACAAGGCGACATGGATCGCGGTGTGGGCAAACTGCCGTTTTTCGATGGGACAAACTATGCGTATTGGAAGATACGCATGTCGGCCTATCTTTAGAGTATGGGTGCTTCTGTCTAGGAGATTTGCAACAAGGCTGATTACGTGGTTTTGGCTGCTCGTGCTACTCAGCTGCAGATCGATGAGCACGATGCCAATAGCCGAGCCCGTAATGCTGTTTTCTCATGTTTGAGTATGTCTGAGTTTGATCGCGTTTCTCACCTCCCCACGGCTCGGGAGATTTGGGCGACCGTCATGCGCTTTCATGAGGGAACCACTCAAGTCAAATCCCATCTCTACGAGTCGCACAAGCGGGAGTATGAGAACTTTCAACACATGCCTGGCGAGAGCATAGAAAGTTTATTCACTCGCTTTCAGGTGATTGTCAACTGGATGAGGGCTAACAAGGAGTTGTTGCCTTTCGACGATCATGAGAGAGCTCTCAAGCTTTTACACACTCTCGATCGGTCGGTGTGGGACTCTAAGGTCCAGGCGATCATCGAATCGCCTAACTATGAGACCCTCACGTGCGACGAGCTCTTCAGTAAGCTCAAGTCCAGTGAGATTGATGCCATGATGAGGGCTTCTTATGAAAATCCTTCCGGCCCGTCGATGGCTTTGCTTTCTGGCTCTTCTGCTAACCCCTCTGGAGGCTTTGCTTTGTCTTCTCTTCTTTCTATCACAGAGGAGCAGCTGGAGTTCATGGGAGATGACGAGTTGGCTTTGCTCGCCAATCGGTTCTCACGGTTCCACAACAACCGCATGAACCGTCGTCGCGGAGGAGGACGCGCTGGGTGCTATGAGTGCAGTGATCCGGATCACTTCATCGCCAACTGCCCAAAGAAGAACAAGCAAATCTTTGGCAAGGGTGATCATGGGCACAAGTACGACTCCGGCTGGCACAAGGAGAAGTACACCCCTCCCAAGCACAAGCGGAAGGGTGGCTCAACAAGGAGTACATCAAGAAGAAGTACTTGGAGAAAGCCCAGGCCGAGCAGCGTGCGTTCTTTGCCACGCTCAGCGACGTTGACGACTCGGATGACGACTCCGCTGCATCAAGCGATGACGAGTCCGAGAAGAAGAAGAAGATCGAGGACAAGCTGAACGGCCTCTGTTTTTTCACCGACAACGAGGGCTTCTGCACCATGGCCCTTGGCGATGAGGTCAACGATGAGCTGGAGGAGATCCCTCGGAATGATGACGACGACGACACCTCTCAGGTATCTCAAACTCCTGACAAACTCTCTGCTGAGGTTGACAAGCTTACTGCTGCTCTCATTAGTCAAGATAAACTGCTTAGGCTTGTCGCTAGGGAGAGAAAGGAGTTTAGGAGAAAGTGGGAGGACGCGGTGAAGGAGCTTGAGTCTGTTAAGTCCACCATTGTCATGACTGAGGAGGATGAGTGTGAGATGTGCTCCAAGCACATGACTGACCTTCTCACTTTGAGGGGGAAGTATGTTGCTTTGATTGGAGAGGTGGATGAGCTTAGAGCTAGATCCTCAGTGCTTGGTGCGTGCAAGTCTTGTGCAGGCCTGTAATCCGAGTTGGCAGAGAAGAATGCCAAGATTGTGTCTCTTGAGAAGGCCAGCTCGGGTAGCACTTGTGTGTCTAGGTGTGCTTTGTGTGAGGGTTTGGAGATGGAGATTGCAAACGTGAAGCATGACAAGATGCAAACGGAGGAAGAAAACACATACCTTCGGACCATCTTGTAATGGGTGTCTAGTGGTGAGCCGCATCTCGGGATGATGATTGCCCAATTCAAGCGTGCTGCTGGAGGTCCAGGTATAGGCTTTGCTCAGGGGATAGAGAGTGCTGCGTCTTTCGGCAAGATTGGAGAGTCTAGTGGTCTTAACCCGAGTGAGAAGCCCAACTCCACCACTACTCCCAAACTTACCAAGATACCACCCAAAGAGCCTCTTAAGCCTAACACCAAAGATGGAGTGTATGAGGAACCTCCGAGAGCTCCACCAAAGAAGCAAGTGTGGTCTCCTAAACCCAACCACCTAAGGAACAAGCTAGACACAATGCCACCTATACAAGAGGCGCTCATGCCACAAAAAGGCAAAGTGATCCACACCCACTACCGTAGTACCAACAACCCCCTATGAGAGCGGTGAGGTACCATTGTGAGCACTGTGGGAGAGATGGACACTTGAGGGAGTTTTTCTTTCGGCGCAAGAGAGAGGAGCGTTGTGCAAGGGAGATGAACAATGCGGACATGTACCATCCTTTCCATGATGTACGTGTGCCGAATGTTCAGAGGAGAGCAGCTAGGCCTAGAGGTCTAATCCCTCAAGGTCCTAGGCCTCAGGGAGGTTTTGCCCGGCGGGATCCTATTTTTGCAGGATATGGACCCCGTGGCGGTGGCTTTGTTGAGCGTTACCTTCCACCGCGTTTTGAGTATCGCGATGAACGCTCTTCCCTTAGCGGACCACGTTTTCCTGTGCATGGTTATCGCTTTCCCCATAGGTGTGCTAGGAATGGTTTTTCGACTAATCGTTCTTTTGAGCAACCGGCCCAACACTGGTACTCTTCCCATTTTACTCACCCTAGTGTTGGAGCGTTTGTTCACCCTATGTCTTTTTATGGATGTAGGTAAAATGATTGGAGGAAATTTGGTTGGTGGATTCTGGGTGCTCAAGGCATATGACCGGAAACGCCAAGTGGTTCTCCAGTCTTAGTCCAGTTGCCGGAAAGGAGTTTATCACCTTCGGCGACAATAGCAAAGGTACAGTGTTGTCTCGTGGGTCTGTGCGAGTTAATGAGCACTTTGTGTTGTGTGAAGTTGCTCTTGTTTCTGACTTGCATTTTAATCTTCTTTCTGTTTCACAACTCTTTGACTATGACTATGAGATTTGTTTTAAGCCGAATCTCAGTCGCATTTTGGATCCTTAGGGCAATCTTGTATGTTTGATTTCGCCCTTTGGGAAAGTCTTTCGTGCGAATTTCTCGGAGTCTTTTGGAATTTCTCGTTGTCTTTTGGCTAGACCTTCCTCCTCTGATCTTTGGAAGTGGCATAGGAGACTAGGTCATCTGAGCTTCGACTTGCTTGCAAGGCTTAGTTCACTTGACTTAATCCGAGGATTGCCCAAGTTACACATGGAGAAGGATCTTGTTTGCCATTCTTGTAGAGATGGGAAAATGGTTGCTGCTCCCCACCATCTTGTGAATCAAGTTATGACCAAGCACCCTGGAGAGCTTTTGCATATGGACCTTGTAGGTCCGGCTCGGGTGAGCTCGGTTGGTGGGAAGTGGTATGTGCTTGTTGTAGTGGATAACTTTTCGAGATACTCGTGGGTTTTCTTTTTAGCTGAGAAAACTGAGACTTTCTCTTTTGCTCGCAATCTGATTTTGCATCTTCAGAACGAGTTCCCTAAGAACTCGATGCGAGCTATTAGAAGTGATAATGGTTCCAAGTTTAAGAACTCGGATTTTGAGAAGTTTTGTGACTCCTTGGGTTTGGAGCATCAGTTTTCTTCCCCCTACACACCTCCACAGAATGGTGTTGTAGAAAGGAAAAATCGGACCCTTGTAGAGATAGCCAGGACGATGCTCGATGAGCATAGGACTCCTAGGCGATATTGGGCCGAGGCTATAAACACTGCATGCTACATTTCCAATCGCATTTTTCTCCGTGCTTTCTTGAAGAAAACTTCTTATGAGTTGCGATTTGGGAAGCAACCCAAACTGAGTTATTTTAGAGTTTTTGGTTGCCACTGTTTTATACTCAAGAAAGACAACTTGGACAAGTTTGAGTCTCGTTCTTCTGACGGTGTATTTTTGGGTTATGGTAATCATACTCGTGCATATCGTGTACTTAACCTTGATACTAACCGAGTCATGGAGACATCCGATGTCACCTTCGACGAAACCATGCATTGTCCTTCTTCTAGATTTGAGCGTGCAGGTGATCATGAGGTTGGTGAACCACTTTTTGATGATGAGGAAGAAGGTGCTGAAGGGATTGATGATCTAGCACTACCTCCACCTGCTGTGCCGATTGGGTCGACTTCGACCACGACAGCACGCGGCCCTGACCCTTCTTCTTCTACTACATGGGGGTCGTGTGATCCACCACCTCGGGCTGTACCACTTGTACCCGAGGAGGCACCAGCTACTGTTGAGGGGAAGTTACTTCAGCAAGGGAGGCGCCACAACACATCCAGCGCCAACACCCTCCTCAACAGATGATCGGCGACATCCACGAACGCGTTACTCGGTCTAGGTCACAACAAATCTCTCACTTTGCTCATTCTGCATTTGTTGCTGATTTTGAACCCCGAGATGTTGGACACGCTTTATCTGATCCGGATTGGGTCAATGCCATGCATGAGGAGCTTGAAAATTTTGAGAGAAATCGGGTTTGGGTTCTTCTTCCTCTTCCTCCTGAGTGTCACCCTATTGGGACAAAATGGGTTTTCAAAAACAAACAAAGAGAGGACGGCCATGTTGTGAGAAACAAGGCCAGACTTGTAGCCCAGGGGTATAGTCAGAAGGAGGTGATAGACTATGAGGAGACTTTTGCTCCTGTAGCTCGTTTGGAGGCAATTAGGATCCTCTTGGCTTTTGCTGCATCCAAAGGTTTCAAACTTTTTCAAATGGATGTCAAGAGTGCCTTCCTAAACGGCTACATAGAAGAGGAGGTGTATGTGAAACAACCCCCCGGTTTTGAAAATCCCAAGTTTCCAAACCATGTTTTTAAACTTCACAAAGCTTTGTATGGTTTGAAACAAGCCCCTAGAGCGTGGTATGATAGGTTGAAAACTTTTTTTGCTTGCTAAGGGTTTTAAAATGGGATGTGTGGATAAAACTCTTTTTCTCCTCAAGCAAGGCAATGACACTTTGTTGGTTTAGATTTACGTGGATGATATCATTTTTGGTGGTTCTTCTCATGCTTTGGTTGCCAAGTTTGCAGATACTATGAGCAGGGAATTTGAGATGAGCATGATGGGCGAGTTGATGTTTTTCCTCGGGTTGCAAATCAAGCAATCCCGAGAGGGGACGTTTGTGCACTAGGGCAAATACACTAAGGACATATTAAAGAAGTTTGATATGGGTGAGGCCAAGCCTCTTCCAACAACCATGTCGACCACGACGGCCCTGAATGCGGACAAGGATGGAGAAGTTGTGGACCAGAAGGAGTACCGGAGTATGATCGGGTCGCTGCTGTACCTGACGGCGACACGCCCGGACATTCAGTTCGCGGTGTGCCTTTGCGCGCGCTTTCAGGCATCGCCACGCATTTCTCACCGTCAGGCGGTCAAGCTGATTATGAGGTACCTCTATTTCACACCTGAATTTGGGATTTGGTATTCTGCTTCTTCCACCCTCTCCCTTTGCGGTTACTCTGATGCCGATTTTGCTGGTTGCCGACTTGAGCGCAAGTCCACTTCTGGGACTTGTCAGTTTTTGGGTTCTTCTCTTGTATCTTGGTCTTCTCGCAAGCAGTCTAGTGTCGCACAGTCTACCACAGAGGCTGAATATGTTGCTGCGGCTAGCTGCTGTTCAAAGTTGTTGTGAATGATGGCCACTTTGCGTGATTTTGGTCTGAGTTTTTCTCGAGTTCCTTTACTGTGTGACAGCACGAGTGCGATTAGCGTTGCTAAGAACCCCGTGTTGCATTCTAAGACCAAGCACATTGATGTGCGCTTTCATTTCTTGCGAGACCACTATGAGAAGGGTGATATCGACCTTCACCATGTCGATACTCATCTTCAGTTGGCAGATATTTTCACCAATTCTTTGGACCAATCAACCTTTGCTAGGTTGAGAGGTGAGCTTGGTGTGTGTTTCCCCTTTTAGTTGGGGGGAACATTTTGGTTCTTGTATCATAGACTGACCTCTTTTATTTTGTTCTTGTTTAGTTTTTGAATTTCATCATATTTGCATCTTTATCTTTTCGAGCTTCATGTCTATAATCTGTAGAATGAATCTATGCTCTGATTAGTGTATGCTCCGATGATATATGATGATGCTTGTAGCTTAGGCTCTTCTTGATCACTTATACATGTTGTGAGCTGAGCTATTTTTCAGAACTATGAATATGTTTAATGCAACATAAAATTTGAAAAATGTTCACCATTGAGATTGGCAACTAGCATGTGTAGAATGTGTTGGAGTCACTTGTGCTATTCCTATATGCTAGGTTGCTATGTCTCTAGTTCTGAGTCTTTCACTTGCTTGGTGTGTTCATATTCTGTTAAAAGTTGAACCAAGTCTAAGTGAATTGAAAAGATCGAGATGAGATTACTTGACAACACATCACGGTATCAAGACTGTTTCTCATTGCACATTGAGTCAAACTTGAGCCGTGTAGTGTAAGACTGAAACCGTTGCTTCAAGCTTCTGATTGCTTATGCATAGGCTTAGCTCGGTTGAAAAGTTAGGCAATGTCAAGTTTTCAACCTCTCGCAATCACATGCTGAAAATTCGAACTTGTGTAATCACCGCTGCAACTCCGATAATATTTTGAAGGCACAAGTCTATGTTTCATTCTACAGCATGATGATTGAACTTTGCTAGGGGTAGTTCACCTTGTATACATATTTAGCACTTGTGTAACTTCTTGTCTATACATGTTTGGTGCTATTTTGATGGTGAAACCCTTTCTAAATGACTTCAAAACTGCTCACTTTGCTCATATGTTCATATTTCGTATTCTGTGATCAGTTTGAGCATTTGCTGACATTTTTACTTGTTGTTGAGTCGTCAGATCAGCACTCTTTAAAGCATCTATTCTTTCTATCAACTATATACCTAAAGCTGCTAACCTGCATTTGTGACATATGCATTTGCTCTTGCATTTCGAATCCTTTTTGTTTAGCCTTGTTTTGTGCATTTTCATCTAAGGGGGAGAAATTTGACAAATCATGTTCCTAGTTGTGTGCACTATTGAAGGGGGAGTTTGAGTTTGCTCGCTTGTTTTATTTGACAAGATTTCAATTGGTTTGGAGCGATTCTCAGCTAGTTGTGTTGAGCCTTTGCCTCTTTCTGGAGGGACTAGCCGATTTACTCAGTTTTGGCTTCCTTGCTCTGGACTTCTCGCTAGCGGTGTTGAGCCCATTCTGCCTCTTCTTGAGGGCTAGCTTTGCTTTGCTTGGTTGCGTCGAGCCATTGCACATGTCTTTGGGAACCAAGTTGTGTCGCTCACTCCATTCGACTTCTCTTGGCATTGCTTTGCTTCTTGTCGATTGGTTGAGTTCGCTTCCTTCTTCTTCTTTCCTTTCTACTCTATATGATTTGTGTTGGTAGTTGACAATGCACTCATCAAGGGGGAGATTGCGGATACAAGGGTGTATGCCAGATCTTGAGATGATGAGTGATTGTCAACTGGTATGATGCGCATGTTCTTTGGCTTGTGTTGTGCAGGTGTCGAACACAGAGACGGTGATCGAAGGCAAAGGTGAAGGTCCAGTAGAGACGTGCTATGTCGATGGACCCGGAGCGGTGAAGGGCGGACGTGAGGCTTGGACTGACGGACCGGTGGCCTGAAGATCGGCCGTGGTGGCTGATAGCCTGGGATAGCGACAAGTGAAGACTTGCGGGTGGACGGGGTGCATTGGCGGTGCATCCCACTACGGCGTCGGTTTGGTGGTTGAGCCACAGAAAAACCACCGAGTGGACGGTTTCCAGGTTTGGGCCTCAAAACCTGGGTACGGCCGGTTTCCGAGTTTGGGCCATAAAACTCGGGCTGAGGACGGTTTCCAGGTTTGGGCCTCAAAACCTGGGCGCCGGTGGGTTTCTGAGTTTGGGCCACAAAACTCAGCCAATGGACGACAAGTTTCCCAGTTTCGGCCTCAAAACCGGGGGAAGGCTCAGGTTTCCCGGTTTCGGCCTCAAAACCGGGGGCGAGGTCCGTGAAAAGGACGAGCGGCATGAGGCGCCACGTGGCGGCATCCGGTGAGGTCGCGTCGAGGCGAAGCTACCTGATGTACGGGCGTGGCCGTCGAATCAACATCAACTCTGAGTTGGTCAGGAATACCCTTAGGGTTAGCCTGCTCGCTCATTAGCTATAAGGGTAGAAGGGGAATAATTGTATTATGCTATATAAGGAGAGGCCACCCCTCCCTCCAGACTATCTCAGTCATTGTTGTTTTCATTCTAGGGTTTCTTACTTCCCATTCCCTGCTGTAGCTACTGAGATCCACAGAGACGGTGAATCATACCTCTGTGTGTTTGGATTTTGCGGAAACGGGACCGGATTCCCATTGTCTCCTCGTGGGGACGATTTTCGGCTGGAAATCGTGGTGGTGATTCATGTTCTTGAGTTATTCTTCGCGTTCACTTTTTCTCCATGTTTTTTCCGTCGATCGATCTCTCTCTACGGTTGTTCGTTTCTGATTTCGCTTGTTGCTACTTGTTCTTTACGGTGAGGGGAACATTTCCACCGAAGGAATTCAACTCTAACCACACGAGCAAGTAGATCTATTGGTTTTCGTTTTGGATCGACTTTTCTCTTGTCTTCTCCCAAACTTTTTCGATTCATTGATTTGAAGATAGGTTCGAGCCATGATCTCCTAGGAGTAGCTCACTATCCTCCTTGTGACTCTTTTCACCAAGTCTGAGTACTAGTGGTTTCGTTTTGGGTGAGATCGAGTCGAATCGGTGGACGAACTTCATTGTTTCGGGGTGACCGGACGCATGAGTCGGGATGACCGGACGCTAGGTTGTGAGTCCGGTGGTTGAACACGTTCACAGCTTTTTCTTCGTGACTTGACCGGACGCTCGACTTGCTTGTGACCGGACGCACAGAGGGTACTGTTCATTGCCTGTCTGTGTTGACCGGACGCACGGCTTGTGATCAGACTCTGGTTTTGGTTTTGACCGGACGCATGTTCACAGTGAGTCTGGTCCAACTCAGAGAGCATCCAGAACGCTCCTGAGCTGACCGGGCGCGTCTGATCAAACCTGACCGGACGCTCATTAGAGTCCGGTCAGTGCAGTTTCACACGCTTTCGTCTGCAGCTCGTTCGTTTGTTGTCGGTTTTGTTTTCTGACTTCTACGTTTGATATCTAGACTTGTGTAGTGTCCCGCTGTGCTTCCTGAAAGCGTCCACCCTACATCTAGGGTCGAGGACACTATCAAGCTCTAGGTTTGCTCTTGGGGTTGACTCTCGGGACAGTGGCTACAAGTTTCTAAAAAGAAATCTAAAGCTCCCATTCACCCCCCCCCTCTAGTCGCCTTTGTGTAGAACTCTCGGTCCTTCACTTTGGTTGTCACGAGACTTGGGGGAGTTCCCCCTCTCTCACTAGCTTGTACCCCTACTACGAGCACCCCGGTGCAAGATAACACGACCTCTCCCACCTCACTAGACGTAGGGCCTCCGTTTGCCCGAACCAGTATAAACTCCTTGTGTTCTTCTTGCATGACCATTCTGGGCTAGGGCCACGCAGATACAAATTCACTCATCGGTGTTAGGACCCCCCCCCCCCGTTTTTGAAACACCGACAAATACTCAATGCTTCCCTTAACTAAAAAGGGAAACACACACCAAGCTCATCTCTCAACCTAGCAAAAGTTGAGAGATCCAAAGGCTTGGTGAATATGTCTGCAAGCTAATTGTGGGTGTCTACATGCTGCAAGTCGATGTCGCCTTCTCGTAGTGATCACGAAGAAAGTGAAAGTGAACATCGATGTGTTTGGTCTTGGATTGGAGAACTGGGTTCTTTTCTACACTAATTGCACTTGTGCTATCACAAAGCAAAGGAACCCTAGCAAAATCTAGACCAAAATCACGCATAGTAGTGACCATCCACAACAACTGCGAAGCACAGGACGCGGCAGCAGCATACTCGACCTCAGTGGTAGACTAGGCTACGCTAGACTGCTTGCAGGAGGACCAAGACAGAAGAGAAGAGCCAAGAAACTGACAAGTACCAGAAATAGACTTGCGCTCAAGCCATCAACCGGCAAAATCCGTATCGGAATAACCACAAAGCAAGAGGGTCGAAGAAGAAGAGTACCAAAGTCCGAACTCAGGAGTGTATCGGAGGTACCTCATGATGCGCTTGACCTCCTGCTTGTGGGATGTCCGAGGGGACGCCTGAAAGCGAGCGCATAAACACACTGCGAAGTGTATGTCTAGCCTCATCACTGTCAAGTACAGGAGGGAGTCGATCATGCTCCTGTACTCCTTCTACTCCACGAGCTTTCCATCCTCGTCTACGTCCATCGCAATAGTCATCACCATGGCCGTCGTGAGAGGCTTGGCCTCGCCCATGTCGAACTTCTTCATGACGTCCTTCGTGTACTTTCCTTGATGCCCGAACGTCCCTTCTCAGGTTTGCTTGATTTGCAACCCGAGGAAGAAGGTCAACTCACCCATCATGCTCATCTCGAACTCCCTCCTCATAAGATCTGCAAATTTGGCAACAAGTGCATGAGAAGAGCCAACAAAGATGATATCATCCACGTAAATCTGAACTAAAAGGTTGTCATTGCCTTGCTTGAGGACAAACAAAGTCTTATCTACCGTCCCCATTTTAAAACCGTTCGAGAGCAAAGAGGCTTTCAAACGCTCATACCATGCTCTGAAGTTTGTACACATGGTTTGGAAACTTGGGGCTCTCGAAACTAGGAGGTTGCCTAACATAGACCTCGTCCTCTATATACTCGTTTAGGATGGCACTCTTGGCATCCATTTGGTAAAGTTTGAACCTGTTTGAAGCAGCAAAGGCTAAAAGGATTTGTATGGCCTCTAAATGAGCTACAGGGGCAAAGGTCTCCTCATAATCTATCCCCTCCTGACAAAAGCCTTGGGCAACTAACCTAGACTTGTTCCTCACTACCATCCCATCCTCACCCTGTTTGTTTTTGAAAACCCATTTGGTACCTATAGGGTGACATTCTAGTGGAGGTGGAACTAGTGCACAGACAAGGTTTCACTCAAATTTCTCTAACTCCTCATGCATGACATTGACCCAATTAGGATCAGAAAGAGCGTGTCCAACATCTTTGGGCTCGAAAGAAGCAACGAATGCAGAATGAGCAAAGTGAGAGAACTCATACGCATGCGACCGCGTGACTCGTTGGTCGATACCGCCGATCATCTCCTACGGGGGGTGGATTTTGTTAGAATGTAATTGTAACATAACAGCCCATATTGGGCGTAATGGCCCATTGGCCCTGTACACATTGTAACCCTAGCCGATTAGGCTATATAATGAAGGTCATCCCCCCTGATTAGGGTGTGCGGTGTTTCTAACATGGTATCACGAGTCTCATGGCCCTGATTTTTGGGTTTCCTTTCCTGGCTTCCGCTTCCTCCTCTGCCCGTGCGCCCTGCTCTAGGGCGTGCGCCACCGCACCACCAGGTCGTGCCCGCCTTCAGTCGCGCCGCCGCCTTGGCCGCCCGCTCTAAGCCGCCCTTGCCGCGCCCCTGCTCTGCATGCACCGCCTCTGCCGCGGGCCCCTGCTCCGATCGCGCCACCCCTGCCGCGCATCTGATCAGGTCGCGCCGCCCGTCTCTGCTCCACCATGACGACCTTGTTGGGTGCTTCCGCCACCTCTGATGCCCTTGGCTCCCAGTCCTCCGGCGCTATGGGGGCGGATGCCTCTGCTTCTTCCTTCTACGCCTCCGTCAACGTGAAGCAGCACGTCCCAATTGCCCTCAGCCTCGAGCATGCCAACTACTCCAAGTGGAAGGCGTTCTTCACCAACCTTTGCGCCAAGTACGGGTTGCTCGGCCACACTGTTGGCACGGAGGCTGTGCGCCCGGCTGACCCCGCGTGGTCTCAGCCGATGCCTGCATTCGTAGCTGGATGTACAGATCCATCAATGACACCGTCCTCGACCTCGCCATGGAGCCTGATCACGACGCGCGCGCTCTGTACGTCCCCATCGAGGCCATGTTCTAGGCCAACAAGGAGGCTCGTGCTGTCATCCTCGGGCAGGAGTTCCACACCATGTCCCAGGGCGACCTCTCCATCGATGGCTACGCCTAGCAGATGAAGCACACCGTCGATGCCCTCCGGGAGGTTGGTCACACCATCTCCCCCATGCAGCTTGTGCTCAATATCCTGCGCAGCATCAACCCCCGCTTCGCCAACACCGCCGACATCATCACCAACACGCGTCGCCGCTCCCCGACTTCAGGTCCATCACCAACATGCTCTCTGTCAAGGAACTTCGCCTTGGCATCGAGGGCAAAGAGGCTTCGGCCTCAGCCCTTGCTGCCTCCACAACGTCCTCCTGCACGTCGTCGTCCTGCCGGTTGAAGGGTCGAGATGGTGGACTAGAGGGGGGTGGTCCTTTCTAAAAATAATTGCATCGGCTAACCGAAACAAATACGGAATTAAAACTATCGGTCTAGCCAAGACTACACCCCTCTACATAAGTTCTTTAGCACCTTATAAAAGATCCTAAACAAGGCAAATAAGGTGTCGGGCTAGTTAGAGCTCACCTAAACAATTCTAGCTTGCAAGGTTACACAAACCTAAGCAACTGGTACTCAATCAACCGGGGAGCTCCTACACATGCCACTAAGCAAAAGCACAAAGCCTAAGCTCACTAGCAATGCTCAATAACAAGGCTACACAAGCCAAATTAGAGAGCTCAAATTACTTAGCTACACAAACTAAGCAATGTGACTAACAAGGCTACTCAAGCCAATTAGTCACACAAGAGAGCTACTTCTAAGCTACACAAGCAAAGAAGGTAACTAGCAAGCTATATAATCTAAAAAATTACAAGAGCAACTACACAAGCACAATATATATGAAAGTAAATACAAGCTTGTGTAAGGCGAATGCAAACCAATGGGATGAACAAGGTTAACACGGTGATTTTATCCCGAGGTTCACTTGGTTGCCACCAAGCTAGTCCCCGTTGAGGCAAGCCCAAGGTTGCCGCCGATCCTCTTGCTAGTGGTGACCCTCAAGTCACACTCTCCACCATGGAGTGCTCACCAAGAGCTCTAGCTTCCAATCCAGCCGTACCACTTGGCGCTCTTCGCACCTCTCTCAACTAGAGTTGCTCTTCGCGATCCCCGTGGGGCGAGCACAATGCCCCTCACAAAGCCTTCTCCGGAGCCACGCACAATCTTCTTGCGGGCTTCACAACGGAGACACAATCACCAAGCCGTCTAGGAGGTGGCAACCTCCAAGAGTAACAAGCACCACCGGCTTGCAACACGAACACCTAGTGCCAACTCTTGCAATCTCTCATGCACCGCACTAGAATCGCTCTCTCACTTAGCGGATATGATTAGCACTAATCCCAAGTGAGTTGGAGGGCTCCCAAGCACTCTCACACAAGAACACTAAGTCCCCAAGGTGCTCAACCTTCCCCAAGGGCCGGCCACACCTTTATTTATAGAGGGGAGCAACCAACTAGCCGTTTTCCTCTTTTTTTTGAGCTCCAGAAGGCCTACCGGAAGTTCCAGTGGGAGCCACCGGTACTAGCGGTCAGCTGATCGGTACTTCTGGTCGCTGACCGGTACTTCCGGTCATGACCTTAAACGCCCGTTGGAGAAGAAAAAACTACTTCCGGGCACCTGACCGGTACATCCGGTCAACGACCGGTAGTACCGGCCTTATGGCGGTACTACCGGTAGGCCAAAAATGGCCACTAACAGAGAGCTTGTGTGCTGCCTCTGAACACTGGTACTACCGGCCTCTGACCGGTACTACCGGTCGACCACCGGTACTTCCGGCTGCAGCCTGAGCTCCACGCTAAAATGACCATAACTCTTAGCTCCGAACTCTGATTTCGATGATCTTGGACATTTTGGAAAGCTTATTCAGAGGGCTACACATCCCTCATGAACACATGATCCAAAGAACAAAGAATCAATACAGTTTTCCAATCCAAGAGCCATCACTTCTCTTTTTCAACCAATTTTTTCTCCACAAACTTCTCCAACTTCTTCTCCTTTGTAAATGTGCCAACACCACCAAGTGTACACCATCATGTGCATGTGTGTTAGAATTTTCACAATCATTTTCAAAGGATTTTCACTTTCACTCACCACGCCACTAGATCCTAGTAACAACGCAATGTTCTATCGCTCAAGTGGCACTAGATGACCGATATGCAAACAAGTTTGCTCCTCTTGATAGTACGGCCATCTATCCTAAACCCGGTCATAATCTTCTCTACACACCTATGACTGGTGAAATGAAATGCCCTACAATTATACCTTTGCCTTGCGCATTCCATTCCGTCTCCTCCATTGTTGATGCAACACATGCACCAACCTATCATCAAATGCTATGATCCACTTCATATCATCACATGGCCTCCATGGTCCATCGATCTTGACCTGACTTGCTCTTCACCATTGCTTCGGTCCTTCGGCGCCAAGTCTTTGCTCAAGACTCCCGACACTCGGTACCAACGGCTTCAAAGCCTCCTTCTTGCCCTTCACTTCCGCAACCGGTCTATCAAGCCAAGCCTTGCCTTGATCTTCACCATCTTAGCCATATGACCACATGTCATGTCACATATACAATAAGCTCCTTCATCACATGTGTACCTGTGGACTAATCTCCTATGTATCTCACATAAACGCAATTAGTCCACCTAAAGTTGTCACTCAATTACCAAAAACAAACTAGGACCTTTCAATCTCCTCCTTTTTGGTAATTGATGAGAACTCTACAAAGATATGTAAATTAAGCTTATTCCAAGCTAGCATTTCACAAGAATGTAAATTGCTAACTTGGTTTGGATTCTATGTTACTTATCCAACATTAAGACCACATAAAAATATTTGGATAAGCACCATACAACCCGACTTGGTACTGTTAACTCCCCTACATGTGTGCTCAATTGGTTTGGTTTCAAGCTTGCACACATGCATAAATATGTAATTTGTGGGAGTGTTAGCACTATTAAGTGATGATAAGGTATATAAGATAGAATTGTACCTTTGTAGCATGCATACCACATTTTAATTCATCCTTAGCATCAACCTTGCTAGAAACAAGTGAAACTAGATACCACGTGAGATCAACATTATAACCAAGGTTCTAGTTACCACTTGCTACACTAAGACTAAGCTTTAAATACCAATTGAAGGAAAACAATCATCAGCCAAGTCTTAGCTCTAGCAAATATTGCACACAACCATGTAAGAATTTAGAACATATGCAATGCAAGCAAGCAAGCAAATAATGCACAAACAAATGCATCAATCATGTATTCATGAGCTTGCTCCCCCTACTTGTGTGCTTTCTTTGTCCAAGAATTTTGATCCTTTTCCATTGTTCAATCTTGCTCCCTCTTGATTCATGTCCATTTTCTTTTCTCCCCCTTTGTCCTTGACATATCTTTGCCACAATTTCTCCCCCTTTGTCATCAATGACCATAAAAGGCATGCTTCTCTTGATACAAAGGATTGCACTAGGGTAGATAGTTGAGACTTGAATCTTGTATTTTTTATGGACACCACCATATGTGTTGGAATGACACCATGTGTAGGATCTTTGACCTTGATACCAATAGGTGGGGCACCTCCCCTATGTCATAGCATGGGTCATCCAATTGATAAGCTTGAGCTCTTGTTGGTGAGGGATGCTTTGCTTGATTTGATCACTTAAAGTTGAGGATCACTTGACATATTTGTAGGATACCATTTGAGAGCTTGATCTAGACACCACTTGGTAAATATCACTTGAAAGATCATGTACCATTTTGAAGAGATACCATGTGAAGAAATGATGAGTCTAGATACCACTTGAATGAAAGTATAAACTTGATATCCATTTGCATTATTGTCTTCTTCTTGAAATCTTGTCATGAGCCCCTCATTTGAGACTTGAACTATTAAATTTGCACAAGATATCTAACTCGATTTCCTCTAGAGTAAGCTTCTTCACACATCTTTCAATGGTTATCTTACTCGCATTGAATTAGACACTTGAATGCTCATTTTCTAGATCAAGTACTTGGGTTCACTAGCTCATGAACAAACTCATATACTAACCACTAGATCATATAGTCAATCAAGCAATAGTGGTAGGCTATGAATTTAAACTTTTCATTTGTTATGCATGATCCTATTAAGCATGTACTATATGCACTAACCGCATACTAATAAGGGATGAAATGATCATGCACATTACAATGATACCTTTGCTATCTTGGAGTAGAGGATAGTCATTATATTCCAATTTGCTCCATGATAGCAATGTGAAGTCCATTTGTAAGCTTGGTGAAGACCAATAGATACCAAATATGAATTCCATTCTTCACCCATATGAATTAAGAACCACTAATGATCAAGTGCACTATCTTTGTTGTGGTTGGCTTGCTTCTTCATTTGATCATGGCTTGCATGTGAATACCAACTAAGATCTTCATATGATTTGGTCTCTATTTGGGTGTTCCTTGTTGTCTTTGATCAATCTCTTAATTGTTTCAACTAAGTATCTCCAATGACACTTTAGATCACCACTTCCATGTTAGCCTTCCAAGCCACATGCTCGGTTAACGTACAAAAGGCGGCAAGCCCCTACAAAAGGGAGAAGTGACCTCTCTCCAAAGAATCATCCTTGATACTCACTTCAATTGACTTTGTTTGATTGATCCATTTGAACTCTTCTTAAAATGTGACTTTGGATCTTTCTTTGAGTTCTTTTCTTTCTTCCAAATGATCTTCAATTGAAACTAGAACTTGATCTTCATCTTTATCTTGATATTGGTCTTGATCTTCAATTTGAGTACCAAATTGTGTGCCAAATACACTCCACAATCAAGTGACCTTGTACTCATCTTTGTCATGCTTCTAACTCATATCAAAACCAAACATAGGCCCCTCAAACACTTGTAAACATGATTCCAACTTGAGGGCCTTTCAATCAAAGTGACTTGTGATCTATCCAATGATTGTCACTTATATGGCAGATTCTGTCCTCTTCAATGAATTGATCATATCTCTCAATATATTTATCCAATTGCCATGAAATTTGGTGGAGATGTGCCTCACTAAGTGTTTTAGCAACCATAAACATTTGAGCTTTATTGGACTTCTAGATTGCTACCAGATTTCACATCTTTCCATACTACTACATGCTGAAAACTGCTGCACTATAGTTGATAAGATCCACTCCAAACCCAAAGCTTCACTTATCTAATCATCATGAGATTTTTACAGAAACTAATACCATAAGTGTAGAGTATGTGTACCAAATTTTAAGCTAATCCAAATAGATTTGATCATTCAGATAAGGCAATCATCATAGCTAGCTCAGATTTCAAACATTGGACAGATTTCAACACTTGAGCTATACGTCTTCAAATTGAATCAAACTTGAGATAAACTTGCTTGAACATCAACACAAGACATATATCCATGCAAATCCACTTACTAAAGGTCATCTTGTGAACATATCCAATCAAAATAACTCAAACTTGATCACTAAGCAATTTATCCATTCAATCATCTTATAGCAAGCAACATATGCATATATATCCAATTCAATCAACTCATATGCATCCAAATGAATGTGATCAAATAGAGATATACCTTAGAAGCGCATGATCATCCAATAGCAAGCTTCTTCATCTATCATTTGCAAGCCATCAAATAATTCCAATAAATCACCACAACTAAAATATGACACTTGTATTTTGTAGCACTTTGGACTTCACTTTATTTGACTTGGCATTGGGTTTGGATGTGCACTAAGCTTCTTTACTTGACTCAATCACATGATGAACAATATGGAATAAATTGAATCACGTCTTCAATGCCATGGTACCTACACACATTCATCCACTCTTTGATGGTACCCAAACTTGTTTGGGTCCTCTCAAGTTAGGTGCAACATACTTAGGCAATGTCTTAGTATGAGTAGAGGGAAGTTTTGCAATAGCAACCAATGTGGTACCATTGTCATCCTTTCTAAGCACAATATCATCATCAATTGAAATGGGCTTAGAATTTTTACCTAGGGGACATGAATTAGCCATGTGTCCCCTTTCCCGGTATGAGTAGCAAACTCTCTTTGATTGAGCCTTTTCTTCCTTGCTCATGTGTTGCTTCTCATTGCCTTGCCTCTCATGAGTTGCTTGAGCCTTCTTCTCAAGCTTGTTAGGACACTTCGAGGCAAAGTGTCCCATATCACCACACTTGTAGCACTTGATGTGAGCCAAATCTCTCTTCTTATCTTGATTATTGCTCATCATCATCTTGGCATCTTGGATATGAGTTGGATGCCTTGCTCTTGCCACCCCTTCTTGTTTTCTTCTTCTTCATCAAGTCACCATCATGATGGTTGTTCTTGATTTGAACTTGGGGCTTCATCATTGGCTTCTTGGTTGTGCAAGATTTGGCAAGATGACCCATCTCATGGCATTGGAAGCACACAGAACGAGAGAGCTTATTTTCTTCTTGCCTCTTCATTTCCTTGCCCTTGCTCTTGTTCAAGCCAATGCCACTCTTGTCACCATAGCTTCTTTGATTCTTCATCATATGCTCGAAGGTGACTTTGGAATTGTAGCACCTCTCTAATTTGTTTCTCAAATTCTTCACTTCACTTTTGAGCTCATTGTTCTCCTTCAAAAGGTTAGTCTCACAAGACGAAAATAAGACCTCTACGAGAAAACACGCCGCCGCACCTAGGGCGTGACTGCAGCCGCCACCGCCGCCTCTGCCTTCTTCACCGTTGGTCCCCCTCCCTCCCCCTCTGGTATCTCGCCGGAGGTCGGAGGGAGTGGGGATCCATCGTTTTTAATAAGTTTTCTAGTAGATCGAGTCTTCTAGAGTTAGGGTTTCTCCATGCCAAGGACCTTGGTATTGGGGGTGTATTTCTTCCTCCTCCTTCCGAGCGACGGCGAGGAGGTAGGGTGGATCTGGTCTCTCCATGGTGGCTCTTTTGAAGATGAGGGCGACAACTTCGGCGTCAACATCTATATCGACAAGACAACATGGAGACTTTTGTTTTCGGGCTTCGGCATCAAGATGGAGATGATGTCGCCGCCATGGAATAATTTTCTTTGGTCCCTTGTTCATTTTGTTGTGGTTGGATCTGGCCACGATGAAGGACTAGGGAGAATAATTTTTAGATCAGTCTTCCTCATTCTTCGGTGGCAGAAAGAAGAAGAAGGAAGACACAAGGAAGAAGAAGAAGTTTCTCAACTCCGCTTGCAGGAATGTTGGCCATCCGTTGGGCATCTGTTCTTAGGCCAAAAACAACTGTTTCCGAGTATTTGCCTGTGCAGTCATCTATACGAAGCGTCAATCAGGTTTGGATTTGAGAGTTTGAGCCTTTCACAGCGTGGGTATAATATAGATGAGAATCAGTTTCTGGATACATGTTTTTTCCAAAGTACCTGTAATACGATGATGTACCCAGCTATAATTTAATACAATTCTTCTTTCGACTCAAAAAAAGGTTAGTCTCACAAGACATAGAAGTAGAACAAGCATCTATATGTGAAGAACATGGCATAGATAATAAATCATCACAAGAGGTGGATACACGCTTCTTCTCTACATCACAAGGGTTAGCAACAATATGTGATTGATCATTTGACCCAAGTGATGAGCTCTCACTAGTTTTAGTTTCTTCTTTGAAAAGCTTATTAGTGAGAAAAGCATGGTCTTGTACCAAGTTATCATGAGCAACACTAAGTTCCTCATGAGTCAATTTTAGCTCCTCATGTGAACAAGTAGTAACACAGAGTAGATGCTTTTGTTGTTCACATGTGTCTTTTAGAAATTAGTTTTCATTTTTCAATTTCACAGTTTTAGCCAACTCATTTTCTAAAGCTTTAGCAAGTCTACATACAAGCTCAAAATTTGGATCATCACAATCAACAACCACATTAGCAATTGATACCTTAGTGTCACCGTGTGACATGAAGCAATGTGATGTAGATGGAGAGCTTGTAGAGACATCACTCTCATAGCCATCATCATCATCATCATCATTTTCATCATCAAGTGAGCATGGAGTAGCATCATTAATTGCATCACTTGAGCTTGGCCCATCATCAACAATCTTATCAAGTGAACTTGTGGATTGATCATCATTTTCATCACTTGACCATGAGGTGGAGCAATTCTCCACAACCACCAAGTTGTGGTCATGCTCAACATCCTCATGCGCCTCCTCCTTGGGCTCATCAACATCATCATTGGAGATCACCGCATATTTCTCATTGAGATAAATCCAAATCTCATGGGCGGACTTCAAGTCCATGATCTCACCAAATATGTTGTCCTCCATAGATTGATAGAAAATGTTAGTAGCTTGGCAATCGAGATGTAGGCATTTTTTTTGTGCTTGAGTTGCATTCTTTCTATCCAACACAATAGAAAGGCCCACATCTACGATCCACCACATTTGAGGACTAATAAACTTAAAATTGCATATCATCCAATTTTTCCATCGTGTAAAGTGTGTGCCATCAAAAATGTGTGGACACTCAACATCTATCCCATAAGTCGCCATCCTCTCTTATCGGCGAAGACCACAAATGAGAGACCTCGCTCCGATACCAATTGAAGGGTCGAGATGGCGGACTAGAGGGGGGTGAATAGTCCTTTCTAAAAATAATTGTGTCGGCTAACTGAAACAAATGTGGAATTAAAACTATCGGTCTAGCCAAGACTACACCCCTCTACATAAGTTCTTTAGCACCTTATAAAAGATCCTAAACAAGTCAAATAAGGTGTCAGACTAGTTAGAGCTCACCTAAACAATTCTAGCTTGCAAAGTTACACAAACCTAAGCAACTAGTACTCAATCAACTGGGGAGCTCCTACACATGCCACTAAGCAAAAGCACAAAGCCTAAGCTCACTAGAAATGCTCAATAACAAGGCTACACAAGCCAAATTAGAGAGCTCAAATTACTTAGCTACACAAACTAAGCAATGTGACTAACAAGGCTACTCAAGCCAATTAGTCACGCAAGAGAGCTACTTCTAAGCTACACAAGCAAAGAAGGTAACTAGCAAGCTACACAAGCTAACTAATTACAAGAGCATCTAAACAAGCACAATATATATGAAAGTAAATACAAGCTTGTGTAAGGGGAATGCAAACCAACGAGATGAACAAAGATGACACGGTGATTTTATCCCGAGGTTCACTTGGTTGCCACCAAGCTAGTTCCCGTTGAGGCAAGCCTAAGGTTGTCGCCGATCCTCTTGCTAGTGGTGACCCTCAAGTCACACTCTCCACCATGGAGAGCTCACCAAGAGCTCTAGCTTCCGATCCGGCTGGACCACTTGGCGCTCTTCGCACATCTCTCAACTAGAGTTGCTCTTCGCGATCCCCGCGGGGCGAGCACAATGCCCCTCACAAAGCCTTCTCTGGAGCCACGCACAATCTTCTTATAGGCTTCACGATGGAGACACAATCACCAAGCCGTCTACGAGGTGGCAACCTCCAAGAGTAACAAGCACCACCGGCTTGCAACACGAACACCTAGTGCCAACTCTAGCAATCTCTCATGCACCGCACTAGAATCGCTCGCTCACTTAGCGGATATGATTAGCACTAATCCCATGTGAGTTGGAGGGCTCCCAAGCACTCTCACACAAGGACACTAAGTCCCCAAGGTGCTCAACCTTCCCCAAGGGCCGGCCACACCTTTATTTATAGAGGGGAGCAACCAACTAGCCGTTTTCCCCTTTTTTCGAGCTCCAGAAGGCCTACCATAAGTTCCGGTGGGAGCCACCAGTACTAGCGGTCAGCTGACCGGTACTTCTGGTCGCTGACCGGTACTTCCGGTCATGACCCTAAACGCCCGTTGGAGAAGAAAAACCCACTTCCGGGCACCTAACCGGTACTTCCGGTCGACGACCGGTACTACCGGCCTTATGGCGGTACTACCGGTAGGCCAAAATGGCCACAAATAGAGAGCTTGCGCGCTGCCTCTGAACACCGGTACTACCGGCCTCTGACCGGTACTACCACCGGTACTACTGGTCGACCACCGCTACTTCCGGCTGCAGCCTGAGCTCCGCGCTAAAATGGTCATAACTCTTAGCTCCGAACTCCGATTTCGATGATCTTGGACATTTTGGAAAGCTTATTCAGAGGGCTACACATCCCTCAAGAACACATGATCCAAAGAACAAAGGATCAATACAGTTTTCCAATCCAAGAGTCATCACTTCTCTTTTTCAACCAAAGTTTTCTCCACAAACTTCTCCAACTTCTTATCCTTTGTAAATGTGCCAACACCACCAAGTATACACCATCATGTGCATGTGTGTTAGCATTTTCACAATCATTTTCAAAGGATTTTCACTTTCACTCACCACGCCACTCGATCCTAGTAACAACGTAATGTTAGATCGCTCAAGTGGCACTAGATGACCGATATGCAAACAAGTTTGCTCCTCTTGATAGTACGGTCATCTATCCTAAACCCGGTCATAATATTCTCTACACACCTATGACCGGTGAAATGAAATGCCCTACAAATATACATTTGTCTTGCCCATTCCATTCCATCTCCTCCATTGTTGATGCAACACATGCACCAACCTATCATCAAATGATATGATCCACTTCATATCATCACATGGCCTCCATGGTCCAGCGATCTTGACCTCACTTGCTCTTCACCATTGCTTTGGTCCTTCGGCACCAAGTCTTTGCTCAAGCATCCCGACACTCGGTACCAACGGCTTCAAAGCCTCCTTCTTGCCCTTCACTTCTGCAACCGGTCTATCAAGCCAAGCCTTGCCTTGATCTTCACCATCTTAGCCATATGACCACATGTCATGTCACATATGCAATAAGCTCCTTCATCACATGTGTACCTGTGGACTAATCTCCTATGTATCTCACATAAACGCAATTAGTCCACCTAAAGTTGTCACTCAATTAACAAAACCAAACTAGGACCTTTCACCGGTCCACCTCTTCTGCGACCTCCAACCGTCGGGGCGGTGGCAAAGGCAAAGGGGGCAAGGGCAAAGGTGGGCATGGTGGCAATGGAAGCAGTGGCTGTGGCAGCGGCGGTGGGCGCAACCAGCAGCATGGCGTGCCACAAGGCGGTTTCGGCGGACGTCAGGCTCCTCAGCCGGCCGGTCTTTGGGTCTGCTACAACCCTTGGGCCGCTCAGTGCCCCCCCCCAGCAGCAGCAGTGGGGTGTGCCACCCGCGCCTCCTCCACAGGCGCACACTGCCTTCGCGCCACCCCAGTTCTCCACCACGGCTGGTCCACCAGCGTATAGGACTCTAGGCGTCTGGGATCCGACCAGCTTGATTGTTGCCCTCAATCATATGGCAGTTCAGGGGTCTTCCCCTGGGTCATGGACAACGGAGCGACATCCCACATGTCCTCCAACGACGGTATTCTTCTCTCCCGTCTCCCGTCACCACTGTCCTCCATTACGGTCGACAACGGGCAATCTATTCCTGTTCTTAGTCGAGGCACATCTCTTATGCAAATAGTTGATCGTCCTTTTTATCTTGATAATGTTCTTGTCGCTCCTCAACTCACTCGTAACCTGTTATTTGTTCGATAGTTTACCCGCAACAATGACTGTTCTGTTGAGTTTGACGCCTCTGGTTTTTCTGTTAAGGATCTCCAGACCAAGACGGTCCTTCTTTGGTGCAATAGCAACGGGGATCTCTACACCATTCCACATCATGTGCCTCCTCGCTGCCACGTCGCTGTCATCTCCCCGGAGTTGTGGCACCCCCGCCTTGGTCATCCAGCACCCGCCGTCGTCAACACTCTAAATAAGCTATCAGCTATTCAGTGTAATAAAGCAGCTCGCCGCATCTGTCATGCCTGCCAGCTCGGCAAACACGCTAGGCTGCCCTTTGCTAGTTCGGTTTCTAGTACATCATCACCTTTTGAACTTGTTCATTGTGATGTCTGGACCTCTCCAGTTTCGAGTATTTCTAGCTATAAATTTTATCTTGTGATAGTTGATGATTATACACATTATTGTTGGACATTTCCTCTTCGCCATAAATCCGAAGTTCATGAACACATTGTTCAATTTATTGCTTACGCTCACACAGAGTTCCGTTTTCCTGTGCACTATTTTCAGGCAGATAATGGCACCGAGTTCCTCAACAATGCCACCGCCGCCCTCTTTGGCCAGCCATGGTATCATCCTCTGCACCTCGTTCCCCTACACATCTGCTCAGAATGGCAAAGCTGAGCGAATGCTTCGCACTCTAAACAATGTTGTTCGCACGCTTCTGATTCATGCCGCCATGCCTCCCTCCTATTGGGTCGAAGCTCTCTCAACCGTCGTGTTCCTAATCAACCGGCGGCCATCCTCGTCCATAAATAACAGTATCCCATATCATCTTCTCCACCACAAGATACCAGACTACTCCATCCTTCGGGTTTTTGGCTGCCTATGCTACCCAAACCTTAGTGCCATGACTCACGACAAATTATCTCCTTGCTCCGCGGCTTGTGTCTTCCTCGGTTACCCTCCTTCTCAGAAGGGCTACCGGTGTCTTGATCTCTCCAATCGCAAGATCATCATCTCGTGACACGTTGTTTTTGATGAGACTCACTTTCCGTTTGCGGCCTCCAAGCCCCATCCGGATGCTGATTGGGCTGGCTGTCCGGACTCTCGGCGCTCCACTTCGGGTTACTGCGTCTTCCTCGGTGACAACTTAGTCTCTTGGTCCTCTAAACGAGAGACTACAGTTTCTCGTTCGAGTGTGGAGGCTGAGTATCATGCTGTTGCGCACGCTGTGGCTGAGACTTGTTGGCTTCGTCAGTTGCTTCAGGAGCTCCATGCGCCCATCTCTTCGGCGACGGTTGTCTACTGTGACAATGCCAGCGCTGTCTACATGACTGCCAATCCAGTTTATCATCGTCGCACGAAGCACATCGAGATAGACATACACTTCGTCTGTGACAAAGTGGCCTTGGGACAGGTCTGGGTGCTCCACGTCCCATCGTCTCATCAGTTCGCGAACACTATGACCAAAGGGTTACCTATACAGCTGTTTACTGACTTTAGGTCCAGTCTTTGTGTTCGTGACACTCCCGCTTAGACTGAGGGGGAATGTTAGAATGTAATTGTAACATAGCAGCCCATATTGGGCGTAATGGCCCATTGGCCCTGTACACATTGTAACCCTAACCGATTAGGCTATATAATGAAGGTCACCCCCTGATTAGGGTGTGCGGTGTTTCTCACAGATTTGCTGAACGCATCGGGGCGCCTGCCTCGCCGAAGTCACCTCCCCTCGCCAGATGCTGTCGCTCCCTCAGGAGCAGCTTGTGCTCGCTGGAGAGGTGGCTCGAACAGACCACAAGTGGTGGAAGTGGTGGGATTGGTTTCGTGAGTCAAAGTCATCGTCGTAGGGTCGATGGGGGCAGCCAGTGCAGTCGGCTCGGGATCACCCCAATCAGCATTCTCCTGCTCCTCCTTCACAAGATCATCTCTCCCAGCTCATGTTCTCCTGCAAGCTCAAAAGCAGAAGACACACAAGGCATAGTCTCATCGAATGTGACCTCATAGGTCTCCACTATACGGTTAGTTTTAAGGTTAAGAACACGATAAGCTCTAGAGTAAGGCATAACCAAGAAAGATACAGTCAGCAGACCTAGACTCAAACTTGTCGAGATTACCTTGCTTCAGAATAAAGCACTTGCACCCAAATACCCTGAAGTGACTTACCTTGGGTACCCGTCCAAACCGCAACTCATAAGAAGTCTTCTTCATAAAAGCACGAAGAAAGATGCGATTTGAAACATGGCAAGCGGTGTTGATTGCTTTAGCCCAAAAACGCCTATGAGCCATATACTCACCGAGCATCGTCCTGGCCATCTCAACAAGGGTCTGATTCTTGCTCTCAACAACACCGTTCTGCTGGGGAACATAAGCAGAGGAAAACTAATGCTCAAGTCCGAAAGAAGCACAGAAGGTGTCAAACTGAGAATTATCAAATTATGTACCATTGTCACTGTGTATAGCTCTAATGGTATCCAGGGGAAACTCAGTTTTCAACCTCAAAAACAAATCTCAAGCATGCGAAAAAGCCTCATCCTTACCGTCCATAGAGAACACCCAAGAATATCTCGAAAAGTCATCCACGATCACGAGAACATACCACTTCCCACCCGCTGAGCAGACCCGAGCTGGACCAACAGTGTCCATGTGTAAAAGCTCGTTGGGTCGCTTAGTCATCACCTGGTTCACAGGTGGGTGAGAAGCGGCAACCATCTTCCCATGGCGACAAGGGTAACAGACAAGGTCCTTCTAAAACTTCAGCTTAGGCAATCCTCGGATTAGGCCAAGTGAACTTGGCCTTGCAAGCAAGTCAAAGTTCAAATCTCCAAGCCTCCTATGCCACTTCCACAAATCAGAAGAAGGACCACCCACCAAACATCGAGAAGAGCTGAAAGAACAAGAAAAATTGGTTCGGAAGACATGACCAAAAGGGATAATCCATCAAACAAGATCACCTCGAGAATCAAGAACTCTGCACAAGCCGGTCTTAAAAGCGCACTTCAAAGTCGTCCCCAAGGAGTTGCGAAACAGAAAACAAATTGAATTGCAGATTCGAAACCAAACCAACATCCTTGAGAACAAAGTTCTCATTGAGTCGAACTGACCCATGAGAAACAACCTTACCATTGCTATTATCCCCGAATGTTATATATTCCTTGTGGGGCACCGGGTCAAGGTTGGAGAACCATCTAGAACTTCCGGTCATGTGGCGCGAACAGCCAGAGTCAATGAGCCACGTGTTCTCCAACCTGAGTTCCTACATCAATAGAAAGGCAGGGAATGAGCAAATGACACAACACTGGGGTTAGTAAACTGTGAATGATACCAGTGTTGTGTCATTGACCCAGAAAAGGTGTTAGGAAACGCACCAAACTGTCCTCGTTCCATGGGGGATAGAGATCACCATAAGACTGAAACAGTGGTCCGCTATGGAACGGAAAACCACCCATCACACCTCGTCCCATCTGGGGGTAGCGATCACCACACTGTAGAAAACGTGGTCCGCTATGGGACGGTGCAACAAAGCCTCTTACACGGGGCTCAAGGTCGTATGGAGCACAATCAGAACCACGCCAGGCACGACCACCACCCTATGGTCCAGCTGCCTAGGGTCCAGCTACCTGAGGGGGTGCTCCTCCAAGCCTAGCCCTCTGCCTCTAAGCAACCGGAGCATGTATACCATGGAAAGGGTGGTACATGGCCTGGTTGTTCCGCTCAAACTCTCTTCGAGCATCTCTCTTCCTCCGGAAGCAAAACTCAGCCAGGTGACCCTCACATTGGCAATACTCGCACTCAAACCTCACCTCTTTCTTAGGTTGTTGGTCTGCTCTGTTGCGAGGGTTGCACACTCTAGCTGGCATCTTGCCTCTCGGAAGGGGATCACTAGAGATGTCGGGTAGAGTGGCAAGTGTGTTCTTGAGATGGTTAGGTTTAGGAACCCACACTTGTTTCTGAGGTGAAGCTTTGGGAGGTTCTACAAAGACCCCATCCTAGGTGATAGACTTGGATGACTTAGGTGGGGTGATAGCTTGAGAGTAGTGGATGGTTTCTTATTCGGGTTCACTCCACTGCAGTCACCAATATTACTAAAAGAGTTAAGAGCCCTTCCCACCTATGGTATCATTTCGATTTGGTGGAATCATAAAATTTTATATCTCACGTTTTCTGATGCAGTTATTAATGTTTGATTTTGTTATTTGTCTCGCTGATTACTGTTGTAAAGTATCAAATTACTACTCTAATATTATAGTTTGAAGAATTTTTGTACAAACAGATGCATGCGATATGTCGGCCATTTTATGGTTTAAATGATTATGTGATTTTAGAAATAAAATAATTAATTACGGATGCATCATCTACAACATAAACCTTTTCATTTAGCTTTCAAATGCTTAATTAATAAGGATAAAAGTCATCGGTTGTATTATCACAGACACGACATATAGTAATAAAAGTTTAGTTAAATCAGCTCTTGAACGAAATGGCACCAGAGAAAACGAAAAAAAATAGCACGCTAATTGAATTGGATGTAGTGATGTTAAAGCAAACCAACCAACCAACAACCAACAACCAAGCCTCTTATTCCCAAACAAGTTGGGGTAGACTAGAGTTGAAACCCAACAAGAGGTCCTGGTCACGGTTCAGGCACGTCAATAGCTGCTCTCAATGCATTCCTATCCAAACATATATCTCTAAGTATATCCCAACTTTTCAGATCTCTCTTTATTGCCTTCTCCCACGTCAATTTCGGTCTTCCTCTACCTCTCCTCACATTAAAATCTTGAGCTAAAACTCCACAATGCACTGGTGCCTCTGAAGGTCTCCTTTGGACATGACCAAACCACCTCAACCGATGTTGGACCAACTTTTCTTCAATTGGTGCTACCCCTAGACAGGTCGTGAATATCGTCATTTCGAACTCGGTCCACCCTTGTGTGGCCACAAATCCAGCGCAACATACGTATTTCTGCAACACTCATTTGTTGGACATGACTTCTTTTAGTAGGCCAACATTCTGCTCCATACAACATAGCCGGTCTAATCACCGTGCTATAAAACTTGCCTTTGAGCTTTTATGGTACCCTCTTGTCACAAAGAATACCAGATGTTTGGCGCCACTTTATCCACCCTGCTTTGATTCTATGGCTACCATTTGCATCAATATCTCCATCCTTCTGTAACATCGATCCAAGATACCGGAAGACATCTTTCTTAGGCACCACTTGGCCTTCCAAGCTCACCTCTCCCTCTTCCTGTGCAG
The DNA here is from genome assembly GCA_009763385.1 of Coix lacryma-jobi var. lacryma-jobi. Lineage (NCBI taxonomy): Eukaryota > Viridiplantae > Streptophyta > Magnoliopsida > Poales > Poaceae > Coix > Coix lacryma-jobi. The sequence continues at coordinate 89,560,946 of CM019822.1, read as the reverse complement.
CATTGCCGAAATCACATCTCATGTATTCAGTCTTAGTCCTGCTTATTCTAAACCTTTTGGACTCAAGAGTCTGCCGTCACAGCTCCAGTTTCCTATTTACTCCTGTTTGACTTTTATCAACTAACACTACATCGTCTGCAAACAGCATACACCAAGTGATATCTCCTTGTATGTCCCTCGTAACCTCATCCAACCAAGGCAAGTGATGTTAAAGGAAACAGAAGAAAATTAGAACACTAAATTACTTTAACACCGTTTGCATGGAAAGACGAAAGTGGCATGTGAGGCATTTGCAGTAGCGACTAAATAGTCCACAAAAACCATTTTGGTGACACAAAAGAAATTGCGATTTTGTTAATGCCTCGTATAAAATAAAACTGATTCCTTTTGAGCCCTGACTTACGTTAATAACGTTTTACAAGTGAAATTGGACTTTGCCGTTTTCCTTCGCAGCCTCCAAATGTCCAAAGATTGCAAATTCAATTTGAAGTCTTGAACAATTTTGCCTTGTTTAGTTCTCACCCTAAAAACTTTTCACTCATTATATCCAATATATAAACACATACATTGAGTATTAAATATACACTAAAAATAACTTAATTATATAGATTGTAATAACTTTGCGAGACAATTTTTTAAACCTATACTACAGTAAATATATACTAATGACAGATTAATTAGTTTTAATAAATTTATTTTAGGATTCCTAGACGAAATAAGTAATTTGTTTTCTTATTTGTTTATTTTTAATAATAGACTGAATTAGTATCACAAACATCCGATAGGCACGTAAAAACTTTTCACCCATCAACTAACTAAATAAGGCAACGGAAAATCTGTTTGGCAGAAATCAGCATATCGAGGCCTCTACGAGACTGAAACCAAGGACTAGTGTACAATTGCCACATGAACCAGGAGAGCATGCACACGTCAGAGTGTAAAACAAGCATTCCACTCTCGACCAGGCAGACATCTAACCATACTGTATCTACCAGGCACACAACATTTTATTTGGTTTCATTTTATAATAAATGGCAGAACATGTTTCTTCTGTCGAACTTGAATACGGACTTTTACATGTGTATTAACGGCTGGAAACAGACAACTGGATTGTACTAGTAACCTTTTAGATGTCTGGAAGATGATACTAACCAGTAGCCGTTAATGTTGCTATAAAGACAATCTCTCAGTTGAACGGGGCAGGACTAGCTAACATTACCACAGCATGACAAATTAAAGTCTTCGTAACATTAACTCTGCTACAACTTCGGAAAGGGTCAGGATTGTAATCTTCTGAAACCTTGATCCCTGCCACCCAGTGTTTTGGACCTTGGAATTCCCGAGCCTGCTCCAACACCATCTGTAATCCATGTTGTGCATATTCACAAAAATTCTATGGCCTACGCTGCTCATTAGTTGCAACGATGGGCGACAGACTCTGGTCTTCAGTTGATCTTTGGCTTTGGTCTCCTTGGACGTAGAAGAAACCAAAGCAACAAAAATACAGCTAGAAAAGCAGGAAGTGTTGTCAAGTCTAGCTGCACATCAAGCTTCCTTTCACGGGTGCATTGGACAGGGTGTAGACTTGAAATGGTGGAGTTCACAGCACTAGAAAATCTGAAAAGTAACACTTAACGAATCAGGGGGGCGTATTCTAGTCACAGACATAGCTATGTTCACCCGGTAAAAAACCTCATCCCACAAGGGCATTACCTCCCACAAGGCAAGCATGTATAAGGAACAGTAACCAGCGACGGCACAGCCTATGACTGGATCTTAACGCATACAAGCCCCACAGTAAGGGTCAAAAATTTATGCGAGATCATGGGTTCAATCCCTGATGAACAAACATTAAAAGAACAGTGCACATAAAGGAAAAAAAAACCTGTTTTGTGAAAGTATTTAAGGTTTCCTTCATTCCCAGTTTTGGTGCTTGCTCCACAGTTTATTTTACAGTTTCATTACTGCATTTCAGAAAAAAGCCCAAAAAAATATCTACTCAAGTGGAAAATTTTGCACTATGCACTATAAGAGAGCACACAGTAGTGCAAACAAATAAAAAGAATCATAATTTTGTTGTAGGTTCCCAGATTGTATCCAATTTAACTATTCAACCAAATAATGAAAAACTAGAGCTAAGAAGCTCATTTTATCTAAAACGTGAACAATAACTGCATCTGCATTGCATCCATAAAAGCATATAGAATCCCACCACTGGCATTTAAGGGTTAGAAATTGACATAATACAAACAACTTGACACTTCAGCAGAACTTTGAAACAAAACTCAGCATTGAGGAGCCCTATAGAAAGGTTTATGATGTACCATTATTTATCCTAGCAAACTGTGCACCAAACCCAAAATAACCACATCCTCCGTTGCAAAAAAAAAAGGGTGTATTATGATTTTAGAAGTAACTATGTAAATATTGACCAAAAAATATTCAAATTAGATGCATGCCTAGTAGATAAAAATAGTATCAATAGATTCACATCCCAAATAACTTCCAATACAAATTTTGTAGAAATTAATGATATATTGTAAGTCTAACTGGCAGTCCACATATGTTTCAAGAGACTTTATCATGTACCTGAATTTCAGTTTGCCTATTACATAAGATGATAGAAAACTCAACATACTTCACAAACCAAACAATGCAGTACTGCATGCATGCAGAAACCAGAAAGTACAAGGATTACTGACCCATTTGAAGCATCCTCAAGCATTGACATAAGTTTTACTGCATCACCATATCGCAATCCCTTGGACATAGCTGATACCTGAATTGATATTAATAATTAGCCCTGTAATGCAAAACAAATAGGTAAAAACATATTTGAAAGCATCTTACTCTTCTCCACAAGCTAACAACAGCATTGTACTTCTCGACCATCTTACTTTCATGAGCCTTCAAAATTTTGAATCCTTTTTCAGCTAACTACTATTAAGGTTTTTCAAAAGTATTTAAGTATTATTGAGAGTAAATAGTGCAAACATAATAACACATGAGTTTTTTTCCTTTTAATTGAAGGTAAACCCCCAGTTTCCAAAGAAGCCTAGCACTCTAGCCGGGATCATATTCATCAAACAGAGCACACACTATGGTTAGTTAGAACGAAAACCTCAGTGTATATAAACCAAGTGCCTTACCAGTGACACCAATTGGTTATCACAGTAAGCATTCTGATTCTAATGTCAGAAGCTAGCTAATGTTTCTACACAGTAAGTATTTTAGATTGTAAAAATTTAACATGTAGTCACATTCCTGCTATATTTGTAAATCAATACTCTCTGTGTGTCACAATATATTTAATGATTTTCTTCTTAGGGGCCTTCATTTTAGAGGAAGTGGAATCTACTCAATAAACTAGGCTATTTGGCTTGGAATTTGACATTCCACCACTTTCCAAAGTTTACATATAAGCCTATCTCAAATTCATAGGGTGGGAGAGGGAAATGGATTCTATAGATCACCATATATTTCTACTTTGCAACTTATAACACTCTCTTCAGCTCACTCCCTACGGTAGAAATGCAAAAGTATCTCTCTCTTGCAGCCAACAATAATATACAAATATAATCCATACAACCATATTAGCTTAATTAATGTGTCTAAATTATGATTCTTAAAATGAATTCAATTTCAAGGATCCAAACGGACCCTTAATGAAATGACACGCAGCTCTTCTACGTTGTTCGAGAAAAAAAAAACAATATATTCAATGATGACACCTGCAGAGGAAGGAAGAAGGAAGCGGTCTAAATTCTGCCATCATCATTATTATTGGCAATCCAGGACGCGCATCCCCCTGGGAGCCATCTTATCCAGATCCAGTGTTTCTTAAATCATTTTTACAAAGAACGGTTCAGGAACTTTTCTGCTTAAAATTCTTTTCGTTGTAAGGTGTGGCATAACTGGGTGTGGGTGGGTGGCATAATGAAATGTCACACAGCTCTTCAGCTTGTTCGAGAAGGAAAAAAATAATAGAGTGATGAGAAGGAACAAGCAATGAACAAGTAGAAAAACTAGGTCATAGTGGCAAAAGGATTATGCAGCCCAAGTTCCTAATATCTTTCCAAAACAAGGTTATTCACAAAACGAAACAGTAACACACTATAAATTGAATAATCAGAAACTATAGATGATTGCAAGGATACTAGTCCGCTCTGTTACCAATTGCTGAATTGCTGAATTGACTAATTGAATGGATTCCTCCACTGAAGTAATAATATAGTTCCGAGCAATCACATCTTGCTGGAACTCTGAAAGCTGTGAGCCTCCAGAAGTAACAGCTGAGGGATTACAGCCCACAGACCAGGTCCAGTCCTGCACTTACGAAGGAAAAAGAAGGGTAGCGAGTTAGATTGAACAATTAAATTTCAATGACCAGATCATGGAAGGAAACAGCTAAAAGGAAAGTTCTTGTGAATTACACTGGCAAAGCAAGTAAATTAAATAATAAGATAATGGAGAGTCGGTAAAAGAACAGGCGACTACATTATGGAACAATTCAGTAAGTTAAAATGTAAATTGAACTATAGAAGGCATAGACACGTACTTATAGGCAACTGGACACAATAAAAAAATCTGTCTACCACTAATCCTGACGCAATCAATTTGCAAGGATAAATAACTCGATTATATGGAAAATATACAGACATATCTGATCTGACTTAGATTGCAGCATTTATGTACCTCCTTTGACTGCATATAACATATATATGCTGTTTTGTACACATAATAACTTATGAAAATAATCAAGAGCATGCTTGGATCCTTAGCCTAACCTTGCCAAGCATTCCTCTAAAAATGCCTCCAACAAGGCTAGGAAGGAAATATGCATCTTTTGTCACCATGCCTAGCCTTTCATTTGGCAGACTGAACAAGTATATTTTAATAAATATATTTTCTCGTTTTTGGAGGAGCCATGGCTCCCTCCACAGGAAGGTTTTCCTTGCAAGGTTAAGCAGAGAAATCAAACATGCCCCAAAATGGCCATGCTTCCTTCAGCGAATCCAGCACTAATTGAACAAGTATAGGAGTGTCGTTAAATTGTAGGAACCATGTGTGGATACACAATGGACAATGCGATGTCTGTTGAACTATTATGGGAATATTACTACAGACATATGAGTGTAAGGTTCAATAAATGGTGCTCAAAAGACACAAGGATCAAGAAATTGACATATTGGGAATTAAAATATTTTACAGCAGACAATCTTTGTTTACAGATAATAAAACAAATGTATATAAAGAGGCAACAAACCTCAATTGCAGTTTCATGAGCATGGCTATAAACCAGATGCGCAGGAAGTAGACCAGATACATACTCAGCAGTTGCAGCAATAGCAGCTTTAACTGGTTTCCTGTTTGTCAGTAAATAATTTTGCATTAATACAGTTGCAGCAAATGCTAATTCGGAATCAGCAGAATTCCTTGTTCAGGAAACATTTAAAACTTGCTAAACAAAATTTGGCCACAATCAAGTAGTCTTGGTTTCTTTGCCTTTCATATGATTTTTGTTCACAGCTATTTACTCTATTGGAATTTTGAACTATATAAAATATTTTGCTAAACCAAAGTGATTCTGTCTGCAGAAATTTGATGAACGTAGCAAAACATGATGAAGCTATGAAATATCCACTATTATGAATTTTTAACAATGCATTAGAAGATTGGTGCTGATGCCACACTCCTGTCATGCATAGTCAACTCATGAAAACTGTTTTTTCCTTGAACACGCAGGAGAGCTGTGTTTTTTCTCAAAAGCGCAGGAGAGTTATGCATCATTATATTAAGAAGAGAAAAAGGGGCAAGAGCCGAAACAACCCCAACAACACCACACGCAGACCCACACTCACACCCAACCAAAAAGAAAAGTTACAATCGCACCCGGGAAAACACACAAGGCGACCAAAACTTACAATCGCACCCGGGAAAACACACAAGGCGACCAAAACTAGCTAAGCACTCTAACTACCGGGGAGGAGGGCAGTCAAGAATGATAGCCCTCGAGCCCCTACCATAGACCACAAACGGCGCTCCTCGCTGGCTAAGATCAACGCACCAGCAAGGTTTGGGGCAGATCCATCAAAGACACACCTATTGCGATGGTTCCAAATAGTCCAAGCTCCGAGCATAACGAGAGAATTAACTCCTTACCTCATCAGCCCATCAGCTGAGCTACTAGCTTTCTCCCACCAAGCATGGAAGGATATATCTGTAGGCTGAGGGGACAATGCCTGAAGGTTGACTTGTCTGAACAGATTGAACCAATGGCGTGTTTGGAAGCAAGGCCCGAGGGCCTGGCTGCGCACCCCGCATTCAGCTCTCGTGTTTGAGAGCTTTTGGCCCATTTTGAGCCCGTCTTCGTGGATGCATTTTAGGCCTCTCCGCCTCGCTCCCGAGCAACACTCCCCCTCCGTTTCTCTAGGGCACGGCCGCCTCCATCGCCTGGCGGGCGTTTTTTGGGGCATTTCGGGCGGCGGTGGCTGGCTCGCGCGGGCTCGCACACTAAGGGCGAAACCTCCGCACTCGCTCCTGCCTCCGACGAAAACTGCCGCCTATATCTACTCTCCCTCCGGCGCTACTTCCCTTTCCTCCTCCTCGCTTCCATCTCAACCCACTCCCGTGAGAGACCGTAGGTGGTGCTATGGTGCGGTGTCCGGCGACTTGGATCCTCTTCCCCGGCGGCTTCCTCTCCGTTCGCCCACGCCAGAACTGGTTGGACGCGGCGCCACGCCGTGCACGCTGCTGGGACTCCGGGGAGTGGCTGTCTTCTTCCTCGGTTCAGGTGGTGGGTAGCGGATCTGCTTCCTCTACTTCCAGATCTGCTCCCTCTCCATCGCCTGGACTGCTTCTACTCCGTTCTTCTCTGTCCAGAAGTGCTTCCTCTCCAAGGCTAGATGAAATCCACCCCCAAATCCATGTGCTCTTTATTTGTCGTGGCATTAGGGTTTTGTACTTTTAACTTGGTTGTTGATTCATTGGATTTATTGTTGTTGCTCGATCTATGGTTGAGTTCCCACATTTGTTTCTGTATCTGTTCTGCTATGGTAGTTTGTATTATTGCATATGTTCAGTGTTTCTGAATCTAATATGTTCTGCGAGTTAGGGTTTGACATGGTCTGTTTCTTTTGTTCTGTTTTTATGCTCTATGATGATGCTCAATGCACTGGGAGGCATGTTTTACCATGCAGCCGTGCCACCTATCATCTTTTTTTGTTTATACACACTGAAGTTGAGGCCAGCCAAGGTCTTATGGACTGTTTGGTTTGTGTGTTCATGGATGTAAATGGATCCTACCCAAAACCGCCAGATCTTGGCTAATCAAGCAGCTGCCATGGTAGTTGTTATGTTTTGTTTTGTGGTGAGTAGGCTTAGGAGGTCTAGGCCTGAACCAAACCCACTCACATACATCTTAGGTCTGATGCTGAGCAGCATAGGAAGCAAACCTTACACGCCATTTTTTTTTTGACAAGAACCTTACAGGCCATTTACAATTCTACTGATGCAGAGTGCCTGACCATGTTAAGGATGACCAAAGCTCCTTTTTTTGCTCTGTGTAACTTGTTTAGAAGTAGAGGCCTTGTCCCTAAAACTATAGGGTGCTTAGTGGAGGAGCAAGTTGCAACGTTCCTTCATTTAGTTGGACACAACCAAAGGTTTAGAGTAGTGCACCAATCCTTTAGGAGACCATTTGCGACTGTCCATAGGTTTTTTCACCAAGTTTTGTATGTTGTTGGTGAGCTAAGGGGTGAGATGTGTGATGTGGGGCCGACATTACAGCTGCCGTCCTAGAGCTCGAGGTGCCAAGCGTGGCCAGCAGCATGAAGAGAAGGCGGCTGAGGTTTAAGGCTCACGGTGATCAAGAGAAGAAGAGGAAGAGTTAGCCACCGGCTCATTAAGCCTGGCATTTGTATCAAGGAGATTAGCTCCCTTAGTATTGATTAGCAGCCGGCTATTAATGGCTTGGCATCAGGATTAAGGAGCTCTGCTTCTATATATGTACCCATCAGACCATTTCAAGAGTTAAGCAATGAAGTTAGTTATCCTAATCTCATCCCTCTTCAGTCTCTAATCTCATCCCCCTTCCATCCGGGAGCCAGACTAACCCTGGCGTCATCCTCTACCTCCAGCTACTCCTTGCGCAGTCAGGGGCCACCAGAGCTTGGGGTGGAGGCCCTTGACAAGATGATTAAGCCTCCTTCTAGCATACATCCAAAGATCCTTGGGAGCCATAGATGGAACCCTTACATGCAGGTACACCTAAATTTATCTGCTCACAAATGTTGATTTGACTGTAGGTGCAACCCATTGTTCTTATCCCACTTCTGTAATCTGTTTTAAGACTGCATTGGTGCCATTGATGGCACCCATGTGTTGGCAAGGGTGCCTAGACACACATGCAACAGGCTTTCAGGGGTAAGAAGCATGACCCTAAACAAAATGTGATGGCTACACTGGACTTTGATATGAAGTTCACCTATGTCCTAGCTGGTTGGGAGGGCTCAAGATTTGATGCCCTCATCATTGCTGATGCCATTGAGAGATGATGGGTTCAATGTGCCACAAGGTAACTAATCCATCTGTACACTTCACTTATATCCATACCATGGGGTATCCACTCACATTAGACACTTGTTGCTCACTTGTAGGTAAATTCTACCTTGTAGATGCAGGGTATCCATGCAGGAGTGGTTTCCTGCCTTCCTACAGGGGTTCAGGTACCACTTATCCGAGTATGGTAGCAGAAACCACCCCAACAATGCAAGGGAACTATTCAACCTAAGACACTCTTCACTTAGGGTCACTGTTGAGAGGACATTTGGTGCACTCAAAACAAGTTCAGAATTTTAGACAAGCCCTTCCACCCATTCAAGACACAGGTTAAGCTAGTTCTAGCCTGTTGCATTCTTCACAACTGGATTCTTCCCAGCTGAGGACTGGTTGCCATCAAACCATCAAGACTCACAGCCTGTCCATGAGCTCTTGTCTGAAAACTCTAATGCAATGACTAGTAGGAGGGATGCCATTTGCAATGCCATGTGGGAGCGCAAGGGTGCCTTTAGGACCTAAATCATTCATGCTCACAGTTTGTATACCCTGGTTGGAACACTTAGTTTGTATAATGTGTGATATAATAATTATTGGACAATTATGAGGCCAATGCTCATTTGACAATCTATTTTATTTGTGTTATGTTTCATGGAAGTTGTAATGCTGACATTGCTGCCTTGAATATGATTGGTAAATTAGGATGGTTGTTCCTCTTGTTGATATTGTTGCTGGTCAAGGTGGGTTTGTGGCGGCTGGTGCCCTTTTCAATGAAGCTGTTGGTGATGCAGCAGTTGCTGCTGCCACTGTAGTTGCTGGTGCTGCTGTAGCTGTTGGTGCACCTTTTGGGGGTGCACCAACTGCTGTTGAGGGTCCCATGAGATGGAACAACACTTCTGGCTTTGTGCTTAGGAGGATGGTTGGGCTGTTGAGTGATGGCAGTAGGTCTGACAAGGTTTTCAAGGACAAGGATGTGAACTTAGTTGCCAAGCAGCTTAAGGATGGCCTGACGAGGTTTTCATTAATGTCATCAAATTCATGACATACATCCATACCATAGCAATAGCCCCTTCTTTCTTGTGCTAATGGCAGTGTATATGGACTGTGGCTCATCACTGTCGACGACCTTGAGGCGACCATCGCCTTCTTGATCGACATCATGGAGAGGTCCAGCAGAGACACGATCGAGCAAGCCATCTGCTTGTACTTCTCGGGGATGCAACGAAAGAGCTTCTCAACAGCTCTCTCTCCTCGCTGTAGGTGTCGTCGCCGAACTGCACCAACTTCCGCGGTAGAAGGTCAGGTTCTCCCACTCCTGACGAAGTGCCTGCAGCCTGACGAAGTGCACTGGACTTGCGGGCACGGTCGCTGCCGATGCGTGCCGCAGCGATGGAGTCCCAAGCCTCCTTGGCAGTCCGCTTGTTGGAAATCGAGAACTGCATCTCGGGCGGGACTGCAGCAATGAGGGCATCCAGCACCCGTCGATCCTAGTCGTAGTCGACGTCGCCGTACCGGACTGCCTCCCACATGTGCCGCACCTGGAGCCTAACCATCATCACCACGGCCTACTCGATGTAATTGGTCTTGGTGAGAGTAGGCCATCCACCGCCGGGGCAGACGTCCCTGACAACAGCCTGGAACCCGTGGTATCCACGGTACCAGTCCGGAGAAAGAGCCACACTGCTTGTGAAGGTTGTGCTCTCCATCGACTCGTCTGCCGCCGTTGTCGTACGCGCCTCCTCCAGGAGCGCCACCACCACGCGCGCCTCCGCCAGGAGCGCCGTCAGCACGACCGCACCTGTCTGGGTTGTCGCCACGCTCGTGGGCGTGCGCGGCTGCCCACTGCGCCGCCCGCTTCTGCACTGGCTCCCTCGCCAGCGGGTCGAGGTCCGCGTCGACACTATCGTCAACAGAAATGGATCTACCGACGCTGCCGCGTAGAGCCTCAACCTCCGCTGCCGCCGCCGCCGCTACTTCCGCCTCCGCTCTGGCTGCTGCCAGCTCCGCCGCTGCCAGCCTCGCCACCCTTGCCGCCACCGGCTGCAGTCTCTGCCGCTACTTGCTCGTGTCTCTCTGCCACGGCGAGGCCGGCCTCCTGCCGATGCTGCGTGCTCAAGGCGACCGAGCGTTGAGACTGTCCTGCGGACATGACGCGCTACCCGGGGGCTACTGCATGGAGAGAGGACTGCTTCTGACGAGCTGCTACTCGTCTGCGCAGAGGGAGAGGAATGAGCAGGGGCAGCCGGAGCTGCTGCTTCTATCGGCTGGGGCTGCTGCGAGGCCGGGAAAGGAGATGAGCAGGAGATGCTCAAGCTGCAGGATAGTATGGCTCCGATACCAGTTGTTAGTCGTTGGATTCTAACTCTCGGTAGTAGCAAAATCCTTACTCTCATCGAGGGAGAGGATGACACTAGAAGTCGGGGCAATTTTCTGGTTTATTTCTCACGCAATGTCATACCAACCTGAGGGGCTGGGGATACATATTTATAGGCTGCTAGCCAGCCAAGCATATGCCAATATGCTATGCCAATATGCTAGTCTAAGATACTCCTAAGATGCTAAGATGTTGTCCTAAGATGCTCCTAAGATGTCCTGAGCAAGACCACCATGCTGCAAGCTGCTGCAGCCCCACAAAGACCGTAATACAAAGACTTATCCATCAGGCTCATGACATACTCTAACACTACACCCCATCTGGACATGTAGCTCGTCCTCGAGCTGCAACCTAACGAACCTATAACGATTACTCCACTCAACACAAACCAAACATCTAAAAACAAGCCTTTTACATCTCGGCTTGTTTTATTATTCTCAACTTGACACGACGCCATCCGCACGTTGGACCTGCAGGTGTACAACCATCTGGACGAAAGCGGTGCATGTGTATGGCCACGTGAAAATGGTTGCAACAACGACCAGCAGAGGCGCCCTTACGGTAACTGGTAGCGGAATGTGATGGCGCTACGCGGTGTGCGCTCGCCGGTGACCCCATGCCTTCTCCTCGCTGGATGGCTGCTGGTCGGCATCGCATAGAGAAGAGCAGAGGGCTGCCGATGGAGAACAATGAGAAGGGCACCTCGCCAACCGCCGCTGCCGTAGACTTTGAGTTCGCCGCCCGCGAGGAAAACAGCATGCCTGCCGTCCGTGGGGAAAACCGCATGCCCAAGATCCCTGACGCAGCGGATGAAATCGAGGTCCTCCATGCAGCGAAGTGCAACTTGGAGGGGCTGCGAAGGGGTGCAGGGCTGAATGATCGCGAATCTTCCGCACTCACCGACGTGCTAGGAGGCCGTGCGCAGCAGCCTGCAAGCAGTCTCCGGCGCAACCCTCTTCCTCTTCTCGATATGCTGCAAGGCTGTTGCTACAGCCGATCTGTATGGATAACACGCCGCCGCCGCTTGAAGATGGTGTATTGCCCATGCTGTATGAAGAATCGACATGAAGCAGGCAATGAAAGGCGGGACAGATCCGCAGTGGAATCTGGCATTGAGACAGCTGCCTTCCCATGGCCTGGCAAGCTGTAGGAGAACCCCAGCAGCATGGTGGTGGATGCTGCTTGTCGGGATTCTAGGGCCTCTAGACGCACCTAGAGAGACACCACTTGCTGGGCAAGGCCACACCTCCACAATGGGATCCATCGGCGGTTCATTAGACCTGGCATCTCTGATACCAGATGTTATGTGGTTGCTAGGAATTGAGAGAGGGAGTGTCGAGGGAGCTGCTGCAACTGCAGTGCTAGTACCCAAGGGGTACTATTCATAGGCTAGGGCAATGAGGGTGAGAGAGGGCCGGCCATGGGGCCTTTGCCCATGGCCGGGCAAGAGAGAAGGGTTTTCCTTCTTAATTCTTGCTTGATTAGATTGATACATCTCTTCTCCTTATATAGGGAGGTTTCATTGACTTCCAAGCAAGACTTACTTAACCCCTAAGCAAGCGACTCTTATATCTAATTAACCCTAACAGACTATACAACCAGCCTAGGCCCAATAGGCCCATAACATACTCTAACATGAGAACTATTACAGCTCAAGGTAGGATTCGTGTCCATCTTAAAGTGAATGAAGTCAATTCTTAAATCTGTAGTTATTTTTTTTTTCAAAGAAAGACCAATATTTACATGACATGAAGAGTCTAAGGCTAGAACATTGTAGGTCAAAGATTGCTAAAGGTAGCATCAAACAAGTATCAAGTCCTGGTATTATTACTAATGTCATATCACCACCAGTGTTTTTCATGAAATTACACAATATTAGAAATCTAACCTCAAATCCCATAAGATGGGTCTTCCATTGCACTGCAAATGGCTTTCCCAGAAATCATCATCTGACTGAACTACTACAACCATATTTGAGAGAGCCTTGGCTTGATAATGTTTGTCCAGTAATAGGGGTTCATTATGTATGAACCAGAATATTGGGACCTCTAATGTTGACCTGTGATTTGAATGTCCTCCTGCATATAGAAAAAAATAGACATTTGAGCTTGAGTAGATCACTGGTGCTGCCTATGGCCAAACCACAGAAATTACTTTGCAAGTTTCCTAGACAAGAAGTGAGCACACACATATATAAACAGAATAACAAGTTATACAAACACACTTGTAGGTGTACTGAACTGAATGAAACAATTCAGAACCAAAAGCCTTCAATCTCCAAATCATGAAAACTACATAAAGTACAAAATTAAACATACCTTTCAGTGAATTGTGCTCATTTAGCCTCTGTAGCTGATGTTGGAGGATAGCAGAATCAAGGTATGTGCTAACAGTTGACTTATAGGTGCCATTAACTAATAGAAGTGGCACTGCAGCTGCACGACGTGCCATTGAAAACGCCATCATCAATGATGGATCCTCTGACAATGACAGCCTACATATCAACACGCATAATTTCAACACCATGGTATGTAGTCTTACAATCTTCATTCAAGATAGTTTCATCGGATGCCAAAAGGCATAAGAGAAACACACACCAAGCAAAGGTAAACTTTTTTCAGGTGAAGTAATCATTCATTTTAGGTTAACAGGTAAGAGCTGTCTCGTGCTACAGTGATTTCTACACAAATCTCTTATCATGCTTAGTTTAATAAGTTCAGTGATTAGCTTCAAATGAACTATTAGAATTTAGAAAGTAACATAAAAGATATCTAGCAAGATGCATAAACTTTGATATATGGATTCCATTTATTATTATTATTATTATTATTATTATTATTATTATTATAAAAAGCATTTTGTCAGTTCTTGCTGAGGTACAAATGACAAGAAATATGAGTACATATTTAGATTGATAAAATGAAGAAGTGATACATGTTTTGGCTAAACATGGACTTTTGATGACGTAATAGCACAGAATTCAGGCTCTCCAAGATGGATTTTACATTAACAGGTAACTGCTTTATACTCCTGACTTTCTGTAGAGAAAAAAAATAAAACAAAATGAACATAACCAACATAAAGACGTAGGTTTACTGAGTATACAAAATATAAGCAACAGCATATATACCTCTTGTGTCACGAAATACAACTGAAACGATAACTTCTCATAGTAATGGTACGCTCTATGAGAGGCAGAAGGAGCAATGACATGCCTCATAGAGCCCCATAACATAGATCCAAGTTGCGCAAGAAATGAATCATGAGCCACTGTGTAACTATGATGTTCCTGGTATCAAAAGATTCAACTCTGCCATCAGACTACTAATACATACACCAAGTTTTTCACTGAATAGCTTATTATTAAAATGTGCTTATTTTAAAATGTGTTTTCAATAAATAAAATTGACAAAGCTAACCACTTTAGTATCTCTAAATAAGTTCCAGCTTTCCATTCTCTTCAGTGCATCAAGAGCTTTCTTCTTGTTAATTTCATTAGAATCTCCAGTATTGTAACCCTCCAGTTCCTTTTTCAGGTCATGCATCCTCTCATCAAGTTCTGTGTGATGAAAAAATAAAGTTTCCAATTGGAAAAGGTTAAAAATTTATGGAACAAGAAAATATATATGAACTGCACAAAACTCAAGCCCAAATGCCAGTATGCCACCATAAACTCAAAAGCCTCAAGAAAAAAAAACAACAATGGAAACTATATCACTTGTAAATTTAATACTCTCTGGACCTCCATCCCAAATTATAAGTCATTCCAAAAATCTTGGAGAGTCAAAATTTTCTAAATTTGACCAAATTTATATAATAATATAATAAAATAATATTTAAGATACCAATCAAATATCATTAGATTATTCATTAGTAATATTTTCATAGTATACCTATTTGATGTCATAAATCTTTGTGTTTCTCTCTATAATTTTGGTTAAACTCGAAAATCTTTAACTCTCCAAGATTCTTGGAATGACTTATAATTTGGAACGGAGAGTATGAAATATGGTCTTTTATTTGTGTAATGTGACTAGTAAACTTCTAATAACATATATTAAAAGTACATGGCACCCTCAATAGCTAAAATACCATGTTGCAATGTTTCAAAAATCATATAACAAAAGGAATAAATAAACCAAAAGAATATGGCATTTTCTTGCTTTCATTCAGACCATATAACAAAAGGAATAAATAATACAAAAGAATAGCATACTTGTGTACTTAGAAGGCATCTATAAAGTAAACTACAAGTATACCACTGTGTAGAATAACTGGAATATGCAGGAGAGCTGCATATCATTGCATTAAGAAGAAGAAAAATGCTAAAATAGCCATACAGAAGATCCAAACGGTGATTCACCTACTCTTAGCAAGTTAGACAGGGTGTTCTCTTCTATTGAGTGGGAAAATTTATTCCCAAACTGCTTGCTGCAAAGTGCAGCTTCTCAGGATTCAGATCACTGCCCTCTCATCCTAGGGTTGAAGGATATGTTGCCTGGCAAGGGCAGGTTCCATTTTGCATCATTTTGGCCTCGTTTGGTTGGATTCCAGGAGGTAGTTGCCCAGGCCTGGGGTTCGGTGGAAGCAAGATCCTGTCCCTTGGAGACATAGTCACTGAAGTTTAAGTCATTAACTCAAGCATTACAAAGTTGGAGCCAAAAAAGTATTGGTCATATCAGTACTCAGCTTGGCCTGGCAAGAGAAATTATTCACCAACATGAGATTGCTCAAGGCATCCGACAGCTTTCGGAAGGGAAGCTCTGGCTACTGCATTCGTTGAAGAAACACTCTCTTGCGTTGAGTTCTCTCTAGAGAACAGTTGCTCGGGTCAGGTCGAGGATTAGTTGGTGAAAGGATGGTGATGCTAACACGGCTCTCTTCCACTCTCATGCTCGTCATCGAAAGAGGAAGAATTTCATCTCAAAAATAGTTTCAGAGGAGCAGGTGCTGACGAATCATGCAGACAAGGCTGCTGCAATCTTTGAGTTCTATAATCAGATGTTGGGTACTAGTGCCCATCGAGACTTAACCATCAATTTGGATGAGTTAGATTTGAGACAGCATGATCTTGCAGACCTGGATGAACCTTTTACAGAAGAGGTGTGGATTACCATCAAGCACCTACCTCCAGATAAGGCCCCCGGGCCTGATGGTTACACAGGACGTTTCTACAAGGCATGTTGGCAAATCATCAAGAAAGATATAATGGCAGCCATTGCAACTATTTCAGCGAGGGAATTTCAGGAATCGTCATCTTATTAACTCAGCCTTGTTAACCCTCTTACCCAAAAAGAATGATGCGACATTGGTTAAGGATTTTCGGCCAATTAGTCTCATCCATAGTTTTGCCCAGTTGGTCACAGAGCTGCTGGCCAACTGCTTGGCAGGGAGACTCAGTGAGCTTGTGTCGGCCAACCAAAGTGCTTTTGTGAAGGGGCGGTGCATCCATGATAATTTCCTTCTTGTCCAACAAACCACCAGGTTCTTGCACCGACAAAAACAGCCACGGATCCTTTTGAAGCTGGACATTTCTAAAGCTTTCGACTCCGTGTCGTGGCCTTTCCTGATAGAGGTTCTTCAGAAAAGGGATTTTGGGCCCGTTTGGCGGGATATGATCAGTGGATTGCTTGGCTCATCATCATCTATGGTGTTGCTTAGTAGGGTTCCTGGAGAGGTCTTTTATCACTGACGAGGGCTGCGACAAGGCGACCCTTTGTCTCCAATGCTTTTTATTCTGGTGATGGACGTCCTGAATAGCCTGATTGTGCTGAATTGAGTGATTGGATTGATTGGACTAACCCCTAGAAGGGTAGCAATATACACTGTAAATGGGCCTTATGGGCCTAATACACACATACTGTAACACCGCCCCGCAGTCTGAACTACTGGCAAGACTGGACAAGAAGAAGTACACGACAAGAGCCCCCCACAGACGCAACTAGCCACTGTTGATGTTGAGGCTGGAGCAAAACTCGGAGAAAATCGAGGATGGTAGGCCCTTGGTGAAGATGTCGGCAAACTGGGAGGTGGTCGGGAAGTGGAGAACCCGAACATCGCTGATGGAAACCCGATCACGAACAAAGTGTAAGTCGATCTCCACATGCTTGGTCCGCTGGTGCTGAACAAGGTTGGTGAAGAGGCACACCGCACTAACGTTGTTGCAGTAGATCAACGTGCTCCGGGCGAGAGGACTGTGGAGCACAGCAAGAAGCTATCGGAGCCAGGAGGCCTTGGCCACACCGTTAGCCACAGCGCGGTACTCCTCGGCACTGGAGCGGGAGACCAACGGCTGGCGCTTGGACGACCAGGAGACCATGTTGCCACCCAGGAAGACAACGTAGCCTGAGGTGGACCGGTGGGTGTCCGAACACCCAGCCCAGTCGACGTCGGTGTAGACGACGAGCTCAGTGGAGGAAGACCGGTGGAGTAGCAGGTCGTAGTCGACAGTGCCTCGGAGGTAGCGGAGGAGGCGCTTGAGAGCAGTGAGGTCAGGCTTTCGCGGATCATGCATGTGAAGGCAGATCTGCTGAACCGCATAGGTGATGTCCGGCCTGGTAAAGGTGAGGTACTGAAGTGCACTGGCAAGACTCCGGTATGCAGTGGGGTCAGCCACTGGGGTGCCCGCGGTCTCTGACAGCTTGGCCTGAGTGTCAACTGGGGTGGAGTAGGGGTTGCAATCAGTCATCCCAGCGCGCTCCAGGATATCAAGTGTATACTGGCGCTGGTGAAGGAGACCGGAGGGACGAGGCTCAACAGTAACCCCGAGGAAGTGATGGAGCACACCAAGATCCTTCATAGCAAACTCCTACTGAAGAGAGGTGATGATGCGCCGGAGTAACGACGGACTGGAGGATGTGAGAACGTCATCAACATAGAGCAGCAGATTGGCAGTCTCAGCTCTGTGGTGATATATAAACAGGGAAGTATCTGACTTGGCCTCCGTGAAACCCAACGTCACCAGGAAAGCAGCAAAACGAGAGTGCCAAGCCCGAGGGGCCTGCTTGAGGCCGTAAAGGGACTTGTTGAGTAGACAGACCATATCTGGGCGAGAAGGATCAACAAAGCCGGTGGGCTGGCTTCAGCAAACTGTCTCAGACAGAGTACCGTGGAGGAAAGCATTCTTGACATCCAGCTAATGCACGGGCCAGAAGCGAGAGAGAGGGCCAGTGAGAGAACTGTGCGGACGATAGCCGGCTTCACCACTGGACTGAACGTCTCATCATAGTCAACACCAGGTAGCTGGGTGAAGCCCCGGAGAACCCAGCGGGCCTTGTACCGATCAAGGGTACCATCAGCTCGTCGCTTGTGCGTCCATATCCACTTGCCAGTGACAACATTGGAACCAGACGGATCACGGACGGGGCACTAGGTCCCACGTCTGGTTCGCAAGTAGCGTCGCGTACTCCTCTTCCATCGCACGATGCCAGTGAGGATCTGTCAAGGCATCACGAACGGAAGAGGGCACAGGAGAGACCCGCAGCTCGCCAGTTGTTCCTGCGAGAGCCCGGGGTCGGAGGACACCAGCCGCCTGCCGCGTCACCATAGGGTGAACATGACGCGGGTGTCGGTGGAGAACAGGCGGGTGGTACACCGGCGGCTCGGCACGGGCAGCTGGGGGCAGTGCCGGAGGTGGCAAAGACGACGATGGCGGAGAAGGTGCCGCCGGAGGTGGCGGAGTCGAAGACGGCGGCGACGGTACCAACACCGGGGCCGGCGGGGCCGACGGCGGAGCCAGCGCCCCCCGGCGCTGGTAGGCGCGCACCGGGTGCGCAAAGCGCGCGGGAGGTGCCGAAGTCGGTGCCACCAAACCGACGCATGGCGCGGGGTCAGGCGCAGCAGTAGGGGACGTCGGGCCAGTGCACATGGAGCAGGACCTGCAGGACAGAAAGTCAATGGTGGCTGGACCACTAGGTCAGTGGGAAACAAGGAGAATAACTCGAGGTCGAAAGTGGGTGAGGAGGTGGTGGAGAAAGGAAAGACGGACTCATCAAACACAACATAGAGAGAGATGAGGACCCGACCAGAGGAGAGGTCAAAACAGCGGTACCCCTTGTGATCCGGGGAGTACCCAAGGAAGACACACTGAGTTGAACAGAGTGCCAGCTTGTGGGGAGCAGTGGCAGCGGTGTTAGGGTAACACGCACAACCGAAGACACGGAGGTGATCGTAACGTGGGGGGTACCGAAGACAGTGTGGTGTGGGGTGGGAGCGGGGGCAGGCAGTGGAAGGCAAGCGGTTGAGGAGATAGGTGGAGCTGTGAAGGCTCTCGGCCCAGAAGCGAGCAGGAAGCGAGGCCTGGAACAGAAGGGTGCACATGATATCATTCGTAGTGCGAATCATGCGCTCAGCCTTACCGTTCTGAGAGGAGGTGTAGGGGGCAAGACATGCGTAACTGGACACCGTGAGAGAGGAAGAAAGCACGAGAGGTGGTGTTGTCGAACTCATGCCCATTGTCACACTGGAGGACCTTGATGGTGAAACCGAACTGAGTAGACACCTAGGCGAAAAAGTGAAGGAGCGTGGAGAATGCCTCAGACTTAGCACGCAAGGGAAAAGTCTAGGAATAATGAGAGAAATCATCGACCATCACCAAATAGTATTTGTATCCAGGTCGCAATGTACAAGACCAAAAATATGAGCCGCATGTGAAGAAGAGGTAGGAAAAGGAAGACGAACATGACGGCCCAGTTGGCACGCATGACACAAGCTCATCGGGAGCCCGAGTACAAGGTATGTCGGAACTACGACTAAGCTGTGTCAAAACATCGCGACAAGGATGCTCAAGTCGACAGTGCCAAGTAGTAGAGGAGGCAGTGGTAGCGAAAGCAGCTGACGAAGTGGAAGTCGAAGATGATGCAGCGAAACCAGGAAACCGAAGGGTGTAAAGGGGCCCCGTGCTGTCACATCGAAGAAGAGGACGCTGGGAAGCCAAATCCTTCACAGTAAGACCAGAAGAGTCAAATTCAACGGAACAGGAATTGTCAGCTGTGAACCGACGAATAAAAAGAAGGTTGTGAACCATATTGGGAGAAAAAAAAAATCAGGAAGACGAAAAGAGCCATGAGTATTAGCGGTACCCATGGAAGTGACAGGAAGACAAGAGCCATTTGCGCCCATGATGGACGAGGGGTGAGATGGAGGGTGGACAGAAGAGAGTATACCAGGGTCAGGTGTGGTGTGGAAAGTGGCGCCCGAGTCGGCGATCCAGTCAGAACTGATTGGTGGTGTCAGGCCCATGGTGCTGAAGAAGAGGGCCAGGGCAGTCGGATCCCAACAAACAGGCCCGCGCGATGTACCAGGGGGTGGAGTCCATGGCGACGGAAACGGAGGAGCGGCGCCAGTAAACATGGTCGTCGGTGTGTGCGGGAGGCGAGATTCGCCGCCAGCAGCCTGGAAGGGCCACATGGACATGCGCCCTGACCATGGGTGACTAAAGGACGGCCAGGGGGCACCCCGGGTAGCAGGTGGAGGTGGCGCCAGAGTACTCCCACGACCAGGGCCCACACCACGCCCCCCCCCCCCACCCCCGCTTGGCCCGAGAAGAGGAGGACCAAGGAGAGAAGACGTAGGCGGCCTCGGCGGAGGTGTGGCGGCGAGTGCGGTGGAGGAGGACCCCGGCGTGGAGAGGGACCCGGGCAAGATGCCCTGAGTGAGTTCCTCCATGACAAGGTCGTCGCGGACCTGCAGGAAGGAGGGGAAGGGCCGCTGCTGGGTGATCCAGGTTCGCAGGTGGCCGTAGCGGTCGCTGAGGCCGCGCAGGACGTTGAGGACCAAGATCCGGTCCTCCACAGGCCAGCCAAGGTCACTGAGAGAGTCTGCCATGGCCTTCATCCGACGACAGTACTCGCCGACGAAGAAGTCCCCCTGAATGAAGGTGCAGAAGCTCGCATCAAGACGAAGAGTGCGGGTCTCGGCATTGCCCAGGACTCGCCCTCAAGCGCCAGCCAGGCCCAGCGGGCGGTGCCCCCAGGATTGCGGACGAGGTCGTGGAGGTCAAGGGAGCTGGACCCATGATCCAGGACAAGACGATGTTGTCGAGACGCTGCCACGCGCGAGTCTGAGCCACGATCGGTGTGTCGAGGAGGATGTTGTCGTCGAGGGCGTAGCGGCGGAGGGTGAGGACCAGGTCTCGCTAGCGGGCGTAGGAGGACGACTCGAGGTCGAGGACGACAGGGACCAGATTCCGGATGTTCTGGACGCCGCCGGCCTAGTAGTGGATCTGTGCCACAAGCGGATCGGCTAGATCCGGCCAGAGAACCGGCGGAGGCGACGGTCGGGGACGCGACGAACCGGAAGAGGTGGCACCGGCGTCAGGGTAGGCGAGGAGGTGCTCCGCCTCGGCGATGCGATGAGCAAGAGCATCAGCCACATCGCGCTCCCGCTCCCATGCGAGGGCTACCGCGCGCACACGCGCCTGGCCTTTCGCGGCCGCGGCCGAGGCAGCAACGAGAGCTGCGGCGAGGGTGGAGTCTGCTGCGGGTGCCGGCACGAGGAGATCGAGGGAGTTGGCACCGGCTGCAGGAGCAGGGAGGAGCGGCGGCACGGGTGGAGGAGTTGGGGGAGCACCGACGGCGAAGGCGGCACTGGGCGCTGCCCACCAGCCCACGGTGGAGCCCGTAGCTACGCCGAGGGAGGCGCCGAGGGACGCTGCGCCCGCACCTGCGCCGAGGGTTGCGCAGCTAGGTGCGCGGCTGTGACCTGCGCCTAGGAAGAGGGAAGAGGGGGGAAGGAGGGAGGAGGGAGCAGGGGAGGGAGGGAAGGAGAGAGGAAACCCTAGCTTTATACCATGCTAAATTGAGTGATTGGATTGATTGGGCTAACTCCTAGAAGGGTAGCAATATACACTGTACATGGGCCTTATGGGCCTAATACACACATACTCTAACAGATTGAAAAAGCTAGCACTGAAGGTTTGTTGTAGCCCCTTTCCACTCGATGTATCCATCATCGTGTCTCCCTTTATGTCGATGATGTTGTGCTATTTCTTCGTCCGGTCGTTACAGACCTGCAAATGGTGGATGCTTTGTTACAGCTGTTTGGTGCTGCTATGGGGCTCAAAACTAATATCCAGAAAAGTTGTCTCACCTATTCAATGTTCCGAGGATCATTTGGCTATGGTGCAGACTTATTTTTCATGTGAAATCCAGGAATTTCCTTATAAATATCTCGGCCTTCCTCTTTCTCTCAACAAATTAACTAGAGCACAGTTGCAGCCTCTGCTCGATAAGGTGGCTGATCATCTGCCAGGATGGAAGGCTGATTTGTTGAACAAGGCTGGTCGGGCTACATATGTGGGTTCTCACTTCCGTACTAATCTGTTATGCTACTGCATTGGAGCTTCCTCCATGGTGTTTAAAGGTAATAGACAAGATTCGTTGTAATTTCCTATGGAGAGGCAGGAAGGAGACAAATGGTGAACGTTGTTTGATTGCATGGCCCAAGGTCAGTCGTCCAAAGGAATTGGGAGGTTTGGGTATTTTGGACCTTCAGAAATTTGGTTGGGCTCTCAGGGTTCGATGGCTGTGGCTAAGTAAAACTAAACCTGATAAGCCATGGGCAGCATTCCCTGTCACAACTCATGGGAATGCCCAAGCTCATTTTGCCTTGGGCATTACCACAACGGTGGGCAATGACACACCAAGTTTTGGACCGATAAATGGTTGAATGGATCTTCTATTCAGTTTTTGGCCCCTCATCTATTTGCATGTGTACCAAAAAGGAAGGCGAGAAGGCGCACTGTTAGGGAAGCACTAATGGAAAATAGTTGGGCGCAGGTTATCCAAGGCCACCATTCTGTAGCAGTCTTGGCTGAATTTCTTGATATTCGGGACTTGGTCCAGGAAGTAGTACTTCAACCTGAGGTTGATGATGTTCACAAATAGAAATTTGATACTTCAGGCGAATTTTCTACCAAGTCAGCGTATGAAGCTTTCTTGGAGCAGTCCTTTTTGAGCCAAGCAATCTGATCAGGAGTAACTGGGCTCCCAGGAAGTGTAAATTTTTCCTCTGGTTAGTGGTGCATAATCGTTGTTGGACGGCTGATAGACTTGCTCGACGTGGTCTGCCCCATCCGGAGCATTGCCCATTTTGCGATCAGGAGGATGAAACAATCCAGCACCCACTATGTTCATGTGTCTTCTCACGGCAATTTTGGCACCAGCTACTCCGTCGTTTCGGATTACCAGATGTTGCACCTCAACCAAGTACCGTGGGATTCTTTGATTGGTGGCAACAACCCGACAACACTTTCAACAAGGTCGTTGGGCGAGGCTTCAATTCGCTGGTCATGCTAGGGGCTAGACCTGAATATTTTGCAGGCCGGGTCTGGTTTGGGCTGGGCCAGAAAAAATCCCGGTTATGTCGGGCCAAAAAAATCCCGTCCATTAGCGTCCACTGGGCAAGTCGGACCTGCTATTTTCAGGTCGGGCTCAGGATCCTTTGGGGCCGAGCACGGGATCCTGTCCATTAGCGTCCTAGTAGGGGCTTGGATCCTTTGGAGGGAAAGGAACGACATAGTGTTTAATGGTGTCCTGCCAACCAGGTTTGATCTTTTTTTTTTTGCGACTATGCTTTCATTCACTGAACAGAATCAGAATTACAATCTGCAGTCAACAAAGCGGAGATACAGTCTGGTGCAAATTGCCACCAACCGGCCTGTGTTTCGCTTGTGACCTGTTTTGCAATAAGGAGGGTGATCACTGGATGTTGGCAGGCGCCAAGAGTCTCAGAGGTCTGGTTTCTGCTAGTCATGGTGGATAGCAGCTCCTGTAGTTGCGGTTTTGGTCATCTCTTCTGTTGTGAACAAGCGTGTGTAAAAGTATAAAAACCTGAGGTGTGTGTGGTGTGGTGTGGTGCATTGGCTATTTGAGCCTTCTTGATCCTATCTTAATGCAATGATACCCAGCCCTCCTGTGTATTCTAGAAAAAAAAAAGTAAAGTACCTTTACAAAGGGCAAGCTGTATCCTTCTTCCCACACAATGCTTGAAAGCAAAAAGTTCATACACATCAATCTCTGCTAATAGGATATCAACAGCATGGTAATCCTGAATCCAAAAAAAAAAGAGAGATGCCACATACAAATTAATTGCTAATTTAGGGGGTCAAAACAATATATGAGAGGCAATAATAAGTCATGGATGTGTACAGAGAACACAAGAAGAGATGACTGTTGTTAAGTAATATGTCATTTGAGTTCCACTGTGCCACATAGAACATTGCTGCTAATGGTATGGTACTTGGATGACTTTATTGACTTATTGGACCAGCCATAAGTGAACTATCAGCCCTAAAGCTTTCGCTCAAAAATTGTTACAGGTGGTCCTAGAAAATGCCGCATACCTCACCAAAGGACAAAAATCTCTCCCTTATTGTGTCTTGCAATTTTTCTTCAGCTTCTTCTTCTGTAACTTCTGTATTCGATCAGCAACAATCACTTAATGATGGACAAAAAAAGCCCTGATTGGGTCTTACTGATTCTTACAAAAGAATTAATAAAGTTGTTATGTTTGGACCATCAAGCATTATATGTTAAGAGTTTAGACATAAGGAGAACACAAAAAAAAATATCATATTTGGGTCATATATTTACAGCACTGAAATGAGAGAGACCAGCAAACCCATTAAAGTTGTGATCCAGGAAATAAGTTGAGCACATGTAGCAAATTTTCTAATTAATAAAATTAGGATGATTTGACAATATTTGGACAGAAACATGTTTTAATCAGAAGATGAAAATGCTACAGCAACAAAAAATGAAAGCATGCCATGTTCAAAATTTCTGTAATAAGTTAATATATACTCTTCGATGTGGTATAGCACTTGTGTGTTTTGTGATCCCATAGCTGTTTGAACCCTCACAATTCACATCAAACCACTAATTATCCAAGATTCAACAGAACAAAAGGTTGCCTAAAATAATGTCTGAGCACACATACATAGCAAAGACACAACATGAGCTGAGACGACGAATTAACCATATCTGTCTATGGAGAGCTGCAGGTGATGAATAGAGCCGGTGACTGATTAACCACAGATTAAAGCCACGTAACTTCTAAGGGAAACTAATAGCAAAATTATTTGAAGTACCTAGATATAATAAAGACAAAGTACACTATACAAAACAAATGCATCTGTATGCAGATAGCAATAGATAATAGCTCAAATAGAATACAAATACAGAAGACTTTGTGGTAAAAGATGACCTGCAACAGCCTCAACAGTCTTTGCAACATTTGGCAGACTAAGCTCTGTACGGACACCATCGCCACCAACAGAAGGGCCCCAAGAAAATGGTCCTGCACTCAGATCAACAAAAGCAAACCTGAAAATAAAGATCAGGTTAGAAGAATGACCCCACTCTAACCTCAATTTAGGGAAGGGGTTAGCAAAAATCATATTAGACCTCTCTCTGCCTATCCATATATCTGTAAGACATTGGGCATGGAGACCCTTCAAATCACTGGACTTAAGTGCACTTTGAACGATGTCATGCACCTCATCCTTTGTACCATGTAATATCTATAAGAATATTCAATGTTAGATGAACATACGGAAAGAAGTTTAATTTAGTGTACCAAAATAAAAGCGCCACCTGAACAGCCTTTTCATAAACAATGTCGTCTTTACTCTTCCCTTCCTTCAGCAGCTCAACATTGCTTAATGCTTCCTTGCATTTCTTTGACCAATCCCCCTGCACAACAAGTGTAAAGCACTCCGTTAGGTTTTCATACATTACAAAACATTGTCAAGGCCTGGCACAGTGGTGAGAAGCCTTCCCACTGAGCCAAAGGTCCTGGGATTGACGCAGCCTCTCTGCAAAATGCAGGGGTAAGGCTTGCCTCGGTTATTCCTTCCCCAGACCCCACTGACATGGGAGCCACCAGCACTGGGTCTATCATTTTTTTTTACAAAACAATGTCAAGAAGATCTTCATGCAACTGCTTCAGAGGAAAGAGCCAAGTGCTCTTCAATCGAATGCATTCTAACAATCAAGTCATATGATCAAAACATGAACTTACGAAGTGCTTAAAAATTCATGATCATGAAAAGTGTATCAGCTAAGTTAAATCATTGAATTGAATGGACCAATCAAAGAAATAAATGTTTTCCATGTACAAATAATGCCAAAGATGATAATAACAAATAAAACATACCATATCCATACTATCAGTTTGGGTCCATGAAAATGATGATAGAGGATGACTTTCGTATAATGGCCTTCTATTGACTCCCTTCTCAATATCTGCTAAATACAGATGTGCACATAAGTATAACTAGGGGAAAAGGATAAAGCAACTAACGCATGTCAGACTGTTGGTTTCATGAAAAGTCTCATCTGCAAACAGATGTTCGCAAAAACACAGGTTTGGGAATTTTGCTATAGTATTTGCCACACTAACCATGGCTGGTTCTGGTTACATATATAAGACCAAGAGGTCTACTAGCAACTGAAGAAAGGAATTAAGCAGTAACAACTAAAGTGGAGGATATAGTAGATTCTAAAGCAAGATAAGATGCCATGACAAAGGCACTAACTACTCCTACTTATCCTAAAGATAGAGCTCCAAAATATCATGCCAACAAGACTTATTCTGTCATTCTCCCTGCGAAGCTCCGAAACTTGACCCTACCAAGTGATTTGGTTAGGAAGTCAGCAGCTGATCCTGGGTGTTGATGTAGTTGGCCCTAACGCTCCCCTCATCCAAGCCCCCAACAAAGTGATACTTGACAATTATGTGCTTGGTGTGTTCATGGAAGACGGGGTTCTTTGCCAAGGCCAGGGCAGACTTGCTGTCCACCCTGAGATCTACTGCTTCGGCGTCTCTGTCAAGCAGATCACCCAGCAACCAAGCCACCAGAGAGCTTGAGTGGCGGTGGAAGTGACAGCGATGTACTCTACCTCGACCGAAGGGCCTCTAGTCCAGTTGGTCAGAGTACCCTAGCGGCACTCCTCAGGACCTAGGTTCGACTCCCCGTGGGAGCGAATTTCAAGTTGAGGTTAAAAAAATCCCCTCATTCGTCCCATATTCAAAGCACTGGGGGGTACCAGCCCAATTCTCACTTGGGCGACGGAAAGTCACCGTGTAAGGGTGGGGCAGAGGGTTTTCTCAGCCTAGTGAGAAGGTCTTCTTATTCAGAATGTTGTGGGGGCAATTTTATCCTCTTTGGATTGAGTTTTTTTTATGTACTCTGCCTCGCAGCTCAACAGAGCCACCACCTACTGCTTGATCGATTGCACTTGAGGAAGAATAGAGTCCCGCTCATGCTCTTGCTCGTCTCGATGTCGCCAGCATGGTCGTTGTAGCCGATGAAGTGCGCCGCGTCAGGACACCTTGGGTAGTGCAAACCGTAGTCACAGGTGCCCGTGACGTAGCGTAGGATCCTCTTTACGACTTGTTGATGCTCCGCCGCCGGTCACTACATGAACCTACTGACATAGCCAACGAAGAACGCCAGGTCCAGCCGAGTGTGGACGAGGTAGCGAAGGCTACCC
Source organism: Coix lacryma-jobi var. lacryma-jobi (assembly GCA_009763385.1). Classification (NCBI taxonomy): domain Eukaryota; kingdom Viridiplantae; phylum Streptophyta; class Magnoliopsida; order Poales; family Poaceae; genus Coix; species Coix lacryma-jobi. The sequence goes on along the minus strand of CM019822.1, from coordinate 89,533,520 downwards.
ACAATGCATCGGTACTGCATGACATCCACCTCCTTCGCCATGCTATCGCGACTCAGCTTCAGCCTCTCCTCCATTGGAGTTTGGGTTGGGTTGCAGTCGGTGAGCCCGCCTAGCTCGATGATGCGCTTGGCACAAGCAATGTGGCGGAGAGAGATCCAAGAATGATCTTGGTACACCTCAATGCCCAGGTAGAAGCAAGAGGGGTCCCAAGTCGCTCATCTAGAAGACGGCTTTCATCTCCACCCTAAACGTCTCCACCTCTTCCTTGGCTCCGGTGATGACCAAGTCATCGACGTAGACGCCGACCAGCAAGGCGCAGCCACCCTTGCCCCACCGGTAGATAGTAGCCTTGTGATGGAGAACGCCAGGTCCAGCCGAGTGTGGATGAGGTAGCGGAGGCTGCCCACAATGCGCCGGTAGCACGTGGCGTCCACCTCCGCCGTGCTATCATGACTTAGCTTCACCTCTCCTCCATTGGAGTTTGGGCTGCAGTCAGTGAAGGCGACCTGCGTGTACTTGGGGACGACACAGAGAAACTTCTCGACGGCTTTCTCATCATCGATGTCGTCATCACCATGTTGCATCAGCTGTTGCAGGACAGAGAGAGGCGGAGCGCGAAGTCATTGACATCCTCCCCGGGCCAATACACGCTCTGCGGGCGCTGCCAATGTGTACCGTGGCGATGGCATCCTAGGCAGTCTCCTGGTCCGCGAGGGTGGGTACCATCTCCGGCCGGAAAGCATCGAGAAGAGCCTCCAGCGTCTGTCGATCCTCATGGAACTCAAGTCACCATACCGCATCGCATCCCACATCTGTCTCACCTACATCTTCACTTTCATCAGCAAGCTCCAGTTGTTATAGTTGGTTTTGGTGAGCATGGGCCATGGTGTGCCCCCACCGAAGTCCTTGAAGGGAGTCCTTGATGACACTCTGGACGACGGGGGAGCCGCGCCGGCCATGGCGGCCACAATGCTGCTCTAGGGACGGCGAGGCTCCTAAGAGGGCTGCGCGATCCTATGTTCCCCGCGTCGTAGGCGAGTACCTCCGTGTGCGGCTGTCTCGGCCGCACGTGCAGCTGCTGCCTCCCACACCTCTGCCTCCTCCCGTGCGTTTGCCGCACTGGAGGTCTTTGAGGCAGCGTGCCATCGTGGAGGAGAGTGGGAGCGATTGGACATGGCACCACAGGGAAGAACTAGGCCACAGGGAAGAACTAGGCTCTAGATACCATTTGTTGGAGGCAAAAACACAAGTTTGGGAATTTTGCTATATTATTTGCCACACTAACCATGACTGGTTCTGGTTAGATATATAGGACCAAGAGGTCTCTATTTGCGACTGAAGAGCAACTAAAGTAGAGGATAGAGTAGATGATAAGATGCTAAAGCAAGATAAGATGCCATGACATAGGCACTAACTACTCCTACTTATCCTAAAGATAGAACTCCAAAATATCAGGCCAAGACTTATTCTGTCAATCTTTACTCTTTATGAGTGTTGAATTGTCACTTCACAAAATGTAATTCACACAAAACTCATTGCATGTCAATCATAGGGCTTCAGAAGATTATTTTATCAACTTGGATAACCCCATGCTTCGCACGGGAAAAAAGTGATTTGTTAACTAACAGATCACAAAAGAAAAGAAAAAACAGTAGAGGTGGACAGTAACTAAAAAGTGGTGAACATGGATGGCCTGCTGAGGGAGCAGAACTGGTATATGAAAACAAGGATAATGGTAGATGGTACATGGTACATGGTAGATCTCCTACATATCGAAAATAGTAAACGAGAGAACAGAAAGCACATAGGTGCTTTATTATCTTTTTCCCCTTTTCGGTGATGCAGATGTGAAGTACTTTGCAAATGAGGACTGCAGATAGGTAAAAGTGTAAACTGTGCTACAGAAAGAAACATTTAATATCAAATGAGTGCATAAAAATTGAATGGATATTATGTGACAGCCTCACAATAAAGTACATGTCTTTTAAAATAAACAAACAGGCAACGTATGCTATGAAAACCAGTCTCCTGTGCAAAGTATAGAAACTCTAATCAAGACCACAGGAATCTAATCCGATGGTTAGAGGTGAAGGTGGGTTATTTTAGCACTTAAACCCCCATTGTGCCCACGCCTGTTTGGATTAGGATGAGATGAGTGGAGGGGTTTAAGTGCTAAAATAACCCACCATCAGATTAGATTCATGTGGTCTTGATTAGAGTTTCTATAGTTTGCACGGGAGGCTGGTTTCCATAGCATACGTTCTCAAACAAAAATATAAAGAAAATAAATTAAGGCAACATCGTCCATATAAGATTTATTTACTTAGGTCCGGGATAAATACCAGGAGTCCAAAAATCTTGACACTTGATAGTACATTTGTTATAAAGGGAATAAGCAGGCAATCCTTAGTCATCAAACCTATTTCTTTATTTCACAGCTGCATCCACCAACTTATAGTGAAATATCTTAATCCACCACAGATATTCTTTTTCTTATTGGTCCACATATGAACATAGTAGTTGCATCCATATACATTTCCACCATTTATGTCACTGAAATTCATAAATAAGAATATATAAAGAGGAAATAAAATATTTACCAAGGAAGAGTTTGTTGTCACTTTTAGATTGGAGTATCCGAGCTTGCAGGGTCTTGTTCTGAAAAATAATAACTAGCCCATCATGATCCAAAACAGTACAGTTTTAAGTAAGACTAAATAAAACCAAGATTAATTAGAGAGCCACAGCAAATCAAATTTCTGTTTGCACGGTAGCTCTGTAAGCAGCACTTAAGCATAAGTAACAAGAGAACGTATCTAGTGCAAACCACAACCTTTGTGAAAACTCATGCAAACCACGGTAAAAAAATCGTTTAAATTCACCCAAAAAATCACACATGTAGATGGTATGATGATACACAACCTTGTAAAATATCTTGTCCAAACTCGAATTTGTTTGTGAGTTATAAAAATAACAAATTTCAAGCCAGAAAGTTTTCCACATGATTTGTTAGAAATTTGTTATTTTTATATCTCACAAATGAATTCGACTTTGGACAAGATATTTTATAAGGTTGTGTATCATCATATCATCTACATGTGTGATTTTTTTGATGAATTTAAACAAATTTTTTATTGTGGTTTGCACGAGTTTTCACGAACGTTGTGGTTTGCACTATACATTCCCAAGTATGTCTGGGGTTCCCAGAGAAGTTATGCAAAATGAACAACTTTCAACAATAACTCAGATTAAGAACCAACACGACACTGTATCTCTAGCAAGATGTGTCCTCTTCCTAGGAATAGCAGTTGCTCAGGAAACAAATACCAGCGGCTGGGCAACCTGCTTTCCTCTTCACTTCCTCCAGAGAGCTGCAAACCTGACTGCTTAGATATTCCTTTTTTCCATTTCCCATATCTTCTCTTCCTTCCCTACTCTACCTCTTCCCAAGGACAGCAGTAGCGCTAGTCCACATACTAGAATACCGAATACCCACCTCGTGGAATAGTATTAGGAGTTATGTTGGCAGAGAAAATAAGGAGAGGCCAGGACCCAGGTTATCCTCCACCACTGTAGGTACATTATATTCCTTTTCCTCTACAAAATTATCATAGATCTTGTGTAAAAATCATTTTATCTGGCTCCCATATCTGTCTGAAACTACAGCTTTCTGATTTAAACCTCCAGAAACAAATCATACAGAATATTGTGTAGTGTTAGATGTATATGGTTATGTTGTGTAGCATATTTTCCTCTTTGTGCAAGGGCCTCTATGCACATATCCCCATGTACATGTATGGGCTGTTGCCAGGGGCGGAGGACTCGGTAGGGCAAGGTATGGCGCTCGCCATACCTTGACTTCGCCGTGGATCTCTACCCTAAATCGCTGGTCTATCGCCTGCCCTTCTGTTGCGAGCCATGGAAGCAAGTTCGAGTAAATGCAGGGAGGAAGATGAAAACTTGGGACTTGAATCGACGAGTCGCTTACTTCCATTCTAAATATGGGCCTTTTGGATTCTTCCTGTGGGCCTGTTTGTACATGGGGTTTGCCTGCCCGGCTGCCTAGTTGTCGTAGACAGTCGCAGTAGTGCTGTCAGTCCGCTGGTCTCCTCTTCCAAACATTTCACATTCGATTATTGTCGAGTCTGCTGATTCAGTGATTCCAATTTCATCCACATTCATCATCATAGCCCCTCATGTCATAGCACCAGTAGGCAGCACAAGCAAACAAACAGTGGCCAGTGTACCGTGCAACATATAGACAGGCACAACCGCACAATACGACCCAACTCTGAATCCTGTAACCTTTTTCTTGCTCTTTGTTCAGTTATTTGTATAGTTAATTGGGTATTTATTAATTTAGTTGGTCAATTTTTGGAGCACGGTGAAATGGTGAACAATATAAAATAAAGATGCATCCAAAAGCAAAGGAAACTATAGATGTATATGTTGCAATTAGCAAAGATCAATATAAAATTATTTGATATGCTCTTATACCAAGTGCTCTTAAACCATTAACTTTGAATTTTACTTTGCTTTCTTCGTTATTAATTTCGCCATACCTTGAATTATATGTCCTCTGCCACTGGCTGTTGCCCTGGAATACAGAGTTCATTCACTCTAACATGGTATCTACTATCTAGAGCTTGGTTCTAGGGTTTACATCACTGCGCGCAGTTGCAGGCGTCGACGGTATTGTTGCCACCGGTGGGTGCCCTGTTGTGCGCTGCTGCGTGGAAACTCCCTTGTGCGCCGTCTCGGCTCGTCTGTGCAATCGTTGGTGCAGCCACTGCCACACTCATCTGCCCATAGGCGCGACCCGCCGCCGCTCCCCCCACACGGAACCCGTCGCCAAGCGCGGCCTCCTGTGCGGCCCCAGCCGCCAGGCACGGCCTCCCTTGTGGCCCGCCATCGATCGCAGCCCCGAGCAGAGCAGCTGCTCCTCCCCACCACCGGTCTTCTCTCGTGGTTCAATTTTGCTCGTGGCTGCTCTCTCTCTCTCTGAACAACAGAGCATTTGTATCTTGTTTTGGTTGCTCTTGTACTGGAGATTAAGATGGCTTCAAATTCAGTTCACCGGCCAGGTGGTGGTCAGCTTTCTCAATCTAATGGGGGTCAGATTCCAAGATGCCCAGTAGTTTTCAATGGCACCAATTATCGTGTTTGTGTCTCTCGTATGCGCTGGCACATGCGTGGTCTACAACTTTGGGAGTTTCTCACCAGTGAACTTCAGTGTCCACCTTTACCTTCTCCCCCTGTGCAGCCGGTTTTTCCTCCTCAGACAATGACAAGAAGAAATTCTGTGAGGCATATAATGATGATTTGGCCTCATACATGTCTCAGTTTGCAGCATATCGGACTTGGATGGATGAGGATGCTCGTGCAGGCAATGTTATCCTAAACGGTAAACAGTAAACAGTCGGTCACCTGTCGTTTAGCCACTATTCGGGCAAAAACAGGTGTTTAAACGGGTAAAACGGCAGTTTAAACAGTAAAAACGACCGATTAAACGGAAACGGTGTACCACTGTGTAGCGTTTAAACGGTGTGACCGTTTAGGCGAACAGTGCGTGCAGGTGATGTTCTAACTGCCAGCATGGAGGAACATTTGACTGTCGACATTGTTCAGCTTGATCATGCCTCCCAGATGTGGGCTTTTCTTCGCAAACGCTATGAGCACTCTGGTCAGTCCACATATATTGCAGCTTTACGCCAAGAGCAGTTGTTGCAACAAGGTGATGCTCAAATTGAAGAGTTCTTCAACCAGCTATCTAGTGTGTGGTGTGAGCTTGACACTCTTAGTCCTCAGTTGTCCCCTGGCCACTTGTGAGTCATGCAGGAAGCAACAGAATCACCTGAAGCTTGGATGCACCTACGATTTTCTGACTCATCTTCATGCTGAGTTTGAGCCTCTTCGTGTCCAGTTACATGCCCATGAACCGTGTATCTATGGTGGATGCTCTTGCTGCTGTTCGGAATGAGGAGATCCATCTTCGCTCTGCTGTTTGCTGCAGCCAGCTGCCTCGTTAGTCTTGGCTATTCGCTCTGCACCTCCTGACGTACTACACCTCCCTCCACAGCACCTTCGTCAGCGGTGTCCTCTGGGAGTGGTAGTAGTACTGGTGGACTCCACTTTAATTACTGTTATAAAAAGAAGAGGAAGGAGAAGGCTCATTCTCACCAAAGGTGGTCGTTCCTCAGAGGGTTCTGATCGTTCTACTGCTGGACCCTCTTCGGGTAGCTTGGCTGGTTCCAAGACACAGGAGATAGTCATGTTCATTCGCCGGCTGGCTGGAGCTGCTGGTTCTGTGACCCCAGTCTCTGCACCTTTGGTTTCTGCTGCTGCATCACAGTCTTCCACTGGGGAACCACCGTCCACTTCAGGTACTTTGCCATGGATTCTTGATTCTGGTGCTTCTTTTCACATGACCTCTGACTGTACCAAACTTTCTTCCATTCGTCCTCCCAGTCCTATCATTGTTCAGACCACTGACGACTCACCTCTCCCTGTTCTTGGACGAGGCACTCCTTTGTCATCCTCTTTTCATGTTCCTACTATTTCTTATGTCCCTAATTTGACCATGCAACTTATTTCCACTGGCTAGCACACTGATCATGGTTGTCGTGTTATTCTTGATTCTGACTCTTGTCGTGTCCACGATCTCAGCACAGATCTCCTGGTTGGTACTAGCCCTCGCTGCCGTGATTCTCAGCGTCTTTGGGAGCTTGACTGGCTTCATCTTCCTACCGCTGAGTCTTGTGGGCTCTGCTTCTCGTGCTTCGACTTCTTTGTTTTTTGCTCAGTGGCATCATCGATTGGGACATTTATGTGGTTCCGGTTATCCACTCTTGTCCGTCGTGATCTTTTGTGGAATATCTCTGGTAATTCTTCATTACCCTCTAGTGGGTCAGTGTCACAGCGTACCTTTGACCTTGTTCATTCTGATGTTTAGGGTCCCACACCCTTCATTTTGGAAGAGGGTCATCAATATTATGTCATTTATCGATGATTTCTCTCGCTTCACATGGGTCTATTTCATGAAACACCGTAATGAGGTGTTATCCATAAAAAAGACATTTACTCCAATGATTCGTACTCAATTTGACACTACTATTCATGTTTTTCGTGCTGACTCTATTAGGGAGTATCTTTCTGGAGCTCTTCGCCAATCTCTTTCTGGGCAAGGCACTCTTTCTTATTTTTCTAGTCCTAGTCACGCTCAGAATGGTGATGGTGTTGCTGAGCGTTGTTAGAATGAAATGGCCAACCAATTTCCATTCAAGGCCAAAAGGGGCAAGTATACATGTGAGTGTACATATGCAAAGAAGTCCTTCAAGAGAAGGGAAAATACATGTATGACCTGTACATCTAACAAGCATAAGCATCGCCACCTTCTTGAAACTGCCCGTTGATTGCTTCCTCTATTCCACCACATTTTTAGGCTAATGTGATATCTACTACCACTTATTTAACCAACATTCAGCCTTCATCTGCTCTTCAAGGTGGAATCCCATATGAGCACCGTTGTAGCAAGCCACCAGATTACTCTAGTCTTCGCCTTTTTAGGTGTCTGTGTTATGTCCTCCTTGCTCCTCATGAACGCATTAAAATGACACCTCAATCTATTGAGTGTGTTTTCTTAGGCTATAGTAATGTCCTCCTTCCTCCTCATGAACGCATTAAAATGACACCTCAATCTATAGTGTGTTTTCTTGGGCTACAGTGCTAAACACAAGGGATATGGTTGGGACCCTGTTGCTCATCGCATGCAAATTTCTCGGGACGTAAGTTTTGACGAGTTCGCCGATTCTATCCTCGGACTACCTCTGATGTTTCTCAGGCTGTTGTTGAGCCTCTTTCCTTCAGTGTTTCTTCCTCCACCTCCACCATCTCCTCCTGCACCCTCTCATCCACTACCCTCTGAGCCACCTTCACATGTTCCTTTTATGTCAATTTATGATTCTAATCCCTCTGAATCAAACCTACAGTTGTTGCGTCGCATCCAGGATCCCTCACCTCATGTTGAGTCGTCCCCCTCACCTCCTAATTAGACATCTTCGGTCGTGAATATTTCCTCTCAGCCATCCTCTCTATGATCTTCGCGATCAAGGGTCGCTGAAGCCTGCAAACCGGTATGATTTTGTTGGCACCGTTCTTTCTGAGACAACCATACCATGATGCCATTTGTCATCTCAAATGGCATCATGCCATGGTTGAGGAGACCGCTACTTTTGAGTGCACTGGCACTAGATCTTGTTCCTCTTCTCATGCTCGTCCCATCACATGCAAGTGGGTTTATAAGGTTAAGACTCACTCTAATGGCTCTCTCGAGCGTAATAAGGCCATCTTGTTTCTCGCGGTTTTCAGCTGGAGCATGGTCGCGACTATGATGAGACCTTTGCTCCTATGGCTCACATGACCATTGTTCGCACTCTCCTTGTTGTGGCCTCTGTTTGTGCCTAGTCCATCTTTCAACTTGATGTCAAAATTGCTGGTCTACATGCGACCACCTCCTAGGTATCTTGTTCCCAATGGCATGCTTTGTCGTCTCCATCGCTCTATGGTGTGAAACAAGCTCCTCATGCTTGGTTTCAACACTTTGCCTCTATGACCATTGTTGCTGGCTCATGACCCCGCCTTGTTTATTCATACTTGATCTCGAGGCCGCACTCTTCTTCTTTATGTTGATATGTGTTGGAAAGAGTGAATGGATTGATTGGGCCAACCCTAGGAGGGTAGCCATATTGTAGTCTTACATGGGCCTCATGGGCCTAACACATATACACTCCAACACCCCCCCGCAGTCTGAACTACCGGCGCAGCGGAGTTTCAAGACTGGGCACGAAAAGAAGCACAACACAGGAGCCCCCCACAGACTCAACTAGCCACTAGTGATGTTGAGGCTGGAGCGAAACTCGGAGAAGGTCGAGGACGGGAGGCCCTTGGTGAAGATGTCGGCGAACTGGGAAGTGGTCGGGACGTGGAGAACTCGAACATCGCCGATGGCCACCCGGTCACGGACAAAGTGAAGGTCGATCTCGACATGCTTGGTCCGCTGGTGCTGAACGGGGTTGGTGGAGAGGTACACGGCACTGACGTTGTCGCAGTAGACCAACGTGCTCCGGGTCAGGGGACTGTGGAGCTCACCCAAGAGCTGCCGGAGCCAGGAGGCCTCAGCCACGCCGTTAGCAACAGCACGGTACTCCGCCTCGGCACTGGAGCGGGAGACCACCGGCTGACGCTTGGACGACCAGGACACCAGGTTGCCGCCGAGGAAGACAGCATAGCCGGAGGTGGACCGGCGAGTGTCCGGACACCCGGCCCAGTCAGCGTCGGTGTAGACGACGAGCTCGGTGGAGGCAGACCGGTGGAGAAGCAGGCCGTAGTCGACGGTGCTGCGGAGGTAGCGGAGAAGGCGCTTGAGGGCCATGAGGTGAGGCTCGCGCGGATCATGCATATGAAGGCAAATCTGTTGAACTGCATATGTGATGTCCGGGCGGGTGAAGGTGAGGTACTGAAGCGCCCCCGCAAGACTCCTGTAAGCGGTAGGGTTAGTGACTGTGGCGCCCTCGGTCTCTGACAGCTTGGCTTGAGTGTCAACAGGGGTGGAGCAGGGCTTGTAGTCAGTCATCCCAGCTCGCTCCAGGATATCAAGAGTATACTGCCGCTGGTGAAGAAAGAGACCCCCCGGGACGAGGCTCAACGGTGACCCCGAGGAAGTGATGGAGCACACCGAGGTCCTTCATCGCGAACTCCTGCTAAAGAGAGGTGATGATCCGCCGCAGTAGTTCCGGGCTGGAAGCGGTGAGCACAATGTCATCAACATAGAGCAGCAGATAGGCAGTCTCCCCACCGTGGTGGTAGATGAACAGTGAAGTATCTGACTTGGCCTCCACAAATCCCAGAGTGAGCAGGAATGCAGCAAACCGAGAGTACCACGCCCGAGGGGCCTGCTTGAGGCCGTAGAGTGACTTGTTGAGGCAGCAGACCAGATCAGGGCGAGAAGAGTCAGCAAAGCCCGCCGGCTGACTGCAGTAGACTGTCTCAGCAAGTGTCCCGTGGAGAAAAGCATTCTTGACGTCCAGCTGATGCACGGGCCACGAGCGAGAGAGAGCCAGCGAGAGTACGGTGCGGACAGTAGCTGGCTTCACCACTGGACTGAAAGTCTCGTCATAATCAACTCCAGGCCGCTGAGTGAAACCCCTGAGAACCCAGCGAGCCTTGTACCGCTCAAGAGTGCCATCGGCTCGGCGCTTGTGAGTCCAGATCCACTTGCCGGTGACGACATTCGAGCCAGGCGGACGGGGCACCAGATCCCAGGTCTGGTTGGCTAGAAGAGCCGCGTACTCCTCTTCCATCGCACGACGCCACTGAGGGTCGGCCAAGGCAGCGCGCACGGAAGAGGGTACCGGAGAGACCCGCGTCTCGCCGTGCGTCGCGGCAAGAGCCCGAGGCCGCAACACCCCTGCTGCATGCCGCGTCACCATGGGGTGAACATGACGCGGGTGGCGGTGAAGAATGGGGGGTGGTACACGGGCGGCTCAACCCGAGCAGCCGACGGGGGTGGAGGTGGTGGCGTAGGCGTCCACGGTGGAGAAGCGGCCACGGGAGGAGACCGAGGTGGCGACGACGGTGACGGATCCAGCACGGGGGGCGGGGAGGACGCCCGCGCACGGCGCTGGTAGACACACACCGGCTGGGCGAAGCGCGCGGGAGGTGCCGCAGGCGCCGGACCCGCGTCGGGCGCAGCCCCGGGGAACGTGGCCGCCGGACCGGTGCAAGGCGCAGGGTCAGGCGCAACCCCGGGGGACGGGGCCGTCGGACCGGCGCAGGGCGCAGGGGCCGGCGCAGCCCCGGAGTACGGCGAGCCGGGGCACGGGCCCGACGGAGGGCGCGAGTGAGCAGGAGAGCCGGGGCACGAGCCCGGCGGAGCGCGTGGTGGAGGACCTGCAGGGTAAAACAGTAAAGGTGGCTGGACCACCGCGTCAGTGGGAAACAAGGAGGAGAGGTCAAGGTCGGAGGTGGGAGGTGGTGTGGAGGTGGGAGGAGAGGTGGTGGTAGAGAAGGGGAAGTCGGCCTCGTCGAACACAACGTGTCGGGAAATGAGGACGCGACGAGAGGAGAGGTCAAAGCAACGGTACCCCTTGTGATCCGGAGAGTACCCGAGGAAGACACACCGAGTCGACCGGGGAGCCAGCTTGTGAGGAGCGGTGGCAGTGGTGTTAGGGTAACATGCACACCCGAAGACACGGAGGTGGTCGTAGCGAGGAGGGGTACCGAAGAGGGCGTGGTGAGGAGTGGGAGCGGGACAGGCAGCGGAAGGTAAACGGTTGAGGAGATAGGTGGAGGTGTTAAGACCCTCGACCTAGAAGTGGGCAGGAAGAGAGGCCTGCAAGAGGAGGGTGCGGATGGTGTCGTTGGTGGTGCGAATCATGCGCTCGGCCTTGCCGTTCTGGGAGGAGGTGTAGGGGCACGACATGCGCAACTGCATGCCGTGAGAGAGGAAGAATGCACGAGACGTGGAGTTATCGAACTCACGCCCGTTGTCACACTGAACGGCCTTGATGGTGAGGCCGAACTGTGTGGACACCCAGGCAAAGAAGTAGAGGAGCGTGGGGAAAGTGTCAGACTTGGCACGAAGAGGAAAAGTCCAGGAATAGTGAGAGAAATCATCCACCAACACAAGATAGTATTTATAGCCAGAAATACTAGGGATAGGAGATGTCCACAGATCGCAATGGACCAGGTCAAAGATACGGGCCACATGGGAAGTAGGAAAAGGAAGACGAACATGTCAGCCCAGTTTGCACGCATGACACAAATGCTCATCGCGAGCTCGAGTACATGGTATGGCAGAGCTACGACTAAGCTGTGTCAAGGCATCGCGGCCAGGGTGACCAAGGCGACGATGCCAAGTAGTAGAGGAGGTGGTGGTGGCGAAAGCAGCTGACGGAGGGGAAGGTGAGGACCATGGAGCGGAAGTAGGAAACCGAAGAGTGTAAAGGGGCCCCGTGCTGTCACAGCGAAGAAGAGGGCGCTGGGAAGCCAAGTCCTTTACAGTGAGACCAGAAGGATCGAATTCAACCGAACAGGAGTTGTCAGCTGTGAAACGTCGAATAGAAAGAAGGTTGTGAACCATATTGGGAGCAACCAGGACATCGGGAAGAAGAAAGGAGCCATGGGTGTTAGCGGCACCCACAGACATGACCGGAAGGCAAGAGCCATTGGCGACCATGATGGACGAAGGGTGAGTCGAAGAGGGTGGGTGAACGGAAGATAGGAGACCAGGGTTGGGAGTGGTGTGGTAGGTGGCTCCTGAGTCAGCGATCCAGTCGGAACTGACTGGAGGTGTCAGGCCGAGGGTGCTGAAAGAGCGGGCCAAGGCCGTCGGATCCCAACCAACAGGCCCCGGCAGAGTCCCGGGAGGTGGAGTCCACAGCGACGGGAACAGGGAAGCGCCCGGGACAGCCCCAGCGAACATGGTTGTCGGCGTGTGCATGGGGCGAGACCCTCCGCCAGCTGCCGGCGGATGTACCAGTGTACTCCCACGCCCCCCCCCCCCCCCCTCCCGCTCGGCCCGGGAGGAGGTGGACCAAGGAGAGACGATGGAGGCGCTCCGGTGGCGTTGTAGGTGAGGAACTGCTCCGCCGCGGCGATGCGGCGAGCAAGGGCGTCAACCGCATCACGCTCCCTGGCCCAAACGGCAGCGTCAGCACGCACCCGCGCCTGGCTGGCCTCAGCGGCAGCCCGAGTAGCATGAAGGGCAGCAGCCTGGATGGAGGCAGCGGCGGGCGTCGGCACAAGGAGGTCAGCAACGTCCTTGCTGACGGGAGGAGCAGGGTCGAGAGCAGCAGGGAGGGACGCCAAGCCGTGGAGTGGAGGAAAGGTGCTGCCGGGGCCGAAGGTGGCGCCGGGAGGCAGCCGCAGGCAGCTGAGAAGTCGGGGGCTGTACCAGGAGACCACCAGCCACCCGAGAAGGCCCCTGCTGCGGACGGAGAGGTGTCGTGCAGGGATGGGGGTGGACAGCCAGCAGGGCAGCCGTGCCCGCGGCGGCGCCCGCCCGCGCCGCGCCGTGGCGGCGCCCGCGGCGGCTGCTGCGCCCGCTGCGCCGCGGCGGCGGCGGCGCTGCGGTGCTGCTGCGCCCGCGCCGCGGCGGCGCCCGCGCGGTCTGCACCCAGGAAAGGGAAGGGTGTTGGAGGAGGGAGGGGGAGGCCGCTGGCCATGGCCGGCGGTGGGCGGCGCCAGCAGCAGCGGCTGCAGGCAGGGGAGGGAGGGAAGGGAGAGGGGAAAGGAAACCCTAGCTTGATACCATGTTGGAAAGAGTGAATGGATTGATTAGGCCAACCCTAGGAGGGTAGCCATATTGTAGTCTTACATGGGCCTCATGGGCTTAACACATATACACTCCAACAATATGATCATCAGGTGATGATCCTAAGTATATTGCTTTCGTGAAGGCACGTCTCAGTAGGCACTTTCTCATGTTCGATATTAGTCCTCTTTGTTACTTTCTTGGGATTGAGGTCTCTTCCACCTCTGGTGGTATTTATCTCTCCCAAGAAAAGTACATTCAAGATCTTCTTGATCGCTCATGTCACCGATCATGGGGCTATTGAGACTCCCATAGAGCTTAATCTTCATCTCCGTCCCACTGATGGGGAACCTCTCACTGATCCTACTCGGTATCACCATATTGTTGGGAGTCTTGTCTATTTGGGTGTGACTCAGTCCTGACATCTCATATGTTGTGCACATTCGTCAGTTTGTTTTCGCTCCCACTAAGCTCTAGTGCTCCACTATAGTCATCTTTGTGCCTTGCGTTGCGTCACCTGTGTGGGACCATTACTCGTCGTCTGTTCTTTCCACCCTCTAGCTCTTTTCATCTCCAAGCCTATTCTAATAATACTTGGGCTAGCAACTCTTCCGACCATCGCTCTCTTTCTGCCTATTGTGTTTTTCTTGCTGGTTCTCTGATTGCTTGGAAGACTAAGAAGCAGACTGTGGTTTCTCGCTCAAGTGCAGAGACTGAGTTGTTTGACAGTACCAATGCTATCAACATAGCTCGTGATTCGGTAAAGCATTAGCTCACCAAGCAATCGATGTTGATGCATCTTACACTCGGGCAGAAGTGCAGGATGACTATGTCATTACTCTTCACTATGCGCCTTCACAGCTTCAGTTGGCCTACTTTCACACAAAGGCACAGACGAGAGCTTAACATCAGTTCTTTCTCTCCAAACTCAATTTTCATGATCCACCCTGAGTTGGGGGTGGGGGGTGGGGGCAGGTTAGATGCATATGTTGTGTAGCATATTTTCCGGTTTGTGTAAGGGCCTCTATGCATATATGCCCATGTGTGTTTAGGTTGTTGCCCCTAGATCCCAATGCGAGTTTTGCTTCTTTGTTGTAACTAGTTTAAGTTCTCTAGTGATATAATAGTTCCCTCAATCCAAATATTGGTGAACAAATTACAATTTGATAGCTTCTAAGGAAAATGGACATTATGAGATAAAGGTAGTTTAATAAAAACTCTCTTCTACATGTCAAACGTGTATTGTCAAATTCTGCATACTGAAGATAGAGCTTGAATAGAATAATTCTTAATAACAAGATATAGGCCTTGTTTGGGACAGCTCTACTCCCTAATTTTTCAGCTCTGTTCCTTAATTCTCCGATGAAGTGATTCCGTTGAATTCCTAGGAGGGAGCAGGGTGGGGATCAGCAAAGAATTGATTCTCTGTTGATCCCCACCAAAATAAACTGGGAGCAGGCGAGAATTCGGGGAAGCAGGTTTTTCGGCTCCCTTGCTTGTATACAAAATAAAGGAGTGATTCACTTGGGTTCCCTAAAGAAGGTGGGTTCTTTTTTTTTTTTTTTTTTTTTTTGCGTTTGGCGACCGGGGAGTTATTCTCTTCGAGAATCTACTCCAAGGAGCACTCCGAAATGGGGTCATAAGTATGAAGAAATATCATACACACAAGAGATTTATAAAGCCAAGACGATAGTCACAATGATATTCATCAAACCATGACAGGAAGTTTGATATGGAATGTAGTATGCAATGCCCGGGGGCTGTCTTACCCCCCGCAGGTTGAGTTTTTTTTATATGGAATCTAGCTTACCTCCCTGAGCAAGTTGATCTCAGACTCAGAGAAGCCTTTCCTGCGACAATAGATAGCACATAAAAATAAGAAAATAAGCATAGAAACAGGACGATGGCGCATAAAAATAAGCAAATAAACATAGAAAAAGTTAACCAATCCTGAAATCGAGATAATAAATCATATTGAAAGAAGCAGTGGTCATGGTTGGCGTGATATGGTAGCATACAAAAATCAAAAGATGGCCCTTTACTGTTTTCATACAGTTCTGAATATCTAAACAACATTTCACCCCAGTTTAAAATAGTTTTGGGCGAGGCATTTAGGTAAACTAGAGACAACATAGATTGAATTCAAAATATATTTTAAACATTTAAGTAAAACTGCAGGCAGTGTAGATTGGATTCCCAATATATTTGTAGCAGGTTGCAGCACAAGGAAGATACAAGTACAACTTGTTCATAACATCTGAAGTTACAAGAAAATGAAAATCTTCTTTGTTTTTATGAGGATGGTGCCATAATAAATATAAAGAAGTGTTTTTTTGCGGCGTCATGTTGCATCAGTTACACATGGTTCATTGTAATGGAAGTGTTCAAGCTCACCGATAACCATAATTAATCCTCTTGCCAATAGGCTTGGGATTAAGAATGAAGATATTGTAAGCCTCTTGTATCTGAAGGTGATCAACAAGAGTTGAAAATATATGTTCCATTTGAGCACTATCCACTTGCAAAAAAAAGTCTTCATTTTCTCTGTGAAAGAAAAAATGGATATATTTTATCAATGATAGTGGAAGTTATAGCAAATGCAAAGGTGCCATCATATAAGTATACACAAATGTCACTGGAATCAGGGGCGGATCTATGTAGGAAATAGGGGGTGTGGGCGCACCCACGTAATAGTGATTATGATTAAATTTTCACCATATACACACCTCCAAAGTAAAAATTTATGCACCCACAAGGCAAGCGCACTCCCCTCAAATTTACTTTATTTTCTCGAAAACGCAGAAGAGCTGTGCATCATTATATTAAGATGATAGTAAAATGGCATAAGAACCCAAACAACAACACACACAACTCTACACACACACTCCACAGCTGCTGCTGCTGATGCTAGGGAACTAACGCGCCCGTGACATAAAGATCACGACCAAAGCAAACAGGGTGCTAACTACCCGGAGCTAGGGCATCTAAAAGGGACAATCCTCAAGCCCCGACCAAGGAGCACGAGCTTCTTTCACCTTCAGCTGCATGAGCGCCTGTAACACTTGGGGCTGCTCCATCGAAAACGCATTTGTTGTTGTGGTGTCTCCATAAGGTCCAAGCTCTTTAGCTCCGCCCCTGACTGGAAACTGAGTTCTCTATGAGCTGCATCGTAACATGATTACAGTGCACGCATGACACAATTACCTATAATGTGCTCCCTCATTTTGTAAATATGAGGCACACTGAACACTAGCACAGCCTCTTATATGCAACTTTGAACGCTATCTTTTATATGAAACTGATAGTAAAAAAATGTATAATACTCTATAATACAAATACTTTTATCATAAACTCAATGATGTTATTTCCATATGACCAAACCAAATAGTCATTTTTCTTCCTTTTTGGTGAACAAGCCAGGGAGCCGCATATCATTATATTAATAGAAGGAACAAAAAGTCATAAATGTAGACGTTTGACTTCATGCTTTCTTCGACACATGAGAAGGTTGACAGCACTAAGCCTTGTGGCTGTAGTACATGTGCTTATCAGCACCTTATCTCTATCTTACTTTAGCATCTACATTGGAATATGTTGAGGCTTCTTGGCAGCCAAGTTTGTTTTATGTTGAGACTTCTTGGCAGTCAAGTTTGCTACTCCTATAAGTACCCAAACCAGCCATTGTTGTGGCTAAGGCTAATAAATCTGAGATCTAGCCCCAAATACCTATGTCTATCTCTAACAAATGGTATCGGAGCCTAGTTCTTCCTTGGTTCTTCTACCCATCCCACAGCCATGTCTCTCCACTCCTACTCCTCTTCCTCCTCCAGACGTTCCCGAGCGCAGCGGCTAGTGGCTGCTGAGCTGGCAGCAGCGCAGGACAAGCAGGAGGCCGCGGACGCAGCGGCTGCAGCCCAGGAAGCAGCAGCGGAAGCTGCTGCCCTGTGCGGCAGAGCAGAGCCGCACAACGGGTGTTGCTGCGGGCGACGCAGGAGGATGCGACGCGGGCGCAGGTTGCGCTGAGGCCTGGCTCGAGCGCGAGGAGGCGCGGGACGCTCGTGGCTTCAGCGGACGCGGTCTGCGACGCAACCTCGACGCTGGCGCCCGAGATCCTCGCATCAACCGCGACCTGGAGGTGCACCATCGGTGGGAGCGCGAGGAGCTGGAGCAGGCAGTGCGGGACTTCAACGCGCGAAACTGTGGCGGACGTGGCTTCGACTGGGAGCATGGCAGACGGGATGTTGGCTCTTAGTCGCCTCCTAGGCGGCGCGTCTCCCCCTTATCTGGAGCGGCACCGAGGTCGTCATAGCCGGTCGGGTTCCCCTCCCATCGTCCAGACCATCGTCAAGGACTCCGGCGCCGGCGGCGGATGGTCCATGCTCACCAAGAAGAACTTCAACGAGTGGTCGATGGTGATGAAGGTCAAGCTGCAAGTGCGTCACATGTGGGACACGGTACGATACGGGAGCGTCGACTTCACCAAGGATTTGCGAGCGATGGGGGCCATCCTTGCAGCTGTCCCGGTGGAGATGCAGTCCACCCTAGCAGACAAGGAGATCGCCAAGGACGCCTGTGATGCCATCGCTGCGACACGCATCGGCAGCAACCACACTCAGCGATACACGTTGCAGAGGCTGTGTAAGGAATGGGAGGACCTGGCCTTCAGGCCCGGTGAGGACATCGACGACTTGACCCTTCACCTCTCCACCCTGCAACAGCAGCTGCACCAAGATCGACGAGAAGGAAGCCGTCCAAAAGTTCCTTCGCTCCGTCCACGAGAAGTACAAGCAGGTCGCCGTGTCAATCGAGATCCTGCTGGAGTTCACCGCGCCGACGATCGAGGTGACAGGTCGCCTCAGACCTTCGACGAGCGCTAACGGCGGCAAGCTTCTCTTCACCGAGAAGCAGTGGCTCGCTCGCCAGAAGGAGCGGAAAAAGGGTGACGCTTCAACTTCGTCGAGCACTCGCAAGCACCGGTCGCGCAAGCGGGACAAGGCTCCCCAAGCGTGTGGTGGCGCTCCTGACGGTGCCGACAGCCAGCGCAAGACCAACCGGGATGACGTCTGCAAGAGTTGCGGCAAGACTGGCCATTGGACCAAGGACTGCCGGCAGGCGAGGCGCGGCGGTCAGGCTCACGTCGCGCAAGCGCAGAAGGGTGATGAGCCGGCTCTGTTCTTCATCCATGAGGACATCGAGCTGCACTCCTCACCCGCGTCGACCGCCGCCGCGCTCCACCTCGACGAGCCACGCGCCCACGCCTTCCTCGGCTCCGCTAGCGACGACAAGATCGACGGCTGGTACCTCGACACCGGCGCCACACACCACATGACCGGGCGGCAGGAGTTCTTCTCCGACTTGGACTCCGGCATGCAAGGCTCCATCAAATTCGGGGACGCCTCCGTCGTGGAGATCAAGGGCGTCAGTTCCGTCGTCTTCACCGCCAAGATCGACGAACGCTAGCTGCTCACCGGCGTCTACTACATCCCCGCGCTGAGGAACTCCATCATCAGCTTGGGACAGCTGGATGAGAACGTCTTGTGCGTGGAGATCGAGGACGGGGTGCTGCACATCTGGGACCGTAGTCGCAGGCTCCTCACCAAGGTGAACAGAGGGAGAAACCACCTCTACGTCCTCCACGTATAGGTGGTGCAGCCCCTCTGTCTTGCTGCCCGCCGCGACAACGACGCCTAGCGGTGGCAGAGTGCTTTGGGCACCTCAACTTTGAGGCCCTGAACCAGCTCGGCAGCAAGGAGATGGTGTGGGGCATGCCGCACGTCGACCACCTGGAGCAGTTCTACGACACTTGTGACCTCACCAAGCAGCGGCGGCTCCCCTTCCCTCGCCAGGCGAGCTTCCGTGCCAAGAAGTTGGAGCTCGTACACGGCGACTTTTGTGGTCTCGTGACCCCTGCTAAACCTGGAGGATGGCGCTACATGTGGGCTGTCCCACTCGACACCAAGGGGGCAGCTGCGGACGTCATCAAGCTGTTGCGGAGGAGTGGGGCCGCAAGCTTCGGCTGCTACACACGGACAACAGCGGCGAGTTCATGGCGGTTGAGTTCGCAAGAGTACTGCGCCGACAAGGGCATCCAACGCCACTTCTCCACCTTGTACACCCTGCAGCAAAACAGTGTCGTCGAGCGCCGCAACCAAACGGTGGTGGCTACCGCCCGCGCCTCCTCAAGCAAAAGGATATCGACGATCTGGGGAGAGGCGGTGATGACGGTCGTCCACGTCCTCAACTGCTCGCCCAGCAAGGCTCTTGACGGCAAGACGTCGCGAGGCCTGGCACGGGCGCAAGCCAACAGTCAGACACCTCCGCGTCTTCGGGTGCCTTGCATTCGCCAAGAAGCTCGGCCATGTCAGCAAGCTCGACGACCGGAGTGCACCAGGGGTCTTCATTGGCTAAGCGGAGGGTGTCAAGGCCTACCGCATCCTCGACCCTGCGACACAGCTGTCCGCATCTCGTGTCACGTCGTGTTCGACGAAGGGCGAGGCTGGATGTGGGACAAGACGGTGCATGATGGCTCGACTTCGACTCTGTAACACCCTGATTTAAATTTTTCAGAATTTATTAAAGTTAATTAGAAACTTAATTAGGAATTTGGCTAAATAATTAGAGGAGGAAAATAAAATTTTAATTATTCATGTTGCATTCATGCCATTGCATATTTTATTGGGTGAAAAAAAAGTTATTCAGTACGAATTAGGGCAAATCGATTTTTCTCTATTTAGAAAAATAAATAAAAGGATTACAAAATTTTATAAATAAACTCAAATTTTATTTCCAAAACCTAGGAAATTTTTCCCAAACTTTGCAAAAGTTTATTTGGTTTCAAACTAGTTTGAAATTTGATTTCAAATGAATTCCAAAAGAGAAAACAGCGAGCAAATTAGGCCTCCCTCACCTCTCATTTTCCAACCGGCCCAGCCCACAGCCGCACCCCTCCCTCCCTCCATCCTGCTCTCCCTGCTAACCCAGCCCCTCCCTCACCCTCCTGGGCCGATCCAGCCCCGCACCGGCCCAGCGCACCGCCTCCTCCCCCGCTCGCACCCAGCCCAGCCGCAGCCTCTTCCGCATGCGTCGCGGCGACCGCTCTCTTGTTGCCGCTGACTATCGGGCCCCGGCTATCAACGCTTCCGCCGTCGTTGGCAACCAGGCCCCACTTGTCAGCCCTTTCTTCTCCCTCCGACACTCGCTCCCTCGCTCTCTCTCTCGATCAGCCCGGTCTGGAAGACCGAGCACCTCGCACCCTCTCCTCCACCCGATTGAGCCATTCGCGTGGACCGAGCCATCATCCGCTCTACGCATGGTCGTTCGCTCTGTTTCCCCGTTTCTCTCCGATCCGCCGCGACCGCGACCCGAGCAAGCTCCGCCGCGACCGCGACCCGAGCAAGCTCCGTCGGTCGCTCCCTTTCCTCCCTCCCTATTAATTGTCCCAGTGGACACCCCGCAAGCACAACGACGCAGCTCAGCCATTCTCCGTGCCCCATCTCCTCTCTTGCGCCGCACCACCGCCGCCGCCGCATTCGAGCCGCCGTCGCCGTCGATTTCCCCTGCTCGCGCCATCTCTGACGCCGAGAAGCACACCAACGTGTTCGCAGTGAGCTCTGCTCCATTCTCGACTTTCCCGTGGTCTCTAATGGCTCGTAGCACGTCTCTGAGCGAAGCCGGGCACCTCTGGCCATGGCGTCGCCGCCCACCGGCGCCTGTCGCCGCCGCTAGCCGCCACGCGCCGCGCCCCGGCCCCTCTGCGCCGTTCGATCACCCCGGACGACCAGGATTAGAACCCTGGCCAAAGCGGTATAAGCCAAGTCCACCGACCGGTGGACTCAGTCCAGCAGCGCACGCCTTCCGCGTCAAAAGCAGAGTCGTGCGCCGAGCCAATCAGGGTACACCACGTGGCGCCCTGTCTGCACAGCGCCGAAATCAACTCGCGCTCCGTTACTAATGCTCGCTGAATCTTGATTATTTCCGTTCTAGCCCCTCTGTTTCTAGATAAATGAGGCGCAGTCCAGCTATAGTTCCTTTTTTGTTTTTATTTATTTAAATCACAAAAATGAGTTTGACTTATTTACAGTTTTGCCATCCAACTTCAAATGCCCATAACTTCTGGGTTTTAACTCCGATTTGACCCGTTCAAGTCGCGTTGGGTTCGTATCAACGACATCTACGCAGTAGTACCTTTTCAATGTCTTTCTACTTTTATTTATTGGTCTTGTTTGGGCCATGTTTAGTGCGGACTTCAAGGATCCCCAGCCTCTGTTGATCCTACCCAGCCCGAAGGCAACACCTACTTTATTTTACTTTTGGTATTAGAGTAGTTAGATTATGTAGATGCATGCAGTGTCTTAGTTTTGAATCCCATGTTAGGCTTTACTAGTTATTGCTATATTTTCCTTGTCACCTGGATTTGGAAGTTATGGGTAGATGTCATGCTTAGCCCTGCAGTCATGGTTGGGATGGGATGGTTATTGATAAATAATCCTGATTAATGACCGATGCAACAAGTGGGTTAGTAATTTTTGTAATAACATGGTGATTAGGTAAATCCGGCAGGATGGACCGTTTTGATGGGGTTTTGGTTGCCATGGACTTGGCAGATGGTGTTGGTGGTTTGGGCCCGTGCTAGTTATCCTGCCTGGATCCCTAGGACGGGCTTCTTGAACAAGTAACCCGGCAAAACAGCGCAACCATAAGGTCTGGATGGGCTGGACCTGGCTAAGTAATTAGTTTCCTCCATGTTGAGGGTTTACAGGGGGTCGGTTTGTGTGGCACAAGAGGGGGCTTCTGCAGTGGTGTTGGTACCCACTGTTAGCGGTGAAACCTTAATGGACGTGTAAAACGGACTTGGAGGGAAATTTGTAAAGGCCTTGTAGTGCGACCCCGCTATGCACCTTGGCAGTGTGTAGCGTGACGGGGAAATGCAAGACTTGTGGGTAAAGATGTGCAACCTCTGCAGAGTGTAAAACTGATATATCAGTCGTGCTCACGGTCACGAGCGGGCTTGGACTTCTTCGAGATTAGATGGTTATGGTTATGGTTCGGGTCTGGATTGCCTGATGGACTTCAGATATGGGTTTGCTTGGTGGATTCCATGTGTCGGTCGGTCGCTCGGTGGATCTCCGAATGTGGTTTTGCTTGGTGGACTCCGAGTGTTGGTTCTGGTACTAAGGAGAATGTGGTTAAACCTAGTAAATAGGTGCGTAGGAAAATAGGATTAATAAGATGTGTCGCTTTAGGTGCTCGTGTCAAACAGAGTTAGCCTACCTTTGATATTAGCCCCATGTCACTTTATTTCCTACACTTGCGAAGTACATTTCGATGTACTCACTCTTCCTCTTTGTCCCCCCTACTACCCCACCCAGACGCTGGAGGCTACGAGGTGCAGGAGTATCCAGAGGACAGTGGCTTCGAACCGGACGAGTTGTACTAGGCTGGTGCTACCCCTGGTCGACCTTCCTGTAAAGTTAGCATCCAGTTTCCGCGAGTCTTCGATGTACTTTTCTTTTGGACTCGAGAGTCATTTTTGTAATAATGTTCGATTATGTAATACAACATTGATTTTGATACTATTATGATGTCGATATATGTATGAATATTGATCCTGGCATACATATATTGTGCACTCGATTTTGTTCTTAAAATCGGGGTGCGACACACTCCGAGACTTCGTCGTCGACTACGTCCACTTCAAGGTAGCCGGAGGAGCTAGCAGCTCATCTTTACTGACCTCGGGTAGCTCACCACCTCGCTCGCTACCAGCTCCGGCGAGTCCACCACCTTCGGCACTGGCCACGCCCCACTCTTCACCACCGGCCACTCCACGCTCTCCCACACCAACTCCTGACTCTCCTACACCCACGGCCACATCACCGGCATCGGCCCCGACAGCTTCGGTCCACGACGAGCAGCGCACGGTGGAGTTCGCTACTCCGCTGACCCACGACGATGACCGCGTCGATGCCTACCATGACGACGAGCCTCTGCGCTACCGTACCATGGACAACATCCTTGATGAGTTGCCCATCCCTGGACTAGCACAGCACGACTTTGAGGGGGAGCTACACTTGGAGCGCGACGACGACGAGCCTCGCTCTTTCAGTGAGGCGGAGGGAGACGCAGGCTGGCGCGCCACGATGAAGCAAGAGATGGATGCCGTCGAGGGGAACCGAACATGGGAGCTGGCGGATCTTCCTGCCGGCCACCGTGCCATTACCCTTAAGTGGGTGTTCAAGCTCAAGAAGGACGAGGCCAGGACAGTGATCAAGCACAAGTCACGACTCGTGGCGCGCGGGTTCATTTAGTAGGATGGGGTCGATTTCGACGATGCCTTTGCACTTGTCGCACGCATGGAGTCCGTTCGTCTCCTCACTCTGGCAGCCCAGGAGGGCTGGCACGCCCACCACATGGACGTCAAGTCAGCCTTCCTCAACAGCGACTTGGAGGAGGTCAACGTCCGCCAGCCGGCAGGATTCGTCATCCCCAGCAAGGAGAACAAGGTCCTCCGCCTGCGGTAGGCGCCACGAGCCTGTAACGCTAAGCAAACTTCACCCTCAAGCAAATGGGGTTCCAGTAGAGCGCTCACGAGGCTGCTATCTACCAGCGGGGCAAGGGAGGCAATGCCCTGTTGGTAGGCGTCTACGTCGACAACTTGGTGATCACCGGAACCAAGGGGACGAGGCGGAGGCGTTCAAGGCGGAGATGAAGACCGTCTTCCAGATGAGCGACTTAGGGCTCCTCTTTCTGCCTAGGGATTGAGGTGCACCAAGACAGTTCCAGCATCTCCCTTCGCCAGACCGCCTACGCAAGCGCATCGTCGAGCTGGGCGGGCTCACCGACTGCAACCCAGCCCACACTCACATGGAGAGGTTGAAGCTGAGCCGCAACAGCACGGCAGAGGAGGTTGACGCCACGCAGTAACGACGCATTATGGGCAGCCTTCGCTACCTCGTCCACACGCGACCGGACTTGACGTTCGTCGTGGGCTACGTCAGCCGGTTCATGCAGCGACCGACGGCGGAGCATCAGCAGGTCGTCAAGAGGATCCTTCGCTACGTTGCGGGTACCTCCGACTACAGCTTCCACTGCCCGAAGTGTCCCGGTGCGGCACAGTTCATCGGGTACAGCGATAACGACCACACTGGCGGCATCGACACGAGCAAGAGCACCAGTGGGACGCTATTCTTCCTAGGCAAGTGTCTGATCAACTGGCAGTCAGTCAAGCAGCAGGTGGTGGCACTGTCTAGCTACGAGGCAGAGTACATTGCAACCGCTACCGCTTCGACTCAGGCTATCTGGCATGCTCAGCTGCTGGGCGATCTCATTGGCAGAGATGCAGAAGCAGTGGAGCTGAGGGTGGGCAGCAAGTCCGCTTTGGCCTTGGCAACGAACCACGTCTTCCATGAACGCAGCAAGCATATCCGGGTCAAGTACCACTTGATCAAGAGCTGTTTGGACGAGGGGAGTGTCCAGGCAAACTACATCAACACCCAGGACCAGCTCGCCGACTTTCTCACCAAGTCCCTTGGGCGGATCAAGTTCTAGGAGCTTTGTGCCAGGATTGGGATGGTCCAAATTCCCCAAAAAGGCACCGCACAAGACTTAGGGGGAGAACGACAGCAATAAGCCTTGTGGCCGTTAGAGGCTATAGTACATGTGCTTATGTCAGCATCTTATCTCTATCTTTAGCATCACTTTGGAATACGCTGAGGCTTCTTGGCAGCCAAATTTGCTACTCCTATATGTACCCAAACCAGCCATTATTGTGGCTAAGGCTAATAAATATGAGATCTAGCCCCAAATACCTGTGTCTATTGTTGGAAACTGTTATTGGATTATTAGGCTAACCCTAGAAGGGTAGCTATATAGTATCCTTACATGGGCCTTATGGGCCTAATACACATATACTCCAACACCCCCCCGCAGTTTGAACTACCGGCGCAATGGAGTTTTAGGACTAAGCACGAAAAGAAGTACAGCACACGAGCCCCCCCACAGACGCAACTAGCCACTAGTGATGTTGAGGCTGGAGCGGAACTCGGAGAAGGTCAAGGACGGGAGGCCCTTGGTGAATATGTCGGCAAACTGGGAGGTGGTCGGGACGTGTAGAACCCGAACATCGCCGATGGCCACCCGATTGCGAACAAAGTGAAGGTCGATCTCCACATGCTTAGTCCGCTGGTGCTGAACGGGGTTGGTAGAGAGGTACACCGCACTGATGTTGTCGCAGTAGACCAACGTGCTCCAGTCCAGGGGATTGTGGAGCTCGCCAAGGAGCTGCCGGAGCCAGGAAGCCTCAGCCACGCCGTTAGCAACAGCACGGTACTCCGCCTCGGCACTGGAGCGGGAGACCACCGGCTGGCGCTTGGACGACCAGGACACCAGGTTGCCGCCGAGGAAGAGCATAGCCGGAGGTGGACCGGCGAGTGTCCGGACACCCGGCCCAGTCAGCGTCGGTGTAGACGGTGTAGAAAGCCGAAGAGTGTAAAGGGGCCCCGCGCTGTCACATTGGAGAAGAGGACGTCGGGAAGCCAAATCCTTCACATTAAGACCAGAAGAGTCAAATTCAACAGAACATGAATTGTCAGTGGTAAAACGACGAATAGAAAGAAGGTTGTGAACCATAGAAGGAGCAACAAGAACGTCAGGAAGACGAAAGGAGCCATGAGCACCGGCAGCACCCACAGATGTGACAGGAAGACACGAACCATTTGCGACCATGATGGACGAAGGGTGAGAAGGGGAAGGAGGGTGGACTGAGGAAAGTATACCGGGGTTAGGAGTGGTGTGGAAGGTGCACCCGAGTCGGCGATCCAGTCTGGGTTTACGGGTGGAGTCAGACTCATGGTGCTGAAGGAACGGGCCAGGGCTGTCGGGTCCCAACCGACCAGGCCGGGCGAGAACCCGGGAGGAGAAGTCCATGGCGACGGAAGAGGAGGGACGGCCCAGGAGCCCACTGGGCGCCCGGGCCCCCCCCCCCCAGCGAGCATGGCCGCCGGAGGACGAGACTCGCCACCGACCGCCTAAAAAAGCCACATGGAGATGCGCCCTGACCATGGGTGGTTGTAGGATGGCCAGGGTGCACCTCGAGGAGGCGTCGGTGTGCTCCCACGGCCGGAGCCCGCACCACGTCCTCCCCTGCGCCGCCGTCTGCCGCCATGGCCCCCCACCCCCGCTCAGCCCGGGAGGAGGAGGACCCAGAAGAGACGACGCTGGCGGAGCTGTGGGGCGCGGCGGAGGAGTGGCGGCCAGCGCAGTCGAAGACGACGAGGACCCCGGCACAGAGGGCGGCCCAGGCTGGATGCCCTGGGTAAGCTCCTCCATGACGAGGTCGTCACGGACCTGAAGAAAGGTGGGGAAGGGCCGTTGCCGAGTGATCCACGTACGAAGGTGGTTGTAGCGCTCGCTGAGGCCGCGGAGGACGTTGAGGACCAAGAACCGGTCCGCAGCCCAGATCGCCGAGGGCATCGGCCATGCCCTTCATCCGACGGCAGTACTCACCGACAGAGAGGTCGCCCTGGACGAAGGTCCGGAAGCTCGCATCGAGACGCAGGGCTCGGGCTTCGGCGTTGCCCAGGAACTGACCCTCGAGCGCCAGCCAGGCACGACGAGCGGTGGCAGGGGTGCCCTCAGGAGGAGCGCGGACGAGGTCATGCAAGTCGAGGGAGATGGTCCCAAGAATCCACGAAAGGACAATGTTGTTGAGGCGAAGCCACGCAGAGGTCTGAGCCGCGGCCGCGGTGGTGGTGAGGACGTGGTCGTCGAGGGCATAGCGGCGAAGGGTGAGAACCAGGTCCCACCACCGGGCGTAGGAGGGCGACTCAGAGTCGAGGACGACGGGAACCAGGCTCTGGATGTTCTAGACAGCCCCGGCGTGGTAGTGGAGCTGCGCGACGAGGGGATCAGCCGGGTCGGACACCGGTGCGAGAGTCGGGCAGGGAGCTCGCGAGCCGGATGAAGTGGTGCCGGTGTCGGGAGGTCTCGGAAGCCGTGGGTAGACGAGGAGCTGCTCCGCCTCGGCGAGCTGACGGGCAAGGGCGTCGACCGCATCGCGCACCTGTTCCCAAACGACTACAGCGGCACGGAGACGCGCTTGACCCTCTGCAGCAGCGACCCGGGCGGCTGCGAGGGTAGCAGCGATGGTGTTGTCGGGTTGGGGAAGCAGCGGTGGAGGCGGCGCCGGGAAGTATCCACCAGCGCCGGTGCTCAAGGCGAGGGCTCCCCACCCCTGGCCCACAGCGTCGTGCAGGCCAGAGGAGCCGTGCGTGGGCTGGTGGCCGCCTGCACCAACAGGGAGGAGGCCAGTGCTGCCCCCTGGCTGAACGCCAGCAGCAGGGAGGAGGACAGCGTCGGTGGGGGAAGGATCGGGCTGGAGAGCGCCGGGAGCAGAGGTGTCGTCGCCCGTGGCTCCCGCGCCTGGTACGCCTGCGCCCGGCGGCAGAAGGGTCGCGCCGCCGTCGCCGGAGCCTCCCGCGCCGCCCTGGCCGCCCGCGCTGAGGGGGTCGGGTCGCCGGCGCCGCCCGGGCCGTCCGCGCCGCCCTGGCCGCCCGCGCCGAGGGGGCCGAGGCCGCCGGCGCCGCCCTGGTCGCCCGCGATGGGTAGGGTAAGGGAGGGAAAGAAGAGAAGTAGGTAGGGGGAGGGGGAGGATCACGGCCGCCGGCCATGGCCGCGCCTGGAAGCAGCGGCGGCGCCGCCGGCAGGGGAGGCGGCGGCTGGGAGGTGGAGGAAGAAGAGGAAAAAAAACTCTAGCCTGATACCATGTTGGAAACTGTTATTGGATTATTGGGCTAACCCTAGAAGGGTAGCTATATGGTATCCTTACATGGGCCTTATGAGCCTGATACACATATACTCCAACATCTATCTCTAACAAAGGTTATATGAAGATAGAAAAAAAAACTACAAACACACGAATATATATGTATAAATTGCATGTGACTGAGTTCATGAGCACACACCAAGGCACTTCAAAGAAAATAAATGTGCAGCAAAATGTGAATACCTACAACCATGTAGCAATTTGTTCTTTCATATACTCATTTTTAGTTGCCAATCAATAGCAAGACAACACTAAGATTCCTTTTAATGGAGATATACGATACATTATCATAATTGAATTAAACCTGCTTTTTTGGTTGAAAGTTTACCAAACCAATGAATGAACAGAATGGAAACAATGGGTATTTAAGAACAATATACCTGGAATCCGTGAGATCATCTTTACGGGATAGAACTTTTATAGCATGCTCAAAAACAGATAAGACATCTTCTACCATGTGTATTGCATGCACAGAGAAACTGCGTCAAAAGAAAATGAGCTGGAACATCAGGAATCCATTCTCATGGAAGCATGTCAAGGCTTAACTACAGAAATTAGATTGGATATGCAGACCCTAAGTTGGACCATAAATGTACATATTCCTTACTTGTGGTTCACATGGCTGACTAAAGGAAGGTCATAATGCTGAAGCTTCTTAACAGTAGTCTTATAGAACGGGGTAAGAACTTCACCAACTGGAGGGATTCTTGTGTACTCAAATATGTGATCTATTTTTGTAAACCAGCGCTCCAGTTCTTCAGGCCCCAACTTAAACTCTAACAAAACCAAGGAACTGTTAATGCTTAGTATAAACAAACTGACTACAAACTTGTGTAATTTCATATAGATGATTTACCGTGACCTCCATTTCCATCAAATCCAATAAAGATGAAGTTCACAGGGATCGAAAGATATATGGAATCAACCTCTGCCAGGCTCAAATAGTTTGCAATATTACCTTGGTAATAAGAATAGAAGAAATTTAGTAGAGAAAAGATCTTTGCTTCTTAAATAAGCACACACAACAATAGAAGGACTATCCGTATTTCATGTGCTATTCCTGATTGTCTGAGATGGACATGCATAATATAATTATTAGTCAAGGCTGCAACTATAATCACTTCTCAAAACACAAGATCAAACTAAAAAAGGAAGGTACCAAGTGCTCAAAACTCCCACACAGGTGGATCTGGGGAACGGAATCCCTAGGCAATCTTACCCTTGTTTATTTGAGGCTGATTCAAACCCAGGACCTCAAGGAGGCTGATAACTGTTAAGTAAAGGTCCATCTACTATTGGCCCATATGAGTATCTATATATACACCTGTCACTAATGTGGCAAATATACTTTGAGATCCCCAAGGTTAGTAACAATAACAAACCTGCTACCCCACAGCAATAGCATATTATGAATAATTTAGACATAATCAGTATGCTGATACATTACACTAATGTAGCTGCGCTTATTGGTTGATCATATATCCCGCAAACTACTTTTCCGGGGGGGGGGGGGGGGGGGGGGGGGGGGGGTTTAAACAGCAAGCCAAACTCCACATGCAGTCATATGGTCTTGATTTTTATCTCCAGGTGGCCACACCATTTAATCAACAAATTACATGCATATCTGGATTCTGGACAGAAAGGTTGCTAATCTGGAATAATGTATTCTCTCCCTGCTCTAGTTCACCTGTTGCATTGTGGCCTTTCTAGGGGCACCTAAACATAATTATCTTCATCCACAACATTCATATCCACATATCCATAAGGAAAAAAAAGCAGATGATATGAATAACAACTCCCAAGGTACAGATGACCCAGAAATTGTTTCTGTGCACGCTTGTGCTAGCTGCGGCTGCAGTTCAGCTAGTCACTGCTACAGTAATTTTGTTGTAGCAGTGGCTGGCTGCTCAGCAGTAAATTTTAGGCTACTTAGTAAGTGGCATTATGTATTGATACAGTACACTACATCATATCAGTGCTCTTGCATGAATAATGGCATGAGGCCGATCGACAACAGTATATCAGCTCCAACAATAATAGTTTCAAATTAGTGAAATTACCAGTATCACACAATTGTTACTTGGTACTTGTTACTCATATCATATATATCATGTAAAGGCTTTGGCAGAGCAGAAAGCACCGAGTACCAAGAATCCAAGATTGTATTCAGAATTTCAGTTTAGCCTGTTTGAAACGTGCCCTGCATTATATAATCCCAGGAGTGCCGACAGACACAAAGAACCTACCAGCTCTTGTGAAGTTGAGCAGGCCCTTTTTGCTAGAGTCCAGCGATGCAGAACCTTCCAAATCATCGAACTCTACAAAATGAAATGAGCACAAGCCATCAATGTGATACCAAGCAAAGGCAGAATGCAACAAGCAAACAGAAATCAAAAAAAAGAGTAAAGTCCAATTCCGGTCCTCAAACTTTTTATGTTGTCATCCCGGTCCATAGACTTTGAAAGTATGTCATTATTGTGCCTAAACACGATTTGGGTCTCTAATCAGTCCATTACGGGTCCAGCTGGGTGATTAGAAGCCGAAGAGGTCTCGCAGTTTTGCAAATAGCCCCTCGCCTCCCTTCCGTCGATTCAGTTACCCACTTCTCTTCACCTTCTCGTCTTCCTCGTGACGGTCAGTTGGCGGCGATCTAGCAGTGGCTCCTGGGATCGGAGCTTGGCCGCATAACTCAAACAGGTGCTCGGACCTCAGGGGGCGAAGGCAGACAAGTTGGGCAGGGTGGCGATTCACCATGGCGGCACGATTGCAATGTAAAGGGGAACCTGCGCCGGTTTACTGTGAGCTCCGTCATCCCCTCTGTTCAAGAAGGCGCTATTAGGCGGTCGCCCAGGCGCGCCTTTGCGCTAGGCGGAGGGCTACCGCCTTGCCTAGGGGGGTAGGCGGACGTTAGGCGGTAGAGGAGAAAGGGAGCGACGAGCGAAGGTCACCAGTGGGGAGGAGGAGCGGCGGTCGGCACGCGGAGGCCGCCGGTGGGGCGGAGGAGCAGCTCCCTGGGAGGAGGAGCGCCGGGCGGCGCGCGGAGGTCGCCGGTGGGGGAGGAACAGCAGCAGACGGCGGGTGCGGGCGGCGTGCCGACCAGAGGAGGCTGAGAGAGAGATGCGGGAGACGGGAGAGGAACTAGCGGCGGCGGCGGCTGCTGATATGCGTGCGGCATGCGGGAGAGAACGAGCAAAGGAGAGAACAAAGGGATAAGGTGCTAGGGGACTTGGGCTTTGGGCCTTTTCATGTTTTCTGGGCCTTTCTCATATGTGTTATGGGACTTTCTGTTTAGTTTTTTAGGCCTTCCTCTTGAGTGAAGTCCACTTATCCCTTGTTTTCTTTTTCTTTTTTCAACATATGTGTGTATTAGCCCACCGCCTAGAAAAAAGCCTTAAAACGCCCAGGCTCGCCTAGGCCCGCTTAGGCTCTAGGCGGTGGGTCACCGCCTAGAAACCGTCTAGCGCCTGTTCGAACCTTGGTCATCCCTAATACTATCTTCTTCCTTTGAATCTTTACCCATGTTTGAGGATTAGATGGAGCAGTAAAGTGCGTTTCGTTATGGTTTTGTGTCCAGGCGAATTTGGTTAGGGTTTTGATCCAATCTTTGTGTGTTTCATGTATGTCCGCAATGTATAGGTGATAATGGGGATCAGTTCACTGTAGAGGTTCACCATGGGGGATTTTTTGTTGGTCATGGTAATCTCAAAAGCTAGGTGGAAGAGAAGGTCGACTTTTTTAGTATTTAGATGCAGATATGTGGTCCCTTCTCTGGTTTGATGATTTTGTGGAGCAATTAGGCTACCAAAAGGATGATCAGCTGAAGATTTTCTGGTTGTTACCTGGGATGACCTTTGTTGATGGCCTTAGAATCCTCCTAGACGACAAAGACACCAATGCCATGGCTAATGTTGTGAGCAAAATCAAGAACTTGATCACGATGACATTGTTGATGGAGTTAATTGGGATGACATTGTAGCTAATCCTGTGGCTGAACTTCCTAAAGTACTGAGCCCAAAAAAAGTGGTACATGTGGGTAAGAAGGTTGGTGAAAAGCTCCCTGTTTTCGAAAGTGCAGCAATTCAAAACCACTGAAGGTGAATCTAGTGCTACAATAGACAACACTAGTGAAGAATCTGATGGTTTTCATGACCGTGACTATGAGATGGAGGATGGTGATGAAGACATGTTAGAGACAATTGATGATAAGGATGAGGATGAACCACATGTGACAAATAAAATTGTGAAAGATAGTAGGAAAGCTAAAGCAGTAGGTTGAAAGCTTTTGATGTGATCAAACCAGATGTAATGTCAGAAGAGGAAGAGACTGATGATGAGGGCCTGGAGCTACCAAAATCTGATGGTGGAGAGAAGGTAATCATGGGTTCAAGTCATTCAGAGATGAGGACATGTCAAATCCTACATTTTCAGTTGGACTTGTGTTCCCTTTAGTTGAGAAGGTTAGAGAAGCCATCAATGAGTATAGTGTCAGGAATAGAGTTGAGATAAAGATGCCAACAAACGACAAGATTAGGGTTAGAGCTCACTATGTTGAAGGATGTCCATGGAACTTTTGACAGCAGGACAAAATCTTTTGTGGTTAAAACCTACTATGGAGGTCATACTTGTCAGAAAAAGTGGAATGTCAGGAAGTGTACTGCTAGATGGATTGCTGGTAAGTACTTGGAATCCTTTAGGGCCAATGACAAGATGAGCATCACTAGCCTAAGCAAAACAATACAGAAAAACTGGAATCTAACTCCTAGAAGTAAGGTGGCCAGAGCAAGAAGGATGATTATGAGGCAGATTCATGGAGATGAAGAGCTCTCGAGGATGCCTGTAAGGAAGAGAAGGCCGCATCGCTGAGCGCCAGCTTTTCTTTTGGAAAAATTCCTTGATATACTGCATCCACCGGTAATGGACCTACTCACCTTGCTCAAAGATTGAAGTTTGAACTAGGAAGTGCTCTTTTGGAAAACACTTTGGAACGAGGTCTCATAGATCGACGTAGGCTTCGCACCCATCCCTTCTCAAGGGACGCTCCTCCCCCAAAAGCCACGGTGAGGAGGGAATACCACCAGCAATGATGATCGTCTTCCAATTTCAATTGCTATTACCACATCAAAGATAAGTAAACAAAAGGTGTTTGTGAGGCCGTCAACGAACGTAGTTGAATTCTTTATGGGATTATGGTCAAGAGTTGAGGAGAAGCAACCCTGGATCATCTTTTTTCTTGAAGTTGGTTGACAGTAGATTCAGCACATGTTATATGAGTATTGATGCTTGCAAAAGGCGATTCATTGCAGGTTGTAGGCCAATAATTTGCTTGGATGGCTGCTTTATTAAGACCAAATATGGGGGACAACTCCTTACTGCAGTGGGTATGGATCCCAATAACTCCATTTTCCCTATAGCAATGGCAATGGTGGAAGTTGTCTCACTTGCCACATGGAAGTGGTTCTTGGAGACTCTGAAGTATGATGTAAACATTGACATGCATTTCAGTTTCACTTTCTGACAATAATCAAATTTGTTTGGTCAAGGCTTAATACCAGCTGTGAAGCAGGTCTTCCCAGAGTCTAAGCATTGGTTCTGTGTAAGGCATTTGTACTCAAATTTCCAAGAAAAGTTCAAGCGTTAAGTGTTGAAGAACCAACTGTGGATATGTGCAAGGTTGTAACACCCTGATTTAAATTTTGCCCAAATTATTTAAAGAAAACTAGAAAGTAAATAGGATTGGCTAATTAACTAGAGGAGGAAAATAAAATTTTATTCATTTCATGTTGCATTCATATCATTGCATATTTTACTTGGGTGAAAAGAATTTATTTAAACCCGATTAGGGAGAATTGATTTTATTCCATTTAGAAAATAAATAAAGGGTTTATAAAATTTTACAAAATCAAACTCAAAGTTTATTTGCAAAATTTAGGAAAATGTTTTAAAAGTTTTCAAACAGATTTGGTTTTCAAATGAATTTGAAAACTGATTTGGAAATGAATTTGCAAAGGAAAAACTGAAAAGGAAAAGGAAAAGGCAACAGGACCTCACCCTCTTCCGCTCGGCCCGCCTTCACTCTCGGCCCAGCCCTCATCCGCCTTCCCTCTCCCCTTTTCTCTCCCTCCCACGCCGTCCACCCGTGTGGCCCGCTGCACCAGCCCGCCTCGCCCTTTCTCCCCGTTCTGGGCCAGCGCCAGCAACCAGCCCGCTTTCCCCTCCTCTCTCCCGCGGCCCACTCCTCCCCATCGGCCCGCGTCGCCAGGCAGACCGCAGCGCCGCGCCCCGTCTCGCTGACCCGCAGGGCCCGGCAGTCAGTCTCGTCCCCAACCTTCTCATCGCCCTCGCTCATCGAACCGAATTCCTTCGTGTCTCCTCCGTCCCTCCCGGGATCCGATCTGCAACAACCCCCTCCCTGGGCCTACAAGAAGCCCCCTCCCCGGCCCCCTGCTCTCCCTTTTCTTCCCCACCGATCACCACCGCCACTGCCGAGCGCGCGCCGAGCTCCACCACGCCACTCGCCTCCCCAACCTCCTCACCGGCCCCGCAGCGGCGTCGCGGGCTTGCTCCGCAGCTCAGCTGCCTCGACTGGTATCACACCTTCATCACGCACGCCGGAGCTCCGACCCGCCGAGCGCTCGCCACCGCCGTCGCTCTCCCTCTCCGGTCGGCCTCCGTCGGCGAGAAGCCCTTCGTTGGACTCACGGTGAGCTCCGCTTCGCCCCCCCCCCCCCACCCACCCTCCCTGTGGTCTCTACCGGAGCCTAGGTACCTCCTTGAGTCGCGCCGTACGCATCGTCCATGGCGCCGTCGCTCGCAGCCGCGCTTGGTTGCCGCCTCGGCGACCGCAATTCCCTGTGCCGTCAGATCTCAGCCGGACGACCGAGATTAGATCAGACCGCCAACCGGTATAGACCGGGTCCACCAGAGCTGTGGACTCGTCCCACCTCGCGCACCGAGCAAATCCAGTGTAGCCACGTGGGGCCACGCGGCGCCCACGTCTACAAAACGCCAACTGCCGCGACACTTTTCTAAAAGAGACCCCCAGCTCTTGGTGAATCAACCCGCGGTCCAGAGCGACTGTGCGTTGAGTCTCCGTATTCTTGCATCCTAGCCCCTGTAGTTTCGAGAAAATGAGGCACGATCCAATGCAGATTTCATTTTCATTTTTGTTTATTTAAATTCACAAATTGATGTTCAATCTATTTACAGTTTTGCCACTACATTTCAAATGCCCATAACTTTTGCATTTTAAGTCTGATTTGACCCGTTCAAGTCGCGTTAGATTTGTAGCGAAGAGCTCTACGCAGTAGATTCATTTATATTCTGTTTTACTACTGTTGTTGTATTGTTTCTTATTGTCTTGTTTGGGTCATGTGATGATGATTGATCCAGAGAGTGCGGAGTTCGAGGACTCTTCGGACCCAGACTGTGCTTCTGTTGATCCGACCCAGCCCGCAGGCAAGTGTCCTTGAACATCTTGCACCTATTTTATTTACTTTTTGTATTAGAGCAGATTAGATCCAGTAGATGCATGTTATGTCTTAAATTGAAACCCATGTTAGGGTTTACTAGTTTTTGCTTTATTTACCTTGTCACCTGGTTTGGGATGTATGGGTAGATGTCATGCTTAGCCCTGCAGTCATGTTGGGATGGGATGGTGGTTAAATATTATTAATCCTGCTTAATGATCTATGGAACATTGTGATTGGGTATTTTTTGTAGTAACATGGTGATTAGGTATATCCGACAGGATGGACCGTTTTGGTGGGTTTGGTTGCCATGGACTTGGTAGATGATGTTGGTGGTTGAGCTCATGCTTGTTATCCTGTCTGGATCCCTAGGAACCGGTTCTCGGAGCATGTAACCTAGCTTAACAGCGCAACCATGAGGTCTGGATGGGTTGGACCTGGCTAAGTAATTAGTTAACTCCAAGTTGAGGGTTTACACCGGGACGGTTTTAGTGGCTCAAGAGGAGGCCCTGGGGGTCGTAGACCTTTGTACGGGGTGAAACCTTAGAGGTACGTGCAAAACGAACTTGAAGGCGGCTTCGTAAAGGCCTTGTAGTGCGACCCCGCTATGCACCTTGGTAGTGTTTAGCGTGACGGGGGAATGCACAACTCGTGGGTAACGATGTGCAACCTCTGCAGAGTGTAAAACTGATATATCAGCCGTGCTCATGGTCACAAGCGACTTGGACTTCTTCGAGATTAGCTGGGTGGTTATGGATTTGGTTCTAGTTTTGGGTTGCTTGATGAACTTCGGGTGTGGTTTGTCTGATGGACTTCAGGTGCGGGTTTGCTTGGTGGACTCCAAGTGTGGTTACTTGGTGGATTCAAGTGTAGGTTGCTCGATGGATCTCCGAGTGTGGTTTTGCTCGGTGGACTCTGAGTGTTTGTTCTGTTTAGAAGGAGATGATAACTAAAACTTAGTAAATAGGTGCATAGGATTAATAGGAACAATAGGATGTGTCGCTTTAGGTGCTCGTGTCAAACAAAGTCAGTCTGGCTTTGATATTAGCCCCATGTCATATATTTCCTACACTTGCGGAGTACATTTCGATGTACTCACCCTTTCTCTTTGTCCCCCCTGCTACCCCACCCAGACGCTGGAGACTACATCGAGGAGCAGTACCCTGAAGACGGTGGATTCGAACCAGACGACTTATACTAGGTTGGTGCTACCCCGGTCGACGTTCCTGTGGAGATGGCGTCTAGTTTTCGCGGTCTTCATCAGAGTCTTCATTAGAGTCAGTTATGAGAGTCTGTACTTTTCTTTTGGAACCTAGGGTCATTTATGTAATAATGTTTGTTATATTAATAAAGCATTGTTTTGATATTAGTATGATGTCGATATATGTATGAATATTGATCCTGGCATACATATATTGTGCCCTCGATTTTGTTCTTAAAATCGGGGTGCGACAAAGGTCTTCCTGATTCATGGAAGAGGAATATGGAGGAGATGAAGGCATTGGATGTTGAATGGCTATCAAAGATGGCACCCAACACCTGGGTAAGAGCCTAATTCTCCACTTTTCCCAAATGTGACACTTTACTGAACAACAACCGTGAGGTGTTCAATAAGTACATATTGGAAGCTAGAGAGTTACCTATTTTGTCTACGTTTAAGAAGATCAAGTGTCAGTTGATGACAAGGCATTACAGCAAGAGAAAGGAACTGGAAAATGATATATCAAGTTCTTTTTGCCCAAAAATCAGGAAGAAGTTGACCAGAAATGTTAAGTTTGCTAATGTATGCTATGCACTACCAACTGGTGTTGGAGTGTTTCAGATGTTAGTGAAAGATTACCAGCACATTGTGGACCTGACAGCCAAAACATGTGACTACAGGAGGTGGCAACTGACTAGGATTCCTTGTTGTCATGCAATTAGTTGTCTAAGGCATAAGAGGATATCACCTGAATACCAAACTGCTATTCACTGGATGCTTATAACAGTGCATATGCATACCGACCTTGCAGAGATAAGTCACGGTGGGAGAAAATGGATGGACCACATGTCCTACCACCAGTTTATGAAAAAAGGGTTCGTAGACCTCCTAAGGCTAGGAAGAAGCAGGCTCATGAGGTACCTGGAAAAAATGGGCCAAGGTTGTCTAGACATGGTGTGACAATGCATTGCAGCCATTGCTCAGAAGCTGGTCATAACAATGCTACATGCAATCTGAAAAGAATTGGGTTCAGTGCAGAATAAGCAAAAGCTTTAGTTGCCACAACACAAGCCACAATTCAAAGAGAGAGAGAGAGAGAGAGAAACAGGCAATGAGAGCAGCTGCTGATCAAATACAGGTTGATGAAGTCACTGTTGTGGAAGACAATGAAAATGAGATACCATACCCACTAAACATCTCAGCCACTCAACCTCCACCAATTGTAGACATGACCCAAACTACCACCACAGTGCTTTCTGAAATGCTTGGAGAGGTAATATTTCTAACTCATATTCATTGCTCTCTCTTACTGCCAAACATGAATCTTTAACTGATATTTTCTAACACAGGAAACTCAAGAGAGCTCAATGTCACAACCCCAAGGGCCTCTACCAGACCCAGCCTTCATCCTATGTAACCAGCCAGTGCAAAGGCCGACTCCAGTCAATATAAGCACAGTTGCAGGCAGGGCTGCATTAAGCAAGAAGAGGAAAGCATCACAAGTCAGAAGACATCTTCCAAGAAGACAAAGACATCTACCTCCAGATCTTCCAAAAGAGCTTCACAAGTGGAAGAGGAAGGACAATGCTGATATCGTGTAGTAAGTGAAGTGTTAGAGTGCATCAGTAGTCTATTTCTCTATATGCATTGTGTTACCTCTACTACAATGTGTGTCAGCTGTTAAGTACTACGTCAGGATGATATTTATCTCTATTAAATGTGCTTTTTGGCTAGGAAATTCTGTGTTCATATCTCATATGTTTACTGTTGTGTTTAAACAGGCATAAGATGATGTTGTGATATCTATCTAAAATATTTGTGTTAAAAGAGTACTCGTGTTGAAGTATTGTTGTTTTCAGTTGAAAATCACTGAAAAAAGTGTAGTTTATAGCATTAATGTTGTTGTTCGATCCGGGGAGAAGTGCAATTTCAAAGAAAACTGTTTATTCATTGGCGCCAGACGCGGACAACAATCTGTAGAATGGACTGATTAGAGACCTAAATCGCGTTTAGACACAGTAATGACATACTTTAAAAGTCTATAGACCCGGATGACACAGCATAAAAAGTTTAAGGACTGAAATTAGACTTTACTAAAAAAAAGACGATTAAAAGAGAAAAAACAAAGGATCCGGACCTGTACGGATGACGGACTCCGTCCAGAACCTGCTCTTGTCCTTGAGGTTGAAGAGCGAGAACACCGAGGACGCCCCCGAGCCGCCGATCTTGCGCGTCCGGGTCCCCGGCGTGGACTCGGCTGCCTCCGGGGACGGAGCCTGCCGCATCGAGAGGATAAGAGAAAGGGAAAATTTAACACCGTCTGGAACCTCCGACATGATCAGATCCAATCAGTGGATCGGGGGTTTGGGCGAAGATCAGGTTACCTGCAGGAGCAGCTGGAGTAGGAGCGGAAGCGCGAGGATGAGGGAAGGCCTCCGGAAGGGGGACATCTTGCCGGCTGTGGTGCCGAGGCGCTGCAGCAGTACGGAAACCAGGGAGTTAGTGGAGACTGAAGGCCGTACGCCGGCGGCACCGGGGGGTTTTGGGGCTCCGGTCTTAGGGCTATCGCGAGGCACGAGTACTAAGCATGACAACGGGTCAGGTTCGGATCGGGACCCAAAACAGAAACCCGAATCTGAAACCCAAATCCGCCCCGAACACCGATTCAGGTGAAAATCCATCCCAAAACTGAAAACTGTGGATAACCTGCACGACCAAACTCTCTGCAAGCAACGGAGCAACTCTATCGGGCTCTATCTGCCCTTCTGAGGCCTTATTTAGTTCGCACCTAAAAAATTTAGACTCTATCATGTCGGATCTTTAATACATATATAGATTATTAAATATAGACTAAAAAATAACTAATTATAAAGTTTACATGTAATTTACGGGACAAGTCTGTTAAGTCTAATTAGTCACTAATTTGACACTAAAGTGCTATAGTAACACGTGTGCTAATGACAGATTAATTAGGCTTTAAAAATTCGTCACACAATTTACGGACGGATTCTGCATTTTGTTTTTTTAGTATCCGAACAGCTCATGTAATACCCTATGTAATATCAGATGTGACATCTAAAATTTTTACATCTCGAAACTAAACAAGACTTAAATTTGATCTAACAGAGCTTCTACCGTAGAGCTTTCAAATTTAATTTAATAGAGCCCTCAAATTCTCCCTCGGACCCTCGTTTCTAAGGGCTCTTGAGGGAGCTCCTTCTGTTCCTTTCGCCACCATGACTTCTCCTCCGTCCCGATCAGTGGCATTACCTTCTCGATGACACCAGCACGACCTGCTCTTCCTCCGCATCTCTTCCTGTAACGACCATGCAATCGTACTACCACACAACCGCGGGTGAGCGCTAGGCACGTCGGAGCATCATACCAGTGTGGGCGCCACACTAGGGCTAAGCACAGCGAGCGTAGGGCTGGCCACTACGTGGAAGCAGTTAATGAGGGTCAGATCGGTCACTACACAGAAGTGGAGTGCCACGTGAATAAATGTTGGACATTAGGTATAAGCGACAGACTCCGCACAAACGATGGAAAGGAAAGAGGAAAGATAAAAAAGGAAAGGGGAGTTGTATTGAATTGAAAATGAAGAAAGAGAAAAGGAAAGAGAAAAGATAAAACGAAAGAAGACTTGTATTGAATGGCAGGTGGGTTCTACTTAACGAAGGAGATTAGATTTTTCTCAATCTATTGTAGGAGCACTCTTTCGCAACTTGGAACTTTGTTTTCCCAACTTGCTCTAGGAAAAGGAGAAGATATATTGGATACACTCTTAGTCGTCTTCCTCGTGACGGTCAGTTGGCGGCGATCTAGCAGTGGCTCCTGGGATCGGAGCTTGGCCGCATAACTCAAACGGGTGCTCGGACCTCAGGCGGCGGAGGCAGACAAGTTGGGCAGGGTGGCGAATCACCATGGCGGCACGATTGCAATGTAAAGGGGAACCTGCGCCGGTTTACTGTGAGCTCCGTCATCCCCTCTGTTCAAGAAGGCGCTATTAGGCGGTCGCCCAGGCGCGCCTTTGCGCTAGGCGGAGGGCTACCGCCTTGCCTAGGGGGGTAGGCGGACGTTAGGCGGTAGAGGAGAAAGGGAGCGACGAGCGAAGGTCACCAGTGGGGAGGAGGAGCGGCGGTCGGCACGCGGAGGCCGCCGGTGGGGCGGAGGAGCAGCTCCCTGGGAGGAGGAGCGCCGGGCGGCGCGCGGAGGTCGCCGGTGGGGGAGGAACAGCAGCAGACGGCGGGTGCGGGCGGCGTGCCGACCAGAGGAGGCTGAGAGAGAGATGCGGGAGACGGGAGAGGAACTAGCGGCGGCGGCGGCTGCTGATATGCGTGCGGCATGCGGGAGAGAACGAGCAAAGGAGAGAACAAAGGGATAAGGTGCTAGGGGACTTGGGCTTTGGGCCTTTTCATGTTTTCTGGGCCTTTCTCATATGTGTTATGGGACTTTCTGTTTAGTTTTTTAGGCCTTCCTCTTGAGTGAAGTCCACTTATCCCTTGTTTTCTTTTTCTTTTTTCAACATATGTGTGTATTAGCCCACCGCCTAGAAAAAAGCCTTAAAACGCCCAGGCTCGCCTAGGCCCGCTTAGGCTCTAGGCGGTGGGTCACCGCCTAGAAACCGTCTAGCGCCTGTTCGAACCTTGGTCATCCCTAATACTATCTTCTTCCTTTGAATCTTTACCCATGTTTGAGGATTAGATGGAGCAGTAAAGTGCGTTTCGTTATGGTTTTGTGTCCAGGCGAATTTGGTTAGGGTTTTGATCCAATCTTTGTGTGTTTCATGTATGTCCGCAATGTATAGGTGATAATGGGGATCAGTTCACTGTAGAGGTTCACCATGGGGGATTTTTTGTTGGTCATGGTAATCTCAAAAGCTAGGTGGAAGAGAAGGTCGACTTTTTTAGTATTTAGATGCAGATATGTGAAGGACCGAGAAGCTACCCGAAAGCGACCAGAGGGGGGGTGAATGGGAGCTTCAAAAATTTCCTTTCGGAAACTAGATGCCACTGTCCCAAGATCAACCCCAAAATCGAAACCTAGAGCTTGCTAATGTCCACGACCCTAGATGTAGGGTGGATGCTTCCTAGAAGCACAGCGGGACACTAGACAACCCTAGAAAGCCAACCCAAAAGACGGAACTCAAATCCGATCAAGAACGAACGAACCGCGAACGAAGACGCGCGAAACTGCAGCGACCGGACTCTGGCCTGCGTCCGGTCAGCAGGGACCGGACGCGTCCGGTCGTCAGAAAACAGCTCTGGGAGCTCTCTGTTCGCGACCGGACGCACGGAGCTCAAGCGTCCGGTCGTTCACTGAGCGTCCGGTCAGATGAGACAATGACACGGGAACAGTGCAAGCGTAGCGTCCGGTCGAAATGCAAACAGAGCGTCCGGTCGAGAGCGTCCGGTCAGTACGCAGAAAAGCTTGGCGCCGTGCTCAACGACCGGACTCTGAAAGCGTGCGTCCGGTCAGCCCGACAGAGCGTCCGGTCACCCCGCGACTGCACTGAAACTCCGGCGATTCAACCCGATCTCCTCCGAATCAAGTGCTCTAGGCTTGGGATTCGATCTGAGGAGTCACAAGGAAGTTAGTGAGCTATCTCTAAGAGATCATGGCTCGAACCTAACTCCAAATCGGTGAATCGAAGGAATTCGGGGGAAAGAAGAAAAAGAGACCCGAAACTAAAACTTGATCGATCTCCATGACCGTGAGGTTAGAGATGATTTCTTTCGGTGGAAAGAAGTGCCTCACGATCTAGAGCAACTCAGTTCAAACGGAATCGTGAAAGATGGACCGAGCACAAAGATCAAGCGACGGGAAAACTCAAGGCACAAAGCAATCCGCGAAGAACATGATGAACATGAAATCAAAACGCGAATTGACACCAAGAGATGGGATCCAAGGTGAGGATACGGCCTCACTTCCTCGAATCAACAGTACACAGAGTGGAGTCTCTCTGCGGATCTCAACTAGCTAAAGCAGGGGTGTGGGAGAGTGGAAACCCTAGGAAATGAAAGCTCTAACTGAGATTGAGATAGGGAGGAGGGTGTCTCCCCTAGACTACTTATACTAACCTAGCCTAAGTCTATTTCCTACTCTACCCCTCTCTACTCTAATTTACAGAGCGGACCAGCCTAACCCTAAGGCTATTCTAGTCCACCCGCTGGTGGTAGGTAGATCCGACGGCCACGCCCGCACGGTCTTCCGCGTCGCCTCCACGCAACCTTTAGATCGCCGCCACGTGCCGCCACCACTCTGCACCCCCGGTTTTGCGGCCCAAACCGGGAAACCAGCCTTTTCCATCAGCCCCCGGTTTTGAGGCCCAAACCGGGAAACCAGCCTCCAGCCCGAGTTTTGTGGCCAAACTCGGAAACCGTCCGCGCCCGAGTTTTGAGGCCCAAACTCGGAAACCGGCCCACGCCCAGGTTTTGAGGCTCAACCTGGAAACCGTCGCGCCCAGGTTTTGTGGCTCAACCTGGAAACCCAGCACCCAGGTTTTGAGGCCCAAACCTGGAAACCGTCCACCGTTGGTTTTTCC
The DNA here is from genome assembly GCA_009763385.1 of Coix lacryma-jobi var. lacryma-jobi. Classification (NCBI taxonomy): domain Eukaryota; kingdom Viridiplantae; phylum Streptophyta; class Magnoliopsida; order Poales; family Poaceae; genus Coix; species Coix lacryma-jobi. Next base: position 89,490,176 of record CM019822.1, on the reverse strand, counting down.
CGGGCTCTACCAACAAACCGGCGTCGTAGAGGGGATGCACCGCCTGTGCACCCCTTCCACCGACATGATCGCACTTCTCCGCCTGTCGCTGTCGCAGGCTGCCAGCCACCACAGCTGATCCTCCGGCCTCCAGTCCATCAGTCCAAGTCCACGTCCGCCCTTCACCGTCCGATACATCGGCATGGCACGTCCGCCGCACGGCACGCCCATCCTTCATCGCGCCCGGTCCGTCGGCACGGCACGTCGCAACTTGACCTTCACCCGCCATCGATCACTGTCTCCGTGCTCGACACCTGCACAACACAAGCCAAAGAACATGCGCATCATCTCCATTGACAATCACTCATCACACAGAGACTCGGCATACACCCATGTATCCGCAATCTCCCCCTTGATGAGTGCATTGTCAACTCCACAACAAATCATGAATAAGAAGAAGGAGGTAGGAAGGAGTGGGAAGAGAAAACCCAACCAAATGACCCAGAAGCCTTAACAAAAGCCGAAGAAGGTCAAGTGGATGAAGCAAAAACTTGGTCCCCAAAGACATGGGCAACGGCTTGACGCAACCAAGCAAAGCAAAGCTAGCCCTCAAGAAGAGGTAGAACAGGCTCAACACCGCTAGCAGATAGCAATTGAAGATCGGAGGACAACAGAAGCAAAATGCTAGTCCCTCAAGATAGAGGCACAGAGGCTCAACACAACTAGCAAGAAAATCACTCCGAGCCAATTGAAAATCAACCCAAACCAAATGGGAAAGCACACCAGACGATACCAATTGAAAGCCAAATGAAAAAACTTATGAAAGCTCATGAGAAGCTAGGAACGTTCGCTAGTCCCTCAAGACAGAGGCAACGGCTCAACACAACTAGCAAACTCCCCCTCGACAAATGCAAGCAACTAGGACAAAAGATTTTCAGGGCATATGATTTGCGTAAATTTCTCCCCCTAGTTGAAAATGCACTTATCAAGGCCAAAAGGTATCGGAGAAGCAACTCTCTTCGCATAAACTCCCTCTGAACACAAGATCTCCTTCCACAATGCATATGAAGTCAAAATGCAAGTTAGGAGCTTCAAGTATATAGTCAAAAGAGTGCAAAGATGCTCTAATCAGTATAGCTCCAACATCTCAATTAAGCACTCAAATAGCAAAGGCTCAAACTGATCACTTATACGAAATATGAAGCATATGAGCATGTGAGCAGTTTTAAGCCAAAAGGATAGTCACCATCAACATAGCACTAGACATGTATAGAAGGAATCCAAACAAGTGCTAAGCATATATACAAGGTGAACTACCCCTAGCAAAGTTCAATCATCATGCATAGGAATGAAGCATATACTTGTGATTTCAAATTCATATCGGAGTTGCAGCGGTAAAAGAATTCACAAGTTCATTTTTAGCATGTGATTGCGAGAGGTTGAAAGCTTGTCATCGCCTAACTTTTCAACCGTGCGAAGCCTATGCCGAAGCAATCAGAAGCTTAAAGCAACGGTTTCGGTCATACACTACATGGCTCAAGTTTAACTCAAAGTGCAATGAGAAACAGTCTCAATACCATGAGGTGTTGACAAGCAATCCCATCTCGATCTTTTCAATTCAACAATACTTGGTTCAGATTTTAAGCAAGTTATGAACAACCAAGCAAGTGAATGACTCAGAACTAGAGACATAGCAACCCTAGCATATATGAAAAGCAGGAATGGACTCAACACACCCTACACATGCTAGTTGCATATCTCAATGGTGAACATTTTCAGATTTATATACATTAGGCATAATTCACCATTCCAAAAAATAGCTCGCTCATAACATGTAACAGTGATCAGAAAGAGCATCAGCTACAAGCATCATCATAAGTATCGGAGCAATACTAACAAGAGCATAATTACATTCTAGTGAATATAGACATGAAGCTCAGAATGTAAATGCGTATGCCCGACACAAAACTGAAGGAAAGAAGATACCAAAAGGAGAGACTCAAGAAACTCAAAAGAAAAGAGCCTCACAATAAAAGAGTCAGTCTGTACATCTCAAAATGCTTCCCCCATCTAAAAGGGGAAACACACACCAAGCTCACCCCTCAACCTATTAAAGGTTGATTCGTCTAAAGGCTTGGTGAAAATATCAGCCAATTGGTGATGAGTATCGACATGGCGAAGGTCGATATCACCCTTCTCCTGGTGGTCTCGCAAGAAATGAAAGCGCACATCAATGTGTTTGGTTTTCGAGTGAAGCACAGGGTTCTTAGCAACGCTAATGGCACTCGTGCTGTCACAAAGCAAAGGAACTCGAGTAAAGCTCAAACCAAAATCACGCAAAGTGGCCATCATCCAGAGTAACTGGGAACAGCAGCTAGCCGCAGCAACATATTCAGCCTCCGTGGTAGACTGAGCGACACTAGACTGCTTGCGAGAAGACCACGACACCAGAGAAGATCCAATAAACTGGCAAGTCCCAGAAGTGGACTTGCGCTCAATGCGACAACCAGCAAAATCAGCATCAGAAAAACCACAAAGCGAGAGGGTGGAGGAAGCAGAATACCAAATCCCGAGCTCGGGCGTGAAACGAAGGTACCTGAAGATGCGCTTCACCGCCTGACGGTGAGAAATGCGTGGCGAAGCCTGAAAGCGCGCGCACAAGCACACGGCGAACTGAATGTCCGGCCGTGTCGCCGTCAGGTAGAGCAGCGATCCAATCATGCTGCGGTACTCCTTCTGGTCCACTGCTTCTCCATCCGTGTCGGCATCCAGGGCAGTCGTCGTCGACATGGGCGTCGGAAGAGGCTTAGCCTCACCCATGTCGAACCGCTTCAGCAAGTCCCTTGTGTACTTGCCCTGGTGCACAAACGTCCCCTCTCGGGATTGCTTAATTTGCAACCCGAGAAAGAAAGTCAGCTCGCCCATCATGCTCATCTCGAACTCCCTGCTCATAGTATCTGCAAACTTGGCAACCAAAGCGTGAGAAGAACCACCGAAAATGATATCATCCACGTAAATTTGGACCAAGAGAGTATCTTTGCCTTGCTTGAGGAGAAAGAGCGTTTTATCTACACATCCCATTTTAAAACCCTTAGCTAGCAAAAAGGTTTTTAATCTCTCATACCAGGCTCTAGGGGCTTGTTTCAAACCATACAAAGCTTTGTGGAGTTTAAAGACATGGTTTGGAAACTTGGGATTTTCAAAACCGGGGGGTTGCTGGACATAGACCTCCTCCTCAATATAGCCGTTTAAGAAGGCACTCTTGACATCCATTTGAAAAAGTTTGAAACCCATGGATGCAGCATAAGCCAAGAGTATCCTAATAGCCTCCAAACGAGCTACAGGAGCGAAGGTCTCCTCATAATCTATTCCCTCCTTCTGACTATAACCCTTCGCTACAAGCCGGGCCTTGTTTCTCACAATGTGGCCCTCCTCTCCTTGCTTGTTTTTAAAAACCCATTTTGTCCCAATAGGTTTACAGTCAGGAGGTGGTGGCACTAGAACCCAAACCCGATTTCGCTCAAAGTTCTCTAGCTCCTCATGCATGGCATTGACCCAATCCGGATCCGTCAATGCGTGTCCAACATCTCGGGGCTCAAAAGACGCAACAAAAGCAGAATGAGCAAAGTGCGAGATGTGCTGTGACCTGGAGCGAGTAACTCGCTCGTCGATGTCTCCGATCATCTGTTCAGGGGGGTGCTGGCGCTGGATGTGTCGTGGCGCCTCCCGGGAAGAAGTAACCTCCCCCTCAACAGTAGCTGGTTCCACCCCGGGTACAAAAGGTACCGCGCGAGGTGGATTCCACGGCCCCCAGGAAGAAGACGTCTCGGGGCCACGGGTCGTCGTCGAAGCCGCTCCCGGCGGCGCGGCAGGCGGAGGGGGTGCTGGATCATCTATACCTTCAGCACCCTCTTCCTCGTCATCGAAAAGAGGCTCTCCAACCTCGTGATCACCTGCACGCTCAAAACGAGAAGAAGGAGAAACAAGAGTCTCGTCGAAGGTGACATCTGATGTCTCCATGACTCGGTTAGTGTCAAGGTTAAGTACACGATAAGCTCGAGTGTGAGTGCCATAACCCAAAAACACACCGTCAGAAGAACGAGACTCAAACTTGTCTAGGTTGCCTTTTTTCAATATAAAACAGTGGCAACCAAAGACTCTAAAATAACTCACCTTGGGCTGGCGACCAAAACGCAACTCATAAGAGGTCTTCTTCAAAAACACTCTCAGAAAAATGCGATTCGAAATATAGCATGCAGTGTTCATAGCTTCGGCCCAATAGCGCCTAGGAGTCCTATGCTCATCAAGCATCGTCCTGGCCATCTCAACAAGGGTCCGATTCTTCCTCTCTACAACACCATTTTGGGGTGGTGTATAGGGAGAAGAAAACTGATGCTCCAAACCAAGGCATTTACAAAACTTCTCAAAATCCGAATTTTTAAACTCGGAACCATTATCACTTCTAATCGCTCGCATCGAGTTCAAAGGGAACTCGTTCTGAAGACGCAAAATCAGATCGCGAGCGAAGGAGAATGTCTCGGACTTCTCAACTAAAAAGAAGACCCACGAATACCTCGAAAAGTCGTCAACAATAACAAGCACATACCACTTCCCACCAACCGAGCTCACCCGAGCCGGACCAACAAGGTCCATATGCAAAAGCTCTCCGGGGTGCGAGGTCATAACCTTGGTCAAAGGATGGTGGGGAGCAGCAACCATCTTTCCATGCCGGCAAGCATGGCAAACTAGATCCTTCTCCAACGAAAGCTTGGGCAATCCTCGGATTAAGCCAAGTGAGCTAAGTCTTGCAAGCAAGTCAAAACTCAGGTGACCGAGCCTCCTATGCCACTTCCAAAGATCAGAAGAAGAAGGACTAGCCAAAAGACAGCGAGAAGATCCAAACGACTTTGAGAAATTCGCGCGAAAGACATTCCCAAAGGGTGAAATCAGACATACAAGATCACCCTGAGGATCTAAGATCCGGCTAAGGTTCGGTTTGAAACGAATCTCATAGCCTTCACGAAAAAGTTGCGAAACAGAAAGCAAGTTGAAATGCAGGTTAGAAACAAGAGCAACCTCGCGCAACACAAAGTGCTCATTAACCCGCACTGCACCAACGGACAATACCTTGCCCTTACCTTTGTCGCCGAAGGTTATGTACTCTTTTCCGGCGACCGGACTATGGCTGGAGAACCATTTGGCATTTCCGGTCATGTGCCTCGAGCAACCGGAATCCACAAGCCAAATGTCCTCCAACCGCTCCTCCTACATCAATAAAAAGACATAGGGTGAACATACGGTCCAACACTGGGGTTAGTAAGATAAGAAGGAAACCAGTGTTGGGCCGGCTGCTCAAAAGAACGGTCAGTGTAAAAACCATCCTGTCTAGGGGGATAGCGATCACCACGCACAGGAAAACGTGGTCCGCTGGGGAAGAAGCGCTTACCGCGAAACTCTACCTGCGGTGGGACAAGGCGCTCAACAAAGCCTCCGCCACGGGGTCCGTTACCTGCAAAAACAGGACCTCGTCGGGCACGCTCTCTACGAGGTCTACGCCTAGGAGCCTGCTGCTCAACTCTAGCGTCTCTCCTCGGAGCTCTCTCCTGCCTAGGCCTCACAAACTGAGGTGCTCTACCTCTAGGCCTAGTCTCCCTCCTAGGGGCTCTCTCCTGCTGCCTAGGCTGGGTATGCTTCCCTCCAGACCTAGCAGCTCTCCCCTGAGGCTTCGGAGCATGTCCACCACGAGCTGGGTGAAACATGTCCGGGTTCTGCATCTCCCTAGCTCGGCGCGCCTCTCTCCTGCGCCTAAAGCAGAACTCACTCAGGTGACCATCCCGCCCACAAAAGTCACACTGAAACCTCACCGCGCGCAAAGGGGGTTGTTGGTTTGCAGGGATGTGGGTATGGTTCACCTTGCCCTTGCCCTTCTGTGGCAACTCCTCTCGGATGGGTGGCATTGTGTCAAGCTTGTTCTTTAGGTGATTGGGCTTGGGTTGCCATTGTGGATTCTTGGGTGGAGCCTTGGGGGGTTCAACTACAACTCCATCCTTGGTGACAGGCTTGGCAGGCTCTTTGGGTGGAAGCTTGGTTAGTTTGGGAGTAGTGGTGGAGTTGGGCTTCTCACAGGGGTTCAGACCACTAGACTCTCCAATCTTACCAAAAGCTGAAAGATCAACACTCTGGCCAAGACCTACACCAGGAGCCCCAGCAGCTCGCTTGAATTGGGAGATCATCATCCCGAGCTGAGGCTCACCACAAGACACCCATGACAAGACGGTCCGAAGGTATGTGTTTTCCTCCTCGGTACGCACCTTGTCATGCCTCACATTGGCCATCTCCTGCTCCAGGCCCTCACACAAAGCACACCTCTTGACACAAGTGCTATCCGAGCCGGCCTTCTCAAAAGACTCAAGCTTGGCATTCTTCTCTGCCAACTCGGATTGCAAGACAGGACAAGTCTTGCACGCACCCAACAGCTGCGGTCTAGCTCGGAGCTCATCCACCTCATCTACCAGCGCAGCATACTTACTCCTCAGAGTGAGAAGATCCGTCATGTGCGCGGCGCAACTCTCGCACTCCAACTCCTCCGACACAACCACGGTGGACCGAGCGAACTCAAGCTCCTTCACCGTGTCCTCCCACTTCTGCCTAAACTCCTTGCGCTCTCTAGCGGCACGCCTAAGCAACTTGTCTTGACTAAGGAGGGCAGCAGTCAACTTCTCAACCTCGGAGGAAAGCTCGTCGTAGGTGAGAGATACCTGGGAGGTGTCGTCGTCGTCGTCGTTCCGAGGGGTACGCTCCGGCTCGCCGTCGACCTCATCTCCGAGCGCCATGGTACACAGGCCTTCGTCGCCGGCGAAGAAGCACAAGCCGTTGAACGTGTCCTCCAGCTTCTTCTTCTCGGACTCGTCATCACTCGATCGAGCGGAGTCGTCATCCGAGCCGTCGACATCGCTGAGCGTGGCGAAGAACGCTCGCTGCTCAGCCTGCTGCTTCTCCAAGTACTTCTTCTTGATGTACTCTTTGTTGAAGCCGCCCCGCTTCTTGTGCCTTGGGGGAACGTGCTTCTCCTTGTACTTGGAGTCGCGCCTGTGGCCGTGATCGCCCTTCCCAAGATGCTTGTTCTTCTTCTTGGGGCAGTCGGCGATGAAGTGGTCGGGGTCGCCGCACTCGTAGCATCCGGTGCGTCCTCCTCCGCGACGACGGTTCATGCGGTTGTTGTGGAACCGCGAGAACCGGTTGGCAAGCAAAGCCAACTCGTCGTCTCCCAAAGACTCCAGCTGGTCCTCTGTCACAGAAAAGAGAGAAGAAAGCGCAAAGCCAGCTGAGGGGTTAGAGGAAGAGCCGGAAACCAAAGCCATGGACGGGCGAGAAGGATTTTCAAAAGAAGCCCTCGCCATAGCATCAATCTCACTGACTTGAGCTTACTGAAAGAGCTCGTCGCAGGTGAGGGTCTCATAGTTCGGCGATTCGATGATTGCCTGAACCTTGGAGTCCCACACCGAACGTCAAGCGCAAGAGTGTGCAAAAGCTTCAAAGCACGCTCATGATCGTCAAATGGCAACTGCTCTCTGTTAGCCCTCATCCTGTTGACAATCACCTGAAAGCGAGCGAATAAACTTTCTATGCTCTCGCCAGGCTGATGTCGAAAGTTCTCATACTCTCTCTTGAACGACTCGTAGAGTCGGGTTTTTGACTTGAGAGGTGCCTCATGAAAGCGCATGAGGGTGTCCCAGATCTCCCGAGCCGTAGAGAGGTGAGAAACGCGATCAAACTCACCCATGCTCAAACAAGAGAAAAGAGCATTACGGGCTCGGCTATTGGCATCGTGCTCATCGACCTGCTGTTGAGTCACACGAGCAGCCAAGACCACGTAATCAGGGGAGTTGCAAATATCCCAGATCGAAGCGCCCAAGCTCTGCAAATAGGCCGACATACGTATCTTCCAATACGCATAGTTCGTCCCATCGAAAAACGGCGGTTTGCCCACGCCGCGATCCATGTCGCCTTCGGTGGATCTGGAACCGGCTAAGGTGGAAGATCCTTAACCCGCTCCGATACCAATTGAAGGACCGAGAAGCTACCCGAAAGCGACCAGAGGGGGGTGAATGGGAGCTTCAAAAATTTCCTTTCGGAAACTAGATGCCACTGTCCCAAGATCAACCCAAAATCGAAACCTAGAGCTTGCTAATGTCCACGACCCTAGATGTAGGGTGGATGCTTCCTAGAAGCACAGCGGGACACTAGACAACCCTAGAAAGCCAACCCAAAAGACGGAACTCAAATCCGATCAAGAACGAACGAACCGCGAACGAAGACGCGCGAAACTGCAGCGACCGGACTCTGGCCTGCGTCCGGTCAGCAGGGACCGGACGCGTCCGGTCGTTCAGAAACAGCTCTGGGAGCTCTCTGTTCGCGACCGGACGCACGGAGCTCAAGCGTCCGGTCGTTCACTGAGCGTCCGGTCAGATGAGACAATGACACGGGAACAGTGCAAGCGTAGCGTCCGGTCGAAATGCAAACAGAGCGTCCGGTCGAGAGCGTCCGTCAGTCATACGCAGAAAAGCTTGGCGCCGTGCTCAACGACCGGACTCTGAAAGCGTGCGTCCGGTCAGCCCGACAGAGCGTCCGGTCACCCCGCGACTGCACTGAAACTCCGGCGATTCAACCCGATCTCCTCCGAATCAAGTGCTCTAGGCTTGGGATTCGATCTGAGGAGTCACAAGGAAGTTAGTGAGCTATCTCTAAGAGATCATGGCTCGAACCTAACTCCAAATCGGTGAATCGAAGGAATTCGGGGGAAAGAAGAAAAAGAGACCCGAAACTAAAACTTGATCGATCTCCTAGACCGTGAGGTTAGAGATGATTTCTTTCGGTGGAAAGAAGTGCCTCACGATCTAGAGCAACTCAGTTCAAACGGAATCGTGAAAGATGGACCGAGCACAAAGATCAAGCGACGGGAAAACTCAAGGCACAAAGCAATCCGCGAAGAAATGATGAACATGAAATCAAAACGCGAATTGACACCAAGAGATGGGATCCAAGGTGAGGATACGGCCTCACTTCTCGAATCAACAGTACACAGAGTGGAGTCTCTCTGCGGATCTCAACTAGCTAAAGCAGGGGTGTGGGAGAGTGGAAACCCTAGGAAATGAAAGCTCTAACTGAGATTGAGATAGGGAGGAGGTGTCTCCCCTAGACTACTTATACTAACCTAGCCTAAGTCTATTTCCTACTCTACCCCTCTCTACTCTATAATTTACAGAGCGGACCAGCCTAACCCTAAGGCTATTCTAGTCCACCCGCTGGTGGTAGGTAGATCCGACGGGCACGCCCGCACGGTCTTCCGCGTCGCCTCCACGCAACCTTAGATCGCCGACGTGCCGCCACCACCACTCTGCACCCCCCGGTTTTGCGGCCCAAACCGGGAAACCAGCCTTTTCCATCAGCCCCCGGTTTTGAGGCCCAAACCGGGAAACCAGCCTCCAGCCCGAGTTTTGTGGCCAAACTCGGAAACCGTCCGCGCCGAGTTGAGTTTTGAGGCCCAAACTCGGAAACCGGCCCACGCCCAGGTTTGAGGCTCAACCTGGAAACCGTCTCGCGCCCAGGTTTTGTGGCTCAACCTGGAAAACCAGCACCCAGCACCCAGTTTTGAGGCCCAAACCTGGAAACCGTCCACCGTTGGTTTTTCCCGGGCTCTACCAAACAAACCGGCGTCGTAGAGGGGATGCACCGCCTGTGCACCCCTTCCACCGACATGATCGCACTTCTCCGCCTGTCGCTGTCGCAGGCTGCCAGCCACCACAGCTGATCCTCCGGCCTCCAGTCCATCAGTCCAAGTCCACGTCCGCCCTTCACCGTCCGATACATCGGCATGGCACGTCCGCCGCAACGGCACGCCCATCCCTTCATCGCGCCCGGTCCGTCGGCACGGCACGTCGCAACTTGACCTTCACCCGCCATCGATCACTGTCTCCGTGCTCGACACCTGCACAACACAAGCCAAAGAACATGCGCATCATCTCCATTGACAATCACTCATCACACAGAGACTCGGCATACACCCATGTATCCGCAATATGTGGTCCCTTCTCTGGTTTGATGATTTTGTGGAGCAATTAGGCTACCAAAAGGATGATCAGCTGAAGATTTTCTGGTTGTTACCTGGGATGACCTTTGTTGATGGCCTTAGAATCCTCCTAGACGACAAAGACACCAATGCCATGGCTAATGTTGTGAGCAAAATCAAGAACTTGATCACGATGACATTGTTGATGGAGTTAATTGGGATGACATTGTAGCTAATCCTGTGGCTGAACTTCCTAAAGTACTGAGCCCAAAAAAAGTGGTACATGTGGGTAAGAAGGTTGGTGAAAAGCTCCCTGTTTTCGAAAGTGCAGCAATTCAAAACCACTGAAGGTGAATCTAGTGCTACAATAGACAACACTAGTGAAGAATCTGATGGTTTTCATGACCGTGACTATGAGATGGAGGATGGTGATGAAGACATGTTAGAGACAATTGATGATAAGGATGAGGATGAACCACATGTGACAAATAAAATTGTGAAAGATAGTAGGAAAGCTAAAGCAGTAGGTTGAAAGCTTTTGATGTGATCAAAACCAGATGTAATGTCAGAAGAGGAAGAGACTGATGATGAGGGCCTGTGAAAGGTCCTAGTTTGGTTTTGGTAATTGAGTGACAACTTAGGTGGACTAATATGTTTTAAAGTGAATTACACAGGTGATTAGTCCACAGGTGATCATGTGTGAGCAACATATGCCATAGAGGAGAATTGGCTTGGAGGATGTTGCAATGCTCATGCATGAAGATGAAGAAGGAGCTTAATGCATATGTGACATGACATGTGGTCATATGGCTAAGATGGAGAAGATCAAGGCAAGACTTGGCTTGATGGACCGGTTGCGAAGGTGAAGGGCAAGTTGAGGCTTTGAAGCCGTTGGTACCGAGTGTCGGGAGGCTTAAGCAAGACTTGGCGCCGAAGGACCGAAGCGATGGTGAAGAGCAAGTGATGTCAAGATCGATGGACCATGGAGGCCATGTGATGATATGAAGTGGATCATATCATTTGAAGATAGTTGGTGCATGTGTTGCATCAACACCAAAGGAGATGGAATGGAATGCGCAAGGCAAAGGTATATTTGTAGGGCATTTCATTTCACCGGTCATAGGTGTGTAGAGAAGATTATGACCGGGTTTAGGATAGATGGCCGTACTATTAAGAGGAGCAAACTTGTTTGCATATCGGTCATCTAGTGCCACTTGAGCGATCTAACTTTGCGATGTTGTTTTAGGATCGAGTGGGCGTGGTGAAAATCCTTTGAAAATGTTTGTGAAAATGCTAACACACTTGCACATGATGTTGTACACTTGTTGGTGTTAGCACATTTGCAAAGGAGTTGTTGGAGTTGGTTTGGATCAAAACAGAGAAGAAAATGGAGTTTTAATGTGTTGTCGGTGGGTACGACCCTGGGTTGTCGGTGGTACCGCCATAGGTGCTGCGTGCAGCCTTCTCTGTAATGGGCGTTTTTGGCCTGGCGGTGGTACCGCTATTACCTCGGTACTACCGCCGGCGTGGTACCGACCGGATGGTCGGTGGTACCGTGGCCCTGAGGAGTTTCGCGAGGTTCTCTGTAGTTTTTGAAAATGGCTTGCCGGTAGTACCGCCATTACCTCGGTACTACCGCCACGGTGGTACCGACGCAAGGTCGGTAGTGTCTGGTTTTTCGCAGAGCTCTCTGGTCGCGGACTACCCTAAGCCTCTCATACCTGAGTCTTCTCCCTTTTTCTTAGTCGGGTAAGTCTTGTTGAGTACCTTTGTACTCAGGGTTCTATTACCCATGTTGCAGGTATGGCAGATTCTTCCGTATGCCTTGGACCCTGCTGTGTGACTGTTGTTCAGGAAGAGGCCGATGAGGCCGATGAGTGATTATTCACCCTCGGGCTGGGTGAAGTATCTTTATCCTTTAGTTGTTGCCTTATGCTACTCTGCCAACTCTATCTATTTGAACTATGGTCTGTAATAATTTCACTTTAATTTTATGTTCAACCCTGGTTTGTAAAACTATTGTTATCTAAGTCTTCCGCTATTTACTCCGATGTTATTTGTCAATATGTTCAAGAGATTGTAACTGAATTGTGAGATGATCCTGCGGACATCGGGCACTGATGTAGCCCAGTGGCGGAACCCGGTCGTAATCTCTTGGCTGTACGGATCAACTGTCAGTGGTTGACATGTGATCAGTGGGCCATGGGATTAGGGCCGTTACGTCACAGAGTGGTATCGGAGCATCTCACTACGACGTTGCAATCTTTTTGCGAAAATTTCAAAAGTTTTTTAAGTCCAAAACTAAACTTGACTATTTTGAGTCCAAATTGCTTCTCTCATCTTGTCTTGGCAACTAGTAGCAAGACAACTGTATAAGCCCTATGTATTTTACCTTAGTAGTTGCATCGCCTTGTTCCGTAGGAACGAATCATGCATCATGTCATAATCACTTATGTTTATACAAGAGTTCGGTTGGGATAGTGTACCTATACCTCTTTCTTGCTAGCCTTTCTCATCTATAACCTCTTGCCAGATATGGTCATCCTCAAGCGGACTGCTCGCAAGTCGACTGGACCGCATGGTGTGCCGCGTCACCAGCTGGCGCCACGCACCGGAGAAGAGACTGGAGAATCCTCCAACAGGCGTCGCTTTCCCCGCCCCAACCGCAAGCAGCTGAAGGAGGAGATCAAGAATCTAAAGGCTGAGATGGAGAACATGGAGCATGACTTCCATCTTTCCCGCATGGAGTTTTATGAGGCACGAGCTTCCCTGGAGCAGGCCAATCGGAAACGGTTCGCGCTATCGAGCAGCGCAATGACGCTTGGACCCGCGAAGATGTCACCAGAGCCCAGCTCCATGGACTGCAGCAGTACACTGCCCAGATCGAGCAGTACAATGATATGCTTCATGAGGAGGTACATCAACTGTACGACCAACTTCACCCATGATTCCACCTGTTGCTGAGGATCCAGAAGATGGAGTCGTGGAGGAACCTGAAGTAGAACATGAGCCAGTCCAGAATGTAGAAGTGGAACCTGCTGAAGATGTTCACATTGAAGATGAAGATGAGGAGGAAGAGCCTGAGCTCATCATCGAAGATGAAGATGACGATGAAGAGATGATCATCATCGATGACGACTAGTCTCGTTGTGTCTGTACCATCTGCTCACCTAAAGCCTTAAGTCTAGGTTTGGGGCGTTAGTTGGTCTTCTGTCTAGTCGAGTCTGTATCTTGTCTTGTACCTTTTGTCTTGTACCTTTTTCAGTCGATGGTTATCTATCGAACCTCTGTATCAGTTATCTACCCTTGCATCAATGAATCTTATCAGTCAGTTTCGTTCAAAAATCAATCTTTGGATGCTAAGTTCCCAAATTCTTAACAGATGCCTGTGAACACCCGCACTGGAGCCGGAAGTTCCGGAGGTGCCAACCTTCCAAACCCTCCACCAGTTCCTGCTACCCTGGCAGATGCCATTGCAGCCTTGGCCGCCGCTGCCAACCTAATGGCTCAGAACCAAGGACAGCAGAATGTTGGTCACCGTGGTCGTCACAACCAAGAGACCACCTATGTGGAGTTCACTGAAACCCGTCCACCGGTTTTCACCAAAGCCGATGAACCCTCGAAGCTGATGATTGGCTCCGCACCATGGAGCAGAAGTTTGGTCTCATCCGATGCACTGAAATCCAGAAGCCCCGGTTTGCTTCTCAGCAGCTTCGTGGTCCAGCAAGTGCTTGGTATGCCAACCTTTTGGCTGCCCAACCTGAAGGTCATGAGTTGACCTGGGAGAGTTCCGCACCGCTTTCCGTGCACACACATCCCATCAGGTCTGATGAAGATGAAGCTTGATCAGTTCCTAGCCCTGCAACAGAAAGTTTCCACCGTTATGCAGTACGTGGGACAGTTCAACCACCTGAGCCAGTATGCCTCCGACTATGTCAACACAGAGGAAAAGAAGAGAGATTGTTTTCTCAGGGGTCTGCACCCTAAGATTCGCAGAGGTCTATCCAACAACCTAACGGATCCTATCATGATGTCGTTGACCGTGCTGTCGCTTTCGAGGAAAGTAACCGCCAGTATCAGGAGGAGAAGAAGAAGAAGAAGGCTGGGTCTAGTAGCTTCTCCAGCAACCACAAGCGCCCAAGAATCATCTATCACCCCAGCCACCACCAAAACCGTGCCCCATACCCCATCAGCAAGTGGTCGTTCGTACCGCGGCCACCACCCATAATGCCAACCAGCAAAGTGCCACTCAGCCGAACGCCCCAGGTGTTCGTGTCATCACCCCTCAAACAGCTTACAACCACCCATGCTACAACTGTGGCCAAGTTGGTCACTGGTCTCGCGAGTGCCCAAAACCCAAGAAGAATGCCCAGCATGCACAGAAAGGCCCTGGAGGATCACAGCAGCAGCACCGTGCACCGCAGCAGCACGTCCAGAAGGGCAAGTTTGTCAAGAAGCACGGGCAAGTCTACTTCACCACCGTCAGTAACATCCCAGAAGGAGAGCCCGTCATGCTCGGTAGGTTCCCTGTTGCCAATCATCCTGCAGTCGTCTTGTTCGATTCTGGTGCATCGCATTCCTTCATCAGTCGCACTTTTGTCATCAAGCATGAGTTACCCATGGGGGAGTTAAAGAAAGTTTCTGTATACTTTCGCCTGGAGGGCGGATAAATACTAAGGAAGTGGTCCGCAGTATACCAGTAATGTTGGGGGAACATGTCTTTCCTACCACCATGATAGTACTGCGCAATCAAGAGATAGATGTCATCTTAGGCATGAATTGGATGTGTCAGTATAAAGCCATGATAGACATCTTGAATAGAGTTGTGAGAGTGGATATTCCTAACAGCACCTCCAAACTCCTTCTCCAACTTCCTATGCCTCAAAAACCAGCAACCACCCAGTTGAATACCGCCTGTGTTCCGGAAGTCAGGGATATTCCCGTGGTCTGTGAGTTCCCTGATGTCTTCCCAGAAGATCTACCTGGTCTGCCTCCCGACCGTGATGTTGAGTTTGCCATAGAGCTAAAGCCCGGGACTGCTCCTATATCCCGTAGAGCTTATCGAATGCCTCCCAGAGAGTTGGCAGAGCTGAAGATCCAATTGCAAGAGCTATTGGACAAGGGTCTCATTCGCCCAAGTTCATCTCCTTGGGGCTGTCCTGCTATCTTTGTGAAGAAGAAGGACAAAAGTCTTCGTCTGTGCGTTGACTATCGCCCGCTCAATGAGGTCACCATCAAAATAAATATCCCTTGCCTCGCATTGACCTTCTTTTTGACCAGTTATCTGGAGCCAGAGTGTTCTCCAAAATTGATCTCAGATCTGGCTATCACCAAATAAAAATCCGTCCAGAAGACATTCCTAAAACAGCTTTCACCACCAGATACGGCCTATATGAGTACTTGGTCATGTCCTTTTGGCTTGACCAATGCCCCCGCTCATTTCATGTATCTCATGAACTCTGTGTTCATGCCAGAGCTCGATAAATTTGTAGTCGTGTTCATTGACGACATCCTTGTCTATTCAAGAACTCCTGAAGATCACGCCAAGCATCTTCGAATCGTTCTCTCTCGTCTCAGAGATCACCGCTGTATGCCAAGTTCAGTAAATGTGAATTCTGGCTAGATCGAATTCAATTCCTTGGTCATGTCCTGTCCGCTGAAGGTGTGTCAGTTGACCCTGAAAAAGTGGCAGATATCTTGGATTGGAAGCCACCTACCACTGTCCGCGAAGTTCGCAGCTTCATGGGAATGGCTGGATACTATCGTCGATTCATCCCAGATTTCTCCAGAGTCGCCAAGCCTATCACAGAGTTGTTGAAGAATTCCGTGGATTTCGTTTGGTCACCAGCCTGTGAGCAAGCCTTTCAAGCCTTGAAGGAACTGCTAACTACATCACCAGTCTAGCTCAACCAGATATCGAGAAACCTTTTGATGTATACTGTGATGCATCTGGTACTGGTTTGGGCTGTGTTTTGATGCAAGAAGGACGAGTAATCGCTTATGCCTCACGACAGCTTAAGCGACATGAGGAAAACTACCCAACCCATGATCTTGAGCTAGCAGCAGTCGTGCATGCCTTGAAGATTTGGCGTCACTATCTGTTAGGCAGCACCTGTAATATGTATACGGATCACAAGAGCCTAAAGTATATCTTCACTCAAGAAGAATTGAATATGAGGCAGAGAAGATGGCTTGAGTTGATTAAAGATTATGATCTCAAAGTACATTACCATCCTGGTAAGGCAAATGTAGTTGCCGATGCCCTCAGTCGCAAGTCATACTGCAACTGTCTGACGACGAAGCCCTATGATCTTTCCTTGTGCCATGAACTTGAAAGGATGGGTATCGAAATGATTTCGCAAGGAAGCCTGAACAATGTCAGCATAGAAACATCCATCAAGGATCAAGTCATTGCTGCTCAGAAGGATAACCCTGGAATCAAGCACATCATCGAAAAGGTCCAGACCGGGAAGGCTGATTGTTTCAGGATCGATGATGTAGGAGTTGTTTGGTTCAAGAACCGTCTAGTAGTTCCCAAAGTGCCTGAATTGAGACAGTTAATCCTTGATGAAGCACACTTGACCAGATTCTCTATTCACCCCGGCAGTAACAAGATGTACCAAGACTTAAAGCAGAGATTCTGGTGGACTAAAATGAAGATTGAGATTGCCCGGTATGTCGCTCAGTGTGATACCTGCCAAAGAGTCAAGGCAGTACACATGAAGCCTGGAGGAGAATTGCAACCTTTGTCAGTACCCGCTTGGAAATGGGACGACATTAGTATGGATTTTGTCAATGGACTACCCAAGACCCAGAAAGGTTTTGATTCCATTTGGGTAATCGTGGACCGACTCACCAAACAAGCTCACTTCCTGCCAGTGAAGACCAGTTACACCGTCCCCACGTATGCCACTTTGTACAAGAACCACATAGTGAAACTTCATGGCATACCCAAGACCATTGTCTCTGACCGTGGTACCCAGTTTGTCGCTAAGTTTTGGAAAGCGTTCCATACCTCACTTGGAACCAAGCTCTTGCATAGTACGGCATATCATCCGCAAACAGATGGACAAACTGAGCGAGTCAACCAAGTGTTAGAGGATATGTTGAGAGCATGCGTGCTCACCTTTGCAGATACTTGGGATGACTGTTTGCCTTGGCAGAATTCTCTTATAATAACAGTTACCAAGAGAGCATCAAAATGGCACCCTTTGAAGCACTGTACGGTCGTCGTTGTCGTACACCCCTCAGTTGGTCTGAGCCCGGAGAAAGAGAATTCTTTGGAGTTGACCTAGTCAAAGATATGGAAGAGAAAGTCAAGCAGATACAGGAGAATATGAAGATTGCCCAATCTCGACAGAAGAGCTACGCTGACAAGAGACGTCGACCTCTGAAGTTTCAAGTTGGAGATTATGTATATCTCAAGGTCTCACCAACCAAAGGAGTCACTCGTTTTGGAGTCAAAGGAAAGTTAGCACCCCGCTACATTGGTCCGTTTGAGATTTTGGAATGTTGTGGCAAGGTAGCTTACAAGCTGAAGTTGCCCGATCATCTCTCCGCTGTCCACAATGTTTTCCATGTCTCCCAACTCAAGAAGTGTCTCAGAGTACCAGAACATGTCGTGGAAGTTGAAGGTGTCGAGCTAGAGCCTGATCTGTCCTACTCAGAATATCCAGTCCGTGTGTTGGACCACAAGGATCGTGTTACCGAAGAACCACCACAAGATGGTACAAAATCCAGTGGAACCAGCACTCTGAAGAAGAAGCCACTTGGGAATCTGAAGACTTCTTAGCAAAGAACTACCCGGACTTCCTCGAATCTCTATAGGTGTGAGTTTCCTCTTTTGTTCTTTAAACGACGCAGAATCTCGGGGCGAGATTTCTTTTAGGAGGAGGGTTGTAACACCCCTGGTGTTACTAATGTAATTAACTCGACATGTCATCATTATCATCTTAAAGCATTCTGATCTGATTTCATGTGTGTCAGGTTATGTGAGTTACCTCTATTGCAAAAACCTTTAGCCCACTTCTCTCTACTAGGGCAAAATGGTAATTTCATCTCTGTGATTAACTTTGTGTAATTCTTGTTCCTTTGGTGTCTTGAAGGTTTTGTTGTGTTGGTCAAAGTTCAAAAATCAGAATTTGATTTCAAATTCCTTTGCAAAACCCTGATTTCCAAATCCTGGATTTTATCCCTCTTGTTGTGATTCAAAAATTATTCAAAATTGGGGATTGGTCCAAAAAGCAAAGTTGTAGATCTGTCAAAGAGAAACAACTTTGGTATTTACAAATTTTCAAGTTGCAGTACAAGTTTTGAGTTATTTCAAATTCAATCAAACTCCAGTTTTTGTCCCCGTTTCAGTTTTCAAAATAAGTTCAAAAACTAATGAGTTTCTGGAAAAGTGTATAATAGCAAAGTTGTAGGTTTTTGATAAAGGAACAACTTTCATGTTTACAGATTTTCAAGTTTCAGTTTGGAATCCAGAGTAATTTTGATTTGAATCAAGTTTGAAAAGTGTTCCCTTTACTGTTTTCTAATATTGTTCAAAAACTATTTGGAATTTGAAAATGGTCATATTGACAAAGTTGTAGATCTAATTTTTCTGAACAACTTTGGTGTTTTGAGTTTTTGTCGCACAGTTCAAATTTTGGAAGTAATTTGCAAATTTCTGAAACTACTCAAAAGTCAAACCCTAGCCTAGTCTACTGTTCTTCTTCCTCGCGTAAGGGGGGGGGGCCCGGCCATGGCCAGCCCGCCGGCAACCCGCACGCCGCACGCCCGGCTGCTCCCACGCGCTCAACCTGCCGCCGCTGTTCCCTTGTTCCCTCCGCGCCCGCACGCGAGCGCTGACCCGCGCTCCCGTCCCCTACAGTCCTCTGCGCGTCGCCGCCGCGTGCCGTTGCCGGCGCTGCTTGCGCGCGAGCCCGAGGACTGCACGCCACACCCCCCGCCAGAGCCGCAATCGAGTGCGCACGCGCTCGCCGTGCTTCATCCACACCACCCCGAGGCCTCTACCGGTCCCTGGCCGCGCCTATAAGAAGGCCGCCGGAGCCCGAGTTTCCCCACTCAGCTCCGCCACCGTCGCCAGCACCAGCCAGAGCCTCCCGTGCTCAACCACCTAGCTCAAAAGCTCCGCCGTGTTCTTGTGCTACTTCACCACCCTTCAATTTCATCTCTACCGCCCCCTATCGCCCGGCGTAACCCCATCGTTCCCATCTCCGGCAGAAACCCGGCGAGCTCGGGTTCGTAAAATTCGCCGTCTCCGGCCATGATCATCCCTCACCGACCCCCGTGTCGTGTTCCTTGGTTCCGTGCGACTCTGACCAGGCCCTTGCGGTCTCGTGTGTTGCGCAGGGTCGTCGGAGCGCCGCTCGCCGCCGAAGGAGCTCCACCGGACCACCGCCCCTCGAGCACGTGTCGAGCCTCCTTCCTCGAGCCTCACCCTCGAGCGCGTGTCGAGCCTCACCCTCGAGTTCTGCCTCCGACCCGTGGTAAGCATCCGAAGCCTCCGGCCTCTGCTTCCACTCCGTCTCGCCCGAGCCCAAGCCTCGAGCACACCTTTCCGTCTCGCCCGAGCCCAAGCCTCGAGCACACCTTTCCGTCGCGCCCGAGCCCGAGCCTCGAGCGGACAGACCCTCACCACTTCGCTCGAGCCAGGCCTCGAGCGGACTCATGCACCCTCCGCTTCGTCGAGCTAGGCCTCGGACGGAGGCTTACTTCTCCGTTTCGCCCGAGCCTCCGGGCCAGGCCTCGGACGAAGCTGTCGCTTCCGTCTCGACCGAGCCCCGCGCGATTCGCCCGAGCCCCGCGATTCGCCGAGCCCGGCCTAGAAGGAGCACAGTGCTCTTCTCTTTTTCTGAGATTTGTGAATAGTGTTCTGTTTTCTCTTTTTTGTGTGAATTAATCTGTTGTTCCTTAAATGCTGAGAAAATTATGGTATGCTCCTTGCACTGTGTAGTATTTTATAAAAATATGAAACTTGACTTTCCTGCAAGAAATTAAAAATGTAAAATCCCTCTTTTAATTAATAAATGGATGGTTTTGGATTTTTAGAAAATTATTTATAACTCCAAAAATCATGAGACAAATTTTTGTGAGCTTCTTATGCCATGTTTAGTCTCTGGTGAGATTTTGAAGTCTTTTGGAACAAGTTGATTTTTGAGCTTTTATTTTAATTGTTAAATAGTGCCTTTTGCTAATTAATGTCTGATTTTATTTGAGCACCTTAATGACCTCCAAAAATTATGAAATTTGTTTTGCCATCTATCTACACCGTAATGAACTTATGTGATTAATTTGGTAATTTTTGGAGCAATTTCATAAAATGACCTTTTAAATAAATTAAGAAAATAGAAAAGGAGATTAGGGTTAGCGTTGAATGCCCTGTGATGTGACTTTTGGATTGTTTGATGTTCATAGACCCCTACCCTTGGTCTATGATGTTTGTGATGCTATGTTTAGATGATGCTTAGGATAATTATGATAAGGTCTAGTTTAATCAATCTTGCTTAAGGAAGAAAAGGTTACCTTTTATGCTCAACCTAGATTTCGATTATGCCTTGCCTTAGAGTAATCTAGAATCAATGGTATTGTCTTGCACCATAAGTCCATATCATCATTCTCATGAGCATTCATCATTGTATCCGTATAGTTGACGAAGAAGGCCCTGAAGTCGAGGTAGCCACCGAAGGATCTGTTCCCGAGGCGACCCCGAGCTCCGACACTTACACCTACCCTGAGTCTGCTCTCTTTGCCATCCAAGGCAAGCCCCGGTGCATTTAACCTTTTCCTTGAATTTATAAATGTTTCCTTAAATGTCTTTAAGTTAAATTATTGCATTAGGTTGATAGGAGTTGAGTGAAATCCTAACTGATGCATTATCTACCTTGACCAATGATACACCCGATACCTGCTTTTCCAAACTATTTGCAAAATGCTTAGCAATGCTATATGATAGATTTGCAATAAAAATGCCAATTTCAAAAGTGTGATCACTTTAAGAATATTTATGGGAATTTCTGGTTTACTCCCACTATTGGCTAAGTATCTGATCCGTACTTAGTCAATGGGAAGGAGAGGTTGTCCGCGAGTACGGTGCCGTCATGTTGTAGTCCGGGACTCAACAGTTGACACCGACCGGGACAGGGTTGAAAAACTGACAGGACCTGTACTCTTGGGTTAGAGTCCCGAGGTGCTTGTCGCTGGCTGGAAAGATTAGGGACCACCTGTATGGGGGCCTGCTGACTAAGACTTGCAACTATTCACATACTACGGAAAGCTTCGGCTCCGAGGAATCCTTTATTGGACCGACAACCGCGCACTGGGAGTGGAGAGATGGCGGAAGTAGCATGTACCCACGTGGGTTAAAGTCCCGGATTGGAGTGGTGTACTGTACTTCCGGGTGGCGTAGGACCGGGCCCAATCTTGGAGGAATCGTGGTAGACGAGTTGGCATATGCAAGCTTGGGTGCTACATATGCAGTGTGGATAGGGACCCTCAGCTGAGTATTATTTATCCGGATTAACGCTGCTCCTCGGTTATGGAGACTTAGTCACTGACTGTCAACAGGGAGTGGTTCTCAACTAGGTCTGTTTTTGGAAAGTAAAATGAATCAAGGATTATGATGAAACAAGGAATTTTTGAGTCTTTTCAAAATAAGGGTAGAAAAATGCTTTTCTGCAAAATGCTTGAACTTGCTTAGAGCCTTACCTTGACTACCCTAAGCCTCTCATACCTGAGTCTTCTCCCTTTTTCTTAGTCGGGTAAGTCTTGTTGAGTACCTTTGTACTCAGGGTTCTATTACCCATGTTGCAGGTATGGCAGATTCTTCCGTATGCCTTGGACCCTGCTGTGTGACTGTTGTTCAGGAAGAGGCCGATGAGGCCGATGAGTGATTATTCACCCTCGGGCTGGGTGAAGTATCTTTATCCTTTAGTTGTTGCCTTATGCTACTCTGCCAACTCTATCTATTTGAACTATGGTCTGTAATAATTTCACTTTAATTTTATGTTGAACCCTGGTTTGTAAAACTATTGTTATCTAAGTCTTCCGCTATTTACTCCGATGTTATTTGTCAATATGTTCAAGAGATTGTAACTGAATTGTGAGATGATCCTGCGGACATCGGGCACTGATGTAGCCCAGTGGCGGAACCCGGTCGTAATCTCTTGGCTGTACGGATCAACTGTCAGTGGTTGACAGTGATCAGTGGGCCATGGGATTAGGGCCGTTACGTCACATTTGGGATCAAGGGATTTTGATTTGAATCGGATTTGGGGGCATTTGAGTTGAGGGCGACCGAAATCGCCCTCACTGGGCACTCGCAGACAGTCCGCTAGTTGGCCCACGGAAAATCCGCGCGTCGGGCTCCGACCGGACTCAGTTTGACCGGCGGATAGTCCGCAGTACTAAGTCGCGGACAGTCCGGGAGGCATGCAGCAGCTGTTCAGCAACATTGCTGTTTTGCTCTTTTGGCCGGCGGACAGTCCGCCACCTGAGCCCGGACAGTCCGCCGTTGGGCAGACAGTCCGCGGTCTGAACCCAGGACAATCCGCGAGTTGGCTACTTGTTGAGTTTTAGTGCATTTGCTCTCCCGGCTTCTTTGCTTGGTTTCCAGACTTCTCGATTGGCCCTATTATTCACCTAGGAACCTCTCTAAGTATCTTTGCTACTTGTTAGCATCGGTACTTAGGGATTTCTCGACGTAGGCTTCAATCTACGTTTGGGACTAGGTTTTAGAGGTCGAACTTGTGACGGTGCTTTTGGCATTTGGCTTGCTATCGCTTTGTGGTGTCTCGCTGTGATCCTAGGGATCATCCACCCTCTTCCAAGGGTCGTGGGCATCACGGTTTTGATCGAAGCTTTTGGGGTTGATTTGTGGGACAAAGGCCGAAGTTTCGAGAGAAATTTTTGAGCTCCCATTCACCCCCTCCTCTGGTCGCCTTGCTATTGCATTCTCGGTCCTTCAATTGGTATTGGAGCGGGTTAAGGATCTTCCACCTTAGCCGGTTCCAGATCCACCGAAGGTGACATGGATCGCGGCGTGGGCAAACCGCCGTTTTTCGATGGGATGAACTATGCGTATTGGAAGATACGCATATCAGCCTATCTGCAGAGCTTGGGTGCTTCCATTTGGGATATTTGCAACTCTACTGATTACGTGGTCTTGGCTGCTCGTGTGACTCAGCATCAGATCGATGAGCACGATGCCAATAGCCAAGCCCGTAATGCTCTTTTCTCATGCTTGAGCATGACGGAGTTTGATCGCGTTTCTCACCTCGCTACGGCTCGGGAAATTTGGGCTACCCTCATGCGTTTCCATGAGGGAACCACTCAAGTCAAAACCCGTCTCTACGAGTCGCACAAGCGAGAGTATGAGAACTTTTGACACATGCCTGGCGAGAGCATAGAAAGTTTATTCGCTCGCTTTCAGGTGATTGTCAACAGGATGAGGGCTAACAAGGAGCTGTTGCCTTTCGACGATCATGAGAGGGCTTTGAAGCTTTTGCACACTTTTGATCGGTCGGTGTGGGACTCAAAGGTTCAGGCGATCATCGAATCACATAACTATGAGACCCTCACATGCGACGAGCTCTTCAGTAAGCTCAAGTCCAGTGAGATTGACGCCATGGCGAGGGCTTCTTATGAAAATCCTTCTGGCCCGTCGATGGCTTTGCTTTCTGGCTCTTCTGCTAACCCCTCTGGATGCTTTGCACTCTCTTCTCTTCTTTCTATCACAGAGGAGCAGCTGAAGTTCATGAGGGATGACGAGTTGGCTTTGCTTGCCAACCGGTTCTCGCGGTTCCACAACAACCGCATGAACCGTCGCCGCGGAGGAGGACGCTCGGGATGTTTCGAGTGCGGCGACCCCAACCACTTCATCGCCAATTGCCCGAAGAAGAACAAGCAAGTCTTTGGCAAGGCGGATCAAGGGCACAAGTACGACTCCAGCAAGCGCAAGCAGAAGTACGTCCCCGCGAAGCACAAGCGGAAGGGCGGCTTCAACAAGCAGTACATCAAGATGAAGTACTTGGAGAAGGCCCAGGCTGAGCAGCGTGCTTTCTTCGCCACGCTCAGCGACGTCGACGACTCGGATGACGACTCCGCTTCCTCAAGCGATGACGAGTCCGAGAAGAAGAAGAGGATCGAGGACAAGCTGAACGGCCTCTGCTTCTTCGCCGACAACGAGGGCTTCTGCACCATGGCCCTCGGCAAGGAGGTCGATGGCGAACTGGAGGACATCCCTCGGAACGACGACGACGACGACGACACCTCTCAGGTATCTCAGACCCCCGATGAGCTTTCTGCTGAGGTCGAGAAACTTACTACCGCCCTTCTTAGTCAAGATAAGTTGCTTAGGCGTGCTGCTAGAGAGCGAAAGGAGTTTAGGCAGAAGTGGGAGGATACGGTGAAGGAACTTGAATCTGTCAAGTCCACTATTATTGTCACCGAGGAGGAGTGTGAGATGTGCTCCACACACATGACTGACCTTCTCACTTTGAGAAGTAAGTATGCTGTGTTGGTAGGAGAGGTGGATGAGCTTAAGGCTAGATCCTCGTTGTTGGGTGCGTGCAAGTCCTGTGCGGGCTTGCAATCCGAGATGGCAGAGAAGAATGCCAAGATTGTGTCTCTTGAGAAGGCCAGCTCGGGTAGCACTTGTGTGTCTAGATGCGCTTTGTGTGAGGGTTTGGAGATGGAGATTGCGAATGTGCAGCATGACAAGATGCAAACCGAGGAAGAAAACGCATACCTTCGGACCATCTTGTCATGGGTGTCTATTGGTGAGCCGCAGCTTGGGATGATGATCTCCCAATTCAAGCGTGCTGCTGGAGGTCCAGGTGTAGGCTTTGCTCAGGGTGTTGAGTGTGCTTCATCTTTTGGCAAGATTGGAGAGTCGAGTGGTCTTAACCCGAGTGAGAAGCCCAACTCCACCACTACTCCCAAGCTTACCAAGATTCCACCCAGAGAGCCTCTAAAGCCTAACACCAAGGATGGGGTATTTGTTGAACCTCCGAGAGCTCCACCCAAGAAACAGTCATGGGCTCCAAAACCAAACCATCTCAAGAACAAGCTAGACAGAATGCCACCTATCCAGGAGGAGCTTATGCCACAGAAGGGCAAAGTGATCCACACCCACTACCGTGAGTACCAACAACCCCTGTGAGAGCGGTGAGGTACCATTGTGAGCACTGTGGGATAGATGGACACTTGAGTGAGTTTTGCTTTCGGTGCAAGAGAGAGGCGCGCCGTGCAAAGGAGATGAACAACACGGACATGTACCATCCTTTCCATGATGTACATGTGCCGAATGTTCAGAGGCATGCTGCTAGGCCTAGAGGTCCAAAACCTCAAGTTCCTAGGCCTAGGCCGCGAAGAGAACGTGCCCGGCGGGAGCCTGCAGTTGTGGGCTATGGACCCCGTGGTGGTGGCTTTGTAGTTGAGCGTTTTCCTCCACCGCGTTTTGAGTATCGCGATGGACGCTCTTCCCTTAGCGGACCACGTTTTCCTCTACGTGGTGATCGCTCTTCCCGTAGGCGCGTTAGGAATGGTTTTGCTACTAACCGTTCTTTTGAGCAGCCGGCCCAACACTGGTATTCTTCCTACTTCACTAACCCCAGTGTTGGACCGTATGCTCACCCTATGTCTTTTTATTGATGTAGGTAAAGCGATTGGAGAACGTTTGGTTGGTGGATTCCGGTTGCTCGAGGCACATGACCGGAAACGCCAAGTGGTTCTCCAGTCTTAGTCCGGTCGCCGAAAAGGAGTTTATCACCTTCGGCGACAATAGCAAAGGTAGAGTGTTGTCTCGTGGGTCGGTGCGAGTTAATGAGCATTTTGTGTTGCGCGATGTTGCTCTTGTTTCTAACTTGCATTTTAACCTTCTTTCTGTTTCGCAACTTTTCGATGATGACTATGAGATTCGTTTTAAGCCGAATCTCAGTCGTATTTTGGATCCTCAGGGCAATCTTGTTTGTATGATTTCGCCCTTTGGGAAAGTCTTTCGTGCGAATTTCTCAGAGTCGTTTGGGATTTCTCGTTGTCTTTTAGCTGGACCTTCCTCCTCTAATCTCTGGAAGTGGCATAGGAGACTAGGACATTTGAGCTTCGACTTGCTTGCAAGGCTTAGTTCACTTGGCCTAATCCGAGGATTGCCCAAGTTGTGCATGGAGAAGGATCTTGTTTGCCATTCTTGTAGACATGGGAAGATGGTTGCCGCTCCCCACCATCCAGTGACTCAGGTCATGACCAAGCGCCCTGGAGAGCTTTTGCATATGGACCTTGTTGGTCCGGCTCGGGTGAGCTCGGTTGGGGGGAAGTGGTATGTGCTTGTTGTTGTTGACGACTTTTCGAGATACTCGTGGGTTTTCTTTTTAGCTGAGAAAGCTGAGACTTTCTCTTTTGCTCGCAATCTGATTTTGCGTCTTCAGAATGAGTTCCCTATGAACTCAATGCGAACTATTAGAAGTGATAATGGTTCCGAGTTCAAAAACTCGGATTTTGAGAAGTTTTTTGACTCTTTGGGTTTAGAGCATCAGTTTTCTTCTCCCTACACACCGCCACAGAATGGTGTTGTAGAAAGGAAGAATCGGACCCTTGTAGAGATGGCCAGGACGATGCTCGATGAGCATAGGACTCCTAGGCGATATTGGGCTGAGGCTATGAGCACTGCATGCTACATTTCCAATCGCATTTTTCTCCGAGCTTTCTTGAAAAAGATTTCTTATGAGTTGTGTTTTCAAAAAACGACCCAAAGTGAGTTATTTTAGAGTTTTCGGTTGCCACTGTTTTATACTCAAAAAGGGCAACATGGACAAGTTTGAGTCTCGTTCTTCTGACGGTGTATTTTTGGGTTATGGCACTCACACTCGTGCATATCGTGTACTTAACCTTGATACTAACCGAGTCATGGAGACATCCGATGTCAACTTCGACGAGACCATGATTTGTCCTTCTTCTCGTTTTGAGCGTGTAGGTGATCATGAGGTTGGCGAGCCTCTTTTTGATGATGAGGATGAGGGTGCTGAAGGGATGGATGACCCAGCACCACCTCCACCTGCTGTGCCGCAAAGAGCGGCCTCTACTACCACTCACGGCCCCGACCCTTCTTCTTCGACTACTTGGGGGCCGTGGGATCCGCCACCTCGGGCTGTACCTTTTGTACCCGAGGAGGCACCAGCTGCTGTTGAGGGGGAGGTCTCTTCAGCTCGGGAGGCGCCACGACACATTCAGCGCCAACACCCGCCTCAACAGATGATCGACAACATCAGCGAACGTGTCACTCGGTCTAGGTCACAACAAATCTCTCACTTTGCTCATTCTGCATTTGTTGCTGATTTTGAACCCCGAGATGTTGGACACGCTTTATCTGATCCGGATTGGGTCAATGCCATGCATGAGGAGCTTGAGAACTTTGAGAGAAATCGGGTTTGGGTTCTTGTTCCTCTTCCTCCTGAGTGTCACCCTATTGGGACACAATGGGTTTTCAAAAACAAACAAGGAGAAGATGGCCATGTTGTGAGAAACAAGGCCAGACTTGTAGCCCAGGGGTATAGTCAGAAGGAGGGGATAGACTATAAGGAGACTTTTGCTCCTGTAGCTCGTTTGGAGGCAATTATGATCCTCTTGGTTTTTGCTTCGTCCAAAGGGTTTAAACTTTTTCAAATGGATGTCAAGAGTGCCTTCCTAAACGGCTACATAAAAGAGGAGGTGTATGTGAAACAACCCCCCGGTTTTGAAAATCCCAAGTGTTGATGTGAAAGCTCTAGTTTGGTTTTGGATAATTGATGACACCTATGTGTACTAACTATTACAACGAGTGTTATGGTATGAGATAGGTTGGTACACACCAAGTGATGGAGCTAGAGAATTATCATGGTGATGGAGGTGAACAAAAAAGATGATATCCTTGTGCTCCGTTTTGGAAAAGAATAAAGAGAAAAATAAAATCTTATGGGCTCAAGGCAAAGGTATAAAAATAGGATATTTATTTTACCGGTCAAGACACTATAGAGAGTGTGACCGGGTTTAGGTTAGATAACCGTACTATAAAGGGGAGAAATCTTTAATTGCAATGGTTATCTAGTGCCACTAAATGTGAGTCTCGTCTGCATTTTCTTTTAGTGCGCATAGTGATGTGGTGTGATGCATGAGGAAGCCTGGAAATTTTATTTATGAAAATGCTAACTTAAGTGTCCAATTTATTTTGGAACGCTGTGTTGAAGTTAGCTGTTGGAAAGGCTCGAAAAGGTGCTAGATTGTTTCAGTCTGCTGTCTAGTAAAAGCAGCCGCAAAATTGAGTTCGGACTGGTCCGTTTTGAGTTAGAACTGGTCCGTTTTAAGCCTTCCGACTGGTCCGTTTTTCGTATTCGGACTAGTCCGTTTTGTGCATGCTTGTCCGAACTTGCTGTTGTATATAAAAAAGGGAAAGCTGCATGCATGCTTGTCCGTGCGTGCAAGAGGAGAGTGCATGTGCTTGTGGGACCCGTGGTGAGCCTGGTAAATGAAGAGGCATGCGTGTAGGTGGCATGTGGTGCTCTGCACTTTGACTTTGTGAGCCACCTGCATGTGTACACGCCAAGTGAGTGCTGCTACTACTCGCTGCTCCTTCTAATTTTTGCACAAGAAGCTTCGTCGTTGCTTCGTGCTGCTGCCAGCGGTCTTTGGCTCTGTTCGTGCGTGCGTTGTTGATAAGAAAAAGGAGAGACGTGCAGGGGTGCTGTGCGTGGGGCCCGCTCTTGCCCGTTGGGGAGCGTTGCTGTTGCACGAGGATAAGACCGAGGCTCTCAGTTTTGTTGGGCCTTCTCTCGGTCTCTGCCGCTCTGGTTTTCAATTCTCTATTCTTGCATACAGAGAACCACGAACACAAACAGCTCTCCTTCTTCCTCATTCTCACTCCCAGTGATTTGAGCTCGATTCCTGTGAGAGTTTGGGTGCTCTAGCGTCGATCTAGAGAGCTGCAAGAGATCCACCTCCCTCTCCTCTCCATTCTCAGCTGAGTGCTATTTTTCAGAGAGGATTTTGAGGGAAACCCTAGTTGCATTTGAGATTGCATATTCTTGTGGTACTAGGTGATTATTGCAATTGTGGATTTCTTATTATTCTTGGTGATTGCCGTCACCTAGACGGTTCATGGTGATTGGATTGATTGGTGAGGGGATTTGGTGATTGTGTCCACCCCCAATCAAGGTGCTATTTGTGAGGGGTTGTTGTGGTTCCCCAGCGGAGTGCTAAATTCCAACTCTAGTGGATTGCTCGTGTCATTCAACTTCTCTCCATTGGTAGGTTCTTGTGGCGCCTATTGAGAAGCTCGGTGTGTGATACCGATTAGCTACCGAACCACGTGGTGTAGAGGGACACAACGGGGACTAGCTTGCCGGCAAGCAATTGAACCTCGGAAGAAAAATTAATTGTGTCATATCTTGTCTCCCGGTGAATTGAATCGATTCATATATATATATATATATATATCATTGGAATTAATTATTTGGTGATTGGCGTCATCCTCTACTCTTCACCGTCGGTATTGAAATTATTTATCTCTCTTCCATACTTGCTAGTTGTATACCTTGTGTAGTAGTAGTGATAAATTGCAAGTAGAGTAACATAGCATATTTAGTTGATTTATTTTATTCTCTTGATTGCTCTCTAGTGTAAAAGTAGTGACATAGTGTTGAGCTATTTATTTATCTTGTTAGCTTTCTAACTAGATAAAGTAGAGACATAGCAATTGTGTGCCATAGAGATATTAAATTACTAGAATTGCAAATAGGTGGGTTGCCTAACATTTAGAGCTAGAGCAAACCGCATTCTAGCCTTTTATAATACTAATACTTTGCTCTAGTGAGTTTGTAGAATTTTTATTTAGGCTATTCACCCCCCTCTAGCCAATTAGGACCTTTCAAGTGGTATCGGAGCCTTGGTCACCATAATTAGCAAGGCTTAACAACCTCGGTGTCAAGAAATGGCTCAAATAGTGTTTAACCATGTGGGGGGCAAACCACCGTTCTTTGATGGCACAAGCTCATTTTATTATTGGAAAAGAAAGATGAAAATGTATCTTGGTTCAATTCATCCTAAAATATGGGAGGTCACCGAAAATGATTTTGTTGTGCTTGATGCCGCCTCAACCACACCAAGAGAGCAAGAGAACTTGCAATGCAATACTATGGCTCTCAACACTTTGTATAATGGTATGGATTCAAAAGTGTTTGAACAAATAAAAGATCTTGAGAGAGCAAGTGAAGTGTGGACAAGATTGGAAGAAACATATGAGGGCACTACAACCGTGAAGACGGCGAAGCTTTATATGCTCAAGCATCAACTCTCTAATTTCAAGATGAAGTATGATGAGAGTATTCCGGAGATGTTCTACCGGTTGCAAGTGATTATTAATGATCTCAAGGCTTTGGGTGAGAAGACAAAAGATGAAGATTTCTCTCACAAATTTTTGATGTGCTTGCCCATGAAATTCAAGATGTTGAGAACTATCATGTTTAGAGGAGGCTTGAAGGGCATCTCTCCAAATGAGGTACTTGGAGATGTCATGACCGAGGAGGAGTACAACAAGGATAGTGATGATGAGAATGAAAAGAAGAAGGATGAAGACAAAAAGAAGAAAAGTGTGGCTTTCAAGACCGAAGCTTCTTCCTCCAAGAACAAGGACAAGGGCAAGGCAAAGAAAGAAGAATCAAGTGAAGGTGAAGGCTCTACCATGGATAGTGATGATGAGAATCTAGCTCCCTTTGTTCGCAAGTTTGGCAAAATGATGAAGAAGAAGGGCTATGGTGCAAGAAAGAGAAGAGACAACTTCAAGAATAAGAACTTTGTGAGGTTATGTTACAAATGCAAGAGCCCGGATCATATGGTTGCGGATTGCCCCTATGCTAGTGATAATGAAGAAGATAAAAAGAAAAGCAAGAATGAGAAGAAAGACAAGAAGGAGAAATATGTATTCAAGAAAAAGAAGAAGGGTGGTTCATATGTTGTTACATGGGATAGTGATGCCTCTACCGATAATGATGATGATGATGACAAAGCATCCAAGAAGAAAGCATTGGCTACCTTCACCAACAACAAGTCTTCTCTATTTGACTCACCATCATGCTTCATGGCCAAGGGCCCTAAGGTAAAATATGATGATAGTGATGATGATAATGATAGAGATGATAATGATAATGCTAATACTAGTGATGATGATGATGAACCTAGTATAGAACAACTTATGGACATGCTAGAATAAGCCGAATACCTTATTAGCTCTAAAAGCAAGAAGTGTAAAGAATTGTCCAAGAAGTTAAAAGATCTTGAACAATCCTTTAATGAGCTAAGTGCATCTCATGAGAGTCTAAAGGAAGACCATGAGGAACTAGAGAAGGCTCACACTAAGCTTGAAAAAGCTCACTCTTTGCTCCTTAGTGAAGATAAGGAAAAGGTTGTTGTATCATGTGATGTGGGATTAACTTGTGATATAATTGATGAATCTTTTTACAAACCTATTGTTATGTCACTTTCTAATCCTTCATGTAGCACATCAATATCTACTTCTACCTCACCTAGTGATGATTTTACTTGTGATGCTACATTGATGGTAGAGAATGATAACTTAAAGAAAGAGGTAGATAAGCTCACTACTGCTTTAGGTAATGCATATGGTGGTGATGCCCGCTTGCTAAAGTGCTTGGGTAGCCAAAGGTTCTCTCATGCAAAAGAGGGATTGGGCTACACCCCCAAGAAAGGCAAGGCGGCCTTTGTTACTCATAAAGCTAGCTTTGTGAGGAACAATGGTCGGTTTTGCTCTAGTTGCAAGCAAGTTGGGCATGTAGAAAACCATTGCAAGAACAAAATTAAGAAACAAACTTTTGCATCTTCCATTATGTTTGATTCTTGCTATATGCTTACTAAAGGTGAGAATGGTATCAAGGTCAAGCACATTGGTGCACCCATGGTTGGCCCAAAGAAGAAGGCTATTTGGGTGCCCAAAAGCTTGGTCACTAACCTTGGAGGACCCAAACAAGTATGGGTACCTAAGAAACATTAAATTGTTTTGTAGGTTAATTATAAAGCCGGAGGAAGGCATTGGGTTCTTGATAGTGGGTGCTCTCAACACATGAGCGGTGATAGTAAAATGTTCAACTCTATCTCATCAAGTGAAAATGACTATGATTCTATCACTTTTGGTGACAATAGCAAAGGCAAAGTAAAGGGGCTTGGTAAGATTGCAATATCAAATGACATGAGTATTTCAAATGTGCTACTAGTAGAGAGCTTGAACTTCAATCTATTGTCAGTAGCTCAACTTTGTGACCTTGGTTTCAAATGCATATTTGGTGTTGATGATGTAGAGATCATAAGTGTAGATGGTTCTAACTTGATATTCAAAGGCTTTAGATATGAGATCCTCTATTTGGTTGATTTTGGTGCTAGTGAAACTCAATTATCAACATGCTTGCTCACTAAATCTAGTATGGGTTGGCTTTGGCATAGAAGGCTTGGTCATGTTGGCATGAAACAATTAAACAAGCTAGTAAAGCATAACTTGGTTAGAGGCTTGAAAGATGTTGAATTTGAAAAGGACAAGTTATGTAGTGCATGTCAAGCCGGCAAACAAGTTGGAAACACTCATCCTAAAAAGAGCATCATGAGTACTTGCAAGGTATTTGAATTGTTGCATATGGACTTGTTTGGACCAACCACTTATACAAGTATTGGAGGTAACAAATATGGATTTGTCATTGTGGATGATTTCACTAGATATACTTGGGTGTTCTTTCTTAGTGATAAGAGTGATGCATATTCAACTTTCAAATCTTTTGTGAAGAGAGTTTGCAATGAATTTGAAACAACTATCAAGAGAGTTAGAAGTGACAATGGTAGTGAATTCAAGAACACTAGAGTTGATGAATTATGTGATGAATATGGCATTAAACATCAATTCTCTCCCAAGTGTACACCTCAATCCAATGGCTTGGTAGAGAGGAAGAATAGAACTCTTATTGATATGGCTAGATCAATGTTGAGTGAATATGATGTTAGTCATTCTTTTTGGGCCGAAGCTATCAACACGGCTTGCTACTACATCAATAGACTCTATTGCCATCCTATGTTGGAAATGACCCCATATGAACTCTTGAATGGAAGAAAGCCCAATATTGCATACTTTTGGGTTTTTGGTTGCAAATGCTATATTCTCAAGAAGGGCACTAGATTGAGCAAATTTGAGAAGAAGTGTGATGAAGGTTTCTTGCTTGGTTATTCTACAACTAGCAAAGCATATAGAGTATGGAATTTGGGAAGTGGTCATTTGGAAGAAGTTCATGATGTGGAATTTGATGAAACCAATGTGTCACAAGAACAAGAAGAAAATCTTGATGATGTGAGAGGAAATCAATTAGTGAATGCTATGAAGGACATGGACATTGGTGATATTAGGCCAAAGCAAGTGATTGATATTCAAGATGACAAAGATCAAGTGCTCTCTTCTCCTATTGTGCAAACTAGTGGTTCTCTAGTGCAAGATCAAAAAGATGATGGTGCTAGTTCATCTCAAATGAGTCAATCCAATGTGCAAGCTAATGCAAGCCAACAAGTTCAAGTGCTCCAACCCACTCATATTGCAAGAGATCATCCCCTAGACCGTGTAATTGGTGATATTACAAGTGGTGTGCAAACAAGATCAAGATTGGCATCTTTCTGTTAACATTATTCATTTGTATCATCCATTGAGCCTACAAGAATAGATGAAGCTTTGGAAGATGTTGATTGGATAAATGCAATGCATGAAGAATTAAATAATTTTACAAGAAACCAAGTTTGGGAATTGGTAGAAAGACCAAAGAATCATAATGTGATTGGTACCAAATGGGTGTTTAGAAACAAGCAAGATCAAGACGGCATAGTTGTGAGAAACAAAGCAAGACTAGTTGCTCAAGGTTACACTCAAATTGAGGGTCTTGACTTTGGTGAGACTTGTGCACCGGTTGCAAGATTAGAGGCAATTAGAATCCTATTAGCCTATGCTTGTGCCCACAACATCAAGCTATATCAAATGGATGTGAAGAGTGCATTCTTGAATGGTTACATAAATGAGCTAGTGTATGTTGAACAACCTCTTGGTTTTGAAAATGAGAAGAAGCCCAACCATGTTTACAAGTTGAAGAAAGCTTTGTATGGCCTAAAGCAAGCACCTAGATCATGGTATGAGAGATTGAGAGATTTCTTACTCTCTAAAGGGTTCAAAATGGGAAAGGTAGACACTACTCTCTTCACTAAAAAGATTGGAAGTGATTTGTTTGTGTTGCAAATCTATGTTGATGATATCATATTTGGCTCAACAAATCAAGAATATTGTGAAGAATTTGGGAAAATGATGGCAAATGAATTTGAGATGTCAATGATTGGAGAACTTAGCTACTTCCTTGGTCTTCAAATCAAGCAAATGAAGAATGGGACATTTATTAGTCAAGAGAAGTACATAAGGGACATGATAAAGAAATTTGGATTGCAAGATGCTAAATCAATTAGTACACCTATGGGCACCAATGGTCATTTAGATAGTGATGCAAGTGGCAACATGGTTGATCAAAAGCTCTATCGGTCTATGATTGGAAGCTTGCTATATGTTACCGCTTCTAGACCGGATGTCATGTTTAGTGTGTGCATGTGTGCAAGATTTCAAGCCTCTCCAAGAGAAAGTCATTTGAAGGCTACAAAGAGAATTTTGAGGTACTTGAAGCATACACAAAATGTTGGATTGTGGTATCCCAAGGGGTCAAACTTTGAATTAATTGGATATTCGGACTCCGATTATGCGGGTTGCAAAGTGGATAGAAAGAGCACTAGGGGCACATGTCAGTTACTTGGAAGATCACTTGTATCTTGGTCATCAAAGAAGCAAAATAGTGTGGCACTCTCTACTGCCGAAGCCGAATATATTAGTGCCGGTAGTTGTTGTGCTCAATTGTTGTGGATGAAAGCTACTTTGGATGACTTTGGGATCAAATTCAAGGAAGTGCCATTGCTATGTGATAATGAAAGTGCAATCAAGCTTACCAACAACCCTGTTCAACATTCTAGAACCAAGCACATTGACATTAGACATCATTTTATTAGAGATCACCAACAAAAAGGGGATATATCAATTGAGAGTGTTGACACTGATGATCAACTAGCGGATATATTCACTAAGCCACTTGATGAGAAGAGATTTTGCAAGTTGAGAAATGAATTGAACATTCTTGATTTCTCCAATATGGGTTGAGCACACCCCACATATATATTACATGCCTCTCCTTCGACAAAGTAAGGTAAAGTTGGTTGACATACCATTCATACATTTGTAAGGATATGTTTAGTGCATATAGACATACAAGTAACAATTTAGGATCATTCATGGAAACAAAATGAATTTGTTGTATATATGTTACCACTATTGCCTTCTATGTTTACATGATCTAGTGGTGGCATATGACATGTTTGTGGGCTTGCAAACCTAGTGTTGAATCTAGAATATGAGCTCAAGATGTGTAACTTAACATGGTCAAGATATCCCTCCTACTTGAGAGGTGTGACGAAAGCTTGCCCTTGGGTCAAACCTAGTTACATATTCTAGGCAAGTAATCTAGATTGAACCAATATGAAATAACTTTCTTTCCAAATCAAATGAACTTGCTATTTCTAGGTGGTATTTCTCTCCAACTAATATGAACCTTTTTGAGCAATTGTTGACAAAGGGGGAGAAATAAGTCACAAAGATAGATCATGGAAAGGGATAAATTAAAAATTAAAATTTGAGCACACAAATAGGGGGAGCAAGCTCATAAATAAGTTGTTTGCATTTGTATGTGCATATTCATATGAAATGGTGCATTGTAAACTTTAAATTCAATCTACATGCTTGATTGATGTATGTCTAGTTACCCATGGTGCTAGGTTGGTAACTAGACTTTTATGCTTTCAAGTGAATCAAGTGCTCTCTTTACTTATAATGTTGATCTCACGGGGTACTTGAGTTTTTGATGTATGTCTAGTTACCCATGGTGCTAAAGATGGTATATATTCGCAACTCCGACGGTATCACGCTTCAAAGGTCCATTCTATATACTTTAGCATCATTTGATAGTGGCAGCTCACCCACCATTCCCATTTATGCATATGTGAACAATTGTACCAAACTCATATGTCACATATGTAGGGGGAGCTAGTACTATCAAAACCGAATTTGAAATGCTTGTCTAGTTCTTATTAATGATTTAAATGCATGGGCAAATATCTCAAGTTCACAAATTAAATTCATTTCATATCTTTGTGATGGTTGTCATCAATTACCAAAAAAGGGGAGATTGAAAGCTCTAGTTTGGTTTTGGATAATTGATGACACCTATGTGTACTAACTATTGCAACGAGTGTTATGGTATGAGATAGGTTGGTACACACCAAGTGATGGAGCTAGAGAATTATCATGGTGATGGAGGTGAACAAAAAAGATGATATCCGCGTGCTCCGTTTTGGAAAAGAATAAAGAGAAAAATAAAATCCTATGGGCTCAAGGCAAAGGTATAAAAATAGGATATTTATTTTACCGGTCAAGACACTATAGAGAGTGTGACCGGGTTTAGGTTAGATAACCATACTATAAAGGGGAGAAATCTTTAATTGCAATGGTTATCTAGTGCCACTAAATGTGAGTCTCGTCTGCATTTTCTTTTAGTGCGCATAATGATGTGGTGTGATGCATGAGGAAGCCTGGAAATTTTATTTATGAAAATGCTAACTTAAGTGTCCAATTTATTTTGGAACGCTGTGTTGAAGTTAGCTGTTGGAAAGGCTCGAAAAGGTGCTAGATTGTTTCAGTCTGCTGTCCAGTAAAAGCAGCCGCAAAAATGAGTTCGGACTGGTCCGTTTTGAGTTAGAACTGGTCCGTTTTAAGCCTTCCAACTGGTCCGTTTTTCGCATTCAGACTAGTCCATTTTGTGCATGCTTGTCCGAACTTGCTGTTGTATAAAAAAAGGGAAAGCTGCATGCATGCTTGTCCGTGCGTGCAAGAGGAGAGTGCATGTGTTTGTGGGACCCGTGGTGAGCATGGTAAATGCAGAGGCATGCGTGTAGGTGGCATGTGGTGCTCTGCACTTTGACTTTGTGAGCCACCTGCATGTGTACACGCCAAGTGAGTGCCACTGCTACTCGCTGCTCCTTCTAATTTTTGCACAGGAAGCTTCGTCGTTGCTTCGTGCTGCTGCCAGTGGTCTTTGGCTCTGTCCGTGCGTGCGTTGTTGATCAGAAAAAGGAGAGATGTGCAGGGGTGCTGTGCGTGGGGCCCGCTCTTGCCCGTTGCGCTTGCCCGTTGGGGAGCGTTGCTGTTGCACGAGGATATAAGACCGAGGCTCTCAGTTTTGTTGGGCCTTCTCTCGGTCTCTGCCTCTCTGGTTTTCAATTCTCTATTCTTGCATACAGAGAACCACGAACACAAACAGCTCTCCTTCTTCCTCACTCTCACTCCCAGTGATTTGAGCTCGATTCCTGTGAGAGTTTGGGTGCTCTAGCGTCGATCTAGAGAGCTGCAAGAGATCCACCTCCCTCTCCTCTCCATTCTTAGCTGAGTGCTATTTTTCAGAGAGGATTTTGAGGGAAACCCTAGTTGCATTTGAGATTGCATATTCTTGTGGTACTAGGTGATTATTGCAATTGTGGATTTCTTATTACTCTTGGTGATTGCCGTCACCTAGACGGTTCATGGTGATTGGATTGATTGGTGAGGGGATTTGGTGATTGTGTCCACCCCCAATCAAGGTGCTATTTGTGAGGGGTTGTTGTGGTTCCCCAGCGGAGTGCTAAATTCCAACTCTAGTGGATTGCTCGTGTCATTCAACTTCTCTCC
The DNA here is from genome assembly GCA_009763385.1 of Coix lacryma-jobi var. lacryma-jobi. NCBI lineage: Eukaryota > Viridiplantae > Streptophyta > Magnoliopsida > Poales > Poaceae > Coix > Coix lacryma-jobi. The sequence continues at coordinate 89,452,257 of CM019822.1, read as the reverse complement.
ATTGGTAGGTTCTTGTGGCGCCTATTGAGAGGCTCGGTGTGTGATACCGATTAGCCACCGAACCACGTGGTGTAGAGGGACACAACGGGGACTAGCATGCCGACAAGCAAGTGAACCTCGGAAGAAAAATTAATTGTGTCATATCTTGTCTCCCGGTGAATTGAATTGATTCATATATATATATGTATATATATCATTGGAATTAATTATTTGGTGATTGGCATCATCCTCTACTCTTCATCGTCGGTATTGAAATTATTTATCTCTCTTCCATACTTGCTAGTTGTATACCTTGTGTAGTAGTAGTGATAAATTGCAAGTAGAGTAACATAGCATATTTAGTTGATTTATTTTATTCTCTTGATTGCTCTCTAGTGTAAAAGTAGTGACATAGTGTTGAGCTATTTATTTATCTTGTTAGCTTTCTAACTAGATAAAGTAGAGACATAGCAATTGTGTGCCATAGAGATATTAAATTACTAGAATTGCAAATAGGTGGCTTGCCTAACATTTAGAGCTAGAGCAAACCGCATTCTAGCCTTTTATAATACTAATACTTTGCTCTAGTGAGTTTGTAGAATTTTTATTTAGGCTATTCACCCCCCCTCTAGCCAATTAGGACCTTTCATGATGCTCACTAAGTGTCATATTCTTGGCATCAACAAGGTCATATAACACCACACAAGGGCCTAAAATCAACCAAAAACTTTTTATAAACTAACGATTTCCACTTGTCCTTGAAGTTTATTTGAATGTAGGAAATTGCAGGGTTTTTGAGCAAAATGACCAAAAGGACCCACCAGGAGGCGAGCACACTCACCTGGGCTCAGTTTGGGCCAAGGTGGGGTGGCGCCCACCACCCCTCACTAGCGGCCGCCAGGGGAGTGAGGCCCAAACTCCTCCCCTGCCACGTCACTGATCCAGGGGAGGCATGCCACACTCATTTGCAGCCATTGATCACTTAGGTCATTGCATCCAAGGGCCAAGAAGGGATGTCACATGGATCATGACCCAATTGCCCATGTGACGGTTATTTGGACATGCAACCGACCTTGGAACTACCTCCCTGGAGCTCCTGGATGCCGTTGAAGCAAGGTCGGTGGATCCAACGGCCAGTGGCGGTGGCGGCCGCCACCTAGGGCTGGCGCCCGCCACCACATTCACCCCCTGACCTAACCCTAGGTCCATAAGTACCCCCCTAGGTCCCTTAGGCTATAAATAGGACCCCCCGAGCTCATTTGTACTCAGACCTCACCTCATTAGTCCCACTCTCTTGTAAGCGAAGCTCTGGTGAAGGAACACTCTAGTTGAGAGACTTAGAGTGAGAGCGAGAGTGAAGAAGAGAAGAGCTGGAGTTGTAATAGAGGATCTTCCAAGTCTCTGGTATAATTCCAAGTCTTTCTTCATTTATCTTAGTGTTCTTCTACTTTCAGCATTTACTTTAAGTTCTTTACTTATTGTTCTTGTTGAGTGCTTTCGATCATAGATAACTTAGTATTTAGTTTGTATCTAGTTTGGGTTCTTCGCTGAGTAATCAGTGCTCTAGTTTTGGACGCAAGATTAGAGTAGTATATATTAGTGTAAGCGCGGTGCTTAGACTAATTATACCTTAGTTTGTGGCTAGCCCCCCGGATAGCTGTGGTAGCAAACAGGTGGTGACAGCCCTGGGAGCCTTGAATTCCACCACATAGTTGGGTTAGTTTTTAAATCATAAACCTCGTTGTGCACGTCTGAGGTAAATAGTCCAGAGGGTGTGTACGGTTCGAAGAACTAGATAAAACCTTTATTGCTAAGTTAGTTGTGATCGTAAGTGTGTAGGAAAACATTAATCTGTTCATCGGCCAGACCCCGCCGATTTAGTTTAGTAGTAGTTAGTCTTTCTTTCTTTTCTTTTTAGTGGTAGTAGAAACCAACCCCCATTCATACATTTCGATCAACCCTGCTAGAATCACTAGTTGTTCATAGTAGTCCTGGTGTTAGTTCTGCCATAATAGCTTCCATGTGGAAATAAATACGATACTCGGTTACTCCCGGGTGAAGTGCTACAATTGACTTATTCTGTGCGCTTGCGGAAGTTACCAATAGTCATAAGAATAGTTAGTTATACTTCTTACATTAAGAAGTACCAACAAGCATTTCTGGCGCCGTTGCCGGGGATAGATTCCATAGTCTACTCCTAGTGACGACGTTAGCAAGAGTCAACAAGCATTTCTGGTGCCGTTGCCGGGGAAGCAATTGGCTAGAATTAATTCTTTGTCATTTCTATTGAATTAACCCCCATAGTTCTAGCGGGTATATATATTGTTCGTTGTTTGTGATCGTTCAAGTAGTCATGGCCGGATTCAATCTTCCGAGCGACTATCAAGAAGATCCTGAGGCCATTCTTAGGAGAGCGAGAGCCAATCTCACTCCTCCGAGGAAGAACCTGGAGTTTCGCGAAAGGAGTTCATCAAGACAAGAATCCCAGTCAAAAGTGACTGACGAACCAAGCTGCTCCAACGATCAATCAACATCGACGTTGACCAAAACACTCTGTGAGTATTCCATGCCTACTCTTGCTCACATTCCAGTGTTACCTTCTACTAGTAATGTAGATTTTGAGCTTAAACCTCACCTAATACGTATGGCTCAAGCTATTGCATTTAATGGCAAACCTTCCGAGGATGCCAATGCTCACCTCCGGAATTTTCTGGAGACATGTAGTACAATTTCTATGCAAGGAGTTTCGCAGGATGCCATCAGACTTCGCCTTTTTCCATTTTCATTAGTGGAAAAAGCGAAGCAGTGGTTCCTCTTCAACTCTAGACACCTGCTGACATGGGTGAGATGCGTGGATCAATTCCTCAACAAGTTCTGCCCGATAAGTCGAACTATTCTTTTCCGTAGCAAGATTTCCAACTTCGGACAGGGAGACGAAGAAACAATCACTGAAGCTTGGGAGAGACTACAAGAGTATGTTGAAAACTGTCCCCACCATGGTATGCAAGACTGGTACTTGATCCAGAGCTTCTACCATGGACTCCAGCAAGAATCTCGACAACACATTGATGCTGCCGCCGGAGGTGCATACCTCTCTCTCACTGTAGAGAAGGCAACCAAATTGATCGAGACAATGGTGGCGAATCAAGGATGGACAGAAAAATGTGCTAAAGGTATGTCTGAAATTAAGCAAGTTGATTCTGTTACCCTGCAAACTTTGGTAAAATTGCTAGAGCAAAGAATAAATGAGAAGAGAGATCGTGCTGCAAAGGAGTACTACGCCAAGCAAAGAGCCGTTTCGTCAAGTGAAGGTCAAGAAGAAATTAAGAAAGAGGATGCAAAATCCCTTCTTAATAATGGTGGCTACGGAGAACCTCCAATTCCAATGATCCAACAATGGAATAATAAAGGTATGCCTCAAACCTCCGTATTTAATTCTCCTATTGGAAAATTAGTTTCTAATCAAGGTAGAATTAATGATAGCATAAATAATAAATTAATTGAACATGATAAAATGTTAGAAGGAATTTATGCTAATCTGAAAGATTTTTCTGAAGCATTTAAGGAACAAATTAATTTTAATAAGAGATTAGAGCAAACAGTAGATAACATTAAATCTCAAATTAAATATTATGAGGAGGTAAAAGCTGTAACCACGAGAGGTGGTAAATCCACTCGTGATCCACCTCATCCTAATTTAGTTCCTAGTAGTAATACTGCTGCAGAGAAAAATATTGTTAATGTTGAAGAAGACGAAGAAGAGGAGACCCCAGCTGAACCTTCATCCAAGGTACGAACTGCTCCTCATGAATTCTATGATACACATGTATTACCTTTTCCAGATTGAAACAGAAACCCGACGGAAGATGACCAATTCAAGAAATTCGTCGAGGTAATTCAAAAATTATATATACATGTGCCATTTATTGACGCTATGCAGGTTCCAACTTTTGCAAAATATTTGAGAGACATGCTAAATAAGAAGAAACCAATTCCAAGTAGGGATGTGGTTAAATTGACCGAAGATTGCAGTGCGGTCATTTTAAACCAACTCCCAGAAAAGAAGAAGGACCCAGGAAACCCAACGATCGCATGTTCAATTGGAGAGCAGCACTTCGAGCATGCACTCTGTGATCTGGGAGCAAGCGTCAGCGTCATGCCCAAGGTAATATATGATAAATTAAATCATCATACCTTGTCCCCTACTTCTATGTGTTTGCAGCTAGCCGATCAATCGCTCCGATATCCCGCGGGAATAGCAGAGAATATTCCGGTGAAACTCCGGAATCTCTTTGTCCCGGTGGATTTCGTGGTTCTGGATATTAATCTCGACCACCGGACGCCATTGATCTTGGGACGGCCATTTCTGAGCACTGCAAAAGCCACCATTGATGTAGGAGCTGGAGAAATTCAGCTCCACATCAGTGGAAAGGAGGAGAAATTCCAGTTCACACCGCGACCGGAAAAACACCCGTCATCAAGGTTCGTCGGTGCCTACATTCATCCACAACCACCATGAAGGCGACACTAATCGGGAATCCAAAGCGGCTAACCAAGGTAAGTTAGGCTAAGGTAAGTCTTTATCCCCCATTTAAATTTTTGTTTTTACTTAAGCAAATTAATTTTCTGCAAAATAGATGCTTAGTAGGGAGATTAGGTGAAGCCTAGGTGGCTTAGGGCAGCCTTAGGGGTGGCGCCCGCCACCCCATGCTGGCGCCCGCCACCCCAGGTGGCCCTTTTCCACTTAGCCAATCAACTAGACTATTATCCCTACCTCATAGACTCAAATAACACCAGGAGAGACCCATGCCTTTGCTCTTTTCAATGCACTCATTCATTCCCATGTCTCCTCCTCTCTCTTCATCTTCACTCCAACTTTTGGACACTTCTCCACTTAAAAATTCTGGTGAGGAGTGATGAGGAGAGCACAAGGTGAGAAAAGGAGTGGCTCTGAGTGGAAATTTCCCACAAAGGGGTGGCGCCCGCCACCACAGTTTCCACATTTCAGCACGAAAGTAAGTTTCCCACCATCCTTGGTATAAAGTATGACCAGGATGAAGAAGTGGTCTTTGAAATTTTCAGCCCACTTGCCCCATTTAGGAGGTTACACTCTTTTCACTTTGCACCGACCCTACCACTTTATTCCCCACTTGGAATTTCAGTGGACATTACGAGGGAAACCTCATGTGTCGGTTGCAGACAAATTTGGGCAAGGTGGGGTGGCGCCCGCCACTTATTCTTGGCGCCCGTCAGGGGGGTGAAGCCTTCAGCCTTACCCCTTCCATCCTCAGCCTATAAATACTACCCACACCCCATGCAAGTTCCTACACCTCACTCAAAACACAAAAACACCAGCTACCTTGAGCACTAGCAAGGAGGTTATGGGCCCTCTCAAGAACTTCTTCACCGGCAAGAAGAAGAAGAGTAAGGGTGAGGGAAGTTCGTCAAGGGCGAACACTCACATTCGCTTTGCTGGGAGTGATGAGGAGAGTGCCGGGTGGGGTACTCCATCCACCAACGAAATGTCGGTGGATCGAAACTCTCCACCCACACACCAGGCCAGACCAACCATCCACATCCTGAGTTTCGTCGATAATATCATCTGGCAGAGTGATCGGGAACGGCAGGCCCGGAACATCCTCAGTGAAAAGGAGTTCGTTCACACCCGCCACATCGACGATGACTTGCTAAGTCGCACTGGTATGGACAATGAGTTTCTCTATATTTTTCGAACCTTGGGATGGAAGATGCATGGAAGATTAATGAGGAGGGAATCATGCCCCTCAGAATGGAATTTCTAGCCACAATGCAAATATCTGCTAATCACATAGAATTTCGGCTTTTTAATGAAGAACATACTTTAACATGGAAGCAGTTCAGCAAGAATTTAAACTTTGATGATTGATGCTTGCTGAGCTTGGAATTTGCATGTACGGGATTCAATAGAAATGAATTTTGGAAAAGTATAGCTGGGAACAGAGACCCAGGCTTGCCCCGTACAAGTAATATCCACAACCCCACGCTCAGGTTCTTTCACAAATATATTAGTATCACACTCTTTCCAAGGCCTGACTTGAGACCAATTAAAAAGGCCGAAATGCTGCTGCTTTATGCTCTAGTAAACCACATAAAAGTATCACCCGCCAAGGCCATGGCGGACTACTGGTCTAAATTTAATCAACGCACTGGAAATATTGAAATGACATCATGGATAACTAGACTGGCTTTTAACATGGGTCTACTGAACGCCGCTATATACTCCTACATTCTTAGTGACCGAGACCTTTTGACCATGGAACACTTCTCGCAAGGACACCTCTTGCATGAGAACCAGGAGACCGGTGAGATTCACATGATCTACCAAGATTATGTGAATAAAATCGCTCTTCCTGACATGTCACTTTGGTTGGTGAATGCACCAACGTTACTTTTGGCCCTGGAAACCGAGGCAGAACAAAACTGCAGGTTGGCTCGAGAGAACACCATGCAGGTTCCCAGGAGGAGGACGCGAGCGCAGGAGTTTGACCCTTTTCATGCAGGGCAGTATGGAGGAGCAGCACACTATGGTCATTTGACACCCCCTGGCTCGCACCAAGCAGGGGGGTCGAACTGGCAGCAACCGCAACATCCGCAGTGGGGATACGGCCATGAGGCGTCCCTTCACTCATCCCAGTTGGGGAGTTCATCCCACTCTTTGGGAGGATCCACCCGGTACACTGGCCGTAGTGATGAGTTCTTCTATAGGGGAATCTCGCCACAAGCCGCTCGCCATTCGTCCTTTCACCAGGACGAGTGGATGCGCGATATGGGATATCTTCAGCACCAAATGAATGGACTCACCATGGATACTGCCGAAATCCGAAATCCGTCAGGACCTGAACGAAATGAACCAAAATTTCCAGGAAATCCGCCAGGAAACTGGTGGAGAACTGGGTAATATTTCTTCTCTCCTGCAGCAGAACTGGGACGACATGTACCGTCGTCAAGGATGGATGTAACTCAACCACGCGAACAGCCATCTTGGGGGAGGACCCTCGTCAAAGAGGTAAGTATCACTACCGTCTTTATTACTGTCAGTTTTATATTTATTTCAGTAATTTAAATTTGAGTTTTATCTTAGTTAATTTCCAGCTTAATTAAGTTAAAAAAATATATAATAATAATAATAATAAATAAATAGTAATAAATGAAACGCTCTCATCATAAGTCTTTTTAATGAATAAAAATAATGTATGTCATGCATTAGAGTTATCATGGGAGAACGTATGCTAGAACTAAACTTGAGACATGAGCATTAGACTAAGTAAAGGGGAAGTAAGTTTGTACTTTGACTTGAGCAAGTCAAGTTTGTGGAGTAGTTATTTTGAAAAATTTAAAAACTTGCTCTAAGTACTTCTGTGGCAAAGAAAGTCCTACCAAAGCCAAAATAATTTTTACTCTTAGAGTAGGAGCTTCCACTTGCTGCATGTTAGTATTGAGCTAGTTAGACCTTTGTTGATAGACATGGTAGAGAAACTTGTCATATTTTTAGACCAAGGAATTCACTTGCACCCACCTATATAGTGCTATTCTTACACTGAGAATACGCACACAACATGCCTTTATTTCCATTCATTGTTAGGAATACTTCATGGCAAAATATCATGCTCCATAATGAAATCTCAGGGACATGGCTATAATCATTCAAAAAAAGAGAGAGAGAAAGAGCAAGTGCTCTAGAAAGAAAATTCAAAAGAGCAAGTGCTCTAGAAAGAAAATTCAAAAGAGCAAGTGCTCTAGAAAGAAAATTCAAAAGAGCAAGTGCTCTAGAAAGAAGAGAATACCCAAAGAGCAAGTGCTCTCATTCATATCCATGATCCCACAAATGAGATAAAAATGAGAAGTGCCATGAAAGTATTAGCCACAATAAATACCACACACTTGCACATTCCTGGTCTGAACCTATGACTTGTTGCTCCTTTGCTCCATTTGTCTAACTTAGCAAAATTATGCTAGCATTGCATGCTCATTTTTATCCTACCCATTAAACCCCACATAAAGTCTTAGTGAGAGGATAATTCTTCCATTTCCACATACAAATATGAGTGATTGAGTGAGCCACAGAAGTTGCTAAGCATGCTTTCTTTTTGAACAAAATGTGCAAAAACTACACATATCTTGATTAGCAAAATAGGCAAGGGAAAGACAAACCTTCTTTCTTGCTGGTCTTTTGTTCTAATCTTGAGTGCAGGGAAGGCTACCAATTCCATGGTGATGAAAATAATATGGGCATACATAACAAAAACACAGAGTTTCCAAAATTTAAGTTCATGCTTGCTCGAGGACGAGCAAGAGGTAAGCTTGGGGGAGCTTGTTGATGCTCACTAAGTGTCATATTCTTAGCATCAACAAGGTCATATAACACCACACAAGGGCCTAAAATCAACCAAAAACCTTTTATAAACTAACGATTTCCACTTGTCCTTGAAGTTTATTTGAATGTAGGAAATTGCAGGGTTTTTGAGCAAAATGACCAAAAGGACCCACCAGGAGGCGAGCACACTCACCTGGGCTCACTTTGGGCCAAGGTGGGGTGGCGCCCGCCACCCCTCACTGGCGGCCGCCAGGGGAGTGAGGCCCAAACTCCTCCCCTGCCACGTCACTGATCCAGGGGAGGCATGCCACACTCATTTGCAGCCATTGATCACTTAGGTCATTGCATCCAAGGGCCAAGAAGGGATGTCACATGGATCATGACCCAATTGCCCATGTGACGGTTATTTGGACATGCAACCGACCTTGGAACTACCTTCCTGGAGCTCCTGGATGCCGTTGAAGCAAGGTCGGTGGATCCAACGGCCAGGGGGGGTGGCGGCCGCCACCTAGGGCTGGCGCCCGCCACCACACTCACCCCCCTGACCTAACCCTAGGTCCATAAGTACCCCCTAGGTCCCTTAGGCTATAAATAGGACCCCCCGAGCTCATTTGTACTCAGACCTCACCTCACTAGTCCCACTCTCTTGTAAGCGAAGCTCTGGTGAAGGAACACTCTAGTTGAGAGACTTAGAGTGAGAGCGAGAGTGAAGAAGAGAAGAGCTGGAGTTGTAATAGAGGATCTTTCAAGTCTCTGGTATAATTCCAAGTCTTTCATCATTTATCTTAGTGTTCTTCTACTTTCAGCATTTACTTTAAGTTCTTTACTTATTGTTCTTGTTGACTGCTTTCGATCATAGATGACTTAGTATTTAGTTTGTATCTAGTTTGGGTTCTTCGCTGAGTAATCAGTGCTCTAGTTTTGGACGCATGATTAGAGTAGTATATATTAGTGTAAGCACGGTGCTTAGACTAATTATACCTTAGTTTGAGGCTAGCCCCCCGGATAGCTGTGGTAGCAAACAGGTGGTGACAGCCCTGGGAGCCTTGAATTCCACCACGTAGTTGGGTTAGTTTTTAAATCATAAACCTCGTTGTGCACGTCTGAGGTAAATAGTCCAGAGGGTGTGTACGGTTCGAAGATCTAGATAAAACCTTTATTGCTAAGTTAGTTGTGATCGTAAGTGTGTAGGAAAACATTAATCTGTTCATCGGCCAGACCCCGCCGATTTAGTTTAGTAGTAGTTAGTCTTTCTTTCTTTTCTTTTTAGTAGTAGTAGAAACCAACCCCCATTCATACATTTCGATCAACCCTGCTAGAATCACTAGTTGTTCATAGTAGTCCTGGTGTTAGTTCTGCCATAGTAGCTTCCCTGTGGAAATAAATACGATACTCGGTTACTCCCGGGTGAAGTGCTACAATTGACTTATTCTGTGCGCTTGCGGAAGTTACCAATAGTCATAAGAATAGTTAGTTATACTTCTTACATTAAGAAGTACCAACAAGCATTTCTGGCGCCGTTGCCGGGGATAGATTCCATAGTCTACTCCTAGTGACGACGTTAGCAAGAGTCAAGACCAAGTTTCCAAACCATGTTTTTAAACTTCACAAAGCTTTGTATGGTTTGAAACAAGCCTCTAGAGCCGGGTATGATAGGTTGAAAACCTTTTTGCTTGCTAAGGGTTTTAAAATGGGATGTGTGGATAAAACGCTCTTTCTCCTCAAGCAAGGCAATGATACTCTCTTGGTCCAGATTTACATGGATGATATCATTTTCGGTGGTTCTTCTCACGCTTTGGTTGCCAAGTTTGCAGATACTATGAGCAGGGAGTTTGAGATGAGCATGATGGGCGAGTTGACGTTTTTCCTCGGATTGCAAATCAAGCAATCCCGAGAGGGGACGTTCGTGCACCAGGGCAAGTACACCAAGGACGTATTGAAGAAGTTCGATATGGGTGAGGCCAAGCCTCTTCCAACACCCATGTCGACCACGACGGCCCTGGATGCGGACAAGGATGGAGAAGCTGTGGACCAGAAGGAGTACCGGAGTATGATCGGGTCGCTGCTGTACCTGACGGCAACACGCCCGGACATCCAGTTCGCGGTGTGTCTTTGCGCGCGATTTCAGTCATCGTCGCGCACATCTCACCATCAGGCGGTCAAGCGCATTATGAGGTACTTATGCTTCACACCTGAGTTTGGGATTTGGTATTCTGCTTCTTCCACACTCTCCCTTTGCGGTTACTCGGATGCTGATTTTGCTGGTTGCCGAATTGAGCGCAAGTCCACTTCTGGGACTTGTCAGTTTATTGGTTCTTCTCTTGTATCGTGGTCTTCTCGCAAGCAGTCTAGTGTCGCCCAGTCTACCACGGAGGCTGATTATGTTGCTGCGGCTAGCTGCTATTCCCAATTGCTTTGGATGATGGCCACTTTGCGTGATTTTGGTCTGAACTTTTCTCGCGTTCCTTTGCTTTGTGACAACACGAGTGCTATTAGCGTTGCTAAGAACCCCGTGCTGCATTCTAAGACCAAACACATTGATGTGCGCTTTCATTTTCTATGAGACCACTATGAGAAGGGTGATATCGACCTTCGCCATGTCGATACTCATCATCAGTTGGCTAATATTTTCACCAAGCCTTTGGACCAATCAACTTTTGCTAGGTTGAGAGGCGAGCTTGGTGTGTGTTTCCCCTTTTAGATGGGGGAAACATTTTGGTTCTTGTATTATAGACTGACTCTTTTTCTTTAAATTGGTTTCATCATGCATCTTTGCATTTCATCTTGCATATTTACATTCAGAGCTTCATGTATATAATCTTTAGAATGTAACTATGCTCTGTATAGTGTATGCTCCGATGCTTTATGATGATGCTTGTAGCTTATGCTCTTTCTGATCACTGATACATGTTGTGAGCTGAGCTATTTTGTGAATGGTGAATTTGCTTAATGACCTTAAAACTTGAAACTGTTCACCATTGATATATGCAACTAGCATGTGTAGGATGTGTTGAATTCACTCGTGCTTTTCATATATGCTAGGTTGCTATGTCTCTAGTTCTGAGTCATTCACTTGCTTGGTATGTTCATATTCTGCTTTAAATTTGAACCAAGTTAAGTGATTTGGAAAGATCGAGATGGGATTGCTTGTCAACACATCACGGTATCAAGACTGTTTCTCATTGCACATTGAGTTAAACTTGAGCCGTGTAGTGTATGACCGAAACTGTTGCTTTAAGCTTCTGATTGCTTCTCCATAGGCTTCGCATAGTTGAAAAGTTAGGCAACGACAAGTTTTCAACCTCTCGCAATCGCATGCTGAAATTTGAACTTGTGTCATTTAACCGCTGCAACTCTGATAAAATTTGAATACACAAGTCTATGTTTCATTCTATAGCATGATGATTGAACTTTGCTAGGGGTAGTTCACCTTGTATACATGTTTAGCACTTGTTCGACTTCCTGTCTATACATGCTTGGTGCTATTTTGATGGTGAATACCTTTTTGGCTGAAAACTGCTCTTTTTGCTCCAATGTTCAGATTTCGTATTTGGTGATCAGCTTGAGCCTTTGCTGGCATTCTGTGCATTTTATGAGTCATTGGATCAGTGTTTTGTTGAGCATCTTCTCATTCTATCGACTATATTCCTGAAGCTGCTAACTTGCATTTTAACTCATATGCATTTGGAAGGGAGATTCTTGATAGTGCATTTTCAACTAAGGGGGAGAAATTTGCCAAATCATAAGGGAGAAACCTTATCTTGGTTGTGTGCACTATTGGAGGGGGAGCTTGAGCTGGCTCGGATTTTTCGGATTTTGGATTTTCCAATTGATTCGGAGCTTTTCTGAAGCCTCTAATTGGTTCAGAGCATTTTTGGTAGCTAGTTGTGTTGAGCCTTTACCTCTTTCTTGAGGGACTAGCGACTTTGCCTTCATGCTCTTCAGTTGGTATCGAGCTTTCTCGCTAGCGGTGTTGAGCCCGTTCTGCCTCTTCTTGAGGGCTAGCTCTATTCTGCTTGAATTTCAATTGGTATTTCAATTGGTGTCGAGCTTTCTCGCTAGCGGTGTTGAGCCTGTTCTACCTCTTCTTGAGGGCTAGCTTTGCTTTGCTTGGTTGCGTCGAGCCGTTGCCCATGTCTTTGGGAACCAAGTTGTTTTGCTCTTTCACTTGACCTTCTTCTGGCTTTGATATGCTTTTGGGTCATTTGGACGAGTTCTCTTTTCTCTTGCTTTTTCCTTCCTCTATTTCATTATGATTTGTGTTGGTAGTTGACAATGCACTCATCAAGGGGGAGATTGCGGATACATGGGTGTATGCCGAGTCTCAAGTGATGAGTGATTGTCAACTGGGATAATGTGCATGTTGTTAACACCAGATTTTCGCACGCACAAGGATATGACAGGTAGGTCAAGACAACAGATAGGAAAGGATTCGGCAAGCAATCAGGCGGCTATTTGGTCCTCGGGGTCTTGATGAATGCCTGTGCGGTCGGCTATTTTACGGAACGGTGGCTCCATTCGGGAGATGGGTGTTGCGAATAAAGCCGGTTTGCACAAAGGGACACGTGACAATGGATGACGCCGAAGAGATTAGGAATAGAATTTGTATCTTTCCATATTTTATTATGTAAATCGTAATCGTCTAGGACTCGTGTTTTTGTTCGGGGTATAAATATAAGCCCTCGACCATTGTAAAATGGTTCACAACCACATCAATACAATCCGGCCCCGTGCCATCTTCGAGTCCTTAGTCGTGTCGTCGAGTTCTTCGAGAGGAATCATCGATCCGTCAACCTCCGTAAGTCCCGGCAACCTTGCTTTCATGTCTAGTATCATGCGGTGGATTTAGATATGATGCAAGTAGTCTCGTATGTTAAGCTTAGTATCGTGCAGCAGATTTAAGCTTATGACGGGAAGTTTTTGCTTGTGCCTTGTATCGTGCGGCAGATTAAGTCATGAGTAAAAATAGTTATCGGCTCTATTAGATTTGGCAGATCTGATAGATTCATTAAGTTATCATGTGTTATATGTTTTATTTATTTAATTCTTGTAACACTCTTTTGCCCAATCTAGATTGATCTTTGTTCGGCCTTGTTTTTCACAAGTTTGCTTGTGCTTTTGCTAATCATAATATCATGGTGGCCGGATCAAAGTTCAATCCAGATTGTTACAAGTTGCGGGTTCACGCATGTTATTTACGATTAGGCTTTGATAAAACTAGGTATCATGCGACAGATGCAGGTTTTAGATTAGTTTGATCGTGCTTGCTTGTTTGTTCCTTCTTCATGGACCCCAATTCGGCTGGTTTGCCGATTTTGGTTATGCTTACACGAGTAATGAGCTTTTATAGATCTATTCAAATATATGCATGCTTTTAGCTTGTTATAATTAGATTGTATCATGCGGTGGATTAATCTAATTATAAGAAGTGGCATAGACTCATAGCAAGTGGTATCATGCGGTGGATTAGCTTTGCTTGAGTTTATACCTGACGGGTTTATGAAGACTAAACTTGCGGCAGATTAGTTGGATTGGCCTATGCATGTGTTATTTGAGTAGATCTATTTTGGCAAGTTACCTGTTTACAACATCTCTAATTTGTTCGAGCATGTCTCTCCTTACATATGTATTCGGCAGTTAATATGCTTTACATACTCTGTTTTCATACTTGCCGAATGATTTTACAAACATGCTTTGACAGACAGCTTCTATAGCTGTGTGCCGTCATGATTGGCTTTTAAAGCCGTACATATGGAACTGTCTGGTCTCACCCGGCATGTTCCAGAGGTATTCTCACGTTTTTATCCCTTGTTGGTTTTCAGGTCAAACCGACTGGCACGTCTCCGGAATCAACATACTCCGGGCACCCGATTGAAGCCAGCTTTTCGGCTTGCTGTGTGCTTGGCGCGAGGTGTCACGTTTTGCATCAACACACTTTTTGGCACGCCCGGTGGGACAACTTCATTTCAAGATGCCTGAGATCAGCGATGATCAAATTCTGGTTGTGATCATGGATGACTTGCCGCCAGAGTTGAAAAGCTTAATACAACAGGCCTGTGATGAATTCCAACGCAAATGCTTGGCGTCTTTCTCCAAGAACAAGAGCGGCAAAGTCTTCCAGAAGCAAGAATTCCCAAAGATCATTCCTCATCACCGATCTGAGCCGTCTGACAACGATGAAGAAGAAGCTATTCGGAAGATGACCGAATTAGTATACAAAGCTGTATCAGAAGCCATGACCAATCATCAGGCAGCTTTCTTGAATACTTTTCGTGCTGTCATGGTTAGCATTTTCGGTCCAGCAGCGGATAAACGCTTTGAAGAAGCCGCTGGTCCAATGCAAGGACCGCTGTTGTTCCCGGTACCTCAACGTCGAAGGATCGCCGAAGAAGGTGGAGCTGGCCCAAGCACAGGTGGGATGGTTCCTCATGAGACGCAACAACCTCCCCAGACTTATGGTCAGGTCACGTTCGGCACGACAGGGAACGTCCCCCAATCTACTTCTAAAGTATCTCCTGCAGCAAACAGGATACAAAGGAATATGTTTGGAGATGGGTATCAGGAGTTCATCGATTATAGCTCAATTAATGCTCTTCCAAATCCAGGCTATAAGAGTTCGGCAGGACTACATCCTGGGGGGCAAGCACAAGCAGCTCCTGATTCGAATGTTGACCTCATCATGCATAGGATGGCTGATATGATGCAAAATCAATTCGGCCTAAAACCAAAGAGTCAGTCATATGCTTACAAGTCCCCTTACTCAGAATGGTACAATCGGGTAGCACTTCCTCCAAGGGTGAAGCCTCCCACTGATTTTACTAAGTTTTCAGGCCAGGATGACACCAGTACTATAGAGCACATCGGTCGCTATTTGATGCAGCTTGGAGAAGCATCTACGGACAAAGCTTGGAGAATTCGGTACTTCCCATTATCGTTGACAGGACCAGCCTTCTCGTGGTTTGCTTCTCTGCCAACAAATTCTATCAATACGTGGGCAGAGCTGGAGCAGAAATTCCACTCGTATTTCTTCACGGGTACCAGTGAGAAGAAGTTGGTCGATCTCATGAGCCTGAGGATGAAACCTGGCGAGACGCCACAAGAATATCTGCGCCGATTCAGGGAAACCAAGAATCTTTGCTATTCTCTGAATTTGCCGGATGACCAATTGCCGGGAATAGCCATAGCTGGCATGTTGCCGAGTATCAAAGAGAAGCTATTCGGCATGGAATTTGATGACCTCGGGCAGTTATCACAGAGGTTGGCAACGATGAGCAGTCAAGCCCAGGGATTCAAGAGGAATAATCAATTCCAGAAGGGTGATGTGGCTGCCGAGATGTATCAGGCTTTTCTGGAGGAGGCAACTGAGTACGATAATGAAGATGAAATAGCTGCAGCTGAAATAGTCTAGGCTAAAGAGCCGACTCAAGTCAACCAGCGATGGCTGAGGCAATAAAAAGGCACTTATGACTTTGATGTTTCCAAGTCAGATAAATTATTTGAGTACTTGTTGAAGGAAGGACGCATCAAGTTGCCGGAAGGTCATCCTATGCTGCATCCTGAAGGAGTCAAGGACAAGAAGTATTGTGGTTTCCATAATACTAGATCCCACTCCATAAACGATTGCCGAGTGTTCAGAGTGCGGATCCAGAAAGCTATCCATGATGGGCATCTGAGGTTTGATGGAAAGATGAAGGTTGATGATAGCCCTTTTGGACAGAACACTGTGTCCTTCTCTGTTAATATGGTCAATGCAGCTGATCCCAGGGGTAAGAGCAAAATGAAAGTGTTAACCTCTGATAGAGCAAGGGAAGCTGGTGCTGTTGACCCTGATCGGCAGATTACAAATAAAGAGCTTCAGCAAAGGGTTCAGTTCCAAAATAGCCGAACTGAGACGGGTGAAACTTCCAGACCCAGGGTCACGACACGTATTTTGTTGAATAAATGGCGTCGGGAACAGGAACGGTACCAAAAGCAGAGATTTTATGAAGAACATAAGTTCCTGGAAAAATAGCGAAGGTACAAAGAAGAGATGTACCAAGAAGAACGAGAAGATATGAGGGAGCAAGGACAATCTCATTGGGAATGCTCGTTCTTCCAGTATTGTTGGAACGAAGGCTTGAAGCTGCCTATTAAGAACAACTGCCCTGAGTGCAGTAATCAATACTCTGAGTATAGGCAGTCTCGAGTCAACTGCCGTTCTGTCCATGAAAGGCTAGGGGCACGAGTCCCTGAGGACGATCGGCGCTTAAAAATAAATAATTCCGAAGATCGGCGGAGAAGAGGATTTGTCGATCGAAGTTGGGATTGCACTGGAGAAGAAGAGTACCGCGAGTATGTCTGGCAGAGAGGACAGTGGTGTCCACCAGGATTGAGAAAAAGCCAGAAAATAAGGGTACAACGCCTAAGAAACAGAGAGTTAGCGCAGGCGGGTGCCAAGACGAAACAAATTTGGCGTCCTAAAGAGAGGCCGGATAGAGGTGATCGTTCGGCTGATGCATGCATGGCTTTCTTTCTTCCGTCAGAGTTCATAGCCCCTGAGGGTCAAGATATCCAAGACGAAGTGTATTCAGATTTTGATGAAGATGAATTTCAAGACTTATTGGCTCATCTCGTCTTGGCTCAACGAGCAGTATTTGATAAACCAGCTAAGCATCGACACTTGAAGCCACTTTATATGAGGGGGTATGTTAATGGCAAGCCACTAAGCAAGATGTTCATTGATGGAGGGGCTGCCATAAACATCATGCCGTATACCACCTTCAGAAAACTTGGGATGGCGACTGAAGACTTATTGAAGACCGACATGGTGCTAAGAGACTTTGCTGGTAATTCCTCTGATACTCGGGGAGCAGTTCATGTTGAGTTGACGATCGGGACTAAAACCTTGATCACTACCTTCTTCATTATTGACGGTAAGGGGGCATACAGTTTGCTATTAGGGAGAGATTGGATACATGCAAACTGCTGTGTACCATCAACTATGCACCAGTTCCTCATCCAGTGGATCAGAGATGACATCGAAATTGTCCATGCTGATGATTCGGTGAGCGTTGCTAACACAGAGCCCGTCTACTGGGAATATGATGGTGTCGAGTGCTTCTCTGGAAAAGCTTGGGAAGTAGGTCCTGTGAACATTTTCGACAAGGACCAACAGCCGATTCAAACAATTGGCTCTCAGAGCAATTTTTAATAAGTAATATAACTGAGGTAATGGAGAGGAATCAGGACCAAGTTCTATGTCGGCTGACAGGGAATAAAGTGTTGATGATGAAGCCGAGGACAGGATTAGTATGTGCGAATTTGAGTCCGGTATGGGTTGAAGTTGGTAAACTTTTGAGAAGGATCTGCTTATTTCTCCATTGCCAAAGCTAGAGAAAGGTCAAGAGTTCACGCGAAGTGACGTACAACGAAGAGTCTTGGTGAAATTGAAAAGTATATGAAGGCACTTCCACAACTTGGTAATCATTTCAAGTTGTACGTGGCGGCCGATAGCCTTATAACAAGATCGGCCCTTATTTTAAGTTTAAAGGAAAAGATAAGTAGCAGCTAGCTTTAGCCAAAAACGTTAAACCCAGAGAAGGGTATTCGGCTGTAGAGAAATTTTGTTCATGAACTAAAGCTTCGGCACTATTTGTTGAAAAGCCGAATGCGTGGAAATTGTATCTGGAACGGATTCAAGGATATTTTTATACAGCCGATGTAAAGCGTCGCCTTTAGCAAAAAGAATGTTCCAAGAAGTTTATGTTATAGCCGATATTATTTATATCGCCTTTAGTGCAAGAGTGTTCATGACCTCGTAATCCTAGCATTTCTCAAGTGGTAGGTTTATTGGGGGAAGAGAAAGGTGGGGCGCAGTAAGTGCAGTGCCGGGTGACGTGACATGTCAGGAATAAGATCTAGTTGGCTAGAATGACGTCATACATTCGGCAAACGTTCTTCTGAAGAGATATTGCAATCAGAGAAAATTACTGAGGAATTGAGAAATGCAAATGGGCATTATTCAGAGAAGAGCAAGTCTCATATATTGCAAAGCCTCATTCATAGATCCATCCTAATACAAACTACCCTGGGAATAGTTTGTTTACAATGGATTGCGGATCAATAATCTCAGCAATGGCAGTAGCGTGGTTGTCATAGATCTCAAGGTCTTCAAATTCATCCGGATCCCCGCCTGCAAAACCAACTGGTAGGAGGGAGTAATCTTCTTTGGTCCAAGAGCTCATTGCCGCTAGCCCGAAGGAAACCCCGGCATGTACACCTTGGACGACGGCCTGATCTATGCGGCCAATCACGGCTTCAAGACGAGCTTCAGCTGAATCCCCACGAGCATTCACCTTAAGGGCAACTCTGTTTGCTGCAGCTTTCAAGCGGTCATTCTCTGCAGACAGGGCTGACAAGAAAAAGGGGTATATTAGGCGGAAGCAAACTCAATCAGGAGAAGGAGGAGAACCAAGACTCTGCTAACCTGTGATTATACTGCAGAGTTGCTTCCGTTTGTCTGCCCATTCAGCGTCTTCAATATCATGCTTCTTGGATATATCTTCCAATCCCTTCTGGGGTTTGTCCCTCTCTTCACGGTACCGAAGAGCGTCCATATGGGTCTGCTAAAGAATTATCAAACTCAGAATCTGGTGGCTTAGGGAAAGGTTTGAAAGAAATTGTTGAAGCTACCGTTTCTAGAGGAAGAACCCAAGCTCGGCTGGAGGAGGATCCCGCTCTGGAGAGGAGACGGACAGTGAATCAGAGACAGATAAGCAAGAAAGCTACCGCAAGGGGGCAGGGAGTTCGTTTTTACCCATAACACCAGTAAATTGATGCTTGGCTTCCTTCTGCCTCGCCCCCGGTAAGGTGTCTGCTGTGATTGTTGTTGCCTGCCATTGATGGAAACGCAGGCGAAAGATTTTTTCTCTGGCTTGAGCTTAAAAGCCGAGAAGTGGAGAGTTTGCAGGTCAAACTGATTGATTAGAGTCAAGGGGGATGGCCTGTCTAAGGTCATATTTATAGAGTTATGACTTGCACACTAGAAAAACACGTGTTGGGTTAGGGTTTTTGCAGTTTATGGGCCGTTATTGGGTCGGACCAAATTTTTGCCAACTTGGGGAGCTCATGGGGCCGATAAAATTCAGCTAAAGATGGTTGCTATGTGAAGTGTTCGATTTTAGCTGATTATTTGGGAACTCGTATTACCGATTGACGCCGAAAAGGGGAAACTGAAGACAGGAGGGTCTTCTAAAATGCTATTCCGGTGCTGCCATGGTTTGGAAGATTGAGAGAAGACTGAGAACTTCAGATCCTAAATAATCAATTACAGCAGTTGCTTGCAGGACAAAGACAATCGGCATGATTATCAGCGATAGCCGATGTAATGTACATCGCCGCTAGAGTAAAAAGAAAATCAGTGGCTGGTACACGAAACAGAACGCACATTGATCTCGAAGGATCGATCATAGGTTGATTCCGGGAGAACGAACAAAGAAACTTCTTATTTACAAAAGGGAGAACAAATTACAATGGAAAGTCAGTTCGTCCATTCTATCCTGTTCCTAACCGGGAGATCGAAGTCAAAAGAATCAGCCAGATCTGTTCCAGCTTCTTTCATATCATCAACAGAGCGTACCACCCTGTATTCTAACCCTCGCTCGCAGGCATCAAAGTTGCGGTAATCAGCACCGGAATGGATCCGAACAGCGTTAAAGGCGAGTGCTGCGCCATAACCCATGCCAGCCCTGGAGATGTTGGGGAGGACTCGGTTGACCTCATTCACCCACCTTAGGGCCGTCGTACCCGGTACATTGGCCGTGAAGGCGAGATCAGCAATAGCAGCTTCGAGAGAATGAAGCTTGGCCTCCAGAGCTAAAAAGGAGGCAGAATTGGTAGAAATAGGGGGAGAGGATGAGGAAAGAAATGGTGAAAAATGCTTACCGGCGGCCCGTTCCCGAGCGATATCACGCTCTCCAGAAATTCGGGTAATTTCCCGATCCTTCCTTTCTAAATCGAACTGAATATCTACGATCTTCTGGGTCAGGTCCTCGGGAAGATCGTCACCGGTCCTCCTAAGAACAAGTGCAACAGTGTGAGGGCGGCTGCTTCATTTTCGGGACAAAAACGATGATGGACAAACCTCCTCTTAGAGGTGCTGGAAGCTCCGAACTCGGAGCTATGGCGGCTCGCCTCGGAAGACATCTTCTAGTTGATTGGGGGTAACAGGAGAAAAGAGGGTTTTCTGGTTTGAGAACGAAGCAGGAGAGATCGGAAAGCACAAGCTGAAATAGAGTGAAAGGAGGACTTTAAAGAGTCCCAAGGGCACATCGGGAGATGAATCGGTGAGTACGGCAATTATGGCGTATGAAGGCGGATGCTTCCGGAGGTTCCACGTCAATGCACGAGGAAAAGGAATTTTGGAATAAATATTTATCCCAAAATTAGGGGGCATGTGTTAACACCAGATTTTCGCACGCACGAGGATATGACAGGTGGGTCTAGACAGCAGATAGGAAAGGATTCGGCAAGCAATCAGGCGGCTATTTGGTCCTTGGGGTCTTGATGAATGCCTGTGCGGTCGGCTATTTTACGGAACGGTGGCTCCATTCGGGAGATGGGTGTTGCGAATAAAGCCAGTTTGCACAAAGGGACACGTGACAATGGATGACGCTGAAGAGATTATGAATAGAATTTGTATCTTTCCATATTTTATTATGTAAATCGTAATCGTCTAGGACTCGTGTTTTCGTCCGGGGTATAAATATAAGCCCTCGACCATTGTAAAATGGTTCACAACCACATCAATACAAACCGGCCCCGTGCCATCTTCGAGTCCTTAGTCGTGTCGTCGAGTTCTTCGAGAGGAATCATCGATCCGTCAACCTCCGTAAGTCCCGGCAACCTTGCTATCATGTCTAGTATCATGCGGTGGATTTAGATATGATGCAAGTAGTCTCGTATGTTAAGCTTAGTATCGTGCGGCGGATTTAAGCTTATGATGGGAAGTTTTTGCTTGTGCCTTGTATCGTGCGGCGGATTAATTCATGAGTAAAAATAGTTATCGGCTCTATTAGATTTGGCAGATCTGATAGATTCATTAAGTTATCATGTGTTATATGTTTTATTTATTTAATTCTTGTAACACTCTTTTGCCCAATCTAGATTGATCTTTGTTCGGCCTTGTTTTCACAAGTTTGCTTGTGCTTTTGCTAATCATAATATCATGGTGGCCGGATCAAAGTTCAATCCAGATTGTTACATGTTGCGGGTTCACGCATGTTATTTACGATTAGGCTTTGATAAAACTAGGTATCGTGCGGCAGATGCAGGTTTTAGATTAGTTTGATCGTGCTTGCTTGTTTGTTCCTTCTTCATGGACCCCAATTCGGCTGGTTTGCCAATTTTGGTTATGCTTACACGAGTAATGAGCTTTTATAGGTCTATTCAAATATATGCATGCTTTTAGCTTGTTATAATTAGATTGTATCATGCGGTGGATTAATCTAATTATAAGAAGTGGCATAGACTCATAGCAAGTGGTATCATGCGGTGGATTAGCTTTGCTTGAGTTTATACCTGACGGGTTTATGAAGACTAAACGTGCGGCAGATTAGTTGGATTGGCCTATGCATGTGTTATTTGAGTAGATCTATTTTGGCAAGTTACCTGTTTACAACATCTCTAATTTGTTCGAGCATGTCTCTCCTTACATATGTATTCGGCAGTTAATATGCTTTACATACTCTGTTTTCATACTTGCCGAATGATTTTACAAACATGCTTTGACAGACAGCTTCTATAGCTGTGTGCCGTCGTGATTGGCTTTTAAAGCCGTACATATGGAACTGTCTGGTCTCACCCGACACGTTCCAAAGGTATTCTCACGTTTTTATCCCTTGTTGGTTTTCAGGTCAAACCGACTGGCACGTCTCCGGAATCAACATACTCCGGGCACCCGATTGAAGCCAGCTTTTTGGCTTGCTATGTGCTTGGCGCGAGGTGTCACGTTTTGCGTCAAAACATGTTCTTTGGCTTGTGTTGTGCAGGTGTCGAGCACAGATACAGTGATCGAAGGCAAGGTGAAGGTCAAGTAGAGACGTGCCGTGCCGATGGACCGAGAGTGGCGAAGGACGGACGTGAGGCTTGGACTGAGGGACCGGTGGCCTGAGGATCAGCTGTGGTGGCTGACAGGCTGGGACAGTGACGAGCGAAGACTTGCGGGCACGGTGTTGCTCGGGTCGAGGACCTGAGGACACGTGTCGGTGGACGGGGTGCACGGGCGGTGCATGCCCTCTACGGCTCGGTTTGGTGGTTGAGCCAAAGAAAAACCACCGATTCCAGGTTTGGGCCTCAAAACCTGGGCGTTGATGGTTTCCGAGTTTGGGCCACAAAACTCGGGCTGAGGACGGTTTCCAGGTTTGGGCCTCAAAACCTGGGCACTGCGGGTTTCTGAGTTTGGGCCACAAAACTCAGGCGATGGACGGCTGGTTTCCCGGTTTGGGACTCAAAACCGGGGGTTGGTCGTGAAGGCTGGTTTCCCGGTTTGGGCCATAAAACCGGGGGTGAAGTCTGGGAAAAGGACAAGCAGAGCGGTGGCGGCACGTGGCGGCAATCGGTGAGGTTGCGTCGAGGCAACGCTACCAGTTGTGCGGACGTGGCTGTCGGATCACCATCACCTTCGAGTTCGTCCAGGATAGCCTTAGGATTTGGCTGGTTCGCTCTGTAAATAACTAGGGGTAGAGTGGGAATTAGAATTAGGATAAGTAGAGGGAGACACCCACCTCCCATCCTATCTCAGTCATTTGCTCTTTGCCTTCTAGGTTTTCCTGCTCTCCCAATCCCCTGCTGTAGCAACTGAGATCCGCAGAGAACCATACCTCTGTGTACTGGAGATTTTGAGGAAGTGAGACCGTAATCTCACTGTTGTAGTGTGTGGTAGCCACACGGTTGCAGATCGATGTGTTGATTCGTGTTTTGTTCGTGTTCTTCGCGTTCTTCGTTTCTCCGCGATTTTCCCGTCACTCGATCTCCCTCTCTACTGCGTCTTTTCAAAATATGTTTGAATCAACTTGTTCTTTATAGTGAGGAGATCATTTCCACCAAAGGAATTCATCTAACTCCTGACGAACAAGTAGATCGGGTTGATTTCGTTTTCGTGACGCTTTTTCGGTTCATACTCCTTCCCTCTCGTATTCCCGTTGATTGAGTTGATTTGAGCGGATGATTTCTTGGGGATAGTCTCCCAACTACCTCGTGATCACCTTCTCCAAGTTTGGGATCAAGGGATTTTGATTTGAATCGGATTTGGGGGGATTTGAGTTGAGGGCGACCGAAATCGCCCTCACTGGGCACTCGCGGACAGTCCGCGTGTCGGGCTCCGACCGAGCAGTGGTCGCGTGGCTCGGCTGTGCTGACTCAGTTTGACTGGCGGACAATCCGCAGTACTAAGTCGCGGACAGTCCGGGAGGCGTCCAGTAGCTGTTCAGCAATGTTGCTATTTTGCTCTTTTGGCCGGCGGACAGTCGGCCACTTGAGCCCGGACAGTCTGCCATTGGGCAGACAGTCCGCGGTCTGAACCCCGGACAGTCCGCGAGTTGGCTGCTTGTTGAGTTTTAGTGCATTTGCTCTCCCGGCTTCTTCGCTTGGTTTTTGGACTTCTCGATTGGCCCTATTATTCACCTAGGAACCTCTCTAAGTATCTTTGCTACTTGTTAGCATCGGTACTTAGGGATTTCTCGACGTAGGCTTCAATCTACGCTCAGGACTAGGTTTTAGAGGTCGAACTTGTGACGGTGCTTTTGGCGTTTGGCTTGTTATCGCTTTGTGGTGTCTCGTTGTGATCCTAGGGATCATCCACCCTCTTCCAAGGGTCGTGGGCATAAAGGTTTCAATCGAAGCTTTTGGGGTTGATTTGTGGGACAAAGGCCGAAGTTTCGAGAGATATTTTTAAGCTCCCATTCACCCCCCTTCTGGTCGCCTTGCTATTGCATTCTCGGTCCTTCAGATAACACGACTAAACTTGGAAGTGTCTCAATAGTAGAAGTAACTGGAATAGTCGATGTTTGAACCGGGCCCTGAAGGTCTAGAGTGGGGTGCCCGGTGAGCTCGCTGGACGTAGCTGACACGTCCTATGTCACTGTGCTCGTCGTCGTGAATAGAGTGTCTGTCGGACGAGACGTGAAACCTGTGTGAAGTTGTCGGTGTTTGTTAACCGACAACTCGTCTTGAGGAATCTCAGACGATTTGTTCGGTGGGGATCGGCGTTCGTAGAACTCGGCGATTACACAGGGACAATAATTTATACTAGTTCAGGCCGCTAAATAGCGTAATACCTTACGTCCAGTGCGGTGTGTGCCTTGTGTTATGATTCAAGATTCAATGATAGGAGCCGATGCTTGCTTCCCCTTATATATCCGGGTGAAGCTCAGCGTAGACCGAGTCCTAGTCGGTTACCTTTGAGGAGTCCCATTCTAATTACAAGACTTCCTTTAAGAAATCGACTAGGTTACAATGAGAATCCCAATCCATGTAGACTTCGTATCACGTCCTTAGGATCTCTCGTGTCGTCCAGGATTAGTCTGAGTACTCATCTGCTGATGATACCTCTGACATCCTGGTCTGTCAAGCCCCCGAGCTCTTCATCATTTCTTCAGAACGTTACCTTCTGGTTCTTCTTTAAGAATCTCCAAGTAATGTCTTGAGAAATTTTGAAGTGCTCCTGTAGGTAAAGAACTTCCATGGCGTGAACTTTTTCCTGAAAAGTGCCCCCATAGGGTGAAGCCCCCAAGCCTCTTGTTATTTATAATAACTTTGAGGATCTTTTGAGCTCTTTCCGAGTAATCCTTGGGTAAGAAAAAACATTTCCTTTATGGTATATACCCTGCAGCCCCCGAGCCTGAGTTCCGAGTACCTAAGTAGTCGGTTCTTGGGGTCTCCAATATATTACCGGATAATCCATAAATATTTTGAGAAGTTGATACACGACACTGATCTGTTGCTTAATCCATCCGAGTAATAAATATCCAGCTTTAGGTGGGTAATGTTTTCATCAAACATCCCTTTTCACCCCCACCGAATAAGAATTACTGTGAAGTTAGCAATAATTGACCAATGACTGTTCCACCTGTACGTATTGATGATTTTTGTCGTGTTCTGCAACTGCAAAACTTTGTCGTTTTCCTCTTGAAATACGCATGGGAATCAAACCCATCGCTGATGCCAGGCTTCACATGTGCAACAGTACATACGGAAAATTATTGATTCTCCGGTCACTTATATCCGTGGACAATGTCTATAGACCAGGATGAACCGCCTATAAATACCCTGTCTGGGAAGCAAGGAACCCATATCTTCTTGAGTATATGACTTCTCTTAGTCCCATGAGTATTGTAGTATCTGTAGCGGAGATGTCCGAGCCCCTGGGTATCTTCCTTATGTAAGATAGTTGATGTGTCCAGAAGAACTCTTGTGAAGGGACCATCCGCCAGGGTGGTTTCCAAGTGGTCGCGAGCAGAGGGATACAGAGGTGCGTCTAGAAGAACTCTTGTGACTCCCGCATCATGGGCAACCTCGGAGTCACAGGTTGTCAAAAGGGCGCTAGGGTTAGGTCCTACCTCCGAGTTCCTTGGGCACTGGGGCGGTGCCTTAAACCCACCTTGGGATGCACTGAAAAGATAGTGTCTACCCAAGGTTCTGTGTCTGCTTTACTGCGTCTCACTGAACCCGGTCCTTGGTGCGCTAGGCATCAAGACTATGTACCTTGATTACACTAGAGTAACATTTTACATCCTGATTGTACTTGTGCTGGTAGTTGTTGTATCTCTGTTGTAATTCCAAGTAATAATAAATAAGATCTGTGTACTTGGAAATATTTTCCGAGTCTTTTGTCTTCTTCTCCGAGTACTAAATGCGTCTTTGAAAGAATAACGTTGTCTGCTTGCGATGTGCCTGTTCACTGACTCTGACGCCGTCTGAAACGTCCACCCAGCCGTTAGGGTTTTGAACGGTTTCATAACGCCGTTTGGAAAAGATGAATAGTTGTCAAAACAGATCTATAATAAGCCGCCGTTGGGCCTATGTTTTCTTCATGCTTCCATCTAACAATTGCCTTCAGAGCAACAAATCCACATAGCTAGTCCCTTAGTTGATGCGCAGAAAATCCCTCGTCATCAACATGGGTCCCAAAAAGCAGTCTGCGGCTGAGAAGAAGAAGGCGAAGATCACCGCCAGCGGGAAGTCGCGCCATGCGTGCCCACCCACGGATGTGCTGCTTGAAAGCAGCCGGATACCAGGGAGACGGAGTTGGCCTACTTAGCACAACAAGGATTGCTCCGGTCGCTGCCACTTGATGGATGGAGGGTGCCGACTGATCACCGCGCGCCGGCCCCTAACACGACGAAGATCGTGATGTTCAAGTCTTCTGTGGAGAGGAGATTAGGGCTCCCAGCATCTGACTTTCTGTGGGGGTTGCTGCACTACTATGGTTTGACTCTCAACCATATTACTCCCAACGCCTGCTTCCACATTGCTATCTTTACTCATCTTTGTGAGGCTTTTCTGGGGATCTGCCCTTTTTTTACTCTTTTCCGCCACTTTTTCTAGGTAAAATGTCAACCCAGTGATGCGCGTGTAGAGGTAGTCGGAGGGGCTAGCATTCAACTTAGATTAGAGGTAGCCACTCAGTATATTACTGTAGAGCTATCGGAGTCTGTCCGAGACTGGGCTGCCGGGTGGTTTTACATAGCCAACCCCCCGCCAGCTCTACGTCGTCATGATGGGTGGCCGCCTCAAAAGTGCCATGAGTGGAAGGACAAGATCACTGCTGAAGAGCTAGAGACTGTCCAACCTCTGATTGACATGATAGCAGCATTGAAAGAAAGTGGTCTGAATGGGTACACCGTCGTTCAAAACTTCATCGCGCGCCGAATCCACCCACTTCAACAATGAGCCAATTTTGGCTTCGAGTACCTAGGCGTGAAGGACCCGAGTCGTCACGATGCCGAGCAATTGCCAAACCATGAAATTCTTAGAAGGATGAACCGGCTGTTGAAAAGCCGTGAACATCTTGTTCCGGTGATGGCAACGTTCTCCGCCATCAACCCTCCTCCAGAGGTAAGTAGTTGAGTTGTCTTGTCTTTGAGATTCTTGGTAGATATCCTTCTGTCTTGAGTTAAATTTCTTCTTCTTTATAGGGCCAAGGGAGGAGTAACAATGATTGTTCACCCTTGCCCCTGGCGACTCAAGAAGGCGGAGGCATAACTCTCGGGGGTCCCATCCGAAGTGAGGACCTTCGAAACGAGTCGAGCTCTCCTGGTGACTTAGATTGGCTTGACTCAGAATCAACTGACTCAGATGTCATGCTCATAGATCCGGAAGCCGAGAGTAGCCGCAAGAGGTCTCTGACTCCACTTCAATAAGCCGGGGAACCTGTCCCAAAGAAGGCTCGCACTGGTAATCGCCGTGCTTGCCGAAAAATACTTTTGTCAACAGAATTGGCTGAAAAGCACTGTAATACGGGTGCTCCTGGTAAGGGGAAACCCGAGTACTTTGTAGTCTTTCCGTGTTTGGATTTTAATAAACCCTTATCTTATATCTTTGTTTGATCCAGATGTTGAAACAGCCCAGGGGACTTCCAGTGGTGCGGTTCCTGAAGAAGCTTCGGCTCCAGACCCGCAGGCAAAGAAGCTGCTCTTGAAGCTGTCGCGGGCGTTGAAGCTCGTGAAGTAAGTCACAAAACTTTCTTTAGAATACCCGCGTGTTTCTCGTACTAGCATGGATACTCGTCTGTTGTAGGAAAATGAAGCCGGCTGCAACTTCCTCAAGTGTTGTCCCCGAGACCCGAGCGGTAGAGGAGTCGGAGACGCGGGACAAAAGTGAAGCTAGCGTCCCTCCGATCTTTAGCCAGGTAGATCCTTTGCCCGGCTCCTCTCCGCCTAGTATCCAAGTGGATGCAGCACCGGAAGCGGACGTTCTTCCCTTGCCTCAGGTTGGTGTTCCGTACTCAATCTTCCGTTCTCCTGCTCAGTTGGAGTTTGACCGAGTGATGAATGAGTGGTTTTTTCGCACTCGACAGCCGGATGAACCAACTCTGGAGATGGTCCTGGTCGAGATCAATACCGAAGCTTCAGCTCATCCACAAGAAGAGTCCGAGGCTGCTCCCGAGTCCTCACGCCAAGGAGCAAAAAGTACTCTTCAAGAGGCCAAACTGATGCGTGAGGGTGCTGACCGGGACCTCCTGCAGGCTTTAAAATCGACAAAGGAGTCGCGGGAAGCTCTGGAAGCGGTCCAAGGGACCTCCTGCAGGATTTAAAATCGAGGCGTTTGGCTTGCTATCGCTTTGTGGTGCCTCGCTGTGATCCTAGGGATCATCCACCCTCTTCCAAGGGTTGTGGGCATCACGGTTTCGATCGAAGCTTTTGGGGGTTGATTTTGGGAACAAAGGCCAAAGTTTCGAGAGAAATTTTTGTGCTCCCATTCACCCCCCCCTCTGGTCGCCTTGCTATTGCATTCTCGGTCCTTCAATTGGTATCGGAGCCAGTTAAGGATCTCTCTACCTTAACCAGTTCCGGATCCGCGAAGGCGACCTTTTGAGAGCGGTTTTGTTTCCGACTTTGCTTGTCGAGGTGTTGAGCTTGTGTTTTGGCTAACACTAACGGTACTTTTGGAGATGGCACCAAGCTCTTCTTCCAGTGTGTCTTTGTCCTTAGGTTTGAGTCTTGGACATGCGACCGAGGACGACATTTTGGCAAGAAGGAGGAGTGCGGTTCTTGAGACGGAACGAGAGGTGGAGGCTTTGCTGGACTTTCTAGGAGATGATGAGCATTCAACGGAGGATCTTGTACGTGAACTTGGCAAGGCCAAGAAAGGTACACTTGTTGCTAGTCTTGGGGCTTTGTCTCAACGATTTGAAGCTTGTTTTGATGATAATGTTAGATATGATGAGCTTTGTGATACCTTGCGTAGAAAGATTGAGAAGTTGAATTGCTCCATCACTAGGCTAAAAAATGGTCTTTTTCATTGGAAGTCTAGTGCATCTTCACCTTGCACCTCTTGTAGTGACATGGTTAGGAAGAATGATGAGCTATGCTTTTCTCTTGCTAGCTTAAGATCTGAAAATGAAATGTTGATATCCAATGCTTCCAAACCATGCTTAGTTTGCATTGACTTGTGCAAGGATCTTGAATGTGCTAAAACTGAAATAACCTTGCTTAAGTCAAATGCTTTGTTACCATGTGTTTCTTGTGAGTCTTTGCTTGCTGAAATTAATAAATTAAAATTGGCTCACACCACATGTGTAGATGAACTTGAGCATGCTAGGGCTGAAATTGATGAGATAAATTCTAGGCCTTGTAGCTTGTGCTCTTTGAATAAAAATGCTTTCCTTACTTCTTTTGCTATTCATGATTCTTTGCTTGATGTGAATGGTGATGTTCCTTCCACCGATTTCATGTGCACATCATGCATTGATTTAGAAAAAGAAGTCTTGGCTTTGAAAGTTTTGCGCGATGATATGAGCGCTAAGTTGGTTGAGCACAATGATATGAGTGCCAACCTTGAGAAGGAGATTGAGCTCGTGCGTACCACATATGCCGAGTGCATTGAAAAGGAGATGGAAAACTTGAGAAACACTCCTTGTGGTACTTGTGACCGCCTCATGTTTGAAAATGAGGTTTTGGCCAAAAGATGCAAGAGCCTTTGTGCTAAGTCGTTTGAGACACGCATTTCTTCCAACTCCGATGTTGATGTTTCCAAGTCTGCATCTTTGCAACCGGAGTTGAGTTCTTGTGTTGCGCGTGAGTCTCTTGACGTTAGCACTAGTGTCAAGGTTTCGGATAGCTCTTTCATAGCTACTCCTAACCTTGCTGTTTCTTCGGATGATGTCCAAGGGACTTCTCTTGATAAGGGTGCTTCTCATATTTTTGGGACTCGTGCTCCCAATCCGGTTTTCCATTGCACCTTTTGCAAGAAGGATGGACACTCATTCGATTTTTGTTTCCGCCGTGTCAAACACGAGCGATGAATTCGAGCTAAGGCTTTTAGGAAGCCGCGTAGCCTTTCCCATGGCACGTGTGCTCCTAGTGTTGGCACCAAGTTGGTAGTTGATGCTTCTTGTTCTAAGTCCCAAGGGACTTCTCACTTGTCGGAGAATGGTGTGCCTTCTAGTAGGCCTTTGTACCATTGCTCTTTTTGTGAGAAAGATGGGCATCAAGAAAGCTTTTGCTATCGACATGCAAAACGCTTGCGCCAAGCTCGCTCTTCTAGGAAGATGGTGGTTCATAGCCCTTCTCATGGCATGGACACTTCTGTTCCTAGTAAGAGGCCCCTTTTTGTTGATGGATTTTATGACTCCTTTTCTAATGGGTTAGGTCATGGTCGTGGACATGTTTCTAGTGCTACTTCTCTTGGTCCACGTCATGCTTCTCATGGTGCATCTATTGGTTCTTCTACAAAAACCTTGGAAGATGTTTGCCTCTTTTCCCGTGGTACGACTCGTTCTTCTCCTCGAGTTGTCCTTTTGAGGAATGCTTCCAAGGGCGTTTCACAATTGCATTTGAACCAACTGTTGCATCATGCTAACCCACAAGATAAGTTGAGTTTTGTGACCAAGTCTTGGGTTCCCAAGTACATGCTTGCTAACCCTTCGGGATCCAAGACTCGGGTTACTTTGTCCTCTTGTGTGTAGATATGAGGACGCGAGGTGGAGAACATGCACCGAATGGAACTTGGTCTTTTAGATGTGATCAAGTTTTTGATGGTTCTCTGCATCCCGCTTAGAATTGCCTCCAAAGAGGCTTTTGCTATCTGGTGAGCTTTCATATACACTCATACCTTGTACATCCATGATCTATGTCTTGTGGTATGAGATGGACTTTCATGTGCTCACTTGTATAGTTCTTGCATGTACATTTTCTTTGTATCATGTTTTGTTTAGTCTAGCATGTGCTATCTTCTGTATCATATGTCATGCTAGCTTTGTGTATAGCTTTTGTGGAATATCCACTTTTTATGCTAGTTTGTGACCCTCATGAACATTGTGCCATGTTTTACCATTTTCTCCATGAGCTTGATTTGTAGTGGTATGATGTTCATTAGGTATCACTTTTCAGGTGCTAGTTTTGTGTAGCTACATGTACCCTATTGATATGTTTAGGTTGAGCACTAGCCTTTCCATGATTTTATCATGTTACATGCTATTGGATCTATTGCTATCATTATCTTGCATTGTAGCATGTGTTGAGGCTTAGGCTATGTTTGAGTTGATCATGTCTTTAGGCTGCATTTTGCTATACAGTGCTTTATCCTGTTGCATGGTAGTCTTGACTAGTTTGAGTTTAGATCTCCTTGCGGTATCATTCATAGGTAGATCTCCTTTTGTTGAGAGTTCACCTTATGCTTGTTATGTGACTAACCATTTTCGTGGAGACCTTGAGGTCACACTAGACGAGACAATGCCTTGTGTTTTCTTCTGCTTTTGAGTGTGCAGGAGAACAGGAGCCTGGAGGGAGCATTTCGGCTCATGGATCCGATCTCACTTCTTCCACGACTTGGGGTTTCGTTCGAGCAGCTCTCCAGTGAGCACTAGCAGCACCTGTGGGAGCGACAGCATCAGGCGAGGGGGAGACGATTTCGGCGAGGCTGGTGCCCCGAAGATTTCAGCAGTTTCAGGCGTCCCCTCGAGTATCACACAAGCAGGCGGTCAAGCGCATCATGAGGTACCCCTGACACACTTCTGAGTTTGGGTTTGGTACTCTTCTTCTTCGACCCCTTTGCTTTGTGGTTTTTCCGATGTGGATTTTATTGGCTGTTCACTTGAGCATTTCTTGGCTCTTCGCTTGTGAGTTTGGTGTGTGTTTCCCTTTTAGTTGGGGAAGCATTTTTCTTGTTGGTTCATAGTTTGACTTCTCCGATACCCTTTTGTTTTAGGACTTTACTTTTAGGCTAGCTTTTGCTTCGTTCCTTATAGGCTAGCTTTTGCATGCATTTCATCATGTATATCTTGCATTTTAGAGCTTCATGTATATATTAATGACAATGAGACTATGCTCTTTTTGGTATGCCCTATTGATTCATGATGATGCTTGTAGCTTAGGCTCTTTTTGATCACTTGATACATGTTATGAGCTAAGCTATTTTTGCAAATGGTGAACTTGACTAATCAACTATGAAATTTTTAATTTGTTCACCATTGAGAGTGGCAACTAGCATGGGTAGGATGTGTTGAGATCACTTGTGCTATCTTTTGTATGCTAGGTTGCTATGTCTCTTGCACTGAGTCATTCACTTGCTTGGTTTGTTCATGTTTACCTTGTGCTTAAAATTTGAACCAAGTCTAAGTGAAATGAAAAGATCGAGATGGGATTGCATGTGTCAGCACCTCACGATATCGAGACTGTTTCTCATTGCACTTTTGAGTTAAACTTGAGCCGTGTAGTGTAAGACCGGAACCGGTGCTTTAAGCTTCTGATTGCTTTTCTTGCATAGACTTAGCCCGGTTGAAAAGTTAGGCAATGACCATGCTTTCAACCTCTCGCAATCACATGCTTTTAATTTGAACTTGTGTTAATACCGCTGCAAATTCCGATAAAATTTGATAATGACACAAGTCTATGCTTCATTCTATGACATGATGATTGAACTTTGCTAGGGGTAGTTCACCTTTTATACTTGAGTTAGCACTTGCTCGATTTCCTGTCTATTCATGCTAAGTGCTATTTTAGTGGTGAACTCCTTTTCAAATGGCTTAAAACTGCTCATATGCTAAATTGTTCATATTTTGTATTCACTTGATCAGTTTGAGCCTTTGCTAGCATTTGTATTGGTTGCTACACTTTCAGGGCAGCACCCTTTTGAGCATCTTTTCATTCTGATTGCTATACACTTGAAGCTGTTGCATTGCACATATTATGCATTTTTAGCTTAGTGTACAAACCCCCAGCTCCGATACACTTCATGGTCACTTTCAATGCTTTTCTTTACCCCCATATGCTTTCGATTGATGACTTGTCTTGTGTTTGTGTCAACTTTGTGGAAAAATGTCAAAACCCCTCAGCATGTTCCCTTTTGTCAAGGGGGAGAAGCTGTTTGCAAGGGGGAGTTTGTGTGTTGGCAGAAAGGGGAGAGTCATGCATTTTGGGGAGAGCTTTGAGCTAGGGGGAGTTTAGCTCTTTTATGTTTTTCTTCAATTGGTATAGCTCTTTTATGTGTTTCATTTGGTATCCTTCTTAGTGAGCTTTGGTGCATAGCCTTTGTGTGTAGGCTTGCCTTCAGGAGGAGTCACTTTTGTCTTGCTGCTTCTCCGCGTGCTCCGAGTGTTAGTGCTCCATTTAGTGTTGAGCTTCTCTTTGTGTTTTTCTCAATCGGTATCGAGCCTGCTAGTCGTGTTGGGCCGTTGTTGCTTCTCTCTTGAGAGACTAGCAGTTTTTGCTTGGTATTTTCGATTGATATGGAGCCTTCAGCTAGTTGTGTCGAGCCTCTGTGCCTCTGTCTTGAGGAACTAGCTGTTTTCACCATTTTTTGGCTATTTGTGATTGGTATCGAGTTTGCTAGTTGTGTTGAGCCTCTGTGCCTCTATCTTGAGGGACTAGCAGTTTTGCATTCTAATGCGTTGTTTCAGCCTCAATTGGTATCGAGCCTTGAGCTAGTGGTGTTGAGCCATTTTCTGCCTTTTCTTGAGGGCTAGCTCATTTTTGACTTGGTTGCGTCGAGTCGTTGCCCATGTCTTTGGGAACCAAGTCTTTCGCTCTGTGTGATCGAGTTTTGCTCTTTTATGAGTTGTTGCTCCGATCCCTTGCTTGGTTGCGTTGAGCCGTTGCCCATATCTTTGGGGACCAAGTTTTCAGTTTTGGTATCTCAAACCTTCTCTTGTGACTATTTTTTGTCAATTCAATCATCAAGGGGGAGAAATTTTGAAACCCAAGTGGATAAGAATCCCTTCCAAGTTGATAAGAACCTTGGTTTCGTTTGTGATGATTGTTTGACAATTTATTTGAGATTGGTTTTCGAGTACCTTTTGGGATTTCATGAAACTCTTGTTTCTCTTGACTCTTCGGTTGTGTCGAGGCTTTGCCCGCTTTTCCCATTTCTTTCGGGACCGAGAGCTTTTATTTGGAGTTTTCATGATCCTTCCTCATATCAAGTGACCTTGTGTTCGCTTTTGATTGGCTTTTGGACACTTGAATGAGGCTTGCCTTCAAACCCTTCCTTTGTGGTCTAATTGTCAGTCAATGCATTCATCAAGGGGGAGATTGAGAATATATATGATGAATGATTGACTTTGATGAGGAAGGTTTGAGGCTTTTCCCGATTTAGTGCATATCTCGCTATGCGCTTAATGTTTATGACTAACCGGTGGTGTTGAGTTGTGGTGTTTCTGTGTTGGTGTGCGTGTGCAACATGTGTCTCTTGGTTGTGTTGATGTGCAGGTGTTGAGCTCGGATACAGTGGTCGATGGCGAGGTGAAGGTCAAGTAGAGACGTGTCGTGCCGACGGACCGGGAACGGTGAAGGATGGGCGTGCCGTGCGGTGGACGAGCCATGCCGATGTACCTAGAGCGGTGAAGGGCGGACGTGAGGCTTGGACCGACGGACCAGAGGGCCAGAGGACCAGCTGTGGTAGCTGGCACGTGGCATCGGCGAGCGAGAGCACATGGGGATGTGCGATGCATCGGCCGAGTCGGGATGAAGACGATGGCGTCGTGGCACTTGGCGGGAGGTCAGACACGGGCTTGCGTGCGGCGCAAGTGCCGTCGGCCGAGTCAAGAAGGAAGGCGAAGGCGTTGTGCCCGACGTGGAGGCTGGACATGCGTCGGCATCGGTGCCGGTGGTCGGGGTGTGCGAACCACATCCCGTCTACGGCGCAGGTTCGGTAGCTGAGCCTCAAAAAGCTACCCTCGACGGTTTCCGAGTTTGGGCCTCAAAACTCGGGTGGCCGGTTTCCGAGTTTGGGCCTCAAAACTCGGGATGGACGGTTTCCAGGTTTGGGCCTCAAAACCTGGGCTTGCGGGTTTCCGAGTTTGGGCCTCAAAACTCGGGGTGGACGGTTTCCAGGTTTGGGCCTCAAAACCTGGGATGGCAGGTTTCCCGGTTTGGGCCTCAAAATCGGGGGAAGGTCCAAAAGGACGGTCGACGCGTGGCAGCACCGAGAGGCTTGCGTTGCGGCGAAGCTATCGGTGAGAAGGCGCGGCGGTCGATGGTGACGGCACGTGGCGGCATCCTGGAGCTTGCGTCGAGGCGAAGCGAAGGATGAGAAGGCGCGTGGCCATCGGATGAAAACTGCTAGGGTTGGATAGTTTTACCCCTGGGGGGTATTTGGGTTGAGTACTTCATGAGAGGGCGTTTTGATCTTCGGACGTGCGCCTATATATATGAAGGGGGCTGGTTAGGGCAGCCTATCCTTGGAGGTGTCACTCTCATTTTGTTTAGGTGAGAGGAGGCTAGGGTGAGAGGAGAGACCGGCTCTTGTTCTTGAGCTTTTTGCCATCCGTGTTTTGTATTGCGAGGAGTGGCTTGTAACCCGACACCGAGTGATAATACAAATCATCATCTTCCCAAATCCAAGGATCAAATTCGTCCTCCTCTTGTTGGCTGCAATTTTGGATCGAATCGCGTTTTTGTTCTTCGCGTTTTCGTTTTCCCCTCTCGAAGATTTGCCTCGTTCTCCCTCTCCGAGCGACGATTTGCGATTCCGTTTGAATCAAATTGTTCTATGTCATGAGCTCCTTCTTTCCACCGAAGGATTTCTTCTCTAACCTCACGAGCACATAGATCGGGTCGAAATCGCGTTCGTTCTTTGTTCTTCCCCCTTTTCTAGTGTTCTTCCGATTTCTCATGGATTTGTTGGTTTCGAGCGATGATATCCTAGGATTAGCTTCCCAACACGTAGAAGAACACTTTGGAGAAGTTTGGTTGCAGCCCCGTTCGATTTGGTGAAGATCCAATCGATTTTGGTTTTGTCCCGAGCTGTTTTTGGGCTTTCTGGACAGTGGCGGACTGTCCGGGACTCATCCCCGGACTGTCCGGGGGTCGGGGCTGTTCACGGGCAGCGAGGTCGCTGTTTTCATTTTTAAACGGCGGACTGTCCGGGACTCATTCCCGGACTGTCCGGGGTTCAATAGCGGACAGTCCGTGGTTCACTAGCGGACAGTCCGCGACTGCACAGTTTTGCTGATTTCGTCCGTATCTTTTGCGTACGAGCTCCGATTTGTGATCCGTTTGTTGCGTTGGTTTTCTAACTTCTTAAGGATCATTCCAAAGTACTTTTGACACCATTGGTCAAACTATTTTTGGTCGGACAATTCCTTTTTCTCCATAGGAGTTAAGTGTTCCTCTTTCGGAGTTTTGACGGTTCTAGCGTCCGTATCTTTTGCGTTCGAGCTCCGATTTGAGATCCGTTTGTTGTGTTAGTTTCCTAACTTCATAAGGATCTTTCCAAGGTACTTTTGCCACCAGTTGGCCTAAGTATTTTTGGTCTAACACTTTCCTCTTCTCCATAGGAGTGGGGTGTTCCATTATCGGAGGTTCGATTGTTCTAGGTGCTTGCTTGTGCAGGTTTTGCCCCGTTGCTTTGGTGTTTGGTTTTGGGGGTTCTTCGGTAGTTCCGCTGTACCTCTAGGACATCTCCTAGGGTATCCACCTATTCGTAGGTCATGAACTCACCGGTTGTTTGAGTCTTCGCTTTTGGGGTGATTTTCTGGGACAAGGGCCATCATTTCTCGAGAAGAAATTTGAGGCTCCCATTCACCCCCTCTGGTCGCCAATTCGGTCCTTCATGGGCCACAAAACCGGGGGCGAAGTCTAGGAAAAGGACAAGCAGAGCTGTGGCGGCACGCGGCGGCAATCGGTGAGGTTGTGTCGAGGCAACGCTACCAGATGTGCGGGCGTGGCCGTCGGATCACCATCACCTTTGAGTTGGTCCAGGATAGCCTTAGGGTTTGGCTGGTTCGCTCTGTAAATAACTAGGGGTAGAGTGGGAATTAGAATTATGATAAGTAGAGGGAGACACCCACCTCCCATCCTATCTCAGTCATTTGCTCTTTGCCTTCTAGGTTTTCCTGCTCTCCCAATCCCCTGCCGTAGCAACTGAGATTCGCAGAGAACCATACCTCTGTGTACTGGAGATTTTGAGGAAGTGAGACCGTAATCTCACTGTTGTAGCGTGTGGTAGCCACACGGTTGCAGATCGATGTGTTGATTCGTGTTTTGTTCGTGTTCTTCGTGTTCTTCGTTTCTCCGCGATTTTCCCGTCACTCGATCTCCCTCTCTACTGCATCTTTTTGAAATCCATTTGAATCAACTTGTTCTTTATACTGAGGAGATCATTTCCACCAAAGGAATTCATCTAACTCCTCATGAACAAGTAGATCGGGTTGATTTTGTTTTTGTGGCGCTTTTTCGGTTCATACTCCTTCCCTCTCGTATTCCCATTGATTGAGTTGATTTGAGCGGATGATTTCTTGGGGATAGTCTCCCAACTACCTCGTGATCATCTTCTCCAAGTTTGGGATCAAGGGATTTTGATTTGAATCGGATTTGGGGGGATTTGAGTTGAGGGCGACCAAAATCGCCCTCACTGGGCACTCGCGGACAGTCCGCGTGTCGAGCTCCGACCGAGCAGTGGTCGCGTGGCTCGGCTGTGCTGACTCAGTTTGACCGGCGGACAGTCCGCAGTACTAAGTCACGGACAGTCCGGGAGGCGTCCAGCAGCTATTCAGCAACGTTGCTATTTTGCTCTTTTGGCCGGCGGACAGTCCGCCACCTGAGCCCGGACAGTCCGCGGTCTGAACCCCGGACAATCCGCGAGTTGGCTGCTTGTTGAGTTTTAGTGCATTTGCTCTCCTGGCTTCTTCGCTTGGTTTTTGGACTTCTCGATTGGCCCTATTATTCACCTAGGAACCTCTCTAAGTATCTTTGCTACTTGTTAGCATCGGTACTTAGGGATTTCTCGACGTAGGCTTCAATCTACGCTCGGGACTAGGTTTTAGAGTTCGAACTTGTGACGGTGCTTTTGGCGTTTGGCTTGTTATCGCTTTGTGGTGTCTCGTTGTGATCCTAGGGATCATCCACCCTCTTCCAAGGGTCGTGGGCATCACGGTTTCGATCGAAGCTTTTGGGGTTGATTTGTGGGACAAAGGCTGAAGTTTCGAGAGAAATTTTTAAGCTCCCATTCACCCCCCCCTCTGGTCGCCTTGCTATTGCATTCTCGGTCATTCAGATAACACGACTGAACTTGGAAGTGTCTTAATAGTAGAAGTAACTGGAACAGTCGACGTTTGAACCGGGCCCTGAAGGTCTGGAGTGGGGTGCCCGGTGAGCTCGCTGGACGTAGCTGACAAGTCCTATGTCACTGTGGTCATCGTCGTGAATAGAGTGTCTGTCGAAAGAGACGTGAAACCCGTGTGAAGTTGTCGGTGTTTGTTAACCGGCAACTCGTCTTGAGGAATCTCAGACGATTTGTTTGGTGGGGATCGGCGTTCGTAGAACTCGGCGATTACATAGGGACTGCAATTTATACTAGTTCAGGCCGCTAAATAGCGTAATACCTTACGTCCAGTGCAGTGTGTGCCTTGTGTTATGATTCAAGATTCAATGATAGGAGCCGATGCTTGCTTCCCCTTATATATCCGGGTGAAGCTCAGCGCAGACCGAGTCCTAGTCGGTTACCTTTGAGGAGTCCTATTCTAATTACAAGACTTCCTTTAAGAAATCGACTAGGTTACAATGAGAATCCTAATCCATGTAGACTTCGTATCACGTCCTTAGGATCTCTCGTGCCGTCCAGGATTAGTCTGAGTACTCATCTTCTGATGATACCTCTGACATCCTGGTCTGTCAAGCCCCCGAGCTCTTCATCATTTCTTCAGAACGTTACCTTCTGGTTCTTCTTTAAGAATCTCCAAGTAATGTCTTGAG
Organism: Coix lacryma-jobi var. lacryma-jobi; assembly: GCA_009763385.1. Classification (NCBI taxonomy): domain Eukaryota; kingdom Viridiplantae; phylum Streptophyta; class Magnoliopsida; order Poales; family Poaceae; genus Coix; species Coix lacryma-jobi. The sequence goes on along the minus strand of CM019822.1, from coordinate 89,413,038 downwards.
AAATTTTGAAGTGCTCCTGTAGGTAAAGAACTTCCATGGCGTGAACTTTTTCCTGAAAAGTGCCCCCATAGGGTGTAGCCCCCAAGCCTCTTGTTATTTATAATAACTTTGAGGATCTTTTGAGCTCTTTCCGAGTAATCCTTGGGTAAGAAAAAACATTTCCTTTATGGTATATACCCTGCAGCCCCCGAGCCTGAGTTCCGAGTACCTAAGTAGTCGGTTCTTGGGGTCTCCAATATATTACCGGGTAATCCATAAATATTTTGAGAAGTTGATACACGACACTGATCTGTTGCTTAATCCATCCGAGTAATAAATATCCAGCTTTAGGTGGGTAATGTTTTCATCAAACATCCCTTTTCACCCCCACCGAATAAGAATTACTGTGAAGTTAGCAATAATTGACCAATGACTGTTCCACCTGTACGTATTGATGATTTTTGTCGTGTTCTGCAACTGCAAAACTTTGTCGTTTTCCTCTTGAAATACGCATGGGAATCAAACCCATCGCTGATGCCAGGCTTCACATGTGCAACAGTACATACGGAAAATTATTGATTCTCCGGTCACTTATATCCGTGGACAATGTCTATAGACCAGGATGAACCGCCTATAAATACCCTGCCTGGGAAGCAAGGAACCCATATCTTCTTGAGTATATGACTTCTCTTAGTCCCATGAGTATTGTAGTATCTGTAGCGGAGATGTCCGAGCCCCTGGGTATCTTCCTTATGTAAGATAGTTGATGTGTCCAGAAGAACTCTTGTGAAGGGACCATGCGCCAGGGTGGTTTCCAAGTGGTCGCGAGCAGAGGGATACAAAGGTGCGTCTAGAAGAACTGTTGTGACTCCCGCATCATGGGCAACCTCGGAGTCACAGGTTGTCAAAAGGGCGCTAGGTTTAGGTCCTACCTCCGAGTTCCTTGGGCACTGGGGCGGTGCCTTAAACCCACCTTGGGATGCACTGAAAAGATAGTGTCTACCCAAGGTTTTGTGTCTGCTTTACTGCGTCTCACTGAACCCGGTCCTTGGTGCGCTAGGCATCAAGACTTTGTACCTTGATTACACTAGAGTAGCATTTTACATCCTGATTGTACTTGTGCTGGTAGTTGCTGTATCTCAAGATGTTTCCATGTATCTCTGTTGTAATTCCGAGTAATAATAAATAAGATCCGTGTACTTGGAAATATTTTCCGAGTCCTGTGTCTTCTTCTCCGAGTACTAAATGCGTCTTTGAAAGAATAACGTTGTCTGCTTGCGATGTGCCTGTTCACTGACTCTGACGCCGTCTGAAACGTCCCCCCAGCCATTAGGGTTTTGAACGGTTTCATAACGCCACTTGGAAAAGATGAACGGTTGCCGAAACAGATCTATAATAAGCCGCCATCGGGCCTATGTTTTCTTCATGCTTCCATCTAGCAATTGCCTTTAGAGCAACAAATCCACATAGCTAGTCCCTTAGTTGATGCGCAGAAAATCCCTCGTCATCAACATGGGTCCCAAAAAGCAGTCTGCGGCTGAGAAGAAGAAGGCGAAGATCACCGCCAGCGGGAAGCCGCGCCATGCGTGCCCACCCATGGATGTGCTGGCTTGGAAGCAGCCGGATACCAGGGAGACGGAGTTGGCCTACTTAGCACAACAAGGATTGCTCCGGTCACAGCCACTTGATGGATGGAGGGTGCCGACTGATCACCGCGCGCCGGCCCCTAACACGACGGAGATCGTGATGTTCAAGTCTTCTGTGGAGCGGGGATTAGGGCTCCCAGCATCTGACTTTCTATGGGGGTTGCTGCACTACTATGGTTTGACTCTCAACCATATTACTCCCAACGCCTGCTTCCACATTGCTATCTTTACTCATCTTTGTGAGGCTTTTCTGGGGATCTGCCCTTCTTTTACTCTTTTCCGCCACTTTTTCTGGGTAAAATGTCAACCCATTGATGCGTGTGTAGAGGTAGTCGGAGGTTCTAGCATTCAACTTAGATTAGAGGTAGCCACTCAGTATATTATTGTAGAGCTATCGGAGTCTGTCCGAGACTGGGCTGTCGGGTGGTTTTACATAGCCAACCCCCCGCTAGCTCTACGTCGTCATGATGGGTGGCCGCCTAAAAAGTGCCATGAGTGGAAGGACAAGATCACTGCTGAAGAGCTAGAGACTGTCCAACCTCTGATTGACATGATAGCAGCATTGAAAGAAAGTGGTCTGAATGGGTACACCGTCGTTCAAAACTTCATCGCACGCCGAATCCACCCACTTCAACAACAAGCCAATTTTGGCTTCGAGTACCTGGGCGTGAAGGACCCGAGTCGTCACGATGCCGAGCAATTGCCAAACCATGAAATTCTTAGAAGGATGAACCGGCTGTTGAAAAGCCGTGAACATCTTGTTCCGGTGATGGCAACGTTCTCCGCCATCAACCCTCCTCCAGAGGTAAGTAGTTGAGTTGTCTTGTCTTTGAGATTCTTGGTAGATATCCTTCTGTCTTGAGTTAAATTTCTTCTTCTTTATAGGGCCAAGGGAGGAGTAACAATGATTGTTCACCCTTGCCCCCGGCGACTCAAGAAGGCGGAGGCATAGCTCTCGGGGGTCCCATCCGAAGTGAGGACCTTCGAAACGAGTCGAGCTCTCCTGGTGACTTAGATTGGCTTGACTCAGAATCAACTGACTCAGATCATGCTCATAGATCCAGAAGCCGAGAGTAGCCGCAAGAGGTCTCCGACTCCACTTCAAGAAGCCGGGGAACCTATCCCAAAGAAGGCTCGCACTGGTAATCACCGTGCTTGCCGAAAAATACTTTTGTCAATAGAATTGGCTCAAAAGCACTGTAATACGGGTGCTCCTGGTAAGGGGAAACCCGAGTACTTTGTAGTCTTTCTATGTTTGGATTTTAATAAACCCTTGTCTTATATCTTTGTTTGATCCAGATGTTGAAACAGCCCAGGGGACTTCCAGTGGTGCGGTTCCTGAAGAAGCTTCGGCTCCAGACCCGCAGGCAAAGAAGCCACTCTTGAAGCTGCCGCGGGCGTTGAAGCTCGTGAAGTAAGTCACAAAACTTTCTTTAGAATACCCGCGTGTTTCTGGTACTAGCATGGATACGCGTTTGTTGTAGGAAAATGAAGCCGGCTGCAACTTCCTCAAGTGTTGTCCCCGAGACCCGGGCGGTATAGGAGTCGGAGACGCGGGACAAAAGTGAAGCTAGCGTCCCTCCGATCTTTAGCCAGGTAGATCCTTTGCCCAACTCCTCTCCGTCTAGTATCCAAGTGGATGCAGCACCTGAAGCGGACGTTCTTCCCTTGCCTCAGGTTGGTGTTCCGTACTCAATCTTCCATTCTCCTGCTTAGTTGGAGTTTGACCGAGTGATGAATGAGTGGTTTTTTCGCACTCGACAGCCGGATGAACCAACTCTGGAGATGGTCCTGGCCGAGATCAATACCGAAGCTTCAGCTCATCCACAAGAAGAGTTCGAGGCTGCTCCCGAGTCCTCACGCCAAGGAGCGACACTTGACATCATGGGGTACAACCAGGACCTCACCCGGCTGAAGGAGCTAAGCCAGCAAGTGATGGCACCTGCCTTGGCACTTCGTGAATTTGTTGAGGTAATTCCTTTTGGAGTCCTCTTCGTATGTTGTAGTCTCATCCGAGTACTTACATTATTGTTTCTGTACATGACTTTGATGTAAAGGTCACTGATCAAATCACTCGGATTCGTCAAGAGCTATCTGGTGAGAATCAACGACTCAAAAACTACATCGCCCAAGATTAGATTAGCCAAAAGGTGGCCACTCAGCTCTTGCACAACCGCATCAACGAGTTGCAAAACAATCTCAAGGGTGTGGTTGATGAGCGTGATGCGGCCAACAACCGGGAAATTGAGCTGCTTGCCAAAGATGCTGCCTTGGAGCAGAAGTTAAAGGAGCTCAAGAAGTCCTCCAAGAAGCAGTTAGCTGGTAAGTTGAAAGTACTGTCCCGAGTCCTTATTGCTTTTGCAGACTGATGACACTTATCCAACTGATATATGTTCAGATGCGAAGGCGCTGGCTTTCGGGTGGCAGAATGCTTTCAACCGGAAGGAGGCGGAGTTCGAGGAGGTATATGCTAATGCGCAAAGTACTCTTCAAGAGGCCAAACTGATGCGTGAGGGTGCTGACCGGGACCTCCTGCAGGCTTTAAAATCGACAAAGGAGTCGCGGGAAGCTCTGGAAGCGGTCCAAGCACAACTGAAGGAGTCTCAGGAGTCCTTGAAGACTTCGCAGGCTTCTTTGAAGGCGCTGGAGCTTGCCGTTGAGCCCGTCCTGGATATGATCCCGCGTCCTGAAGGAGCCGACGAGTCCTTGAATGATCGAGCCAAGGCTGCACCCGGGCGGCTGACTCAATACATCAAGGACATGGCGACTTCAGTGGTGCAAGGTCTGCTGGTGATGCTGCGACTGCATATACCATCCTTCGACCTATCATCCGTCATGACGCTTCCTGAAGGCAAGAGCGATGAGGATCTTGCGGCGATGCAGGAGGAGGTCAAGGCCGTGGCGGAGGAGTACTCGCAGATTCTTGATCTTGTAGAGTAGTATACCCTCCTTGGTCCTTTGGCCGTGATTTGTATTGCCTGTAAACAATTATTATTAAGCATAAAGAATCAAAGTATTAGTTACTTTTGAGACTTGTGAATTTCGTGTGTTGTTGACTAGGCATTGCAAGGAATGTCTTGTCAATGGGTCGTTTTGTCTGATGTGGATGTGTGACTAGACGTCTTATTAGATGGGTCTATCCGGGTGCTCTCTAGCACTTAAGTTTGGGTCATATGACTTCGTTTCTCTAATAGTCTTTAATGATCTTATAGAGAACTTGGTCTGCCCGAGTACTACTCTTAGTACCCTTGTTCAAGGGATAATTTTGATCAAGCACCTCTGAAGGGCCGTAACGATGGTTCCTGTTGGGTGGATCATATCCTCTTGGTAGTCGCAGCTTGAGTGCGAAAGTGGGTCGGACCTCTGTCCGGTTAATGTGTAACAGGGTGAGTACCACTCCCCTTGTTATACCTTATAGGAACTAGTATCTACTTTGTAAATACCATATTCGCTATAGGCTGATAGCCGGGTATTAAACCGTACTATCATTTGAGTTGTATTGAGCTCGGAGCTCGTAACTCAAGTTTGGTTACCGCTGAACCATCCATCCGAGTAATATCATATATTAGTCGGTGGGATACAATAGCTAAAGCTTATTGTATGATTGAAAAGCTTTATCCGACTAAGTAGTCATGATAAAGTGTAATAAAAGGATAATTCATAAAGCTCTTGTTTCTGATGAATCCAAACTTTATTAATATCCGAGGAATAAGTACATTTGCCCTTAATCGAATTTGTAGCATAGTCCTTAGGTATGGAATTTCTTCAGATGCTCAATATTCCATGAATTTGGCAACGGAGAACCATCCTCAGTGACTAGCTCAAATGACCCAGGTCTTGTTACTTTAGATACTATGTAGGGTCCTTCCCATGGACTCATAAGCTTGTGGCGTCCTGTGGTGTTCTGAATCTTCTTCAGGACCATGTCGCCGATTTGGAAAGTACGGTGATGGACGTTCTTATCATAGTAGTGCCTAATCCCTTGAAGGTATCTAGCTGATTGAAAGAGAGCGGCTAATCGGGCCTCTTCGAGACTGTCAATTTCTAGTCGCCTTGTATCCTCAGCCTCTCCTTCATTGTACTGCTCTGTTTGTGGGGAATTCCAGATTAAGTCTGCCAGGAGAATTGCTTCGGTGCCATAGACCAGAAAGAAAGGAGTTTGTCCTATTGCCCGACTTCGCTGTGTCCGTAGCCCCCAGACTACCTTAGGCAGCTCTTCGACCCACTTCCCGCCGTGGTCTTTTAGGAGATCGAATAGTCTTGGCTTTAGACCGACAAGTATGAGGGCGTTTGCTCTCTCAACTTGGTCGTTTGATTGTGGATGCGCCACTGATGCGTAGTCTATCTTAATTCCGCAGTCGCTGGCCCATGACTTGAACTCAATAGCCGTGAAAGGGGTTCCAAGATCAGTGATAATTCTGTGTGGCATCCCAAAGCGATGGAAGATGCTCTGCATGAATTGTACTGACTTTGATGCATTGAACTTGACCAGTGGCATGTACTCAATCCACTTGGTGAATTTGTCGATTGCAACGTAGACGTACTCGAATCCGCCTGGAGCACGCTTAAGAGGACCCACCATGTCGAGTCCCCAACATGAGAAAGGCCATGATGGGGGAATACAGATCAACTCATGTGCGGGTGCATGCTGCTGTTTGGCGAAGAACTGACATGATTGACAGCGACTGACTAAGTCTTCTGCATCTTTTAAGGCTGAGGGCCAATAGTAGCCTGATCTGAAGATCTTTCCGACTAATGTCCTTGATGCTGCATGATTACCGCAACACCCGAAGTGGACCTCTTTCAGGATTTCTTTGCCTTCTTCTGGTGAAATGCACTTGAGGAGGACTCCTGATGAGGCACCATGTCGATATAGCTTGTCTCCGACTAGAACATAATTTTTGCTATGTCTGGTGACCTGCTCTGCAGCAGTTTTATCACTGGGCAGTTTATGCTCCTTGAAGTAGTCGATAAAAACCTGTGTCCAGTCGGGTGCTAGAGTTAGAATCTGAGCGGAGGGTGTGGGGTCAGCCTCATCCTTCTCTTGGATTGAAGGCTTGGATAGCTCATGTACGAAGGTACCGCTGGGAACCAGAGCTCTGACGGATCCTAATTTTGCCAGGATGTCTGCCGCCACATTATGATCCCGGGTAATATGAATGAGTTCTAACCCCGAGAAGTGTTTTTCTAGCTTGCGGACTTCAGCGCAATAGGTGTTCATTGTTTCCTTGGTGCAATCCCAATCCTTGTTAACTTGGTGGATTACCACGGAGGAATCGCCATAGACTAGGAGTCGCTTGATGCCCAATGTGACTGCTAGCTTGAGTCCGTGTAGTAGCGCTTCATGTTCTGCTTCATTGTTGGTAGCTGGCCACATTATCTGCAGAACGTACTTGAGCTGCTCTCTAGCGGGTGATACAAGTAGCACTCTGGCACCTGCTCCACCGAGTTTTAAGTACCCATCAAAGTACATCTTCCAATGCTCAGGAATAGCGTTGTTTTGGACCTGCTGTATTTCTGTCCACTCGGCGACGAAATCAGCTAGAGCCTGTGACTTGACTGCTTTCCTTGGAGTGAACTTGATATTGAGCGCCCCCAACTCGACTGCCCACTTGGAAATTCTTCCGGTAGCATCGCGGTTGTGGAGGATTTCTCCCAATGGAAAATCTGTAACAATTGTGATCTCATGGGCTTCAAAGTAGTGTCGTAGCTTTCTTGAAGATATGAGTAGAGCGTAGAGTAATTTCTGTACTTGCGGGTACCTGATTTTTGAATCGGAGAGTACCTCACTGATGTAGTATACTGGTCGCTGGGTGTGATAGATGTGCTTGTCATCCTAGCGCTCCACTACAATTGTTGTGCTCACAACATGTGTGGTAGCTGCAATATAAAGCATCATCGGCTCCCTGGGTTCTGGCGGCGTGAGTATAGGTGAATTGGTGAGGTATCCTTTGAGCTGTTCGAAGGCCCTGTCCGCTTCTTCCGTCCACTGAAATTTATCGCCGGCCTTGAGTAGTTTGAAGAAAGGCAGTCCCTTTTCTCCTAGCCATGAGATAAATCTATTGAGCGCGGCCATGCACCCGGTGAGTTTCTGAACATCCCTGATAGAAGTAGGTGGCTTCATATTGATGATAGCTATGATCTGCTTTTGACTAGCCTCGATGCCCCGATGGCTAACAAGGAATCTGAGTAACTGTCCTGAGGGTACTCCGAACACACACTTCGTGGGGTTGAGCCTCCATTGGTATGAGCGTAGTCGGGTAAAGGTTTCCTCTAGGTCTGATATGAGGGCAGTCGGATCCTTCGTCTTTATGACCACATCATCAACATAAGCTTCTGCGTTGCAGCCAATTTAGTCGCCCAAACAATCTTGGATAGCACGCTGGTAAGTAGCCCTTGCATTCTTCAACCCGAAGGACATGGTTTTATAACAGTAGGCGCCGAAGGGAGTTATAAACGATGTCTTGGGTTGGTCTTCTTCTTTAAGAGCAATCTGATGGTACCCTGAGTAACAGTCCAGGAAGGACAAAAGAGCAGAGCCTGCGGTGGCATCAACTATTTGATCTATCCTCGGTAATCCAAAAGGATCCTTTGGACAGTGCATGTTGAGGTCTGTGTAATCGACACACATGCACCATTCTGCAGAGTTCTTCTTTTTTACTAGTACCAGATTGGCTAACCACTCGGGGTGAAGAATTTCTCTGATAAACCCAGCCGCGAGTAGTTTAGCTATCTCCTTCTTGATTGCCTCTTTCTTTTTCTGGTGAGAATCGTCGAAGCCTTTGCTTGATGGGTCTGGAGCCCTCTTTTAGTTCCAATTTGTGCTCAGCCAAGCTCCTAGGGACTCCTGGCATATCAGCCGGTTTCCAAGCAAATATGTCTTTGTTTGCTCTAAGGAACTTGGTGAGCGCGAGTTCCTATTCTTCAGATAGGTGAGCACTGATAACCGCTGTCTTTGAGGGATCACCGGTTTCCAGGTCAACGGTTTTTGTAGAGACTTCTGCTGGTGGTTGGATAGCACCCGCCTTCTTGGTTGGGATTTCTGAATCTCCAGGCTTGGTGTTATGTACCATCTGAGCGAGTTCTTGTACTTCTAGGGCGAGTTGAGCTTTTTCAGCAATGTGAACAGCCTCTGTGTCGCAATCAAATGATCGCTTCAAGTCACCCCTGAAGGTTAGAATTCCTTTAGGACCCGACATCTTCAGCAGAAGGTACGGGTAGTGGGGTACTGCCATAAACTTGGCGATAGCTGGTCGTCCAAATATGGCATGGTATGATGACTCGAAGTCAGCTACCTCAAAACTGATGTACTCAGTCCGGTAATTGGTCTGAGTTCCAAAAGTGACAGGTAGTATGATCCTTCCGAGTGGTACAGCTGCCTTTCCGGGTACTATGCCGTAAAAAGGGGCACTTGATGGTGTGAGTTGAGTTGCAAGGTCCAAATTCATCTTGCATAGAGTGCTTGCGAAGATGACATTGAGTCCTGCCCCTCCATCTATGAGTACTCTTCCCAATTTGAACCCGGCGACCGTAGGATCCAAGACTAGCGGGTAGTGTCCTGCGTTGGAGACGCTGGTCCATTGGTCTGCTCGGGAGAAATTGATCGGATGCTCAGACCAATCAAGGTATCTGGGAGTCGCTGGTTCTGTAGACATGATCTCCCGTAGGGAAAGTTTCTGGAGCCGCTTGCTATCGCTGGTGGTTACTCCCCCAAATATGACATTAATGGTCCCTTTGGGGTGCTGGAAACCGCCGGCGTCCTGCTGAGGGTCTTCAGTTGTCTTCTTCCCCTTATCTTTCTTGTTTTTGTTGAAGTCAGAGTTCAAGCCTCGCTCCTTGAGCTGTCGACAATGCCTAGCCTGATGTCCTCCTTTCGGATGGAAAGGGCATGGTCCGTCGAGTAAGTCGTCAAAGGTGGATGGCTTGTTCCCCTTTTTCTGAGGCTCCATGGCTGCGACAGTGTTGTCCCCTGTTCTCTTGCGGGTGTTTTGCTGAGCGGCCTGGTTGCCTCTCTGGTTATTTTCTCGATCACCCTGCATGTTCCTCTCGGGAAAGCATTCCTATGTGCGTTCTTCTGTCGCCATCATGGAATTTACTGCTCGATGAAACTCGTCAGCGGTGGTCGGGTCATGCTTGATGAAATCCTTGTAATTGTACCTTTCGCAAATGCCATTGCCAAAAAGGTCAATTACTTCTCTGTCTGTTATGTCAGAGACTGTGGAGTGAATTACCGAGAAGCTTCTGTAGTACTCTCGCATTGTCTCGTTTTTCTGCTGCTTGCAAGTCCTGAGCTTAGTCCGGGGATCTGATCTCTCGGGGACACCCGCAAAGTTCTCTATGAAAATACGATGGAGTTGTTCCCAGGAGTCGATGGATTTGGGCTTAAGTCTGTCAAACCATGCAAGTGGCATTGTTTCTAGAGCCATGGGGAGAAAAAGTGCTTTGACGTCGTTGCTTCCTCCTGCTAACTCGACTGCTTGCGCATACAGCCTGAGCCATCACTTAGGTTCTGTCTTCCCATCATACTTCGAGTAATTCCCGGGCTTGAATTTTTGTGGAAACGGGACTGCTCGGAGCCTCTGGGAAAAGCAGGGGAAGTGATCGACTGCGTCGGAAGCTGCGATGTCGACTCCTCGGTATGATGATTCGGCTCCTCCTTCAGCTTGATCAGGTACTCGGTTGCCCAGGCGACTCCTTGCTGGAGCTCGGCCGAGCCGCTCATGAATAGGTTGCCTCTGGCTTGGATGGGATGAGGCTTGTTCATCAGCCAAGGACTCAAGATTTCTCCCCTTGAGCTATAGCGCGGTAGTCTGAAGCATGACCAGCCGTCGCTCTTCATCAGGGGTGAGGTTGTCCTTAGCTCCCATCTCTGTAGCTAGAGCGATGATGTTTTGGTAGGGTGTCTGGTAGACTTTGTGGCCAGCAACCCTCATGAATTCAGGTTCGAGGTTGCGGGAGCAATCAACTCGTCGTCGATTGTGATAATCCTGGGATTGATTCTCCTGATCACGCTGGGTGCGAGCTTGATGTTCTGCGTCTTCTTCCAGACGTCTCCGAGTATTATACTCTTCAAGCTGTACTTGGTAGCGCTCCATGGCCTCTTTTCGATGATTTGCTCGCCTCCTACGAGCGTCTTTGGCTTGATTCTTCCTTATTCTCTCAGCCTTCATGGACTCGGTTTCTCCGGGTCCTTCTGGGTCGTTATCGGATATCATACTCAGAGTTTCATCATCTCGGAAGACGTCTGGAGGGGTTGGAGGTCGTAGAGATGACTGATGCCCTGCCATGAAGACTTCACGAGTGTAGCCCTGATTTGTTGATCCTGGTGTAATTGACTCCAAGGTAGAAGTGCTGGAGATTAGCTCAGTTGAGGTGTCGTGCTCCTCAAAGGGGAGCTGATGTCCATGTTGATATGGAAGTTGCTGGTCGATTGTGCCAACCAATCTAGCCGGAGCTGGCTGTATTGGCCAATGGACAATGTTACCCTCCTTGGTAGAGCTGAAAACGAGTCCCTGTTGGGCTCCGGTCAAGGGGATCTGTTGACACTCCTTGAACTTTGCACCAATTAAGTCTTGGACGTTTTCAGCCGAGTTCCGCAGTCCAAAAGTAGTGCCATGTCTAGTGTCCGAGTCCTTTTCGGTCTCAGAGTTCGAGCCTGAGTAGGAGTCGGAAGCTTCGGCTTGACCCACAGAATCTTGCGGATCTTGGATTGCAAGGTTTGCTAGGTTCTGGGTGAGATGATCCATCTTTGGCATGGTTTGCACTTCTGATTCGGTGTGAAGTTGTCGATGTAGCTTCCCTTGATCATCTGCGATGCAAGTCCATGAGCCGAAAACAATAATTGATCCCGCTGAGAACATGTTGTCGTGGTTCGTCAAGCTCTTGACTGTTGAATCGCTGAGAGCCCCTACCTGGCGCGCCAGCTGTCGGTGTTTGTTAACCGGCAACTTGTCTTGAGGAATCTCAGACGATTTGTTCGGTGGGGATCGGCGTTCGTAGAACTCGGCGATTACACAGGGACAGCAATTTATACTGGTTCAGGCCGCTAAATAGCGTAATACCTTACGTCCAGTGCGGCATGTGCCTTGTGTTATGATTCAAGATTCAATGATAGGAGCCGACGCTTGCTTCCCCTTATATATCCGGGTGAAGCTCAGCGCAGACCGAGTCCTAGTCGGTTACCTTTGAGGAGTCCCATTCTAATTACAAGACTTCCTTTAAGAAATCGACTAGGTTATAATGAGAATCCTAATCCATGTAGACTTCGTATCACGTCCTTAGGATCTCTCGTGCCATCCAGGATTAGTCCGAGTAGTCATCTTCTGATGATACCTCTGACATCCTGGTCCGTCAGAAGTGGACTGAACAGCGGGGTCCGTCCTAGTGGAGTAGTGAACCAGGTGGACTGGGAGGGGGCCGAGAACTGCGGAAGCTGCTGCTGCTGAGGTGGCTGCCACTAGAACTGCTGCTGTTGAGTAGGGGGCTACTGCCACTGAACTGGAGGGTACTCAGGCAGTGTTGTCATCATCCTCTCCATGAACTTCAACGTCTGCTATTGAAGCTCGAGCATCTATTGCTGAAGGGCATCCAAGCGCTCCTGAGCCTGCTGCTGAGCGAAGGCCTGAGCCTCTGCAAGGCACTACTGCTCCTGTGCCTACCTCTGAACCTCTTGTGTAAGCCTGTCCTGCTGCTGCTCCATCCGTGCAAGAATAGCGAGCAAAGCTGGGTCGGAGCTAGCAGTATCAGACGTCCCTACCTCTGTGTCATGAGGACATGGCTGAGCGTGAGAGGGAACTGGTAGTCCTCGTCTGAGCTGTCTGTGGGGTCCTTGGCAACGAACGGTGCCTCACCCTCTAAGTCTGCCAGCTCTCTCTTAGCGAGAACCCTGACTTCCTCATCCTGCTCCTCTACGGACTCTGGAATAACTGGTCTCTGTCTGAAGCTGGACGAAGGAGTGGACTACCCTAACTGCTGACGGTGCTGGTCATGACTGTGTCCAAGAAGTTGACTCATGTTATATGCTGGAAACACTATAGCTATCCTGACAAGTGTTGACACTTACTACCTTCGCTACCAAAGTCGCCTTTGTCAACGGCACTAGAAAGGCTAGGGTATGTTATCAGAACACAAGAGATAAATCCGCAAGCACACAGATTGAAGGGCCGGATTGGCGACCAGAGGGGGAAGGGGGTGAATGGGAGCCTCAAATTTCTTCTCGAGAAATAGATGGCCCTTGTCCCAGAAAGTCACCCCAAAAGCAAGACACGGGCTTGCTAGTGTCCACGACCCTAGATGTAGGGTGGATGCTTCCGAGAAGCACATCGAGACACTACCAAACCCCAGAAGTCCAACGCAAAAGTCGGAAACCAAATCCGAGGACGAACGAACGAATCACAGACGAAATAGTGAGTTGATCACTGCATCGAACGCTGAGAGCGTCTGATGCCGGAGTGGCGGACGCGTCCGATGCAAACAAGATCATTCTGGAACCTTATTGCATAGCCATCGGACGCTGCTACAATGAAAGCTCAGCGTCCGATCCAGGGCCGGTGCGTCCGATGTGTAAGCGAGCGTCCGATGCTCACTAAAAAACACAGAAACTGACATGTGGCAACGACGCGTTCGATGCTGCTCGGGTCAGCGTCCGATGCCAAGAACACCACCGTTCGATGCCCCCAAAATCACTGCAGTTCTTCGGTGATTCAACCCGATCTCCTCCGAATCAAAAGCTCTAAGGCTTAGACTTGGTATGAGGAGTCCCAAGGAGGTTAGTGAGCTACTCCTAGGAGATCATGGCTCGAACCTAACTCCAAATCGATGAATCGGTAGAATTCGGGGCAAGGGAGAAGAAAATCAATCCGAAACAAAAATCGATCGATCTACTAGCTCGTGAGGTTAGGGATGAATTCCTTCGGTACAAGAAAGCGCCTTACGATCTAGAGCAACTCAGTTCAAGTGGAATCAAAAAATAATCCTCGGAGAGGGAGAACGAAGCAAATCTCTAAGGAGGCAAACACCAAAACGCGATGAACACAACTTGAAACGCGAATCGATCTCGATTTCTAGCCGAAACTCCTCCACACGAGGAGGCAATGAGATTATGGTCTCGTTTCCTCAAAATCCAAATACACAGAGGTATGATTAGTCGTCTCTGCGGATCACAGGCAGCGAGGTATGATTAGAACCTAAGCAAGGGCTAGAGAGAGAGAGCTCAGGAAATAATGGCTGCTAGGATAGATAGAGAGGAGGGGCGCCTCTCTTATTTATAGCCTAAGTACAATAGTCCCTTCTACCCCTAGATACAAGAGCGAAGCGGCCAACCCTAGGTGTATCCCGGTCCAACTCTGAAGAGTCGCGATTCGACGGTCACACGCCTTCCTCATCCTTAGGTTCGCCTCGATGCAAGCCTCAGGATGCTGCCACGTGCCATCCTGTCGACCGCCGCACCTTCCTCGTGGATAGCTTCACCGCCGCGCCAGCCTCTCCACGCCGCCACGCGTCGACCGTCCTTTTTGGACCTCCCCCCGATTTTGAGGCTGAAACCGGGAAACCTGTCCTCCGGCTGAGTTTTGTGGCCCAAACTCAGAAACCCGCGAGCCCAGGTTATGAGGCCCAAACCTGGAAATCGTCCTTGCCGAGTTTTGAGGCCCAAACTCGGAAACCCGCCACCCCGAGTTTTGTGGCCCAAACTCGGAAACCGTCGAGGGTAGTTTTTCGAGGCTCAACTACCAAACCCGCGCCGTAGACGGGATGTGGTTCTCACACCCCGACCATCAGCACCGATGTCGATGCATGTCCAGCCTCCACGCCAGGCACAGTGCATTCGCCTTCCTTCTCGGCCTCCCGCCAAGTGTCACGACGCCATCACCTTCCTCCCGACCCGGCCGATGCACCACACATCCCCATGTGCTCTCGCTCGTCGATGCCACGTGCCAGCTACCACAGATGGTCCTCGGGTCTCCCGGTCCGTCGGTCCAAGCCTCACGTCCACCCTTCACTGCTCCCAGTTCGTCGGCACGACACGTCTCTACTTGACCTTCACCTCACCTTCGACCACTGTCTCCGAGCTCCACAACTGCACATCAACACAGCCAAGAGACATGTTGCCTCTCACCCCTTCCGGTGAGCCTGTTGACCGATCGCTCATCACTCAGGAAGGGAACCATAAGGGCACATATCAACCTTGTGTTCACAATCTCCCCCTTGATGAGTGCATCATCAACACATCGTAACCGAGATCAAAAAAAGAAAAGAAAATAGAAGTAGAAAGAGAAGAAAACTCACTCGAGATGTCCAAAAGGCAAGGTAAAAGCCGAAGAAGGACAAATCAAGATAAGCAAAGCTTGGTCCCCAAAGACATGGGCAACGGTTCGACACAACCAAGCAAAGGATCGGAGCAAGAACTCATCAAAGAGCAAAACTCAATCTCAGAGAACAAAAGACTTGGTTGCCAAAGACATGGGCAACGGTTCGACACAACCAAGTCAAGAACAAGCTAGTCCTCAAGAAGAGGCAGAAATGGCTCAACACCACTAGCTGAAGCTCGATACCAACTAAAGAATGCATAAGGATGCAAAAACTGCTAGTAGCTCCATACCAATCAAGAATAGCTCGAAAATAGGTGAAAATAGCTAGTCCCTCAAGACAGAAGCACAGAGGCTCGACGCAACTAGCTGAAAACTCCAATCAATTCAAATCAGAGCAAAGCAGAAAGGCTCCCCCTTACTAAGAGAACTCCCCCTCAACAAGTGAAGCACAAAATTCAAATTGACACCATATAGCAAAAATTCTCCCCCTTGGGGGCAATTTGTAATCAAAAGAGAAGGGAAAGGAGCTCAAACAAGTGAAACGGAGCTAGGCCATGCCTATCGGAGCAAGCAAATGCATATGGGTCAAAAATGCGTATTAGCAGCTTTAGGTATATAGTCAATAGAGTGAAAGAATGCTCTTAAAGAGTGCTGATCCGAACATCAAGCAACAATCAAAAGTGCTAGCAAAGGCTTAAACTGATCACAAAATACAAAAATGAACATATAAGCTTAGTGAGCAGTTTTAGCCATTTCAGAAGGAGGTTTCACCATCAAAAATAGCACTGAACATGTATAGACAGGAAGTCAAGCAAGTGCTAAAACATGTATGCAAGGTGAACTACCCCTAGCAAAGTTCTATCATCATGCTATAGAGTGAAACATAGACTTGTGTTTTTCAGAAATTATCGGAGAATTGCAGCGGTTATTACACAAGTTCAGTTTTAGCAAGTGATTTGCGAGGGGTTGAAAGCTTGTCACCGCCTAACTTTCCAACCGAGCCAAGCCTATGCATAAGCAATCAGAAGCTTGAAGCATCGGTTTCGGTCTTGCACTACACGGCTCAAGTTTAACTCAAAGTGCAATGAGAAACAGTCTCGATACCGTGATGTGCTGACAAAGAAATCTCATCTCGATCTTTTCAATTCACTTAAGCTTGGTTGATTTTAAACAGATTATGAACATGTCAAGCAAGTGAAAGACTCAGAACTAGAGACATAGCAACCTAGCATATATGAAATAGCACAAGTGACCTCAACATATTCCAAACATGCTAGTTGCCAATCTCAATGGTGAACAAGTTTTATGTTCAATTAAGCATATTCACCATTCTGAAAAGTAGCTCAGCTCAGAACATGTATCAGTGATCAAGGAGAGCCTAAGCGACAAGCAACATCATGAAACATCGGAGCATACACTAATCAAAGCATAAGATCCTTCTAGAGACTATAGACATGAAGCTTGAAAATACAAAGTGTATACATGATGAGATGCATGCGAAGGTCAGTATCGGAGCAAAGACACAACTAAAACAAACTCAAAGACCAAAACAAAAGGAAAAAAATTAGTCTATGATACATCAAAATGCTTCCCCCAACTAAAAGGGGAAACACACACCGAGCTCACCTCTCAACCTAGCAAAAGTTGAGAGATCCAAAGGCTTGGTGAAAATATCCGCAACCTGGTTATGGGTGTCTACATGCCTAAGATCAATGTCGCCTTTCTCGTAGTGATCACAAAGAAAGTGAACGCGAACATCGATGTGCTTGGTATTGGAGTGAAGAACAAAGTTCTTTGCTACACTAATGGCAGAAGTGCTATCGCAAAGCAAAGGGACCCGACTGAAATCTAGACCAAAATCACGCAATGTAGCAACCATCCATAAAAGCTGCGAAGCACAAGAAGCAGCGGCAACGTACTCAGTTTCAGTAGTAGACTAGGCTATGCTAGACTGCTTGCGAGAAGACCACGAAACTAGTGAAGAGCCAAGAAATTGACAAGTCCTAGAAGTAGACTTGCGCTCAAGCCGACAGCCGACAAAATCCGCATCAGAATAACCACAGAGCGAAAGAGTCGAAGAAGAAGAGTACCAAAAACCGAATTCGGGAGTGAATTGGAGGTACCTCATGATGCGCTTGACTTCTTGCTTGTGGGAAGTCCGAGGGGACGCCTGAAAATGAGCACATAGACACACTGCGAAGTGTATGTCTGGCCTCGTAGCCGTCAGGTACAAAAGGGAGCCGATCATGCTCCTGTACTCCTTCTGGTCAACAGCCTCTCCGTCCTGATCCGCGTCCATCACAATCGTCATCGCCATGGGCGTTGTAAGAGGCTTGGCCTCGCCCATGTCGAACTTCTTCAGGATGTCCTTCGTGTACTTGCCTTGATGCACGAACGTCCCGTCTCAGGTTTGTTTGATTTGCAACCCGAGGAAGAAGGTCAACTCACCCATCATACTCATCTCAAACTCCCTGCTCATTGTATCTGCAAACTTTGCAACAAGTGCATGACAGGAGCCACCAAAGATGATATCATCCATGCAAATCTGAATTAAAAGGGTGTCATTGCCTTGCTTTAGGAGAAAAAGAGTCTTATCTACCCGTCCCATTTTGAAACCCTTGGAAACAATCATACCATGCTCTCGGGGCTTGTTTCAAACCATATAAAGCTTTTGTAAGTTTGAAAACATGGTTTGGAAATTTGGGACTCTCGAAACCAGAAGGTTGTCTCACATAAACCTCTTCCTCTATATATCCATTTAGAAACGCACTCTTGACATCCATCTGGTAAAGCTTGAAACCCTTCGAAGCGACAAAGGCTAGAAGGATTCTAATGGCTTCTAAACGAGCTACAGGGGCAAAGGTCTCCTCATAGTCGATCCCCTCCTTTTGGTAGAAACCCTGGGCTACTAGCCTAGCCTTGTTCCTCACTACCATCCCATCCTCACCCTGTTTGTTTTTGAAAACCCATTTGGTACTATTGGTATAAATTAACGCACACTCTACTTTATCCGTAAGCGTACAGATAAAATCTACCGATGTAGCACTTCACCGGAGTAACCCAGTTTTAATATCGAACCCAAAGGAACGGATAGTGTTAAGTCTTAAAGAGTATAACCCCTGAGTAGCTAACAAGGACGGAGAAGCTAAAAGCATAGAGGGGATCACTAAGGTTATCTAAATCCAACTTAAGAGTGATATGTTTATATTATTCTTAGTGGGGAAGTTGCCATAAAAGATCACAAACAGAGTATGATTCTTTTATGCAAATGTATAATCCTACCGAGCCTACACACGGGTGAGTGGACTATAGAAGAATCAACAAGGCTATAAGAGTCACCCTTGCAAACAACCACTACTACCGGCGTTATAGGAGGCAACTATGAGCTATCAAGTCTAAGCACCACGCTTACACTATCCAACTACTCTAACTCTAGCGCGACTAGAATTAAAGTACTCAAAAGAGAGTCATAAACCTTAAGAATAATAAGAACAATAGCTCAAACTTAAATATAGACGTTGATTACCGAAATAATCGTTGAAGCAAGTTGACAAAGAACTTGAATCCACAGGTACAAGATGAAGAAGTTGATCCGACAGGCTGGAGCTCCTTCTTGATCTCTTCCACTCTCTCTCTTCTAGTTCTAGTATAAGACTAGGTTCTAAACCTATCTAGAGGGGTATCTAATCTTCTACTTGAAAGCTGACTCCTGAAGTCTCTTCTAGGGTTTCTGAATGAAGCGTAGATGTTCTGAAGAGGGACCTTCTGTCTGGCCTGGGGCCTGGGGGCCTGTTTATATAGCCCTGAGGGATCAACCGCGACCGTTAGATCAAACCGACTTCACGTAGGGCTGAGATTGATCCTCAAAGGCGGTAGAGGAAGATTCCAGAAGGGGGAGGCCGGTGGCGCCCTGGGGGGACCGACCGGTGGGACCCACAGACCGGTCGGTCCCACCTGGAGGTGGCTCGAGGTGTCCCGCCTCGTGGTGTCTTCAGGTGTCCTCTAGAGTCTTCTGGAAGATTCCTGACTTGACGAATGCGTTATCTCCCGTCGGTTTCCTTCCAGGGAAGCAATTGAGGGTTGTTTCCCTGTTTAATCCTTGCAGATTCACAATTCACCAAAACTCGTGGAATTTATTAGTTTTAAACCCTATACTAAGGTGGAGTTTATATATTTATCCATTTTTATGTTTAATTGACCTTTAATAATAAGAGTTAATTAGTGTCAACAAATTCCCCACACTTAGGCTTTTACTCGTCCTCGATAAAAGGTTGGATCATAATTGTAGGATAAGATATCAAACACTAGACCTTTCTATTCATATCTGCATTGTAAGATTCAGTGTGTTTACCATAAAACCTTGAGTAGTTGGAGAACAGAATAGTTGAAACAGATCACCCTTTTCTTTTAGCACAAGTCATTGGAGTTTTTGAATTTTTTTTCGAAACAAGTCATAGCTTTACTTCTCCTTTTATATTACTTCAATTCCTTACCAAAGTATTTTATTTATGTGAAGCAGTTCATCTTACTAAGTCAATGGAGAAAAATACTATACTCTTAGATCAAGACATAAATCTTTTTAAACTTTGTCACTCTTGCTGGCATATTGCAATTAGAAGGACCATGGGCTATCTTTTTTCTCTTTATCATATTTTTATCATCATACTTTTCTTCTCTCTCTTTTTTTTTCTTGAGGTGTGTCGGACACTTGTCCATTTTTCTTTCCTCATTTTTCATACTTTGCATAGCCCATGCCTCTAATACAATACTACTTCGGAAGAGTGAATCTTTCTTTATTTGTAAGGATCTCGATCTTTAGAGCATAATAAATTTCTCAACAAAGAACTCAGTATTAAAGTAAGCAATGATTGATTTTATGAATAACTTTGGCAGGCAATTTATTTACTATAAAGGAGAAATGTTGCTAATCTCTTTTTTTAACTTTGCAAGTAAAATTCTCCAATGCTCATACTTTTAAGAATTAAGTTGTCATTATTCTTCTATCATATTCCACAACAACTCTAAGTAAAATGGGTCTCTTCAAGTTTTTATCAAAGCAGGTCTTTTCAGAAAAGGTGTTGTGAGACTCTATACCATGAGCATGTCAAAATAATCTTTCCTTTTTAATTAGAGTTTATGGATTGCATGTTATTGACGAGAATATATTTTTAATTCGAACAGAAGCTTAAACATCGAAAAAATAGAGTGTAGCAATTGCGTACCGAATCGTGGACGAAGGAGGAGGCCAGGGGTGCCGACCCCTAACCGACCGGTGGGGCCCTCCAACCGGTCGGTTCGGCCTAGGGCCCAACCATGGCCCGCTTCACGGTGCGTGATCTCGGTGACGATGTCTTCTATTTTATGCAGCTTCCGCGATCGGTTTTCGGTAATTCTGTCGTCATCTTCTCCCCCACACTTATTTTCTGTTTTCTGCTAATCACAACATGTGGAGACAAGACACATATCCAAAATAACAAGATAAAAGATAACTCTAACAAAAACTTTATTGATATCATTTAAGGCACCTTTATTACACAATAGACTAACTAATCAAAACTTCTAACAAAACAAGACTCTGCAAACACGAGTGCCTTATCAATCTACTGACGACTCATCTCTCAATCCTCTCCCTCGAGTAGATTGCCTAGCGTAGAGGCTACACTAACGACCTTAGCCTTCAGGCTAATGTGTTTAGTTACATACTTATTCAGTACATCGGTCATTTGTTTTGTAGCCTTAGCTAAGGAAGCGTATCTCTTCTTAAGCTCTAAATTATCCCTCTCAAGGTCCTCAATCCTATCCCCGTGGCGATCTAACTGGGTAGTCCTCTTGCGCTTAGCCACGGGATTAGGAGTGGTGGGCACCCTCTTCACCGGCGGAGTAACCTTGACCTGCTCAGGGTGACCACGAACTCCATCAATGCGCGGACGCGGAGATGTAGATGTGTATTTTATGACCGTGGGTTCCCCAAACTTGTTCGTTTTCAGCCCGACGAGTGTCTCATTGGCCTTAGGAGGAAGAAGCGGGAGTGGCTTGGGGACGGAGGATGTCGGGAGTCCTCTTGCCGGCACCGCTTGAGCATAGAGAGCTTGTTGACGATGCGACGAGGCCTCTTCTGGTGGGATCATATCAATGGGTGTCGGCGAGTCAACGGGGGTGATCTCCTTTGACGGCGTTATGACAAGCTCATTCGATGGGGCGATGACAAGAGCCATCGAGTCATCGGCGGGCTTGTTGAGGTCGATCCTTGGATAGGAGGCCATTAGCGCTGGCGGGAGGAGAGCTCTGCTGTTGCTGGAATTCTGCGAGGAGGCTGCAATGAATCTAGAGGCAGGCCTGGGGCTGGTTTTTATAGCTGAGGTGGCTTGGAGAGGAGGCTGAATGATAGGCATGATAGGTTTGTTACAGGAGTTATCGATTCTGCGGATCAGGGTACCAGAATGGATACGAGTGAGAGTCTGGACACGTAACGAAAGAAGGCAGACAACGAGGGGGGTCTAGGGCAGACCGGTTGGTCTCCCTAGGGGACCGGTCGGTCCCACCCTGTGGCTCCTCGTGGGTCCATCGCTCGTGGTGTCTTTAAACTTGATCCTAATCCCAGAAAATATTTCCCCGATGTGCGAACTTATCGGAAAAATGACGATGGTGTAAATCTATGGGACAATAAAGAATTGGATGACATCCAACTCTTCAGGACTCTTTTCAGGTTCTAGAAAAATCTTAAGACGTTTCCCATTTACCTTAAATAGCGTACCTTCGTCATTTTGAAGTGTAATGAATCCATGTGATGAAGTGGCTACCACCGTAAAGGGTCCTTCCCATTTGCTTCCTAGTTTTCCATGCCTGAACAACTTTACCCTATAATTAAAGAGTAATACCTTGTCTCCCAGAGTGAAGCTCTTCTTCTTGATTCTTTTGTCATGCCACCTCTTTGTTCTCTCTTTGTAGATCTTTGCATTATGATATGCCCTTTCGCGCCATTCATCTAGTTCAGAGAGTTGCATTTTCCTCCTGACTCCTGCAGCTTCTAAGTCCATGTTCCACCTCTTGATTGCCCAGTGAGCTTTGAATTCTAGTTCCACTGGTAAGTGACAAGTCTTTCCATAGACGAGTTGATATGGAGACATTCCTAGTGGTGTTTTGTAGGCAGTACGATAAGCCCACAGTGCTTCGGGTAGTCTATCTTTCCATTGTGTTCCCATCTCATCGACCGTTTTCTGCAGAATATTCTTGATTTGCTTGTTTGATGTTTCTGCTTGGCCACTTGCCTGAGGGTGATAGGGAGTGGCAACATTGTGACGGATTCCATGACTTATCAGATATTTTTGAAAGCCTTTGTCAATAAAGTGTGTTCCCCCATCACTAATTACCATCCTTGGCACTCCAAATCTTGGAAATATCACCTCCTCGAACATCCTCTGAGAGTTTCTTGCATTAGCAGACTTGCATGGCACCGCTTCGACCCATTTTGAGACATAGTCGATAGCAACCAGGATGTACTCATGGTTCCTTGATTTAGGGAATAGTCCCATGTAATCAATTCCCCAGACATCGAAGAGCTCAATATGAAGGTTGTTGGTGAGTGGCATGGCATCTCTGGTGTTGATGCTGCCGTGCCTCTGACATGGTCCACACCTCCGGACAAAGTCTTTTGTGTCTTGGTACATGGTTGGCCAGAAAAATCCACTTTGCCAGATCTTCGCATGTGTTCGGAATGCCCCATAATGTCCTCCATATGGTGAAGAGTGACAACGTTCAATGATCTTGATTCCTTCTTCAGCTGGCACACATCTTCTGAGTAATCCATCAGAGCATACTCTGAATAGATATGGATCATCCCATATGTGGATCCTACTCTCATAGATCAACTTCTTCTTATTTGCTCCTGGTGGTACATACCCTGCAACTATAAAATTGACAATATCTGCGTACCAGGGGTCAGATCTAGAGAGTTGAAAAAGCATGGCATCCCTGAGTGAGTCATTTATAAGCAATCCATGAGGATTTTCAAAATGCATTCTAGACAAGTGATCAACTATAGAGTTTTCTACTCCTTTCTTATCTTTTATTTCTAAGTCAAATTCTTGGAGAAGCAAAACCCATCTTATCAAGCGTGGCTTAGCATCTTTCTTAGTGAGCAGGTACTTTAGTGCAGCATGATCAGGAAAAACAATCACCTTTGATCCCACTAAATAAGATCTAATCTTGTCTATAGCAAAAACAACAGCCAGAAGTTCTTTTTCAGTAGTAGCATAATTAAGTTGAGGTCTTGTTAAAGTTTTACTAGCATAAGCGACTGCATGATGCTTTTTATCTTTATATTGTCCTAGCACGGCTCCTACAACAAAATCACTTGCATCACACATGATCTCAAAAGGTAGAGACCAATCAGGAGGTTGGATGATGGGTGCAGAAGTGAGTGCTTTCTTAAGAGTGTTAAAAGATTCTAAGCATGCATCATCAAATTCAAAAGGAACATACTTGGCCAAAGATTTGTAAGCGGTCTAGCAATGTGAGAAAAATCTTTTATAAACCTACGATAGAAACCAGCATGACCAAGAAAACTTTGAATTCCTTTGACATTAATCGGTGGAGGCAAACGTTCAATTACTTCAATTTTAGCTTTGTCTACCTCAATTCCACGTTCAGACACTAAGTGACCTAGCACTATGCCTTCTTTAACCATAAAGTGACATTTTTCCAAATTAAGGACTAAGTGCTTTTCTTCACATCTTTGCAAAACCTTGTCTAAACTTTCAAGACAATCATCAAAAGTTTTTCCATAAACAAAAAAGTCATCCATGAAAACTTCCATGATTTCTTCAATCATATCAGAAAATATAGACATCATACATCTTTGAAAAGAAGCAGGTGCATTACATAATCCAAAAGACATTCGGCGATAAGCATAAGTTCCGTATGGACATATAAATGTGGTTTTGCTTTGATCATCTGGGTCGATTGGGATTTGGTGATATCCAAAATATCCATCAAGAAAACAAAAGAAAGAGTGGTTGGCTAACCGTTCTAACATTTCGTCTATGAAAGGTAGCGGGAAGTGATCTTTCTTAGTTGCCTTGTTTAATTTTCTGTAATCAATACACATTCTCCAACCAGTAATAGTTCTTTGTGGAATTAATTTGTTCTTCTCATTCTTTACCACAGTCATGCCTCCCTTCTTAGGCACAACTTGGACATGGCTCACCCACTCACTGTGTGGCACAGGATAAATGATCCCGGCGTGTAAGAGTTTCAAAACCTCCTTCTTTACTACCTCTCTCATCGCATTGTTAAGCCTGCATTGTGGCTCTCTAGATGGTGATATGTTAGGATCAGTAGGAATGTGATGGGTGCAGAAAGCGGGGTTGATTCCCTTTAGGTCGTGGAGTGAATAGCCGAAAGCTGATTTATGCTTTTCTAAGACAGTGATCAACCTAGAAGTTTGTTCCTGAGTAAGATTATCATTTATGATCACAAGAAACTCAATATCATTATTCAAGAAAGCATATCGAAGCCCAGAGGGTAAGGGTTTTAACTCTATGAGAGGTTTAGGAGGTTCTTCTAAGGAATCTAGAGGATCTGGATCTGGTGTGTCATCCTCTTCCTCAGTGAAAAACTATGCATCTTCTTCATATTCAGGTTCATTTATTATTTCAAGATATGCTTCCTTAATTTCTTCCATAGGATCTAGCTCGGGACATGACTCATTCTCAGCGTTTAGAGAGTGAGTGATAGGTATGGTTCCTTTAAGATTTTTCCCAAGACAGAAGTTTAAGATCCCTGTTTGACCTTCATGAATGACTTGTTTAAGTGGTTGGCCTATCAGAAGATTAAACTCTTTAATATAAAAGATATAGAAGCTTAAGTGTATTGGAGTGTTATCTACAGTGACAGGCAGGACATACATGATCCCTGTGCTAGGAATAACATGTCCTGAAGGGCTTTTCAAACTTTTAGCTGTTGGGGTAAGTGGCATTTGTTTTAATAAATCTTGAGCAAAGGTTTCAGACATAATGTTGGTTCCCACAACAGGATTATAGAGAGCTTCGAAGGGTTGTTGATGGATTTGACATTGAATGTGTGTAGAAGGTGAATTTAAGCGGATTATATCAGTGGAAAGCTCTGATTCTTCTAACCATTCATGACTTATTATAGAGGCTAGTCCCTTCGTAGTCTCTTTTAAGAAGGCCTTATCGGTAAGTTTTTCAAGTGATGATTTTCGATTTTGTGGCTTCCTAATTGTATGATATTTCGAGGTATTACCAAATTCAGTAAAATATTCATCCTCGAAATCAAAGGTGTCTCCTAAGATTGAGGTTTCCCTCTTACTAGGAATTAAGGCTGAGGTTTGTTCATGATTAGGAATGGATATAGGCTCAGCTTCTAGATTTACTTCTAGTGATTCTTGTGGTTTAACTTCAGGAGTGGGAGTAGTTTGAGATAAGTTTTGTAATATTTCCCTTGCCTTGGAGGCTGGGGTATGTAGGAATGATCCATTTGAAGCTAAGTTAAGGTAATTAGAAGTTTTTCTATTCAGACCATTATAAAAGTGTTGAAGTAAGACAGGGTCTGGAATAGATAAGGCTTGACCAGAGCGGACAAGATTATCGAATCTTTCCCAGGCTGCAATTAGAGACTCATCATCTTCTTGGATGAAGGACAAAACCTCTAAGCGAAGACAAACAATTTTGGAGACAGGGAAGTATTCTAAGCAAAAGCTAGAGCAGAGTTCTTTCCAATCCCCATTTTTACTTGGTGCAGTTTGAAGGTACCATGTTTTGGCTTTTCCCTCTAAAGAGAATGGAAAAAGTTTCCATCTAAGGGTTTCGTCAACACATGCCTGCAATGTGTAGGCACGCACATGTTTGTTCAAACTCATTTAAGTGAATGTGTGGATTTTCGTCTTCTAAGCCAGAAAAAGTTTGATTCTTAACCATTTCTATCAAGCATGGGCGTAGCTCATAGTTGTCTGAAAGGATAGGCTTAGCAGATTTGGGCAACTCTAAGTCTACGACAGTGCGATAGGTATACTGGTTCAGTGGAATGGAATCTGTGGAGCTAGTGATTGGCTCTGAGAAATCCATTGTGAAAAGAATAAAAGAAAAAAGTAAAAGGAAAGTATAAAGGATAAAAGTATAAAAGTATAATACAAGGTTAAACTTAAGACTTAAAATGATCTACCGTTCCCCGGCAATGGCGCCAGAGATGCTTGTTGGTATAAATTAACGCACACTCTACTTTATCCGCAAGCGCATAGATAAAATTTACCGATGTAGCACTTCACCGGTGTAACCCAGTGTTAACACCAGATTTTCACACGCACGAGGATATGACAGGTGGGTCCAGACAGCAGATAGGAAAGGATTCGGCAAGCAATCAGGCGGCTATTTGGTCCTCGGGGTCTTGATGAATGCCTGTGCGGTCGGCTATTTTACGGAACGATGGCTCCATTCGGGAGATGGGTGTTGCGAATAAAGCCGGTTTGCACAAAGGGACACGTGACAATGGATGACGCCGAAGAGATTAGGAATAGAATTTGTATCTTTCCATATTTTATTATGTAAATCGTAATCGTCTAGGACTCGTGTTTTCGTCCGGGGTATAAATATAAGCCCTCGACCATTGTAAAATTGTTCACAACCACATCAATACAAACCGGCCCCGTGCCATCTTCGAGTCCTTAGTCATGTCGTCGAGTTCTTCGAGAGGAATCATCGATCCGTCGACCTCCGTAAGTCCCGGCAACCTTGCTATCATGTCTAGTATCATGCGGTGGATTTAGATATGATGCAAGTAGTCTCGTATGTTAAGCTTAGTATCGTGCGGCGGATTTAAGCTTATGACGGGAAGTTTTTGCTTGTGCCTTGTATCGTGCGGCGGATTAAGTCATGAGTAAAAATAGTTATCGGCTCTATTAGATTTGGCAGATCTGATAGATTCATTAAGTTATCATGTGTTATATGTTTTATTTATTTATTTCTTGTAACACTCTTTTGCCCAATCTAGATTGATCTTTGTTCGGCCTTGTTTTTCACAAGTTTGCTTGTGCTTTTGCTAATCATAATATCATGGTGGCCGGATCAAAGTTTAATCCAGATTGTTACATGTTGCGGGTTCACGCATGTTATTTACGATTAGGCTTTGATAAAACTAGGTATCGTGCGACAGATGCAGGTTTTAGATTAGTTTGATCGTGCTTGCTTGTTTGTTCCTTCTTCATGGACCCCAATTCGGCTGGTTTGCCGATTTTGGTTATGCTTACACGAGTAATGAGCTTTTATAGATCTATTCAAATATATGCATGCTTTTAGCTTGTTATAATTAGATTGTATCATGCGGTGGATTAATCTAATTATAAGAAGTGGCATAGATTCATAGCAAGTGGTATCATGCGGTGGATTAGCTTTGCTTGAGTTTATACCTGACGGGTTTATGAAGACTAAACGTGCGGCAGATTAGTTGGATTGGCCTATGCATGTGTTATTTGAGTAGATCTATTTTGGCAAGTTACCTGTTTACAACATCTCTAATTTGTTCGAGCATGTCTCTCCTTACATATGTATTCGGCAGTTAATATGCTTTACATACTCTGTTTTCATACTTGCCGAATGATTTTACAAACATGCTTTGCCAGACAGCTTCTATAACTGTGTGCCGTCGTGATTGGCTTTTAAAGCCGTACATATGGAACTGTCTGGTCTCACCCGGCACGTTCCAGAGGTATTCTCACGTTTTTATCCCTTGTTGGTTTTCAGGTCAAACCGACTGGCACGTCTCCGGAATCAATATACTCCGGGCACCCGATTGAAGCCAGCTTTTCGGCTTGCTGTGTGCTTGGCGCGAGGTGTCGCGTTTTGCGTCAACACACTTTTTGGCACGCCCGGTGGGACAACTTCGTTTCAAGATGCCTAAGATCAGCGATGATCAAATTCTAGATGTGATCATGGATGACTTGCCGCCAGAGTTGAAAAGCTTAGTACAACAGGCCTGTGATGAATTCCAGCGCAAATGCTTGGCGTCTTTCTCCAAGAACAAGAGCGGCAAAGTCTTCCAGAAGCAAGAATTCCCAAAGATCATTCCTCATCACCAATCCGAGCCGTCTGACAACGATGAGGAAGAAGCTATTCGGAAGATGACCGAATTAGTATACAAAGTTGTATCAGAAGCCATGACCAATCATTAGGCAGCTTTCTTGAATACTTTTCGTGCTGTCATGGTTAGCATTTTCGGTCCAGCAGCGGATAAACGCTTTGAAGAAGCCGCTGGTCCAATGCAAGGACCGCTGTTGTTCCCGGTACCTCAACGTCGAAGGATCGCCGAAGAAGGTGGAGCTGGCCCAAGCACAGGTGGGATGGTTCCTCATGACGCAACAACCTCCCCAGACTTATGGCCAGGTCACGTTCGGCACGACAGGGAACGTCCCCCAATCTGCTTCTAAAGTATCTCCTGCAGCAAACAGGATACAAAGGAATATGTTTGGAGATGGGTATCAGGAGTTCATCGATTATAGCTCAATTAAAGCTCTTCCAAATCTAGGCTATAAGAGTTCGGCAGGACTACATCCTGGGGGGCAAGCACAAGCAGCTCCTGATTCGAATGTTGACCTCATCATGCATAGGATGGCTGATATGATGCAAAATCAATTCGGCCTAAAACCAAAGAGTCAGTCATATGCTTACAAGTCCCCTTACCTGGAATGGTACAATCGGGTAGCACATCCTCCAAGGGTGAAACCTCCCACTGATTTTACTAAGTTTTCAGGCCAGGATGACACCAGTACTATAAAGCACATCGGTCGCTATTTGATGCAGCTTGGAGAAGCATCTACCGATGAAGCTTGGAGAATTCGGTACTTCCCATTGTCGTTGACAGGACCAGCCTTCTCGTGGTTTGCTTCTCTGCCAGCAAATTCTATCAATACGTGGGCAGAGCTGGAGCAGAAATTCCACTCGTATTTCTTCACGGATACCAGTGATAAGAAGTTGGTCGATCTCATGAGCCTGAGGATGAAACCTGGCGAGACGCCACAAGAATATCTGCGCCGATTCAGGGAAACCAAGAATCTTTGCTATTCTCTGAACTTGCCGGATGACCAATTGTCGGGAATAGCCATAGCTGGCATGTTGCCGAGTATCAAAGAGAAGCTATTCGGCATGGAGTTTGATGACCTCGGGCAGTTATCACAGAGGTTGGCAACGATGAGCAGTCAAGCCCAGGGATTCAAGAGGAATAATCAATTCCAGAAGGGTGATGTGGCTGCCGAGATGTATCAGGCTTTTCTGGAGGAGGCAACTGAGTACGATAATGAAGATGAAATAGCTGCAGCCAAAATAGTCTAGGCTAAAGAGCCGACTCAAGTCAACCAGCGATGGCTGAGGCAACAAAAAGGCACTTATGACTTTGATGTTTCCAAGTCAGATAAATTATTTGAGTACTTGTTGAAGGAAGGACGCATCAAGTTGCCGGAAGGTCATCCTATGCTGCATCCTGAAGGAGTCAAGGACAAGAAGTATTGTGGTTTCCATAATACTAGATCTCACTCCATAAACGATTGCCGAGTGTTCAGAGTGCGGATCCAGAAAGCTATCCATGATGGGCATCTGAGGTTTGATGGAAAGATGAAGGTTGATGATAGCCCTTTTGGACAGAACACTGTGTCCTTCTCTGTTAATATGGTCAATGCAGCTGATCCCAGGGGTAAGAGCAAAATGAAAGTGTTAACCTCTGATAGAGCAAGGGAAGCTGGTGCTGTTGACCCTGATCGGCAGATTACAAATAAAGAGCTTCAGCAAAGGGTTCACTTCCAAAATAGCCAAACTGAGACGGGTGAAACTTCCAGACCCAGGGTCACGACGCGTATTCTGTTGAATAAATGGCATCGGGAACAGGAACGGTACCAAAAGCAGAGATTTTATGAAGAACAGAAGTTCCTGGAAAAACAGCGAAGGTACGAAGAAGAGATGTACCAAGAAGAACGAGAAGATATGAGGGAGCAAGGACAATCTCATTGGGAATGCTCGTTCTTCCAGTATTGTTGGAACGAAGGCTTGAAGCTGCCTGTTAAGAACAACTGCCCTGAGTGCAGTAATCAATACTCTGAGTATAGGCAGTCTCGAGTCAACCGCCGTTCTATCCATGAAAGGCTTGGGGCATGAGTCCCTGAGGACGATCGGCGCTTAAAAATAAATAATTCCGAAGATCGGAGGGGAAGAGGATTTGCCGATCGAAGTTGTGCTTGCACTGGAGAAGAAGAGTACCGCGAGTATGTCTGGCAGAGAGGACAGTGGTGTCCACCAGGATTGAGAAAAAGCCAGAAAAGAAGGGTACAACGCCTAAGAAACAGAGAGTTAGCGCAGGCGGGTGCCAAGACGAAACAAATTTGGCGTCCTAAAGAGAGGCCGGATAGAGGTGATCGTTCGGCTGATGCATGCATGACTTTCTTTCTTCCGTCAGAGTTCATAGCCCCTGAGGGTCAAGATATCCAAGACGAAGTGTATTCAGATTTTGATGAAGATGAATTTCAAGACTTATTGGCTCATCTCGTCTTGGCTCAACGAGCAGTATTTGATAAACCAGCTAAGCATCGACACTTGAAGCCACTTTATATGAGGGGGTATGTTAATGGCAAGCCACTAAGCAAGATGTTCATTGATGGAGGGGCTGCCATAAACATCATGCCGTATACCACCTTCAGAAAACTTGGGATGGCTAGTGAAGACTTATTGAAGACCGACATGGTGCTAAGAGACTTTGCTGGTAATTCCTCTGATACTCGGGGAGCAGTTCATGTTGAGTTGACGATCGGGACTAAAACCTTGATCACTACCTTCTTCATTATTGACGGTAAGGGGGCATATAGTTTGCTATTAGGGAGAGATTGGATACATGCAAACTGCTGTGTACCATCAACTATGCACCAGTTCCTCATCCAGTGGATCAGAGATGACATCGAAATTGTCCATGCTGATGATTCGGTGAGCGTTGCTAACACAGAGCTCGTCTACTGGGAATATGATGGTGTCGAGTGCTTCTCTGGAAAAGCTTGGGAAGTAGGTCCTGTGAACATTTTCGACAAGGACCAACAGCCGATTCAAACAATCGGCTCTCAGAGCAATTTTTAATAAGTAATATAACTGAGGTAATGGAGAGGAATCAGGACCAAGTTCTATGTCGGCTGACAGGGAATAAAGTGTTGATGATGAAGCCGAGGACAGGATTAGTATGTGCGAATTTGAGTCCGGTTTGGGTTGAAGTTGGTAAACTTTTGAGAAGGATCTGCTTATTTCTCCATTGCCAAAGCTAGAGAAAGGTCAAGAGTTCACGCGAAGTGACGTACAACGAAGAGTCTTGGTGAAATTGAAAAGTATATGAAGGCACTTCCACAACTTGGTAATCATTTCAAGTTGTACGTGGCGGCCGATAGCCTTATAACAAGATCGGCCCTTATTTTAAGTTTAAAGGAAAAGATAAGTAGCAGCTAGCTTTAGCCAAAAACGTTAAACCCAGAGAAGGGTATTCGGCTGTAGAGAAATTTTGTTCGTGAACTAAAGCTTCGACACTATTTGTTGAAAAGCCGAATGCGTGGAAATTGTATCTGGAACGGATTCAAGGATATTTTTATACAGCCGATGTAAAGCGTCGCCTTTAGCAAAAAGAATGTTCCAAGAAGTT
Organism: Coix lacryma-jobi var. lacryma-jobi; assembly: GCA_009763385.1. Taxonomy (NCBI): domain Eukaryota; kingdom Viridiplantae; phylum Streptophyta; class Magnoliopsida; order Poales; family Poaceae; genus Coix; species Coix lacryma-jobi. Next base: position 89,381,435 of record CM019822.1, on the reverse strand, counting down.
TAAGTTATAGCCGATATTATTTATATCGCCTTTAGTGCAAGAGTGTTCATGACCTCGTAATCCTAGCATTTCTCAAGTGGTAGGTTTATTGGGGGAAGAGAAAGGTGGGGCGCAGTAAGTGCAGTGTCGGGTGACGTGACATGTCAGGAATAAGATCTAGTCGGCTAGAATGACGTCATACATTCGGCAAACGTTCTTCTGAAGAGATATTGCAATCAGAGAAAATTACTGAGGAATTGAGAAATGCAAATGGGCATTATTCAGAGAAGAGCAAGTCTCATATATTGCAAAGCCTCATTCATAGATCCATCCTAATACAAACTACCCTGGGAATAGTTTGTTTACAATGGATTGCGGATCAATAATCTCAGCAATGGCAGTAGCGTGGTTGTCATAGATCTCAAGGTCTTCAAATTCATCCGGATCCCTGCCTGCAAAGCCAACTGGTAGGAGGGAGTAATCTTCTTTGGTCCAAGAGCTCATTGCCGCTAGCCCGAAGGAAACCCCGGCATGTACACCTTGGACGACGGCCTGATCTATGCGGCCAATCACGGCTTCAAGACGAGCTTCAGCTGAATCCCCACGAGCATTCACCTTAAGGGCAACTCTGTTTGCTGCAGCTTTCAAGCGGTCATTCTCTGCAGACAGGGCTGACAAGAAAAAGGGGTATATTAGGCGGAAGCAAACTCAATCAGGAGAAGGAGGAGAACCAAGACTCTGCTAACCTGTGATTATACTGCAGAGTTGCTTCCGTTTGTCTGCCCATTCAGCGTCTTCAATATCATGCTTCTTGGATATATCTTCCAATCCCTTCTGGGGTTTGTCCCTCTCTTCACGGTACCGAAGAGCGTCCAGATGGGTCTGCTAAAATGAATTATCAAACTCAGAATCTGGTGGCTTAGGGAAAGGTTTGAAAGAAATTGTTGAAGCTACCATTTCTAGAGGAAGAACCCAAGCTCGGCTGGAGGAGGATCCCGCTCTGGAGAGGAGACGGACAGTGAATCAGAGACAGATAAGCAAGAAAGCTACTGCAAGGGGGCAGGGAGTTCGTTTTTACCCATAACACCAGTAAATTGATGCTTGGCTTCCTTCTGCCTCGCCCCCGGTAAGGTGTCTGCTGTGATTGCTGTTGCCTGCCATTGATGGAAACGCAGGCGAAAGATTTTTTCTCTGGCTTGAGCTTAAAAGCCGAGAAGTGGAGAGTTTGCAGGTCAAACTGATTGATTAGAGTCAAGGGGGATGGCCTGTCTAAGGTCATATTTATAGAGTTATGACTTGCACACTGGAAAAACACGCGTTGGGTTAGGGTTTTCGCAGTTTATGGGCCGTTATTGGGCCGGACCAAATTTTTGCCAACTTGGGGAGCTCATGGGGCTGATAAAATTCGGCTAAAGATGGTTGCTATGTGAAGTGTTCGATTTTAGCTGATTATTTGGGAACTCATATTACCGATTGACGCCGAAAAGGGGAAACTGAAGACAGGAGGGTCTTCTAAAATGCTATCCCGGTGCTGCCATGGTTTGGAAGATTGAGAGAAGACTGAGAACTTCAGATCCTAAATAATCAATTACAGCAGTTGCTTGCAGGACAAAGACAATCGGCATGATTATCAGCGATAGCTGATGTAATGTACATCGCCGCTAGAGTAAAAAGAAAATCAGTGGCTGGTACACGAAACAGAATGCACATTGATCTCGAAGGATCGATCACAGGTTGATTCCGGGAGAACGAACAAAGAAACTTCTTATTTACAAAAGGGAGAACAAATTACAATGGAAAGTCAGTTCGTCCATTCTATCATGTTCCTAATCGGGAGATCGAAGTCAAAAGAATCAGCCAGATCTGTTCCAGCTTCTTTCATATCATCAACAGAGCGTACCACCCTGTATTCTAACCCTCGCTCGCAGGCATCAAAGTTGCGGTAATCGGCACCGGAATGGATCCGAACAGCGTTAAAGGCGAGTGCTGCGCCATAACCCATGCTAGCCCTGGAGATGTCGGGGAGGACTCGGTTGACCTCATTCACCCGCCTTAGGGCCGTCGTACCCGGTACATTGGCCGTGAAGGCGAGATTAGCAATAGCAGCTTCCAGAGAATGAAGCTTGGCCTCCAGAGCTGAAAAGGAGGTAGAATTGGTAGAAATAGGGGGAGAGAATGAGGAAAGGAATGGTGAAAAATGCTTACCGGCGGCCCGTTCCTGAGCGATATCACGCTCTCCAGAAATTCGGGTAATTTCCCGATCCTTCCTTTCCAAATCGAACTGAAGATCTACGATCTTCTGGGTCAGGTCCTCGGGAAGATCGTCACCGGTCCTCCTAAGAACAAGAGCAACAATGTGAGGGCGGCTGCTTCATTTTCGGGACAAAAACGATGAAGGACAAACCTCCTCTTAGAGGTGCTGGAAGCTCCGAACTCGGAGCTATGGCGGCTCACCTCGGAAGACATCTTCTAGTTGATTGGGAGTAACAAGAGAAAAGAGGGTTTTCTGGTTTGAGAACGAAGCAGGAGAGATCGGAAAGCACAAGCTCAAATAGAGTGAAAGGAGGACTTTAAAGAGTCCCAAGGGCACATCGGGAGATGAATCGGCGAGTACGGCAATTTTGGCATATGAAGGCGGATGCTTCCGGAGGTTCCATGTCAATGCATGAGGAAAAGGAATTTTGGAATAAAAATTTATCCCAAAATTAGGGGGCATGTGTTAACACCAGACTTTTGCACGCACGAGGATATGACAGGTGGGTCCAGACAGCAGATAGGAAAGGATTCGGCAAGCCATCAGGCGGCTATTTGGTCCTCGGGGTCTTGATGAATGCCTGTGCGGTCGGCTATTTTACGGAACGGTGGCTCCATTCGGGAGATGGGTGTTGCGAATAAAGCCGGTTTGCACAAAGGGACACATGACAATGGATGACGCCGAAGAGATTAGGAATAGAATTTGTATCTTTCCATATTTTATTATGTAAATCGTAATCGTCTAGGACTCGTGTAATCGTCTAGTGAATGTGTGGATTTTCGTCTTCTAAGCCAGAAAAAGTTTGATTCTTAACCATTTCTATCAAGCATGGGCGTAGCTCATAGTTGTCTGAAAGGATAGGCTTAGCAGATTTGGGCAACTCTAAGTCTACGACAGTGCGATAGGTATACTGGTTCAGTGGAATGGAATCTGTGGAGCTAGTGATTCGCTCTGAGAAATCCATTGTGAAAAGAATAAAAGAAAAAAGTAAAAGGAAAGTATAAAGGATAAAAGTATAAAAGTATAATACAAGGTTAAACTTAAGACTTAAAATGATCTACCGTTCCCCGGCAACGGCGCCAGAGATGCTTGTTGGTATAAATTAACGCACACTCTACTTTATCCGCAAGCGCATAGATAAAATTTACCGATGTAGCACTTCACCGGTGTAACCCAGTGTTAACACCAGATTTTCGCACGCACGAGGATATGACAGGTGGGTCCAGACAGCAGATAGGAAAGGATTCGGCAAGCAATCAGGCGGCTATTTGGTCCTCGGGGTCTTGATGAATGCATGTGCGGTCGGCTATTTTACGGAACGGTGGCTCCATTCGGGAGATGGGTGTTGCGAATAAAGCCGGTTTGCACAAAGGGACACGTGACAATGGATGACGCCGAAGAGATTAGGAATAGAATTTGTATCTTTCCATATTTTATTATGTAAATCGTAATCGTCTAGGACTCGTGTTTTCGTCCGGGGTATAAATATAAGCCCTCGACCATTGTAAAATTGTTCACAACCACATCAATACAAACCGGCCCCGTGCCATCTTCGAGTCCTTAGTCGTGTCGTCGAGTTCTTCGAGAGGAATCATCGATCCGTCGACCTCCGTAAGTCCCGGCAACCTTACTATCATGTCTAGTATCATGCGGTGGATTTAGATATGATGCAAGTAGTCTCGTATGTTAAGCTTAGTATCGTGCGGCGGATTTAAGCTTATGACGAGAAGTTTTTGCTTGTGCCTTGTATCGTGCGGCGGATTAAGTCATGAGTAAAAATAGTTATCGGCTCTATTAGATTTGGCAGATCTGATAGATTCATTAAGTTATCATGTGTTATATGTTTTATTTATTTAATTCTTGTAACACTCTTTTGCCCAATCTAGATTGATCTTTGTTCGGCCTTGTTTTTCACAAGTTTGCTTGTGCTTTTGCTAATCATAATATCATGGTGGCCGGATCAAAGTTTAATCCAGATTGTTACATGTTGCGGGTTCACGCATGTTATTTACGATTAGGCTTTGATAAAACTAGGTATCGTGCGGCAGATGCAGGTTTTAGATTAGTTTGATCGTGCTTGCTTGTTTGTTCCTTCTTCATGGACCCCAATTCGGCTGGTTTGCCAATTTTGGTTATGCTTACACGAGTAATGAGCTTTTATAGATCTATTCAAATATATGCATGCTTTTAGCTTGTTATAATTAGATTGTATCATGCGGTGGATTAATCTAATTATAAGAAGTGGCATAGATTCATAGCAAGTGGTATCATGCGGTGGATTAGCTTTGCTTGAGTTTATACCTGACGGGTTTATGAAGACTAAACGTGCGGCAGATTAGTTGGATTGGCCTATGCATGTGTTATTTGAGTAGATCTATTTTGGCAAGTTACCTGTTTACAACATCTCTAATTTGTTCGAGCATGTCTCTCCTTACATATGTATTCGGCAGTTAATATGTTTTACATACTCTGTTTTCATACTTGCCGAATGATTTTACAAACATGCTTTGCCAGACAGCTTCTATAACTGTGTGCCGTCGTGATTGGCTTTTAAAGCCGTACATATGAAACTGTCTGGTCTCACCCGGCACGTTCTAGAGGTATTCTCACGTTTTTATCCCTTGTTAGTTTTCAGGTCAAACCGACTGGCACGTCTCCGGAATCAATATACTCCGGGCACCCGATTGAAGCCAGCTTTTCGGCTTGCTGTGTGCTTGGCGCGAGGTGTCACGTTTTGCGTCAACACCCAGTTTTAATATCGAACCCAAAGGAATGGATAGTGTTAAGTCTTAAAGAGTATAACCCCTGAGTAGCTAACAAGGACGGAGAAGCTAAAAGCATAGAGGGGATCACTAAGGTTATCTAAATCCAATTTAAGACACTACAAGAAATGTGTTAATCCATGACGAATTTTTAATGACGGATTCGAAAATCGTCACTGACGCACACCACCACTATTCATACCCACTCTAGTACCATGGATATCCAGCCCAAACCCTATACCCGATCCTGTATATAAGCTGCACATGACCTAATCCACCTATCACGACTGCCTCCCAGTCTCCACCAGTCGCCTCCGCCTCCCACCCATGCGCCGCCACCGCTGCTGTGCGTCCCACCCGCCACGCCCCTGCATCTACAAGCACAGGATTCGGTGGGGGATGCATCCAAGAGCTTCGCCCCGACCCCCGGTGGCGTTCAAGAGCCAGAATCCAACGATGGCGGCGGCAGCAACCACAAGCACGGGATCCAGCCCAATAGCTCGATCTGGCCAAAGTGGAATCCAAGAGCGCAGGATCCACACCCGGCAACTTGATCTGGCCATGATGGCATATAGAAGTGCAGGATCCGCTGGGGAATGCGTGCAGGATCCGGCCATGGCGGCGTACAGAAGCCTCGATCCAGCTATGGCGGCAGCAGCAGCAGCCACGAGCGCAGGATGCGGCCCCAATGGCTTGATATGGCCATAGTGCCATCCTAGAGCGCAAGATCTAGTAGGTGGTTACTGGTTGTATTTCTCTGAATTCTCAGATTGCTCTTCATTGAATTCTTTTTGGTGGATTTGGAGCCGCTCGATCTGGCAAGTGGTGAAGCTGCTGTTCAATATCACTAACAACAGAAAACTTGACAAGTCCAGAGACGGACCATCCAGGCTTCAGGTCAGCGTGGTCTCATTTCTTGAGATGTTCTCTTTGTGCTATAGAGGTGAAATGTCAAACTAGCAGTATCAGTTTGTGTGCTACTATATGAACATGTGCTATAGTACAAGATTTATGCTAATGCAGAACTGTCAGCCATGCATTTTAATGAGTCTTGGTATATATGTATGTTCAGTCATACAAAAAAAAAACAACATTATAGTACTAGTGAACTTAGTTATTAGTTTTTTTCTTTATGCTCTGCAGCATGTCAGTACACCTGTAGATCATCTTGACAATTAGCTTAGCTATCAGTTTAGTTTAAAAGCTTTAATTTTAGTTTAGTTGTTTGCTTGCCTTGGTTCAGTATAGTACACAGAACAAATAGAATGCTGTTGTTTGATTGTGCTGTGAATATGCAGCTTCACTGCTTGCTCTTGCTTTAAATTAATTATAAGCCATACCTGAACAGCCATTTGGAGTTTTGGTTTAGTAAATAATCTGAATTTTAGTTCAGATCACAATCAGCAGGTCATCCAATTGCAAGTCTTTGGTGCAGCAATATCTCTGAATTTTGTGAAGTCACATTATTCATGCAATAGTGAATATAATATTTAGTAATTATTAGCTAAGTAAAAGTCAGTATGTGGCTAAATTTATTTAGTGTCTAAATTTTAATGCTATACTCCTATGTATTCTAGTTCACTTTACTGTACCACTTTACTTGCGGCATGATACTATACTCCTATGCATTCTAATTGCATAGTTAGCTACAGTTGTTGGTACTTGATTATATAGTATGCATAGTCAGGGAGAGGGAACATGCTTCTTTTGTAGTATTTAGTACGTAGTTGCAGTCACCCATGTGGCTATGTGTGTGTTATCACTTCCTTTGCGTTTGCCATTTGGTGATGAAGAAACATGCAGATATGACATGCACACAGTCAGCCTTATTTTTTTTGTGAAATCAATGTTTATCTTTTTATTGTTTCTGTAAATAAAATCCGACAATCTGTTGGTTGTGGGTAGTTTCTGATGGCATTGTGTAGTATCAGTACACTTGTAAATCATCTCGACACAACAGCAATTCTTTAATATTTTATATTTTGTTGGTCCAAAAATTTTCTGAACTCTGTTTTTTTATGATGATCAGAGTTAGAGCACATGAAATTGGAAGCAGAACTAGAAATGAAGATGGCACTTGCATTGTTCAGACCTCTCTTTTGTTTCTGATGCTGGATGAAAACCAAAGCCGGAAGCAGAACTAGATAGAAGCGAAGATGTCACTTGCATTGTTCAAACCTATCGTTTGTTGTTTCTGATGCTAGCTGAAAACTTTATGTAGTGCTGGATGAAAACTCGAACATGGTGCTAGTTTGTATCTTATTTGATGCTAGAAAAAATGAGATATTTTATGTATCAGAATGCATGATTAATACTTATCCTATTTTTCGGATGGAAGGACCCTTATGTAATTGAAAATGGATTATTTGACTATATGGGTTGTACGTTTGTTGTATATGCTATAATAATGAGTTATATGTATGTGCTATAATAATGGGCTAATTTATTTGAAAAAATAGGCTAAAACAAATTAAAAATTAGTCCACGTCATTCTCCACGTAAGCATCCATGTAAGCATATATGATGATGTGCTAATTCATCCGTGACGATTATTTTTCATCACAAGGAATGGGTTTGGGTTGGGCTAACTAGGCCTTGGGCTCTACTGTGACAATTTATGATCGTCACCGATTTTGTTAATTCGTGATGGTTTTCAGTAAATCGTCACTGGTGTTAATCCATGACGCTCAATCCATGATGATATCTAAAATCATCACAGATACTGCATAGTGACGATTTTTTGGTGATCCGTGATGAAAAATTTTCATCATAGATTAACATGATTCTTGTAGTGAGAGTGATATGTTTATATTATTCTTAGTGGCGAAGATGCCATAAAAGATCACAAACATAGTATGATTCTTTTATGCAAATGTATAATCCTACCGAGCCTACACACGGGTGAGTGGACTATAGAAGAATCAACAAGGCTATAAGAGTCACCCTTGCGAACAACCACTACTACCAGCGTTATAGGAGGCAACTATGAGCTATCAAGTCTAAGCACCACGCTTACACTATCCAACTACTCTAACTCTAGCGCGACTAGAATTAAAGTACTCAAAAGAGAGTCATAAACCTTAAGAATAATAAGAATAATAAGAACAATAGCTCAAACTTAAATATAGACGTTGATTACCGAAACAATCATTGAAGCAAGTTGACGAAGAACTTGAATCCACAGGTACAAGATGAAGAAGTTGATCCGACAGGCCGGAGCTCCTTCTTGATCTCTTCCTCTCTCTCTCTCTTCTAGTTCTAGTATAAGACTAGGTTCTAAACCTATCTAGAGGGGTATCTAATCTTCTACTTGAAAGCTGACTCCTGAAGTCTCTTCTAGGGTTTCTGAATGAAGCGTAGATGTTCTGAAGAGGGACCTTCTGTCTGGCCTAGAGCCTGGGGGCCTGTTTATATAGCCCTGATCGATCAACCGCGACCGTTAGATCAAACCGACTTCACGTAGGGCTGAGATTGATCCTCAAAGGCGGTAGAGAAAGATTCCAGAAGGGGGAGGCCGGCGACGCCCTGGGGGGACCAACCGGTGGGACCCACAGACTGGTCGGTCCCACTTGGAGGTAGCTCAGGGTGTCCCGCCTCGTGGTGTCTTCAGGTGTCCTCTAGATTCTTCTGAAGGATTCCTGACTTGACGAATGCGTTATCTCCCATCGGTTTCCTTCTAGGGGAAGCAATTGAGGGTTGTTTCCCTGTTTAATCCCTGCAGATTCACAATTCACCAAAACTCGTGGAATTTATTAGTTTTAAACCCTATACTAAGGTGGAGTTTATATATTTATCCATTTTTATGTTTAATTGACCTTTAATAATAATAGTTAATTAGTGTCAACAGGTACCTATAGGGTGGCATTCTGGTGGACGTGGAACTAGGGTCCAAACTTGGTTTTGCTCAAAATTCTCTAACTCCTCATGCATGACATTAACCCAATTAGGATCAGAAAGAGCCTGTCCAACATCTTTGGGCTCAAAAGAAGCAACGCATGCAGAATGAGCAAAGTGAGAGATCTCATACACTCGCGACCGCGTGACTCGGTGGTCGATACCGCCGATCATCTGCTGTGGAGGGTGGATCTGCTGAACACTTCGGGGTGCTTGCCTTGCCGAAGTCGCCTCCCCCTCGCCAGATGTTGTCGCTCCCTCAGGTGCAGCCGGTGCTCGCTAGAGAGGTGGCTCAAGAGGACCCCAAGTAGTGGAAGTAGTGGGATCGGGTCCTCGAGCAGATGTCATCATCGCAGGGTCGAATTGGGCAGCCAGTGGAGTTGACTCGGGATCACCCCAATCGGCGTCTTCCTGCTCCTCCTCCACAAAAATCATCTCTCCCATCTCCTGATCTCCTGCAACATCAAAAGCCAGAGAAACACAAGGCATAGTCTCCTCAAATGTGACCTCGCAGGTCTCCAGTATCCGGTTAGTCTCAAGGTTAAGAACACGATAAGCACGAGAATGCAAAGCATAACCAAGAAACACACCATCAGTAGAACGAGATTCAAATTTGTCTAAATTGCCTTGCTTCAGGATGAAGCACTTGCACCCAAACACCCGAAAATGAGACACCTTGGGTACCCGTCCAAAACGCAGCTCGTAAGAGGTCTTTTTCATAAAAGCTCGAAGAAAGATGCGGTTTGAAACATGGCAAGCGGTGTTGATCGCCTCGGCCCAAAACCGCCTAGGAGTCCTATGCTCATCGAGCATCGTCCTGGCCATCCCAACAAGGGTCCGGTTCTTGCGCTCAACAACACCGTTCTGCTAGGGGACATAGGGAGAAGACAACTGCTGCTCAATTCCATGAGAAGAACAGAAAGAGGCAAACTGCGAGTTGACAAACTCAGTACCATTATCGCTACGAATAGCTCTAATGGTATCAGGGGAAACTCAGTTTTCAACCTCAAAATAAGATCTCGAGCAAAAGAAAAAGCTTCATCCTTAGCCTCGATGAAGAACACCCAAGAGTACCTGGAAAAGTCGTCAACGATCACTAGAACGTACCACTTGCCACCCGCTGAGTAGACCCGAGCTGGACCAACAGTGTCCATGTGTAAAAGCTCGCCGGGTTGCTTGGTCATCACTTGATTAACAGGTGGGTGAGAAGCAGCAACCATCTTCCCGTGACGACATGGATGGCAAACATGGTCCTTCTGAAACTTAAGCTTGGGCAATCCTTGGATTAAGCCAAGTGAGCTAAGCCTTGCAAGCAAGTCGAAGCTCAGATGACCAAGCCTCCTATGCCACTTGCACAGATCAGAAGAAGGACCAACCATCAAACATCTAGCAGAGCCGAAAGAGCGAGAAAAATTGGCTCTGAAAACACGACCAAAAGGGATAACAAAAAACAAGGTCTCCCTGAGAGTCCAAAACTCGACTCAAACCCTTCTTAAAGCGCACTTCAAAATCATCCTCAAGGAGTTGCGAAACAGAAAGCAAATTGAAATGCAAGTTAGAAACCAAAGCAACATCCTTGAGCATGAAGTTTTCGTTAAGTCGAATCAACCCACGAGAACTGACCTTACCTCTACCACTATCCCCGAAAGTGATGTATTCCTTATGCACAACGGGGTCTAGGCTAGAGAACCATTCTTTCTTTCCGGTCATGTGGCGCGAACACCCGGAATCCATGAGCCACATGTTCTCTAGCCGAAGTTCCTGCATCAATAAAAATGCATGAAATAAGCATATGGCACAACACTGGGGTTAGTATACTGAGAAGGATACCAGTGTTGTGTCATAGGCCCAGAAAAAGTGTTAGAAGCAACACCAAACTGTCCTCGTCCCATGGGTGGATAGCGATCACCACCAAACTAAAGGGGTGGTCCGCTATGGAACGGAAAACCTCCAAACTTACCTACATGTCCCATTTGAGCAAAGCGATCACCACCATGCTGAAAAGGTGGTCCGCTATGGGACTGTGCAGCAAAGCCTCTTACACTCGGCTCGCGATCATATTGAGGACGACCGGAACCGCGATGGGCACGACCACCACCCCGTGGTCTAGCTGCCTGGGGCCTAGCTGCCTGAGAGGGTGCACCTCCAGGCCTAGCGCCCTGCCTCTGAACTCCCTGACCCTGCACACCATGGTGAGGGTGGTGCTTGGCTTGGTTGTTCAGTTCCAACTCCTTCCTAGCCTCTCTCTTCCTCTGAAAGCAAAACTCAGCTAGGTGACCCTCGCGGTGACAGTACTCACACTCGAACCTCACAACTCTCTTGGGTTGTTGGTTCCTATGGTTGCGAGGGTTGTTCACTCTGGCTGGTTGCTTGCCCTTCGGAAGGGGATCACTAGAGATGCCAGGAAGGGTGTCAAGTGTGTTCCTTAGATGGTTAGGTTTGGGAACCCACACTTGCTTGCGAGGTGGAGCCTTGGGAGGTTCATCAAGGATACCATCCTTGGTGACAGGCTTGGGAGGCTCAGGTGGGGTGATCTTGGTAAGCTTAGGGATAGTGGATGGCTTCTCACTTGGGTTCACTCCACTAAACTCACCGATCTTGCCAAACATGTTAGCACCCTTCCCACCTGAAGCAAAGCCTACTCCCGAACAATCAGTTCCCCTCTTGAACTGACTGATCATCATGCCCAACTGCAGCTCACTGCATGATACCCAACTCAGGATGGACCGAAGGTATGTGTTTTCCTCCTCGGTTTGCATCCTGTCATGCCGACAGTTGGCAATCTCAAGCTCCATCACCGCGCATCGCTCACTTGGAGCGGACAAGGTGCTACCTGAGCTGGCCTTCATGACTTCAGCAAGCTTGACACTAACTTCTGCCAACTCAGTTCGCAAGCCTGGACAAGACTTGCACGCACCCAACAAAGAAGACCTCGCCTTCACTTCCTCTAGCTCCTTCTTCAGGGAGACACATACTTTGCAGTCACCAACCAGGTCTAGCCTACTATTCAGCTCATCATACACCTCGATCAAAGAGGCATACTTGGTTTGCATGGTGGCAAAGTTGGTCATCTGCATCGTGCACTCATCACACTCCTCCTCCTCGATCACCTTAACCTCGGACCTAGCACTCTCAAGCTCCTTCAGCGCCTCGCCTAGTTTAGCCTTAAACTCATTGCACTCTCTAATGGCACGCTTGAGCTGCTTGTCTTGACTGAGAACAATGTCGGCCAAGGTGTCGCGCTCACCGGTAAGACGATCAACAAGAGAAGAAGATGATACCTCAGAAGCGTCGTCATCGTTGTCGTCGGTGTCGGCGTCCTTGTCCTGACACTTGCGGTCCTCCTCGTCCAATGCCATGGTGCAGAAGCCCTTGGAGGAGTTGCCGAAGAAGCAGAGTTCGTTGAAGCATTCTTCGGTCTTGTGCTCAGACCCATCGTCGCTGGAGTCGTCGTCGGAGCTCTTCTCGACGTCGCTGATGGAGGCGATGAAGGCATGCCGGCCGGCGTCAAAAGCCTTCTCCACGTCCTCCCAGCGGTAGCTGCCCTTCTTCTTCTTCTCGGCCTTGTTCTCCGGCTTGCCCTTGCGCCTGGAGTTGCGGTTCTTGCCGAGGAAGCTCTTGTCGCGCTTGGGACAGCTCGCGACGAAGTGATCCAGATCTCCACATCCGTAGCAGCCCTCACGTGCGCCACCACGCCGGCGATTCAAGCGGTTGTTGTGAAACCACGGAAACCGGGTGATGATGAGGGCGAGCTCGTCATCATCCAACACCTCCACCTGCTCCTCTGTCACTGAAAGCAAAGAAGACAAAGCAAAGAGAGGTGGTATAGCGTCAACAGAGAGAGTCAATCCACCCTTGCCAGAGACCAAAGCCATGGAATGTGAAGATGGGTTCTTCAGCTTGGCCTGAGTCAAGTGATCGATCTCGGTGGAGTTGAGCTTGTTGAATAGCTCGTCCACGGTGAGGGTGTCGTAAGCAGGAGACTCAATGATAGTCGACACCTTCACCTCCCATACCTTCCAATCCAAGGCATATAGAAGCTTTAGTGCCCTCTCATGATCATCATAAGGTAGGTTGGCCCGATTGGCACGCATCTTGTTCACAATCGTTTGGAAACGAGCGAATATAGCGTCAATCGTCTCTCCCTCCATCTGAACAAAGTTCTCATACTTCCGCTTGTAGGTCTCAAAGAGTCTGGTCTTGACCTGGACGGTCCCCTCGTGATAGCTTTGAAGCTTCACCCAGATCTCTCGTGCCGTCTCAAGCTCAGAGACACGCTCGAACTCAGGAAGGGAGATGCTGGCCAAAAGAGCGTTACGAGACTTAGAGTTAGCCTCGTGTTGGTCAATCTGAATTTGACCCATACGAGTCGCAAGGACCTCGTACTCAACATTCTCGCATATCTCCCAGACAGAAGATCCGATGCTGCAGAGATAAGCACGCATCTGAATCTTCCAATAGGGATAGTTCATCCCATCAAAGTAGGGAGCCTTGTCGTTCCCTCGATCCATGTCGCCCTTAGGATCCGAAACCGATTAAGGTAGAGAAGATCCCTTAACCGGCTCTGATACCAATTGAAGGACCGGATTGGCGACCAGAGGGGGGGTGAATGGGAGCCTCAAATTTCTTCTCGAGAAATAGATGGCCCTTGTCCCAGAAAGTCACCCCAAAAGAAAGACACGGGCTTGCTAGTGTCCACGACCCTAGATGTAGGGTGGATAATTCCGAGAAGCACAGTGAGACACTACACAACCCCAGAAGTCCAACGCAAAAGCCGGAAACTAAATCTGAGGATGAACGAATGAACCACAGACGAAACAGTGAGCTGATCACTGCATCGGACGCTGGCAGCGTCCGATGCCGGAGTGGCGGACCCATCCGATGCAAACAGGACCGTTCTGGAACCTTACTGCATAGCCATCAGACACTGCTACAGTGAAAGCCCAGAGTCCGATGCAGGACCGGTGTGTCCGATGTGTAAGCGAGCGTCCGATGCCCAACGTCTGATGCTCACTAAAAAACACAGAAACTGACACGTGGCAAGGGTGTGTCCGATGCTGCTCGTGTCAGCGTCCGATGCCAAGAGTACCAGCACCCGATGCCCCCGAAATCAGTGCAGTTCTTCAGCGATTCAACCCGATCTCCTCCGAATCAAAAGCTCTAAGGCTTAGACTTGGTATGAGGAGTCCCAAGGAGGTTAGTGAGCTACTCCTAGGAGATCATGGCTCAAACCTAACTCCAAATTGGTGAATCGGTAGAATTCGGGGCAAGGGAGAAGAAACTTGATCCGAAACGAAAATCGATCGATCTACTAGCTCGTGAAGTTAGGGATGAATTCCTTCTGTTCAAGAAAGCGCCTTACGATCTAGAGCAACTCAGTTCAAGTGGAATCAAAAAACAATACTCGGAGAGGGAGAACAAAGCAAATCTCCGAGGAGGCAAACACCAAAATGCGATGAACACAACTTGAAACGCGAATCGATCTCGATTTCCAGCCGAAACTCCTCCACACGAGGAGATAACGAGATTACGGTCTCATTTCCTCAAAATCCAAATGCACAGAGGTATGATTAGCCGTCTCTACGGATCACAGGCAGCGAGGTATGATTAGAACCTAAGCAAGGGCTAGAGAGAGAGAGAGAGAGCTCAGGAAATAATGGATGCCAGGATAGAGAGAGAGGAGGGGCTGAAAGCCCTATGTTTGGTTTTGGTAATTGAGACAATCATGTGGACTAACTTTTATCCTAGTGTTGTGGATGAGATAGTTATGTTCACATCCAAGTTTGAGCAAGGATGACACACATGGTGTGATGATCACAAATTATTGATCAAGCGCTCATTTCTTGGAGAGAAGAAAGAGAAAAACAAAATCCTATGGGCTCAAGGCGAAGGTATAAAAATAGGATATTTGTTTTGCCGGTTAAGACGTAATAGAGTGCGTGATCGGAATTTAGATAGATAACTGTACTATAAAGAGGGGAAATCTTTAATTACAATGGTTATCTAGTGCCACTAAGTGTGAGTCTCATTTGCATTTTTATTGCGCTTAGTGATGTGGTGAGATTGATGAGAAAGCCCAAGAAAATTCTTTGTAAAAGCTATCTCAAGTGCTAAATTTGATTTGGTGCTTGTGGGAAGAGATAACACTTAAAAGGGTTTAAAAAGGAGAAGAAAGTTGGTTGTGGTCGGAAATTCCAACTTAGCTCTTTGATATTCCAGAAAGGGGTTCTCTGTTGTTCTAACGCATTGATCCGGAAATTGGTGCGGCCCGAACTCGAATTTCCACTGCGGGTTTGACAACGGTCGGGAGAGACGCTCCCACCCAGGAAATTCCAAGGCGCGCCGCCTCGAATTTCCAGTGCGGGTTTGGTACAAAGGCAACAGTCGGGAGACGCTCCCACCCTGGAAATTCCAGGGCGCGCCACTTGGAATTTCCAGTGCGGGATTGGGTTGTTGCTGAGCAACGGTCTGGAGAGGGGAGGTGGCTGGCTGGGTGGATAAGGTCTTCCCCTCTCCTCTGTTCTTTCTCTTCCTCTCCCCATTCTTCACATTGCAAAAATTTTGAGAGCTCCATTCTTCCCTCTCTCTCACTCCATTGATTTGAGGTGCAAGCAAGTGAGAGAGCAAGCTCCATAGATCGATTTGAGAGCTCCAAGAGGATCTCCCCCCTTTCCTCTCCATTTCCATGGTGGATGCTTGTTCATGAGAGGATTTGGGAAACCCTAGGTGCATGCATTTGTGATTTAATTTCTTGGCACTAGGTGATTGTTGTGATTGTTGATTTCCTATTACTCTTGGTGATTGCCATCACCTAGACGGTTGGTGATTTGTGATTGGTGAGGGGATTTGGTGATTGTATCTGCCCCCAATCAAGGATTTGTAAGGGGTTCTTGACCTTGTCCCCACGGGAGATCGCAAAAGGTACTTTAGTGGATTGCTCGTGTCATTGAGCTACCCTCACTTGTGAGTGGGTTCTTGCGGCGCTCATTTGTTGAGCTAGGTTTGTGAAACACCTATTAGCCGCTGAACCACCAAGTGTGTGGTCGACAAAACGGGGAGTAGCGTGCCGGCAAGCACGTGAACCTCGAGAGAAAATTCATGTGCCAATTCTCTATTTGGATATTCCCAGTATTTACTTGGCATTTATATTGCGATTAATTATCTCTTGCCGGTGGTGGTAAATATTCCTATCACTTGTATTACATTCTTATATACTTGTGTAGTGATAGTTATATTTATTAGTAGTTGCTCTCTTGTGTAGTATAGCTTTAGTTAGCTAGCTTAGCTCTTTTTAAGAAATAGTTATTTCTTGCTAGCTCACTAGTTAGAGAGTAGCAACTTAGCCTTTGTGTGTGCATATAGATTATAAATAACTAGAATTGTGATATAGGTGGCTTGCATTTGACATAGAGCTAGAGCAAACCCGCTTTATAGCCATATTGTTGTCTAACCAAGTTTTGCTCTAGTGCTTTATAGAATTTTTAATTAGGCTATTCATCACCCTCTAGCCATTTAGGACCTTTTAAGTGGTATCGGAGCCATGGTCACCGTTTAATCAAGGCTTAACAACCTTTGGTGTTGAAATGGCTCAAATCAATCAAATTGGCAAGTCTCCATATTTTGATGGCACTAGCTATGATCATTGGAAGAGGAAGATGGCAAATCATTTGAGGACAATGAGTTCTGAGGTGTGGAATGTGACAGAGATAAAAATTGAGATAGCTAATCCCCAAGCTCCCACCGTGGCCGAGCAAGAGAAGCTCAAATACAATGTGCATGCCATCAATGCCTTGTACAATGCATTTGATCCAAAGATATTTGAGAGAATCAAAGATCTTGAGTTTGCCTTTGATATATGGAAGATATTGGAGGGTACATATGAGGGCACCAAATAAGTCAAGGGTGCCAAGCTATACAGTCTCAAGGACAAGTTTGCAAGCTTCAAGATGCAAGAAGATGAATCAATTGCTGAGATGTTCAATAGATTGCAAATAATTGTCAATGATCTCAAGAGCTTGGATGAGGATGTCAAGAACAAGGATTTCATATTCAAGTTTTTGCATTGCTTGCCTTCAAGATTTGAAATGCTAACTACCATACTCTTGAGAGAGGACATTGACACAAAGGACCCCAACCAAGTACTAGGTGAGGTGATCACTCATGACACCTACCGTGTGGAAAGGGAAGGGGAATAAGATGAGAAAGATAAGAAGAAGAAGAGCTTAGCATTCAAAGCAACCTCATCTAAAGGTAAGAGCAAGGTCAAGCAAGCTAAATCAAGTGAAGATGATGATGAAGATTCAAGTGACATTGATGATGAAGCCATGGCTCTTCTTGTTAGAAAATTTGGCAAGTTTATGAGGAAGAAAGGCTATGGTGCTAGAAAGAGAAGAGACAACTTCAAGAACAAAGGCTATGTGAGAAGATGCTACAAGTGCAAAATCAAAGATCATGTGATAGCAAATTGTCCTTACAATAGTGACAGTGATGAAGATGAGAAGAAGGAGAAGAAGGACAAGAAGGGAAAGAAAGAGAAGAAACTCTCACTCACTAAGAAGAAGGGTGGATCTTATGTGGTGACTTGGGATAGTGAGTCTTCTTCTGATGATAGTGATGATGAAGAGCAAAACAACATCAAGAAGAAAGCTTTTGCAAGTATTGCCATTAACAAGAAGCCTTCTCTATTTGATACTCCACCTACATGCTTGATGGCTAGGCCATCCAAGGTAAAATCTTATGATGAGAGTGATGATGATAATGAATGTGATGAAAATGAGGAATATTCTAATGAGGAACTCATGGACATGTTTGAGCAAGCTCACACTTGCTTTGAAACAAAGAGGAAAGAGTGCAAGGAATTGCGCAAGAAACTTAGTCTTCTTGGCAATCACTTGATGAGCTCAAGTCTACTCATGAGAGGCTAGAGGAAGCCCATGAGAAGCTTGACAAAGCTCACACTAAGCTTGAAGAAGCTCACTCTTCTCTCCTTGATCAAGTCAAGGTTGAGGATGTTGCCCCAACATGTGACATAGGAGTTACTTGTGATATTCTTGATGAATCTTTTTATAATCCTATTATTGTTGCTCCCACTAACCATTCATGCAGCTCATCCATAACTACTACTTCTACTATGAGTGACGGTTTCACATGTGATGCCTCACTAATGGTAGAGAATGAGACCTTGAAAAAGGAGGTCAATGAGCTCACTTGTGCCTTAGGCAATGCCTATGGTGGAGATGCCCGCTTGCTAAAGTGCTTGGGTAGCCAAAGATTTTCCCTTGCAAAAGAAGGAATTGGCTATACCCCCAAGAAAGGCGAGATGGCCTTTGCAACTCCCAAAACTAGTTTTGTGAGAAGCAATGGTCGATTTTGCAATAGATGCAAGCAAGTTGGGCACATAGAGCAACATTGCAAGAACAAGAGAGCTAATAATTTTGTATCCTCATTTATTTATGATTCTTGCTATGTTCTTTCCAAGGGTGCTAATGGTGTGAAGGCTAAGTTAATTGGTACACCTATTGTGGGCTCAAAGAAGAAAGCCATTTGGGTGCCCAAGAACCTAGTAACTAACCTTGGAGGACCCAAAAAGATTTGGGTACCATCAAAAAGTAGATGATCATTTGTAGGTACCATTGGCATTGGAGACTTGGTTCAAGTGATATTTATTATGTTGATTATATGATTGATCAAAGTATTGAAAAGTGATAATCATTATCCCAATGCCATGACAACAAGTGAAGTCCAAAAGTGCTACAACATACAAGTGTTATGTTTCAAGTTGTGGTGATTTATTGAATTACTTGGTTGCTTGCAAATATTGAAATAGAAGATTGCTAATGGATGATCATGAGCTACTAAGGTATATTTCTTGTTGATCATATTCATTTGGGTGCATATGAGTTGACTGAATTGGAAATATGCATATGTTGTTTGTTATAAGATGATTGAATGGATAA
Organism: Coix lacryma-jobi var. lacryma-jobi; assembly: GCA_009763385.1. Lineage (NCBI taxonomy): Eukaryota > Viridiplantae > Streptophyta > Magnoliopsida > Poales > Poaceae > Coix > Coix lacryma-jobi. Next base: position 89,362,590 of record CM019822.1, on the reverse strand, counting down.
ATTGTTTAGTGATCAAGTTTGAGTTAGATTGATTGGATATATTCACAAGATGACTTTTAGTAAGTGGGTTGAATGGACATATGTCTTGTATTGGTATTCAAGCAAATTGATTTCAGATTTGGTTCAATGAGGAAAAATAGCACAAGTGATGAAATCTGTCCTATATCACAAAATCTGAGCTAGCTGTGATAATAACTATGTTTGAGTGATCAAATCTATTTAGATTGGCTTAAAATCTAGTATGCATGCTCTAATACTATGATACTAGTTGCTGTACAAATTTCATGATCATTGGATAAGTGATACTTTGGTTTTGGAGTGGATCTTATCAACACAAGTGCAGCAATTTTCAGCATGTAGCAGTGTGAGAAGATATGAAATCTGGTAGCAATCTATAAATTCAATGAAACTCAAATTTTTACAGCTACTAGATAGAAGACATATTGAAGCACATCTCCACAAAATTTCATGGGTATTGGATATATATTTTGGGAGATATGATTTTTTCACTCAGAGGTACAAAATCTGCCACAAAAACTGCAAATCTATGGAATTTTGGAATTCAATTGATTGAAAGGCCCTTAAGTTGGAATCATGTTTATAAGTGTTTGAGGGACCTAACTTTGCTTTTAAATTGATCTAGAAGCAATCAAGAGTTTGATCAAGATAAGCAAGCAACACCCAAAAGAGAGCTAGTCATGATAATTCAAGTGGTATTCTCATATGGTGCTCTCATGCAAGAAATGAAGAAATAAATAAGCAAGCCAACCACAACAACAAGATAGTGCACTTGATCTTTAGTGGTTTCATTTCATATGGGTGAAGAATTGTTCTATCGATTCGTATCTATCAAGTGGTATTCACCAAGCTACATAATGGACTTCACATTGCTATTTTAGAGTTATTATTGGAATCATATTGACTACCCTCTATTCCAAGATAGCAAAGGTATCATTGTTTGTCATATGCATACATACATTGCTTAGGACTTGTTTAGAGCATATAGACATCCAAAAATAGTGACTAGGAGCATTCATGAAAATGAAATGTTTTAGAGCACATATGATGCCACTATTGCTTCTATGTTTGATATGAACTAGTGGCTACATATGACTTATTCATGAGCATGTAAACCTAGTGGTTAATCTAGTTAAATGAGCAAGAAAGGATCTAATTCAACATTGACAAGACAACCATTGCAAGATGTGTGAAGAAGCTTGTCATTGGTTTAAACTGAATTAGGTTACTTATGCAAGTTTGCTAGTTTAAACCATAAGAGAAGAAAGTTCATGGAAACAATCTAGTTGAAGAAGAAGATAGAAATGCAAATGGATATCAAGCTCAACATTCAAAAGTGGTATCTAGACTTGCATCTTATGATACAACCTTTCATATATGTGCTATTATCAAGTGGTATTACATGTGGTGTCGTCTAAATCAAGCTTATAAGTGGCATCCAATAACTTCAAGTGATCCTCAACTTTAAGTGATCAAATCAAGAAAGCATCCATCATCTAGTGCTCAAGTTCATCAAGTGCTATGACCCATGCTTGGACATAGGGGGAGATGCCCCATCTATTAGTATCAAGGTCAAAGATCCTACAAATGGTCTCATTTCAACATAAGTGGTTGTGTCCATCAAAAATACAATATTCAAGCATCAACCATCTACCCCTAGTAGCACCCTTTGTGCAAAATATGTATACCTTTTGTGGTTATTGATGACAAAGGGGGAGAGAGTGCTACAAAGATATTGAAATTGGGGGAGTTTGCCTGGTATGGACATGGACTGAGGATCAAAATTGATGAATGCAAAGGGGATCAAAAATTATTGGACAAGAGAAACACACAAGCACACAAGTAGGGGGAGCAAGCTCATAAACTTGTTTGTTGCATTTGATATGTGCATATCCATATGTTTGCTTGCATTTGCACAAGTTTTAAATTTGATAGACATGCTTGTGTGGTGTATGCTAGTATTAGAACTTGAATGACAATTGAAAAACTAGCATGCATAGGTTGATAGCTAGATATATTATTTTCACATGTAGTACTAGAACCTTGCTTGTAATGTTAATCTCATGAGGTATCTAGTGTCTGTGATGTATCTAGTTTATCATGGTGCTAAGGAAGGTTATAAATTTGCACTTCGATTGGTATCACGCTTCAAAGGTCCATTCTCTACACCTTAGCATCATTTGGTAGTCACTACTCTCCTACAATTTTTTTTCTATGCATATGTGAAAGCTTCAATCCAAACATGACTAGCACATATGTAGAGGGAGCTAATACTACCAAATCGGGTTTGTGAAACTTGTCCAATTTACTTCTTATGAATAAAATGCTTGGGCAAGCAACATAAATCCAAACCAAGTTAATAGCTTGCACTTGTGTATGTTATTAGCTTGGAATTTTAAATTCAATTCCTATCTTTGTAAGGGTTGTCATCAATTACCAAAAAGGGGGACATTGAAAGCCATATGTTTGGTTTTGGTAATTGAGACAATCATGTGGACTAACTTTTATCCTAGTGTTGTGGATGAGATAGTTATGTTCACATCTAAGATTGAGCAAGGATGACACACATGGTGTGATGACCACAAATTATTGATCAAGCGCTCATTTCTTGGAGAGAAGAAAGAGAAAAACAAAATCCTATGGGCTCAAGGCGAAGGTATAAAAATAGGATATTTGTTTTGCCGGTCAAGACGCAATAGAGTGTGTGATCAGATTTTAGATAGATAACCGTACTATAAAGAGGGGAAATCTTTAATTACAATGGTTATCTAGTGCCACTAAGTGTGAGTCTCATTTGCATTTTTATTGCGCTTAGTGGCGTGGTGAGATTGATGAGAAAGCCCAAGAATTTTCTTTGTAAAAGCTATCTCAAGTGCTAAATTTGATTTGGTGCTTGTGGGAAGAGATAACACTTAAAAGGGTTTAAAAAGGAGAAGAAAGTTGGCTGTGGTCGGAAATTCCAGCTTAGCTCGTTGATATTCCAGAAAGGGGTTCTCTGTTGTTCTAACACATTGATCCGAAAAATGGTGCGGCCCGAACTGGAATTTTCAGTGCGAGTTTGACAACGATCGGGAGAGACGCTCCCACCATGGAAATTCCAGGGCGCGCCGCCTGGAATTTCCAGTGCGGGTTTGGTACAAAGGCAACGGTCGGGAGACGCTCCCACCCTGGAAACTCCAGGGCGCGCCGTCTGGAATTTCCAGTGCGAGATTGGGTTGTTGCTGAGCAACGGTCGGGAGAGGGGAGGTGATGAGGGACGGCCCGATCTTCCGTGAGGTAGCTGGTAAGTTCGATTGGTGGAGATCTCGACGTTAGAGATCCGGCTTCAAATCAGACACGATTCGAACCCTGCAACCGTTACACCACTGCCCCGTTGGTTATCAACCAAGCACAACTTGATTGACCTCGCCAAGAAGGCTAATCCTGCAAGCGAATCGAAGAACACAAGCAAGAAGGTTAAAACACGCAATCTAAAATTGCAGATATGAATTGATATGAATTTCAATATAGGGTTCAAGAACTCGGTTCCAAAGGACTAATCGACATAGTGGAGGAGATCAAGAACGGGGGCCCTGGATCACTGTAAAAGGATTCGACACCACAGTTACAATGAACGATTCAGTTCCTCGATGGAAAACTAAACTCTAAACAAAACCCAAGACCTAACGATGACGACAGCGGCTAATTATAGGGTTTAGAACATCATCTATGCTGGATGCGCCCCCTAATGGGCTCTAAGACGATACACGGCCCAACGGACCAAAATACGGTGACGCAGCACCCTGGCAGATTCTGGACGCTGACTTGTTTTGATGATTCCCGTTGACTCCGGACGTATTTTGGCGTTATTCCAAAGCCATTGGTTAGCTTATCAAATTATCTTTCCAAGCATGTCTGGTTCGTCAAAAACGGAGTCCGTATGCGTCCGGGGAGTTGATTTTACCTGGGACTGCTCCTGAATTCCGAGGGTGACGTGGAAGCTGAGTTGGAGACGGATTGCAACTTGGGGAAGACCATGGTGTCGGTGTGTCCAGCGTGGCGATGTCCTCATCAGGAGGTGGCTGGCTGGGTGGATAAGGTCTTCCCCTCTCCTCTGTTCTTACTCTCCCTCTCCCCATTCTTCACATTGCAAAAATTTTGAGAGCTCCATTCTTCCCTCTCTCTCACTCCATTGATTTGAGGTGCAAGCAAGTGAGAGAGCAAGCTCCATAGATCGATTTGAGAGCTCCAAGAGGATCTCCTCCCTTTCCTCTCCATTTCCATGGTGGATGCTTGTTCATGAGAGGATTTGGGAAAACCTAGGTGCATGCATTTGTGATTTAATTTCTTGGCACTAGGTGATTGTTGATTTCCTATTACTCTTGGTGATTGCCGTCACCTAGACGGTTGGTGATTTGTGATTGGTGAGGGGATTTGATGATTGTATCCGCCCCCAATCAAGGATTTGTAAGGGGTTCTGGACCTTGTCCCCGCGGGAGATCGCAAAAGGTACTTTAGTGGATTGCTCGTGTCATTGAGCTACCCTCACTTGTGAGTGGGTTCTTGCGGCGCTCATTTGTTGAGCTAGGTTTGTGAAACACCTATTAGCCGCCGAACCACCAAGTGTGTGGTCGACACAATGGGGAGTAGCGTGTCGGCAAGCACGTGAACCTTGGGAGAAAATTCGTGTGTTAATTCTCTATTTGGATATCTCCCGGTATTTACTTGGCATTTATATAGCGATTAATTGTCTCTTGCCGGTGGTGGTAAATATTCCTATCACTTGTATTACATTCTTATATACTTGTGTAGTGATAGTTATATTTATTAGTAGTTGCTCTCTTGTGTAGTATAGCTTTAGTTAGCTAGCTTAGCTCTTTTTAAGAAATAGTTATTTCTTGCTAGCTCAATAGTTAGAGAGTAGAAACTTAGCCTTTGTGTGTGCATATAGATTATAAATAACTAGAATTGTGATATAGGTGGCTTGCATTTGACATAGAGCTAGAGAAAACCCGCTTTATCGCCATATTGTTGTCTAACCAAGTTTTGCTCTAGTGCTTTGTAGAATTTTTAATTAGGCTATTCACCCCCCTCTAGCCATTTAGGACCTTTTAGGGGCGCCTCTCTTATTTATAGCCTAAGTACAATAGTCCCCTTCTACCCCTAGATACAAGAGCGAAGCGGCCAACCCTAGGGGTATCCCGGTCCAACTCTGAAGAGTCGCGATCCAACGGTCACACGCCTTCCTCATCCTTAGCTTCGTCTCGATGCAAGCCTTAGGATGCCGCCACGTGCCGTCCTGTCGGCCGCCGCGCCTTCCTCGTGGATAGCTTCGCCGCCGCGCCAGCCTCTCCACGCCGCCACGCGTCGACCGTCCTTTTTGGACCTCCCCGGTTTTGAGGCTGAAACCGGGAAACCTGTCCTCCGGCTGAGTTTTGTGGCCCAAACTCAGAAACCCGCGAGCCCAGGTTTTGAGGCCCAAACCTGGAACCGTCCTTGCCGAGTTTTGAGGCCCAAACTCAGAAACCCGCCACCCCGAGTTTTGTGGCCCAAACTCGGAAACTATCGAGTGTAGTTTTTTGAGGCTCAACTACCAAACCCGCACCGTAGACGAGATGTGGTTCTCACACCCCGACCATCAGCACCGATGCCGATGCATGTCCAGCCTCTACGCCGGGCACAGTGCATTTGCCTTCCTTCTCGGCCTCCCGCCAAGTGTCACGACGCCATCACCTTCCTCCCGACTAGGCCGATGCGCCACACATCCCCATGTGCTCTTGCTCATCGATGCCACGTGCCAGCTACCACAGCTGGTCCTCAGGTCTCTCGGTCCGTCGGTCCAAGCCCGTCCATCGGTCCAAGCCTCACGTCCGCCCTTCACCGCTCTCGGTTCGTCGACACGACACGTCTCTACTTGACCTTCACCTCACCTTCGACCACTGTCTCCGAGCTCCACACCTGCACATCAACACAGCCAAGAGACATGTTGCCTCTCACCCCTTCCGGTGAGCCTGTTGACCGATCGCTCGTCACTCAGGAAGGGAACCACAAGGGCACATATCAACCTTGTGTTCGCACAGATTATATACCCGCACTTCACCGGATGTAGACCCAGTTTTATATCGAACCCAAAGGAACATGGTGATTGTCTTAAGTCTATTGCTTAAACCCTAGTGATTGTCTTAAGTCTATTGCTTAAACCCTAAGCACTAACAAAGATAGGAACACTAAAGATAAAGGGGATAACTAGGGTTACCAGCTCTAACCTCAGAAAGCTATGCGATTATTATTCCACTGTGGATTACATTGGGAGACCACATCCAGAGTATGGCTGTTCCCAAGTAACATACTCCTGCTAGTCCTATAGACGGAAGGTGGATTATGAAAGATTCAACAGGCCTATAAGAGTCACACACGCGAGCTACCACCGGTCCGGAATATAGGGTACACTATGCAAGTAACCGAGTCTAAGCACCACGCTTACATGACGACTACTCCTCTAATCCCTAGCTACTTGAATTAGAGTACTCTAATTAGAGTTAGTACTCTAATTAGAGTTGCAAGCCATAAGAATAATAAGAATAAGAACGCTTACTGATAATTAGAAGATGATGACCGAAGAATATCCTGATCCAAGCTCTTGACGAACTTGAATCCGCAGGTACAAGTTGAAGAAGTAGATCCGACAGGTCGGAGCTCCTTCTAATCCTCCTCTAATACCTCTCTCTCTCTCTCTCTTCTAATTCTAATCTTTGGATAACTCTCTACAACTAGATTAACTAGAACTAGAACTAGATCTAAATCAACTAGAGGGATCTCTACTTCTACTTGAAGACCTAAAGTTGGATATGTAAATGAACAATGAAGATGAAGATGGAGATGCCTCCCCAGGGGGGTCTGGGTCTGGTTTTATAGCCCCTAAGGATGAACCGCAGCCCTCGGATCAAACCGACCTTGAACAAGGGTTGAGATGCGTCGAGGAGATCGATTAGGGCACGCTCCGCGAAGATGGGCCGAGAAGGGTTCTGGCCCAGGCCGACCGGCCTGGGGTGGGGCCGGCCGGCCCCTCCTGTCAGCCAACTCTCCCCTCCTTCGACGTGGTGTCTTCTGGAACCTCCCTTGTTGCCCTAATGCGACTTGCCATCTGTTTGCGCTATCCATCGTGTTGGAGTAGGACTCTACCTCTTTCCATCTGCTGGAAAACTCCGTGGAAAATAGTAATTCACCAAAGCTGTGGAATCTGTCAGTTTAGCCCCTGAATTATGTTGCTTGGTGGTCACTCCAGGTTGTTCTAGAAGCTTCCAAGTCGTATCCAACAAGGACTCTCTCATCGGGACTCCAAATGTAGCAAACCATATGTCTGTTTCGATCATCTCGACGAGCCCTTCGCAATGGTATGCTCTGTTTCATCACTTGAGATACTTTTATATAGTGAAATATTGATAACCCTGCAAAACAAGTGAGAATAACACAACTCGTGGAACTTGTTAGAATCAAACCCTACAACTATGCTTTATGGTTCATTTCATATCATTCTATGTATTAGTTGATGGTATAATATTGATTGTAAGGACCGTCAACAAGTTCCCTCAAGCTTACCCTTTGCTAGTCCCTTAGCAAAATCAAAACTTAACAATGGATCAGGAGTTGCTGCGATATTTTCACTTCCAACAAGTATACCTGCTGTTAAACAAAAGTTCTCCGGAATATATCATGTTATTCTTCATGGAGCTTATTAGTTTTACCTCAGATCTCGAGTAATTGAAAGATAGAACGATCAAATGAAGCACCATATCTCTAGCTCTTTTACTTCACCTTTATCCCATAGTTTTAATTAATTTTTGAAGCCTTTAATACATGTGTTGTCAAATTAAACAATGGATCCAAAGAGAAAGTCAACCAACCATTGAATCATGAAGTGCATGTGTATGGAAAATGGAGTCGGATGCTCTTCTGTTTATCAGAGACATATGGCTATTAGGCTAATTCTACTATCGGGCACGTGCCCATTTTTTTTCTGGTATATATTTTTTTCTTTCGAGGTTCCGGACACTTGTCCCTTTTTATTTCCTCGGATTTTTTTTCTCTTTTTTTCTTTTTTTTAATAGCCACATATTCCAACAAACTTCTGAGAGGATAGCAACAGATAATTATGAGCATTTATGCGAAAGATGGATAAAATGTGTAAGTGATCTCAATTCAATGGCATGATAACTTCTCATAGGGTCAACAAAGCTTAATTCGATGCGTCTGTCGTGCTCTAAGAAATAGACGAATCATATACTACATACCCGCATATCCTATGTGGGTACAGTGAGAGTGGCATAACTAGTATGTTGCGATTTTTTATCCCTAAAAATAAACGATAATCCGCCTTTCCATAAGAAAGGCTCTTTTCTTTGTCTTTTCTTTGTAAGATAAAGAATCAGAGAGATATGGATTAGAAATCAATTTCCACGTTTCTCTTTATCCTTTATTTCTATGAATGAAAATTTATTAGTTGAGAAAATTTTAGCATTGATTCCTATATGTTTAGGAGAAAAACCTTATCCATTAAGAGATGGAACTTCAAGAGCAGCTAGGTCTAGAGGGAAGTTGTGAGCATTACGTTTGTGCATTACCTCCATACCAAGATTAGCAAGGTTGATGATATCAGCCCAAGTATTAATAACGCGACCTTGGCTATCAACTACAGATTGGTTGAAATTGAAACCATTTAGGTTGAATGCCATAGTACTGATACCTAAAGCAGTGAACCAGATCCCTACTACAGGCCAAGCAGCCAAGAGTGCTTATAAATTATTATGGCTTTACCCCTTTCATAGAAAGGAGATAAAACGAGAAATCTTTGCTATCCAATCTTTTTAGAATATCATAAAGTTGAAGTGGCAGAATTTTTTCTAGGACTGTTTTATCAATTCATTTTTATTCTATTTCGACCCCTGCTAAATTCGAACTTTCGTCGAAATCATCTCTATTCATATGTATGAAATACATATATGAAATACGTATGTGGAGTTCCCTAGAATTTCATGTGATTCAGTAAACAGAATATGGATTCCATGATTGCTAGATTGATCCGTAGGGATTTATGAAGAGTCAGCTGATAATGGATTTTTTCTTCGAATTTTCTTATACCATGAACTAATCCCTTGGCTTACTAACATATAATATAAGTTATACATTTGTATTTCATTAGGGTTAATGGAAATACAATGTAATTAGATAGAAAAAGGAAATAAAATAGGGACTTTTGTTGGATTGGCACGATATAAATGCAGCAAAAAAATAGGACTAAGAAAGAGGCAAATTGTGTCTAAATAATTAAGGGGTACTAAGGACCCTCTCCTACTTTTTTATTCATTTAGTTCTTCAATTAACTCAAAGTTCTTTCTTTATCTTTAAAGAATTCTGCCTTCCTTAAAATACCATAAACTGTCCTTGTAGGTTGAGCACCTTTTTCAAGGAAATAGAGAATAGCTGGAACATTTAAACAAGTTTGATTCTTTATTGGATCATAAAAACCTACTTTTCGAAGATCTCTTCCTTCTCTTCGAGATCATTTGCCCAATGGATACAATCTGCTCATGGTAAGACGACATATGGGTTCGATATACTCTTATCTTCAACGAATGGCCCCGCTTTCAATGCAGGTCGAAACATATGGTTGCCCGGATGGTTGAATGTTGTTAATGAGAATAGTAATTCGCTTTTCTTAACAATAGGACCTGGGGATTTCTTGGTTCATCATGCTATTGCTCTAGGTTTGCATACAACTACATTGATTTTAGTAAAGGGTGCTTTAGATGCACGCGGTTCCAAATTAATGCCGGATAAAAAAGATTTCGGGTATAGTTTTCCTTGCGACGGCCCAGGGCACGGCGGTACTTGTGATATTTCGGCTTGGGACGCGTTTTATTTGGCAGTTTTCTGGATGTTAAATACCATTGGATGGGTTACTTTTTATTGGCATTGGAAACACATTACATTATGGCAGGGCAACGTTTCACAATTTAATGAATCCTCCACTTATTTGATGGGATGGTTAAGAGATTACCTATGGTTAAACTCTTCACAACTTATTAACGGATATAATCCTTTTGGGATGAATAGTTTATCAGTATGGGCTTGGATGTTCTTATTTGGACATCTTGTTTGGGCTACAGGATTTATGTTCTTAATTTCCTGGCGTGGATATTGGCACAACCCTAAACCCTAAACCCTAAACCCTAATCTCTTAGCAAAAAATCTGACCCCCGGATTTTCTCATAAATAAATGTACGAAATAAATCCAATTTAAATTTATAAGAAAAAAATTCCAATTTTTTTTTTGATTTTTACTCCTCACGCCCAGGATTAGGTCCTAGGTCATTAGATAAGAATCCAAAGATAAAGAGGGAAACAAAGAAGATCACTACTGTATAAACAAAAAGTTTGAGAGTAAGCATTACATAATCTCCAAAAATTTTTAGTTAAGGAATAGATTACCCATTTTTCCTTACCACACGGATCCACTAGGATGGGTTTTCTTTATTTTGACACCTAAAAATGCAAACCACTCAATGCAATTATTAGTCATATTCATATTTAGAAATCTTCGGAACTTTAGTGTTGTTTAGAACAAGATAATAGCAGCTTAGATTATCACATGTCATATCCCAATTACTTAGACCTTAGATCAAGTATTTGCCAACCATGCATTTAATTTTATTTTAAGACATCATTATTAATTAGGAGAACTCATGCTTTGAAGGCTAGGTACTTGAAAGAAATTAGATAGAGCAACTATTCATCATTTCCATGCAAAAGATTAGAGAGAGAGTTCTTCTTTTGTCATCAACTTCTTAAAACAAACTAGACACACTATTTTATTTTAATCTAACACACTTTAAGATATAAAATAAAAGCTAATAATAATAATAATAATAATAATAATAATAATAATAAAGACATACCTGAATCGTGAAGATAACGGGGGTGCGTCTCCCCCAAGCTGGTTCTAGCGTTGAGCCTTCATGTGCCTTTTTTTTAATTAATGGTGAGCCTTCATGCGCTGTAACACCCCGGTGTTTAATTAATTAAAATTAAATAGAATTTAATAAAAAAATGACCAAAATCCTAGATGGAGGAAAAATTCTAACCAGATGTTTGTTGCACTCATGTTGTTGTATATTTTTTTTGTTGGGTGAAAAAGAATTTTTGTTAAACCCGAATAGGGCGAATCGAATTTATTCTATTTCGGAATTAAATAAAAAGCTTATTAAAAGTTGGTAAAGACTTTATGTTGACCGACCGTGTGTTTGTCACTCCGCACGGCCTGCTACATCCATCCATCATCTATTGACGATCGGAAGGACGGAGATGGGTCACACGTCGTTCCACTTCCTCTCGTCTCCATTTCTCAATCTAGGGACTCTCTCTCTCTTCCTCCCATCGGTGATTTTCTCCACAACCCCCGTTAGTTCCTGGTCGCCAACCGCCGGTACCACGCGCTCGCCGCCGCTCGCTGATGTCGCTCGTCGCCCGCCCCAACATCAGCAAGCAACCAGATGCCTAGGGCGAATTTCAGCAGTCCTGCTCGGCTGCTCCGCCTACCGGCTGCCGGCTCCACCTTCCAGCCACTGACGGGGGCGCTTGCTGGTTGGGGGAGCGGTCGGAGGCCCACCACCGGCCGAGGGACTGGATCTCCCTTCGTCCTCCATGGATCCAACACTGAAGGTCCTCAACTAGTGTCGTCGGGGCACGGTGCTAGTGGCTAGCGTAGTGTTAGGAATTCATATGGCACCAGATCTAGAAAAGGATTTTTGAATTGTGTTGCAGGTGGTGAGGTCCAGGACAAGGGCCGATGACCTTTCCAGTGAGATGCTTTTGGAGGAGCAGATTGTCGGTGAGTTCATTTATGCTTTTGCAATTAATTCCATTCATCTACCTAAAGTCATTTCCGGTTCATGAGATTTCCCCGCTTTTTGATCTAGCGTGATTGGACTGGGAAATGGGCTCCTTGATGTTAGAGGGATCTGCTACTCATTGTTTGGGATCGATTTTCTTTTCCATGGTGCGAGCTCCTGTCAGGTGAGGTCGAGCTCAACCATCTCCACTACAAGAGTGATTTCTACCTCCAGCTTCCTCAATCAGTATATTCATGTGATGCAGAAGGTAGTAGTAGATTGGAGAAAATTCTATTGTTGCTTATCTGATTTATTTTAGTACATAACTCTTTGAAATTATTAGGATGTGTGTAGGTACGTGATACAGCTTTGCTTCTCCAATTGACATGATTTTTTTTTTATCTAAAAACCTTATAGATTTGTTGCAGAATAATTTTGCATGACATATAGTATTTGGAGCTAGAGTATTGATAGCAATTTTTATAAAGTCTAGGATATTCTTTCTTCTTAGGAAATTAACTTTATAAAAATGGTTGCTATATTATATTGGACAGCAGATACATTCATTTGCTCGCTATTTTATTCAGGGCACACTTTAAAGATGTCCAGATTAGAGAGCACCAAAAATATACATATTATACGGTGAAAACAACCTAGAGGAGTTTGTTGACCATGTTGAGCTCATCTGAACCAAATACACTCGAAAAAAAAGGCTACAGACTAACTTTGGCTTGAGTTCCATTGATTCAGATACATATTATACTGCCTGCAATCAGATTGGTCGGGCTTTCACTGCAAAATGAACCTCCACTTAGTCGTCGTACCCTGTGCTCGCATTTGACACGGCAGCCGCTTGATCCCAGCTACTATCGTTATTTCTGCGTCGCCTGCACAGCCTGGTGGCGGCGGCACGATCAATCTGCTTGCTTCTTCCTCTCCTTTCCAGTTGCTCTAGCTCGACCGGGGGCCACCAAAACAAAACAAGCAGAGGAGGACGTCGGGCCAGGCAGGGGAGGACGTCGAACAAGGCTTCAGTTAGCTTTAACATCGTCCACGCCCCAAGATGCACCAGCTCACAGTACAACCTATAATGGTTCTATTGACCAGCAGCTAGAGCCATCTTACCTTCAAACGTGAGCCACATGCAGCAGCCATCCTACCTTCACTAGTAAATAAGCTCCAATGGCTTTACGGTATATTAGATGCCCATGTATATTCTGTGGCAGCCGGACTACTGACGGAGCCATTAGTTACGATAGTCATTCTGAATCTGCTACGTCTTATTCCTAAAGTCTGAAACTGAATTGCCTGTTTGTGTTCTCTACAGGTGAAACTGAATGGAGCTGATAATTTGGTCAGAGCATATGGGTACCCCTAGGCCAAGCTATTAGTTACTTAATTTGCCCTATGTAAAATAAAAGAAAATAGTGGTTAGATCATAGAAAAATAAGTCCTACTTAGACATTAGAGATGTTAAGGTTTTGAATTAATGATAGCCATACATGTCGTGAATGATTTGAAAAGATCAAAGTCGATAGAAAATTGCATATTTTGGACAGAACGTGTGAGAAGTTCAGAACCCTTTTAACCCGCTTTCTTTTCTGAAATAGTGCTATCCATTACAAGGCTTCGTGTTACATATTGATTTGAAGCTATTACACCTCATATAAATGGTTTAATCGACTCATGTTCTTTTCCACATATGTATTTTTGTCATAATGCCTGGATTGACTACAGGGAGGGAGAAATAACATTTTGCTGGGAGTTATGAACAATGTTTTATTCTCCAATTTGCTTGGAGGTTTTATGGTTACAAACCTATATACTTTCTTCTATTTTGAAGACAGAAAAACATGTCCGGTTGTTGGTATTACCTTTTTTGTACCATATAATGATCTAAAATGATGGCTTCAGAAAATGTAAATGGTAGTTGCCCATATACCATATGTCTAAGTGTCACGCACACCAAAAAAATTATGTTCTTTTTATTGATAGGCATAGCCATTCTACAGGCCTGGCAAAAGCGTCTGCCATACTTAGTTGCCGTCTGTGAGGGAGGTTTGGAAGAATGGTTGTAGTTTGACTGTTTGAGAAACCATATCAATGCCTCTGTTGCCTCTTGAGCTCGAATTTTATTCATCTATATGTGTGTTGTCTAGCTACGAACCTGTGCTTTGCTCTCATGTGAAGAGAAGGCAGGATGATGCAACAGGGTTTTTTGTGCTGTCAGTCCAATAAAATTTACATGGACCTTCTGGCTCTTTTTTTTATTGCTACCAACAACAGTTCACTGGACCGAAATTGTTGTGCTTATGATCATTCCTTACTCTCAGCTAAGATTTAATTATTTTTATTCATTAGCTAGCTGTTGTAACTCAGCCGGCACCTCTTTTAGTTTCAGTCAGTGTTATGAATTTCATGATACAGTGATGTACCTTTTAAGCATCATGTCATGCATGTTTTTTGCTTGCCATCATGCGTTAGTAATCTGGTGCTAGTTTTCTCTACTCCTTTTTTTTTATTATATATCCCTCTTTAATTTTCAAGTGTTATTCTACGCTCTAAGTGTCTTTTAATCATGCGCAGATGACATGGGAAAGCCTAAGAATCCATTTCTCGAGTGGGGAAGCCCAAATTAGGGGGTGTTGACTAATGCAGGTGATATATTGTTGCTCACATATCATTTTTTTCTTTTTTCTATGGTTATGTTGTCATTAAACTAGTCTGCTTTTTGTACAAAACTAGTTTTTGACATCATCACCTTGTTTATGTTTGATCTTTTTTTTTGGGGGGGTGGGGGGTGGGGTTGTAGGTTGCAAATGAACATAGACACAATACTTGCTTTTTCAGAATACATAAATTGCCTATTTAGAAACACATTGTTGCCTAACAATTGACACTTAAATTGCCAAAGAAAATACAATCCATTACAATATTAGCAACAACAACCTGCTCAGCACCAATAGAGGCAGTTATATATTATTTGGACAACATTTTAAATGTTATTGTTAAGTAGTTTTTTGAACATTTCGTGTGTTATGTGATAGACTATCTTTTTTCCTAGAACTTAGTCTTTCCTAAATCATTGCAGATAAATTCAGAAGTCAAATGTATTAAGTTCCAATCTATTAACAAACTTAGTTTTTTTTAATCAAATAAACAATTGTGGTTTATGGCTCAAAACTCCATTTTGCTTATTTCTGTGTACACTCTTGGAGAAGTGTAACTTGGTTGACATGCAAATCTCATACTTATCCTCTCTCTTTGTGTTGCTTAGTCTATTTTCCTTTTTTTATGTCTTTTTTCTTTTTGTCTTGCTAGGTTCTTTATGTTTTTGCGATGTAGTAGCAGCACCAATGATAACTAGATTAGTTGGGGTATCATGAATTTTATTTGAGATACCGCTAATTGAGGTGACTACATGTGCATTGATTAGTTACTTAACTTCACTGGGAATAGGCAACTGAATGTACTTTGATCGAGCAATATTATGGTAAGATCAAGGCAAAATAATACAAATTATTAGGTAATTTTAACATTATTTTTCTATAATATTTCTGTTTTTTTGTCCTTATACATTGAAGGTTCTAGGTTATCTAGCAGGGAAAGCTCAAGTACAAAGCACAAAGTAGGTATGATGTCTGCAATATGTACATATATGGTCAGAGTATATTTTATGCCTCTTATCCTAAATAGATACTCGATTACTTTCATATAGGTAACTTATACTAAATCAATAAGCAAATTATTCAAATTATCTAAGCATTTTTATGTTCTAGGTTTTAGTATTTGTTTTCATGTGTTCTAATTATTAGCCATTTTCTTCTTTATGGGAACAGTGAATTAAAATTTAAATATGCTTCAACCTGTAGGGCTTACAAATTGTGATGTTTCTATACAGAAACAAATTAAAGAAGGATTGGTTGTCAAGCTCAAATTGCGACCTACGAGGTGGAGGTCTGGTTCTAGACACATGGCTAGGTACACCCTATCATTTAAACAACCCTTTTTGTTTCCTCCATATTAGGCAAGACATGTCAGAGTAGTGTGACTTTTGGTTATAAACATAGCGATGCACTAGACAAAACTATATACTTGTTTAGGCAATAAAATGATTTTTAAACAGGCAATACTATGGTAATAGACATGCAAAATAATATGGCTTTATAAACTTGTTTGAATGAGAAAATAGTGTACTGAATTATGCAAAATAATTCGGTTTTATGAGCTCAATGTACCATATTGCTAGTACCTTGTTTTCTAATTATGCAGTCCTAAATCATGCCTTTTGCTACTTCAGATTAAAATTATATATTTTGATTATATAATTGTGCAGTTCTCTTGCCTCAAAATAATGTTTTTTTGTATGATTTGTTTTTTCAGGTTTTGCATGAAGAGAAGTAATTTTTCTTTTTTTTTTTATCAGAGTTGAATGATGCTTTTTTGCTCTAGATTTATATGCAGGTAGCACATTATTATTATAAAACCTAATTTGCATATTAGGATGACAAAATTTGTATTAACACGAGATATACAATATGTATTTATGCAGATTTTATATAATTATGTTGCTTCATTTTTCTGCTGCACTACAAAATATGTTACATGAATGACTAGTACTTGACACTCCACGTACAAAAAGCAAGCAGCGGTACAAAATATCTTGCATGACTCACTACTACTTGACACTCATGCAAAAAGCAAGCAGCGGCAGCAGTTTTTGCCAGAAAAGGAAAGAAACAGTAAATTATTTTTTGTTAGCCAAAAATAGAGCGGCCATGCAAACAATCTATATCACGGCCGGCCGTAATATAGCTGCATCCTTAAAAGTTTACAAAATCAAACTCAAACTTTATTTTCAAAAACTAGGAGAAAAGTTTTCAAAGCTCTGCAAATTTATTTAATTTCAAAACTGAGTTTGTTTTTGATTTAAAGAAAGTTTGCAAAGTTCGAAAATCTGAAAAAGAAAAACAAAGAAAGGAAGGCAACTGGGCTCTCCCTCCCACCAATTTTCCAGCCGGCCCACCGCAGCAGCGCGCACCGCACCCTCCCGCACAGCCCGCCCACCTTCCTCTCCTCTCTATATGACATCCCGGCCCGAAAGATCTTTTCCCTCTAGTCGCTGACGTGTGAGACCCACTCGTCAGTTTCCCCTTCAACCTCCCCACCGAGTTTCCCGTGCAAACAGCTCACGCCCTTCCGGCCTTCCCCTCATCCTCCCTGTTCTCCCCAGATCGATCTACACACGCGCCGTCACCTCCTCCTCTGCCTACTTAAGTCGTTCCCAAGGTTTTCCCGCACGTATTCTCCCCCACCTAACCCTACGCAAACTGTCCTCTTCTACGCCCCAACAGGAAGCGCCGCCGTCACCATTGCTGGCAACACGAGCACCGCGCTAGCCCCACTGCTCACGCCTCGACCTTCCGAGGAGTTTCGGGGCGCCTCTCTGCCTCACCACCGCCGTATCGTTCTTCACCGCGCCGTCGCTCGCATCACGTCACCGCGGTCAAGGCCTACCGAAGAAGACAGCACCGCCACCGCCATCGCAGGCTTTCGGTTGAGCCCTGATCCTCCTCTCCAGCCCGAGATAGGCGTCAAGGAAACCATCACGCGAATCTGGTGAGCTCCGCAATCCTTCCCATCCTCTCTGTCTCTCGCCAACCCTAGCTCGGACCCGAAGACCTCCTGCGAGCTCACCAATGGCGCCACGACCCCGCGCCCCTCCTGCACCAAGCCAGCAGCAGCGTCGCGAGTAGCACCGCCGCTGTCTCTGTTCACTGCGCCGGTGACCTCTGCCGCTCCTTCATCCCTTCATGTTGCTGCACGGTGAGCGACTCCATCTCCCCGTACTCCTTCCTACTTCCTCGATCGAAACTAAACAAAGTTGTCTTGGGCCTTTCCCTTCCCCCAGCCAAGCACCGTCGCCCACGGCCTAGACGGCCGCTCGCATCATCATTGCAGCAGTCCCAGGCTCCAACGACCTTGGCTCTGGACATAGCCGAGGCCAGCCATCTGCGCCCTGCACTAGCCTCGTTCCTGCATCCCTCCGCACACGCGCACAGGTGCACAGCACCACCGCACAAGGCGAGCGCTGGTCGTGCGCTGTTGCTGAGCACGGTGCTGCACCGGATGTTCATGTTCCTTGCTTGATGTCATCATGACATCACATGCATTTATGGCCGTTTTTAAAAAATAATTCCACAAATACAATAGAAATACCGATACATATTCATCATCATAGACTTGGTCCATGATGGACCACTCTCACAAACCCACACATGGTCCATAGTTCATGAACTCAGTCTACAACATAGTACATGAGCACTTTGTGTTCTAGCCCCTCTATTTTTCTTCCAATCAAGTCACTATTCTCTGAGTCACAGTTTACTTTCAATCTGGCTCTTGCAGTTTTGCCAATTTGACGCCCAGTCCGGCTACCATTTCTTTTTCAGTTTTATTTATTTAAATTACGAAAACAAGTTCAAACTATTTATAGTTTTGCCACTCTCATTCAAATGCCCATAACTTGCTCATTTTAACTGTGTTTCGACCCATCCAACTTGCGTTAGATTCGTCTCGCCGAGCTCTACGCGTTAGATCTGTTTATATTCTGTTTTATTACTGTTGATGTACTGTTATTTATTTACTTTGTTTGGGCCATGTATTGATGTGTGATCTAGAGAGTGCGGAGTATGAGGACGCTCCAAACCCTTCTTGTGATCCTGCAGTTTCGACCCAGCCCGAAGGCAAGTGTCCTTGAACATCTTGCTCCTGTATTTATTTTATTTTGAGTTAGAGTACACTACTACAAAAAAGAACTTGCGCAGCGTTGCCTAAATGGGCTCCGTGGCGGGCACAGTTTTTGCCCGCCACAGTTATTCGGTGGCCGGCCTGCAGCGGCCGACCGCCGAAGTGCCCGCTGCGGTTAATCATTAACCGAAGCGGGCAACGTAAGGTGCCCGCTGCGGTTAATCTTATTTAACCGCAGCGGGCTTCCTTATATGCCCGCTGCGATTAATGATTAACCGCAGCGGGCTATGTAACGTGCCCGCTGCAGTTAAATAAGATTAACCGCAGCGGGCTCATTAAGTTGCCCGCTTCGGTTATTCTTTGCTATTCAAGCCACCGCCGCCAGCAGAACCCGATCATCTTCTTCCTCTAGACAAAAAATGGGGGAAGAAGTTTTGCCGAATTTTTGTCCCAAATAACTTATTTTTGAGGTTTATTTGTTTGATTTGGAGGAGAAGTACTCTACAAGAGGTACCTAGATGATCTCCACCCTCTTTCCCCTCTCTTTTTCTCTCTTTGTAGCCTCCCTTTTAGATCTAGTTTCACGTAGGAGAGAGAAAACTGGTATTTGTTTCTCTAAGTTCATCATGGATGCATTAATTTTATTTGCCGTTGTTATTAATTCTGTCCGTAGATTTAACATAAATATAATAAATTATTATTTTTTTCTAATTCATCTTTGTTTTGTGATTCATGATGTGTGTTATTAATTAAGGATCGCAGGTACGATGGACCGGTCGGAATGGATGTATAAGATCAATAGAGTACTTGATGTGCGGTATATCGTTGAAGTGAGAAAGTTTATTTCCGCTGCGAAAGCTGACCGTGAGAGATCGAACCAGACGACAATCATATGTCCATGTCATCGTTGCAAGAATCTGACCGCCTTCAAAGACGAAGGCACAGTGCAATCTCATTTGATTCATTTTGGTTTCATGGATGATTACACGGTGTGGACTCATCACGGCGAGAGATTCGATCCGAGTGTCGGGGCGGCATCTGGAGTAAGCTCAGCGTCGACGGCGACGGTGAACCAAGATCCTGGAGCGCACGTCTCATCAGCAACAGTAGCTCCTGCCTTCAGTGACAGTAGTGCTCGTGACCACATTGCTGTGGAGGCAGATGTACTCTAGGATATGACAGATGATGGTGGTGGAGATGTTGAGGACGCTACGGTGCAGGACCCTGCGGATGTGCAGCTATTTCAGGATTTAGTCAACCACATCGACGAAGACGACGTCGTGTATGGCTCCCCGAAGTGGCTGGAAAATTTCAGAGAGATGAAGCAGGCGTCACTTGATCCTTTATATAAGGACGGCGAGGAATGTCCGAAGGATTGCACGGTGCTCCGTTTCAACCTCCACAAGTTGATGATGAAGGCTCGGCATGGGTGGTCAGACACTAGCTTTGATGAGCTGTTAGGTTACCTTGCTAAAACATTCCCGACGAGTAACAAGATCCCAGCAAATACGTATCGGGCGAAGAAGCTTATCCGGCCAGTGGCGATGAAGCTTAGAAAGTTCGATGCATGCCCTAACCACTGCATCCTCTATCGGGGCATAAAGTATGAGAATTTGATGAGCTGTCCGCACTGTGGCGCCAGTCGCTACAAGAGAAATGCTGGCTGTCGCGTGGATGCAGACGACGATGAGGCCTTGCGAGGTGGTCAGAGGAAGAAGAAGAAGGGTGTCAAGAAGAGCAATGTTGCAGCCAATCGCATCTCGGCTCATCAGCAGTACAAGGAAGAAGAGAGTTACACGTTGAGGAGAAGTCCGGCACTGTCGGTGTGGTACATGCCAGTGATCGACCGCCTCCGTGCGCTATTTGGGAACCCAGAGGACGCGAAGCTCATGTCCTGGCATGCATCAGCTGACCGCTTGAAGGAAGATGGCATGCTGCGGCACCCCTCCGATGGCCAGCAGTGGAAAGATTTCGACAAGGCCTACCCGCAATTTGGCAAAGATCCCAGGAACGTTCGGTTCGCGCTTAGCACCGATGGGATGAATCCGTTCGGTGAGCTGAGCAGCTCCCACAACACCTGGCCGGTCGTACTGACCATCTACAACCTACCTCCCCATCTGTGTCAGAGGCGCATGTATCTTCTGTTGAGCATGCTTATCTCGGGACCGAAGCAGCCCGACAATGATATCGATGTTTTCCTGGAGCCGGTAATGGAGGAAATGAAGGAGCTATTTGATGTTGGGGTCGAGATGGTGGATGCGTCCCTCAAGGAGAAGTTCACCCTAAAAGCCATCATCTTTGTCACCATCACCGACTACCCTGGCCTCTTCTCACTGTCGGGGCAGATCAAAGGGAAGACCGGCTGCGTAATGTGCATCGACGAGACATGCTACACTTACCTCAAGGGATCGAACAAGATGGTCTACATGAGACACAGGCGGTTCCTTCCGAAAAGGCACAGATATAGAAGAAGTGTCATGAATCAATTGTTCGATGATCAGGGTGAGCCACAGGGTGAGGCACCGGCGCAGACTAGTTGGGGGCCAAAGGTGTATAAGATGGTGAAGGATATTGATCAGATCGAGTTTGGGAAGAAGAAGAAGCCACCAGAGGAGGGGACAAAACAAACGAGGAAGCGAAAGCGAGACACGACGGAGGAAGCATCACAGGTCCCCTCTGTTCCTTTCAAGAAGAGGTCGATTTTCTTCGAGTACCTGTCATATTGGAAGACACTGAAAACACCCCATGCCATCGACTGTATGCATCTCGAGAAGAACGTCTTTGATAGCACGATCGGTGTCCTGCTGGACATCCTGGGAAAGACGAAGGATGGTCTGAAGTCACGGACGGATCTTGTCAACCAGGGCATCAGGCAGGACCTTCACCCTGGGTCACCTCATAATGGTAAAGTCGATCTTCCAGGTGCGGCCTACAACCTAAGGCATGGAGAGAAGACTGCTATGCTCAACCTTCTCAGGGGTATCAAGGTGCCTACCGGTTTCTCTTCCAACATTAAAAGCCTCGTCTCCTTGAAAGACCTCACATTGACTAGCTACAACGCACATGACTGCCACATCATGCTGACGGTGTTCCTTCCAATTGTGATAAGGGTTATCGGTCCAGAGTACGTGAAGATGGTGGTCACTCGGATATCATACTTCTTTAACCGCATCACGCAGAAGGTCATCGGTAAGGCTGACCTCCCTGCCCTTAAGGACTTCATCGCGGAGACCATTTGCCAGCTTGAGATGTGCTTTCCCCCATCATATTTTGATATTATGGTACACCTAATGATGCACATGGTGGATCAGATCGAGCAACTAGGCCCCGTGTACCTACACGAGATGTGGACGTACGAGCGGTTCATGTCCACCCTCAACAGATATGTTCATAACCGTGCTCACCCGGAGGGCTCTATGATCGAGGCATACACAACCGAAGAGGCAGTGAACTGGTGTATGAGGTACATAAAAGATGGGAGGGCGATTGGGTTGCCTGTCCATCAGCATGAGGGCAGAACCGCGGGCATGGGGTGCACGGGCCGAAAAGTTCGCACAGATATACCATACAAGGAGATTGAACAAGCTCATTACAACATCCTTCATCAGTTGGTGAGCATGGAGAAATATGTCGAGAGGCACATAGAAGAGATCCGCGTCGCTAATGACGGACAACGCACAGAGGCATGGGTCCAGAATGAGCACATGAACAGTTTCATAGATTGGCTCAAAGAGCAACACGTACCCCTAGAAAGATGCCCTGATGATGAAGATACGGAGACCGTGCAGAAGCTTCTGCAAGGCCCGTCAAGCCAAATCACGACGTGGCAAGGGTACGATGTGAAGGGGTATAGGTTCCACACGAAAGAGAAGGATAAGAAGAGCGCGGCACAGAACTGCGGTGTTCGATATGAGGGCGTCGACGAGGCCACAAACACGAGGACGCAATACTATGGCCAGATCGAAGAAATATGGGAACTTGACTATGGCAAGGACGTATGCGTAACCGTCTTCCGGTGCCACTGGGTAAACCCCAAAGCGGTTGCGGTCGACAGTTTCGGGCTAACCACCGTGAACCTCAAAAGTATCGGGTACAAAGATGACCAATGGGTACTTGCAACCAATGTCGCGCAAGTGGCCTACTATATCTATCCGGAGGACCCAAAGAGGCATGTGGTCGAGTCAGGAAAGCAGTGGATTGTTGGAGCTGATGGGGTCCAAAGCCCAGAACAATACAACAACTATGCAGAGCTCCAACTTTTTACCGATTTTGCAAAGAAGATCAAGGCCGTCGAGGACCGTTGCAACAAGAGCGGTATCAAGCCCTGGGCCCGTCCCGATGGTGAGAAGCGGTCCGTGAAAGCGCCAGCACCAAAATGAGATGTATATTCATATATATATATATGCCACACGTTTTGTAATGAAGTAGTGGAAAGTTATGTAATAGTATTTGAGACAAGTTTTGTAATAGATTATTATTAATACGTTAATATTATTAATAACAAATCTCAATTTGGTAATGACTTATTAAAAAGTTAATATTATTAATAAATATTATATTTGTCATATTAATAAGTTAATGACTTGTTAATAAGTTTATATTATTAATAACAAATTTTGTAACAGATTATTGTTAATATTATTAATAACATTTTTAACAATAACCGCAGCGGGCATCTTAATTTGCCCGCTGCGGTTATTCGGTTTAACCGCAGCGGGCATTTTAGGTTGCCCGCTGCGATTAATATTAACCGCAGCGGGCAACTTAAAATGCCCGCTGCGGTTAAATGCTGTCTATATAAACCCACAACCCCGAAGGGCATTTTAGTCCTTCGCGCGTCGTGCTGGGAACCCCGAAGGGCTGCCGAATTTGACCACCGCCGCCGACCTCCTCTGCCATCGCCGTTGCCGCTGCCCCTGTCCTCCTCTCCCGTTCCCGTAGTTGTCCACCTATCCTCCTCCCCTGCTCGCCCTCAAGCCACGCCTCTGGAGCCGGAGCCACCGGAGCCCTAGCAGAGCCGGTGCCCTAGCGCCGCCGGAGCCGGAGCCACGCCTCAAGCACGCCACGACCACGCGGAGCCACTCGACCGCGACCCCGTCGGAGCCACCCCACGCCGCCGAAGCCGGAGCCGCACCGGGAACCCTAGCTCCGACCTCCTCCACCGACCTGAGGAGAGGTACACATTCTCTTCCTTGCTTGCTCTGGCTTACTGAACCTGATTCATAGTTGCTCTTCAGTCTATTGCTGAACCTGATTCATAGTTGCTCTTCAGTCTATTACTGAACCTGATTCATAGTTGCTCTTCAGTCTATTACTGAACCTGATTCATAGATAAGAGCTCTTCAGTCTATTACCCAATGCATAGTTGCTTACTGAACCTGATTCACACCAATTTCAAGCAACGAAATGGGTTCATGTTCAGCATAACCATGATTTAATAATTCAGTCTACCCACATCGAGTAGAAATGACATGTCTTCCTAGTGTTTTCTTGTTGCAGCAACATGCCATTTCTTTCATGTGTTCTGTTGCAGTATCCATGTCATTTTTCATTAGATTATCAGCATCCGTGTTATTTCTTCATTGGATTGTCTACCAGAGATGAAGATTCAACTTATGGAAACTATACATGCCTGCTTAATAGTTCCAAACTGAGGAAGTTTTTTTAGACAAAGTGCCTAAAAAAACTACTGCTACTGCTACTACTCTGTCCTGTACTATTACTGCTACTTACTACTTACTACTTACTTTTGTACTATGGACTAAACAGTTTTAAGTTGAATTTGGGGTTTCAGTTATGTTCTGTCAAAACTGAATGAGGAATCTGGTTATGATGCACTTTGCTGCCTTTTTTACCCTACTATCTTCTCTACTACTGTCTACTTACTACTTACTCTTGGTTATGTTTCAGTTACTACTTACTCTTGGTTTTGTTTCAGTTACTACTTACTATCTTCTCTACTACTGTCTACTTACTACTTACTCTTCAGTTATGTTTCAGTTATGTTCTCTACTACTTACCGCTACTTCTCTTACTACTGTCTACTTACTACTTACTCTTGGTTACTACTTGTCTTCAGATGGAATGTATTTTATGTCTCGTGATGCTTTAATTCAGAGTTTTTTTGCTGCCTATGATGCACTTTGATGCCTTTTTTACCCTACTATGCAAATGCCACTACCTATGATGCCATCTGATGCTTTTTTATTTGCGACCTATGAAGCCATGTGATGTTTTTTTATACTCCTCTCACTACTACTACTCCTCTCCCTACTACTCCTCTCTTTATACTCCTCTCCCTACTACTACTCCTCTCCCTACTACTCCTCTCTTTATACTCCTCTCCCTACTACTACTCCTCTCCCTACTACTCCTCTCTTTATACTCCTCTCCCTACTACTACTCCTCTCCCTACTACTCCTCTCTTTATACTCCTCTCACTACTACTACTCCTCTCCCTACTACTCCTCTCTTTATACTCCTCTCCCTACTACTACTCCTCTCCCTACTACTCCTCTCCCTACTACTACTCCTCTCCCTACTACTCCTCTCTTTGCATTGATGATTTTTTTCGAACTTGTAAGCTGAGGTAGTGGCAAATGCGATGATGTGACCCCTTTCGATCTATGCTGAGGCAGCGGCGATGATGATCAATTGCCCCCCTACTTTCTATGCTGAGTCAGCTACTAGACTAGGATGGCTTGTATTTTACAAGTAACCAGTTTAGCAGTGACGTGTTGACCTAGGGGCAAATTTGAGCCAAAAACTTATACGTGTCATTTTTTATTCAAAAGCTTTGAACTGATCATATTATATACGCGTCTGTGTATATGTAGAACTGAAATGGCGGAAGACAAAACAAACGAATGGAGGGACCCTACCCCTAGCTCCCCGTCAACCAGCTTGATGAGTGAGGTGTCCGTGACTCCACCGCCGAAGAAGCAGCGTACAGAGGAGGGCAACGATCCCACGTACGAACCAGGGGCGGACGAAGCAGAGAGTCTTGAGGTTTACGCAACACGCTGGCTTTCTAACATGTACAAAGACGCGATTGAATCACTAAAGGCTCGTGACTCTTGTCAACAACTACCGATTGTGCCTCGTCAGCTCGAGTTTAGGGACGAAGACGCGGTCAGGGAGGAAGAAGCCCCCGCTCCCTCTACGGCAACTTCTTCGTCCAAATCTAAGGGCCAAAAGCGGGTGAGGGGACAACACGGGAGGCACAAGTTGGACAAAGAAAACGAGGTGCATGTCATCGATGCGGTGGGGCCAGAGGGAAACCCAATAGCTCCAGATACAGTCATTGGCAAGTTCAGCAATCAAGTGGCGTGTATAGCCAAGGAGAAGGTGGAGATCACTTGGCCCAACTGGCATGATGTACCGATAGACATAAAAAACAATGTATGGGGTGAGGTGACAAGGAGATTCAGATATCCGCCCTCAGCTGACATGGAGAAGTGCCAAGAGTGGGCTTTGCACGTGGCGTCGACTGCGCTTCGCAACTTCAGGTCCATGCTGACCAGAAATTACCTGAAGAAGGGGAAGTCGCCACTACTGAAGTACAATATGGTCAAGGCACACGTGTGGGACGCTTTCTGCGAAATGAGAAAGACGCAAGAAGCAGAGGAAAAGAGCGCCAAGTTCAGTGAGCTCGCGAAGAGGAACAAGAATCCTCACCACTTGGGCATGACTGGCTTTGCCGGTCAGAGGACCAAGTGGCAGCAAGAAGAACAAGCAAGACAGGCTGCCGGGGTTCCAGATCCGTATGAGGGCATCGACCCAAGGGCAAAGGACTACATGAGGGCCCGCATTCCAAAGAGGCTGAAGCCCGGGGCGGCCAAGTTTAACGAGCCCCACCTCGAGGACGTCGAGAAGACTTTGATGGAGAAAGCAAAGCTTAAGGACAGCATCGTGGTCCGCCGGGGCCACGACTTGCTCACCGAGGTCCTGGGAACCCCCGAGCACCGCGGCCGCGTTCGTGGTGTCGGGTCAAAGATGAGCTGGAAGTCGGTTGAGTCGTGGCAATCCGACGCGGCCACATACAAGTCCAGGTAGAGGTATAAAGATGAGCTGTATAAGAAGGGCTTCAATGAAGGCATGGCTGAAATGATCAAAAGCTCAATAAAGGAAGCCTTCACGAGCAACGACCCGGAGATGGTCGTGATGAGGTCGAAGATGTTTGATCACCATGGGCTGCCCAATCCTGAAGCAAAGGAAAAGAAAGCCTTACTGCCGATGAACGAGGATCGCCCAAGGGTCTCGAACGAGGACTTCAAGGAAAACCAGCACGTCCAACTCCTCATCCCGTTCGGAAGGTCCAAGAAGATGGTGGTGGCCGAGGGATGCATTCTTGCACCCCACGATATTCACGACTTCAACAAAGACAACACCCCTGAAGACTATGTGGTCGTGAGCCCGTTATGGCACGTTCCCGACCAGGAACATTTTGAATTGGACCATCCCAACCTACAAACGGCCAGGCACCTAGGGCAGGCACTTGGATTGGAAGTCCTATGGAACCGCGAGGACATTGAGATCATTGCTCGGACGCCAACTCCAACGCCGACACCAGCATCACAACCATCAGCCGCCGGATCTTGTCCTCCGGAAGATCCAGATCACGACAGCGATGATGACGAAGAAAAGGGCGGGGACAAGGGAAAGGGAAAGGACAAAGGAGAAGGCAGTAGCGAAGGCGGGGACAAGGAAAAGGTAGAAGGTGATGGCGGGGAAAAGGAAAAGGGCACTGACATGGGAACTGTGTCTCCCCCGCCTCCAAATAGTCCGCCGATCGGCCCGGTCCATGAGGCAAGAAGCTCAGAGGCCGGTAAGGGCGACAACACGACAAGCCAGCCAAGCACGAACGAGCAACAGGGAGGCACGATGGGGGAGGCAACAGGGACGAAGACACCTCCCCCGTCAACCACAAGCCAATGTCCTCCCCCGCCCACCAAGAATCCCAGAACGTCCACCGACAAGCTCCCGGACACGCTCACGTTCGAAAGGTATGGTAACATTGAGCATAA
This sequence comes from Coix lacryma-jobi var. lacryma-jobi, assembly GCA_009763385.1. Lineage (NCBI taxonomy): Eukaryota > Viridiplantae > Streptophyta > Magnoliopsida > Poales > Poaceae > Coix > Coix lacryma-jobi. Next base: position 89,334,929 of record CM019822.1, on the reverse strand, counting down.
TACCACGTCCATAGTATATATGCTACTAACATCCCTATCCATCGTTTGCCAGGCCTAAAACTACCCGTCAACTATTTGATGAGGCCGAAGACTGCCCTGGCCACTATGTGTGCGGGAAGTTCATGATTCCCAAGGCCCAACTCATCGACGAGGAAAAGTGGGATACAAGGAGGTTCCATGTATGGTACATGGAAGCTGCAAAAGCCGGGATGTCAAGTTTTAACGTCAAGATTCCCACGGAGTACTTCCACTTGCCCGCTGGTAACGAAATGCACCTACCCGTCGACTTTAGCGACATGTACAACCTGATGCGGGAAGAAGACCTGGACATCGTTCAAATCACTCTATTCACACTGTAAGCGATGAATGCAACTTCCACAGATCACTACATTCGTATTTTCCATAGTTCTATACTTATTATGTCACGATGACTTGTCCGTGCAGCATGACGGTCACTGTAAGTAATAAAAAGACACGTCCTGTACTCTACCTCTCTCCTGCACATATTGCCGAAAGAGTCGTCAAGGGTTTCGAGATCACTGATCCGGAGATGATAGTTCGACAGCGAGAGAAGAAATATGAAAGCCGAGAAGACTAAGTTAAAAAATTACATACTAGAATGCATGAAGAAGATCAAGCCGGATGAGCCAGAGTGTATAATGGCTGCCTATCACTTTGGGTAAGTCAAATACATGTACGTACACCTAAGTCGCTAGCATATCATGCCTTCTACTCATCATAAACACTATTCTGTTGCAATGGTGCAGCCAGGGCCTCGTGGGTGGCCACTGGGTCACTTTTATCATATACCCTCAAGATGGCAGGGCCTGTGTGTTTGACTCCTTGAGCGTACCAAACAAGCAAGGGTACAAGGCATTCGAAGATTGTCTGAAAAAGTAAGTCATCCAGCTTTTTCATCAGTTACGGTTACCATACATTTTTAAATTGTGGCTAAAACTATTATATTTCGTACAACGCTTATAAGGAATACCAAAAGGTGCCCGGATTCTGGGACCGAAGAACTCAAAAGTTCAAGGACAAGCATAGGTACCACCTCAAAATCCGACGAGATTTCTCGGTTAGTATTTCAAAGGTTCAATTCATGTTTCATACATATATATGGGTTCTAATGCTTGTGTATCAATCGTGCAGTGCGCCAAACAACCACTAGGATCGAAGACATGTGGCTTGTACACATGCAAGTTTCTAAGGGAAAGCAAGGAGTACACCAATAGCTGGAAGAAGCTCAAGGAAGGTGTCAAGTATTGGGGAGAGCAGCAGAGCCGCAGGATGTGCTTTAAACAAGTCAAGGCGGACATATGCAAGTTTGTAATGAAGAAATGCATTCTCGAAGGAGAAACGTTCTTTGACAACGAATCCGAGCTGGCGTTGCTACCCCAATACGAGAAGCTCCGCAAATGGAACACAATGCTTCGTCCGACAGATTATGCTCATCAAGTTGAAATATGAATTATAATTTGAATTTGAAATCTACTAAGTCAATATGTATATGATGACAACAAACAACTAAGTCACTTTGTATGTTATGTCCAGATGGTTTATATGTGCATATATATATTTATCTGTTAGAAATCTGGAATTCTGGAATTATTTGAAAACTGCAGATTTGAATTCATATTCTGCTGTTTCTGCTGGCTATATCCTGCTGTTTCTGCTGGCTGCATTATTTATTTTTTTTAATCCAAAATTAATAACCGTGGTGGGCAACCTAAGCTGCCCGCTACGGTTAAACGCAACTACCGCAGCGGGCAACCTAAAGCGACCGCTGCGGTTAATAATTTACCGCAGCGGGTGGTTAAGGTTGTCCGCTGCGGTAAATGCTATTAACTGCAGCGGGCACCTTATGTTGCCCGCTGCGGTAATGGCCACGATTAACCGTGGCCTTAGCACCGCAGCGGACGCTGTTGCCCGCTGCGGTAAAGCCAAAACGCCCGCTGCGGTTAAGCTTTGTGCAGTAGTGGTAGTTTAGATCCAGTAGATGCATGCAGTCTTAAATTGAATCTCATGGTATGGTTTACTAGCACTTGATTATATTTTCCTTGACACCTGGTTTGGGATGTGTTGGGTAGAAGTCATGCTTAGCCCTGCTATCTTTGGGATGGGTTGGTGGTCAACTATAATTAATCTTGATTAATGATCTATGGAACATGTGGGTTGGTAAGTGTTGTAGTATGGTGAGTAGGTATATCCGGCAGGATGGACCATGTGGTGGTTTTTGTGTCGTGGGACTCAGCAGCTGGATTTGGTTTTTGGTTCTGGGCTTGTGCTAGATTTATCCTGCCTGGATCCCTAGGACCCGGTTCTTGGAGCATGTAACCCGGCAAAATAGCGCAAACCATGAGGCCTATATGGCTCTAGGACTGGCTAAGTAATTAGTTTTCTCCAAGTTGAGGGTTCACACGGGGTTTGTTTTAGTGGCTCACGAGGGGGCCCTGGGGGTCGTAGACCTTTGTACGGGGTGAAACCATAGAGGTACGTGTGGAACGGACTTGGAGGGGGCTTTGTAAAGGCCTTGTAGTGCGACCCCGCTGTGCACCTTGGCAGTGTTTAGCGTGATGGGGAATGCATGACTCATGGGTAAAGATGTGCGAACTCTGCAGAGTAATAAAACTGATATATCAGCCGTGTTCACGGTCACGAGCGGGCTTGGACTTCTTCGAGATTAGTTGGTGGGTTGGGTCTGGATCGTTAGGGAAGCCTTATGTGGTCATTAGTCCCATATGACATGGGTACAGAGGCTTCTTCTACACGGGTTACTGCTTGGTACGGGAGTGACTCCCAGGCTCGGGCACAGACCTGATGTTATTACGGAAGGTAGCTTTCTATGTCGTGACATATGGAACTAATACACATAGGGGGACTCTTCGAGTCGGCCTTGCGAGTGGCCTGATGGACTTTAGGTGTGGTTTGCCTGATGGACTTCAGGTGTGGTTGCTTGGTGTGACTCCAAGTGTGGTTGCTTGGTGGACTCCAAGTGTTGGTTGCCCGGTGTGACTCCGAGTGTGGTTTGCTCAGTGCGACTCCGAGTGTGGTTACTGTTACTGTTCTGTTGGAGACTGTGGTTATAACCTAGTAAATAGGTGGATAGGAAATAGGATTTAATAGGATGTGTTGCTTTAGGCGCTTGAGTCAAACAGAGTCAGTCTTCCTTTGTTAATAGCCTTATAAGAATATATTTCCTACACTTGCGGAGTACGTTTCGATGTACTCACCCTTCCTCTTTGAAACCCCTGCTACCCCACCCAGACGCTGGAGTCTACGACGAGGAGCAGGAGTACCCAGAAGATGGTGGATTCGACCCAGACGACCTGTACTAGAATGGCGCAGCCCTCGGTCGACCTTCCTGTGGAGTTGGTGTCCAGTTTCCGCGAGTCTACATTAGAGTCAGATGTCATGAGAGTTTGTACGTAGACCCGAGGGTCATTTATGTAATAAAGTTTGAAATATTAATAAAAGCATTGTTTTGATATTTACTATGATGTCGATATATGTATGAATATTGATCCTGGCATACATATATTGTGCTCCAATTTTGTTCTTAAAATTGGGGTGTGACATGTGCCCACATATTTTTGTTCTTTTCTTTTTATTTAATGGTGAGCCTTCATGTGCCCACATATTTTTATTCTTTTCTTTTTATTTAATGGTGAGCATTCATGTGCTCATATTTTTTTGTATTTGTTTGTAGAATGAAAAACTTAAGAGGATAAAGATACTTACGTGGATACATGGGGTGCCTTCCCCCAAGCTGAATGTTGACGTAGTCGTTCAATCTTACAATGTAGCAGACTGGCGTTGAATATGTCCTTCCTCTATCAGAGTTTTGATTGATGTTGATGCTTGTTGAAACAATGCTCCAGTAGTGGATGGAACATTCACTTGCTTGTCAGCTTTTCTTAGCTATTCAAATCCTGTGAAGAACAGATTAAGCATTAGTGGTTGGCCACTCAAGCCTTAGTTGTTCAGAATTTCAGTGAGATCTCTTTTTTTTAATATTTTGTATTTTAATATTTGTATGATGTAAGAGAAAATACAATAGTATGAATGCATGTATATTTTTTTTATTTTTATGCCACCACGGTGGACATTCCTGTGGATTTTTACACACCATAGGATTATTGACATGGGGCTTAATAGTTTATGATGTAGTGCAATAAGTAATTTTTTTCTAATACGATGCATAAATTAAAATGTTTGTGAATTAAATATGATGATGCAAGAAATTATTATGGATTAAATATGATAAATATACAGGAAAGTAAATATGAGGATAACTACCGATTTTTACCTTTTGGCGAAGGTTCGAATATTTAGGTCCGACGAACCGGACCTTCCCTTGGTTCAGACCTCCCAAGGTATGTCAGACGTTTGGAAAGTTGTTATTGATTGTACCTCTTAGATGCAGACTTTTTTCTTCCATACTTTCTTGGTCTGAGTCTTCACTTCCTGTGGTTCACTATCTTGAGGTTTCTCTTGTTCTTTCTTTTCTGGGACAGCGTCGATAGCTTCTTCTTCATGATTGGTCTCTCCATTCTTGATAGCTTATCTCCTTTGGCATTGAGAGCGGCGTCTTTCACTCCTGTTCTTCTTGGGTGCTTCATTGGGTATGTAGTTGATGAAGTAGCATCATACCTTTTCTCCAGGAAAGTGAAAATGGATTTCCTCTTGCTTCATGTAGATGATTGCACTTGTAGTGTAGAGGAATAGTCTTCCTATGATGAGGTGGACATCATCGTCTTCTCCCATGTCGAGGACCAAGAAGTCTGTGAGGACTTCATGATCTCTAATTCTGACTATGACGTCTTCCATCATTCCTTCTTTTTTTATGCCTGTTGATATGGTGTCACTCATGTTCTTCGTTTGCCAAGCAGTTTGAATTGAAGCATTCATTGTGGAAGTTGGCAGCGTCTTGCTCAGTGTGCATGTTCTTGTAGATCTAGGACCTTCTCTCTGTAGAATTTGGGAGTGACAAACTTCTCCATGTTCTGCTCAAGAGTGTGTCATGCTCATAAAGACAAGGTAGAGATTAAGTGCTTGGGCTCTGTTGGTGGAAAAACACCAACAGAACCAAAAGTTTTGTTCATTCCTCTCTATCCTTAAGCACATTGCACAAGACAATCTTGTTGTTTATGTGTTCTGTTCAATCTTAACATGAGTGATAGGATCAGAAGATGAGCATGAAAGTAGCATCTTAAAATATTTAACAAATCAGATTACTTAACCTAAGGAAGGATAATCTATGCATAAAGTGTCGATCTTTTCATGATTGAGATATATCATCTTCCAAAGGTTAGATGCACAACATTTTAGCTCAGTTAGTTAAGATAGTGAGATTCAAGAGAGTAAAGCTAGGAACAAAAATCAAAGGACTGAACATATTGAGTTGATTAGGTTGGATCAAGTGATGTGCAACTTAAACATGTTTAGTTCTTTATTTATGTTCATACTAGAATCAAGGAGAAGCTTTTAAAGTGATGGTCACTTACCTTGAAATGTTACTTTGTCATTGAAGAGTGATTGTGTCGAACCACCTTGTGGAAGCTTCTCTTGTCTAGCTAGTCATGAATGGCTTGTCTTCTCTTGTTTGTCTCACAGTGTGCTTGAGAGGAGGAAGATCACGGTGGAATAATCTTTAAAGGTATCGACCTTCCTTCTCTACGTGTCGACTTATCAGTGAAGGTGCATTATTCCTCGAGTATGCTGACTAGGACCCTCTCTCTTTCTTGTATTAATTCTGTACTATGAGGATGTAGAGACAGTTCCACATTCTTCCCTTGGCAATCCTTTCTTGTTTTCCCTTTAATTACCGGGTTGACAAGAGACTTGAAATTAGAGCTGCTACTCGAGTGCCTCCATGAGAGTCTTTGTCTTGTAGTGTCACGACTGAGACTTGTCCTCTCAACAGTGTCTAGATGATGGAGATCTTATCGGCCGTTCTTCTTGATTTGCTAGCTTAGGTGTTATCTCTCCATATTCTAATTCTTGTGGTGCAGTGGCTTCATCCTTCATGATGCCCTCCTCAATTCTTGGCAGTTGGTTCTTCCCTTGACGTCTTCTCTTGGTTCTCTTTGGCTGCTCATAAGTGGTGTAGTTGTTGAAGATGCAGCGAAAGATCCAAAAGTTGACTTCTCTAGGTCCGACAAAGTGAGAACATATATGATGAATGATTGACTTTGATGAGGAAGGTTTGAGGCTTTTCCCGGTTGAGTCATTATTCACTATGCGCTTAATGTTTATGACTAACCAGTGGCGTTGAGTTGGTGTGTTTCTGTGTTGGTGTGCGTGTGCAACATGTGTCTCTTCGCTGTGTTGATGTGCAGGTGTTGAGCTCGGATACGGTGGTCGATGGCGAGGTGAAGGTCAAGTAGAGACGTGTCATGCCGACGTCCCGGGATCGGTGAAGGATGGGCGCGTCGTGCGGCGGACGTGCCATGCCGATGTACCTAGAGCGGTGAAGGGCGGATGTGAGGCTTGGACCGACGGGCCAAGAGGCCAGAGGACCAGCTGTGGTAGCTGGCATGTGGCATCGACGAGCGAGAGCACATGGGGATGTGCGGTGCATCGGCCGAGTCGGGAGGAAGACGATGGCGTCGTGGCACTTGGCGGGAGGTCGGACACGGGCTTGCGTGCGGCGCAAGTGTCGTCGACCGAGTCAAGAAGGAAGGCGAAGGCGTTGTGCCCGGCGTGGAGGCTGGACATGCATCGGCATCGGTGCCGGTGGTCGGGGTGTGCGAACCACATCCCGTCTACGGTGCGGGTTTGTTGGGGGAAAGGACCCTCGACAGAAGCGCCGCCCGAACTGGTGCTCGAAGTCAGCCCTCGCGCGCGCCTGGCATGCTTGCGAGGTCTCTCTCCCATTGGAGGCCACTACCTTGACCCCCGAATGCGGGATCAACCCTCGCTCTCTTGCTGTGTTCCCGTGCAGGTCTGAGGCGATGGTCGCACTGCAGGGAACCTTCGCTGTCTGTCGACGCCACCTTCGCTTGGAGCGAGGGTCCAGGCAAGCAGCAGGCGTGCGTTCCCCCAAAGGCAAGCGGAACCGAAGGTTCGGCGAGCGCGGCCGAAAGCTAGAATCTTCGTCCCTCTCCCGGGAGGCAAGTGAAGCCGGAGGTGCGCGGGCCCAAGGGTGAGTGCGGCCGAACGTCAAGACCGCCGCACCTCTCCCCGAAGGTGAACAGGGGCCAGGTGGCGGCGCGCTGGGGTGTGACCGATTAGGGTTTCCGCTTCAGCTGTGTATTTACGCTTTGCCCTTCCTCCCTGCGCGGAGGCGAGGAATCTTTGCTGTACCCTTTTGTAATTCGGCCCGTGCCCCTTGGCACTCCCTATAAATACCAAGGGGCATGAACAGTGTAACGACGACTTTTTTGGGAATTCAAGCACTTTCCACTTCCGTTTCACCTTCGCTACTGCATCCGACGCTTGGTCACCTTCGCTCCTTCCCCTGCACAAGTGCGGAGGTTGGGCAAGTGTGCTCCCAACAGTTTGGCGCCGTCCGTGGGGATCGAAGTCTGAAATGGCGGGAAACAGGAGGGCACTTTCGGCGAGGGACCAGCGCGTTGCTAGAGAGGCGGCAGCGGTGGTCCCGCCTGCTGAGGAAATTGCACAACCCTCGGGAGGAGAAAATGTCACCCCGGAACCCCAATCCCTGGACCCCCAGGCCCGAGTGGCGACACAGCCGCACCCACACACTTCGGGAGAAGGAGAAGGGGGAGAAGAAGAGGTGGGCCTCGAGGCCCTCGAAAGGCTCGAGGCTGAGCTGCAAGAGAAGAAGAGGCGCCTGGAGCAGCTTGAAAGGCACAACCGACTGCGCTCAATCAGACAGAGGGCAGACGAGGCCAGGGAGCAGCTTCGCCGCATGGAGGAATCCCTCGCCGCGGCAGAAGCCGAAGCCGAGGGCTGGAACAATGAGGAGATACCCCCGTTGCGAGAGGGGAATGAGGAGCCGAATCAAGACAACCTTCGTCACCACCCACCACCCCCACCACCACCAGTACACCCAGAGCCATATCTTGTGAGACACCCAAACCTCCGCCAACTCTACCCAGATGAGAGAGAGCAAAACCTTCGCATTCAGCGAAGGCATCAACAACACCAAATGCCATACGACCCAAAGTCACCACTCTCCCAAACACTCCAAACCCAGCTCTGGCCACCTTGCTATAATCCACAAAACCTACCTCGCTATGATGGACTTTCCGACCCTCGCCAGTTCATCATGAGCTATGAAGCAGCGGTTGCCGCAGCAGGCGGTGACGAATCAACAATGGCCAAATCCCTTGTCATCATTCTGCGAGACATCGCACAAACTTGGTACAGCAACCTTCGCCCCGGAACTGTGGATTCCTGGGCCTCCCTCAGAGACAAGCTGTGTACAAACTTCAAGGGCATCACTCCAGCCCCGTTAAACCCCATCGAGCTATTCAACTGCAAGCAAGAGGAACGCGAGCCGCTCCAAGATTACTGGCGAAGGTTCATTCAAATCAGAGCAAGGACCCCTGGGATATCTGACGAGGCTGTTATCCTCGCTGCAGTCAGTGGTCTGCGCCCAGGACCATGCTCCTCAAATTTGCCAGAAAACCGGCAAACTCGATCGAGGAGTTGCATGAAACAATGGAAAGATACTGTAGAGCTGATATGGATTTCAGAGCAAAGTCCGACGCTCGGAGGTCTCAGCAGAGGCCACAGCCGAGGCCTCAACCGAGAGAAAGCAACCCTCGCCAAGAGCAAAGCAATGTTGGTGCGATCAACAAAGCAACAAGCTATGAACATCAAACACGGGACGCTCATCACCCGAGCAGCCAAGCCCCGCAGGCTTTGCCACCTCCGCCGAACCAGCGCTACCAGCAGCGAGATCCTGCCAAAATGTATTGTCACTTCTGTGGAATGGGAAAGGGGCACACAACAAAGCAATGCGAATGCTTCGCCAAAGGAAAAGAATTCCAGAATCCAGGAAACCTGCCATGTCAGACCCCCGAACCATAAACCACACAAGGAAACCAAACTTCCACCCACCAAATCCATACCACTATACCCCATAAACTACGGCCTACCTTCGCAACAACCCCCCTACACCCACCACCACTCTACAACCAAACCCATTATCAGCCAACCACCACCCCACAACGCCAAAACCCACCTTACACAGTCACATACCCAGCTACCCCGCAAAACCAAATTCCAACAAACCCACCAAGCAACCAGCGCTCTGCCACCACCACCGCCGATCCCCGCGTTACCAGCACCACAACCTGTGAAAGCCGAAGGCTCGAACCAAACAACCATCAACAATCCACATCGACCTTCGGTGTCATTCTAGCTATCACCGGAGGCTCAAACGAAGACCATGGCAACAAACGGCAGAGGAAGGAACATGCCAGACGCGTTCATCACGTGGCCGTCGAAGGACCACATAAATTCGGTCGTTGGTCTCACATCCCCATAACCTTCGATTCCAGTGACATGAAGCTAAGAGATTACCCTCACACAGATGCCATGGTGATCGAAACCAACCTCGCTGGGTGGACCGTCACCAAAATACTGGTCGATACAGGAAGCTCCGCTGACATCTTGTTCGCTTCAACCTTCGACAGCATGAAGCTTGACAGAAATCTTCTGCAACCGGCCGACAACCCCCTATACGGTTTCGGTGGTCAACAAGTAAGAGCCGTCGGGAAAATTTCTCTGCCCGTGACCTTCGGCGACCAAATCAACTGCAGGACGGAACACATAACATTTGATGTCGTCGACATGTTCTACCCATACAATGCCATTTTTGGCCGAGGGGTCACAAACGCGTTCAATGCGGTCATCCATCCCGCCTACCTATGCATGAAACTTCCCGCGCCGAAGGGTGTCGTCGCGGTATTCGGGGACCAGGACATTGCAAGGACAGCTGAAGGGAACGTCGCCCCGGGGCAACGCAATGTACATAATTTGTCAAAACCTCAAACCCCCGGTATCAGCGTCGAAGGCGAGGTCTGCAATGACAGAGTGAAGGCGGCGCCAAAGGACGAAACCAAACAAGTCCAACTTTCGAGGGTAATGAAGAAAGAAAGGTGATCATCTCAGCCAATCTAGACCCTCGATCAGAAGGCAACCTCGTCACCTTCCTCAGAGAAACTCGACACCTTCGCTTGGTCCGCCGAAGACCTAAAAGGAGTCAACAGATCAATGATCGAGCATAGCCTGAACATCAAGACAGGTTATCGCCCAATCAAACAAAAGCTTCGCAAGATGTCAGAAGAAAGAAAGGAGGCAGCGAAGGCTGAGGTAAAAAGGCTTCTGGACGCAGGCGTCATTCGCCCAGTCAAATACCCAACTTGGCTCTCAAATGTGGTCCTAGTCCAAAAGAAGAATAAAAAATGGCGAATGTGCGTCGATTTCACTTGCTTGAACAAAGCCTGTCCGAAGGATGACTTCCCCCTCCCAAACATAAGCACCCTGGTCGACAGAGCGGCAGGCTGCCAAATGCTATCCCTCCTCGATTGCTTCTCAGGCTATCACCAAATCTGGATGAATGAAGAAGACGAAGAAAAAACAAGCTTTATCACACCCTCGGGCACCTTTTGCTTCCGAAGAATGGCAGAAGGTTTGAAAAATGCAGGCTCAACCTTCGCTCGCATGACCTCCGAAGTTTTCAAGGATGAGCATGCAGTCTCCGCCTATGTCGACGACCTAGTCGTTCAAAGCGAACTAAAAGAGAACCACATACCAGACCTATCGAGGGTATTCAGCAACCTCCGGTACGCCGGACTGAAACTAAACCAGAAAAATGTGTTTTCGGGGTAAGCGAAGGCAAGCTGCTAGGTTGCATCGTCTCAGCCAGAGGAATCGAGGCCAACCCTGAGAAGATTGATGCCATCATGAACATGGAACCTCCGACGACCAAGAAAGCAACTCAGCGTCTGACTGGTCGTTTGGCAGCACTTAGCAGATTCATTTCAAGATCCGCAGAGCGAGGGTTACCATTTTCGAAACACTCAGAAGCAATGCTCCTTTCCACTGGGGCCCCAGCAGCAAAAGGCCTTCGAGGAGCTGAAAAAATATCTGACCAGCTTGACTGCCCTAACCAGCCCAAGCAGGGGAGACTTGTTGTTACTCTACGTCGCAGCTTCGCCACACGCTGCAAGCGCAGTCCTCATCAAGGAGCTCCACGAAAACAACAAACCAGACAAGCCCCAATTTACTATGTTTCAGAAACCCTCGAAGGCCCAAAGAGAAACTATTCGGAGCTTGAGAAAATAGCATACGCCGTCGTCATGGCATCAAGAAAGCTCAAGCACTATTTCCAGGCTCACGAGATACATGTACCTTCACGTACCCTCTCGAGAGCATTTTCAAAAATAACGAAGCCGTTGGAAGAATAGCAAAATGGGCAGTCGAGCTTAATAGTTATGCTGTAACCTTCGTTGGCAGAACAGCGATCAAATCACAGGTGCTGGCTGATTTCATAGCAGAATGGACACCCGACCCTCGCCCCGGCGAGCTGCAGCAGGACCAGTTTTGGATCGTTTACGTCGACGGGGCCTGGGGCGCAACTGGAGCCGGTGCCTCGGCTATTCTAATCTCGCCCTCCGGGTCGAAGCTGAGATACGCACGAAGGCTGGACTTCAAGTGCACAAACAACTCCGCTGAATATGAGGCTGTGATTCTGGCACTTTCAAGGCTGCGTTCATTATCAGTCCGAAGGGCACTCATCAACACAGACTCTCAAGTCATTGCGGGGCACATTGAAAAGAACTACAAAGCAAAAGATCCAGAGCTTCAAAAGTATTTTCAATATGTACGAAGGTTAGAATCCTTTTTCCTCGGCATAACCGTAAAAGCAATATCGAGGACTGAAAACAGCGAAGCAGATTGCTTAGCCAAAGCAGCCGCGCAGCAGCTACAGCTCCCTCCGGACGTGTTCTACGAGGTTTCCACTCGGTCAGCCTTCGAAGCTTCCAGATCAGCATCAAGCTGATCAACACAATTCAGTGCGAGGATTGGAGAGCACCTATCATGGCCTACATCAAAGGACTCCATGAACCCAGCTCCAAAGAGGAAGAGAACAGACTAAAGCAAAGAGTGCGAGGGTACAAGATTATGGATAACACCTTGCTCAAAGCTTCGGTAACCTCACCTTGGCTCAAGTGCGTGTCACAATCCGAAGTATACCGACATTCTCAAACTCATCCACGAAGGTATATGCGGTTCACACAATGGCCAAGAGCATTAGTAGGAAAGGCTTTCCGGCAAGGTTTCTACTGGCCAACTGCGCTGAGAGACGCTGAAACCATCGTCAAGAAGTGCGAAGGTTGTCAACTGACAGCAAAAAACCAAAACACCCACCCCAGGGGCCCCACAACCCTCATATGCCCAACCTGGCCCCTACAAAGGTGGGCAATGGATCTCGTGGGCCCATTACCGACGGCTCCGGGGAACCTTCGCTACGCGGTGGTAGCCGTGGAATATTTCACCAAATGGACCGAAACAAGACCGCTGTCCTCCATAACATCCCTCGCAGTAAAAAGGTTTTTCTGGCAGCAGATAGTTTGTCGCTTCGGAGTCCCCCAACATCTAACCGTCGACAATGGCACCCAGTTTGACAGCGAGGTTTTCAAAGAGTTCTGCGCACAAATCGGAACAATTCTATGCTTCGCCTCAGTCCGACACCCGCAGTCCAACGGCCTAGTCGAAAGAGCCAACGCAACAATCTTCCAATCCATATCCAAAAAATTGCAAGGCAGACCCAAAGGCAAATGGGCAGACGAGCTAACTGCAGTCACCTGGTCTCACAATACCTCCGAATGCAGAGCAACCAAGTTCACACCCTTCAAACTTTTGTTTGGCGAAGAAGCCGTGTTACCAGAGGAGCTAAAATTCATCTCACCAAGAACAACCCTCGCAAGTGATGAGCCAGCCATACTAACCGACAAGGACTTGCTAGAAGAAACAAGATGCAGCGCAGTTCACAACCTTCGCAAATATCAGGAAGAGACCAAGAAGTGGAGAGATAAAAAGGTCAGAATCAAGAACCTGCAGAAGGGTGACCTCGTCCTCATCCGTAAACAAAACGCAAGCATGGCCGGAAAGTTCCAGCCTAAGTGGACAGGCCCGTTCCTGATCGCAGAATGCAATCGCCCAGGCTCTTTCCACCTCTCCGACAGCGAAGGTAATATACTACCACACACCTGGAACATCGACGACCTTCGCAAATTCTACCCATAGCGGAGCCTTAGCGAGCCCTCGCGTTATGTAATTTTTCATGTTATCTACTCTCATGTACTCAAAAAAACAGGAGCTGCACTCTTTTTCCTTACGAAGGGGCGTAAGGTTTTTTAACGAGGCAGCATCCAAAGCATCAATACAGGCTACAACCCCCAAAAAGTAAACCTCTAACCCTCTACGCCCAAACATCGAAAAAGCGGATCTCTTTCAAGAGCGCTACATTCGATGAAAGCCTGCTAAGATTGCTTCGAAAAACATTCCCTTTCTTTTCAAAGCAAACTTCACCTCCGCCTAAGATAAGGGGAGGAAAGTCGAGCACCCTGGCACAAACGACAGGGGCTCGCAAAAGCAATCTCACCTCCGCCTAAGATAAGGGGAGGAAAGTCGAGCACCCTGGCACAAACGACAGGGGCTCGCAAAAGCAATCTCACCTCCGCCTAAGATAAGGGGAGGAAAGTCGAGCACCCTGGCACAAACGACAGGGGCTCGCAAAAGCAAACCCACCCACCTCCGCCTAAGATAAGGGGAGGAAAGTCGAGCACCCTGGCACAAACGACAGGGGCTCGCAAAAGCAAACCCACCTCCGCCTAAGATAAGGGGAGGAAAGTCGAGCACCCTGGCACAAACGACAGGGGCTCGCAAAGCAAACCCACCTCCGCCTAAGATAAGGGGAGGAAAGTCGAGCACCCTGGCACAAACGACAGGGGCTCGCAAAAGCAATCTCACCTCCGCCTAAGATAAGGGGAGGAAAGTCGAGCACCCTGGCACAAACGACAGGGGCTCGCAAAAGCAATCTCACCTCCGCCTAAGATAAGGGGAGGAAAGTCGAGCGCCCTGGCACAAACGACAGGGGCTCGCAAAAGCAATCTCACCTCCCTAAGATAGGGAGGAAAGTCGAGCGCCCTGGCACAAGCGACAGGGCTCGCAAAAGCAATCTCACCTCCGCCTAAGATAAGGGGATGAAAGTCGAGCACCCTGGCACAAACGACAGGGGCTCGCAAAGCAAACCCACCTCCGCCTAAGATAAGGGGAGGAAAGTCGAGCACCCTGGCACAAACGACAGGGGCTCGCAAAAGCAAACCCACCTCCGCCTAAGATAAGGGGAGGAAAGTCGAGCACCCTGGCACAAACGACAGGGGCTCGCAAAAGCAAACTCACCTCCGCCTAAGATAAGGGAGGAAAGTCGAGCACCCGGCCACTTTCTCCGTCCCGCCCGAGCCCTCCCAGACAGGCCTCGGCGCGGGCCCCACTTTCTCCGTCTCGCCCGAGCCCTCCAAGCCAGGTCTCGGCGCGAGCCCCACTTTCTCCGTCTCGCCCGAGCCCTCAAGCCAGGTCTCGGCGCGAGCCCCACTTTCTCCGTCTCGCCGAGCCCTCCAAGCCAGGCCTCGGCGCGGGCAACATCAACGCGATCAAAAGAAGTGCGCGAGCCTCGCTAAAAGAAAAAGGGGACGTCGCTGTTTTTTTCAAAACAAGCGTACACGAGCAAGTGCGCGAGCCTCGCTAAAAGAAAAAGGGGGCGTCGCTGTTTTTTCAAAACAAGCGTACACGAGCAAGTGCGCGAGCCTCGCTAAAAGAAAAAGGGGGCGTCGCTGTTTTTTCAAAACAAGCGTACACGAGCAAGTGCGCGAGCCTCGCTAAAAGAAAAAGGGGGCGTCGCTGTTTTTTCAAAACAAGCGTACACGAGCAAAGTGCGCGAGCTCTAAACCCATACGCTTTTTCTCATACCGTCACAAAACAATGTTACAACAACAAACATATCCCAAAATAAAAAATCTTTACAAGGGACCACCGCTCCCCTCAGTTAACTCCAAATCATCCAAACCTTCGGCCTCCATCTCAGACCCCCCTCCACTAGAACCAGGGGTCCCCACAACAAAGGAGCTGCAGGGACAATTGGCAGCTCCCCGGGCAAAACCCTCGCCTATACATGTACCTATGCCTCGCCTCGTCACAGCTTCCGAAGGCTCCTCCTTCGGGATCACAAGCGCCCCATCCGAACCAATTTCAAGCTCCCTTCGACCGAACAAATATTCCAAAGCCGTGTTCTCGTCAATATCATCATCACCGACAGCTTGCGAAGTCGACGAAGACCCAAACAAATAACGATCGGCTTGGCGGTCTGTATAGTCTGTCTCGCGCCAAAATCGACTCGACCTACTATTCTTTAAATCATATCTCCGCACCTTCGACCACCAAAAACGTTCAAAGGAAAGCGAAGGATATTTAAATCTAGCGCGAGCCCATGATTCACCAGTTATAAAAACATCTTGGTAGTTCAACATCAGCGGGGTCACGTCGAACACGTCTAGCACGGTTCCGTCAGGAACCTGCATGTTGCACAAAAATACGATATGTCTCAGCCTCGCCAAGTCTTTACAAACAACCATAGTATTTACAAAAAGGCCTCCCTCGCCCCAACAAACCCAGGCATCACACCTGCCCAGCTTCCCCTTGTTGGATGTCCACACCCTCGCCAGCGGTGGCAGTCGAGGTCCCAGCTGACGCCTCCTCCGTCGTGGTTTCCTTCGCAGCATCTCCTTCCACAATCGGCCCGCTCCCGGTCAACGCCTCGATCTCGGCGAGCGTAACCCCCGCACAGCTTGGCTCAGGGGCGGCTTCGGGGTCACCCCTCGCTGCATCTTCCGCAGGCGGTGAGGGCATCGCATCTCGCCGAGCCTATAAGCAAAACAAAGACAAGCCTCGACAAGATTCAACAAACAAACCCCTAAAACCAAAAGCAACACAAATCAAAAAACTTGAACAAAAATGCGAACCTGGCGCGTAGCCTCGGCAGCCTCTTCGAAGGCGAGAGCTCGGCCACCTCCGGAGATCCAAAACTTGCGAAGCAAACGCATCGCACAGTTCCGGACTTCTGCATCATCAACCTTCATCTGGCGAACCGCTTCAACCGTCGGAAACACATGGCTCGGCCTTTTACCTTGCGAAGATGATCACAATCCGCCAGTCGAAGCGTGCTCGCCATCGCCAAGGCCCCGGCGTAGCCACCAAAATCAGCTGCGTTGGAAACCAGCGAGCTAACACATCAAGCTCGTTGCCCAGCCAACCCTCGAAGGCCTCTGCGTCAGCCGCAGGCAATGGCTCTCCGGCTGAGCCCCCAGCCTCGGTCAGACAACAATCAAGTTTTGCGCTTGATGTTCTCCATGCTCGTTCGCCAAGATTCCTTCAAATCAACTAGCCGACCCTCGGCCTCGGCCAAAGCTTTGTCTTTCTCCTTGCCCGCGGCAATCAGATCAGCGTTACGCTTCGCCAGCCCAGTCGCCTCCTCTCGAGCCTTCGCGGCGTTTTCTGAAGCAATTCTCTTTTCATTTTCTCTGTTCTCTAGACTCCGCGCCAGTTTGCTGTTCTCTTTCTCAAGTTCAGTCATATGGTTCCTCATAAACTCCATGTCGGAGCTAACTTTCCGCCTCGCTGAGCGATTCAAGAGCATCAGCTCCGCCAACTTGACGTCAACATCATCGAAGGTGTCTCCAACCGCTTGATCTGCAAGAAGGACCTCCGCCTCCGGCACACAAATGCGGCCGAAGATCCGGCCCAGAAACGCCTTTCGCCTTTCCTCCGGCTACACTGCAAGTGGCAATCCCGAAGGTCCGGACTGGTGAACAGTGCAGTGGCCGGATCAGAAATCCCAAGCTTCTTGGCGTATTCCGGAAGGCTCGACCGGCTAGCCTCGCCAAACGGTCGTTTTCCCCGCGTCCGCGCAGAGTCAAGTTCCCCATCAAACTCTGACCCCTCCAACCAAAGGTGCGAGCCAGCGAAGCTGGGAACCGCACCTCGTCGAGGGCTACCCGGCTCGATATCTCGTGCAAGCTCATCTGCGCCCTGGGTAGCCATCGCACCAACAACCGGCGAGGCTCCGCCTCCAATCGACACCTCCTCATCCGTGTCATGCCCTCCGGAAGAACCCTCGCTACCTCTCCAGACGAACCCTCGCCCGTCTCCCCCTCCCTTGCGTCCTTCTCGACCTCATCATCATCAGATTCATCCTCGTCGCCCGAAATTTGGACCAAAGCACCATCCCTCCAACGCGAGGTACGCGTCCCCCGACCGAACTGGCACCGCGGCCGCTCCGAGCCGCGGCCAAAGAAGTGCCCGCACCAACAGAGCCCGCAGCGACCTTCGTCGCAAGCACCTTCGCTCGTCCCGCCCCCCACGGCCTCGACCACGGCCCCTCTTCGGCCGAGACACGATCTCCGCTTCTCCCGAAGCCTTCCGCTTCCTCTTCTTCGGCGCGTCGTCGCTCGAAGGAGCAGGCCAGTCGGCGTACCGAATACCAAGAATATCAAACATTCTGTTCACGCGACCTTCGCCGCCCACCAAGCTATGGATAGCCTTCACTTCCAGTGGGGAAAGCTTCCCCACAAGCTCGTCCGTCCACTGTTGAACTCGTCTAAAAACAGCTCCATTCCCATCCTCGCGCCTCGCGCCTCGAAATTTCTTAAGAGTCCTTTCCCAGACCTTCTCTAGGTCCAAACAAGTTTCTTCAAGCCCCTACCTTCGTACCTTGGGTCATCCTCCACAACAAACCAAGTCTGCCTCCGGCCAAGAGGCCAAATCTTGGCACAGCAATATTCCTCCACCAGATCACGCGCGCACTGAGAGCGCGCAACGACCCTCAGGCAATCAACAGCAGCATGGGCCTCGATGCTCATTTAGCTTCGGCGCCCACATCTCCAAGCACCGGAAGCTCGCCGCAGAGCTCGGAGCTGTCACTAAGTTTGTAATAGAACCAGAACTCCTGCCATCCGCTGCTCCACTTGTTCTTCTGCGCTTGCACCGGCAGCTCCGCGCCGGCGCGATGGCAAAAAGTGTACACCGCAAATTGTCCGAGGCTGGTCTTGCCCTCGCTGTCCGTAATCTTGCGAGGCTGCATGTGAACGCGATGAGTGCGAACAAAACCCTCGACATGAGGGACAACCCCCTGAGACCTGCAGGCCCAGATGTAGACCGACATCTTTGTGAAGCAAGAAGGCGTAAGCTGATGAAACCGCAGGTTAAACCTTCGCAGAACCGAAGTCACGAAGGAGTCAGCTGGGAAGCGAAGGCCAGCCGAAAAGAACTCTTCAAACACCACAACTTCATCTGCATCCGGCTTCGGCACGGTCTCCCCACTGCTGACCCTCGCCACCTTGCCTTCCTCAATCCAGCCCCACCCGCACGTAAGATGCAATCCACTCGCGCAACCCGGCTCAGACCAAACTCGAAGGTAATCCCCTCATCCGCGGCTGTTGTGGGAAAACACGAGCAGTTTGCTTCAACCTTGCCATCTCTTCAACTGCTAACACTACCGAACAACCCGTCTGTCTCAACCCTCGCAGACAAGCTCAAACAAACCTTCGCTACAAGCAAATTGCAACAACAGGATCTATAGCAACAAGAGCACATTCAAAACTCCACGCTCACTCTTTCTATTTATAGACCGGAGGCGAACCCCTCACCCGACGAAGTCGGCACGACAACCAAAGAACGCGGCACAAAAAACGAAGCAGCTTCAATAGTATAAAACAACACCACAACGGCCCGGCCCAAAGCAGACGCGGGCGTCGCTGCCGAGGGTCCCGTTTTAAAGGCGCTGCTTGGGCCTAAACACAATCTTTTAGATCCAAGACAACGAGGGGCTACTGTTGGGGGAAAGGACCCTCGACAGAAGCGCCGCCCGAACTGGTGCTCGAAGTCAGCCCTCGCGCGCGCCTGGCATGCTTGCGAGGTCTCTCTCCCATTGGAGGCCACTACCTTGACCCCCGAATGCGATCAACCCTCGCTCTCTTGCTGTGTTCCCGTGCAGGTCTGAGGCGATGGTCGCACTGCAGGGAACCTTCGCTGTCTGTCGACGCCACCTTCGCTTGGAGCGAGGGTCCAGGCAAGCAGCAGGCGTGCGTTCCCCCAAAGGCAAGCGGAACGAAGGTTCGGCGGCGCGGCCGAAAGCTAGAATCTTCGTCCCTCTCCCGGGAGGCAAGTGAAGCCGGAGGTGCGCGGCCCAAGGGTGAGTGCGGCCGAACGTCAAGACCGCCGCACCTCTCCCCGAAGGTGAACAGGGCCAGGTGGCGGCGCGCTGGGGTGTGACCGATTAGGGTTTCCGCTTCAGCTGTGTTTTACGCTTTTGCCCTTCCTCCCTGCGCGGAGGCGAGGAATCTTTGCTGTACCCTTTTGTAATTCGGCCCGTGCCCCTTGGCACTCCCTATAAATACCAAGGGGCATGAACAGTGTAAACGACTTTTTGGGAATTCAAGCACTTTCCACTTCCGTTTCACCTTCGCTACTGCATCCGACGCTTGGTCACCTTCGCTCCTTCCCCTGCACAAGTGCGGAGGTTGGGCAAGTGTGCTCCCAACAGGGTTCGGTAGCTGAAACTCAAAAAGCTACCCTCGACGGTTTCCGAGTTTGGGCCTCAAAACTCGGGTGGCCGTTTTCCGAGTTTGGGCCTCAAAACTCGGGATGGACGGTTTCCAGGTTTGGGCCTCAAAACCTGGGCTTGCGGTTTTCGAGTTTGGGCCTCAAAACTCGGGGTGGACGGTTTCTAGGTTGGGCCTCAAAACCTGGGCTGGCAGGTTTCCCGGTTTGGGCCTCAAAACCGGGGGAAGGTCCAAAAGGACGGTCGACGCGTGGCAGCACCGAGAGGCTTGCGTTGCGGCGAAGCTATCGGTGAGAAGGCGCGGCGGTCGATGGTGACGGCACGTGGCGACATCCTGGAGCTTGCGTCGAGGCGAAGCGAAGGATGAGAAGACGCGTGGCCGTTGGATGAAAACTGCTAGGGTTGGACAGTTTTACCCCAAGGGGGTATTTGGGTTGAGTACTTCATGAGAGGGCGTTTGGTCTTCGGACGTGCGCCTATATATATGAAGGGGGCTGGTTAGGGCAGCCCATCGTTGGAGGTGTCACTCTCATTTTGTTTAGGTGAGAGGAGGCTAGGGCTAGAGGAGAGACCGACTCTTGTTCTTGAGCTTTTCGCCATCCGCGTTTTGTACTGTGAGGAGTGGCTTGTAACCCGACACAGAGTGCTACACAATTCATCATCTAGTAGCAATCCAAGGATCAATTTCGCCCCTCTCTTTGTTGGCTGCAATTTGGATTGAAACGCGTTTTTGTTCTTCGCGTTTTCGTTTTTCCCTTCTCGGAGTTTTGCCTCGTTCTCCCTCTCCGAGCAATGATTTGCGATTCCGTTTGAATCAGATTGTTTGTTGCCGTGAGCTCCTTCTTTCCACCGAAGGATTTCCCCTCTAACCTCACGAGCACATAGATCAGGTCAAAATCGCGTTCGTTCTTCGTTTCTTCCCCTTTTCTAGTGTTCTTCGGATTTCTCATGGATTAGTTGGTTTGGAGTGATGATATCCTAGGATTAGCTTCCCAACACATAGAAGAACACTTGGGAGAAGTTTGGTTGCAGCCCCATTCGATTTGGTGAGGATCCAATCGATTTTGGTTTTGTCCTGGGCGTTTTTGCACTTTCTGGGCAGTGGTGGACTGTCCGCCCCCCCAGTTGCCGCGACAGTCCCGAGTCGGGGTTTCAGCCGGAGCAGTGACTGTTTGCCTCGGTGCTTTTCCTCTCGGGTGACCGGCGGACAGTCCGCCGTATAAGGCGTGGACAGTCCGCGAGTCGCGCAGGAGCGTCCAGCAGCGTTGCTGTTTTTGTCCTTTGGCCGGCGGACAGTCCGGCCATCACCGGACAGTCCGGGAGCCTGACGGCGGACTGTCCGGGATTCTGCAGCTTGTGCAGTTTTAGTGCATTGGCCCTCCCGGCTTTTCCGCTTTGTTTTCGGACTTCTCGTTTGCTCCTAGAGTTCACCTAGGAACCTCTCTACATATCTTTGCTACGCGTTAGCATCGGTATTTGGAGGAATCCCGACGTAGCCCTCTATCTACGTTTGGGAGTGGGTCTTTTAGTTACGAACTTGACTCGGGGTTTTGAGAGTTTTGGTTTGCTCTCTTGTGTGGTGCCTCGCTGTGATTCTAGGGATCATCCACCTTCTTTTCGAGGGTCGTGGGCATCACGTTTGAGTCCGAAGCTTTGGGGTTGATTTTTGTTGGACAGAGGCCGTAATTTTGAAAGAAATTTTAGGCTCCCATTCACCCCCCTCTGGTCGCCTTGCTTTAGCATTTTTGTCCTTCAATTGGTATCGGAGCCAGTTAAGGATCTCTCTACCTTAACCGGTTCCGGATCCGCGAAGGCGACCTTTTGAGAGCGGTTTTGTTTCTGACTTTGCTTGTCGAGGTGTTGAGCTTTTGTTTGGCTAACACTAACGGTGCTTTTGGAAGTAGCACCAAGTTCTTCTTCAAGTATGTCTTTGTCTTTTGGTTTGAATGTTTCCAAGGACGACATCTTGGGAAGAAGGAGGAGTGCAGTTGATGAGAGGGATCGCGAGGTGAACGATCTGCTGAACCTTCTACGACATGACGAGCTTTCACCGGAGGATCTCCTATGTCAACTTGGCAAGGCCAAGAGAGGTACACTTGCTTGTGGTCTTGTGACCTTGCACAACCTTTATGAGGCTTGCTCTAGGATGATGAGCTTTGTGATACCTTGCGTAGAAAGGTTGAAAATTTGAAATGCTCCATTGCTAGGTTGAAGTCTAGTGCCTCTTTGCCTTGCACCTCTTGTAGTGACATGGTTAGGAAGAATGATGAGCTAGGCTTTCTCTTGCTAGCTTAAAATCTGAGAATGAATTGTTGAAATCAAATGCTTCCAAACCATGTTTAGTTTGCATTGACTTGGGCAAGGACTTGATTGTGCTAAAACTGAAATAGCCTTGCTAAAGTCAAATGCTTTGTCACCATGTGATTCTTGTGAATCTTTTGTTGCTAGACTTAGAGAATAATGTTTGATTCACAGGACATGTGTAGATGAACTTGAGCATGCTAGGGCTAAAATTGTTGAATAAATTCTAGGCCTTGTAGCTCATGCTCTTTGAATAAAAATGCTTGCCTTACTTCTTGTGCTATTCATGATTCTTTGCTTGATGTGAATGGTGATGTTTCTTCCACCGATTTCATTTGCACATCTTGCATTGATTTAGAAAAAGAAGTTTTGGCTTTGAAGGTTTTGCGCGATGATATGAGCGCTAAGTTGGTTGAGCACAATGATATGAGTGCCAACCTTGAGAAGGAGATTGAGCTCTTGCGTACCACATATGCCGAGTGCATTGAAAAGGAGATGGAAAACTTGAGAAACACTCCTTGTGGTACTTGTGACCGCCTCATGTTTGAAAATGAGGTTTTGGCCAAAAGATGCAAGAGCTTTGTGCTAAGTCGTTTGAGTCACGCATTTCTTCCAACTCCGATGTTGATGTTTCCAAGTCTGCATCTTTGCAACCGGAGTTGAGTTCTTGTGTTGCGCGTGAGTCTTTTGATGATAGCACTTGTGCAAGGTTTCGGATAGCTCTTTCATAGCTACTCCTAACCTTGCTGTTTCTTCGAGTGATGTCCAAGGGACTTCTCTTGATAAGGGTGCTTCTCATATTTTTGGGACTCGTGCTCCCAATCCGGTTTTCCATTGCACCTTTTGCAAGAAGGATGGACACTCATTCGATTTTGTTTCCGCCGTGTCAAACACGAGCGACGTATTCGAGCTAAGGCTTTTAGGAAGCCGCGTAGCCTTTCCCATGGCACGTGTGCTCCTAGTGTTGGCACCAAGTTGGTAGTTGATGCTTCTTGTTCTAAGTCCCAAGGGACTTCTCACTTGTCGGAGAATGGTGTGCCTTCCAGTAGGCCTTTGTACCATTGCTCTTTTTGTGAGAAAGATGGGCATCAAGAAAGCTTTTGCTATCGGCGTGCCAAACGTTTGCGCCAAGCTCGCTCTTCTAGGAAGATGGTGGTTCATAGCCCTTCTCATGGCATGAACGCTTGTGCTCCTAGTAAGAAGCCCCTCTTTGTTGATGGGTTTTATGACTCCTTTTCTAGTGGGATAGGTCATGGTCGTGGACATGCTTCTAGTGCTTCTTCTCTTGGTCCACGTCATGCTTTTCATGATGCTTCTATTGGTTCTTCTACAAAAACCTTGGAAGATGTTTGCCTCTTTTCCCGTGGTACGACTCGTTCTTCTCCTCGATTTGTCCTTTTGAGGAATGCTTCCAAGGGTGTTTCACAATTGCATTTGAACCAACATTTGCATCATGCTAACCCACAAGATAAGTTGAGTTTGTGACCAAGTCTTGGGTTCCCAAGTATGCTTGCTAACCCTTCGGGATCCAAGACTCGGGTTACTTTGTCCTCTTGTGTGTAGATATGAGGACGCGGGGTGGAGAACATGCGCCTGATGGGACTTGATCTTTTAGATGTGATCAAGATTTGATGGTTCTCTACACCCCGCTTAGATTTGCCTCCAAAGAGGCTTTTGCAGTTGGTGAGCTTTCTTTTACACTCATACCGTGTACATCCATGTTCTATTTCTTGTGGTATGAGATGGACTATCATGTGCTCACTTGTATAGTATGTGCATGTACATTTTTTTTGTATCATGTTTTGTTTAGTCTAGCATGTGCTATCTTGTATATCATGTCATGCTAGTCTTGTGTACAGTTTTTGGTGGCAATTCCACTTTTCATGCTAGTCTGTGATCCTCATGAACATTATGCCATGCTTTACCATTCTCCTCCATGAGCTTTACTTGTAGAAGTATGATGTTCATTAGGTATCACTTTTCAGGTGCTAGTTTTGGTTAGCTACATGTATCCTGTTGATATGATTAGTTTGAGCACTAGCCTTTCCACAATTTTATCATGTTACATGCTTTTGGATCTATTGCTATCATTATCTTGCATTGTAGCATGTGTTGAGGTTTAGGTGTGTTTGGGTTGATCATGTCTCTAGGCTGCATTTTGCTATATAGTGCTTTCCTGTTGCATGGTAGTCATGTCTAGATTGAGTTCAGATCTCCTTGCGGTATCATTCATAGGTAGACCTCTTTTTGTTGAGAGTTCACCTTATGCTTATTATGTGACTAACCGTTTTGTGGAGACCTTGAGGTCACACTAGATGAGACAATGCCTTGTGTTCTTCTGCTTTTGAGTTTGCAGGAGAACAGGAGCCTGGAGAGGCATTTTGGCTCACGGACCCGATCCCACTTCTTCCATGACTTGGGGTTCCGTTCGAGCAGCTCTCCACGAGCACTAGCTGCACCTGTGGGAGCGACAGCATCAGGCGAGGGGGAGACACTTCGGCGAGGCAGGCGCCCCGGAGTTCAGCAGATTCAGGCGTCCCCTCGGGTATCACACCAGCAGGCGGTCATGCGCTTCATGAGGTACCTCCGACACACTTCTGAGTTCGGTTTTGTGTACTCTTCTTCCTTGACCTCTTTTTGTTGTGTGGTCTTTCGATGTGGATTTTGCTGGCTGTCGCTTGAGCGTTTCCTGGCTCTTTCTTGTGGTTTGGTGTGTGTTTCCCTTTTAGTTGGGGAAGCATTTTGCTTGTTGTATCTTAGTTTGGACTTCTCCGATACCCTTTTGTTTTGGTTTTTCCTTTTAGGCTAGTTTTGTTTTGTCTTTGATAGACTAGTTTTTGCATGCATTTCATCATGTATTCTAGTGCATTTTAGAGCTTCATGTTTAGAGCAATGAGAATGAGATTATGCTCTTTTTGGTATGCCCTGTTTATTCATGATGATGCTTGTAGCTAGGCTCTTTTTGATCACTTGATACATGTTATGAGCTAAGCTATTTTTGCAAATGGTGAACTTGATTAATCAACTATGAAACCTTTAATTTGTTCACCATTGAGAGTGGCAACTAGCATGGGTAGGATGTGTTGAGATCACTTGTGCTATCTTTTGTATGCTAGGTTGCTATGTCTCTTGCACTGAGTCATTCACTTGCTTGGATTGTTCATATTTACCTTGTGCTAAAATTTGATCCAAGTCTAAGTGAATTGAAAAGATCGAGATGGGATTGCATGTGTCAGCACCTCACGGTATCGAGACTGTTTCTCATTGCACTTTTGAGTTAAACTTGAGCCGTGTAGTGTAAGACCAAAACCGGTGCTTTAAGCTTCTGATTGCTTTTATTGCATAGGCTTAGCCCGTTGAAAAGTTAGGCAATGACCATGTTTTCAACCTCTCGCAATCACATGCTTTTAATATGAACTTGTGTTAATACCGCTGCAATCTCTGATAAAATTTGAAAATAACACAAGTTTATGCTTCATTCTATTGCATGATGATTGAACTTTGCTAGGGGTAGTTCACCTTTTATACTTGAGTTAGCACTTGTTGATTTCCTGTCTATTCATGCTAAGTGCTATTTTAGTGGTGAACTCCTTTTCAAATGGCTTAAAACTGCTCATATGCTTAATTGTTCATATTTCGTATTCACTTTTCAGTTTGAGCCTTTGCTAGCATTTGTATTGGTTGCTACACTTTCAGGGCAGCACCCTTTTGAGCATCTTTTCATTCTGATTGCTATACACTTGAAGCTGTTGCATTGTGCATATCATGCATTTTTAGCTTAGTGTACATACCCCCAGCTCCGATACATCTTGTGATCACCCCCATATGCTTTTGGTTGATGACTTGTCTTGTGTTTGTGTCAACTTTGTCGAAAATGTCAAAATCCCTCAGCATGTTCCCTTTTATCAAGGGGGAGAAGCTGTTTGCAAGGGGGAGCTTAGTGTTGGCACAAGGGGAGAGTCATGCATTTTGGGGAGAGCTTTGAGCTAGGGGAGTTTAGCTCTTTTATGTTCTTCTTCAATTGGTATAGCTCTTTTATGTGTTTCAATTGGTATCCTTCATAGTGAGCTTTGGTGCATAGCCTTTGTGTGTAGGCTTGCTTTCAGGGGAGTCGCTTTTGTCTTGCTGCTTCTCCGCGTGCTCCGAGTGTTTGTGCTCCATTTAGTGTTGAGCTTCTCTTTGTGTTTTCTCAGTCGGTATCGAGCCTGCTAGTCGTGTTGGGCCGTTGTTGCCTCTCTCTTGAGGGACTAGCAGTTTTTGCTTGGTATTTTCGATTGGTATGGAGCCTTCAGCTAGTTGTGTCGAGCCTTTTGCCTCTGTCTTGAGAACTAGCTGTTTTCACCAATTTTTGGCTGTTTGTGATTGGTATCGAGTTTTCTGCTAGTTGTGTTGAGCCTCTGTGCCTCTATCTTGAGGACTAGCAGTTTTGCATTCTTATGCGTTGATTCAGCCTCAATTGGTATCGAGCCTTGAGCTAGTGGTGTTGAGCCATTTTCTGCCTTTCTTGAGGGCTAGCTCATTTTTGACTTGGTTGCGTCGAGCCGTTGCCCATGTCTTTGGGAACCAAGTCTTTTGCTCTATGTGATCGAGTTTTGCTCTTTGCTGAGTTGTTGCTCCGATCCTTTGCTTGGTTGCGTTGAGCCGTTGCCCATGTCTTTGGGGACCAAGTTTTCTGTTTGGTATCTCAAACCATCTCTTTGTGTTTAGTCTTTGTCAATTCAATCATCAAGGGGAGAAATTTCGAAACCCAGTGTTAACCTCCCAAGTGGATAGTACCTTCGAAACCCAAGTGGATAAGTACCTTGGTTTCTTTTGTGATGATTGTTTGACAATTTATTTGAGATTGGTTTTCGAGTACCTTTGGGATTTCATGAAACTCTTGTTTTCTCTTGACTCTTCGGTTGTGTGGAGGCTTTGCCCGCTTTTTCCATTTCTTTCGGGACCGAGAGCTTTTATTTGGAGTTTTCATGATCCTTCCTCATCTCAAGTAGCTTTGTGTTTGCTTTTGCTTGGCTTTTGGGCACTTGAATGAGGCTTGCCTTCAAACCCTTCCTTTGTGGTTTTATTTTTAGTCAATGCATTCATCAAGGGGAGATTGAGAACATATATGATGAATGATTGACTTTGATGAGGAAGGTTTGAGGCTTTTCCCGTTGAGTCATTATCTCTCTATGCGCTTAATGTTTATGACTAACCGGTGGCGTTGAGTTGGTGTGTTTCTGTGTTGGTGTGCGTGTGCAACATGTGTCTCTTGGCTGTGTTGATGTGCAGGTGTTGAGCTCGGATACAGTGGTCGATGGCGAGGTGAAGGTCAAGTAGAGACGTGTCGTGCCGACGGACCGGGATCGGTGAAGGATGGGCGTGCCGTGCGGCGGACGTGCCATGCCGATGTACCTAGAGCGGTGAAGGGCGGACGTGAGGCTTGGACCGACGGACCAAGAGGCCAGAGGACCAGCTGTGGTAGCTGGCACGTGGCATCGGCGAGCGAGAGCACATGGGGATGTGCGGTGCATCGGCCGAGTCGGGAGGAAGACGATGGCGTCGTGGCACTTGGGGGAGGTCGGACACGGGCTTGCGTGCGGCGCAAGTGCCGTCGGCCGAGTCAAGAAGGAAGGCGAAGTGTTTGTGCCCGGTGTGGAGGCTGGACATGCATCGGCATCGGTGCCGGTGGTCGGGGTGTGCGAACCACATCCGTCTACGGTGGGCTCGGTAGCTGAGCCTCAAAAAGCTACCCTCGACGGTTTCCGAGTTTGGGCCTCAAAACTCGGGTGGCCGGTTTCCGAGTTTGGGCCTCAAAACTCGGGATGGACGGTTTCCAGGTTTGGGCCTCAAAACCTGGGCTTGTGGGTTTCCGAGTTTGGGCCTCAAAACTCAGGGTGGACGGTTTCCAGGTTTGGCCCTCAAAACCTGGGCTGGCAGGTTTCCCGGTTTGGGCCTCAAAACCGGGGGAAGGTCCAAAAGGACGGTCGACGTGTGGCAGCACCGAGAGGCTTGCGTTGCGGCGAAGCTATCGGTGAGAAGGCACGGCGGTCGACGGTGACGGCACGTGGCGGCATCCTGGAGCTTGCGTCGAGGCGAAGCGAAGGATGAGAAGGCGCGTGGCCATCGGATGAAACTGCTAGGGTTGGACGTTTTACCCCAAGGGGGTGTTTGGGTGAGTACTTCATAAGAGGGCGTTTTGGTCTTCGGACGTGCGCCCTATATATGATGAAGGGGGCTGGTTAGGGCAGCCCATCCTTGGAGGTGTCACTCTCATTTTGTTTAGGTGAGAGGAGGCTAGGCTAGAGGAGAGACCGGCTCTTGTTCTTGAGCTTTTCGCCATCCGCGTTTTGTACTGCGAGGAGTGGCTTGTAACCCGACACAGAGTGCTACACAATTCATCATCTAGTAGCAATCCAAGGATCAATTTCGCCCCTCTCTTTGTTGGCTGCAATTTGGATTGAATCGCGTTTTTGTTCTTCACGTTTTGGTTTTTCCCTTCTCGGAGATTTGCCTCGTTCTCCCTCTCGGAGCAACGGTTTGCGATTCCATTTGAATCAGATTGTTTGTTGCCGTGAGCTCCTTCTTTCCACCGAAGGATTTCCCCTCTAACCTCACGAGCACATAGATCGGGTCGAAATCGCGTTCGTTCTTCGTTTCTTCCCCTTTTCTAGTGTTCTTCGGATATCACATGGATTAGTTAGTTTGGAGCGATGATATCCTATTTAGCTTCCCAACACATAGAAGAACACTTGGGAGAAGTTTGGTTGCAGCCCCATTCGATTTGGTGAGGATCCAATCGATTTTGGTTTTGTCCCGTGGCGTTTTTGCACGTTCTGGGCAGTGGCGGACTGTCCGCCCCCCCAGCCGCGGACAGTCCGCGAGTCGAGGTTTCAGCCGGAGCAGTGACTGTTTGCCTCGGTGCTTTTCCTCTCGGGTGACCGGCGGACAGTCCGCCGTATAAGGCGCGGATAGTCCGCGAGTCGCGCAGGAGCGTCCAGCAGCGTTGCTGTTTTTGTCCTTTGGCCGGCGGACAATCCGGCCATCACCGGACAGTCCGGGAGCCTGACGGCGGACTGTCCGGGATTCTGCAGCTTGTGCAGTTTTAGTGCATTGGCCCTCCCGGCTTTTCCGCTTTGTTTCCGGACTTCTCGTTTGCTCCTAGAGTTCACCTAGGAACCTCTCTACATATCTTTGACTACGCGTTACATCGGTATTGGAGGAATCCCGCGTAGCTCTCTATCTACGTTTGGGAGTGGGTCTTTTATGCACGAATTTGACTCGGGGTTTTGAGAGTTTTGGTTTGCTCTCTTGTGTGGTGCCTCGCTGTGATCCTAGGGATCATCCACCTTCTTTCCGAGGGTCGTGGGCATCACGTTTGAGTCCGAAGCTTTTGGGGTTGATTTAGTTGGGACAGAGGCCGTAATTTCGAAAGAAATTTTTAGGCTCCCATTCACTCCCCTCTGGTCGCCTTGCTTTAGCATTTTCGGTCCTTCACAAAGATGATAACATTGATGGTGTTCAAGAATGGTCTTCCAAGAATGAGTGGTGGATCATATTCTTCTTCTTGACTGGGGCTGCATCTAGTGGTTTGTACTAATCAAAGCAGTGAGTAGGAGATCAATGTCTTGAAACTGGATTTCTCCTTCCTCTCCTTGATTGTGAAACACATCTAGACAACTGAATTGTCTCTCCCAGGCTAGCATGTGATTTAGATGGATTCCCAAACAACATGTTCATTTGTAGATCTTGCTATTGTTGTAGTCGTACCATCTTGTCTCCCAAGCTAGCTCTTGATTAGAAGAGAGGATAACTTCCCACTTCTTGTCTTCATGTATTGGACAATGATGGTTGCAGGCATAGGTTGTCTCATACGAGGTAAGTTGCATCCTGTTTGTCATCAGCGCCCAAGCAAGACTCAAAGCTAGGCTTTTGCTAGCACCATTCGTGATCTGAGAGTAGGTTTGTGTGTCTATGGTTTGAGTTTTGGATCTTCAATGTTCAGACCAAACCATGGATGAACAAAATCTCTCTCCTGCATAATGTTAGTGGATATATACCCGAAGGATTGCATGAATTTAAAGCATGGGTTGTTGTCCACAATATATGTATTTTGCATCTATGCTAATAAAAGACGTTTTTTTAGGATTACTTTAGCATAGACTAGTATTTTATGTGTTGGCTGCACTTTAACATGATTCAAGGCAAAAGATAACTTGCAGTAGAAGACAAAATAAATAAACTTTGATACTCACAGTTCTTTCATCCATGATGAATGAGCTGAGTCTTCATTGTACAAAAGTTGTTGAAGTTCAACATGTGTCTCTTCATCTCTCGGTGTGAATTCATCTTCGGACTTTCCCAAATTGATATTGAAAGTTTTCCTATAGGGGCTAGTCCGACAAAAATATCCAATCCACTATAGCATACTATTGGTTCAAAAAATCAACCTAGACACCACGTCTAATTTGATCTAGGAAGGCATTTTAACTTAAACATTGATTAAATTAAAAGGCCTTGAAAGCAGAGTCACCACATCTCCTAACTAGGCTCCATGCTTCATTTAAGAGATGTATGAAAGTACTTCAAACCTAAACATATACTATAGCAAATAAAAGGTAACATGAAAGGATTAAAAGATTTATTATTCAGATGGCGATGAAAGAGCATTATTAGTATATGAGTGTATCTTAAAGGTAGGGACAACCAACATAGCAACATGGCAAGAGATATTCTTAGAAAGTCTATTCCCCAAGCTTGGATTTGCACAAATCAAGATCGGATGAATGTAATTCAATGTTACATGATGATTGATTGGACATACCTTGTGTTTGTTATTCCTTTCGTTCTTTTTTCTGCTCCAGCCTAGAAAGTTAGTGACAAGAATACCCGAAGGAATATTTTCACAATTATATTTTTCTATGCTCATTACAAGGACAGTGCAGCAAAAAGGTGAATACTCATGTTCGGGTGGTACTATTTTCTTTAGGAGCTGGTGAGAAAACTAGGGCAAAGGAGCTTTTCTAGTAATACAGTGAACATAAACCTTGCTCACTAGCAGACAAAACAGAGGAACACTCTCTAATGGCAGCATTAAGGGATTGCATGATGAGGTTATTAAAATCATCCCATAATGAGCCAACAGATTGTTTATCTAGTTATCTAAAATGCAGACTCCCAAGAAGGAACGTTGCCAGAACAGAATATTCCCAAAACGTAGGCGTAGCTAATAACCAGGTGTTATGATAAGGTGTAAGGATTGTACTGGTTATAGCTTGCGCTCATGGGGTAGTGACGATAAGAGTGGAATTTAAAAACAACATCCATAAGAATGAACACAAAAATGATGAAAGACTGGGACAAAAAAGGAAAAGATAAAAGTATGATTACAAGTTTAAGCAGACATTAAGATCAATTCTCGACCGTTCCCCGGCAACGGTGCCAGAAATGCTTGTTGACACTTACTACCGTCGCTACCAAAGTCGCCCTTGGCAACGACACTAGAAAGGCTAGGGTATGTTATCAGAACACAAGAGATAAATCTGCAAGCACACATATTAGATACCCGCACTTCACCGGATGTAGACCAAGTTTTATATCGAACCCAAAGGAACGGAGTGATTGTCTTAAGTCTATTGCTTAAACCCTGAGCACTAACAAAGATAGGAACACTAAAGATAAAGGGGATAACTAGGGTTACCAGCTCTAACCTCAGAAAGCTATGCGATTATTATTCTACTGTGGATTACGTTGGGAGACCACATCCAGAGTATGGCTGTTCCCAAGTAATATACTCCTGCTAGTCCTATAGACGGAAGGTGGACTATGAATGATTCAACAAGCCTATAAGAGTCACACCCGCGAGCTACCACCGGTCCGGAATATAGGGTACACTATGCAAGTAACCGAGTCTAAGCACCACGCTTACATGACGACTACTCCTCTAATCCCTAGCTACTTGAATTAGAGTACTCTAATTAGAGTTAGTACTCTAATTAGAGTTGCAAGCCGTAAGAATAATAAGAACAAGAACGCTTACTCATAATTAGAAGATGATGACCGAAGAATATCCTGATCCAAGCTCTTGACGAACTTGAATCCGCAGGTACAAGTTGAAGAAGTAGATCCGACAGGCCGAAGCTCCTTAATCCTCTCTAATACCTCTCTCTCTCTCTCTTCTAATTCTAATCTTTGGAAACTCTCTACAACTAGATGAACTAGAACTAGAACTAGAAGAACTAGAACTAGAAGAAGAACTAGAACTAGAACTAGATCTAAATCAACTAGAGGGATCTCTACTTCTACTTGAAGACCTAAAGTTGGATATGTAGATGAACAATGAAGATGAAGATGGAGGTGCCTCCCTGGGGGGGTCTGGGTCTGGTTTTATAGCCCCTAAGGATGAAGCGCAGCCCTCGAATCAAACCGACCTTGAACAAGGGTTTAGATGCATCGAGGAGGTCGATTAGGGCACGCTCCACGAAGATGGGCCGAGAAGGGTTCTGGCCCAGGCCGGCCGGCCTAGGGGTGGGGCCGGCCGGCCCCACCTGTCAGCCAACTCTCCCCTCCTTCGACGTGGTGTCTTCTGGAACCTCCCTTGTTGCCCTAACATGACTTGCCATCTGTTTGCGCGATCCATCGTGTTGGAGTAGGACTCTTACCTCTTTCCATCTGCTGGAAAACTCCCTGGAAAACAGTAATTAACCAAAGCTATGGAATCTGTCAGTTTAGCCCCTGAATTATGTTGCTTGGTGGTCCCTTCAGGTTGTTCTAGAAGCTTCCAAGTCATATCCAACAAGGACTCTCTCGTTGGGACTCCAAATGTAGCAAACCATATGTCTGTTTCGATCATCTTGATGAGCCCTTCACATTGGTGTGCTCTGTTTCATCACTTATAGTGAGACATTGATAACCCTATAAAACAAGTGAGAATAACACAACTCGTGGAACTTGTTAGAATCAAACCCTACAACTATGTTTTATGGTTCATTTCATATCATTCCATGTATTAGTTGATGGTATAATATTGACTGTAAGGACCGTCAACAACAAGGTCCTGTCCTGGGTTAGTTCGAGTCACTGCAGCTACCTTAAGAAGAAGATATGAGATCCAGTGGCGTAAAGTAGCTGCCTCCGGGCCTTGATGCCCTCTGCAATGGTGTCCTCCATCTCTGATAGGATCACGTCCCAAACGATGAACTCCTACTGACGAACAAGATAGGCAAGCAACCACAACTGCAGTTAGGAGAGTCCCTCTCTAAAACCAATCGAGGGCAAGAGTGTACGCCTCAATACCTCGTTGAGGATCCGAGCCGTAGGGGTGAGGTCCCTCGGCGCGCGGCTTGACCCTCTCCGAAGGGCTCAGTGAAACATGGGCGCACAAGCTCTGTACTGGGCTGCTCTTTGCCGTGAGGGCGTCTAGGAGGCTCTGTCCTGTCGAAGCACAGAGTGTGTATCCGCGTTTGACTGGGAGATAGCTGAAATAGGTCGCGGATCTCTGAGCAGAAAATCCTAAAGTGTTGTCCTCTGAACGCGAACTCAATGAACTCATGGTCTGAATACACCCAAAGTGAAGCATAAAAGTGCAAGACCCAGTCCTCGATATACGAGCCAGACCGCCCCAGAAGGTCTGCCAAACCGGGTAAGTAGGTGAGGATGGGGCAGATCTGCTCTCGAGCTGCTCTGACAACTGCCTCCAAGCTGCAAACTCTATGTGAACACGGACTGATGCCAGCGTTCCTAAAACCGTGGTAAAAATCGTCCTGCGAAACTGTGTAGAACTCAGCACCAGCCTGCTCCTGTCTCTGTTGAGGAAACCACTACTCAATAGGCACAAGACGGAGATGTTGGATCTGTGTGCAAGTGCCGACGCGGAGGTCAATACGCCCGATCGACGATGGATCACGTCGGGAAGGAGGACGTGCACCGCGCTGAGGACCCTCGAGCTGTGGTGGCACCTCAATCCGGTGGTGAGATGACTGAAGGACCCAAAAGGGCGACCAGAGTGGGGTGAATGATAGCCTCAAATTTCTTCTCGAGAAATGGATGGCCACTGTCCCAAACTCAACCCCAAAAGCAAGACCAAGACTTGGAAGTATCCACGCCCCTAGATGTAGGGTGGATGCTTCCAAGAAGCACAACAAGACACTACACTAGTCAAGAAACCTAACGCAAAAACTGGATCGCAAATCCGAAGTCAGACGAACGAGCAATGGACAAAACAGTGCGGAACTAGCCACATCGGATGCTGGGAGCGTCCGATGCGTTCACGTCGGATGCATCCAATGTGAACAAGAGCTCTCTAGAACCTTATTGTGTAGCCATTAGACGCTGCTACAGTGATCACTGAGCGTCCAATGTAGGGTCGATGCGTCGGATGTGAACAGAAGTGTCCAATGCCCAAACAACAGATGCGTCCGATGCAAAATGAAGGTTTCTGGAACCTCACTGCATGACCATCGGACGCTGCCAGCGTCTGATGCCCCTTCAGAAACACAGAAAGTGACACATGGCAACAGAGCATCCGATGCTACTCGGGCCAGCGCCCGATGTCAAGAACTCAGCGTCCAATGCCCCCGAAAACTGTGTTGTTCATCCGCCAATTCGACCTAATCTCCCTCAAATTGAAAGCACTAAGGCTCAAACTTGGTGAGGGGAGTCACAAGAAAGTTAGTGAGCTGCTCCTAAGAGATCATGACTATCTCCTAACTGCAAATCGATGAATCGGAGAATTTCAGGGCAAAGGAGCAAGAACTCGATTCAAAAACAAAATTCGCCCCGATCTACTAGCTCGTGATAAATTAGAGAAAACCCTTTAGTGGAAAGATGTCTCTCACGAAGTACTAGAAGATGATTCAAATGGATTTCAAGCCATCCCTCAAATCAAGAAATGTCATGACAAATCAAAAGAGGGGAAATGAAGAACACGGAGAACAAAAACACGAATCAACAAAAGATTTCAGCCAAAAGTCTTCCCGACAAGGAGACAAGGAGATTACGGTCTCCTTTCCTGAAATCACAAAATACACAGAGGAATTAAGCTGTCTCTACAGATCATAAGCAGCTAGAGGAAGAAAGCACTAACAGATGAATTGTAGTGTCTGTGAATGAATGTGAGAGCGGCTGCCTGGATATGGAGAGAGGAGGGGTTGCCTCTCTATTTTATAGCCTATTACAGTAGTCCCCATCTACCCCTAGATACAAGAGCAAACTAGCTAACCCTAGGGGTATTCTAGTCCAACTCTGTTAGGTCTTCATTCGACGGCCTGCACGCCTTCTCATCCTTTGCTTCGTCTTTACGCAAGCTCCAGGATGCCACCACGTTTCGTCACGACGACCGCCGTGCCTTCTCACCGCTAACTTTGCCTCGACGCAAGTCTCACGGTGCCGCCACATGTCGTCCCATTCCACATAGGAACCTCCGCCAGGTTTTGAGGCCCAAATTGGTAAACCCGTCAGCTTGATTTTTATGGCCCAAACTCAGAAACCCGTAAGCCTAGGTTTTGAGGCCCAAACTGGAAACCGTCCACCCCGAGTTTTGAGGCCCAAACTCGGAAACCGTAGCGGGTAGTTTTCTGAGGCTCAACTACCAAACCCGCGCCAAAAACAGAGCGTGGGTCTCACACCTCGGCCACCGACACCGATGTTGATGCATGTCCGACCTCCGCCGAGCACAATGCCTTCGCCTTCCTCCTTGACTCGACCAACGAAACTTGCCCCTGCAAGCCCGTGTCCGGCCTCCGCCAAGTGCCATGACGCCATCGTCTTCTGTCTCGACTTGGCCGATGCAATCACACATCACATGTGCTCTTGCTTGCTGAAGCCAAGTGCCAGCTATCACAGCTGGTCCTCTGGCCCTCTAGTCCATCGGTCCAAGCCTCACGTCCGCCCTTCACCACTTCTGGTCCATAGACACGACACGTCTCTACTTGACCTTCACCTCGCCATCGACCACTGCCTCCAAGCTCCACACCTGCACAACAACACAACCAAGAGACATGTTGCCACTCACCGCTCCCGGTGAGCTTGTTGATCAATCACTCATCACAAAGGGCCGAACCACAAGGGCACATGTCAACCTTGTGTTCGCAATCTCCCCCTTGATGAGTGCATTGTCAACATTCTGTACCAATTAACAAAACAAAAAGAAAAGAATAAAGAAGAAGAGAGGTGCTCATTCAAATGCCCACAAGCCAAGAACCAAAAGCCGAAGGAGGGCGAATTGAAATGAGCAAAGCTTGGTCCCTAAAGACATGGGCAACGGCTCAACACAACCAAGCAGAGGATCGGAGCAAAAGCTCAAAAGAGAGAACTCGATCAAACAGAAGATCAGAGCAAAACTCATCAAAGAGCAACAACTCGATCTCAAGAGCAAAAACTTGGTCCCCCAAGACATGGGCAATGGCTCGACGCAACCAAGTCAAGAGCAAGCTAGTCCTCAAGAAGAGGTAGAGCGGGCTCAACACCACTAGCTAGAAGCTCATGAAAACTGCTAGTCCCTCAAGATAGAGGAAAAAATGACTCAACATAACTAGCAAGCTTGATACCAATTGAAAGCTCGAAATCAATTGAAGCAAAAGAAACCACAGAACTCCCCCTAAACTCGTGCCAACAAAACACTCCCCCTTGCAATATGCCAACACAAAAGACATTGGAAAAGGTTCTCCCCCTTGTTGATCGCATATGCCAACACTCATGTACTAAAAAATTCTCCCCCTTGTTGGCATTTGCAAATACAACAAGAACAAGCACAAAAGGAGAATCGGAGCAAAGACATGTGTATCGGAGCTAAGAGAAATGGATACTAAGCTACAAATGGGCGAAATAGACCATGCATGAGCTTCAAGTATATAGCAATCAGAGTGAAAAATGCTCTAGTGAGTGTTGTCCAGTCATATTAGCAACAAAGAACAAATTCTAGCAAAGGCTAAAACTGATTAAGTGAATATGAAATATGACAAATTAAGCATGTTGAGCAGTTTTAAGTCATGCAAAAAGGAGTTCACAACTAAAATAGCACTAAGCATGAATAGACAAGAAGTCAAACAAGTGCTAAAACATGTATGAAAGGTGAACTACCCCTAACAAAGATCAATCATCATGCTATAGAGTGAATCACATACTTGTGTTTTTTAAATTTTATCAGAGAATTGCAGCGGTATTAACACAAGTTCAATATTAAGCATATGATTGCGATAAGTTGAAAGCATTGTCATTGCCTAACTTTTCAACCGGGCTAAGCCTATGCAAGAAAGCAATCGGAAGCTTAAAGCACCGATTTTGGTCTTACACTACATGACTCAAGTTTAAGTCAATTGTGCAATGAGAAACAGTCTTGATACCGTGTGTGCTGACAAAGCAATCCCATCTCAATCTTTTCAATTCACTGGCTTGGTTCAAATTATAAGCACAAGTGAAATATGAACAAACCAAGTAAGTGAAGGATTCAATTGCAAGAAACATAGCAACCTAGCATATATGAAATAGCTCAAGTGATCTCAACACATCCTATCCATGCTAGTTGCCAATCTCAATGGTGAACAAAAGATTGCATAGTTGTTTAGTCAAAATCACCATTTGCAAAAGATAGCTTAGCTCATAAAATGTATCAATTGATCAAAAAGAGCCTAAGCTACAAGCATCATGTAACATCGGAGCATACCCAAAAGAGCATAATTTCATTCACACTACTATAGACATGAAGCTCTAAAATGAAAAGATGTACATGATGAAATGCAAACAAATGCAACAAAGCTAGTCTATCAGAGCAAACCAAAACTAAAGGTATCAGAGAAAACTATGTACATCAAGCAAAATGCTTTCCCCAACTGAAAGGGGAAACACACACCAAGCTCACCTCTCAACCAAGCAAACGTTGAGAGATCCAAAGGCTTGGTGAAGATATCGGCAAGCTGGTTGTGGGTGTCTACATGCCTCAAGTCGATGTTGCCTTTCTTGTAGTGATCACAAAGAAAGTGAAAGCGAACATCGATGTGTTTGGTCGTAGAGTGAAGAACTGGGTTCTTTGCAACACTAATGGCACTCCTGCTATCACAAAGCAAAGAGACCTGACTGAAAACTAGACCAAAATCACGCAAGGTAGCAACCATCCACAAAAGCTACGAAGCACAAGAAGCGGCAGCGACATACTCGGCCTCAGTGGTAGTCTGGGCTACGCTAGACTGTTTGCGGGAAGACCAAGACACAAGACAAGAGCCAAGAAACTGACAAGTCCCAGAAGTAGACTTGCGCTCAAGCCGACCGCCGGCAAAATCCGCATCGGAATAACCACAAAGCGAAAAGGTCGAAGAAGAAGAGTACCAAAGACCGAACATAGGAGTCTATCAGAGGTACCTCATGATGCGCTTGACCGCCTGCTTGTGGGATGTCCGAGGGGACACCTGAAAGCGAGCACACAGACACACTGCGAAGTGTATGTTTGGCCTCGTCGCCGTGAAGTACAGGAGTGAGCCGATCATGCTCCTGTACTCCTTCTGGTCCACGGGCTCTCCGTCCTTGTCCGCATCTATTGGCAGTCCTTATTGCCTATTTATAACCGCCAACTCTCACATAAAATGATCACCAAACTTAGAATTAGGGCTTTTATATCTAATAAGTTCCACAAGTTTTCGTGATTCATCATTTACAGGAGGGCAATTGCGAAAACTACTGAAAACATGATCCAAAACATACGAGATACAACATTTACATGCACCTAACATGAACCAAGGGGGACAAGGCCCAATATCAGGAAAATCAGGGCCCTGTAGGATAAAAAGGCCAAAACCCCAAGCAAACCATCTCCAAATGAGCCCAAACTTTGTAGGAGTGGTCCATGCAGTCCTAGAGGCCAACTGAACAAAGATTGGGCCGATACAGCGTCTCCAGGGTGCGACCGCACCCCTGGTGTAGTCACACCATTTTTGGCGTGTCTCGGGGCCATCTTTTGCAGGTTGGTTCGTACCGCCTTTGCAATGGCAGTTCCCTAGGTCGCTATCAGGTTCAACGAATCTAGATAGGCAGGTCGGTTTCGGCCTTCCAAATGAGGAGGAGAGGTCCTCCACTCCCCCAAGGCACCTCCACTATATATAGAAGCCCTCTCCATCATTTGTAGACATATCTACACCATCAAAGCTTCATTTCTTCATCATATTAGTGGTTGTAGTGTCCCTCTAAGTGCTTCTCACCTAGTTGTATTTATCAGAAAAGAGGAAGAGAGGAAAGGGAAGAAGCAGAAGAAGAGCCGGGTTTGTCGGTCTCTCCTCAAGTTTTGTACCTCTACGGAGTCGCCTCGTTCGTGAGTAAACTCTGAGTTATTTCTATCGTATTTCCAAGTTCTTTATTTAATTCAAGTTTAGCACTTACTTTATTTTTCTTACGGGATCTTTGCTCGATTGAGTGCTCTAGACCTCGGATCCGGACTAGAGTAGTAATCGCTAGCATAGACGTGGCGTCTGGGCTAGAGTTTACCTAAGTTTGCGCCCAACCCCACGGATAGTTGTGGTAGCCCCGGAGGTGACAACTCGGACCAGGCCTTTGTAGTCCACCACGTTCGGGTTGGTGTTTCTGTAGAGATTTTGGCAGCCTTCTCCTAACTACCTTCATCCCAATCTTTGTCGAGAGTTGGAAAGGCACTGTTGCTCTGAAGTAAGCGAGTCTTGTAAGCCTAAACTTTGGTTATCTAGCGATCTCGGAGAAACCTTAGAAAACCCTCTCTACCTACCAAAAACATCTTATCTTCAAATGATCTTGTTCTTCTCTAGATCACTTCTCGTTCCCTGTGGAAATCGATACCTTGGAATACTCTGGGTGAAAGCTACAGCGGTATCCGTGTGCTTGCGGATTTATCTGTTTGCGTTAACAAATACCAACAAGCTTTCTGGCACTTGTGGGGATATAAACCCAGGTACCCTCACGGCTAGACTCGGGCTGCTTCATGAAAGCCGGCCCAACTTGCTGTGAAGGTTCGTGATATTGAGGCCCAGCTGGTCGGACAGACAGCCCAGCTGGTCGGATAGGCGGCCTAGCTGGTCGGATGACAGTGCGGACGCCTTCTCAGGCTTGGAAAGCAAGGAAGCGTAGTCGGTTAGGAAAGTGTGACACCCTAAATTTCATTTTCCTAATTTAGTAATGAATTTGACCTTTTATTTACTTTTCTTTGCATGTAACATAGGCCAAATATTAATTTTTGGGTTGTTAAAATAAAGCGTAAGGCCTAGAAACATTTTTGTTGCATTCATGCCGGTGCATTTTATTTTGCTTGAGTGTAGGAATAGTGTTGAGTGGTTCAAATTCAAATTTGATTTGAATTTGAGCAAGTTTTCAAAAGAAAATAAAAGAAAAAGGCTTTTCTTTTCTCTTCCCCCCCCCCCTCACTCTTTCAGCCCAGCCGGCGATGCGGCCCAACCCGCTCCCCCTCTCTTCTGCCCGCGCAGCCCGCCCCGGCCCACGCCGAACCCCCCTCCCCCACCCTTCTCCCTCTACCTCCCTGCGCTTGTCGGCCCAAGCCGCGGCCCGCTCCGCGCTCACTCTCCTCCTCTCCTCGCTCGCGCGCACCGGCCCAGCTCCCGCGCGGCCCGCTCGCTCGCGTAGCGCCCGCCGCGCCCTCGCCTCTTCCCCCTGACAAGCTGGCCCCGCACGTTAGTGCGCTCGGCCCCTCCTGCCAACCGACCCCACCTGTCAGCTACCCCGACCCCTTCTCCTTCCTCGCACTGCAGCGCTCGCCGCCGCCTTTTCCCTTCCTCTCTCGGTAACGGCCGGTGAGTGGCCATTATGGCCACTCGGCCTTCATGAGGCCTCGGTGGAGCGTCCGCGCCGCTTCGCCACCCTCCCCGTGCCCTATAAAGCCCAGGCCGAGGCCCCAAGCTCTCTCCCTCGCACCTCGCTCACACTCCCTTGCTGCACCGCCGTCGCAGAGCCTTCACCGGCCGCCTAAGAGCCCTGCCGTGCCTCTCCAGGTGACACTGCGCCCGCGCCAAGCACCCTGGTGCCCTTCTTCCCTTTTGTTTGCGCGTTCCAAGCCTCACCGGAGTTCTCTCTCTCTCTGCAGATCCGCACCGCTGTTGCTCGTCGCCGTGGTGAGCCTCTTGGCGAAGCCGAGCCCTTGGTCGAGTTCGCCGTGATCCCCGCTCCACCCCGGTGTTATCCGCGAAGCCAGCCGAGCCCTGGCGCGCCATTCTGGCGACCTCCCGAACCCCCTTCCATGGCGCCGCCGTCCCTGCCGCCGCCGCGCCCTGCAATCCGCCCAGTGCCACCCGATCTGCATCGTACAATCGAGAATAGGGCGCATACCCCGAAGGGGTATGAGCCGGGCTCACAAGCCGTGTACCCGAGCCGTGCGCGCGGTCCACCCACCGCGTGGTGGACCGGCCAGTCCGCTCTCGCCACGTGGCAGCCGTGTCGGCGCCCGCGCGGCAGTCGCTGCCATTTTTTCGAAAAAGCCCCTGCGCTTTGCAAAAATCAACCCGCGATCCAGTGCAGTTCAAAAAGCTTTAAAATAAGTCATGTTTTCTTTCACTTTAACCACTGAGCTTTCCAGTTTTAGAACCCGCAGCCCAGAGGCATGTTTTTTACGCATTAGACCTTGTTGGCTACCGTTAATTGCGTGTAGATCCTCGGTTTTCGCGAGTTAGCTCCCGGAAAATGAGTTTTATTTACAAAAGTGCCCCTGAAAATTGTTTTTTTATAACTTTCTCGTGTTAGATCCGATTAGAGTGATCTTTACGTTCGTGTGATCGTATTGATGCGTAGAATAGTTTTATAAGCTTTTTAGTACTGTTTGGTGTACTGTTCTAATAGAAATATTATTTGTTTGCATGTAATGATTGGATTGGATGCTTGTGTGGTGCCTCTAATCCCGTTTAGAGAGTTCAAGCTGTCCAAGGTCGTCGTCAAGAAGATCTTCGAAGAAGTGGAACCGTCAACACGAGTTTTTGGAAGGCAAGTGTAACATGAGTTCCCTTATTACCCAGTAACTTTTAATCACCCTTTTCATATGCATGTGTCTAATATGATGAACCCTAGAGATTCTACCTAGAGCTTTGTTATCCTATATTCCTTGTTACCTTGGGTTGTTGCATATGGGTAGTCTGCTTAGTTTGTAAATACCAAATATTAAATTGATAATCTTGATAATGACTTATGGAACAAATGGTTGGTTCTGAATCCTAAGCGGCAACAGGAGGATTTACAGTACAACCACGAGGACTACATGGCTCTGGTCTTAGCTAAGTACTCTGAGTGTTCTAGCTCGTCTGTAGCTTACCGAAAGGGCAAAGAGGTGGGTACCATGTAGTTATGGCCCGGTCCCACTAGGGTAATTGCTTGGAGGATAGGAGGTTACCTTAGTGGGGAGGTTGTTCATAACTCTTGGGAGACTAAAACCTTAGCGGCTACGACTTGTTAGACCAACTTTGGAAAGGCTTCGTAGTAGTGATCCCTGCCGACTTACATAGGAAGTGAGTCAAGAGGCTGATCACCTCGGGCAAAGGGCAATCACGACTCGTGGGTAAAGTTGTACACACTCTGCAGAGTTAATTATAAACTGATATATCAGCCGTGCTCTTGGTCATGAGCGGCCTGGATCCTTTTGAGACAGATCTATGAATAATGTGGGTGATAATAATCTTGATGATACTTAATTATACTTTCACCATGGGAGCTTAAGCATGACATAGAGACATAGGTCTAATAAATAAAATATGACCAACTAAAAATGCTTACCGCAGTTCAGCCGTGTCTAGCCTTTTGAGCCTTGCATCCCTCATGCTATACTTGTTGAGTATGGTGCGCTCACCCTTGCTTTGCGTACAATCAATGCAAATCCCGGATGGGTACCAGATGGTGGATTCAAGTGAGGAGTTACAGAAGATGTTCCAAGAGTTGTAGGCAAGTGTTCCCCCAGTCAACTGTCCCTGTGGAGTTTGGAGTCCCGAAGAGTAGTTTCGCTATGCTTTGTAATAGATGATGTAAGTCTTGTTGTATCTATGTTTCGATATATAATAAAGCATTGTTTTGAGAAATTCCATATTGTTTTATATGTGTCTTGTGGACTTCCTTGGCACACATATAGTGAACACATGGTATTTTTTAGAAAACCGGGTGTTACAGAAAGATATCGTGTTCTTCACGATATGGAATTGTAATCGACTAGGTTTCCTTATTGTATCATGAGATCTGATCTTCTAGGATCTGTAACCCTGCTCCCCGCGGCTATATAAGGCGAGCAGGGACCCCCTCTAAAAGACACGTTCATCAATATACAGAGTAGACAACTCGACGTAGGACGTAGGGTATTACGCTGAACTCCGCGGCCCGAACCTGGATAAACCCTGGTGTTCATCTAGTTTGGTTCCTGTGTCACGTCCGGATCGTCGTTCCACGCGCCTTCCCCGCAAATCTACCACCTTGGGCATACCCCTAGGTGGGCTATCGACTATATTTCATCGACAGCTGGCGCCCACCGTGGGAAGTGTGCGTGCGAACGTCATGATGACTCAGACGGTTTTTTTCCCAGCTTCCACGGATCTTCCAACGGGCTTGACGTTCACCGTTGGGTCTTTCTCGTGGGTCACCGGAGGTGACCTAGTCGTCGAGAGCATGGAGACGCCCCAAGCATCTCAACTGCCAGGAGCATCGACGTCGAGATTCGTTTCGAAGTCGGAGCCCCCGAGCAAAAAGGCGCTTCCTCGATACCAAGGGTGGTGCATCGACAACTCTGACCTTATTGAATCCATCGATCGGGTCACGGCGGGCATCGCCGAAACTCTTGCTTTGGCGGACTCGATCGGAGATCGTTCGCCTCAGCACGAGTATGACGAAGAAGGGTGGAAACAACCTCGGACCGGTTCGTTCGTGCTAGCAGACATGCACAACTGCAAGCCGGTTCTGGTCTGATCGTTGCCTCCACCCCCGCGGGTCGTTCCGCCCAGTTCCGCCCTCCCCAAAATTCTAAACCGAGTAGGGCGAAACATAGCTTTTTTGCACCTGTCTTTCCTCATGGATTGACAAACTCGGTCTCGGCATATGGGGAGCAAGTCACGGGACTCTTCCAGGATCATACCAAGAACCGGCATACTCTGGTTAAGCAGTCGTCCAATTTCAAGCAATCTGGTGCCAATGCTTGCATGGCGGTTTTAACTTCCGCCGCGACTACCGCCTCTGCATCAAGCGCCGGATCGACCAAATCCAACTCACCAGATCTGTCGCCGGATTACCCCGGGGTTCGGGCCCATCTCGCGTATGGGGGGCTCAGTATCGCTATAAGCCATGATGAGCCGGCAATTGACGGGGAAACAGACGATGCCAAAGCCCAGCGTTTAGCTAGAAACGCTGACAGAGCTACCCGGAGAGCAGCTGAGGCTAATGGTGGACAGCGCATACAGCGTAACCTATACGATGCATTCAACTTGTGTGATAACCATCAAGTCCATACAACCCCCCAAGCTAACCTTGCCATGGCAATGAACCTAGTCGAGAATCTCCCGGTGACACCTCAACTCGAGCAGCTTGGAGCATATTTGAAGGCATCCCTGGTACAAGTCCAAGACCAGGTGGCAGGACCATCCCATGCCGCTCCCACCGGATCTAGAAGAAGTCACAGGGACCTGGACCCTCGCCCAGAGTCTAGAAGTAATCAGGATCGCCATAACAACCGCAATAATCGTAGGGGCGGCCAAGGCGGCGGAGTCGACCAGCGTGCCGTGAATAACCCAAGTGCCGAGCCCCGGGACCTGCGCGACCACATTACTGAAAGATCCGATCTACGCAATTATATCGATGATTCCAAGGACACAAGGCTTCGTCAAGAGATGGAAAGACGTAACAAATGGGATCGTGAGCACGGCCTCCTAGATCAAACTCTCACCGGTCCAAGACAGTTTATGAAAAGGCTTCGCTCCGTCATTTGGCCAAGAAATTTTAAGATCCACGACCTGAGGTCGTACGACGGAAAGGCGGACCCTCGTCAATGGATCATGCTATACGAAACTGCAGTACGGGCAGCCGGTGGAGGAGGAGATGTCATGGCCAACTATTTGCCCGTGGTCCTTAATCAAGCTGCAAGCCAGTGGCTCCT
Source organism: Coix lacryma-jobi var. lacryma-jobi (assembly GCA_009763385.1). Classification (NCBI taxonomy): domain Eukaryota; kingdom Viridiplantae; phylum Streptophyta; class Magnoliopsida; order Poales; family Poaceae; genus Coix; species Coix lacryma-jobi. The sequence goes on along the minus strand of CM019822.1, from coordinate 89,289,975 downwards.
GAGCCTTCCTTCCGACTCCATCGATAGTTGGTCCGACCTAAAAAATGCATTCATATCTAACTTCAAAGCTACTTGTCAGCAGCCTGCCAGCAAATACGACCTAGAGCGCGTCAAAGACCGCCCTGGTGAGCTATTACGAGAATACATCCGCCGTTTCTCCGATGCTCGAATCCGGGTAGCTAACGTTACGGACGACGAATCTATCTCAGCTTTCATTAGAGGATTACACCATCATGAAGGGCTGAGGAATAAGCTGTTGCGCAAGGAACCAAGAACGGTCGAAGACCTACTTAATATAGCCCAGAGCTGGGCTCGGGCGGAAGAATATAACACACAGCTTGCGGACGATCGCCGAGACCAGAGGCCTCGGCATGATGACCGCCAACGCAACGATTACCATGACGACCGGCGCGACGAAGCCTACGACGGTCACCGAGAAAGGTTCAGGGACAACCGCCGCCCTAACCGAAGGAACGACGGCCGAGATGAAAGAAGAAGACAACCAACCCTGGTCGAGCACGGGGTAATGAGGTTAATAATACCAAGGCCGGGGGCAAGCGCAACTATGACTCAGCTTACTCCAAGATCCTAAAGCAAGATTGTCCGGCGCACCCTAGCGTAGGACACACGATGGAAGAATGCAGGGGATTTAAGGCCATATTCCGCAATGGCTCGAAGAAACAACGCCCCGACACCGAAGACGGACCCCCGAAGCGGCGCGAGGGAAAAGGCCCTCAAGAAGATGACGAAGACGACCAGGACCCAGGGAGGAACCCGAAGCACAGAGGCTTCAGAGAAGCCAAAAAATCCGTGTGAACCATATTCGGTGGGAAGGCAATCCTAGCCGATAAAAGAGTTTGCAAGCTAATTGAGCGTGCAGTCTACTCTGTCGACCGAGTCGACGAGAGGATATCAGACCCCAACTACCTAGCCTGGTCACACCAAGAAATTTCGTTCAGCAGAGTTGATCAGTGGGCCAGGGTTCCTGAACCTGGTCGTTTTCCACTTGTCGTTGACCCGACTATAGATGGGGTACGATTCGAGAAAGTGTTAGTCGATGGTGGCAGCGCCCTTGATATATTATTCAAACATGCGCTACCGGAGCTCGGCATCGGGATAAACGATCTGGAGCCTTACGACGCCCCTTTTTGGGGGATCCTCCCGTCACAGGCTTCCCAGCCTTTGGGTCAGATCACTCTACCAGTTCAGTTTGGCACGAAGGAACGCCACCGCATCTGCTACATAAATTTTGTTGTAGCGGACTTCGACGGGTCGTATCACGCATTATTAGGTCGCCCAGCCCTAACAAAGTTCATGGCGGTTCCACATTACACCTACCTACTGCTGAAAATGCCATCTGAGAACGGCGTTTTAAGCATAAGGGGAAACATCTCGACGGCTTATGAATGCGAGAAGGAGAGCTTCGCAACCGCTCAAGCTCACGACCTCTCAATCCGCATGGAGGAAACACACGTCGACGTGGTGAAAGTGGCTCCAGAGGAGCAGTCTATCCCAGTCAAGGAAGCTAAGCGCGCGGCAACCAGGAGCAAGGATTTCAAGGAGGTCGAGCTGTTCGAAGGAGATCCAAGCAAGACGGCGCGCATTGGGGTCGACCTCGACCCCAAATAGGAAAACGCGCTCGTCAGCTTCCTGAGGGAGAACATAAGTGTTTTCGCATGGAAACCCGCGGATATGCCCGGTGTACCTCGGGAGCTGGTCGAGCACTCCTTGGATGTTCGAAGACCGCCAAGCCAATTAAGTAGAAGCTACGATGGTTCGCTCACGACAAGAAGGAGGCTATTAGGGTAGAAATCACCCGGCTTTTAGCTGCCGGATTTATAAAAGAAGTGTATCATCCGGAGTGGCTAGACAACCCAGTTTTAGTTCAAAAGAAGAATAAAGAATGGAGAATGTGCGTTGATTATACCGATCTTAACAAACACTGCCCTAAAGACTCCGTTGCCTTACCCCGCATCGACGAACTCATCGACTCTACAGCTGGGTGCGAGCTCCTGTCCTTCCTAGATTGCTATTCCGGCTACCACCAAATCTCTCTGAGAGAAGAAGACCAGCCCAAAACATCGTTCATTACCCCTTTTGGGACATATTGTTACACAACGATGTCTTTCAGCCTCAAAAATGCAGGGGCCACATACCAAAGAGCAATACAAAAATGCTTAGCCGAAGAAATTCGAGCAGAGCTCGTAGCGGCTTACGTCGATGATATCGTTGTAAAAACAAAGCTGGCCCCTACATTAGTAGACGACCTACGCACAACTTTCGCGGCCCTAAACAAATTCCGGTGGAAGCTTAACCCTAAAAAATGTACTTTCGGGGTCCCGTCCGGCATCCTGCTCAGCAACATAGTAAGCAAAGACGGCCTGAGGCCCAACCCGGAAAAAATTCAGGCAGTTTTAAAAATGAAGCCTCCAAAGAGTGTAAAGATGTCCAAAAATTGACTGGATGCATGGCTGCTCTAAGTCATTACATCTCGCGACTCGGAGAAAAAGGCCTCCCGTTTTTCAAGTTACTCAAAGCTTCCGAGAAGTTTGAGTGGTTGTTGACGGAAGTTATAGCATGTTTTACCTTATCAAAATACCGTCAACAGGCCTCGGTTTCAAGGACGAATAGCATATCATGAGCATATTTATCACTAATAAGTTCCACTTGTACTCTTAGCTTGTGAACTTGTAGGAGATGGCAAAATGAACAAAATGAGGCCAGGTGGGCCCACCAAGGGGGTCGGGCGACCCCATCTTTGGGCCACCTCGGCCATGGTGACATGGCATGTGAAGGACCGAAATGCAATAGCAAGGCGACCAGAGGGGGGGTGAATGGGAGCTCAAAAATTTCTCTCAAAACTTTGGCCAATTGTCCCAAAATCAACCCTCGAAAGCTACGACCGAAACCGTGATGCCCACGACCCTTGGAAGAGGGTGGATGATCTCTAGGATCACAGCGAGGCACCACAAAGCGATAACGAACCAAACGGCAAAAAAAAGAACAAGAACCTTCACCCTCAAAACCAAGTCCCAAACGTAGATAGACGGCTACGTCGATAAGTCCCCAAATACCTATGGTAACAAGTAGCAAAGATACCTAGAGAGGTTCCTTGGTCAACTCTAGGGCCAAACGAGAAGTCCGGAAATCAAGCGAAGAAGCCGGGAGAGCAAACGCACAAAACCGGAGTACACAGCCTATTCGCGGACTGTCCGGCCCTGGGGTCCCGGACTGTCCGCCCCTACTGCGGACTGTCCGCGAGAGGATGGCGGACTGTCCGCCGGTCAAAAGAGCAAAACAACAGTGCTGCTGAAGTCTTGCTGGACGTCTCCCGGACTGCCCGCAAACTTCAACGGCGGACTGTCCGCCGGTCAATGAACAGTGCAGCACCCGAAGAACACAACCACTGATCTGGCGTTTCCCCGATGCGCGCACTGTCCGCGGTCACTTTGGCGGACTGTCCGCGAGTGTCCAGAAAGGGCGATTTTGGTCGCCCAAAACTCAAATCTTCTTCAAATCAATTCAAACCAAAATCCCTTGATCCCAAACTGAGAGAGGATGATCACGAGGTAGTTGGGAGACTATCCCCAAGAAATCATCTGCTCAAAACAACTCAATCAACGGGAAATCGAAGAGGAAGGTGTGTGAACCGAAAAAGCGCCACGAAAACGAAATCAACCCGATCTACTTGTTCGTGAGGAGTTAGATGAATTCCTTCGGTGGAAATGATCTCCTCACTATAAAGAACAAGTTGATTCAAGTGGAATTCGAAAAGACGCAGTAGAGAGAGAGAGATCGAGCGATGGGAAAAACGCGGAGAAATGAAGAACGCGAAGAACACGAACCAAAACGTGAATCAACACATCGATCTGCAACCGTGTGGCTACCACACGCTACAACAGTGAGGTTACGGCCTCACTTCCTCAAAATCTCCAGTACACAGAGGTATGGTTCTCTGCGGATCTCAGCTAGCTACAGCAGGGGATTGGGGAGAGCAGGAAACCCTAGAAGCAAAGAGCAAATGACTGAGATGGGAAGGGAGGAGGGTGTCTCCCTCTACTTATCCTAATTCTAATTACTACTCTACCCCTCAACTAATTACAGAGCGAACCAGCTAAACCCTAGGGTTATTCTGGACCAACTCGGGTAGGTGGTGATCCGACGGCCACGCCCGCACAACTGGTAGCGTTGCCTCGACGCAACCTCACCGATCGCCGCCACGTGCCACCACCACTCTGCTTGTTCTTTTCCCGAACGTCGCACCCCCGGTTTTGTGGCCCAAACCGGGAAACCAGCCTTCACAGCCAACCCCGGTTTTGAGGCCCCAAACCGCGAAACCAGCCATCCAAGGCCTGAGTTTTGAGGCCCAAACTCAGCAAACCCGCAGCACCTAGGTTTTGAGGCCCCAACCTGGAAACCGTCCTCAGCCCGAGTTTGTGGCCAAACTCGGAAACCATCCGCGCCTAGGTTTTGAGGCCCAAACCTGGAAACCGTCCACCCGATGGTTTTTCTCTGGCTCTACCACCAAACCAAAGCTGAAGAAGGGATGCACAGCCCGTGCACCCCGTCCACCGACATGTGTCCCCAAGTCCTCGAGTCAGGCAACACATGACTGCAAGTCTTTGCTCGTTGCTGTCCCAGGCTATCAGCCACCACAGCCGATCCTCGGGCCACCGGTCCCTCAGTCCAAGCCTCACGTCCGCCCTTCGCCACTCTCGGTCCCTCGGCACGGCACGTCTCTACTTGACCTTCACCTTGCCTCTGATCACTGTATCCGTGCTCGATACCTGCACAACACAAGCCAAAGAACATGCGCGTCATTCCAGTTGACAATCACTCATCAATCAGAGACTCGACATACACCCATGTATCCGCAATCTCCCCCTTGATGAGTGCATTGTCAACTACCAACACAAATCATACGGAATAGAAGAAGAAAGAAGAAAGGAGAGAGAACTCGACCAAATGACCCAAAAGCATAGCAAAGCCGAAGAAGGTCAAGCGGAAAGAGCAAGACAACTTGGTCCCCAAAGACATGGGCAACGGCTCGACGCGACCAAGCAAAGGAAAGCTAGCACTCAAGAAGAGGTAGAACAGGCTCAACACCGCTAGCGGGAACAATCGATACTCAAGAATCAGAAGAGCTTGACAACAATTGAAAATCACCAATTGAAAATCTGAAAAGCGAATGCTAGTTCCTCAAGAAAGAGGCAAAGGCTCAACACAACTAGCAAAAATGCTCCGAACCAATTGGAAAATTCAAAAACTCATATCACGAGCAAACTCCCCCTCAAATAGTGCACACCAGGGAATCCAGGAAATCTCCCCCTTAGTTGAACTTATGATTTGGAGAATTTCTCCCCCTTAGTTGAAAATGCACCATCAAGCAAATGTGCACAAGCACACAAAAGTCTCCCCCTTGACAGAATATCTCCCTCCAGAAATGCATATGATTAAAAATGCAAGTTAGCAGCTTCAGGAGTATAATCAAGAGAGTGCAAAGATGCTCTACAGAGTTCTGATCCGATGACTCAACAACATCCATAAGAAGGCTAGCAAAGGCTCAAACTGATCACTAAGTACAAGATATGAACATGAGAGCAAAATGAGCAGTTTTCAGCCGAAAAGGTATTCACCATCAAAATAGCACAGAACATGCATAGACAGGAAGTCAAACAAGTGCTAAACATGTACACAAGGTGAACTACCCCTAGCAAAGTTCAATCATCATGCTATAGAATGAAACATAGACTTGTGTATGCAAATTTTATCGGAGTTGCAGCGGTTAAAATTACACAAGTTTAAATTTCAGCATGTGATTGCGAGAGGTTGAAAGCTTGTCATTGCCTAACTTTTCAACTGTGCGAAGCCTATGCAGAAGCAATCAGAAGCTTAAAGCAACAGTTTCGGTCATACACTACACAGTTCAAGTTTAACTCAAAGTGCAAATGAGAAATAGTCTCGAAACTGTGATGTGCTGACAAGCAATCTCATCTCGATCTTTCCTATTCACTTAGCTTTGTTCAAAATTAACAACAGCATATGAGCATACCAAGCAAGTGAATGACTCAGAACTAGAGACATAGCAACCTAGCATATATGAAAAGCACAAGTGACTTCAACACATTCTACACATGCTAGTTGCATGTCTCAATGGTGAATATTTTCAAGTTTTAAGTTCATTAAGCAAATTCACCATTCATAAAATAGCTCCGCTCACAACATGTATCTGTGATCAGAAAGAGCATAAGCTACAACATCATCATAAATCATCGGAGCAAAGACTACACAGAGCATAGTTACATTCTAAGGATTATACACATGAAGCTCTGAATGTAAATATGCAAGATGAAATGCAAAGATGCATGATGAAATCAAAGAAAAGAGAAGATATCAACTGAAAAATACAAAGTCAGTGTATCATACAAGAACGAAAATGTTTCCCCCATCTAAAAGGGGAAAAACACACCAAGCTCACCTCTCAACCGATTAAAAGTTGATTGGTCCAAAGGCTTGGTGGTGAAAATATCAGCCAACTGATGATGAGTATCGACATGGCGAAGGTCGATATCACCCTTCTCATAGTGGTCTCGCAGAAATGAAAGCGCACATCAATGTGTTTGGTCTTCGAGTGCAGCACGGGGTTCTTAGCAACGCTAATCGCACTCGTGCTGTCACAAAGCAAAGGAACACGAGAAAAGCTCAGACCCAAATCACGCAAAGTGGCCATCATCCAGAGTAACTGGGAACAACAGCTAGCCACAGCAACATACTCAGCCTCTGTGGTAGACTGGGCGACACTAGACTGCTTGCGAGAGGACCACGAAACAAGAGAAGAACCAATAAACTGGCAAGTCCCAGAAGTGGACTTGCGCTCAATCCGGCAACCAGCAAAATCGGCATCGGAGTAACCACAAAGGGAGAGGGTGGAGGAAGCAGAATACCAAATCCCAAATTCTGGAGTGAAGGATAAGTACCTCATAATGCGCTTGACCGCCTGACGGTGAGAGGTGCGCGGCGACGACTGAAATCGCGCGCAAAGACACACCGCGAACTGAATGTCCGGGCGTGTCGCCGTCAGGTACAGCAGCGACCCAATCATACTCCGGTACTCCTTCTGGTCCACAGCTTCTCCATCCTTGTCCGCATCCAGGGCCGTCGTGGTCGACATGGGTGTTGGAAGAGGCTTGGCCTCACCCATATCGAATTTCTTCAGAATGTCTCTGGTGTACTTGCCCTGGTGCACGAACGTCCCCTCTCGGGATTGCTTGATTTGCAACCCGAGGAAAAACGTCAACTCGCCCATCATGCTCATCTCAAACTCCCTGCTCATAGTATCTGCAACTTGGCAACCAAAGCGTGAGAAGAACCACCGAAAATGATATCATCCACGTAAATCTGGACCAAGAGAGTATCAGTGCCTTGCTTGAGGAGAAAGAGCGTTTTATCCACACATCCCATTTTTAAACCCTTAGCAAGCAAAAATGTTTTCAACCTATCATACCAGGCTCTAGGGGCTTGTTTCAAACCATACAAAGCTTTGTGAAGTTTAAAGACATGGTTTGGAAACTTGGGATTTTGAAACCGGGGGGTTGCCTAACATACACCTCTCTTCTATGTAGCCGTTTAAAAATGCACTCTTGACATCCATTTGAAAAAGTTTGAAACCTTGGATGCAGCAAAAGCCAAGAGTATCCTAATAGCCTCCAAACGAGCTACAGGAGCAAAAGTCTCCTCATTGTCTATCCCTCCTTCTGACTATATCCCTGGGCTACAAGTCTGGCCTTGTTTCTTACAACATGGCCATCTTCTCCCTGTTTGTTTTTGAAAACCCATTTTGTCCCAATAGGATGACACTCAGAAGGTGGAGACACTAGAACCCAAACCGGATTTCTCTCAAAGTTTTCTAGCTCCTCATGCATGGCATTGACCCAATCCGGATCCGTCAAAGCGTGTCCAACATCTCGGGGTTCAAAGTCAGCAACAAATGCAGAATGAGCAAAGTGAGAGATTTGTTGTGACCTAGACCGAGTGACGCGTTCGCCGATGCTGCCAATCATCTGTTGAGGCGGGTGTTGGCGCTGGATGTGTCGTGGCGCCTCCCGAGCCTAAGTGGCCTCCCCTTCAACAGCAGCTGGTGCCTCCCCAGGTACAAAAGGTACCGCGCGAGGTGGCGGATCCCACGGCCCCCAAGAAGAGGAAGTGTCGGGGCCGTGAGTCGTGGTAGAAGCCGCTCCTTGCGGCATAGTAGGTGGAGGGGGTGCTGGATCATCCATACCTTTAGCACCCTCGTCCTCGTCATCAAAAAGAGGTTCTCCAACCTCATGATCACCTGCACGCTCAAACGAGAAGAAGGACAAACCATGGTCTCGTCGAAGGTGACATCGGATGTCTCCATGACTCGGTTAGTGTCAAGGTTAAGTACACGATAAGCACGAGTATGAGCGCCATAACCCAAAAACACACCGTCAGAAGAACGAGACTCAAACTTTTCAAGTTGCCCTTTTTGAGTATAAAACAATGGCAACCAAAAACTCTAAAATAACTCACCTTCGGGAGTTTTCCAAAACGCAACTCATAAGAGGTCTTTTTCAAGAAAGCTCGAAGAAAAAATGCGATTGGAAATATAGCATGCAGTGCTCATAGCTTCGGCCCAATATCGCCTAGGAGTCCTATGCTCATCGAGCATCGTCCTGGCCATCTCTACAAGGGTCCGATTCTTCCTCTCTACAACACCATTTTGGGGCGGGTGTGTAGGGGAAGTAAACTGATGCTCCAAACCCAAAGAGTTACAAAACTTCTCAAAATCCGAATTCTTGAATTCGGAACCATTATCACTCCTAATAGCTCGCATCGAGTTCAAAGGGAACTCGTTCTGAAGACGCAAAATCAGATTGCGAGCAAAGGAGAAAGTCTCAGTTTTCTAGCTAAAAAGAAAACCCACGAAATCTCGAAAAGCCGTCAACGACAACAAGCACATACCACTTCCCCCAACCGAGCTCACCCGAGCCGGACCAAAAGGTCCATGTGCAAAAGCTCTCCAGGGCGCTTAGTCATGACCTGAGTCATTGGATGGTGGGGAGCGGCAACCATCTTCCCATGTCTACAAGAATGGCAAACAAGATCCTTCTCCATGGATAAGTTGGGCAATCCTCGGATTAGGCCAAGTGAACTAAGTCTTGCAAGCAAGTCAAAGCTCAAATGTCCTAGTCTCCTATGCCACTTCCAAAGATCAGAGGAGGAAGGTCCAGCCACAAGACAACGAGAAATGCCAAAAGACTCCGAGAAATCCGCACGGAAGACTTTCCCAAAGGGCGAAATCCCACAAACAAGATTGCCCTAAGGATCCAAAATACGACTGAGATTTGGTTTAAAACGAATCTCATAGTCATCATCAAAAAGTTGCGAAACAGAAAGAAGGTTAATTAAAATGCAAGTTAGAAACAAGAGCAACATCGCGCAATACAAAGTGCTCATTAACTCGCACCGACCCACGAGACAATACTTACCTTTGCTATTGTCGCCGAAGGTGATAAACTCCTTTCCGGCGACCGGACTAAGACTGGAGAACACTTGGAGTTTCGGTCATGTGCCTCGAACACCCAGAATCCACCAACCAAACGTTCTCCAATCGTTTTACCTACATCAATAAAAAGACATAGGGTGAGCATACGGGCCAACACTGGGGTTAGTGAAGTAAGGAGAATACCAGTGTTGGGCCGGCTGCTCAAAAGAACGGTTAGCAGAAAAACCATTCCTAGCACACCTACGGGAAGAGCGATCACCACGTTGAGGAAAACGTGGTCCGCTAAGGGAAGAGCGTCCATCGCGATACTCAAAACGCGGTGGAGGAAAACGCTCAACAAAGCCTCCGCCACGGGGTCAATAGCCCACAACTGCAGGCTCCCGCCGGGCACGACCTCCCTGACGCTAGGACTTGAGGCACTGCACCTCTAGGCCTAGCAGCTCCCTCAGAGCTCTCCTCTGAACATTCGGCACATGTACATCATGGAAAGGAGGATGGTACATGTCCGGTTGTTCATCTCCCTTGCACGGCGCGCCTCTCTCTTGCGCAGAAAGCAAAACTCAATCAAGTGTCCATCTCTCCCATAGTGCTCACAATGGTCCTCACCGCTCTATAGGGGTGTTGGTACTCACGGTAGTGGGTGGGATCACCTTGCCCTTCTGTGGCATAAGCTCCTTGTTGACGCTCACTAATGCTCATAATTAACCATCAACTATTGCATGAAATGACACTAAATGAATCACAAAGCATAGTTGTAGGGTTTGAAACTAACAAGTTCCACGAGTTTTGGTGCTCTCACTTGTTTTGCAGGATTATCAATATTTCACCATATAAAAGTATCTCAAGTGATGAAACAGAGCACACCATTGCGAAGACTCGTCGAGACGATCGAAACGGACATATGATTTGCTATATTTGGAGTCCCGGAGCGAGAGTCCTCGATGGATACGACTTGGAAGATTCTAGAACATTCCGGAACATTCCAGAAGACAAGAGAAGGCGACCCACGGAAGGCGGGCCCACCTGTCATAGGGGCAGACCGACCGGTCTCCTCTATGGACCGACCGGTCGGGTATTGGGCCCAATTTCGTCCCCCTTCGCGTGACGCACTCCAACCGACCTCTCCAACACGTTTTGGCCCATTTAGGCCCAAGTGCATATGACGAAGGATTTAGTCCCACATCGCTTGCCCAAGGTGGAGGGGAGGCCAGGAGCCCCTATATAATAAACCCAGGACCCCCTGAGGCAATACACCATCATCATCTGGGAGTCTTTGTAGAGGCGTCCCTCGAAGGACAACCTCTCCTCCCTAGAGAATTAGGTTTAGATTTTCCAATGTAATAGCTTAGCTTTAGTCGGGAGTTAGGGAGAGCGGAGCTGCGCTCCGGTTCCGGAGGAGTCTTCAGAGTTTTGGTATGTCTTGTATCTTTTCTTTGTAAGACTTATGCTTTAATATATTTATTCTCTATTACTTTATGCTTTATTATATGATTAGTATAGTTGTTATATCTTGGCATGGGATCTTCGCTCGTATTGAGTGCTCTAGTTATTCATGGTAATTAGAGTAGTAATCGATAGATTAGACATGGTGTTTAGTCTATAGGTTACCTGAGGTTGCGCTCAATCCCACGGAATAGTTGTGGTAGCCCCAGGGGTGACAGCTCTGTTAGGCCTTCGTAGTCCACCACGTTCGGATTGATGTTTCGTAGAGCTTTTGGCAGCCTTCTCCCAACTACCTTTTTCCCAGTCTTCTTCGAGAGTTGGAAAGGACCTGCTGCTCCAAAGTGCCAATGTTTATGACTGCTATATCTTTTCATCTTTGTTGCTTTAGAACACAAGTAATAGAGAAGTACTAGGAAACTTGATCTCTCCGTTGTCCTCCCGCTATAGTTGTCTATACATTTATCATTGAATTCTCTTTGATGTACTTTCATATTCATATCATATATCATTTACCCTGCTTTAGTCTATTTAGTACTCTGAGTTAGTAGATGCATGATAGTGAGTTATCAGATTCTTGACCCTAGCTTCCCTGTGGTAAAATATAAATAACGATCCTGGAATACTCCGGTAAAATGCTACAATGATGTTCTGTGCGCTTGCGGAATCTTTCATATTCTTATTTGCGTAACAAACGTCAACAAGCATTTTTGGCGCCGTTGCCGGGGAAGCAATTGAAGCAATGGTGTAAAGATTTTGATATGATCTTGATATCTGCTAATTTAGTGTACCACTAGCTTTAGTAGGATTACCCTTGTTCTGTTGAGTGTGGAATAGACAGGACATCAGATGCCGTTTCGACCTTATGGCAAGCTTCCACAAGAATGAAGAACCCAGGGTGCCTGAACATTCAAGATCCATCATTATTCTGGAGCCCTGCCATCTCACAGGTTTGTGTATACATATATATCATTCTAACCATGTGTAGATTGGAGAAAAGGTCGTCGTCACAAGAATTCAACTCCCATCCCATGTGACGGATAGTTACGCTGCGCCACTCACAAGTCCCAGTTGTGAGTCATGGTAAGTATGATCAAGGTGAGACAGTCTTGCTCATGGACTTTAAACTTTATGAGTAGTTATCTTTTTAATTTCTTGCATACCACTGCATGTTTACTTTAATCATTCATCCACTTCATTTAGTTTAAGTTTTCTTTATCAAAACCACATCCTGTTTAGTTCTTTGTCTGCATTCATGTCATCTGCATCAAAAAAAAAAGAAATAATAAAAAAATGTTTCTCACGGTGATCATACTTTTTTTCTCTATCTGAATAAATCTCTTTTATGCCTTCATGCTACCTTTGTCGATGCTAGTAAGTTTTGGTTTGGAAGTATTGATCATACTTCCATAGGCTTTTAAATTAAGCATGGTGCTTAGGTTAAATAGTCTACCTTAATCAAATTAGACATGGAGTCTTGTTTGAGTATTGAATAAAAAGTGTAGAATAGATACTGGTTATTTTGTTGGACTAACCCCTGCAGAAAACTCTCAAATACAATTGGGAAAGTCCTGAGATGAATTCACATCAGAGATGAAGCAAGGCATACGATGAACTGCAAAAAGAAGACTCAGCTCATTCATCATGGATGAAAGAACTGTGAGTATTAAAGTTTATTTAAATTCATCTTCTACTGCAAGTTATCTTTTGCCTTGAACCATGTTAAAATGCAGCCAACACATAAAATACTAATCTATGCTAAAGTAATCCTAAAATCATATTTTCATTAGCATGGATAAAAAAAGAAAAAAAAAAGTTGTGGACAACATCCCATGTTTCAAATTTGTGCAATCCTTCGGGTATGCGTCCACTAACATTTTGTAGGAGATGAGGTTTGCTTGTTCATGGTGTGAACTTAAAGATCCAAAACCCACCCGTGGATAGACAAAACTCATCATCAGACAAGTCACTAGTGATGTCGAAGGCAGCCAAGCTTTGAGCCATCCCAAGGCCTAAGCCAGGACACTGATGACGAGCAGGATGCAACTCACCCCGTATTGGTCAATCTATGCCTACGCTCATCATTGTCGAAGACATCAACACCGACACCAACAACAAATATCAAGGGTGACGATATGCCACTACATTATAACATGCATCTGTGTCATCCAAAGGAAGTCTGTTGGTGGTTCACTATGAAGACAAGCAGTGGAAGTTCTCCTCACTACTAATCAATGCAACACAAGAGCTAGTTTGGGGGACGAGGTGGTACGACTTCAACAACAACAAGGTCTATAAATTCAACACATGAACATGTTGTTGAACAAATTTGGGCATCCACCTACTTCACAAGCCAGCTTGGGGAGACACAATTCCGTTGTCTAGATTGTTTCATGATCAAGGGTAGGAAGGAGAAATCCAGCTTCAAGACACTTTGACCTCCTTCTCACCACTTTGATCAGTACAAGACACTAGACGCTGCCCTAGACAGAAGAAGAATATGATCCATCACTCATTCTTGGAAGATCGTTCTTGAACACCACCAATGTTGTCATCTATGTCGGACCTGGAGACGTCCACTTTTGGATCTTCGATCAAAAGAATTGACTACACCACTTATGAGCAGCCGAAGAAAACCAAGAGAAGACGTTGACTCAACCGATGAAGGAAGAACCAACTACCAGGAATTGAGGAAGACATCATAAGACATCATGAAGGTGAAGCCACTGCACCACAAGAATTAGAAGATGGAGAGATAGTACCCGAGCATACAATCAAGAGAATAATTGACAAAGTCTCCATCGTCTGGACCTGTTGAGAAGAAGACTCAGCTGGCCCACTGTGAGATAAGCAAGAGAAGACAAGCCATTTATGAACAAACCAGATAAACAAGAGAAGCTTCCACAAGGTGGTTCGACACAATCACTCTTCAATGATAAGGTAACATTTCAAGGTAAGTGTCTATCACTTTAAAAGCTTCTCTTTAATTCTGGTATGCGCATCAATAAAGAACCAAACATGTTTAAGTTGCACCTCGCATGATCCAACCTAATCAACTCAACATGTTCAGTTCTTTACTTTTGTTCTTAGCTTTACTCTCTTGAATCTCACTATCTTAACAAATGAGCTAAAATGTTGTGCATCTAACCTTTGGAAGATGATATATCACAATCATGAAAAGATCGACACATTATGCATAGATTATCCTTCCTTGGGTTAAGTAATATGATCTGTTAAATATTTTTAAGATGGTACTTTTATGCTCATCTTTTTGATCCTATCACTCATGTTAAGATTGAATAACAACAAGTTCATCTTGTTCAATGTGCCTAAGGTTAGAGAGGAATGAACAAAACTTTTGGTTCTGTTGGTGTTTTTCCACCAACAGAGCCTATGCACTTGATCTCTACCTTGTCTTTATGAGCAGGACACACTCTTGAGCAAAATATGGAGGGGTTTGTCAACTCCCAAATTCTACAGAGTGAAGGTCCTGGATCTACAAGAACATGCACACTGAGCAAGATGCACCAGCTTTCACAATTAATGTTTCACTTCAAATTGCTGGGCGAACGAAGAACATGAGTGACACCATATCAAGAGGTGTAGTTATCAAGGTCTATATATCGGAATCAAATGATGCACCTCAGGAATGAACATGGTGAGAAGTCCTGTTCAGAGGACTTAAAACATTGAACCTCGCCGAAAGGTAAATCGGTAGTTTCCATTTTGCATATTACTTTCCATCATCATCTCTCCATAGCATATTTACTTTTCTGCATTAGCATTGCATAAAAAAAGAGAGAAAATATTTTACTTTTTGCACTGCATCATAAAACCTAAAGCCCCATGTGAATAATTCTATGGTGTGTAAAAACCCACATGAAATATTCACCATGGTGGCATAAAAACAAAAATAAATATGCATACATTCATCCTGTTGCATTTCTCTTGCATCATAAAAAATATTAAAATACAAAAATATTGAGAAAGAGATCTTACTGAAACTCTGGACAACTAAGGCTTGAGTGACCAACCACTAACGCTTAATCTATTCCACAAGTTTTGTTGTCTATTTGAGTTTCATAGGATTGAAAGACCAAGAAAAGCTGACGAGCAAGTGGATGTTCCATCCACTGTTGGAGCACTGTTTCAACAACCATCAACATCAATTAATGCTCTGATAGAGGAAGAACATTTTCACTGTGAGTTTGCTACATTGCAAGATCAAACGACTACGTCAATATTCAGCTTGGGGAAAGCACCCCCATGTATCCAGGTAAGTATTTTTTATCTTCTTAAGTTTTCTTTCTATAAACAAATTCAAAATAAAAAAATGTGAGCACATGAAGGCTCACCCTTAAAAGAAAAAGAACAAAAATATTCGGGCACATGAAGGCTCGATGCGATCGAAAGGATTAGCTTGGGGGAGACGCACCCCCGTTATCTTCGTGATTTAGGTATGTCTTACTACTATCTTAATATTTTAAATAATAGGTTATAGTGTGTGTTAGATTAAATAAATAAAGCATGTCTAATCTGAAGAACTCTCTCTCTAATTTCTTAAAATGGAAATGATGAATAGTTGCTCTTGTATTTTTTCTAGTACCTAGCCTTCAAGCATGAGTTCTCTTAAGTTTAAAAATTAATGATGCCTTAAAATGAAATTAAATATATGGGTAGCAAATGCTTGATCCAGAGTCTAGGTAATTGACAGATATGATATGTGATGATCTGAGCTACTGTTATCTTGTTCTAAAACAACACTAGAGTTCCGGAGGTTTCAATATTAATATGACCAATAATTGCATTGAGTTAAATTAAGCTTTGTTGACCCTATGAGAAGTTATCATGCTATTGAATTGAGATCACTTACACATTCCATCTTTCCGCATAAATGCTCATGATTATCTATTGCTATCCTCTCAAAAGTTTGTTGGAAGCATGTGGCTATTGAAAAAAAAGAGAGAAAAAAAACCGAGGAAATAAAAAGGGACAAGTGTCCGAAACCTCAAAAAGATAGATCCCGAGGAAATAAAAAGGGACAAGTGTCCGGAACCTCAAAAAAAAAAAAGAAAAAAAAATGATGAATATCAGAAAAAATGGGCACGTGCCCGACAGTAGAATTAGCCTGATAGCCATGTGTTTCTAATAGACAAAAGAGAGTGATATATTCAAAAGAGCATCCGCCTCCATTCTCCATACACATGCACTTCTCGATTCAATAGTATGGTTGACTTTCTCTTTGGATCCATTGTTTAATTTGGCAACATATGTTCTTAAGCTTTTTGAAAATTCATAAAAACTCCGGGATAATGGTGAAGTGAAGGAACTAGAGACATGGTGCTTGATTTGATCGTTCTATCTTTCAATTATCAAGATTCAAGGTAAAGTACTAAGCCCCGTGATAAATAATATGATATCTTTTTCTAATCCAAATGAGAAATTTTGTTTGAATGCATATGTACTTGTTAGAAGTGCAGATATTGCAGCAACTCCTGATCCATTGTTGAGTTTGACTTTGCTAAGGGACTAGCAAAGGTTAAGCTTGGGGGAACTTGTTGACGCTCACTAATGCTCAATTAACCATCAACTATTGCATGAAATGACACTAAATGAATCACAAAGCATAGTTGTAGGGTTTGAAACTAACAAGTTCCACGAGTTTTGGTGCTCTCACTTGTTTTGCAGGATTATCAATATTTCACCATATAAAAGTATCTCAAGTGATGAAACAGAGCACACCATTGCGAAGACCTCGTCGAGACGATCGAAACGGACATATGATTTGCTATATTTGGAGTCCCGGAGCGAGAGTCCTCGATGGATACGACTTGGAAGATTCTAGAACATTCCGGAACATTCCAGAAGACAAGAGAAGGCGACCCACGGAAGGCGGGGGCCACCTGTCATAGGGGCAGACCGACCGGTCTCCTCTATGGACCGACCGGTCGGGTATTGGGCCCAATTTCGTCCCCTTCGCGTGACGCACTCCAACCGAACTCTCCAACACGTTTTGGCCCATTTAGGCCAAGTGCATATGACGAAGGATTTAGTCCCACATCGCTTGCCCAAGGGGAGGGGAGGCCAGGAGCCCCTATATAATAAACCCAGGACCCCCCTGAGGCAACACCATCATCATCTGGGAGTCTTTGTAGAGGCGTCCCTCGAAGGACAACCTCTCCTCCCTAGAGAATTAGGTTAGATTTTCCAATGTAATAGCTTAGCTTTAGTCGGGAGTTAGGGAGAGCGGAGCTGCGCTCCGTTCCGGAGGAGTCTTCAGAGTTTTGGTATGTCTTGTATCTTGTCTTTGTAAGACTTATGCTTTAATATATTTATCTTCTCTATTACTTTATGCTTTATTATATGATTAGTATAATTGTTATATCTTGGCATGGGATCTTCGCTCGTATTGAGTGCTCTAGTTATTCATGGTAATTAGAGTAGTAATCGATAGATTAGACATGGTGTTTAGTCTATAGGTTACCTGAGGTTGCGCTCAATCCCACGGAATAGTTGTGGTAGCCCAGGGGTGACAGCTCTGTTAGGCCTTCGTAGTCCACCACGTTCGGATTGATGTTTCGTAGAGCTTTTGGCAGCCTTCTCCCAACTACCTTTTCCCAGTCTTCTTCGAGAGTTGGAAAGGACCTGCTGCTCCAAAGTGCCAATGTTTATGACTGCTATATCTTTTCATCTTTGTTGCTTTAGAACACAAGTAATAGAGAAGTACGTAGGAACCTTGATCTCTTCCGTGTCCTCCCACTACTTTATATAATAGTATCCTCTCACTATTTACTCGGTCTAGACCTATGACATGATCGTACTAAACTATAATTATCATATTGTCTATAAATTTATCATTGAATTCTTTGATGTACTTTTCAATTCATCATCATATATCATTTACCCCTGCTTTAGTCTATTAGTACATGAGTTGTAGATGCATGATAGTGGTTATCAGTTCTTGACCCTAGCTCCCTGTGGTAAAATATAAATAACGATCCTGGAATACTCTCGGTTAAATGCTACAATGGTGTTCTGTGCGCTTGCAGAATCTTTCATATTTTTATTTGCGTTAACAAACATCAACACTCCTCCTGAATGGGTGGCATGGTGTCAAGCTTGTTCTTGAGGTGGTTTGGTTTGGGAGCCCAAGATTGTTTCTTTGGTGGAGCTCTCGGAGGTTCAACAAAGACCCCATCCTTGGTGTTAGGCTTGAGAGGCTCTTTAGGTGGAATCTTGGTAAGCTTGGGAGTAGTGGTGGAGTTGGGCTTCTCACATGGGTCAGACCACTCGACTCTCCAATCTTCCCAAAAGATGAAACATCGACACTCGGAGCAAAACCTACACCTGGACCTCCAGCAGCTCGCTTGAATTGGTAGATCATCATCCCGAGCTGTGGCTCACCACTAGACACCCATGACAAGATGGTCCGAAGGTATGTGTTTTCCTCCTCGGTTTGCATCTTGTCATGCTTCACATTGGCTATCTCCATCTCCAAACCCTCATAAAGAACACACCTAGCCACACATGTGCTACTTGAGTTGGCCTCTTCAAGAGACACAATCTTGGCATTCTTCTCTGCCAACTCAGATTGCAAGCCCGCAAAGGACTTGCACGCACCCAACAACAAAGATCTAGCCTTCAGCTCATCCACCTCTCCTACCAACGCAACATACTTACCTCTCAAAGTGAGAAGGTCAGTCATGTGCGTGGTGCACATCTCACACTCCTCCTCATCTGTGACAACTACGGTGGACTTGACAGATTCAAGTTCCTTCACCGTATCCTCCCACTTCTGCCTAAACTCCTTGCGCTCTCTAGCAACACGCCTAAGCAACTTATCCTGACTAAGGAGCGCGGCAGTAAGCTTCTCGACCTCAGCAGCAAGCTCGTCGGGGGTCTGAGATACCTGAGAGGTGTCGTCGTCGTCGTCGTCGTTCCGAGGAGTGTTCTCCAGCTCGCCGTCGACCTCCTTGCCGAGGGCCATGGTGCAGAAGCCCTCGTCATCGGTGAAGAAGCAGAGGCCGTTCAGCTTGTCCTCGATCCTCTTCTTCTTCTCGGACTCGTCATCGCTGGAGGCAGCGGAGTCGTCATCTGAGTCGTTGACGTCACTGAGCGTGGCGAAGAAAGCACGCTGCTCCACCTGGGCCTTCTCCAAGTACTTCGTCTTGATGTACTCCTTGTCGAAGCCGCCCTTCCGCTTGTGCTTCGGGGGGGACAACTTCTCCTTGCGCTTGCCGGAGTCATACTTGTGCCCATGATCCGCCTTGCCGAAGGTCTGCTTGTTCTTCTTCAGGCAATTGGCGATGAAGTGGTTGGGATCGCCGCACTCAAAGCATCCCGAGCGTCCTCCTCTGCGGCGACGGTTCTTGCGGTTGTTGTGGAACCGCGAGAACCGGTTGGCAAGCAAAGCCAACTCGTCATCCCCAAAGAACACCAACTGCTCCTCTGTGATAGAAAGAACAGAAGAAAGTGCAAAGCCTCCAGAGGGGTTAGCAGAAGAGCCAGAAACCAAAGCCATCGACGGGCCAGAAGGATTTTCATAAGAAGCCCTCGCCATGGCATCGATCTCACTGGACTTGAGCTTACTGAAGAGCTCGTCGCACGTGAGAGTCTCATAGTTAGGCGATTCGATGATCGCCTGAACCTTGGAATCCCACACCGACCGATCGAGAGTATGCAAAAGCTTCAAAGCTCTCTCATGATCGTCGAAAGGCAACAGCTCCTTGTTAGCCCTCATCCTGTTGACAATCACCTGAAAGCGAGCGAATAAACTCTCTATGCTCTCGCCAGGCATATGTCAAAAGTTCTCGTACTCTCGTTTGTGCGACTCGTAGAGACGGTTTTTGACTTGAGAGGTTCCCTCATTGAAACGCATGAGGGATGCCCAAATCTCCCGAGCCGTAGCGAGGTGAGAAACGCGATCAAACTCTGTCATGCTCAAGCATGAGAAAAGAGCATTACGGGCTCGGCTATTGGCATCGTGATCATCGATCTACGCTGAGTCACACGAGCAGCCAAGACCACGTAATCGGCAGAGTTGCAAATATCCCAAATAGAAACACCCATACTCTGTAGAAAGGCCGACATGCGTATCTTCCAATATGCATAGTTCGTCCCATCAAAGAACGGCGGTTTGCCCACGCCACGATCCATGTCGCCTTCTGTGGATCTCGAACCGGCTAAGGTGGAAGATCCTTAACCCGCTCTGATACCAATTGAAGGACCGAAATGCAATAGCAAGGCGACCAGAGGGGGGGTGAATGGGAGCTCAAAAATTTCTCTCGAAACTTTGGCCAATTGTCCCAAAATCAACCCTCGAAAAGCTACTGACCGAAACCGTGATGCCCACGACCCTTGTAAAGGGTGGATGATCTCTAGGATCACAGCGAGGCACCACAAAGCGATAACGAACCAAACGGCAAAAGCACCGGAACAAGTTCGACCCTCAAAAACCAAGTCCCAAACTTAGATAGACGGCTACGTCGAGAAGTCCCCAAATACCTATGCTAACAAGTAGCAAAGATACCTAGAGAGTTCCTTGGTCAACTCTAGGGCCAACGAGAAGTCCGAAAATCAAACGAAGAAGCCGGGAGAGCAAACGCACAAAACCGGAGTACACAGCCGATTCGCGGACTGTCCGGCCCTGGGGTCCCGGACTGTCCGCCCCTACTGCGGACTGTCCGCGAGAGGATGGCGGACTGTCCGCCGGTCAAAAGAGCAAAACAACAGTGCTGTTGAAGTCTTGCTGGACGTCTCCCGGACTGTCCGCAAACTTCAACGGCGGACTGTCCGCCGGTCAATGAACAGTGCAGCACCCGGAAACACAGCCACTGATCTGGCGTTTCCCCGATGTGCGCTGACTGTCCGCGGTCACTTTGGCGGACTGTCCGCGAGTGTCCAGAAAGGGCGATTTTGGTCGCCCAAAACTCAAATCTTCTTCAAATCAATTCAAACCAAAATCCCTTGATCCCAAACTGAGAGAGGATGATCACGAGGTAGTTGGGAGACTATCCCCAAGAAATCATCTGCTCAAAACAACTCAATCAACGGGAAATCGAAGAGGAAGGTGTGTGAACCAAAAAAGCGCCACGAAAACGAAATCAACCCGATCTACTTGTTCGTGAGGAGTTAGATGAATTCGTTCGGTGGAAATGATCTCCTCACTATAAAGAACAAGTTGATTCAAGTGAAATTCGAAAAGACGCAGTAGAGAGAGAGATCGAGCGACGGGAAAAACGCGGAGAAATGAAGAACGCGAAGAACACGAACCAAAACGCGAATCAACACATCGATTTGCAACCGTGTGGCTACCACACGCTACAACAGTGAGGTTACGGCCTCACTTCCTCAAAATCTCCAGTACACAGAGGTATCGGTCTCTGCGGATCTCAGCTAGCTACAGCAGGGGATTGGGAGAGCAGGAACCCTAGAAGCAAAGAGCAAATGACTGAGATGGGAGGGGAGGGTGTCTCCCTCTACTTATCCTAATTCTAATTCCTACTCTACCCCTCAACTAATTACAGAGCGAACCAGCTAAACCCTAGGGTTATTCTGGACCAACTCGGGTAGGTGGTGATCCGACGGCCACGCCCGCACAACTGGTAGCGTTGCCTCGACGCAACCTCACCGATCGCCGCCACGTGCCGCCACCGCTCTGCTTGTCCTTTTCCCGGACGTCGCACCCCCGGTTTTGTGGCCCAAACCGGGAAACCAGCCTTCATAGCCAACCCCCGGTTTTGAGGCCCAAACCGGGAAACCAGCCATCCAAGGCCTGAGTTTTGAGGCCCAAACTCAGCAAACCCGCAGCACCTAGGTTTTGAGGCCCAAACCTGGAAACCGTCCTCACCCAAGTTTTTGGCCAAACTCGGAAACCATCCGCGCCTAGGTTTTGAGGCCCAAACCTGGAAACCGTCCACCCGATGGTTTTTCTCTGGCTCTACCACCAAACCAAAGCTGAAGAAGGGATGCACAGCCCGTGCACCCCGTCCACCGACACGTGTCCCCAAGTCCTCGACTCAGGCAACACATGACCGCAAGTCTTCGCTCGTTGCTGTCCCAGGCTATCAGCCACCACAGCTGATCCTCGGGCCACCGGTCCCTCAGTCCAAGCCTCACGTCCGCCCTTTGCCACTCTCGGTCCCTTGGCATGGCACGTCTCTACTTGACCTTCACCTTGCCTCTGATCACTGTATCCGTGCTCGACACCTGCACAACACAAGCCAAAGAACATGCGCATCATTCTAGTTGACAATCACTCATCACTCAGAGACTCGGCATACACCCATGTATCCGCAGCATGATCCAAGAGAAGCATGTTCAAGCCAATATCAACCATTGGATCAAGCATGTGCTTTTGCTCAATGGTGCAAGATGAGAAGCACATGGATTCATGGGTCCACACCGAAACCAAATGCAACCAACTTCACCAGACTTGCTCCATGACATGTGGGGTCACCAAGGAGAGAAGAAGGTGGGCCAGCCCTGTCATAGGGGGGTCGGCCGATCCCCCCTTGGTGGGACCCAACAGCACTATTCATCAGGGTGACATCAGCACCTTCTAGAAGATGTACCCTGGGCCCACATGTCAGAGACAGGGGTCGGCCGACCCCATGGTGACCCTCATCCAAGTCGGTGGCAAAGTGCATGTTTCACACGTGAAGAATATCCAAGCCATTCATCCAAGTCGGTTATTATGGCGGTGGATCCAAGGTGAAGAGAGAGGATCACGCGGATCGCTGACGTGGCACCGGAGTAGCCCCTACTCCACCTCCACTATAAATAGAGGCCTCCACCCTCATATCTCATATCTCATATCTCACATATCTCCACTCTCATGTGAGATCAAGCAAGAGTAGTAGTAGTTAGTCTAGAGTGGGAGTTAGAGTTGAGTCGGGCGAAGCTCGGGTCTCCGGAGTCGTCTTCTGGGAGTCTGGTATAGCCCTTGTATCTTTCTTCTTTTATAAGACTTTATTTTTTTAAATATATATTCTTCTTTACTTTACTTTGCATTTACTTAAGTATTTACTTTCCAAGTATTTATTTAAGTATTTACTTAGTGCAAGTCTATATTTATATAGTCTTGTTGTGTGCTTATCTTAGTTCTATAGTTGTCTTAGTTAGATTGATTTCCTTTAATAGCTTCTTGTGTGTGCGTCATC
The DNA here is from genome assembly GCA_009763385.1 of Coix lacryma-jobi var. lacryma-jobi. Classification (NCBI taxonomy): domain Eukaryota; kingdom Viridiplantae; phylum Streptophyta; class Magnoliopsida; order Poales; family Poaceae; genus Coix; species Coix lacryma-jobi. The sequence continues at coordinate 89,266,848 of CM019822.1, read as the reverse complement.
GTCCTATCTTAGGATAGGGGCTTTAGCTATTTTGATCGATAGCTAAAGGTGTAGATAAGTGTGAGCGTGGTGCTCATACTTCATCTTATCTTTGACTACCGCTGGCTTGCACGGACAGTAGGGGCGCATGGGCAAAAGGTGACAGATTTTGCCTGGCTACCTAGATCCCCTCACGTGAACTCAGGCTAGTTCTTAAAAGGTAAGGCGTCCATAAGCCAAATATCCGCTTGAGTACTGGGTTAGGTGAACAACCTTCTATCGCTTTACTCTCTCATTTATCACTCTCACACAAGTAGCAAGGCGTCAATCTAGTTAAGTCATCTATTTAATTAGGATTAGTTCATAGGAGTAAAGGTAGAAACATAGGAGTACTTTATACTCACTCGTTGTCCTCCCACCTAGCTAACTCTACTAATGTTATCTTTCATATCATTTACTCTTTGCTTAACTTATTTATCTTATCTATCTATCCTCCATTATATCCACTTATCCCCTTTTGCTTCTCTAATTGATAATAGATTATAGTAAGACTAAAGGATCTATCTTTCCTCTCTCTACATCTTTCCTAGCTTGCTTTCCTTTGGGATAAAATAAATAACGATACCTTGGAATACTCCCGGTGAAGTGCTACATCGGTATATTCTGTGCGCTTGCGGAACTATCCAATAGTCAATAGTATTACCACCAAGACTTCTAGCGCCGTTGCTGGGGTTAGGCTCCATAGTCTAGTTCTAGTGGTTGCGTTAAGAAGTGTTAACAAGCGTTTCTGGCACCGTTGCCGGGGATAGATTAAAACTCTATTCTTAGTAGCGACGCTAAGAAATACCAACAAGCATTTCTGGCGCCGTTGCCGGGGAAAGCAATAGCCTAGGAGTTTAGAGAGAGTGAATCCGGAGTCTGCTATATATTAGTTATCAATTAGTATAGGGGCTAACCCCTCACCTGTCTAGTTTCTTTTCGTTATCGTGAAACTAGTAGGTGTATGAGCGGTTTCCAACTGCCGTCAAACTTCGTTGAAAACCCTGAGCAGTTGTTGAGGAGGACTAGACTTCGTCAAGTTCCACCTCAGAGGTTCATCTCGAACCAGAATCCGTTCGAGGAGGAAGTTTCTGCACCAGCTAGAAGAGAAGCCATGGCCAAAAGACCATCTCCGAGTACTCTGCACCGTCGGCCGACAATGTCGCCACGGGTCCGCAGCTTAACTTGGGAGATGTGACTTTCGAGCTCAAGCCAGCTCTCATCAACATGGTGCAAGCCAATCCATTCTGTGGGAAGCCGCATGAGGACACCAACGCCCATCTCCAACACTTCTTGGAGGTATGTGGTACCTTCACTATGAATGTGTCTACAGACGCCATCTGTCTTCGTCTTTTCCCGTTCTCGTTATTGGGAAAGGCGAAGCAATGGTTCTACGCCAACAAGAGTGAAGCCAACACTTGGGAGGAGTGCGCCAATGCGTTTCTCAAGAAGTTCTTCCCGATGGGCAAGACCAGCGCCCTTCGTGGAAAGATTTCCAGCTTCCAGCAACAAGCTGATGAGACGTGTAACACCCCTGGTGTTACTAATGTAATTAACTTGACATGTCATCATCTTAAGCATTAATCATTTCCTGTGATGCATTTGATTTGCTTAATTGCTATGCTTTAGTCCCTTTTCAAAAACCCTAAAAGCCCAATTCTCTCTATAAGGGCAAAATGGTAATTTCACCTCTGTGCCTAGTTCTATGTAATTCTTGTTCAATTTTAGTGCCCTGATGTTTGTTGCTTTGATCAAAGTTCAAAAATCAGATTTGATTTGATTTTCCTTTTGCAAAACCCTAAAATCCCAAATCCTGGATTTATTCCCTTTTTGATAACTTTTTCAAAAGTCAAAATTTTGAGTTGGTTCAAAAAGCAAAGTTGTGAATCGGATCAAGAGGAACAACTTTGGTATTTACAAATTTTCAAGTTTCAGTTTGAAATCCAAAGTAATTTTGATTTGAATCAAATTTGAAAAGTGTCCCCTTTTCTGTTTTTGAATATAGTTCAAAAACTATTTGGAATTTGAAAATGTTCATTTTGACAAAGTTGTAGACCTCTTTTTTCTGAACAACTTTGGTATTTTGAGTTTTTGTCGCACAGTTCAAATTTTGGGAGATTTTTGCAAAATACAGATACTGGCCAAAAGTCAAACCCTAGCCCCTACACTGTTCTTCTTCCCGTAGAGCCAGGGGGAGGGGGGGGCCCGGCCATGGCGCCGGCGCTGCGCCTGCAGCGCATACGGCTGCTCCCCACGCGCCCTTATCCTGCCGCCGCTGTCTCCCTGTTCCCTCCGCGCCCGCACGCGAGCGCTGACCCTCGCTCCCGTCCCCTACAGTCCTCTGCGCGTCGCCGCCGCGTGGCCATCGCCGGCGAGCTTGCGCCCGAGCCCCGGCTGCACGCCAGCTTATCCGCCAGAGCGCAATCGAGTGCGCACGCCCCCGCAAACCTTACCCGCGCAACCCCGAGGTCTCTGCCGGCCCCTGGCCGTGCCTATAAAAGCCCGCCGGAGCCCGACCTCCGCACTCATCTCCGCCACCGGGCCAGGCCAGTCCAGTGCCTCCGCCGCTCCACCACCTAGCTCAAAGCTCCGCCTTGAGCTCGTGAAGCTTTCCCACCCTTCAATTTCATCTCTACCGCCTCCTATCGCCCGGCGTAAGCTCGCCGTTCCCATCTCCGGCAGAAACCCGCGAGCTCGGGTTCGTGAAATTCGCCGTCTCCGGCCATGATCATCCCTCATCGACCCCCGTGTCGTGTTCCTTGGTTCCATGCGACTCTGACCAGGCCCTTGCGGTCTCGTGTGTTGCGCAGGGTCGTCGGAGCGCCGCTCGCCGCTCGCCGCCGAAGGAGCTCCACCGAACCACCGCCCCTCGAGCACGTGTCGAGCCTCCTTCCTCGAGCCTCACCCTCGAGCACGTGCCGAGCCACACCCTCGAGCCCTGCCTCCGATCCGTGGTAAGCACCCGAGGCCTCCGGCCTCTGCTTCCACTCCGTCTCGCCCGAGCCCAAGCCTCGAGCACACGTTTCCGTCTCGCCCGAGCCCGAGCCTCGAGCGGACAGACCCTCACCACTTCGCTCGAGCCAGGCCTCGAGCGGACTCATGCACCCTCCGCTTCGTCGAGCTAGGCCTCGGACGGAGGCTTACTTCTCCGTCTCGCCCGAGCCTCCGGGCCAGGCCTCGGACGAAGCTGTCGCTTCCGTCTCGACCGAGCCCCGCGCGATTCGCCCGAGCCCCGCGATTCGCCGAGCCCGGCCTAGAAGGAGCACAGTGCTCTTCTCTTTTTCTGAGAGTTGTGAATAGTGTTCTGTTTTCTCTTTTTTGTGTGAATTAATCTGTTGTTCCTTAAATGCTGAGAAAATTATGGTATGCTCCTTGCACTGTGTAGTATTTTATAAAAATATGAAACTTGACTTTTCTGCAAGAATTTGAAAATGTAAAATTCCCCTTTTAATTGAAAAATGAAGGTTTTGGTATTTTTGGAGAGTGATCTATAACTCCAAAAATCTTGAGATAAATTTTTGAGACCTTGTTATAACATGCTGAACCTCTGGTAAAATTTTGAAGTCTTTTAGAACAAGTTGATTTTTGAGCATTTATCTTTAATTGTTAAATAGTGCCTTTTGTTAATTAATGTTTAGATTTATTTGAGCATCTTAATGACCTCCAAAAATTATGAAATTTGTTTTGCCATCTATCTACACCATAATGAACTTATCTGATTAGTTTGGTAATTTTGGAGCAACTTCATAAAATGACCTTTTAAATAAAATAAGAAAATAGAAAAGGTGGATTAGGGTTGGTAATAAGTGTTTAATGATGTGATCTTTGGATTGATTGATGTTCATAGACCCCTACCCTTTGGTCTATGATGTTTGTGATGATATGTTTGGTTAATACTTAGGATAATTATAATAAGGCCTAACCTCAATAATGCTTAAGAAAGAAATGGTTACCTTTTATGCTCAACCTAGATTTCGATTATGCCTTGCCTAAGAGTAATCTAGATTCAGTGGAATTGTCTTGCACCATAAGTTCATATCATCATTCTCATGGGCATTCATCATTGCATCCGTATAGTTGACGAAGAAGGTACCAGAGTCGAGGCCGCTGTTGACGAACCAACTCCCGAGGCGACCCCGAGCTCCAACACCTATATCTACCCCGAGTCTGCTGCCTTTGCTCTTCAAGGCAAGCCCCGGTGCATTTAACCCTACCTTGCTTTTATAAATGTTTTCTTTGAATGTTTTGAGTTAAACTATTGCATTAGGTATAGAGAGTTGTGATGACCTATTACTTGCATAATCTACCCCCACCAAAAGATACACATACCCTTGTTTCAAAACTATTTGCAAAATGCTTAGCAATGCTATTCAATAGATTTGCAATAAAAATGCCAATTTCAAAAGTGTGATCACTTTAAGAATGTTTATGGGAATTTGGCTTTACTTCCCGTTCGATGACTGCTTGCCTAGCTAGCATGTGGTCATTGTCGAGAAGAGGTGTCCGCGCGTACGGTGCCGTCATGTTGTAGTCCGGGACTCAACAGTTGACACCGACCGGGACAGGTTGAAAAACTGACAGGACTATTACGCTTGGGTGAGATATAACCAAGGTGTAGTTCTGGCTGGAAAATTAGGGACCATCCGTATGGGGCCTGCTGGTCAAGACTTGTAACTATTCACATACTACAGGAGCTCTGGCTCCGAGGAATCCTTTATTGGACCGACAACCGCGCACTGGGAGTGGAGAGATGGCGGAAGTAGCATGTACCCACGTGTCAGGACCTGTACTCTTGGGTTAGAGTCCCGAGGTACTTGTCGCTGGCGGAAAATTGGAGTGGTGTACTGTACTTCCGGGTGGCGTAGGACCGGGCCCAATCTTGGAGGAATCGTGGTAGACGAGTTGGCATATGCAAGCTTGGGTGCTACATATGCAGTGTGGATAGGGATCCTCAGCTGAGTATTATTTATCCGGATTAACGTTGCTCCTCGGTTATGGAGACTTGGTCCACTGACTGTCAACGGAGAGTGGTTCTCAACTAGGAATGTTTTGAAATGTAAAATGAATCATGAATGATGAAGAATTGAGGAATACTGAATCTTTCAAAAATAAAATAAGGTTTACAAAAAAATGCTTTTCTGCAAAATACTTGATCTTGCTTAAGCCTTACCTTGACTACCCTAAGCCTCTCATTCCTGAGTCTTCTCCCTTTTTCTTAGTCGGGTAAGTCTTGTTGAGTACCCCAGTACTCAGGGTTTGTTACCCATGTTGCAGGTATGCCTGAGACCCCGATGTGTCTCGCACCCTGTTGCGTGACCTTCGTCCAGGAAGAGGCCGATGAGGCCGATGAGTAAATGTGCACCCTCGGGCCGGGTGTTACATGTATCTTTATGTTATTGCTTCCGCTACGTTGTCTACTTTGAATTTCCAGAACAATGGTTTGTAATAATCGTACTCCTTACCTCATTTGAAACCTCGGTTTGTAAAACTAATGTTATTTAAGTCTTCCGCTCTTTATTCCAATGTTATTTATAAAAGTATGAAATGTTGTAACCGAATTGTGAGATGATCCTGCGGACATTGGGCACTGATGTAGCCCGGTGGCGAACAGGTCTTAAGCACATGGAACATGGGTTCGGCTGTCAGAGGTTGACAGGGACACGTGGGCCATGGGATTAGGGTCGTTCCGTCACAGAGTGGTATCGGAGCATCTCACTTTAACGTTGCGGTGTTTCTTTTGCGAAAACTTCAAAAGTTCTTTTGAGTCCAAACAAACTAAACTTGACTATTTTGAGTCCAAATTGCTTTTCTCATCTTGTCTTTAATTGGCAACACTAGTAGCCGAGCAGTATATGTATTAAGCCCTATATATATGTTAAGTATTGCATTGCTTTGTTCTGTAGGAACGATTCATGCATCATGTCATAATCACTTAAGTTAACTTCCTCTCTGAATTCGTTGGGATAGTGTACCTATACCTGTTCTTGCTAGCCTTTCTCATCCATCTTCTCTTATCCAGACATGGCCATTATCAAGCGGACTGCTCGCAAGTCGACTGGACCGCATGGCGTGCCGCGTCACCAGCTGGCGCCACGCGCCGGAGAAGAGACTGGAGAATCCTCCAATGGTCGTCGTTTTTCCCCGTCGTACCCGCAAACAGCTGAAGGAGTAAATCAAGAATCTGAAGGCTGAGATGGAGAACATGGAGCATGACTTCTACCTTTCCCGCCGGAGTTTTATGAGGCACGAGCTTCCCTGGAGCAGGCCAATCGGAACACGGTTCGCGCTATCGAGCAGCGCAATGATGCTTGGACCCGCGAGATGTCACCAGAGCCCAGCTCCATGGACTGCAGCAGTACACCGCCCAGATCGAGCAGTTCAATGATATGCTTCATGAGGAAGTACACCAGCTGCACAACCAGCTCCACCCCGTGATTCCACCAGTTGCTGAGGACCCCGAAGACGGAGTCGTGGAGGAACCTGAAGTGGAACACGAGCCCGATCAGAATGAGGAAGTGGAACCTGCTAAGATGTCCACGTTGAAGATGAAGATGAGGAGGAAGAGCCTGAGCTTATCATCGAGGATGATGATGATGACGAAGAGTTGATCTTCATCGATGACGACTAGACTCCTTGTGTCTGTACCATCTGCTTACCTAAAACCTTAGACTAGGTTTGGGGGCGTTAGTCTGTCTGTTGCCAAGTCTGGCATGTATCTTTCTTTTCGTACCTTTTCCCCTTATCAGTCTGTTGTCATCTTTTATCAAGCCAGCTATCTTTGTATCAGTGAAGTTATCAATCAAGTCGTTTCAGAACCTTTGTCCATATATGCTGAGTTCCGAGTTCCTTATACAGATGCCTGTGAACACCCGTACCGGAGCCGGAGGTGCTGGAGATGACCGTCTCCCAAACCCTCCACCTGTCCCAGCTACCCTAGCAGATGCCATTGCAGCCTTGGCCGCCGCTGCCAATCTGATGGCTCAGAATCAAGGACAGCAGAATGTTGGTCACCGTGGTCGTCACAACCAAGAGACCACCTATGTGGAATTCACCGAAACCCGTCCACCGGTTTTCACCAGAGCCGATGAACCCCTCGAAGCTGACGATTGGCTCCGCACCATGGAGCAGAAGTTTGGTCTCATCCGATGCACTGAAATCCAGAAGCCCCGGTTTGCTTCGCAGCAGCTTCGTGGCCCAGCAAGTGCTTGGTATGCCAACCTCTTGGCTGCCCAACCTGAAGGTCATGAGTTGACCTGGGAAGAGTTCCGCACCGCTTTCCGTGCACACCACATCCCATCAGGTCTGATGAAGATGAAGCTTGATCAGTTCCTAGCCCTGCAGCAGAAGGACTCCACAGTAATGCAGTATGTGGGTCAATTCAACCATCTGAGTCAGTATGCAGCGGAATATGTCAACACGGATGAGAAGAAGAGAGACTGTTTCCTTAGGGGATTGCACCCTAAGATCCGCAGAAGCATGTCCAACAACCTGACCGGTTCTTATCATGAGGCTGTTGACCGGGCAGTTGCTTTTGAAGAGAGTAACCGTCGTACCAAGAGGAGAAGAGGAAGAAGAAAGCAGGATCTAGCAGCCACTCTGGCAATCACAAGCGCCAGAGGGTCATATATCATCCTAGTCACCACCACAACCGTCCACCTTACCCTCACCAGCAAGTGGTTGTCCGTACCGCGGCTACCACCCACAACGCCAACCAACAAAGTGCCACTCAGCCGACGCCCCAGGTGTTCGTATCACCACCCCACAAACCGCCTATAAATCATCCCTGCTTCAACTGTGGTCAACTTGGCCACTGGTCTCGTGAGTGCCCAAAGCCCAAGAAGCCTGCTCAGAACTTTCAGAAGGGTCCCGGAGGACCACAGCAGCAGCAACACCGTGCTCCACAGCAAGTGCAGAAGGGCAAGTTCGTCAAGAAGCACGGGCAAGTCTACTACACCACTGTCAGCGATATTCCAGAAGGGAGCCCGTCATGATCGGTAGGTTTCCCGTTGCCAATCATCCTGCAGTTGTGTTGTTTGATTCTGGTGCATCGCATTCTTTCATCAGTCGTACCTTCATCTCTAAGCATGACATATCAATTGGGGAGTTGAAAGAAAGTTTTTGCATTTTATCGCCTGGAGGGCGTATAATCACCAAAGAGGTGGTTCGCAGTATACCAGTGATGTTGGGAAATCATGCGTTCCCTACCACCATGATAGTGTTGAAAGATCAGGTGATAGATGTCATCCTAGGCATGAATTGGATGTGTCAGTATAAAGCCATGATCGACATCTTGAATAGAGTTGTGAGAGTGGATATTCCTAACAGTACCGCCAAACTCCTTCTCCAACTTCCTATGCCTTCAAAACCAGCTACCACACAGCTAAATGCTACCTATGATCAAGGGATCCGAGACATCCCTGTAGTCTGTGAGTTCCCTGATGTCTTTCCTGAAGACTTACCTGGTCTACCTCCTGACCGTGATGTTGAGTTTGCCATAGAGCTAAAGCCCGGGACTGCTCCCATATCCCGCAGAGCTTATCGTATGCCTCCCAGAGAGTTGGCAGAACTAAAAATCCAATTACAAGATTTGTTGGACAAGGGTTTCATTCGCCCAAGTTCGTCTCCTTAGGGCTGTCCTGCAATCTTTGTAAAGAAGAAAGACAAGAGTCTCAGACTTTGCGTTGATTATCGCCCACTCAACGAAGTCACCATCAAAAACAAATACCCCTTGCCTCGTATTGATCTTCTCTTTGACCAGTTAGCTGGAGCCAAAGTATTCTCCAAGATCGATCTCAGATCCGGCTACCACCAAATAAAGATTCGTCCTGAAGATATTCCTAAAACAGCTTTTACCACCAGATACGGTCTATATGAGTATTTGGTCATGTCTTCGGATTGACCAATGCCCCTGCTCATTTCATGTACCTCATGAACTCTGTGTTCATGCCAGAGCTTGATAAATTCGTGGTCGTGTTCATTGACGACATCCTTGTCTACTCAAAAACCCCTGAAGATCATGCTGAACATCTTCGTATTGTTTTATCCTGTCTCAGAGACCATCAGCTCTATGCTAAGTTCAGTAAGTGTGAATTCTGGCTAGATCGAATTCAATTCCTTGGTCATGTCCTATCCGCAGAAGGTGTGTCAGTCGACCCTGGAAAAGTGTCAGATATCTGGATTGGAAGCCACCTACCACTGTCCGCGAAGTCCGCAGCTTCATGGAATGGCTGGATATTATCGTCGATTCATCCCAGATTTCTCCAGAATTGCCAAGCCTATCACCGAGTTGCTGAAGAATTCTGTGAAGTTCTTTTGGTCACCAGCTTGTGAACAAGCTTTTCAGACTTTGAAGAAGTTGTTAACCACGTCACCAGTGCTAGCTCAGCCGAACGTCGAAAAGCCCTTTGATGTCTACTGTGATGCATCTGGTACTGGTTTGGGTTGCGTGTTGATGCAAGAAGGAAGAGTGATCGCTTATGCCTCGCGCAGCTTAAGCGACATGAGGAAAATTATCCAACTCATGATCTTGAGTTAGCAGCAGTGGTTCATGCCTTGAAGATATGGCGTCATTATCTGTTGGGCAGTACCTGCAATGTGTACACAGATCACAAGAGCCTGAAGTATATCTTCACCCAAGAAGAGCTGACATGAGGCAGCGAAGATGGCTTGAGTTAATCAAGGACTATGATATCAAAGTGCATTACCATCCGGGTAAGGCGAATGTGGTCGCCGATGCACTCAGTCGCAAGTCATACTGTAACTGCCTGGTTATGAAATCCTATGAATCTTCCCTATGCTATGAACTAGAGAAGCTGGGTATTGAAATGGTTCCACAAGGAAGTCTAGGCAATGTCAGAGTAGAAACCTCTATCAGAGAACATATCATAGCTGCACAGAAAGATAACCCCGGAATCAAGCACATCAGCGAAAAGGTTCGAGCTGGAAAAGCCGACTGTTTCAGGATTGATGATGAAGGAGTGGTATGGTTCAAGAACCGTCTGGTAGTTCCCAAGGTACTTGAGCTGAGACAGATAATCCTTGATGAAGCACACTCAACCAGATTTGCCATCCATCCTGGCAGCAACAAGATGTACCAAGACTTGAAGCAGAAATTCTGGTGGACAAGATGAAGATTGAGATCGCTCGACATGTCGCTCGTTGTGATACATGTCAGAAAGTCAAGGCTGTGCATATGAAGCCCGGAGGAGAGCTGCAACCTTTGTCAGTACCTGGTTGGAAATGGGAGGATATCAGCATGGATTTTATCAATGGGTTACCCAAGACTCAAAAGGGATTCGATTCCATTTGGGTGATAGTGGACCGTCTCACGAAGCAAGCTCACTTCCTACCGGTCAAAACAAGTTATACCGCCCCAACTTATGCCACCTTGTACAAGAACAACATAGTAAAACTCCATGGCATACCCAAGAACATCATCTCAGATCGTGGTACTCAGTTTGTCGCTAAGTTCTGGAAAGCGTTCCATGCCTCACTTGGAACCAAGCTATTGTATAGCACGGCTTATCATCCGCAGACTGATGGACAGACTGAGAGAGTCAACCAAGTGTTAGAAGATATGTTGAGAGCCTGTGTGCTTACCTTCGCAGATACTTGGGATCAGTGTTTGTCCCTTGGCAGAATTCTCCTACAACAACAGTTATCAAGAAAGCATCAAAATGGCACCCTTTGAAGCACTGTACGGTCGTCGTTGTCGTACACCTCTCAGTTGGTCTGAACCCGGAGAAAGGGAATTCTTTGGAGTTGATCTAGTAAAAGATATGGAAGAGAAAGTCAAGCAAATACAAGAGAACATGAAGATTGCACAGTCTCGACAGAAAAGTTATGCTGACAAGAGACGTCGACCTCTGCAGTTCGAGATCGGGATTATGTGTACCTGAAGGTCTCACCCACCAAAGGAGTCACTCGTTTTGGAGTCAAAGGAAAGCTAGCACCCCGCTACATTGGTCCGTTTGAGATTCTGGATCGTTGTGGCAAGGTAGCTTACAAGCTGAGTTTGCCCATCATCTTTCAGCAGTTCATAATGTGTTTCATGTCTCCCAACTCAAGAAGTGTCTTCGAGTACCTGAACATGTGGTTGAAGTTGAAGGTGTTATGAGCTAGAACCTGATCTGTCATACTCGGAATATCCTGTCCGTGTGTTGGATCACAAGGATCGTGTTACCCGAAGAACCACCACAAGATGGTATAAGATCCAGTGGAACCAGCACTCTGAAGAAGAAGCCATGGGATCTAAAGATTTCTTAGCAAAGAACTATCCGGACTTCCTCGAATCTCTATAGGTGTGAGTTCCTCTTTTGTTCTTAAACGACGCGGAATCTCGGGGCGAGATTTCTTTTAGGAGGGAGGGTTGTAACACCCCTGGTGTTACTAATGTAATTAACTTGACATGTCATCATCTTAAGCATTAATCATTTCCTGTGATGCATTTGATTTGCTTAATTGCTATGCTTTAGTCCCTTTTCAAAAACCCTAAAGCCCAATTTCTCTATAAGGGCAAAATGGTAATTTCACCTCTGTGCCTAGTTCTTGTAATTCTTGTTAAATTTAGTGCCCTGATGTTTGTTGCTTTGATCAAAGTTCAAAAATCAGATTTGATTTGATTTTCCTTTTGCAAAAACCCTAAAATCCCAAATCCTGGATTTATTCCCTTTTTGATAACTTTTTCAAAAGTCAAAATTTTGAGTTGGTCAAAAAGCAAGTTGTGAATCGGATCAAGAGGAACAACTTGGTATTTACAAATTTTCAAGTTTCAGTTTGAAATCCAAAGTAATTTGATTTGAATCAAATGAAAGTGTCCCCTTTTCTGTTTTGAATATAGTTCAAAAACTATTTGGAATTTGAAAATGTTCATTTTGACAAAGTTGTAGACCTCTTTTTTCTGAACAACTTTGGTATTTTGAGTTTTTGTCGCACAGTTCAAACTTTGGGAGATTTTTGCAAAATACAGATACTGGCCAAAAGTCAAACCCTAGCCCCTACACTGTTCTTCTTCCCGTAGAGCCAGGGGGAGGGGGGGGGGGCCGGCCATGGCGCCGGCGCTGCGCCTGCAGCGCATACGGCTGCTCCCCACGCGCCCTTATCCTGCCGCCGCTGTCTCCCTGTTCCCTCCGCGCCCGCACGCGAGCGCTGACCCTCGCTCCCGTCCCTACAGTCCTCTGCGCGTCGCCGCCGCGGGCCCATCGCCGGCGAGCTTGCGCCCGAGCCCCGGCTGCACGCCAGCTTATCCGCCAGAGCGCAATCGAGTGCGCACGCCCCCGCAAACCTTACCCGCGCAACCCGAGGTCTCTGCCGGCCCCTGGCCGTGCCTATAAAAGCCCGCCGGAGCCCGACCTCCGCACTCATCTCCGCCACCGTGGCCAGGCCAGTCCAGTGCCTCCGCGCTCACCACCTAGCTCAAAAGCTCCGCCTTGAGCTCGTGAAGCTTTCCCACCCTTCAATTTCATCTCTACCGCCTCCTATCGCCCGGCGTAAGCTCGCCGTTCCCTTCTCCGGCAGAAACCGGCGAGCTCGGGTTCGTGAAATTCGCCGTCTCCGGCCATGATCATCCCTCATCGACCCCCGTGTCGTGTTCCTTGGTTCCATGCGACTCTGACCGGCCCTTGCGGTCTCGTGTGTTGCGCAGGGTCGTCGGAGCGCCGCTCGCCGCTCGCCGCCGAAGGAGCTCCACCGAACCACCGCCCCTCGAGCACGTGTCGAGCCTCCTTCCTCGAGCCTCACCCTCGAGCACGTGCCGAGCCACACCCTCGAGCCCTGCCTCCGATCCGTGGTAAGCACCCGAGGCCTCCGGCCTCTGCTTCCACTCCGTCTCGCCCGAGCCCAAGCCTCGAGCACACGTTTCCGTCTCGCCCGAGCCCGAGCCTCGAGCGGACAGACCCTCACCACTTCGCTCGAGCCAGGCCTCGAGCGGACTCATGCACCCTCCGCTTCGTCGAGCTAGGCCTCGGACGGAGGCTTACTTCTCCGTCTCGCCCGAGCCTCCGGGCCAGGCCTCGGACGAAGCTGTCGCTTCCGTCTCGACCGAGCCCCGCGCGATTCGCCCGAGCCCCGCGATTCGCCGAGCCGGCCTAGAAGGAGCACAGTGCTCTTCTCTTTTCTGAGAGTTGTGAATAGTGTTCTGTTTTCTCTTTTTGTGTGAATTAATCTGTTGTTCCTTAAATGCTGAGAAAATTATGGTTTGCTCCTTGCACTGTGTAGTATTTATAAAAAATATGAAACTTGACTTTTCTGCAAGAATTTGAAAATGTAAAATTCCCTTTTAATTGAAAAATGAAGGTTTGGTATTTTGGAGAGTGATCTATAACTCCAAAAATCTTGAGATAAATTTTGAGACCTTGTTAAACATGCTGAACCTCTGGTAAAAATTTGAAGTCTTTTAGAACAAGTTGATTTTGAGCATTTATCTTTAATTGTTAATAGTGCCTTTTGTTAATTAATGTTTAGATTTATTTGAGCATCTTAATGACCTCCAAAAATTATGAAATTTGTTTTGCCATCTATCTACACCATAATGAACTTATCTGATTAATTTGGTAATTTTGGAGCAACTTCATAAAATGACCTTTTAAATAAAATAAGAAAAATAGAAAAGGTGGATTAGGGTTGGTAATAAGTGTTTAATGATGTGATCTTTGGATTGATTGATGTTCATAGACCCCTACCCTTTTGGTCTATGATGTTTGTGATGATATGTTTGGTTAATACTTAGGATAATTATAATAAGGCCTAACCTCAATAATGCTTAAGAAAGAAATGGTTACCTTTTATGCTCAACCTAGATTTCGATTATGCCTTGCCTAAGAGTAATCTAGATTCAGTGGAATTGTCTTGCACCATAAGTTCCATATCATCATTCTCATGGGCATTCATCATTGCATCCGTATAGTTGACGAAGAAGGTACCAGAGTCGAGCCGCTGTTGACGAACCAACTCCCGAGGCGACCCCGAGCTCCAACACCTATATCTACCCCGAGTCTGCTGCCTTTGCTCTTCAAGGCAAGCCCGGTGCATTTAACCCTACCTTGCTTTTATAAATGTTTTCTTGAATGTTTTGAGTTAAACTATTGCATTAGGTAATAGGAGTTGTGTGATGACCTATTACTTGCATAATCTACCCCACCAAAAGATACACATACCCTTGTTTCAAAACTATTTGCAAAATGCTTAGCAATGCTATTCAATAGATTTGCAATAAAAATGCCAATTTCAAAGTGTGATCACTTTAAGAATGTTTATGGGAATTTGGCTTTACTTCCCGTTCGATGACTGCTTGCCTAGCTAGCATGTGGTCATTGTCGAGAAGAGGTTGTCCGCGCGTACGGTGCCGTCATGTTGTAGTCCGGGACTCAACAGTTGACACCGACCGGGACAGGGTTGAAAAACTGACAGGACTATTACGCTTGGGTGAGATATAACCAAGGTGTAGTTCTGGCTGGAAAATTAGGGACCATCCGTATGGGGGCCTGCTGGTCAAGACTTGTAACTATTCACATACTACAGGAAGCTCTGGCTCCGAGGAATCCTTTATTGGACCGACAACCGCGCACTGGGAGTGGAGAGATGGCGGAAGTAGCATGTACCCACGTGTCAGGACCTGTACTCTTGGGTTAGAGTCCGAGGTACTTGTCGCTGGCGGAAAATTGGAGTGGTGTACTGTACTTCCGGGTGGCGTAGGACCGGGCCCAATCTTGGAGGAATCGTGGTAGACGAGTTGGCATATGCAAGCTTGGGTGCTACATATGCAGTGTGGATAGGGATCCTCAGCTGAGTATTATTTATCCGGATTAACGTTGCTCCTCGGTTATGGAGACTTGGTCCACTGACTGTCAACGGAGAGTGGTTCTCAACTAGGAATGTTTTGAAATGTAAATGAATCATGAATGATGAAGAATTGAGGAATACTGAATCTTTCAAAAATAAAATAAGGTTTACAAAAAAATGCTTTTCTGCAAAATACTTGATCTTGCTTAAGCCTTACCTTGACTACCCTAAGCCTCTCATTCCTGAGTCTTCTCCCTTTTTCTTAGTCGGGTAAGTCTTGTTGAGTACCCCAGTACTCAGGGTTTGTTACCCATGTTGCAGGTATGCCTGAGACCCCGATGTGTCTCGCACCCTGTTGCGTGACCTTCGTCCAGGAAGAGGCCGATGAGGCCGATGAGTAAATGTGCCCTCGGGCGGGTGTTACATGTATCTTTATGTTATTGCTTCCGCTACGTTGTCTACTTTGAATTCTAGAACAACAATGGTTTGTAATAATCGTACTCCTTACCTCATTTGAAACCTCGGTTTGTAAAACTAATGTTATTTAAGTCTTCCGCTCTTTATTCCAATGTTATTTATAAAAGTATGAAATGCTGTAACCGAATTGTGAGATGATCCTGCGGACATTGGGCACTGATGTAGCCCGGTGGCGAACAGGTCTTAAGCACATGGAACATGGGTTCGGCTGTCAGAGGTTGAGAGGGACACGTGGGCCATGGGATTAGGGTCGTTCCGTCACAAGACGATTCCTGAAGCATGGGAACGTCTACAAGAGTACATTCGCGCCTGTCCTCATCATGGGATAGAGGAGTGGCTCATCATCCAAGGTTTCTACCATGGCCTGACCGGTATGGCCCGTAGTCACCTAGATGCAGCCGCTGGAGGGGCATTCTTACAACACAATGTGAGAGATGCCAAGGACCTCATAGAGAAGATGGTTACCAACCAAGGTTGGAATGAGGAACGTCTTCAACCGAAAAAGAGAGGTGTTCATGCTCTCAATGAGGTGGACATGCTCCGCGCGAAGATGGAGCTCCTGATGAAGAAAGTAGAAGAAAGTTCCAAGAGGGAATAAGAGGTCGTTCAACCTTATGCAACCGCACGAGCCGTCGAAGCCGACCAATGGTGCGAGGTATGCGGAGGCAATGACCATTGGGGAAATAATTGTCCCAAGACGAAGGAGGAGGTGAGCTTCATCAACAACGCCAACAACAACGAGTACCGGCCCCAACAACAACAACAAGGATGGAATTCGCGCCCCTTCTACCAAAATCAAGGTAACGGTTATAGCAATAATTTCAATAATTCTTATAATAAACAACCTTCTTTAAGAGATCTTGTCTTAGGCCAATCTAAAATAAATGATAGTATTAATAAAAAGATGATGGCTAATGATAAGACTCTTGAAAATATAAATGAGAAAATGGATAGCTTAATTCTGCTATGAAAAATCAATTGAGCTTTAATAAAATGCTAGAAACACAATTAGCTCAACTAGCAGCAGTTGTCCCATCCTACGAGCAAGGTAAGATCCCGGGGAAACCCGAAGATCCAATAGAGGGTGTGAAACTGGTTACTACGAGGTACGGTAAGCCTCCGCTCCGGTCAAACTGGGGCTATCTACTCGATCCACCCTTCATCACCAAGAAGGAAGATCCAGGCCTGCCAACCATCACCTGCCAGATTGGACCACAAGTCTTCCACGACGCCTTCTGCGACCTTGGATCGAGTGTCAACATCATGTCCAGGGTAACATATGATAACTTACTAGGGGGACCTTTGCTCCCTACATTTGTTCGTTTGCAGTTGGCCGATCAGACGCTACGGTTCCTCGAGGGACTAGCAACGGACATCCTCATCAAAGTCCAAAACAGCTACGTCCCCGTCAATTTCCTTATATTGGACATGGGATCCAATCTAGATGTCGCGATCATCCTGGGAAGGCCGTTCCTTAATACGGTTAACGCCGTCATTTACGTGGGATCCGGCCAACTTCACCTCCAATTCCCGGAATATAAGGTAAAGTGTCCATTCAACGGTTATAAAGCTAACATGCAGGTGAAGGACAAAGAACCTCGAGACAACAAACATCGTCGTCGTCACCCACGCCGTAGGAACAAGAAAAAAGAGCGAGTCGGCCAACAAGGCCGAAGTAAAAGAAGAACTCGCCGACGAGGTGGAACCACGGTCTCCATCTCCGGGACCGACTGAAGCACCCAATGAATGACAAGACGGAGAGGTCCTGCTCTACGGACCTGAAACATGGAGCCCTCGCTGATAAGGTAAATCAGTAGTTATCTCATATTTAACTTTTCATGCATTTCAATTCTTGCATTTCCCTTCAATTGCATACTTAGTTAATCCTGCATATTTCATTTCGACAAAATAAATTTTATGCTAGTAACACCTTGACAATAACTTGCAACACTTTTGAGCCGTGGGACCACCCCAAGGTGGGGTCGGCCGACCCCACCAGTGGCCCCACTAGCACATGCTCTATCTTGGCTTAGTACCCTGAGTATGACACAACACATTGGTGCTCAAGGAGCATCCAAGGTGGGATCGGCCGATCCCACCATGGTGCCCTCCTGCACCCTGCTGCACTCTACTCAGCATGCTCATGAACATCATGCATATCAACAAAGCCAACATCTGAAAAGAAATGGTCCTTTGCTTTACTCTTTAAGCATGAGATGTTCCTCTTTATGTTGGATGCTCATGGGGACCACAACAACCAGCCAAAGGCATGTCTTAGTACTCTCATGGTCCATGGAATCACTTTAGACATGTGAAGGACCAAAAATCCTAAAGCAAGGCTACCAGAGGGGGGGGGTGAATGGGAGCCTAAAATTTCTTCTCAGAAATTACGGCCTCTGTCCCAATAAAATCAACCCCAAAAGCTTTGGACTCAAACGTGATGCCCACGACCCTCGGAAGGAGGATGGATGATCCCTAGGATCACAGCGAGGCACCACACAAGAGAGCAAACCAAAACTCTCAAACCCCGAGTCGAGTTCGTTCCTAAAAGACCGCTCCCAAACGTAGATAGAGGGCTACGTCGGGATTCCTCCAAATACCTATGCTAACACGTAGCAAAGATATGTAGAGAGGTTCCTAGGTGAACTCTAGGAGCAAACGAGAGGTCCGGAAGCAAAGCGGAAAAGCTAGGAGAGCAAACACACTAAACCGGAACCTACAGCCGATTCGTGGACTGTCCGGGCTGGGGGTGCCGGACTGTCCGCTCCAGGGCGGACTATCCGCGAAACCCTGGCGGACTGTCCGCAGGTCAAAAGGCAAAATCAGCACGGCTACTGAACCCTCCGTGCGAGACTCCCGGACTGTCCGAGCCTTTGTACCGCGGACTGTCCGCCGGCCAAGTTACAAGACAGCAAGGCTGCTGGACTCACCCTGCGTGACTCGCGGACTGTCCGCGCCTGACACTGGCAGACTGTCCGTCGGTCACCCGAGGGAAAAGGCCCGAGGCCAACAGCTACTGCTCAGCTAAAGCCACGATGCGCGGACTGTCCGCGGCCAATATGGCGGACTGTCCGCGACCTCCCAGAAAGCCCAAAAACAGCTCGGGACAAAACCAAAATCGATTGGATCTTCACCAAATCGAACGGGGCTGCAACCAAACTTCTCCAAGTGTTCTTCTACGTGTTGGAAGCTAATCCTAGGATATCATCGCTTCAACCCAACTAATCCATGAGAAATCCGAAGAACACTAGAAAAGGGAAGAGGGAAGAACAAAAACGATTTCGACCCGATCTACTTGTTCGTGAGGGTAGAGATGAATTCCTTCGGTGGAAATGTTCTCCTCACTTCAAAGAACAAGTTGATTCAAACGGAATCGCAAAAGACGCAACGTAGAGGGAGATCGAGTGGGGGGAAATTTGTGGAGAAAAGAAGAACGCGAAGAACAAATTCAAAACGCGAATTCAACCACGAATTTGATCCTTGGATTCAGAGGAATGGATGATTGATTAATCACTCGGTGTCGGGCTACAAGCCACTCCTAGCAACACAAAGCGGATGGCGAAAAGCTCAAGAACAAGAGCCAACTCTCCCTAACCCTAGCCTTCTCTCACCACAGAAACAAAATGAGAGTGACACCTCCCAGGATGCGGCTGCCCTAGTAGCCCCCTCATATATATAGGCGCACGTCCGAAGACCAAAACGCTCTTATTAAGCACTCAACCCAAATACCCCCCCAGGGGTAAAACCGTCCAGTCCTGGCGATTTTCATCCGACGGCCACGCCCGCACATCTGGTAGCTTCGCCTCGACACGACCTCCCTGATGCCGCCACGTGCCGTCACCATCGACCACCGCGCCTTCCTCGTGGATAGCTACGCCGCCGGGCCAGCCTCTCCACGCCGCCACATGTCGACCGTCCTTTTGGACCAACCCCCGGTTTTGAGGCCCAAACCGGGAAACCTGCGAGCCCAGGTTTTGAGGCCCAAACCTGGCAAACCGTCCACCCGAGTTTTGAGGCCCAAACTCGGAAACCCACGAGCCTAGGTTTTGAGGCCCAAACCTGGAAACCGTCCATCCCGAGTTTTGTGGCCCAAACTCGGAAACCGGCCACCCGAGTTTTGAGGCCCAAACTCGGAAACCGTCGAGGGTAGCTTTTTGCGGCTCAGCTACCAAACCCGCACCGTAGACGGGATGTGGTTCGCACACCCCGACCACCGGCACCGATGCCGATGCATGTCCAGCCTCCACGTCGGGCACAACGCCTTCGCCATCCTTCTTGACTCGGCCGACGACACTTGCGCCGCACGCAAGCCCGTGTCCGGCCTCCCGCCAAGTGCCATGACGCCATCGTCTTCCTCCCGACTCGGTCGATGCATCGCACAACCCCATGTGCTCTTGCTCGCCGATGCCACGTGCCTGCTACCACAGCTGGTGCTCCGGCCCTCTGGTCCATCAGTCCAAGCCTCACGTCCGCCCTTCACCGCTCCCGGTCCGTCGGCACGGCACGTCTCTACTTGACCTTCACCTCGCCATCGACCACTGTATCCGAGCTCAACACCTGCACATCAACACAGCCAAGAGACACATGTTGCACACACACGCCAACACAGAAATACACCACAACTCAACGCCACCGGTTAGTCATAAACATTAAGCGCATAGCGAGATAATGACTCAACCGGGAAAAGCCTCAAACCTTCCTCATCAAAGTTAATCATTCATCATATATGTTCTCAACATGTATCCACTTTGGCCATTCATCTTTTCTCTTTCACCAAACACTAGGCAAGGGAATCTCTGAAATTTGTGTCAACTTTGGACCAAACATAGCTACATCTTTGCTAGACACATGATGACACAAAGTTTAAAGGTTGAGGGGACACGTAGGGGGGGTCGGCCGACCCATGTGTTGGCCAATCCTGAAAAGATGTTTTCTCACTTTAGACATGTCCCCTAGCTAAAGCAAAAGCAAATTTGAAAGTGCCAAGAAGGGGGGTCGGCCGACCCATGCTATGGGTGGTCACCACTTGCCCTTCTCCCCCTATATATACCCTTGCATTTTGAGCTCAACTCCACACCAAAACCACCAGAACCATCTCGAGCTCACAAGATCTTTCTTTTCCTTCCTTAGTTGCAAGTTCATTCTCAAGCTTAGCTTAGTAGTAGCCTTCCAAAAAAAACCAAAAACCCAAAAATAGTCCTCATTTCATAGTAGTAGTAGAAGCTTGGTAACTTATCTTGTAGTAAGATGAAGAAGTTGCTTGCCTCCCATTTCAAAAAGTCCAACAAGGGTGAGAGTTCTTCCCAAGAACCTCACCATGCTAGTGCTCATGAGAGGAGAGAGGTGGAAAGAAGTGAGCTAGTACCCTTCATTCCCTGGCTAGAGTAATGGAGATCGAGAGTGGCCTCAGGCTAAACGCCGAAGAGATGGGGAAATTCTCCACTCTTAGTGAGAGTAGTTTCTCACACACAAGTGTCATTGATCCGGCCCTTTGCAAGAAACAGGTATGGATATTAGAATTTTATGCTATTTTTAATACCATTGGTTGGGGAGGATTCTTTGAAATTCTTGAATTTGGCATAAAGAACTTAACCATTGAGTTTTTATGCACGTTAAAAGTGAATAATGATGGGATAGCATTTCGAATGATTGGGATGGAATATGACTTGACTTGGAGCACTTTAAACACTGCTTTAGGATTTGATCACTCTTGCCATCTTGATG
Source organism: Coix lacryma-jobi var. lacryma-jobi (assembly GCA_009763385.1). Classification (NCBI taxonomy): domain Eukaryota; kingdom Viridiplantae; phylum Streptophyta; class Magnoliopsida; order Poales; family Poaceae; genus Coix; species Coix lacryma-jobi. The sequence continues at coordinate 89,245,851 of CM019822.1, read as the reverse complement.
TAGACCATGCTATTATGACAAGAATGCTTTCTGGTATGCCATTACTGGCTCTAGTGATTGTTCCAACCCCTCACCACACAAATTCATAACCCAACCTTACGTTTCATGCACTACTGGCTGTTCACCACTCTTTTCCCTGGCATGAGAGGACTTTGGTAAGTGATGATGAGCTGAAACTACTCTATGCCATGGTTAGCAAAGTTAAAGTTTCACCTGTTAAAATGCTAGTGAACTATTGGCTTAGCTACATAAAGCCTAGGAAACCCATATACTTCACATCATTCATCACACATATAGCCGAAGCTTGGGTGCACTAGAATCCCAAACTTTTGAGTACATTAAAACCGTGAGAGATGTTTTGGAAGAAAATGTATTTATTGGTTGCGATGTACTAAAAAGGGGTCCCAAGGGTGAACTAATAATGAATTATCCACGCCATACAGTCGAAATCACTCTCCCTTATGAGGGTCTTCGATTGTATGCGCTTCATACACTAACCTTTGATTTGGACCCTGAGGAAAGAGCCCAAAAGTTGCAGGTAGGTACTAGTAGGAGGACAAGGAGAGCGTCCCGTGCTACTCGAATCGAAACAAGCGGACCTTCACATCAGGCTGAAGAAGTTGAGGAGGGAGATGAGGCAGCCTCTATGGACATTTCAGGGTCCTTGGGGAGGCCTCCTCGCTCACAGGACACCCCTCGCTCTCAAGACACTCCTCGCCCATGGGGTAGAGGAAGGCAACATCAAAGGACGCCGATGGATGAGCTCATAGACAACATGGGTGCGATGAACATCGAACAAGAGGCAACATTGCTTCTTGCACAACAAAACGCCCAACTCCTGCGGGCCATTCAAGAAGAAGAAGCACGACGTTGGGCTGGGTGGTACCAGCATTATCCACCACCACAGTAGGCAAGAACCAAGCTTGGGGGAGATCCTCTCCCCCACTAAGGTAAGTCCTGTATCTTAAGCTATTTACGTTTCAATTAGTTTTCTCATTGCATTAAAAAAACAAAAAAAAGAAAATACCAAAAATATTTGCTTAGTATTCCCCTTAGCACATATGTCTCATATATGTCTATCTTCCCCATGGAAATGATGACTAGTTGCCTTGCTAATGTTTCTCTAGTGTAGTTTACAACTTAGTATTCTCTAAGTATGGATCACTTAGCTCATTTAAACCATCATGAACCTGAAAACATTGTGGGTTGCAAGTGCTAGAACTAAGTCTAAGTTGTTGTGAGACATGATATAGTGAGACAAGAGCTGCTATAATATTGTTCTAAGCATGATAGATTACCAGAGAATTTATTCTTAAAATGATCAAAATCTTAATTGTTCTTCAATGGTGATAAATTCCTACCACAGCCATATGCTTTACATGTTTACAAACCTTCTACATAGGCTATTTGCTTTGTATTGAGTGTTGTCAAGTCTTGTTGACCCTTGTTAAGAGACTTTTCATGCTCCTAAGATCAAGATCACGTACACACCTCATATACATGCTGCTTCTACACTGGAAGTACGCAAAAAACATGCCTTTCATTTCCACCAAATAGGTTGCTTCATTCTCCAAGTGTTAGGAAATCTCTCTCAATTATCTAATAGATGAGACTCAAAAGGCTAGGCAAAATAAAGATGAAAAAAAAAGAGAGATGGACAAGTGAAAGTCCATGAAAAAAAAGGAAAAAAAATGCTAGCCATGTCTCATTAGAAAAGAGAGAAAAAAAAAAAAAATATAGAGAGATAGATCTTATCAAATAAAGAAGCAATCCAGTCCACCATACACCACACACTTGCACATCTTGATCTGGGAGTATGACACTTCTCTTCAAGGATCCAAGCTTTGACTTCGCAACAAAATGCAAGTAAGTATGCCATCTTCTTTCATCTCTACCTTGAGCTACACATAAGCCTGTTTAGAAGTAGGATGAAATAAAGAAGGCAACACTTATCATATGCCTTGGTGAGAGGAAACATACACCATTTGAGCGACATGAGAGAACCATATGAGGAACATTAAGTCTTTCTTTTGAAAAATATTGCAAAACCCTGGTATGAAACTTGCTAAAAAAACAAGAAAATTAGTGCTCAAGTCAAACTGTTCTATCTTTCAACCACCTAAGACAAAGGAAAAGTCATAAGCCCCATAGACTACTAAGGTAATATGGGTGATTTACATAGCTAATTTTTCCATTCAAAGAGAAGAACTTTGTTGTGCACATGGTACTCTTGAAATGTGATGCATAGTAACAATACTGATCCACCGAGGCCAAGTTTGATTGTTTGCTCGGGACGAGCAAAGTTAAGCTTGGGGATCTTGTTGACGGAAGTTATAGCATGTTTTACGTTATCAAAATACCGTCAATAGGCCTCGGTTTCCAGGAAGAATAGCATATCATGAGCATATTTATCACTAATAAGTTCCACTTGTAATCTTAGCTTGTGAACTTGTAGGAGATGGCGAAATGAACAAAATGAGGCCAGGTGGGCCGACCAAGGGGGTCAGGCGACCCATCTTTGGGCCACCTCGGCCATGGTGACATGGCATGATCCAAGAGAAGCATGTTCAAGCCAATATCAACCATTGGATCAAGCATGTGCTTTTGCTCAATGGTGCAAGATGAGAAGCACATGGATTCATGGGTCCACACCGAAAACCAAATGCAACCAACTTCACAAGACTTGCTCCATGACATGTGGGGTCACCAAGGGAGAGAAGAAGGTGGGCCAGCCCTGTCATAGGAGGGTCGGCCGATCCCCCCTTGGTGGGACCCAGCAGCACTATTCATCAGGGTGACATCAGCACCTTCTAGAAGATGTACCCCTGGCCCACATGTCAGAGACAGGGGTCGGCCGACCCCATGGTGACCCTCATCCAAGTTGGTGGCAAAGTGCATGTTTCACACGTGAAGAATATCCAAGCCATTCATCCAAGTCGGTTATTATGGCGATGGATCCAAGGGTGAAGAGAGGAGGATCACGCGGATCGCTGACGTGGCACCGGAGTAGCCCTACTCCACCTCCACTATAAATAGAGGCCTCCACCCTCATATCTCATATCTCATATCTCACATATCTCCACTCTCATGTGAGATCAAGCAAGAGTAGTAGTAGTAGTTAGTCTAGAGTGGGAGTTAGAGTTGAGTCGGGCGAAGCTCGGGTCTCCGGAGTCGTCTTCTGGGAGTCTGGTATAGCCCTTGTATCTTTATTTTGTAAGACTTTATTATAATAATTATTTTCTTTCTTTTTTTTTTTTTTGCATTTACTTAAGTATTTACTTTCCAAGTATTTATTTAAGTATTTACTTAGTGCAAGTCTATATTTATATAGTCTTGTTGTGTGCTTATCTTAGTTCTATAGTTGTCTTAGTTAGATTGATTTTCTTTAAATAGCTTCTTGTGTGTGCGTCATCGTCCTATCTTAGGATAGGGGCTTAGCTATTTTGATCGATAGCTAAAGGTGTAGATAAGTGTGAGCGTGGTGGTCATACTTCATCTTATCTTTGACTACCGCTGGCTTGCACGGACAGTAGGGGCGCATGGGCAAAAGATGACAGATTTTGTCTGGCTACCTAGATCCCCTCACGTGAACTCAGGCTAGTTCTTAAAAGGTAAGGCGTCCATAAGCCAAATATCCGCTTGAGTACTGGGTTAGGTGAACAACCTTCTATCGCTTTACTCTCTCGTTTATCCCTCTCACACAAGTAGCAAGGCGTCAATCTAGTTAAGTCATCTATTTAATTAGGATTAGTTCATAGGAGTAAAGGTAGAAACATAGGAGTACTTTATACTCACTCGTTGTCCTCCCACCTAGCTAACTCTACTAAAGTTATCTTTCATATCATATACTCTTTGCTTAACTTATTTATCTTATCTATCTATCCTCCATTATATCCACTTATCCCTTTTGCTTCTCTAATTGATAATAGATTATAGTAAGACTAAAGGATCTATCTTTCCTCTCTCTACATCTTTCCTAGCTTGCTTTCTTTGGGATAAAATAAATAACGATACCTTGGAATACTCCGGGTGAAGTGCTACATCGGTATATTCTGTGCGTTTGTGGAACTATCCAATAGTCAATAGTATTACCACCAAGACACTTCTAGCGCTGTTGCTGGGGTTAGGCTCCATAGTCTAGTTCTAGTGGTTGCGTTAAGAAGTGTTAACAAGCGTTTCTGGCGCCGTTGCCAGGGATAGATTAAAACTCTATTCTTAGTAGCGACGCTAAGAAATACCAACAGTGGTCAGAAGAAGCCAAAGTCGCCTTTCAAGAGCTCAAGCAGCTGCTCACAACGCCACCTTTACTAGCCGCACCAAGGGACGGTGAACCTTGCTCATCTATATAGCGGCTACCGACCGGGTTGTAAGCACAGTTGTGGTCGTGGAACGAGAAGAAGAGAAGGGCAAGCGTACAAGGTGCAACGACCGGTCTATTACATCAGCGAGGTACTCAACGACTCAAAATCAAGGTATCCCCAGGTGCAAAAATTGTTATACGCAATATTAATTATGTCTCGTAAACTATGACATTATTTTGACTATTATTCTATCACGGTGGTTACTGAGTACCCACTGGAGATATTTTGCGTAACAAGGATTAATGGTCGAATAATAAAATGGGCTCTAGAGTTAGCCCCTTTTCCCTTGAGTTCCGCAGTCGTACTTCCATAAATCCCAGGCGCTCGTTGACTTCATTGTCGAATGGACCGATATGACGACCCCAATCCCCCGACCAGCACTGAGCACTGGGTTATGTACTTCGACGGGTCGTTAAAACTCGAGGCGCAGGGGCTGGGGTACACTTTATTTCGCCTTCCGGAGACAAGCTGAGCTATGTCCTCCGGATTCATTTTAAAGCATCCAACAACGCAGCAGAATACGAAGCCTGCCTGCACGGCCTTCGAATTGCGATCGAGCTTGGGGTTTAAAAGGCTGGAAGTCTTTGGCGATTCTGCTCTAGTCATAAACCAAGTTACACAAGATTGGGATGCCACCAACGAAGAGATGGATGCTTATGTCGCCGAGATAAGCAAAATCGAGGGAAAATTTTTGGTTAACAATTTCAGCACGTAGTACGGGCAGACAATCAAACCGCTAACGCTCTCTCCAAAATAGGTTCATCTAGGGCACAGATCCCTCACGACGTGTTCGTCCAGGATTTGGTCAAGCCATCCATTGAATTGGGGACATCGGGACTGCCGAGCAGACACCGATCGACCAGACTGTTGCTTCAGTACAACGAACAGGCGATGATTGGAGGAAACAGTTTATAAGATATCTCGCTAGTGCAGACGTTCCTCAAGACAAGATTGAGGCCGAACGCCTCATTTGGCGCAGTAAGCAGTACATCTTGGTAGATGGAAAGCTTATGCGCAAGAATGCAAAAGACGAATTGCTCCTGAAGTGTGTTATTCAAGAAGAAGGCATACGCATCCTAGCAGACATCCATGCTGGTGTATGTGGTAACCACGCCGCTTCTCGGACGCTGATCGGGAAGGCGTTTCGAGCAGGTTTTTATTGGCCCTCTGCCGTCATAGACGCAGAAAAGCTGGTCAAGTACTGCGAAGGATGCCAGTTCTTTGCCAAACAAACACATGTTCCGACACATGACCTCCAGGCCATACCAGCGTCTTGGCCTTTCTCATGCTGGGGTTTAGACATGATCGGGCCATTCAAAATGGCACCAGGCGGTTTCAGGTATGTCTATGTCATAATCGACAAATTCTATAAATGGATTGAGTACAAGCCATTGGTCAAATCCACAACTCAAAAAGAAGCAGAGCTGCTAGATGATATTATCCATCGCTTTGGTTTACCTAATTGTATCATTACCGACCTCGGTTCTACTTTCACTGGCGTGGACTTTTGGGACTTTTGCAAGAAGAAAGAAGCATAGTTGTAAAATATGTATCCGTAGCTCATCCAAGAGCCAACGGACAGGTGGAGCGGGCAAATGGAATGATACTCGACGCATTAAATAAAAGGCTATACAGAGCAAACAACCAGGATCAAAAGGTTGGCCGATGGTTGAAAGAACTACCAGCAGTGGTATGGGGCCTTCGAACGCAACCTAGCAGAAACACGGGTGTCGCTGCTGTGTATATATGGTGTTCGGCGCCGAAGCAGTCCTACCAGCCGAAATCGCATTCAGATCACCCAGAGTGGAGCAATACCACCAGGATAAGTCCGACCAGGCCAGAGAGCTAGAAGTTAACTGTATTGAGGAACGAAGAATGGACTCGTGCGTCCGAACAGCAAAGTACATCTAGGGGTTGCGAAGATACTTCAACCGAAATGTCAAAGAAAGATTCTTTGCCGTAGGGGACCTAGTCCTGAGACAAATCCCAAATACCACCGGACTGCACAAACTCTCATCTCACTGGGAGGGTCCCTATTTTGTCAAACAAGTTACAAGACCTACCTCATATAGGTTAACTGGCCTAAATGGGACTGATGTCCCCAACTCCTGGCACATCGACCAGCTCCGGCGTTTTTATGCATAGCTACCTAAGGACTAAAAGATATGTACTTACCTCTGTACTTTCATAGCATGTTATAAATAAAATGTCACTGTCATCTTCATAATCGTTTCTGATTCTCTTTCTCGTCACACGTCCATCCAAACAAGCGAGCAACACAACAATAAACAAAGATACAATATAATTTTCATTTGTCTGGAACAGTTCGTTATCCGCAATAACTAACTTAATACATTTATGATCCTATGGAGTGCTGGGCTCCCCAGGCTCCTCAAACAGATCCAGGTCCTTTACAAGTACGACAGTTGTCTCCCTGGATTGTTCACTTAGCTCGGACGCCTGAGTTTCTGAAGTGTTTCTGGGGAACCCGCTCTCCAGCCTCTTCACGTCGATCCCGGGATAATGCGCCCACGCAACGGCTAAAACGTATGTGGCAACCTGCTCGCCAGCACCAGCTACAAATTTTTTTCATGGCCGCCCATGATCCAGCACACTGTTCCAACATACCAGCTGGTTGAGGCAGAAGATCTCCAGACTCGCCACTTGCATATACCGCATCCAGAACTGGAGCAATCCCTCGAACCATGGTGTGGCACCGCGTTTCCCAGGTCTTCACGTCTTGGCAAACCATTGCAATTTGGTTTTTCCACGAGCGACGTCTCCCTACGTCAAACAACAACAACAGTTTGTCACAATTAACCAGAAAGCAATACGCATCGAATCAAAAAGATTAAATAGACTACCTTCAAGCTCCTTCTCTAGGTCGTCGGCCCGCGTTTTCTCCCTAGCAGCTACTACCTCGCTATCCAGTGCTTTCAGCTTCTCAACAGCGACCTACGAAGCAAGCTCTGTCCTAACAAAGTTAGTCAAGCCCGGGATTCCCACTCATCGGCAGCTTGTGGGCCATACCTTCATTTTCACGACGAAGCCGCGCGATTTCCGACGACTGCCTCTCTATGGTTCCACGCAGTTCGACCTCAATCTGGGGAGCACTGTCAAGATCTGCTCGGTACCGTGCACACGCTTCCTCAAGTTTTTCTTTCGCATCGACCAAAGGGCCGATGGACTCGAAACATTTGCGGCGCTCCTCCGATAAATCCGGCAATCCCTGCAAGTTAACACATGTACCCAAATTCAGTATCCATACAATACGTCCTCACGACGTTACACCCTTCGGAGGATTACCTGCGCATATTTATGGAGCTGGCTAAGCATCCGGTCAAAGTTCTTCATTGGGCGATTTGTCAGTGTTCTCCTCATGAAAAACCCACTCGCCAGCCTGCTAGCGCGCCACCCTGACTACCCGCTCCAGAGATCTTGGTGGATGAAGAATCTCCACAATGTCGTCCTCCGGGGGCCGTCGGCACCTCTTCAGTCTCGGCCGGATCCACAGCACGCCCGATTGCGCCAACCACGTTTGCCTCTGGAGGAGGAAGCGGCGCGTCCAGGGGCACTTGGGTCGGGTCGGATGGCTCACCACGACCGGAGCATAGCCCCTCCGGCGAGCGCTGGTCGGGGGACCTCCCGCCACCTGACACAGCCCCCTGAGCACTAGTCGAAGTCGGGTGCTCATCGACTACACCCCGACCATCTCCTCCTGCATCCGGTGCCCCGTCCGCGGTTGGTTCCTCCCGAACCTGCTCGGACCCCGCGTCTAGGGCACCAGTCGACTCCGGGACTCTGTCGTCACTGACAGGATCAACCTCCGACACGGGGTCGCTGACACGAGACAACGAGACAAGTCGAGAAGTCAAAAACATTGTCATAGACATAAGCTAATGACAAAGGAAACCGAACGCTCATAGGTCGCTGACGCGCAGACCCCCCTTCAGCTTGAGCCCCTTCGTCTTCTGCGCCGGCAAAACAGTCCTGGTCGGTTGTTCGAAACGGACGCGTTTGGACGGAGGCGGCTCTTCATCATCATCATCATCGTCCCAGTCACAAATGGACCCGGAAGATTTGGGAGCCGCGCCGCTTGGAATCTTCAGCGGGCCATCATCCCGCGTTGTCGACCTCGTGGCAGCCCTACGACCGGTAGCTACGCGCTTACCCACAGCATTCACAGCTTGTGGGTCAGCTGTGTCCACGGCCCCTTTACCTTTCCTTGTCTTCTCAGCCGCTGCCTCCCCAGCCTGGGAATGTGGAGAACGGCCAGCCCCAGGCCTCGGGTCGACTCCTTCCAACCAATCGGCCGACGACACGTCTGAGACGTACACGCTGGAGCGATCCTACAAAACAGCGCAAACTAGTATCTTGAACACGGCAACAGATCAAAATCAGTAAAACAAACTAAGTGGCAACTTACATCCTTAACAGGTCGTGCCAAGCTGAATGGCTGCGTAACCTTCTTTGGTGCTTTCCATTCTGAGAATTGAAGCACCACATGAACACGCCTCTCCAACTCTTTGGATTCCAAATCTTCGGCGCTCTCGCGAGTTGGGTCAGGCCGTCCAGCATACTCATAACCAGGCCGCACCCTCTCTTTGCACGGCAGCACCCGACGGTACATAAAGTTGGCAGTAATTTGGATCCCATCAGCGGTCATCTCCTTCATCAAAAAAAGCAGTTCCCGGACCTGCTCCATGTCACTTGCGGAGGGCTTTCCCGACCAGGTCCAACTCAACTCAACTACCTTCCCTACATCACAACTTAAAGCAGGCGTCTGGCACTGCGTCATGTAAAACCACTTCTCCTGCCAGCCACTCACATTACTCTGAAGGGGGACGTTGACATATTCTGACGCCATCCCCTCGCGCAGCAGGATATATACGCTCCCCGCAATACGAGAACCGTGACTGTTCCCCTTCAGTTGGAAAAAATAGCGGAACAAGTTGAAGTGCGGCTGTATTCCGAGATATGCCTCACACAAATGAATAAAAACGGACACGGACAGGATGGAATTTGGGCCAAGATTACAAAGTCCAATCCCCCAGAAATCAAGCAAACGACGGAGGAACGCATGGCAAGGCAGACCAAATCCTCTAATGAATTAATCCTCAAAGACAACTATCTCATCAGCATTGGGTTGAGGATAGGCCTCACCAGTGGGCGCTCTCCACCCGTCGGTCACCTTGTCCGGCAGAAGGCCGCCGGCGGCGAGGCGGCCAATACTCTCCTCCGTGCTCCTAGACGAAGCCCATTCTTGATCCAATCTTACGGTCGCCGCCGCCGTAAGTTTCTTTGCCTTCCGCGCCATCAGATCTACCGAAAAAGCGGGAACTTCGCCGCCGAGTGTGTTGCTCCAGATCTAGGGCTACAGTGCAAGATTCGGCGGTAGGCAAGGAAATGGGGAATGGCAACGGTTGGGGTAAGTGTCGAATATGCGGTTTTTGTCTTTATACCCCTATTACGCGTCTCTTCGAGTTTTTCCAATCGCCGCAAAACAACTGTCCGTATGATAACAAGCCTTATGGCCCATTATAACGACCCAAGAGTTCAGCCTTCGACGACTTGACAAATATTCCATTTCAAAATAACACTAATAATAATAAGCGCCAGCCTTCTCAGCAAAGCTGGGGACTGGTCAGACGACCAGTTACAGGCACACACGTGGCCGAGCTGCGTTGGCTTCTGGACCAGCTCCACCAGACATACTGGGGACTGGTCGGCTTCTTCGCCAGCCTTCCCAGCAAAGCTGGGGACTGGTCAGACGACCAGTTATAGGCATACACGTGGCCGAGCTGCGTTGGCTTCCGGACCAGCTCCACCAGACATACTGGGGACTGGTCGGCTTCTTCGCCAGCCTTCTCAGCAAAGCTGGGGACTGGTCAGACGACCAGTTACAGGCACACACGTGGCCGAGCTGCGTTGGCTTCCGGACCAGCTCCACCAGACATACTGGGGACTGGTCGGCTTCTTCGCCAGCCTTCTCAGCAAAGCTGGGGACTCGTCAGACGACCAGTTACAGGCATACACGTGGCCGAGCTGCGTTGGCTTCCGGACCAGCTCCACCAGACATACTGGGGACTGGTCGGCTTCTTCGCCAGCCTTCTTAGCAAAGCTGGGGACTGGTCAGACGACCAGTTACAGGCACACACGTGGCCGAGCTGCGTTGGCTTCCGGACCAGCTCCACCAGACATACTGGGGACTGGTCGGCTTCTTCGCCAGCCTTCTCAGCAAAGCTGGGGACTCCTCAGACGACCAGTTACAGGCATACACGTGGCCGAGCTGTGTTGGCTTCCGGACCAGCTCCACCAGACAAACTGGGGACTGGTCGGCTTCTTCGCTAGCCTTCTCAGCAAAGCTGGGGACTGGTCAGACGACCAGTTACAGGCATACACGTGGCCGAGCTGCGTTGGCTTCAGGACCAGCTCCACCAGACATACTGGGGACTGGTCGGCTGCTTCGCCAGCCTTCTCAACAAAGCTGGGGACTGGTCAGACGACCAGTTACAGGCATACACGTGGCCGAGCTGCGTTGCCTTCCAGACCAGCTCCACCAGACATACTGGGACTGGTCGGCTTCTTCGCCAGCCTTCTCAGCAAAGCTGGGGACTGGTCAGATGACCAGTTATAGGCACACAAGTGGCCGAGCTGCGTTGGCTTCAGGACCAGCTCCACCAAACATACTGGGGACTGGTCAGCTTCTTCGTCATCCTTCTCAGCAAAGCTGGGGACTGGTCGGACGACCAGTTACAGGCACAAACGTGGCAGAGCTGCGTTGGCTTCAAGACCAGTTCCACCGGACATACTGGAGACTGGTCGGCTTCTTCGCCAGCCTTCTCAGCAAAGCTGGGGACTAGTCAGATGACCAGTTACAGGTATACAGGAGGCAGAGCTGTAGATCCAACTCTGCTAATCAACCTCGGGACAACTTGTAACTTTTCTCTAAATAATAAAGGATATGGGGATGCTTTCCCAATATCATTCCCGCAGCCCATCACCGGCAAGACTATCACCCTGGCACCCTCTAGTTCTCCTAGAAACTAGGTTGGTTGCTCGGGCAATAGGCTCAAATTAAGAGGACCTTGGAGGACTCAGTATGTGACCATGCAGCTTAGAGTTATCGTCGGCGTCACAAGAATCCTCCCAGGAACTCTGTCATTCCTATCTATCCACAACCAAATGGGAACAGCCCTGACAAACTATCCCCTCACAAGAATCCTACCAGGAACATCACACTACGCTTTAAAGTCTGACCCAGGCGGATTAACCAGCTCGGCGATGCCCATCTTTGGTTTACTGGATGTTTGAGGCTTTGGTTCCATGGCTGCTGGGCAAAACAAGGGTACAAGATGCTATATTTATAGCCGAGTTGTTCTGGTCCATAGACTACGTCCACTATAAAAAGAAGCTCATGCTATGTCACAGGTTGAACAGAATAAAGGTCACTTTATGCGATGCCGCACAGTGAAAGTTGTCAAAAGGACAGTAAGGGTACACTTTAGAGGGCACGCGGTAGCAGAAAGCTGATGGTTTTGTCTGCAACTGTTGGTACATGGTGTCTTTACTTTTTCACGGGTCTACAGTTTAATTTTCTGACCTTGGCATTACATGACAGAGTCATCTATTGCCAAGCTCGGGGACTACCGTGTACACATGGCGCTTGGTCGCGCATGTATATATTTTTTGCCTTTTATTTTTTGACCTTGGCATCACATGACAGAGTCATCTATTGCCAAGCTCGGGGACTAAGTGGGCACACTTCACCTGGCCGGTGAGTATGTGGGGGAATTTCAGCACGGTTTACTTCAAGACTGTGTTGATATTTTTTCCGTAAAAAGCATAAAGTGGGCACACTTCACCTGACTCCCAGAAGTCGTTTTTTCTTTTTTAAGAGCACATCGTATCTTGAGGGTTCATAAAATGGCAAGTGACAAATCATAACCTGGTCAGAGACTGGGCTTGAAGACCGAACGAAGCCGCTCAGGGACGTTGCCAAGACCTTTTTTCCACCACTCCAAGATTCAATGTGCTCGGGGACTAGCTGTGGGGGTATAAACCCAGGTACCCTCACGGCTAGACTTGGGTTGCTTCATGAAAGCCGGCCCAACTTGTTGTGAAGGTTCATGATGTTGAGGCCCAGCTGGTCGGACAGGCGGCCCAGCTGGTCGGATGACGGTGCGGACGCCTTCTCAGGCTTGGAAAGCAAGGAAGCGTAGTCAGTTAGGAAAGATATCGTGTTCTTCACGATATGGAATTGTAATCGACTAGGTTTCCTTATTGTATCATGAGATCTGATCTTCTAGGATCTGTAACCCTGCTCCCCGCAGCTATATAAGGCGAGCAGGGACCCCCTATAAAAGACACGTTCATCAATATACAGAGAAGACAACTCGACGCAGGACGTAGGGTATTACACTGAACTCCGCGGCCCGAACCTGGATAAACCCTGGTGTTCATCTAGTTTCATTCCTGTGTCACGTTCGGATCATTGTTCCACGCGCCTTCCCCGCTAATCTACCACCTTGGGCATACCCCTAGGTGGGCTATCGACTATATTTCGTCGACAGCACTGTTGTCGGGGAACAGTAGCTGTTCTAGAATCGAACCAAGTCGTCGGTGTATTCTTTTTTCCTTTTTACACCCTACCATATAGATTCCACACCTATCTATCAGTTTTCCGCTCCGAAGGGCGAGTTCTTAGAAACACCACAATCATCGAAGCCGATCACAGCTTTCGGCTATGAACTCCGTCCCGGCTTTATAGCCATGGTACGGGAGCAACCCTTCTCAGGGCACGAAGATGAAAATCCTTATACCCACCTTCAGAAATTTGAGCAACTGTGCTCATGACTATACATTTCTAGCATGCCGCACGAGACCATTAAATGGAAATTGTTTCCGTTCTCCCTTTTGGGTGAAGCGAAACAATGGTATGCTCATATCGTAGGAGGTGTTAACGGAAATTGGGACGAACTTGGGACAAAATTTTTCTCGCATTCTTCCCTATTTCCCGAATTATTGCCCTTCGGATTGAAATTCTTACATTTCAACAGAAGAAGGAGACTCTAGGAGCAGCCTGGGCTAGGTTCACAAATCTCATCAATGCTGGCCCAAACCTTTCTTTGCCTGACCACATGCTTCTTCAACACTTCCATCATGGTCTTAGCAAAGAAGCTGCTCTCCATCTTGATTTATCTTCTGGAGGCTTGTTTGCACATAAAACCATTAGTGAAGGGAAAGCTATTCTTAAGAAAATCCATGAAAACACCCCTTACACTGGTATTTATGATGAGACTCTTGAAGAAACAATAGAATCAAGCCCCGACCAACAAGAGGAGGCACTCACAACCGAATTTGAAATTCTTTCGAATCCTTTGTTTGATTTGGTTGCCACAAAACCTCCCATTGAGGGAACACACCATGATGTAGAGGATGATGAACCACATCCCTCTTCATTCCCCTTTAAATTCGAGAATGATCTTTTTGAAGATTTTGGCAATACCTCGAATTTTCCTATCCAAATGAAGCCTCTGACACATTCTTTGACATCTGATGACGATGATGGTCCGCTTAATGAGCCCTTCCTTATGGAACACATCAAGGGGCTCTCGACCATCATGAGTCATGAATGGTTGGTTGAAACAGAGTTATCCTTCGAGGTAGCCCGAATCATTGCCCCATCAGATGTCTTGTCATGCACCTTAAAGGAAAACACCATAGAGGCTCACTATAGTCCTATCATTGGGATGAACATCATCTCAAAGGCCTTGGCCAAAGAAATTTGGCCCAACGAGTCCTTGATTCCATCTCTTAAGCTTTTAAGAATTCCTTCAGGGGTTACTCTTGAGAGTTGTGGAATCTTGAGGTCTATTCCTTTACGTATTAATGGTTCTGAGTATCGTCTTGATTTTCATGTCTATGACATCTCAGACATGTCCCTTTTGGTTGGTTTACCACTAGGGACACTTTTTAAGGAAGCAGGGTCTCTTGAATTTAAAGCTGGGAAGTTCTCCTATCGCCGTCTTGCTTTCGCTCTCAAACAATACGATAGCAGAACCCAAACCCAAACGAGACCCTATTGAGGATGTCTCGATGGCTGCCCTACAAGACATGGCCCAACCAGCTCTTGATGAGGAAAACTTCATTCAAGAAGAGGAAGAGCTGGTAGAGCCTGTCAAGCTAGACCAAATGGAGGCGTCATCACAACCCTCAATCGAGCTTAAACCTCTTCCTTCTAACCTAAAATATGTCTTTTTGAACAATAACCGTCAAACTCCTGCCATCATAAGCGACAAGCTTTCTGAAGAGGAAACTCGCAAACTCGTCGTTGTCCTAGAAAGACATAAGTCGGCCATAGGATACTCGCTCCAGGACCTAAAAGGGATTAGTCCCACTCTCTGCACACATCATATCCTTATTGAGCCTAACTCTTTGCCATCAAGGGAACCACAACGGAGACTTAAAACGCTATGAGTGAAGTTGTTAAGAAAGAGGTCCTCAAACTCCTACATGCTGGGATTATCTATCCCATGCCCAACAGTGAATGGGCTAGCCCGGTACAAGTAGTGTCGAAGAAGCGAGGAATGACGGTCATTAGGAATGAGAAGAATGAACTCATCTCTCAACGAACTGTCACCAGGTGGCGGATGTGCATTGACTATCGGAGACTCAACAAGGCCACAAAGAAGGATCATTTCCCGTTGTCGTTCATTGATGAAATGTTAGAACGCCTCGCGAACCATTTCTTCTTTTGTCTCCTTGACGGGTATTCCAGATATCACCAAATCTCGATCCACCCAGATGACCGGAGTAAGACTACATTCACATGCTCGTATGGAACTTACGCATACTGACGCATGTCGTTCGGGTTATGCAATGCTCCAGCTTCCTTCCAACGGTGCATGATGTCTATCTTCTCTGACATGATTGAGAAATCATGGAGGAGGTATTCATGGACGATTTTACCATCTATGGTACAACCTCACAAATTGTTTGGAGAATTTAGAGAAGGTCTTACAACGGTGCGAGAAAAGCACTTAGTCCTGAACTGGGAAAATGCCATTTTATGGTCCAGGAAGGAATAGTGCTAGGACACAAGGTGTATACTCGTGGGATGGAGGTGGACAAAGCAAACTTTGAAGTTATTGAACAACTTCCACCTCCCACAAATGTGAAGGGCGTTTGTAGCTTTCTGGGCCATGCAGGGTTCTACAGGGAATTCATCAAAGACTTTTCTCAAATCGCTAGACCCCTAACAAGCCTTTTAGCTAAAGATGCACCTTTTGTTTTCAATAATGAGTGCCATGAAGCCTTCAAATCTGAAGATGGCACTCATTTCAGCCCCAATCATCCAACCTCCTGATTGGAAGTTGCCCTTCGAAATCATGTGTGATGCTAGCGACTTCGCTGTTCGTGCCATTTTGGGCCAAACGAAGGATAAAAAGCATTATGCTATATCCTATGCTAGCAAGACTTTGTCTGGGGCACAGCTAAACTATGCCACAACTGAGAAAGAGTTGTTGGTTGTTGTCTTTGCGATAGACAAGTTTAGGTCTTAATTAGGGCTACTTTGGCAGTCCGAATTCCGCAGGACCCGGCCTATTCCCAGGGCGAGAAAACCGTCGGGCGACCTTCCGGTGGTCAATCTTGCGTCATGTTTGGAAGCTCACGAGAAGTGAATCTAAGCCCGTCCCTGCCTTTTCCACGGGAGCAAAATCCACGAGCCCAGATTCGGGGAGCCTTCCCCGGCTCCTCGCCTCGCGAGTGTTGCGACTCACGACGCTACGTCTCTCCCGATTTCATACTGAGAGCCAAACTTAAGAGGGGAAGAGTAGGAAGTAACACCTCGTGGATGGGAAGCGCTCACGGGAAAATGAATTTCTTAATAAAAATCCTCGTCGGAGTGTCTCTTCTCAGGGATAAGCTCCACTAGCTTCCAAAGTAGCCCTTAGTGGGGCCAAAAATAATTGTTTATACAGATCATGCTGCTCTCAAATACCTCCTCACTAAGAAAGATGCCTAACCTCGGCTAATCCGATGGACTCTTCTCCTCCAAGAGTTTGACATAGAAATAAGAGACAAGAAAGGGGTAGAAAACTCGGTAGCTGATCACTTGTCTAGGCTTCAACATAAAAATGCAAAAGAGTTATCTATTAATGATTATTTAAGGGATGACACGCTCCTCAAGGTAACAGACTTGGATCCATGGTATGCAAATATTGTGAACTATATAGTTGCAGGATATGTTGCACCAGGGGAGGACAGGAGAAAACTCAAGCATCAAAGTCGTTCCCATCTGTGGGACGACCCGTACCTCTACCGAGTCTGCGCAGATGGGTTGTTAAGAAGATGTGTCCCAATGATCAAAGCCACAAAGATCATAGAGAGATGTCGTGCATCATCTTATGAAGGACACTACGGAGCATTCTGTACTCATGCCAAGATCTGGCAGAGCGGATTCTTCTGGCCGACAATGTACCAAGACACCAAAGAATTCGTCAGAAGATGTGCCAGATGTGGATACATGGGTGTATGCCGAGTCTCTGAGTGATGAGTGATTGTCAACTGGGATGATGCGCATGTTCTTTGGCTTGTGTTGTGCAGGTGTCGAGCACGGAGACAGTGATCAGAGGCAAGGTGAAGGTCAAGTAGAGACGTGCCGTGCCGATGGACCGAGAGTGGCGAAGGGCGGACGTGAGGCTTGGACTGAGGGACCGGTGGCCCGAGGATCAGCTGTGGTGGCTGGCAGCCTGGGACAGTGACGAGCGAAGACTTGCGGTCATGTGTTGCCTAAGTCGTGGACATGGGGACACGTGTCGGTGGATGGGGTGCACGGGCGGTGCATCCCCTCTACGACGTTGGTTTGGTGGTAGAGCCAGAGAAAAACCATCGGGTGGACGGTTTCCAGGTTTGGGCCTCAAAACCTGGGTGTTGAGGGTTTCCGAGTTTGGCCACAAAAATCGGGCTGAGGACGGTTTCCACGTTTGGGCCTCAAAACCTGGGCGCTGCGGGTTTGCTGAGTTTGGGCCTCAAAACTCAGACGCTGGTGGGCTGGTTTCCCGGTTTGGGCCTCAAAACCGGGGGTTGGCTATGAAGGCTGGTTTCCCGGTTTGGGCCTCAAAACCGGGGGTGCGACGTCCAGGAAAAGGACGCGGAGCGAAGGCGGCACGTGGCGGCAATCGGGAGGTTGCGTCGAGGCAACGCTACGAGTTGTGCGGGCGTGGCTGTCGGATCTACCTACCACCGAGTTGGTCCAGAATAACCTTAGGGTTTAGCTGGCTCGCTCTGTAAGTAGAGAGGGGTAGAATAGGAATAGAATAGGAAGTAGGAATAGGTTAAGTAGGGGGAGACACCCTCCTCCCCAGGTATCTCAGTCATTTGCTCTTTTGCTTCTAGGTTTTCCTGCTCTCCCTCTCCCCTGCTGTAGCGAACCTGAGATCCACAGAGAAGAGAACAATACCTCTATGTTCATGAGATTTTGAGGAAGTGAGGCCGTAACCTCACTGTTGTAGCGTGCGGTAGCCACACGGTTGCAATTCGTGGTTGTGATTCACGTTTCGTTCGTGTTCTTCGCGGAATTCTTTTTTTCTCCACGTTTTTCCCGTCGCTTGATCTCTTTGCTCGGTTCATCTTTTGCAAATCCGTTTGAACCAAGTTGTTCTAGATCGTGAGGCACTTCTTTCCACCGAAGGAAATCACCTCTAACCTCACGGTCTAGGAGATCGATCGATTTTGATTTCGGGCCAAGTTTTTCTCCTCTCTCCGAATTTCTTCGATTCATCGATTTGAAGATAGGTTCGAGCCATGATCTCTTAGAGATAGCTCACTATCCTTCTTGTGACTCCTCTCCCCAAGTTTGATCCCTAGAGGATTTGTTTTGGGTGAGTTCGAGTCGAATCGGTGAACGAACGGAGCAGTTTCGGGGTGACCGGACGCACGCATCGTGACGACCGGACGCTACCTTCGTGAGTCCGGTCGTTGAATGTTGCGCGGAGCTTTTCTGTAGCTGACCGGACGCTGGTTCTTGGTTGTGACCGGACTCGCCCCTCTTACTGTTCATCTGCTTTGGATCATACGACCGGACGCTCGGTACATCGACCGGACGCTCATCCCTGGTGAGTCCGGTCCAACACAGAGAGGGTCCAAAACTGTTTTCACTGGACCGGACGCGTCCGGTGGACTGTGACCGGACGCATCCAGAGTCCGGTCAGTGCTGTTTCGTGCTGTGTCGTTCGTAGTTCGCTCGCTTGTTGTCAGATTTGGTTTCCGTCTTTTGCGTTGGCTTTCTAGAGTTGTGTAGTGTCCCTCTGTGCTTCTTGGAAGCATCCACCCTACATCTAGGGTCGTGGACATTAGCAAGCTCTAGGGTTTGTCTTTTGGGGTGATTCTCGGGACAGTGGCTACTAGTTTCCGGAAGGAAATTTTGAAGCTCCCATTCACCCCCCCTCTGGTCGCTTTCTGGTTGCTTCTCGGTCCTTCAATTGATATCGGAGCGGGTTAAGGATCTTCCACCTTAGCCAGTTCCAGATCCACAGAAGGCGACATGGATCGCGGCGTGGGCAAACTGCCATTTTTCGATGGGACGAACTATGCGTATTGGAAGATACGCATGTCGGCCTATCTGCAGAGTTTGGGTGCTTCCATTTGGGATATTTGCAACTCTGCCGATTATGTTGTCTTGGCTGCTCGTGTGACTCAGCATCAGATCGATGAGCAGGATGCCAATAGCCGAGCACGTAATGCTCTTTTCTCATGCTTGAGCATGAGTGAGTTTGATCGTGTTTCTCACCTCGCTACGGCTCGGGAGATTTGGGCTACCCTCATGCGCTTTCATGAGGGAACCTCTCAAGTCAAAACCCGTCTCTACGAGTCGTTCAAGCGAGAGTATGAGAACTTTCGACATATGCCTGGCGAGAGCATAGAAAATTTATTCGCTCGCTTTCAGGTGATTGTCAACAGGATGAGGGCTAACAAGGAGTTGTTGCCTTTCGACGATCATGAGAGAGCTTTGAAGCTATTCCATACTCTTGATCGGTCGGTGTGGGATTCCAAAGTTCAGGCGATCATCGAATCACCTAACTATGAGACCCTCACGTGCAACGAGCTCTTCAGTAAGCTCAAGTCCAGTGAGATTGATGCCATGGCGAGGGCTTTTTATGAAAATCCTTCTGGCCCGTCGATGGCTTTGCTTTCTGGCTCTTCTGCTAACCCCTCTGGAGGCTTTGCTTTGCATTCTCTTCTTTCTGTCACAGAGGAGCAGTTGGAGTCTCTGGGAGATGACGAGTTGGCTTTGCTTGCCAACCGGTTCTCGCGGTTTCACAACAATCGCATGAACCGTCGCCACGGAGGAGGACGCTCGGGATGCTACGAGTGCGGCGACCCCGACCACTTCATCGCCAACTGTCCCAAGAAGAACAAGCATTCTGGGAAGGGCGATCATGGGCACAAGTACGACTCCGGCAAGCGCAAGGAGAAGTACGTCCCTGCGAGGCACAAGCGGAAGGGCGGCTTCAACAAGGAGTACATCAAGACCAAGTACTTGGAGAAGGCCCAAGCTGAGCAGCGTGCGTTCTTCGCCACACTCAGCGACGTCGACGACTCGGACGACGACTCCACTTCTTCAAGCGACGACGAGTCCGAGAAGAAGAAGAGGATCGAGGACAAGCTCAACGGCCTCTGCTTCTTCGCCGACGACGACGGCTTCTGCACCATGGCTCTTGGTGATGAGGTCGGAGGCGACACTCCTCGGAACAACGACGACGACGACGACACCTCCCAGGTATCTCTGACCCACGACGAGCTTTCTGCTGAGGTCGAGAAACTTACTGTCGCGCTTCTTAGTCAAGATAAGCTGCTTAGGCGTGCCGCTAGAGAGCGCAAGGAGTTTAGGCAGAAGTGGGAGGATACGGTGAAGGAACTTGATTCTGTCAAGTCCACCGTGGTTGTTACCAATGAGGAGGAGTGTGAGATGTGCACCACACACATGACTGACCTTCTCACTTTGAGGAGCAAGTATGCTGTGTTGGTAGGAGAGGTGGATGAGCTCCGGGCTAGACCCATGTTGTTGGGTGCGTGCAAGACTTGTCTTGTCTTGCAATCTGAGTTGGCAGAGAAGAATGCCAAGATTGTGTCTCTTGAAGAGGCCAACTCAGGTAGCACATGTGTGGCTAGGTGTGTTCTTTGTGAGGGCCTGGAGATGGAGATAGCCAATGTGAAGCATGACAAGATGCAAACCGAGGAAGAAAACACATACCTTCGGACCATCTTGTCATGGGTGTCTTGTGGTGAGCCACAGCTCGGGATGATGATCTCCCAATTCAAGCGAGGTGCTGGAGGTCCCGGTGTAGGTTTTGCTCCGGGTGTTGATCTTTCTGCTTTTGGGAAGATTGGAGAGTCGAGTGGTTTGAACCCGAGTGAGAAGCCCAACTCCACCACTACTCCCAAACTTACCAAGCTTCCACCCAAAGAGCCTCTCAAGCCTAACACCAAGGATGGAGTGTTTGAGGAACCTCCGAAAGCTCCACCCAAGAACCAAGTGTGGCATCCCAAACCCAACCACCTAAAGAACAAGCTGGACACCATGTCACCCATTCAGGAGGAGTGTTTGCCACAGAAGGGCAAAGTGATCCACACCCACAACCATGTGTACCAACAACCCCCTTTGAGAGCGGTGAGGTACCATTGTGAGCATTGTGGGAGAGATGGACACTTGAGTGAGTTCTGTTTTCGGCGCAAGAGAGAGGCGCGCCGTGCTAGGGAGATGAACAATGCGGACATGTACCATCCTCTCCATGATGTACATGTGCCGAATGTTCAGAGGAGAGCTCCGAGGAGAGCTGCTAGGCTCAGAGGTCCAGAACCTCAAGTTCCCAGGCCTAGACAGAGGAGAGCTCCGAAGGGAGATGCTAGGCCTAGAGGTGCAGTGCCTCAAGTTCCTAGGCCTAGGCCTCGTAGAGAGCGTGCCCGGCGGGAGCCTGCTGTTGTAGGCTATGGACCCCGTGGCGGTGGCTTTATAGTTGAGCGTTTTCCCCCACCGCGTTTTGAGTATCGCGATGGACGCTCCTCCCTTAGCGGACCACGTCTTTCTAAACGTGGTGATCGCTTCCTCCGTAGGTGTGCTAGGAATGGTTTTTCTGCTAACCGTTCTTTTGAGCAGCCGGCCCAACACTGGTATTCTCCTTACTTCACTAACCCCAGTGTTGGCCCGTATGCTCACCCTATGTCTTTTTATTGATGTAGGTAAAACGATTGGAGAACGTTT
Source organism: Coix lacryma-jobi var. lacryma-jobi (assembly GCA_009763385.1). Lineage (NCBI taxonomy): Eukaryota > Viridiplantae > Streptophyta > Magnoliopsida > Poales > Poaceae > Coix > Coix lacryma-jobi. The sequence goes on along the minus strand of CM019822.1, from coordinate 89,224,224 downwards.
GGTTGGTGGATTCTGGGTGTTCGAGGCACATGACCGAAAACGCCAAGTGGTTCTCCAGTCTTAGTCCGGTCGCCGGAAAGCAGTATATCACCTTCGGCGACAACAGCAAAGGTAAGGTGCTGTCTCGTGGGTCTGTGCGAGTTAATGAGCACTTTGTGTTGCGCGATGTTGCTCTTGTTTCTAACTTGCATTTTAACCTTCTTTCTGTTTCGCAACTCTTTGATGACGACTATGAGATTCGTTTTAAACCGAATCTTAGTCGCATTTTGGATCCTCAGGGCAATCTTGTATGTGTGATTTCGCCCTTTGGAAAAGTCTTTTGTGCGGATTTCTCGGAGTCGTTTGGAATTTCTCGTTGTCTTTTGGTTGGACCTTCCTCCTCTGATCTTTGGAAGTGGCATAGGAGACTTGGTCACCTGAGCTTCGACTTGCTTGCAAGACTTAGTTCACTTGGCCTAATCCGAGGATTGCCCAAGTTGTCCATGGAGAAGGATCTTGTTTGTCATTCTTGTAGACATGGGAAGATGGTTGCCACTCCCCACCATCCGGTGACTCAGGTCATGACTAAGCGCCCTGGAGAGCTTTTACATATGGACCTTGTTGGTCTGGCTCGGGTGAGCTCGGTTGGGGGGAAGTGGTATGTGCTTGTTGTTGTCGATGATTTTTCGAGATATTCGTGGGTCTTCTTTTTAGCTGAGAAGACCGAGACTTTCTCCTTTGCTCGCAATCTGATTTTGCGTCTTCAGAATGAGTTCCCTTTGAACTCAATGCGAGCAATTCGGAGTGATAATGGTTCCGAATTCAAGAATTCGGATTTTGAGAAGTTTTGTAACTCTTTGGGTTTAGAGCATCAGTTTTCTTCCCCCTACACACCCCCTCAGAATGGTGTTGTAGAGAGGAAGAATCGGACCCTTGTAGAGATGGCCAGGACGATGCTCGATGAGCATAGGACTCCTAGGCGATATTGGGCCGAAGCTATGAGCACTGCATGCTATATTTCCAATCGCATTTTTCTTCGAGCTTTCTTGAAAAAGACCTCTTACGAGTTGCGTTTTGGAAAACTCCCCAAGGTGAGTTATTTTAGAGTTTTTGGTTGCCATTGTTTTATACTCAAAAAGGGCAACCTGGACAAATTTGAGTCTCGTTCTTCTGACGGTGTGTTTTTGGGTTATGGCACTCACACTCGAGCTTATCGTGTACTTAACCTTGACACTAACCGAGTCATGGAGACATCAGATGTCACCTTCGACGAGACCATGGTTTGTCCTTCTTCTCGTTTTGAGCGTGCAGGTGATCACGAGGTCGGTGAGCCTCTTTTCGATGATGATGAAGAAGGTGCTGAAGGGATAGATGACCCAGCACCTCCTCCACCTGTTGTGCCGCCAAGAGCGGCTTCTACGATGACTCACGGCCCCGACACTTCTTCTTCCTGGGGGCCGTGGGATGCGCCACCTCGAGCGGTACCCTTTGTACCCGAGGAGGCACCAGCTGCTGTTGAGGGGGAGGCCACTTCGGCAAGGGAGGTGCCACGACACATTCAGCGCCAGCACCCGCCTCAGTAGATGATCGGCAGCATCGACGAACGCGTCACCCGGTCAAGGCAAATCTCTCACTTTGCTCATTCTGCATTTGTTGCTGATTTTGAACCCCGGGATGTTGGACACGCTTTGACAGATCCGGATTGGGTCAATGCCATGCATGAGGAGCTTGAGAACTTTGAGAGAGATCGGGTTTGGGTTCTAGTGTCTCCACCTTCTGAGTGTCACCCAATTGGGACAAAATGGGTTTTAAAAAACAAACAGGGAGAAGATGGCCATGTTGTAAGAAACAAGGCCAGACTCGTAGTCCAGGGATATAGTCAGAAGGAGGGGATAGACTATGATGAGACATTTGCTCCTGTAGCTCGTTTGGAGGCAATTAGGATACTCTTGGCTTTTGCTGCATCCAAAGGTTTCAAACTTTTTCAGATGGATGTCAAGAGTGCCTTCTTAAACGGATACATAGAAGAGGAGGTGTATGTTAGACAACCCCCCGGGTTCGAAAATTCCAAGTTTCTAAACCATGTATTTAAACTCCACAAAGCTTTGTATGGTTTGAAACAAGCCCCTAGAGCCTGGTATGATAGGTTGAAAACCTTTTTGCTTGCTAAGGGTTTTAAAATGGGATGTGTAGATAAACCGCTCTTTCTCCTTAAGCAAGGCACTGATACTCTCTTGGTCCAAATTTACGTGGATGATATCATTTTCGGTGGTTCTTCTCACGCTTTGGTTGCCAAGTTTGCAGATACTATGAGCAGGGAGTTCGAGATGAGCATGATGGGTGAGTTGACGTTTTTCCTCGGGTTGCAAATCAAGCAATCCCGGGAAGGGACGTTCGTGCACCAGGGCAAGTACACCCGGGACATTCTGAAGAAATTCGACATGGGTGAGGCCAAGCCTCTTCCAACACCCATGGCGACCACGACGGCCCTGGATGCAGACAAGGAGGGAGAAGCAGTGGACCAGAAGGAGTACCGGAGTATGATCGGGTCGCTGCTGTACCTGACGGCGACACGCCCGGACATCCAGTTCGCGGTGTGTCTGTGCACGCGATTTCAGTCGTCGCCGCGCACTTCTCATCGTCAGGCGGTCAAGCTCATAATGAGGTACTTATCCTTCACTCCAGAATTTGGGATTTGGTATTCTGCTTCCTCCACCCTCTCGCTTTGCGGTTATTCCGATGCCGATTTTGCTGGTTGCCGTATTGATCGCAAGTCCACTTCTAGGACTTGCCAGTTTATTGGTTCTTCTCTTGTATCGTGGTCTTCTCGCAAGCAGTCTAGTGTCGCCCAGTCTACCACGGAGGCTGAGTATGTTGCTGCGGCTAGCTGTTGTTCCCAGTTACTCTGGATGATGGCCACTTTGCGTGATTTTGGTCTGAGCTTTTCTCGTGTTCCTTTGCTTTGTGACAGCATGAGTGCGATTAGCGTTGCTAAGAACCCCATGCTGCACTCGAAGACCAAACACATTGATGTGCGTTTTCATTTTCTGCGAGACCACTATGAGAAGGGTGATATCGACCTTCGCCATGTCGATACTCATCATCAGTTGGCTGATATTTTCACCAAGCCTTTGGACCAATCAACTTTTAATCGGTTGAGAGGTGAGCTTGGCGTGTGTTTCCCCTTTTAGATTGGGGAAACATTTTTGGTTCTTGTATAATAGACTGACTCTTTTTCGTTTGCTTTTGTTTCCTTTTGCATTTTAGCATACGCATTTACATTCTGAGCTTCATTTATATACTCATTAGAATGTAACTATGCTCTATGTAGTATGCTCCGATGCTTATGATGATGCTTGTAGCTTATGCTCTTTCTGATCACTAGTACATGTTGTGAGCTGAGCTAGTTTTTGAATGGTGAATTTGCTTAACAAACTTGAAATTAAAAATGTTCACCATTGAGATATGCAACTAGCATGTGTAAGATGTGTTGAGTTCACTCGTGCTTTTCATCTATGCTAGGTTGCTATGTCTCTAGTTCTGAGTCTCTCACTTGCTTGGTTTGTTCATAACCTTGTCAATAAAATTGAACCAAGCTTTAGTGAACTGAAAAGATCGAGATGGGACTGCTTGTCAACACATCACGGTATCGAGACTGTTTCTCATTGCACATTTGAGTTAAACTCGAGCCGTGTAGTGTATGACCGAAACCGACGCTTTAAGCTTCTGATTGCATTTTGCATAGGCTTCGCTCGGTTGATAAGTTAGGCAATGACAAGCTGTCAACCTCTCGCAAACATCTGCTAAAATTCTGAACTTGTGTTATTTCACCGCTGCAACTCCGATTTAAAACTGAAATCACAAGTGTATGCTTCATTCTATAGCATGATGTTTGAACTTTGCTAGGGGTAGTTCACCTTGTATACATGATTAGCACTTGCTGTTTTCCTGTCAATACATGTGTAGTGCTATTTTGATGGTGAATACCTTTTTGGCTAAAAACTGCTCACTCTGCTCATATGTTCATAGTTCATATTTGGTGATCAGTTTGAGCCTTTGCCAGCTTTTATGCTTTCCAGTGAGTCGTTGGAGCTATACTGTTTAGAGCATCTTTGCATTCTCTTGACTCTATTCCTGAAGCTGCTAACTTGCATTTTGACTCATATGCATTTTGGAAGGGGGAGCATTGGTTCTTGATAAGTGCATTTTCAACTAAGGGGGAGAAAATTGCAAATCATTACCCTCCGTTTGAATTAAGGGGGAGCTTTGGTTGTTTGCACTATTCGTGGGGGAGTTTCTGCTGCTTCCTGTTGGCCGTAAGGCATTTGTATCGAGCTTCTTTGCTAGTTGTGTTGAGCCTCTGTGCCTCTATCTTGAGGGACTAGCATTTTGCTTTGATATTTTCAATTTGTATTTGCTAGCGGTGTTGAGCCTGTTCTACCTCTTCTTGAGGGCTAGCTTTGCTTTGCTTGGTCGCGTTGAGCCGTTGCCCATGTCTTTGGGGACCAAGTTGTCTTGCTCTTTCCACTTGACCTTCTTCGGCTTTGCTATGCTTTTGGGTCATTTGGATGAGTTCTCTCTTCTTCTCTTTCTTCCTTCTTCTGCTTCCATTATGATTTGTGTTGGTAGTTGGCAATGCACTCATCAAGGGGGAGATTGCGGATACATGGGTGTATGCCGAGTCTCTGAGTGATAAGTGATTGTCAACTGGGATGATGCGCATGTTCTTTGGCTTGTGTTGTGCAGGTGTCGAGCACGGAGACAGTGATCAGAGGCAAGGTGAAGGTCAAGTAGAGACGTGCCGTGCCGATGGACCGAGAGTGGCGAAGGGCGGACGTGAGGCTTGGACTGAGGGACCGGTGGCCCGAGGATCAGCTGTGGTGGCTGGCAGCCTGGGACAGCGACGGGCGAAGACTTGCGGTCATGTGTTGCCTAAGTCGTGGACTTGGGGACACATGTCGGTGGACGGGGTGCACGGGCGGTGCATCCCCTCTACGACGTCGGTTTGGTGGTAGATCCAGAGAAAAACCATCGGGTGGACGGTTTCCAGGTTTGGGCCTCAAAACCTGGGTGCTGAGGGTTTCCGAGTTTGGCCACAAAAATTGGGCTGAGGACGGTTTCCCGGTTTGGGCCTCAAAACCTGGGCGCTGCGGGTTTGCTGAGTTTGGGCCTCAAAACTCAGACGCTGGTGGGCTGGTTTCCCGGTTTGGGCCTCAAAACCGGGGGTTGGCTATGAAGGCTGGTTTCCCGGTTTGGGCCTCAAAACCGGGGGTGCGACGTCCAGGAAAAGGACGCGGAGCGGAGGCGGCACGTGGCGGCAATCGGGAGGTTGCGTCGAGGCAACGCTATGAGTTGTGCGGGCGTGGCCGTCGGATCTACCTACCACCGAGTTGGTCCAGAATAACCTTAGGGTTTAGCTGGCTCGCTCTGTAAGTAGAGAGGGGTAGAATAGGAATAGAATAGGAAGTAGGAATAGGTTAAGTAGGGGGAGACACCCTCCTCCCCAGGTATCTCAATCATTTGCTCTTTTGCTTCTAGGTTTTCCTGCTCTCCCTCTCCCCTGCTGTAGCGAACCTGAGATCCACAGAGAAGAGAACAATACCTTTGTGTTCATGAGATTTTGAGGAAGTGAGGTCGTAACCTCACTGTTGTAGCGTGTGGTAGCCACACGGTTGCAATTCATGGTTGTGATTCACGTTTCGTTCGTGTTCTTCGCGGAATTCTTTTTTTCTCCACGTTTTTCCCGTCGCTTGATCTCTTTGCTCGGTTCATCTTTTGCAAATCCGTTTGAACCAAGTTGTTCTAGATCATGAGGCACTTCTTTCCACCGAAGGAAATCACCTCTAACCTCACGGTCTAGGAGATCGATCGATTTTGATTTCGGGCCAAGTTTTTCTCCTCTCTCCGAATTTCTTTGATTCATCGATTTGAAGATAGGTTCGAGCCATGATCTCTTAGAGATAGCTCACTATCCTTCTTGTGACTCCTCTCCCCAAGTTTGATCCCTAGAGGGTTTGTTTTGGGTGAGTTTGAGTCGAATCGGTGAACGAACGGAGCAGTTTCGGGGTGACCGGACGCACGCATCGTGACGGCCAGACGCTGCCTTCGTGAGTCCGGTCGTTGAATGTTGCGCGGAGCTTTTCTCTAGCTGACCGGACGCTGGTTCTTGGTTGTGACCGGACTCGCCCCTCTCACTGTTCATCTGCTTTGGATCATACGACCGGACGCTCGGTACATCGACCGAACGCTCATCCCTGGTGAGTCCGGTCCAACACAGTGAGGGTCCAAAACTGTTTTCACTGGACTGGACGCGTCCGGTGGACTGTGACCGGACGCATCCAGAGTCCGGTCAGTGTTGTTCCGTGTTGTGTCGTTCGTAGTTTGCTCGCTCGTTGTCAGATTTGGTTTCCGTCTTTTGCGTTGGCTTTCTAGAGTTGTGTAGTGTTCCGTTGTGCTTCTTGGAAGCATCCACCCTACATCTAGGGTCGTGGACATTAGCAAGCTCTAGGGTTTGTCTTTTGGGGTGATTCTCGGGACAGTGGCTACTAGTTTCCGGAAGGAAATTTTGATGCTCCCATTCACCCCCCCCCCCCCCTCTGGTCGCTTTCTGGTTGCTTCTCGGTCCTTCACCAGATGCCAGAAACATGGAAACATCAACACTCGGGATGCAATGCCACTAACAAACGTCTGGGGGATAGACTTCATGGGACCATTCCCAAAGTCTGGAAATGCCGAATACATCTTGGTAGCGGTGGATAACATATCCAAGTGGGTAGATGCAATACCCTGTAGCTCTGCCGACTCCAAGCATGCTAGGAAGATGTTCCTTGAAGTGATATTCCCACAGTTTGGAACACCCCGAATGGTCATAAGTGACGAAGGGTCACATTTCATTGATAAGAGATTTTGGGAGTTCCTAACAGAATATGGAGTCAAGCACAATGTTGCAACTCCATACCATCCCCAAACAAGCGGTCAAGCTGAAACATCAAACAAAGCAGATCAAGAACATTTTGCAGAAGACCGTGGATGAGATGGGGAAGAAATGGAAGTACCAGCTGCATGATGCATTGTGGGCATACCGAACAGCGTACAAAACACCCATAGGCATGTCACCATACCAGCTGGTATATGGGAAAACATGCCATCTACCTATGGAGTTGGAGTTTAGGGCCCATTGGGCAATCAAGAAATGGAACATGGATATCCATCTAGCCGGCAAGAAGAGACAAATGCAGCTGGCAGAGCTTGAAGGACCGAGAATGCAATAGCAAGGCGACCAGAGGGGGGGGTGAATGGGAGCTCAAAAATTTCTCTCGAAACTTTGGCCTTTGTCCCACAAATCAACCCCAAAAGCTATGGACGAAAACCGTGATGCCCACGACCCTTGGAAGACAGTGGATGATCCCTAGGATCACAGCGAGGCACCACAAAGCAAAAGCGAACCAAACGCCAAAAGCACCGGCACAAGTTCGACCCTCAAAAACCAAGTCCCGAACGTAGATGGAAGGCTACGTCGAGAAATCCCCAAATACCGATGCTAACAAGCAGCAAAGATACCTAGGGCTTTCAACTCTAGGGCCAAATGATAAGTCCAGAGACCAAGCGAAGAAGCCGGGAGAGCGAACGCACTAAACCAGAGGCTTCAGCTGATTCCCGGACTGTCCGGGGTCCAGTTCGCGGACTGTCTGCCCAACGGCGGACTGTCCGGGGTCTGATGGCGGACTGTCCGCCGGTCAAAAGTGCAAAAATGTACTGCTGCTAAAGTTCCCTGGACAGCTCCCGGACTGTCCGCAAGTCCCAACTGTGGACTGTCCGCGGTTCAAAAAGAACTAGTCCAACAGCGCGGAGTCAGGCTACTGGTCCAGCCGACCCCGACACACGGACTGTCCGCGGGAGGAACGGCGGACTGTCCGCGACCTCCCAGTGAGGGCGATTTCGGTTGCTCCTCACACAACTCTTTCCAAATCCAAATCAAATCACAAACCCGTGTTTCCAAACTTGGAGAGAATGATCACGAGGTACTTAGGAGACTATCCCCAAGAAATCATCCGCTCAAATCGATTCAATCACCGGGAAATCGAAAGGGAAGGAATATGAACGAAAAAGCGCTACGAAAATGAAATCAACCCGATCTACTTGTTCGTGAGGAGTTAGATGAATTCCTTCGGTGGAAATGATCTCCTCACTATAAAGAACAAGTTGATTCAAACGGATTCCGCAAAGACGCAATAGAGAGGGAGATCGAGTTACGGGAAAATCGTGGAGAAACGAAGAACACGAAGAACACGAACAAAACGCGAATCAAGTCATCGATCTGCAACCGTGTGGCTAGCACACGCTACAACAGTGAGATTACGGTCTCACTTCCTCAAAAATCTTCAGTACACAGAGGTATGGTTCTCTACGGATCTCAGTTGTTATAGCAGGGGATTGGGAGAGCAGGAAAACTTAGAAGGCAAAGAGCAAAATGGCTGAGATAGATGGGGAGGTGGGTGTCTCCCCCTTCTTATCCTAATTCTAATTCCCACTCTACCCCTAACTAATTACAGAGTGAACCAGCTAAACCCTAGGGTTATTCTGGACCAACTCATGGTAGGTGGTGATCCGACGGCCACGCTCGCACAACTGGTAGCGTTGCCTCAACGCAACCTCACCGATTGCCGCCACGTGCCGCCACCACTCTGCTTATCCTTTTCTCGGACGTCGCCCCCGGTTTTGTGGCCCAAACCGGGAAACCAGCCTTCACAGCCAACCCCCGGTTTTGAGGCCCAAACCGGGAAACCAGCCGACCATCGCCTGAGTTTTCTGGCCCAAACTCAGAAACCCGCAGGACCCAGGTTTTGAGGCCCAAACCTGGAAACCGTCCTCAGCCCGAGTTTTGTGGCCCAAACTCGAAAACCAACAACGCCCAGGTTTTGAGGCCCAAACCTGGAAACCGTCCACTCGGTGGTTTTTCGGTGGCTCAACCACCAAACCGAGCCGTAGATGGGATGCACCGCTCGTGCACCCCATCCACCCACAAGTCTTCGCTCGTCGCTGTCCCAGGCTGTGAGCCACCACAGCTGATCCTCAGGCCACCGGTCCCTCATTCCAAGCCTCACGTCCGCCCTTCGCCACTCTCGGTCCATCGGCACGGCACGTCTCTACTTAACCTTCACCTTACCTTCGATCACTGTATCTGTGCTCGACACCTGCACAACACAAACCAAAGAACATGCGCATTATCCCAGTTGACAATCACTCATCACTCAGAGACTCGGCATACACCCATGTATCCGCAATCTCCCCCTTGATGAGTGCATTGTCAACTACCAACACAAATCATAATAGAATAGAGGAAGGAAGAAGAAAGAGAGAGAACTCGACCAATTGACCCAAAAGCATAGCAAAGCCGAAGAAGGTCAAGTGGAAAGAGCAAGACAACTTGGTCCCCAAAGACATGGGCAACGGCTCGACGCGACCAAGCAAAGCAAAGTTAGCCCTCAAGAAGAGGTAGAACAGGTTCAACACCGCTAGCGAGAAAACTTGATACCAATTGAAGAATCAACTGAAATAAAAGCAAAACAGAGCTAGCCCTCAAGAAGAGGCAGAACGGGCTCAACACCGCTAGCGAGGAAGCTCGATACCAACTGTTACCAACTCAAAAACAAAAGAGTTTGATACCAATTGAAGAGCTAAAAACGTTTGCTAGTCCCTCAAGAAAGAGGCAAAGGCTCAACACAACTAGCAAACTCCCCCTCAACTAGTGCACACAACCCAGGGAGCTCACATGATTTGTCAATATTTTCTCCCCCTTAGTTGAAAATGCACCAACAAGCAAATGTGCACAAGCACTCAAATTTCTCCCCCTTGACAGAATATCTCCCTCCAAAAATGCATATGAGTTAAAATGCAAGTTAGCAGCTTCAGGAATATAATCAAGAGAGTGCAAAGATGCTTTACACAGTTCTGATTCGATGACTCAACAGCATCCATAAGAAGCTAGCAAAGGCTCAAACTGATCACTAAATACGAAATATGAACATGAGAGCAAAATGAGCAGTTTTCAGCCAAAAAGGTATTCACCATCAAAATAGCACAAAACATGTATAGACAGGAAATCAGATAAGTGCTAAACATGTATACAAGGTGAACTACCCCTAGCACAGTTCAATCATCATGCTATAGAATGAAACATAGACTTGTGTATCCAAATTTTATCGGAGTTGCAGCGGTTAAATTACATAAGTTTAAATTTCAGCATGCGATTGCGAGAGGATGAAAGCTTGTCATTGCCTAACTTTTCAACTATGCGAAGCCTATGCAGAAGCAATCAGAAGCTTAAAGCAACAGTTTCGGTCATACACTACACAGCTCAAGTTTAACTCAAAGTGCAATGAGAAACAGTCTCGAAACTGTGATGTGCTGACAAGCAATCTCATCTCGATCTTTCCAATTCACTTAACTTGGTTCAAATTTTAAAACAGAATATGAACATACCAAGCAAGTGAATAACTCAACACTAGAGACATAGCAACCTAGCATATATGAAGAGCACAAGTGATTTCAACACATTCTACACATGCTAGTTGCAAATCTCAATGGTGAACATTTTCAAGTTTTATGGTCATTAATCAGATTCACCATTCATAAAATAGCTCTGCTCACAACATGTAACAGTGATCAGAAAGAGCATAAGCTACAGCATCATCATAAAGCATCGGAGCAAATACTAAACAGAGCATAGTTACATTCTAAAGATTATATACATGAAGCTCTGAATGTAAATATGCAAGATGAAATGCAAAGATGCATGACGAAACCAAATAGAAAACACAAAGTCAGTTTATAATACAAGAGTCAAAATGTTTCCCCCATCTAAAAGGGAAAACACACACCAAGCTCACCTCTCAACCTAGCAAAAGTTGATTGGTCCAAAGGCTTGGTGAAAATATCAGCCAACTGATGATGAGTATCGACATGGCGAAGGTCGATATCACCCTTCTCATAGTGGTCTCGCAGAAAATGAAAGCGCACATCAATGTGTTTGGTCTTAGAGTGCAGCACGGGGTTCTTAGCAATGCTAATAGCACTCGTGCTATCACAAAGCAAAGGAACGCGAGAAAAGCTCAGACCAAAATCACGCAAAGTGGCCATCATCCAAAGCAACTGGGAATAGCAGCTAGCTGCAGCAACATACTCAGCCTCCATGGTAGACTGGGCGACACTAGACTGCTTGCGAGAAGACCACGATACAAGAGAAGAACCAATAAACTGACAAGTCCCAGAAGTGGACTTGCGCTCAATGCGGCAACCAGCAAAATCGGCATCGGAATAACCACAGAGGGAAAGGGTGGAGGAAGCAGAATACCAAATCCCAAACTCAGGAGTGAAGCATAAGTACCTCATAATGCGCTTGACCGCCTGACGCTGAAAGGTGCGTGGCGAAGACTGAAATCGCGCGCAAAGACACACCGCGAACTGGATATCTGGGCGTGTCGCCGTCAGGTACAGCAGCGACCCGATCATACTCCGGTACTCCTTCTGGTCCACTGCTTCTCCCTCCTTGTCCGCATCCAGGGCCGTCGTGGTCGACATGGGTGTTGGAAGAGGCTTGGCCTCACCCATATCGAATTTCTTCAGGATATCCTTGGTATACTTACCCTGGTGCACAAACGTTCCCTCTCGAGATTGCTTGATTTGCAATCCGAGGAAAAACGTCAACTCGCCCATCATGCTCATCTCAAACTCCCTGCTCATAGTATCTGCAAACTTGGCAACCAAGGCGTGAGAAGAACCACCGAAAATGATATCATCCACGTAAATTTGGACCAAGAGAGTATCACTGCCTTGCTTGAGGAGAAAGAGCGTTTTATCCACACATCCCATTTTAAAACCCTTAGCAAGCAAAAAGGTTTTCAACCTATCATACCAGGCTCTAGGGGCTTGTTTCAAACCATACAAAGCTTTGTGAAGTTTAAAAACATGGTTTGGAAACTTCGGATTTTCGAAACCGGGAGGTTGTTTCACATACACCTCCTCTTCTATGTAGCCGTTTAAGAAGGCACTCTTGACATCCATTTGAAAAAGTTTAAACCCTTTGGATGCAGCAAAAGCCAAGAGTATCCTAATCGCCTCCAAACGAGCTACAGGAGCAAAAGTCTCCTCATAGTCTATCCCCACCTTCTGACTATACCCCTGGGCTACAAGTTTGGCCTTGTTTCTCACAACATGGCCATCTTCTCCTTGTTTGTTTTTGAAAACCCATTTTGTCCCAATAGGGTGACACTCAGGAGGAAGAGGAACAAGAACCCAAACCCGATTTCTCTCAAAGTTCTCAAGCTCCTCATGCATGGCATAGACCCAATCTGGATCCGTCAAAGTGTGTCCAACATCTCGGGGTTCAAAATCAGCAACAAATGCAGAATGAGCAAAGTGAGAGATTTGTTGTAACCTTGACCGAGTGACACGTTCGCCGATGCTGCCGATCATCTGTTGAGGCGGGTGTTGGCGCTGAATGTGGCGTGGCGCCTCCCGAGCTGAAGTAGCCTCCCCCTCAAAAGCAGCTGGTGCCTCCTCGGGTACAAAAGGTACCGCTCGAGGTGGTAGATCCCACGGCCCCCAAGTCGAAGAAGAGGGATCGGGGCCATGAGTCATAGTAGAAGCCGCTCTTTGCGGCCCAGCAGGTGGAGGAGGTGCTGGGTCATCCATCCCTTCAGCACCCTCTTCCTCATCATCAAAAAGAGGCTCGCCAACCTCATGATCACCTGCACGCTCAAAACGAGAAGAAGGACAAACCATGGTCTCGTCGAAGGTGACATCGGATGTCTCCATGACTCGGTTAGTATCAAGGTTAAGTACATGATAAGCTCGAGTGTGAGTGCCATAACCCAAAAATACACCGTCAGAAGAACGAGACTCAAACTTGTCCAAGTTGCCCTTTTTGAGTATAAAACAATGGCAACCGAAAACTCTAAAATAACTCACTTTGGGCTGTTTTCCAAAACGCAACTCATAAGAAGTATTTTTCAAGAAAGCTCGGAGAAAAATGCGATTGGAAATGTAGCATGCAGTGCTCATAGCTTCAGCCCAATATCGCCTAGGAGTCCTATGCTCATCGAGCATCGTCCTGGCCATCTCTACAAGGGTCCGATTCTTCCTTTCTACAACACCATTCTGAGGTGGTGTGTAGGGAGAAGAAAACTGATGCTCTAAACCCAAAGAGTTACAAAACTTCTTAAAAACCGAGTTTTTGAACTCGGAACCATTATCACTTCTAATAGCTCGCATTGAGTTCAAAGGGAACTCGTTCTGAAGACGCAAAATCAGATTGCGAGCAAAAGAGAAAGTCTCAGTTTTCTCAGCTAAAAAGAAAACCCATGAATATCTCGAAAAGTCATCAACAACAACAAGCACATACCACTTCCCCCCAACCGAGCTCACCCGAGCTGGACCAACAAGGTCCATGTGCAAAAGCTCTCCAGGGCGCTTAGTCATGACCTGAGTCACTGGATGGTGGGGAGCGGCAACCATCTTCCCATGTCTACAAGAATGGCAAACAAGATCCTTCTCCATGCACAACTTGGGCAATCCTCGGATTAGGCCAAGTGAACTAAGCCTTGCAAGCAAGTCGAAGCTCAAATGTCCTAGTCTCCTATGCCACTTCCAAAGATCAGAGGAGGAAGGTCCAGCCAAAGGACAACGAGAAACTCCAAACGACTCCGAGAAATCCGCACGAAAGACTTTCCCAAAGGGCGAAATCCCACAAACAAGATTGCCTTGAGGATCCAAAATACGACTGAGATTCGGCTTAAAACGAATCTCATAGTCGTCATCAAAGAGTTGCGAAACAGAAAGAAGGTTAAAATGCAAGTTAGAAACAAGAGCAACATCGCGCAACACAAAGTGCTCATTAACTCGCAATGACCCACGAGACAACACTCTACCTTTGCTATTGTCGCCGAAGGTGATAAACTCCTTTCTAGCGACCGGACAAAGACTGGAGAACCACTTGGCGTTTCCGTTCATGTGCCTCGAGCAACCGGAATCCACCAACCAAACGTTCTCCAATCGTTTTACCTACATCAATAAAAAGACAGAGGGTGAGCATACGGTCCAACACTGGGGTTAGTGAAGTAAGGAGAATACCAGTGTTGGGCCGGCTGCTCAAAAGAATGGTTAGCAGAAAAACCATTCCTAGCACGCCTACGGGAAGAGCGATCACCACGTAGAGGAAAACATGGTCCGCTAAGGGAGGAGCGTCCATCGCGATACTCAAAATGCGGTGGGGGAAAACGCTCAACTACAAAGCCACCGCCACGGGGTCCATAGCCCACAACTGCAGGCTCCCGCCGGGCACGTCCTCTCCGCTGCCTAGGCCTAGGAACTTGAGGTTCTGGACCTCTAGGCCTAACAGCACACCTCTGAACATTCGGCACATGTACATCATGGAAAGGATGGTACATGTCCGTGTTGTTCATCTCCTTTGCACGGCGCGCCTCTCTCCTGCGCCGAAAGCAGAACTCACTCAAGTGACCATCTCTCCCACAGTGCTCACAGTGGTACCTCACCGCTCTCATAGGGGGTTGTTGGTACTCACGGTAGTGGGTGTGGATCACTTTGCCCTTCTGTGGCATAAGCTCCTCCTGGATGGGTGGCATGGTGTCCAGCTTGTTCTTGAGGTGGTTTGGTTTGGGAGCCCATGATTGTTTCTTGGGTGGAGCTCTCGGACGTTCAACAAAGACCCCATCCTTGGTGTTAGGCTTGAGAGGCTCTTTGGGTGGAATCTTGGTAAGCTTGGGAGTAGTGGTGGAGTTGGGCTTCTCACATGGGTTCAAACCACTCGACTCTACAATCTTGCCGAAAGATGAAACATCAACACCCGGAGCAAAACCTACACCTGGACCTCCAGCAGCTCGCTTGAATTGGGAGATCATCATCCCGAGCTACGGCTCACCACTCGACACCCATGACAAGATGGTCTGAAGGTATGTGTTTTCCTCCTTAGTTTGCATCTTGTCATGCTTCACGTTCGCAATCTCCATCTCCAAACCCTCACAAAGAACACACCTAGTCACACACGTGCTATCCGAGCTGGCCTTCTCAAGAGACACAATCTTGGCATTCTTCTCTGCCAACTCGGATTGCAAGCCTGCACAGGACTTGCACGCACCCAACAACGAGGATCTTGCCTTCAGCTCATCCACCTCTCCTACCAACACAGCATACTTACTTCTCAAAGTGAGAAGGTTAGTCATGTGTGTGGAGCACATCTCACACTCCTCCTCCTCAGTAACAACTACGGTGGACTTGACAGATTCAAGTTCCTTCACCGTATCCTCCCACTTCTGCCTAAACTCCTTGCGCTCTCTAGCAGCACGCTTAAGCAACTTATCCTGACTAAGGAGCGCGGCAGTAAGCTTCTCGACCTCAGCAGAAAGCTCATCGGGGGTCTGAGATACCTAGGAGGTGTCGTCGTCGTCGTCGTCGTTCCGAGGGGTGTCCTCCAGCTCACCATCGACCTCCTTGCCGAGGGCCATGGTGCAGAAGCCCTCGTCGTCGGCGAAGAAGCAGAGGCCGTTCAGCTTGTCCTCGATCCTCTTCTTCTTCTCGGACTCGTCGTCGCTTGAGGAAGCGGAGTCGTCATCCGAGTCGTCGACGTCGCTGAGCGTGGCAAAGAACGCACGCTGCTCAGCCTGGGCCTTCTCCAAGTACTTCGTCTTGATGTACTCCTTGTCGAAGCCGCCCTTCCGCTTGTGCTTCGCGGAGACGTACTTCTCCTTGCGCTTGCCGGAGTCGTACTTGTGCCCATGATCCGCCTTGCCGAAGGTCTGCTTGTTCTTCTTCGGGCAATTGGCGATGAAGTGGTTGGGGTCGCCGCACTCGAAACATCCCGAGCGTCCTCCTCCACGGCGACGGTTCATGCGGTTGTTGTGGAACCACGAGAAGCGGTTGGCGAGCAAAGACAACTCGTCATCCCCCATGAACTCCAGCTGCTCCTATGTGACAGAAAGAAGAGAAGAGAGTGCAAAACCTCTAGAGGGGTTAGCACAAGAGCCAGAAAGCAAAGCCATCGATGGGCCAGAAGGATTTTCATAAGAAGCCCTCGCCATGGCGTCAATCTCACTAGACTTGAGCTTACTAAAGAGCTCGTCGCATGTGAGGGTCTCATAGTTAGGTGATTCGATGATCGCCTGAACTTTGGAGTCCCACACCGACCGATCGAGAGTGTGCAAAAGCTTCAAAGCTCTCTCATGATCGTCGAAAGGCAACAGCTCCTTGTTCGCCCTCATCTTGTTGACAATCACCTGAAAGCGAGCGAATAAACTTTCTATGCTCTCGCCAGGCATATGTCGAAAGTTCTCATACTCTTGCTTGAACGACTCGTAGAGATGGGTTTTGACTTGAGAGGTTCCCTCATGGAAACGCATGAGGGTAGCCCAAATCTCCCGAGCCATAGCGAGGTGAGAAACGCGGTCAAACTCGGACATGCTCAAACAAGAGAAAAGAGCATTACGGGCTCGGCTATTGGCATCGTGCTCATCGATCTGATGCTGAGTCACACGAGCAGCCAAGACCACGTAATCAGCAGAGTTGCAAATATCCCAAATGAAAGCACCAATACTCTGCAGATAGGCCGACATGCGTATCTTCCAATACGCATAGTTCGTCCCATCGAAGAACGGCGGTTTGCCCACGCCGCGATCCATGTCACCTTCTGTGGATCTGAAACCGGCTAAGGTGGAAGATCCTTAACCCGCTCCGATACCAATTGAAGGACATTGAATGCAATAGCAAGGCGACCAGAGGGGGGGGTGAATGGGAGCTCAAAAATTTCTCTCGGAACTTTGGCCTTTGTCCCACAAATCAACCCCAAAAGCTACGGACGAAAACCATGATGCCACGACCCTTGGAAGAGGGTGGATGATCCCTAGGATCACAGCGAGGCACCACAAAGCAAAAGCGAACCAAACGCCAAAAGCACCGGCACAAGTTAAACCCTCAAAAACCAAGTCCCGAACGTAGATGGAAGGCTACGTCGAGAAATCCCCAAATACCGATGCTAACAAGTAGAAAAGATACCTAGAGAGGTTCCTTGGTCAACACTAGGGCCAAACGATAAGTCCGGAGACCAAGCGAAGAAGCCGGGAGAGCGAACGCACTAAACCAGAGGCTTCAGCCGATTCCCGGACTGTCCGGGGTCCAGTTCGCGGACTGTCTGCCCAACGGCGGACTGTCCGGGGTCTGATGGTGGACTGTCCGCCGGTCAAAAGTTCAAAAACGCACTGCTGCTGAAGTTCCCTGGACAGCTCCCGGACTGTCCGCGGTTCAAAAAGAACTAGTCCAACAGCGCGGAGTCAGGCTACTGGTCCAGCCGACCCCGACGCGCGGACTGTCCGCGGGAGGAACGGCGTACTGTCCGCAACCTCCCAGTGAGGGCGATTTCGGTCGCCCCTCACACAACTCTTCCCAAATCTGAATCAAATCACAAACCCGTGTTTCCGAACTTGGAGAGAATGATCACGAGGTAGTTAGGAGACTATCCCCAAGAAATCATCCGCTCAAATCGATTCAATCACCGGGAAATCGAAAGGGAAGGAATATGAACGAAAAAGCGCTACAAAAACGAAATCAACCCGATCTACTTGTTCGTGAGGAGTTAGATGAATTCCTTCGGTGGAAATGATCTCCTCACTATAAAGAACAAGTTGATTCAAATGGATTTTGCAAAGACGCAATAGAGAGGGAGATCGAGTGACGGGAAAATCACGGAGAAACGAAGAACGTGAAGAACACGAACAAAACGTGAATCAAGTCATCGATCTGCAACCGTGTGGCTACCACACGCTACAACAGTGAGATTACGGTCTCACTTCCTCAAAATCTTCAGTACACAGAGGTATGGTTCTCTGCGGATCTCAGTTGCTATAGCAGGCGATTGGGAGAGCAGGAAAACCTAGAAGGCAAAGAGCAAAATGGCTGAGATAGATGGGGAGGTGGGTGTCTCCCCCTACTTATCCTAATTCTAATTCCCACTCTACCCCTAACTAATTACAGGGCGAACCAGCTAAACCCTAGGGTTTTTCTGGACCAACTCATGGTAGGTGGTGATCCGACGGCCACGCTCGCACAACTGGTAGCGTTGCCTCGACGCAACCTCACCGATTGCCGCCACGTGCCGCCACCGCTCTGCTTGTCCTTTTCCCGGACGTCGCCCCCCGTTTTGTGGCCCAAACCGGGAAACCAGCCTTCACAGCCAACCCCCGGTTTTGAGGCCCAAACCGGGAAACCAGCCGACCATCGCCTGAGTTTTGTGGCCCAAACTCAGAAACCCGCAGGACCCAGGTTTTGAGGCCCAAACCTGGAAACCGTCCTCAGCCCGAGTTTTGTGGCCCAAACTCGGAAACCAACAGTGCCCAGGTTTTGAGGCCCAAACCTGGAAACCGTCCACTCGGTGGTTTTTCTGTGGCTCAACCACCAAACCGAGCCGTAGATGGGATGCACCGCTCGTGCACCCCGTCCACCCGCAAGTCTTCGCTCATCGTTGTCCCAGGCTGTCAGCCACCACAGCTGATCCTCAGGCCACCGGTCCCTCAGTCCAAGCCTCATGTCCGCCCTTCGCCACTCTCGGTCCATCGGCACGGCACGTCTCTACTTGACCTTCACCTTACCTTCGATCACTGTATCCGTGCTCAACACCTGCACAACACAAACCAAAGAACATGCGCATTATCCCAGTTGACAATCACTCATCACTCAGAGACTCGGCATACACCCATGTATCCGCAGAGCTAGAGGAATGGAGAGAAAAAGCCTATCATAGCTCCAAGATCTACAAAGAAAGAACAAAAAGGTTTTGATGTTCAACTCAAGGGTGAAACTTTTTGGGCATGGAAAACTTCTGAGTAAATGGGAAGGACCATATAAGGTAATTGAGACCTCATCACATGGTGCCATCACACTCTAAGATGATGAAGGTAACATGTTTAAAGTAAATGGTCATCGTTTGAAAGTTTTCCTTGAGCCACAAATAGAAGAAGTTGATGTGATTGAATTTATGCAATTCAAATATCTAACTTAAGAAATTTCAACCGTGTATCTTTTGGAAAACTAATATATATATATATATAAAATAAATAATAAAACAAAAAATGATAAAAAATATTTTGACTAACTGGTGTTCCTCACCAGAAGAGTCACTTTTGTTTTCACCATTCTCTTTGTCTTTGAATAAGGATGGTTCAAACAGATTTTTCAAGTCATCCCTCGAAATAGAAATTCTTGTGAAGAATCAAACAGGGGAGAAAGAGAAACACGAAGAACACAAAATGTGAATCAAAGAGTTCAGCAAATCATCCCAAAGAGGAGAAAAAACGATTACGGTTCCTTTTCCTGAAATCAAAACATACACAGAGGAATCGCCATCTCTGCGGATCACAAACAGCTAGAGGAAGAAACCCTAACAGATGAATTTGAGTCTGTGAATGAAATAGCTACTGCTGTGATTGCTACTTGGATAGAGAGGATGGAGGGGTGTCATCCTTATTTATAGTCCTAATACAATAGTCCCCTTTTACTCCTAGATACAAGAGCAAACTAGCTAACCCTAGGGGCATTCTAGTCCAACTCTGTTAAGGCTTCATCCGACAGCCATACGCCCTCTCATCCTTCGCTTTGCCTCAACACAAGCTTTAGGATGTCGCCACGTGTCATCACGTTGACCGTCACGCCTTCTCATCGCTAGCTTCGCCTCGATGCAAGCCTCGTGGTATCGCCACGCGTCGACCCGTTCCGCATAGGAACCTCCACCGGGTTTTGAGGCCTAAACCGGCAAACACATCAGCCCAGGTTTTGAGGCCCAAACCTCGAAAACCAACCACCCTGAGTTTTGTGGACTAAACTCAAAAACTGTAGCGGGTAGTTTTCTGAGGCTTAACTACCAAACCCGCGCCATAGACGGAGCGTGGGTTTCACGCCCCAACCACCGACATCGATGTTGATGCATGCCTGGCCTCCGCCGAGCACAACCCCTTTGCCTTCCTCCTTGACTCGACCGACGGCACTTGCATCTCCCATGCAAACCCGTGTCCGGCCTCCGCCAAGTGCCACGACGCCATCGTCTTCCGTCTCGACTTGACTGATGCAGTCGCACATCACATGTGCTCTCGCTTGGTGAAGTCAAGTGCCAGCTACAACAGCTGGTCCTCCGGCCCTTCGGTCCATCAGTCCAAGCCTCATGTTCGCTCTTCACCGCACCTGGTCCATCAGCACGACACGTCTCTACTTGACCTTCACCTCGCCATCGACCACTGCCTCCGAGCTCCACGCCTGCACAACAACATAGCCAAGAGAGCATGTCTCCACTCACCCCTCCTGGTGAGCCTGTTGATCAATCACTCATCACAAAAGGGCTGAACCACAAGGGCACATATCAACCTTGTGTTCGCAATCTCCCCCTTGATGAGTGCATTGTCAACACAACTTATCAGAGCCATAACAAAAGAAAGAGAAGAAGAAGAAAAAAGGATGCTTACTCAAATGCCCAAAAGCCAAGATCAGAAGGTCAAAGAGAGCTTTTTGGAATAAGCAAAACTTGGTCCCCAAACACATGGGCAATAGCTCGGCACAACCAAGTCAAGAACAAGCTAGTCCTCAAGAAGAGGCAAAACGGGCTCAACACCACTAGCTGAAAGCTCCATACCAATTTGAAATACTAACACTCAGAGCACGCAGAGAAGCAACAAAGCAAAAAGCGACCCCCCCTAAAAGCAAGCTCGAAACCAATCGACATCGAAACCAAGCTCCCCCTAGACAAGTGCCAACACCAAAACTCCCCCTTGCTAAAAGATGCACTTGAAAAGACCCCTACTTGTTTTTAAATCTGCCACCACACAACTCCTCCCCCTTGGGGGCATATGCAAAAGCAAGTATTGGAGCAAAAGTAGGAGTATGAGAGCTAGGACATGCCCATCGAAGCAAGATAAACTACACACTAAGCTAAAAAGTATGAAAATGCACAATGCAACAGCTTCAACTATATAGCTATTAGAGTGAAAAGATGCTCTAAAGAGTGTTGTTCCGACAACTTAGCAACAAGAATAAGTGCTAGCAAAGGCTCAAACTGATCACATGAATATGAAATATGAACAATTAAGCATTGAGCAGTTTTAAGCCATTCAAAAAAGGTGTTCACCATTAAAATAGCAATAAGCATGAATAGACAGGAATTCAAACAAGTGTTAAAGCATGTATGAAAGGTGAACAACCTCTAACAAAGTTCAATCATCATGCTATAGAAAGAAACATAGACATGTGTTGATCAAATTTTATCGGAGAAATGCAGCGGTTGTTAACACAAGTTTAAAATTTAAGCATGTGACTGCGAGAAGTTGAAAGCTTATCATTGCCTAACTTTTCAATCGAGCTAAGCCTATGCAAAAGATGCAATCAGAAGCTTGAAGCATCGGTTTTGGTCTTACACTACACAGCTCAAGTTTAACTCAATATTGCAATGAGAAATAGTCTCAATACCGTGATGTGTAGACAAGACAATCCCATCTCGATATTTTCATTTCACTAACTTGGTTCAAAAAATTTAAGCAAAATATGAAAAAACCAAGCAAGTGAAGGAATCAGTGCAAGAGTGTTGACATTCGTTAAGTGCAATAAGAATATGAAAGATTCTGCAAGCCCATAGAACACCATTGTAGCATTTTACCAGGAGTATTCCAGGTATCATTATTTATATTTTACCACTGGGAAGCAAGGGTTAAGAATCTGATAATTCACTATCATGTATCTACTAACTCAGAGTACTAATTAGACTAAAGCAGAAGTAATTGATATATGATATGATAATGAATGAAAGCACATAAAAGAGAATTTCATGATAAATGTATAGATACCTAAAGTGAGAGGACAATGGGAGAGATCAAGGTTCCTATGCACTTCTCTATTACTTGGGTTCTAAGGCAACAAAGATGAAAAGATATAGGAGTCACACACATTGGCACTTTGGAGCAGCAGGTCCTTTCCAACTCTCGAAGAAGACTGGGAAAAGGTAGTTGGGAGAAGGCTGTCAAAAGCTCTACGAAACATCAACCCAGACGTGGTGGATTACAAAGGCCTGACAGAGCTGTCACCCCTGGGGCTACCACAACTAACCGTAGGATTGACCGTAACCTCAGGTAACCTATAGGCTAGACACCATGTCTAATCTATCGATTACTACTCTAATTATGTCCTATAACTAGAGCACTCAATACGAGCGAAGATCTCATGCCAAGATATAACAACTATACTAATCATATATGAAAGACATAAAGTAAATAGAGAAGATAAATATATTAAAGCATAAGTCTTATAAAGAATAGATACAAAGGCATACCAAATCTCTGAAGACTTCTCTAGAACCGAAGCGCAACTTCGGTCTCCCTAACTCTCAACTACAGCTATTCTACTACATTGGAAAGTCTAGCCCTAATTCTCTAGAGAAGAAAGATCATTCTTTCGAGGGACGCCTCTACAACTCCATAATGATGTGTTGCCTCAGGGGGGTCTGGGGCTGATTATATAGGGGCACCTGGCCTCTCCTCCACCTTGAGCAAGCGATGTGGTACTAAACTCTCCACCATATGCACATGGGCTTTAATGGGCCAAATTGCGTTGAAGAGTTCTGCCGGAACGCGTCACGGAAAGGAGACACCATTTACATGTGGGCCCAGGCCGGCCGACCTGTAGGTGGAGCTAGTCAGCCCCACATGTAGGCCTCTGAGGTCCGTCTTTGTTCTAGTGTCTTCTGGAAGCTTCCAGATTGTTCTAGAATCTTCCAAGTCGTATCCATCGAGGACTCTCACTCCGGGACTCTAAATATAGCAAATCATATGTCCGTTTCGATCATCTAGACGAGCTCTTCGCACTGGTGTGCTCTGTTTTATCACTTGAAATACTTTTATATAGTGAAATATTGATAATCCTGGAAAACAAGTGAGAACAACACAACTCGTGGAACCTGTTAGAATCAAACCCTACAACACTATGCTTTATGGTTCATATCATGTTATTCAAGCAATAGTTGATGGTATAAAATAGACATTAAGGACCATCAACAAGTTCCCCCAAGCTTACCCTTTTGCTAGTCCCTTAGCAAAGTCAAACTCAATAGTGGATCAGAAGTTGCTACAATATCCGCACTTCTAACAAGTACACATGCATTCACACAAGTTCTCATTTGGATAAAGATATCATATTATTTATCATGGGGCTTAGTACTTTACCTTGAATCTTGAGTAATTGAAAGATAGAACGATCAAATCAAGCACTATATCTCTAGCTCTTTTACTTCACCATTATCCCAGAGTTTTTATAAATTTTCAAAAAGCTTAAAAACATATGTTGCCGAATTAAACAATGGATCCAAAGAGAAAGTCAACCACACCATTGAATCGAGAAGTGCATGTGTATGGAAAATGGAGTCGGATGCTCTTTTGAATATATCACTCTCTTCTGCCTATTAGAGACACATGACTATCAGGCTAATTCTACTGTCGGGCATGTGCCTATTTTTTCTGATATTTATTTTTTTCAAGGTTCCGGACACTTGCCCTTTTTATTTCCTTGGATCTCTCTTTTTCTTTGAGGTTTTAGACACTTGTCCCTTTTTATTTCCTCGGATTTTCTCTCTTTTTTTTCAATAGCCACATGCTTCTAACAAACTTTTGAGAGGATAGCAATAGATAATCATGAGCATTTATGCGGAAGATGGATGAAATATGTAAGTAATCTCAATTCAATAGCATGATAACTTCTATAGGGTCCACAAAGCTTAATTCATCATTTCTATTTTAAGAAATTAGAGAGAGTTCTTCAGATTAGACATGCGTTATTTATTTAATCTAACACACACTATAACCTATGACTTAAAAACACTAAGATAGCAGTAATACATACATGAATCATGAAGATAATGGGGGTGCGCCTCCCTCAAGCTCGATGTTGTTGTAATAGTGTTGAACCTTTATGTGCCTATATTTTTTGTCTTTTTTAATTAATGATGAGCCTTCATGTGCCCATATTTTTTAGTATTTTGAATTTATTTATAGAAAGAGAAACTTAAGAGGATAAAGATACTTACCTAGATACATGGGGTGCCTTCCCCCAAGCTGAATGTTATCGTAGTCGTTCGATTTTGCAATGTAGCAGACTGGCGCTAGAAATGTACTTCCTCTATCGGAGCTTTGATTGATATTGATGGTTGTTGAAACAGTGCTCCAACAGTGGATAGAACATCCACTTGCTCGTCAGGTTTTCTTGGCCTTTCAAATCCTGTGAAACTCAAATAGACAATAAAACTTGTGAAACATATTAAGCGTAAGTGGTTGGCTACAGAAGCCTTAGTTGTCCAGAGTTTCAATAAGATCTCTTTATAAATATTTTTGTATTTCAATATTTTCTTCGATGCAATAACAGTTTAACAAAATGAATGCATTTTATTTCTATTTTTATTTTTATGCCACCACGATGAATATTTCATGTGGGTTTTTACACACTACATAATTATTCACATGGGGCTTTAGGTTTTATGGTGCAATGCAATAAGTAAAATATTTTTATTTTCCTTTTTTATGCAATGCTAATACAGAAAAGTAAATATGCTATGGAGAAATAATGATGGAAAGTAAATATGCAAAAATAGAAACTAATGTAGAAAAGAAAAATATGGATAACTACCGATTTTACCTTTCGACGAGGGTTCAATGTTTTAAGTCCTCTGAAGTGGACTTCTCACCATGTTCATTCCTGAGGTGCATCATTTGATCCCAATATGTAGACCTTGGTAACTACACCTCTTGATATGGTGTCACCTATGTTTGTCGTTTGCCGAGCAATTTAAAGTGAAGCATTAGTTGTGGAAGTTGGAAGCATCTTGTCCAGTGTGCATATTCTTGTAGATCCAGGACCTTCACTCTGTAGAATTTGCAAGTTGACAAACTACTCCATGTTTTGCTTAACGTGTGTCCTCTCATAAAAACAAGGTAGAGATCAAGTGCATGGGCTCTGTTGGTGGAAAAACACCAACAGAACCAAAAGTTTTGTTTATTCCTCTCTAACCTTTTAGCACATCGAACAAGATAAACTTGTGTTCTATTCAATCTTAACATGAGTGATAGGATCAAAAGATGAGCATGAAAGTAGCATCTAAAAGTATATAACAGATCAATTTGCTTGACCAAGGAAGGATAATTTATGCATAATGTGTCGATCTTTTCATGATTGTGATATATCATCTTCCAAAGGTTGAATGCACAACATTTTGCTCATTTGGTTAAGATAGTGAGATTCAAGAGAGTAAAGCTAGGAATAGAGAGTAAAGAACTGAACATGTTGAGTTGATTAGGTTCGACTAAGTGAGGTTATATCTCAAACATGTTTGCTCTTCAATTATACCAAGATCAAAAGAAAGCTTTTAAAATAGTGATTACTCACCTTGAGATGTGTTGGTATAAATTAACGCACACTCTACTTTATCCGCAAGCGCACAGATAAAATCTACCGATGTAGCACTTCACCAGAGTAACCCAGTTTTAATATCGAACCCAAAGGAACGGATAGTGTTAATTCTTAAAGTCTAACCCCTGAGTAGCTACAAGGACGGAGAATCTAGAAGTATAAAGGGGATCATTAAGGCTGTCTAATTCCAATTTAAGAGTGATATGTTTATATTATTCTTAGTGGGGAAGTTGCCATAAAAGGTCACAAACAGAGTATGAGTCTTTTATGCAAATGTATAATCCTACCGAGCCTACACACGGGTAAGTGGACTATAGAAGAATCAACAAGGCTACAAGAGTCACCCTTGCGAACAACCACTACTATCGGCGTTATAGGAGGCATTTATGAGCTATCAAGTCTAAGCACCACGCTTACACTATCCAACTACTCTAACTCTAGAGCAACTTAGAATTAAAGTACTCAAAAGAGAGTCATAAACCTTAAGAATAATAAGAACAATGGCTCAAACTTAAATATAGACGTTCATTACTGAAACAATCGCTGAAGCAAGTTGAAGATGAACTTGAATCCGTAGGTACAAGATGAAGAAGTTGATCCGACAGGCCGGAGCTCCTTCTTGATCTCTTCCTCTCTCTCTCTCTCTCTCTTTCTCTCTCTCTCTCTCTCTCTTCTAGTTCTAGTATAAGACTAGGTTCTAAACCTAAACTAGAGGGGTAATTAGTCTTCTACTTGAAAGCTGGATCTTGAAATCTTCTTCTAGGGTTTCTGAATGAGGCGTAGACTTTTCTGAAGAGAGACTTGATCTTCCCTGGGGCCTGGGGGCCTATTTATATAGCCCTGAGGGATCAACCGAGGCCGTTAGATCAAACCGACTTCACGTAGGGCTGAGATAGATCCTCAAATGCGGTGGAGGAAGCTTCCAGAAGACGGAGGCCATCGGGCCCAGGGGGTGACCGACCGGTCCTAGGGTGGACCGGTCGGTCCCACCTAGCGGCCTCTCGGGGTGTCCCGCCTCGTGGTGTCCTCTGGTGTCCTCTAGGTCCTTCTGGAGTATTCCTGACGTGCTGGTTCCGTAATCTTCCGTCGGTTTCCTTCTAGGAGAAGTAATCAGTGCTGGTTTACCTGTTTAGTCCCTGCAGAATCACAATTCACCAAAACTCGTGGAATATTATCAATTAAAATCCTAAACCTTTATTGGTGATTGAATTCATGCCCTTTTCATATTTATTTATCCTTTAATTTTTGATAGATAACCAGTGTCAACAACCCCCCAAGCTTACCCTTTGCTAGTCCCTTAGCAAAACCAAAAATTAACAATGGATCAGGAGTTGCTACTATATCTTCACTTCCAACAAGTATACCTGCTGTTAAACAAAAATTCTCCAAAATATATTATGTTATTCTTCATGGGGCTTATTACTTTTACCTTAGATCTTGAGTAATTGAAAGATTGAACGATCAAATCAAGCACTATGTTTCTAGTTCCTTCACTTCACCTTTATCCCGGAGTTTTAATTAATTTTCAAAAGCATTAATACATGTGTTGTCAAATTAAACAATGGATCCAAAGAGAAAGTCAACCAACCATTGAATAAAGAAGTGCATGTGTATGGAAAAATAGAGTCGGATGCTCTTTTGAATATATTCACTCTCTTCTGTTTATCAGAGACATATGGCTATTAGGCTAATTCTACTATCGGGCATGTGCCCATTTTTTCTAACATTTTTTTTCTTCGAGGTTTCGGACACTTGTCCCTTTTTATTTCCTCGGGATATATCTTTTTGAGGTTTTGGACAATTGTCCCTTTTTATTTCCTCAAATCTTTCTCTCTTTTTTTTCTTTCTCTCTCTCTTTTTTAATAGCTACATGCTTCCAACAAACTTCTGAGAGGGTAGCAACAGATAATTATGAGCATTTATGTGGAAGATGGATGAAATGTGTAAGTGATCTCAATTCAATGGCATGATAAACTACTCATAGGGTCACAAAGCTTAATTTAACTCAATGCAATTATTAGTCATGTTTATATTTAGAAATCTCCGGAACTCTAGTGTTGTTTAGAACAAGATAATAGCAGCTTAGATCATCACATGTCATATCCCAACTATCTAGACCTTAGATCAAGTATTTGCCAACCATGCATTTAATTTAATTTTAAGGCATCATTATTAATTAGGAGAACTCATGCTTTGAAGACTAGGTACTTGAAAGAAATTAGATAGAGCAACTATTCATCATTTTCATGCAAAAGATTAGAGAAAGAGGGTTCTCTTTTAGTCATCAACTTCTTAAAACAAACTAGACACACTATTTTATTTATTTAATCTAACACACTTTAAGATATAATATAAAAGCTAATAATAATAGTGGTAGTAGTAATAATAATAAAGACATACCTGAAACGCGAAGATAACGGGGGTGCGTCTCCCCCAAGCTGGTTCCCTTAATAGCGTTGAGCCTTCATGTGCCCATATATTTTTGTCTCTTTTTTTTAATTAATGGTGAGACTTCATGTGCTCACATTTTTTTTGTTCTTTTTTTAATTAATGGTGAGCCTTCATGTGCTCACATATTTTTGTTCTTTTCTTTTTAGGGTGAGCCTTCATGTTCTCACATTTGTTTTTGAATTTGTTTATAGAATGAAAAACTTAAGAGGATAAAGATACTTACATGGATACATGGGGGTGCCTTCCCCCAAGCTGAATGTTGACGTAGTCGTTTGATCTTGCAATATAGCAGACTGGCAGTGGATATGTCCTTCCTCTATTAGGGCTTTGATTGATGTTGATGTTTGTTGAGACAGTGCTCCAACAGTGGATGGAGCATTCACTTGTTCGTCAGCTTTTCTTGGCCTTTCAAATCCTGTGAAACTCAAATAGACAACAAAACTTGTGGAACAGATTAAGCATTAGCAGTTGGCCACTCAAGCCTTAGTTGTCTAGAATTTCAGTAAGATCTCTTTCTTAATATTTTTATATTTTTATGATGCAAGAGAAAATGCAACAGGATGAATGTATGCATATATTTTTTTATGCCACCACGGTGGACATTCCTGTGGGTTTTTACACACCATAGAATTATTCACATGGGGCTTCATGGTTTATGATGCAGTAAAATATATTTTTTTATTTTGTTTTCTAATTAAAATGTTTGTGAATTAAATATGATGATATAAGAAATGATTATGAATTAAATATGAGAAATATGCAACAAAGAAAATATAAAGATAACTGCCAATTTTTACCTTTTGGCGAAGGTTCGGATATTTAGGTCCAACGAACCGGACCTTCCCTTGGTTCAGACCTCCCAAGGTATGTCAGACGTTTGGAAAGTTGTCATTGATTGTACCTCTTAGGTGCAGACATTTTCTCTCATACTTTCTTGGTCTGAGTCTTCACTTCCTGTGGTTCACTGTCTTGAGGTTTCTCTCCTTTCTTTTCTGGGACAGTGTCGATAGCTTCTTCTTCATGATTGGCCTCTCTATTCTTGATAGTTTGTCTTCTTTGGCTTTGAGAGTGGCGTCTTTCACTTCTATTCTTCTTGGGTGCTTCATTGGGCATGTAGTTGATGAAGTTGCATCGTACCTTTTCTCCAGGAAAGTGAAAATGGATTTCCTCTTGTAAATGATTGTACTTATAGTGTAGAGGAATGGTCTTCCTAGGATGAGGTGGACATCATCGTCTTCTCATGTCGAGGATCAAGAAGTCTGTGGGGACTTCATGACCTCTAATTCTGACTACGACGTCTTCCATCATTCCTTCTTGTTTATGCCTCTTGATATGGTGTCACTCATGTCATTTGTTCGTCCAGCAGTTTGAAGTGAAGCGTTAATTGTGGATGCTGGCAGCATCTTGCTCAGTGTGCATGTTCTTGTAGATCTAGGACCTTCACTTTGTAGAATTTGGGAGTGGCTTCTCCATGTTTTGCTCAAGAGTGTGTCCTGTTCTTAAAGATAAGGTAGAGATCAACAGCATGGGTTCTGTTGGTGGAAAAACACCAACATAACCAAAAGTTTTGTTTATTCTCCTCTAACCTTAGGCACCTTGCACAAGACAAACTTGTTGTTTATGTGTTCGATCTTAACATGAGTGATAGGATCAGAGGATGAAAGTAGCATCTTAAAATATTTAAGAGATCAAATTACTTAACCCAAGGAAGGATAATCTATGCATAAAGTGTCGATCTTTTCATAATTGAGATATATCATCTTCCAAAGGTTAGATGCACAACATTTTAGCTCATTTAGTTAAGACAGTGAGATTCAAGAGAGTAAAGCTAAGAACAAAGATTAAAGGACTAAACATGTTGAGTTGATTAGGTTGGATCAAGTGAGGTGCAACTTAAACATGTTTTGTTCTTTATTTATGTTCATACTAGAATCAAGAAGAAGCTTTTAAAGTGATGGTCACTTACCTTGAAATGTTACTTTGTCATTGAAGAGTGATGCGTCGAACCATCTCGTGGAAGCTCCTCTTGTCTAGCTGGTTGTTTATGAATGGCTTGTCTTCTCTTGTTTGTCTCACATTGTGATTGAGAGGAGGAAGATCACAGTGGAATCATCTTTATAGGTATCGACCTTCCTTCTCTATGTGTCGTTTTATCAGTGAAGGCACATTGTTCCTCAAGTATGCTGACTAGGATCCTCTCACTTTCTTGTATTAATTCTGTATTATGAGGATGTAGGGACAGTTCCGCATTCTTCTCTTGTCAACCTTTCTTGTTTTCCTTTAATCATTGGGTTGGCAAGATACTTGAATTTAGAGCTGCTACTCGAGTGCCTCCATGAGAGTCTTTTGTCTTGTAATGTCACAACTGAGACTTGTCCTCTCAACAGTGTCTAGATGATGGAGATCTTATCGGATGTTTTGCTAGCTTAGGTGTTATCTCTCCATCTTCTAGTTCTTGTGGTGTAGTGGCTTCATCCTTCATGATGCGCTCCTCAATTCTTGGCAGTTGGTTCTCCCTTCAGCGTCTTCTCTTGGTTCTCTTTGGCTGCTCATAAGTGATGTAGATGTTGAAGGTGTAGCGAAAGATCCAAAAGTTGACTTCTCCAGGTCCGATAAAGATGATAACATTGATGGTGTTCAAGAACGATCTTCTAAGAATGATGGATCATATTCTTCTTCTCGACTGGGACAACGTCTAGTGGTTTGTACTGATCAAAGTGATAGGTAGGAGATCAATATGTCTTGAAGCTGGTTTTCTCCTCAACCCTTTGATTGTGAAACACATCTAGACAACAGAATTGTCTCTCCCAGGCTGGCTTGTGATGTAGATGGATTCCCAACAACATGTTCATGTGTTTAACTTGTAGATCTTGCTATTGTTGTAGTGGTACCATCTTGTCTCCCAAGCTAGCTCTTGATTAGAAAAGAGGATAACTTTCCACTTCTTGTCTTGATGTCTTAGGCAATGATGGTTGCAGGCATAGGTTGTCTCATATGAGGTAAGTTGCATCCTGTTTGTCATCAGCGCCCAAGCAAGACTCAAAGCTAGGCTAGCACCATTTGTGATCTGAGAGTAGGTTTGTGTGTCTATGGTTTGAGTTTTGGATCTTCAATGTTCAGACCAAACCATGGATGAACAAAATCTCTCTCCTGTGTAATGTTAGTGGACATATACCCGAAGGATTGCAAGAATTTGAAGCATGGGTTATTATCCACAACTTATGTATTTTGCATCTATGCTAATATAAAGATGTTTTTAGGATTACTTTAGCGTAGACTAGTATTTCATGTGTTGGCTGTACTTTAACATGATTCAAGGCAAAAGATAACTTGCAGTAGAAGATAAAATAAATAAACTTTGATACTCACAGTTCTTTCATCCATGATGAATGAGCTGAGTCTTCATTGTGCAAAGTTGTTGAAGTTCATTGTACGCCTTGCTTCATCTCCAGTGTGAGTTCATCTCAGGACCTTCCCAAATTAATATTGAAAGTTTCCTACAGGGGTTAGTCTACCAAAATATCCAACATCCACTATAGCATACTATCGGCTCAAAAATCAACCTAGACACCATGTCTAATTTGATCTAGGAAGGCATTTTAACTTAATTGCTTAAACTAAAAGCCTATGAAAGCAAGATCACCACTCCTAAACTAGGCACCATGCTTAATTTAAGAGATGTATGAAAGTACTTCAAACCTAAACATATAATATAGCGAATGAGGATAGCATGAAAGTATTATAGAGATTTATTCAGATGGTGATGAAAGAGCATGATTAGTATATGAGCATATCTTAAAGGTAGGGACAACCAACATAGCAACACGACAAGAGATGCACTTAGAAAGTCCATTCCCCAAGCTTGGATTTTGCAAATCAAGATTGGATGAATGTAATTCAATGTTACATGGTGATTGGTTGGGCATACCTTGTGTTTGTTGTTCCTTCGTTCTTTTCTGCTCCAGACCTAGAAAGGTTAGTGACAAGAATACCCGAAGGAATAATTTCATAATTATATTCCTATGCTCATTACAGAAGGAAGTGCAGCGGAAAGGTAGGCGTAGCTAATAACCAGATGTTATGATAGGGTGTAAGGGTTCTACAGGTTATAGCTTGCGCTCATGGGGTAGTGATAGATAAGAGTGGAATTCAAAAACAACATTCAAAATAATGAACACAAAAATAATGAAAAGACTGGGACAAAAAAGGAAAAGATAAAAGTATAAAACAAGGTTAAACTAAGACTTAAGATGATCTACCATTCCCCGGCAACGGCGCTAGAAATGCTTGTTGGTATAAATTAACGCACACTCTACTTTATCCGCAAGCGCACAGATAAAATATACCGATGTAGCACTTCACCGGAGTAACCCAGTTTTAATATCGAACCCAAAGGAACAGATAGTGTTAAGTCTTAAAGTCTAACCCCTGAGTAGCTAACAAGGACGGAGAATCTAGAAGTATAAAGGGGATCATTAAGGTTATCTAATTCCAATTTAAGAGTGATATGTTTAAGAGTAGCTATGGAGAAATAATGATGGAAAGTAAATATGCAAAAATAGAAACTAATGTAGAAAAGAAAAATATGGATAACTACCGATTTTACCTTTTAGCGAGGGTTCAATGTTTTAAGTCCTCTGAACTGGACTTCTCACCATGTTCATTCCTGAGGTGCATCATTTGATCACAATATATAGACCTTGGTAACTACACCTCTTGATATGGTGTCACCCATGTTTGTCGTTTGCCGAGCAATTTAAAGTGAAGCATTAGTTGTGAAAGTTGGAAGCATCTTGTCCAGTGTGCATATTCTTGTAGATCCAGGACCTTCACTCTGTAGAATTTGGAAGTTGACAAACTACTCCATGTTTTGCTTAACGTGTGTCCTCTCATAAAGACAAGGTAGAGATCAAGTGCATGGGCTCTGTTGGTGGAAAAACACCAACAGAACCAAAAGTTTTGTTTATTCCTCTCTAACCTTTTAGCACATCGAACAAGATAAACTTGTGTTCTATTCAATCTTAACATGAGTGATAGGATCAAAAGATGAGCATGAAAGTAGCATCTAAAAGTATATAACAGATCAATTTGCTTGACCAAGGAAGGATAATTTATGCATAATGTGTCGATCTTTTCATGATTGTGATATATCATCTTCCAAAGGTTGAATGCACAACATTTTGCTCATTTGGTTAAGATAGTGAGATTCAAGAGAGTAAAGCTAGGAATAGAGAGTAAAGAACTGAACATGTTGAGTTGATTAGGTTCGACTAAGTGAGGTTATATCTCAAACATGTTTGCTCTTCAATTATACCAAGATCAAAAGAAAGATTTTAAAATAGTGATTACTCACCTTGAGATGTGTTGGTATAAATTAACGCACACTCTACTTTATCCGCAAGCGCACAGATAAAATCTACCGATGTAGCATTTCACCGGAGTAACCCAGTTTTAATATCGAACCCAAAGGAACGGATAGTGTTAATTCTTAAAGTCTAACCCCTGAGTAGCTACAAGGACGGAGAATCTAGAAGTATAAAGGGGATCATTAAGGCTATCTAATTCCAATTTAAGATTGATATGTTTATATTATTCTTAGTGGGGAAGTTGCCATAAAAGGTCACAAACAGAGTATGAGTCTTTTATGCAAATGTATAATCCTACCGAGCCTACACACGGGTAAGTGGACTATAGAAGAATCAACAGGGCTATAAGAGTCACCCTTGCAAACAACCACTACTACCGGCGTTATAGGAGGCATTTATGAGCTCTCAAGTCTAAGCACCACGCTTACACTATCCAACTACTCTAACTCTAGAGCAACTTAGAATTAAAGTACTCAAAAGAGAGTCATAAACCTTAAGAATAATAAGAACAATGGCTCAAACTTAAATATAGACGTTGATTACTGAAACAATCGCTGAAGCAAGTTGAAGATGAACTTGAATCCGCAGGTACAAGATGAAGAAGTTGATCCGACAGGCCGGAGCTCCTTCTTGATCTCTTCCTCTCTCTCTCTCTTCTAGTTCTAGTATAAGACTAGGTTCTAAACCTAAACTAGAGGGGTAACTAGTCTTCTACTTGAAAGCTGGATCTTGAAATCTTCTTCTAGGGTTTCTGAATGAGGCGTAGACTTTTCTGAAGAGAGTCTTGATCTTCCCTGGGGCCTGGGGGCCTGTTTATATAGCCCTGAGGGATCAACCGAGGCCGTTAGATCAAACTGACTTCACGTAGGGCTGAGATGGATCCTCAAATGCGGTGGAGGAAGCTTCCAGAAGACGGAGGCCATCGGGCCCAGGGGGTGACCGACCGGTCCTAGGGTGGGACCGGTCGGTCCCACCTGGCGGCCTCTCGGGGTGTCCCGCCTCGTGGTGTCCTCTAGGTCCTTCTGGAGCATTCCTGACGTGCCGGTTCCGTAACATTCCGTCGGTTTCCTTCTAGGAGAAGTAATCAGTGCTGGTTTTCGTGTTTAGTCCCTGTAGAATCACAATTCACCAAAACTCGTAGAATATTGTCAATTAAAACCCTAAACCTTTATTGGTGATTGAATTCATGCCCTTTTCATATTTATTTATCCTTTAATTTTGATAGATAACCAGTGTTAACAAGATGTTACCTTTATTATTGAAGAGTGATGATACCGAAACATCTTGTGGGAGTTTCTCTTGCCTTGCTGGTTGTGTTGATGAATGGCTTGTCTTCTCTTGCCTATCTCAAAGTGGACCAGTTGAGTCTTGTTCTCAACAGGTCCAGACGATGGAGACTTTGACAGCTATTCTCTTGATTTGTAGGCTCGGGTACTATCTCTCCATCTTCTAATTCTTGCAGTGCAGTGGCTACATCCTTCATAATGTCCCCCTCAATTCCTGGCAGTTGGTTCTTCCTTTGTCAGTTCAATCAACGTCTTCTCTTGGTTTTCCTCGGCTGCTAATAAGTGGTGTAGCAGCGAACCATTTGGTCAAAGATCCAGAAGTGGACTTCTCTAGGTCCGACATAGATGACAACATTGGTGGTGTTCAAGAATGATCTTCCAAGAATGAGTGGTGGATCATATTCTTCTTCTTGATTGGGGTAGCATCTAGTGGCTTGTACTGATCAAAGTGGTGAGTAGGAGATCAAAGTGTCTTGAAGCTGGATTTCTCCTTCCTCCCCTTGATCGCGAAGCAAATCTAGAAACCGGAATTGTGTCTCCCCTAAGCTGGCTTGTGAGGTAGATGAATGCCCAAATTTCTTCAACAACATGTTCATGTGTTGAATTTGTAGATCTTGTTGTTGAAGTCGTACCACCTCATCCCCCAAACTAGCTCTTGTATTGCAATGATTAGAAGTGAGGAGAACTTCCCATTGCTTGTTGTTGACAGTCCTTACAATCAATATTATACCATCAACTAATGCATAAAAAGATGATAAATAAGTAACAATGCATAGTTGTAGGGTTTGATTCTAACAAGTTCCACGAGTTGTGTAGTCCTCACTTGTTTTACAGGAGTATCAATATTTCACTACATAAAAGTATCTCAAGTGATGAATCAGACTATACCATTGCGAAGAGCTCGTCGAGACGATCGAAATGGACCTAGGGTTTGCTATGTTTGGAGTCCCGGTGAGAGAGTCCTCGATGGATACGACTTGGAAGCTTCTAGAACAACTTGGAGTAGCCACCAAGCAACATAATTCAGGGGTTAAACTGACAGATTCCAGCACTTCGGCGCTGATATCGGATGTGTAGCTAGAGCGACTATGTCTGAGGCTGACACTGACATATTTTGGTAGCATCGCTAGGAACCAACATACTCGGTGTATGTCGTTAAGGAATATCAACAGGCATTCCTAGCGCCGTTGCCGGGGATGATGGTCTATCCTAGTGATGACCATGGATGAAAACGGTACGGAAATATCCCGCACCGAACCACATCGTTTTCTATATTTTATCCGATCGAATCTGTATTTACGGACAAATTCGAATTCGGTTCGAAATTCGGAGCACTAAATTCGAAATCGGAACGAAAATGGTTTGGGGTTTTTTTGACCGAATTCTACTTTTCTACTTTTAATTCGGAATATCCCGAATTCGAAATTCGGTAATTCGAATTAGGACAACAGACAACTGCTTCTACGTGTATTCTACAACAATCATCTACTCTCTCATATTTATTCGAAATATTTTACTTTTGCGTGTTAAAAAAACTAGTATATTATTGTTTGCTCAAAAGAAAAAACTAATAAATTATTATTGCAATTGTTTTATAATAAAAAATTTCTAATATTGTTAATTTATATGTTTGTCTGTAATTACTGTTCACATCGTCTTCACTTGGATCTATTGGTTGCCAAAAATAATGATGATGAACTATAGATGCTATGCTAGCTGTTAGCGTTAATCGTCTGTTCTAAACTTATTATATGTACTTATTATTATATACAGTTTGAACTTGATTATACACTTAGTAGTTGTTACGTATATGCATTAGTTAATTTTCATGGGCTTATGGATTTGGTCCTACGAGTCGGTATTTCGTATTAAATTTTCGTATACCGACCGTGTTCGACATAATTTTGTTTAAATTAGTTCATTTTCGATATTCCGTAAGTTCGTGTTCGTGTTCGTTTTCGTGTTTAGCTTTATCATTTTCATTTTCATTATTACATTCAAATATAAAAGTAGAAAACAGTTAATGAGTTTTCCGATCGTTTTCAACCGTTTTCATCACTAGTGATGACACTAAGAGATGTCAATAAGTATTTCTGGCGTGATTGCCGAGGATAGATCTTAACCTATCCTTTGGTGGTTGTGCTAAGAAATGCCAACAAGCACCAGAGCGGCCAAAGAAGAAATATCCAATACCCAAATTGGTTTTCTCCTTTGAGCCAAAGAAAAAGACTGCCGACACGGCCATTTTTTTTGTTAGAAATTGCACTAAGCCGTACTACACGTACCCTTGACTTGGCTGAGCATGAGAAGTCAGCGGAAAAGCCTAAGGTAACTACCATAAGTATCAGGAAGCCAACAAATGACGATTACAAAAATTTCCCTAATAAATATGTGCCTGGAAGGCCTCTACTCAAGTGGGATACACTCAAGAAGATCCCAGCGGGTGTTAAAAGGCTGCATGACTGGTACATGAGAGCATCCTCTATTGGCATCGACACCATCAATGTGTGTATATCAGACAAACGACTATTATTACCTTCGAGGACATGTGGTTGATGATGAACCTCTAGAAACTCGATGTACAACTCGTAACGGTGTTTGCATTATAAGTATCACTCGTACTAACATATGCATGTATTATTATTAGTGAGTCTTGCACAATGCAATATGATCAGCAGGAGATGCGTTACGGTCCGGATGCTAAATCTAATGCCAATCAAAGGGTTGGGTATTTGAACCAATGAAAATATGTGAGGAACAACACACATTCAGAATCGGGGATGACCACGAACACTTACAGGGTTTAGAAGATGAAGAACGGGAGAAGAAAATAGTGGACATTAAGAAAGAGTTTGAAGTCAGATACGCCCTCTACCTAGGACACGCAATGCTTCAGTTTCAACACAGGGAATCCATAGTGGCCCCGTTCAACTTTGGGTAAGTGTGAGTTTGCATATATTAAATTAATTATTTTAATACACACATGCATCATAAATTTGATTCGTGTAGGGACCAGTGGATCTGCTTCATGATTTTTCCTAGGTCTGGAAAGGTGTTGGTATGTGACTTCGCAGGTTATCCGACTATAAGCTATGGAACATTCGTGAGGCACTTAGAACTATAAGTCGAGATTTTGCATGCATACTTTAATCGATAAGATGTTGAGAATAACATGGTGATTCTATTCGAGATTATAGGGCATATAGGTTTTACAAGATTAAAAGTGGAAGGGGTGAGTCATCAACGCTAGGGCAGCCATTGAAAATATATCATGACTGGCCGATACGTATGCTAATTTATGAATATATATCATACATGTACGATACATAGGACGACGTTCCAAGTAAATAACCACTTTCCCGTTATATAGTGCCACAGGCAACCACTCGGAGCGGTCCACTGTGGATTCTACTTGTACAAGTTCATGAGAGAGAACAGACGATACATCAAGAACCCTTCTAAGGTAATATAAGTAATAGTCATGTATGTAGTTCTGATATTAAATATCTAAATATATTATCAAGTGTAAATTATGATATTTATAAACCTCCTTTCCAGGAATTTGATCTAAAAAAGGCGAAGCACATGACCGAACGTGCTTTATACAATATAGTTGAGGACCTATGCTTATTCATCTTGAAAGAAGTCGTTCCATGCGATTGAAAATATCACGATGCTACCAGATATTAGTAGAATACAATTTAGTCGAGACAGTTATTAGAGAACTGGTGAAAACTTTGATGTATATAATGTGCGATGTAATACGTGTAACTTTATGTTTGTGAACACGAAACTTTGATGTATATAAATAAATGAAATAATTAAATAGCATGTTGATATAATTGAACATCGTCAAATAGAGTTTAGTAGTTTCAATATCACTATATATAGGGTATGGTTTAAATTTCAGAAAATGGCGAAAAACTTTCCAAAGATGGTTCATTAAAGAGAAACACCAGGCGGTACAATTAAGCTGACCGCTAGTGAAAATCTATTTCCACTGGTGGTTAAATTAAGTTAATCGTCAGTAGAAATCCATTTTCACTTGCGGTTCTCACGTGATGGCCTGTACCGTGCTTCCATTTCCTCTAGCCCCAGCGCTGTCGGTTTTGAAAAACGCCAATGAAAATGGTTTACCAACCACCTATACAGTGCTTCGGTTTTGAAAAACGCCAATGAAAATGGTTTACCAACCACCTATATAGTGCTTTTGTGTATCAGTAGCCGCGCCACGCATCTTGGCGGGGCAGCTGCCGCCACGTCAGCTCGCTCGGGGGGCCGGGCCAGGCCACGTGGTAGCTCTGTCGCGCCACCATACACGGCAGGACATTGAATGTTAGTTTTTTTAAAAAAAACGTGTAAAAAAAATTGTGCACGCGCGGCAACGCGGGCGCGGCAGGTAGGTTCGCCGCAGCCTTTCTGTGTCGCGTAAAACGAGTGGTCGGACTCTGAGAGGAGGCGAGAGGACGGCGTCCGTGCAAGTTCAACAGGTGGTAACACAGCTGCGCCTGTGGGACGGTTTGACTTTGACGGGTGTGCTGATGTGGGCATGCATGCCGATTTCATCGACCTCGTACGCGCCTCCTCCCTCCATGGCCAACGATGAACCGCAGGTCATCGTCGATGATCACCGTCCCTCCAAGAGCTGACTGAAGCTGAACCGGAGGAGGCCAGGAACAAACATAAAATAAATAGGGCAGTCGTCCAGCTGTCTGGCCACGACGCCACGCCAGCGAAGGACCTAGAATTTTATCGCAGAGTATGTCAAATAATTTAACAAAACCATCTTCAATTCAATAAAATCACGTGCATTAAATGACATGATAAGCCTTAAATTCAAATATTAAACTAAAAACTATGACAAATATATTTTAAATTAAATACATAGTTTAAAATATAACTATGAAACTAAAGGATGATGTCCATTATCTGTAATAAATTTCAAAGGAGACACGAAAATAGAATTTAAAACAGTGTTGTACATTGCTATAATGCCGAAGTCATATCATTTTCAACCCCATTTTCATTGGGTCTCATGGGACACAATAACATGGGATAAAAAATAAAGGACGGAATATATCAAATATAGTTATTAATATTGAGAGAGGATAATAAAACATCAAAAATTAAAAGTTACTCTCAAATGAGGTTTGATGGAGCCGGAAAATAAAACCAAAAGTGGAAAATGAAAAATAAAACAAAAAATGCAGCATCAGATATTTGAACATGTGATCTCTATGTCTAAGTCACAAAACAAAGACCTTACCATTATGCTAACACCATCTATACGTATCTATTTTTGCAACATTTACTATTTATAAAAAAGTATAATTTAATGTTGAATACAAGGTGGCCCATAGGATATGTGGTGGACCACCTAGCATACCACAGCCGCGCTGGATCGAGGCCGCCGCCGCCGCATGGAGTACGCCTCGATCTGTCTCCAATCCCTGATGCATCATCTATCATCGGGTGAGTCTGAGAGACACGGATCAGCGACACCACATATGGATATGGACATGTGGCGTCGTCTGCCTGCTGCCTGCATTGCCGCGATTCTGTTGAGCGGCGGCAATGCTCTCTACTGCCTTGTACGGAGTACGTAGTCCCTTTTACTACCGCCTGGCGTGCAGGAAAACCACCGTCCGACTGCACATTCTATTTTAGGAAACCAACCAACATGCTTGCCAAATAAGAAAATAAGCGGACATAGGAGAGCTCCGCACGCTTAACGAACATACGCACGGGCCAGGGAGAGTTCCGCGCGCCAAAACGAGTGCAACTTTCAAGCCAGGCCCATTAGTAGAAGTAGTATATTCATCAGCCCATTTTTTTTACCGTAGGCATTTTATAACTTTCACGTAGTAATAACAGCTATTCTCCACCAGTTTGGATTTACAAAATCTCATGCATCGTCTAAAAGACCACACAACTCAAGAAGATCAGGAAAATTATACATCCAACGGTAAGCAAGTGTTGAGACAAACTAAAACTAAAACTGCTACAGTAGCAAAGCTAAATTGCTTGTAATTATTGAAGAAAATGCTCTGGAAGGGTTAAAGCGTTTAGGCAAGCCCATTTATGAGAATTCACCTATAGGACCACGACCCGGCAAACAAGAGGGAAGCCGTTAGGATGCAAGATAGTGAATTTACTAGATTCTAGTTGAGAACCAAACAAAATCAATTTTTGACTAAAAAATCTGAAAGAAACAATTGACTAACAAAAATTGTGCATGTCATTATTGATTTTCTATATATATAATTAGAGAATATGTAGTGCAAAGGCTAAATAAATAGGTCAAATATGGCTACAAAAGCACTTTTCGATCTGTAGGAATGCTGCTATTTCTTTGTGATACATCAAAAATGAGGTGCTCAATATAATTGGTCAATGAAATATACTATTTTGCATATTTCATAATAATATATTGCCTATGAGAACAATATTATTGCCTAAGAATACTTTTTTACTGGTTGCCTTTAGCAATAGCCTTTGTAGGTCACATACAACATTAATTTGCAGGTTAATGTAACACCAATTTGTTGATGTATTTTGCCCTCTAGCCATTCCCTAAACTGCAACCAAATAAGAAAGTGATCTATTATCTAAACATACACAAACTATTAGTGTTAAAACCGCATCCTCTAATACCAAATCATGGATTGGCAACATTATCACTAGTACATCACAAGAGCACTAAAAATGCTAAAACTGGAACACAAAAATGCTAAACCAAAATGATTAAATTGCTTGTTGATTTAGCATAAGTTGGCTAACGAATGAATTTTGTTGGACCTAAGTTGTGATAATGGGGCATGACATTGGTGTGATGAAGAAAGTTAAATTGTTGTGATGACGAAAGGCCCCATGCTCAGCATCACATAGAACTTATGTGCATGTGCTGATCCTCGCCTTGGGTCTCTTCAACAGCAGAAAACATAGAGGGCAACTTTATTTAAAGGGCGCCCCTGGCCACCTCTAATTGCAATTCTTCCTCACTGGATTATACCATGTGAAATTCTAAAATATTTTAGCATAAAAAAAATCAACCAATGTGGTAGTAATAAGCATTGGTGCAAAAATAGGAAGAAAATAGATGGTGGTTTGAAGTTCTGTACACTAATATATCTACGAAAGAAAGTCAAGGCTCACTGAAGAAATTCATCACTGTAAAACGGGATAAGAAGAAAGAACACTTACTAAGCTATTGATTCTAGCCCAAGAGATTGGAAACATGACACCAAAAAGCAAATATCATATTCAAACTCAAACCAAGCTATTAGAAAAAATTTTAACACGTGTTAGTTAATTGATAGTGGCTACACCATATTGTCACGTCTCGTATTACTTCTTTAACTAAACTTACTTAAAAGATTAATAAAAACAATATCAGTACACATATAAGCAACTAGGCAAATAAATAATATTAGAGAAAAAATATGTTTCCCTATATTAGGCAATAATTGTGCTGATCGTTAGGCAATAATAGGTTCTAAAGTAGACAAAACAGTGTACTTGATTAAGCAATAATAATGGATATAAAAAATGGCAGCGGGAAACTCAGCCATGAACATATATGGTGGTGTTGGCGCGTCATAGGCATCAGTGCATTGATAAGATTTTGATGACGAGGAATACAGACCGGGGATGGAAGTCGTCACTCGCTCCCTTGACTAAGTTGCTCAGCCATGGCACTGTGTGGGCCCCTAGATCCGGACAGCGCGACACCGAGAGGAGTGCCATGCCAGCCAAATCCAGGCTCGTGGGGCAGCAGATGACGATGTGATGCAAAGGCTTCTTTGGCGGCATGACATGTGGCTTTTAGCCTCATACCGTGCATCCACCTGGCACAGCACCACGTCGGTAGCAGTGCTGCAGGCCACGAGACCCGATAAAGACGTGAAGCAGGGGGCTAAGCAAGGCCCTACAGGGGGGCACGATGGAGGGGCACCATCGTCTTGTAGAGGAGCAAGATGTAGTGGGGCCACCTAATGTACCTTGCACGACCCTTTAGGGGTTTGAAAAATGCACAATAGAATGTGTTTGCACCAGATTTTGGATCGAAAGAGTTTTTGATTTTGTGAACAACAAGCGGCTGATCTATTAAAGAAAATCGGCCAAAAATAGAAGAGAAGGCTTGTTCGGGTTGACACGGCCAAAAGATTCACATGAACCAGACCCGATGGTCTTAGAAGACGTGTCGGGCTCGGCCAAAGGAGTTCAAGTCCGGGTCGTATTTTATTTATATTATAATGTATCCTAGTCGTTTTAGAGTTTTAGAGTAGGAGTCTGTCGGGTTATAAATAGCTAGAAACCCAATTTTTGTAAACAATCAATCCATCAATACTTCGACCACCGGCCAAAACTCAAGGAGTAGGAGTAAGGTAAAACTCGGCGGAACCTTCAACGAGGCAGGGCTGCATCGGCTAGACCGACCTCCGGTTTGCTTGTAAGTTTCACAAATGGCTCATGTCATTATTAAATAAGGTTGTATTTGGCATCGACCAAACTCTTGTTTACTATGATATGGGTTAGTTATTGGTTTAAGTTCGTCTCTTGTACGACTGTCTTGACCTTGACTAGTTATCGGCTCTATTAGTCTTGGCAGTCTAATAGATTCATTAAGTTATCGATATTGTTCATACTTTTAATGCTTTGTTTTTCTTTCAACAATATCTTGCCCAATCAAGATTGACAAATTAGCTTAAGCCTAAAAGCTGTTTAGTTTCGGCTATACAAAGTCCTTTCACGTTCATATCAAGGGAAATAGCCGATATAAGCTCTTCATCGACTAATTTATCAATCTTGGTTGTTACATGCTGTGCGTTTGAGATATCTGTTCAAATTATGATTTATCTAAGAACAAGTAGATTTGGTTTGATATGCTTATTATGGTTGTATTTCCGAACCACACTGATATGCATATTAGAGTAAGTTTACTTAATCCTAGATCGAGTCATAGTTCTGACAGATAGATCTTGTTCGTGCTTCGTGGACCTTGTATCGGCTAAAATAGTCGATCCAGTTATACTTTCTTCATAATGCACACGTTTAAGTGGTTTAAAACTAGTAAATCTGTTAGTCGTATCGGACGTAATCTAATTTGGTCATTATCATGGCTACATGGAGACACCCCACTGTTAATGTTCAAGTTATTTTGTCGACCTATTTGTTATTATGGCTGTATGGAGACACCCCACTGTTAACAAATAGAATTGTCGATACGATTAGTCGATCTATTGGTTCTATGCTGTTTTGACGTGTACATAGATCTTTATATTCCTCATACGATAAGCTAATCGGCTTTTCTCTTTTCTAGTGTTTTTCTTTATATTCTTAATAGTCATTTTGCTTTAGATTATATCAATGTTTTAATCTTTTCTTGGGAGTTGACTTTGTTGTCAAAATCCTATGATAATGGCTATACCGGAGCCGCATAATTTGGAACTATCTGGCATCAAACCGGCGGTTCCACGATTTGATATCTTTTTCTTCTCCTTGTCAATTGTAGGTCAAATTGACTGGCACGCTCCGAGGTCGTTCTCACCAAGATTTGGCACTGTCATCTTTTGAAGGTCCAGGCGGTCAAGACCTTGCTTCTGCACGGCTTCTGAGGACCGTGGTCGAGTGTGTTGACGCATCGCCCAGTTTTTCGTGTCAACACATTCTTTTGGCACGCCCGGTGGGACCACAGTCATCTGATCTTGACGTTCAGCAACGATGAAGTATTGAACGTGACAATGGATGAGCTCCCAGAAGACATCCAACGCTTGATAGAGCAAACTGTTGAGCAGTATCGGAACATGTGCTTGTTGAGTTTCAGCGGGTCCAGGGATAAGAAAATTTTCCAGAAAACTCAACTTCCAAGGGTTATCTTAGAGGGTCAAGTTGATCCAATGATTCAAGTGCAGCACAATGCCATGCAGGAGATGATTGGCAAAGCAATGTCTGCTACCCTGCTTGCTCATAATGATACGTTCCTCAATAGCCTCTCAAATGCCATGAAAGAAGCTTTCAACTTAAGTAATGAGAAAAGAGGTCTGGCGTATACGGTTGGGAACAATCAAGGAGCTAGAACTTCTGGAGGTCAATAAATAACAAATGGCCCTGGTGGTAATGGGGGCATGATGCAACAACAAGTGCAACAGCCGAATA
This sequence comes from Coix lacryma-jobi var. lacryma-jobi, assembly GCA_009763385.1. Lineage (NCBI taxonomy): Eukaryota > Viridiplantae > Streptophyta > Magnoliopsida > Poales > Poaceae > Coix > Coix lacryma-jobi. Next base: position 89,179,493 of record CM019822.1, on the reverse strand, counting down.
TGAGTAACAACATCCACTCATCGGCTATAAAAAATAGCTCCATTTGGAAGGAGAATTACTAGGGATTTGAATGTGCCACTGTTGACGGTCCTTATAGTCAATATTATACCATCAACTATTGCATGAATTAACATGAAATGAACCATAAAGCATAATTGTAAGGTTTGCTTCTAACGAGTTCCACGAGTTTTGGTTATCTCCAATGTTTTGCAAGATATTAAATTTTTCACCGAATAAAACTATCTCAGATGATGAATTGGAGTACACCATTGCGTAGAGCTCGTCGCGCTGATCGAAATGAATATATTATTTGCTATATTTGGAGCACGGAGCAACAAGATATTATTTTCAAAAGGGATTTGCATATTTGGGCGACAAGGTGGGCCAGGCAGGGCCACTCGCGTAGCAACACGTGGCCACGAGACAACATACACGCGCGCACATACAAGGAGCAGGCGGGAGCGCGGTCAACTGCCCCCTCCACTCAGGCAGCGACACGTGGCCATGGGAAGTACTTACGTGCGTGCGCGGGCAGATGCTCGGGCGCGGGCGTGCGATTCGGCCGGACGCGTGGCGAGCGAGGAGTGGATCCCTGAGAAGGTTGCGCGGTCCAACTGACCAAAGGGCAGATGGGTCGCTCGGACCGGCCGGCCCAGCTGGCCGAGAAGGCCTTTTTCTTCCCAGAAACGCTGACAGCACTCGGTTCAACCGGTTCAGCTCCGGTTCGGGCCCTTAGAGGCTGGTTCTTGCCCGGTTTTCGACACGGATCTGATCTACAACTCCTTGGCGTTCAAGATATGCTCTCCACCGACCTAGATAGGTCAGTTTTCATCCAATGGTGGGCCAAATTTGGCATATGCATCCGATGGTGGGCGATAAATGTGACACGGATCAATGATGTGGCAATTCCTTGCCCCCTACTCCATCCAGGACTATATAAGAAGACCTAGGGACGCCCCCAAGAGCCATCTCCATCTTCATTATTCATCTCCACATCAGAAACTAGGTTTTCAATTAGAAGTAGAGGTCCCTCTAGATGAATCTCTTCTAGTTCATCTAGAATTAGATCTAGTTCTAGTTCTTCTAGTTCTAGTTCGTCTAGTTCTAGTTCTAGTTGTCTAGTTCATCTAGTTGTAATTAAAGATCGGATTAGAGAGAGGAGGAGGAGAGAGCTGAGGAGGAGCCGGATCTGTCGGATCTTTCTCGATATTGTAATGGTGCAGCATCTGGTTCATCTTCAAGTAATCTCCAGGTTCTTCATTTATCACTTCTAAGTATTTTATTTAATTTCAATTCTTTATTTATTTTATTTACTAGATCTTCGCTCGTATTGAGTGCTCTAGTTATTCATGGTAATTAGAGTAGTAATCATTAGTGTAGACGCGGTGTCTAGGCTAGTGTTTACCTGAGTTTGTGCCCAATCCTCCGGTTAGTTGTGGTAGCTACAGGGGTGACAGCTTTGTAGATTGTTATAATCCACCACGTTAGGGTTGGTGTTTCGTAGAGCTTTTTGGCAGCCTTCTCCCGATTACCCTTTTCGCAGTATTTTTCGAGAATCGAAAAGGTACTACTGCTCCGATGCTGCTCCGAAGTAAGTAAAGTATAGTAAGCCTTTGATTAGATAGACCTGCTTAGAAAACCCTAAAATCTCTCTCTAACCACATTACCATTCTTTTCTTGGACGTTCTTAATTCTTCTAGTACACTTCACGTTCCCCGTGGAAATTGATACCCTGGAATACTCTCGGGTGAAAGCTACATCGGTATCCGTGCGCTTGCGGATTTTTCTGTGTGCGTTTAAAATACCCAACAGCCACCTTATCAAGGAAATGTGGCACCTGGTGATATTCCTCCCGGTTATCATTATGTATCAGATTATTATACTTTGGATGCTCATGAAAATCCAGGGTATCAGAATAATGCTTTTGGGGGGCAAAACATCGGCTATCAGGGGCCGGTGAATCAGGTAGATCAGTTGATGAATCGAGTGACTGATATGGTTCAGAAACAATTTGGCTTAAAGCTGAAGAATACAATGACTACCTACAAGAAACCATATCCAGAATGGTATGATCAGGTCACCTTCCCTCCGAGATATAGAGTTCCTTACTTCACTAAGTTCACAGGAACAGGCACAGTGACAACCATGAAGCATATCCAGAATGGTATGATCAGGTCACCTTCCCTCCGAGATATAGAGTTCCTTACTTCACTAAGTTCACAGGAACAGGCACAGTGACAACCATGAAGCACATAACTCAGTTCCTGGTACAACTTGGGGAAATCAGTTATGAGCCGACACTCAAAGTCTGAATGTTCCCTCTATCTTTGTCTGGCTCAGCCTTCTCGTGGTTCTCGTCCTTGCCGCCGAATTCCATTCAAGGTTGGGAAGATTTGGAGAACAAGTTCCATCAGTACTTCCACTCTGGAGTCCTGGAAAAGGGGATTTCAGATTTAGTCGATGTAAGGCAAGGAAATAATGAATCTGGAAGCCAATATCTTCAAAGGTTCAGAGATATGAAAAAACAATGCTATACCTTAACATTGTCAGATTCAAAGGTAGTTAGCATTGCAATTTGAGGGCTAATACCAGCCATCAAGGAAAAGATTGGTTTTATTTGTACCAGTCTGGCTGATTTGGCCAAGAGAGTGGCAAGTGTCGATGCACAAAATGATACAATCAGGTCTTCAGGCCTAAGAAAACCATCAACGCAGAAAGTTCTTTCTTTTTGCAAGGAGAGGATGATGAAACAGGCGATGAAAGTGAAGATGAGGTGGCTGCTGTTGACTGGGCTTGGAGGAACAATGAATATATGCCTTGGGCAAAGGCTAAAAATAGATATAAAATACAGTTTTAACATCACAAAGGCCGATAAGATATTTGTTACTAGAGAAAGGTCAAATCAAATTGACTGGGAATCATAGTATTCCATCGCCTGAGGAGCTCAAAAATAAAAGGTACTGTAAATTCTACAATTCTGGTACTCATACTACTAATGATTGTAGAGTTTTCAGAGATATGATCCAGAGAGCCATTACTAAAGGGAGAATTGGCTTGGAGAAAGCCAAGGGTATGGGCATCAACGACCATCCCTTTCCAGTAAACATGGTAGCTCTTACACCTCGAAGTGAGATTAAGGTTCTGACTTCTGACAAAGTCAAAGCAGCTAGGACAGTGGATCCAAAGAAGCAATTAATAGTTGAAGAATATCAGGAGATGAAGGGAAAAGAGAAAACTAATCAGCATGATCGTCCTGAGACTTCAAAAGCTGGAGAAGCAAGAAGGCGTCCAACTGTCAGAATTCTATTGAATAAATGGCAACGTCAGAAAGAAAGATATCAAATGCATAGGCAGAGAGATGAGCAAGAGTACCAAGAGTGGCTTGAAGAGGAGGAGTACATAAGGTCTCGAGAAGAAGAGAGGCGTATCAGAGAGGAAGAAAAGAATCATTGGGATTGCCCTTTCTTCAGACACTGTTGGAACGAAGGATTGAAACTTCCTACTCTTCGAAACTGCCCAGAATGCAGTGAACAATATTGGGAGTATAAGCAGTCGAGAGACAACCACCGATCTGTGCATGAAATACTAAGGTTTGAAAGAACAGATCGGCGCATAAAAAATGAAAATGTACATGACCGGCTTGGGGTAAGGTTAGCCGATCAGGATCATACTTGGCAAGAGGGACAATGGTGTCCAAGTGGTTTGACCAGAAGCCAGAAACGTCGGGTTCAAAGGTTAAGGAATGATGAAATTCAAAAGAAGAGACCCAAAGTCTGGTAGGTGAAACAGATAGCCGATAAGAGGGAACCATCGGCTAATATATCCACTCTTTTCATGTTGCCTGCTGAATTCAGATCTACTGGTCAACAAGAGGAATCAGATGATGAAAAAGCAGTGGCTCAGTGGATCTATCAAGCAGAGAGAGCTACATTCCAAAAGCCTGAGAAACATTCCCACTTAAAGGCTTTATACTTGAAAGGATTTGTTGATGGGAGGCCTCTGAGCAGAATGTTGGTTGATGGAGGTGCAACTGTTAATTTAATGTCATATGCCACATTCAGAAAACTCGGAAAGACCGTAGAGGACCTAAGTCAAACCAACATGAGGTTGACAGACTTCGCTGGGAATGTATCAGCTACTAAGGGTGCTTTATGTGTTGAGTTAATAGTTGGCAGTAAGAGCTTACCTACCACCTTCTTTGTAGTCGATACAAAGGGTTCATACAGTGTGCTTTTGGGAAGAGATTGGATCCATGCTAATTTTTGTGTTCCATCTACCATGCATCAAAATGTGATACAGTGGATCGGAGACACCATAGAGGTGGTACCAGCCGATTCAACTATGAGTATTGCATATTCTGACCCTGATGATTGGAACTTTGACAATGTGGATTGCTTTTCTGGGAAGGTGCATGAAGGAGGTTTCATCAAGATGTTTGATGATGGCCAACAGCCAATCCAAGCAGTCAGCTTTAAAAAATGTATTTAATGGATTATTCAGTCAATGAGGACGAAGGCAAGATGGGTAAAGGTTTTACATCGGCCGATGAATTAGAAGCTGTTGATATTGGAAACGGTGATAAACCGAGACTGACTTATATTAGTGCTAAGTTAGATCCCAAGTTCAGACAAGAACTTATTGCTTTATTAAAAGAATATAAAGAATGTTTTGCTTGGGATTATTCTGAGATGTCTGGTCTTGATCGATCATTAGTTGAACATCGGTTACCCATCAAACATGGGAGTCGGCCTGTAAAACAAGCTCCAAGGAGGATCAGAGCAGAAGTTATGGTCGATGTGAAAATAGAAATCACTCGGCTTTATGAAGCTAATTTCATTCGGCAATGTAGATATGTCGAATGGATATCCAGTGTAGTCCCTGTATATAAGAAAAATGGAAAGATGAGAGTTTGCATTGATTTCTGGGATTTAAATAAAGCTACTCCGATGGATGGCTACCCAATGCCAGTGGCAGACATGTTGGTCGATGCGGCAGCTGGTCATAAGGTAACCATTTTTATGGATGGTAACGCTGGTTATAACCAAATTTTTATGGCAGAAGAAGACATACATAAAACTGCATTCAAGTGTCCTGGCGCCTTAGGCTTATATGAATGGGTAGTCATGACTTTTGGACTTAAAAATGCTGGTGCAACTTATCAAAGAGCGATGAATTATATCTTTCATGAGTTGATCGACAAAATTGTGGAAATCTATATTGATGATGTGGTTGTGAAATCTAAGGAGTAGCAGGAGCATCTTAAGGACCTCAGGGATACTCTAGAATGTGCAAGGAAGCATGGATTAAGGATGAATCCTCACAAATGCGCATTTGGAGTATCGGCTGGACAGTTTTTAGGTTTTATGGTACATGAAAAAGGGATTGAGGTCGGTCAAAAAAGTTATGATGCCATTGACAAAGCAGTACCGCCAACCACGAAAACTCAATTACAATCCTTGATCGGCAAGATCAATTTCATCAGAAGGTTTATATCAAATTTGTCAGCCAAGATTTTGTCGTTCTCAGTTCTGTTGAAATTGAAGGATGATCAAGAGTTTAAATGGGGTAGCGAACAACAAAAAGCATTTGAGGAGATCAAGGAATATATGAAATCTCCACCAATTTTAATTCCTCCTCAGAAGAACAAACCTTTTAAGTTGTACGTAGCGACTGATGATCATACAATTGGATCGGCCTTACTACAAGAATTTGAAGGAAAGGAAAGAGTAGTGTTTATCTCAGCAGAAGGCTATTAGATCCAGAAACAAGATGTTCTCCGGTCAAAAAGTTATGTTTGTGCTTATATTTTTCATGCACTAAGCTTCGACATTACTTGTTATCTTCTGAATGCATGGTGGTGTCAAGGTTTGATGTGATAAAACACATGTTGTCTATGCCTATTTTAAATGGAAGAATTGACAAGTGGATTCTTGCATTATCGAAATTTGATTTAAAGTATGAATCGTCTAAAGCAGTTAAAGGACAAGTGATAGCTGATTCTCATCATCATGGGCAAGAAATTAAAACTTTGGACTTTGCTCCTTGGGCTTTGTTCTTTGATGGATCTAACTGTAAGCAAGGTGGAGGTATTGGTGTTGCCCTTATTTCTCCATAGGGGGACAGTTTTGAATATGCTTTTCCTATTGATCCAACCTCTACTAACAATCAAGCTGAGTATGAAGCTCTTCTCAAAGGACTATCTTCTGTACGAGGTAAGGGTCGAGGCTGTTGAGATTTTTGGTGATTCTCAATTAGTAATTAATCAATTGTTCGGCCTATATAAATGCAAAGACGATGTTCTGAGGAAGCATTATGAAAAATATCTCGAGTTACTTGATTCTTTCTCTTCTGTTGTCATAAAGCATATTCCTAGGTGTCCGAATCAAGAAGCTAATCGACTGGCTCAAAGTGCTTCTGGATATCGGCAAATCGTTGAGATATTAGCCGATGAGCTTGCTGATGATAATGATTGGAGAATTGAAATTATTGAATATTTAAAAGATCCATCATAGCGGGTATCCAGGAAGTTGAGATATAAGGCTGCGAAATTTGTTATTCTTGATAACCAACTTTATCATAAAACAGTTGATGGTGTACTTCTTAAGTGTATCAATCAAGAGAAAGTCAAGGTTCTAATGGGAGAAATCCATGAGGGAGTTTGTGGTGCACATCAATCTGCTCATAAGATGAAATGGATGATCAGGAGAACAAGATATTTTGGCCAACCATGTTAGAAGATTGTTTTAAATATTATAAAGGGTGTCAAGAGTGCTAAAGGTTCGGTAATGTTCAAAAATCTCCAGCATCAGCTATGAATCCAATTACAAAGCCATGGCCATTTAGAGGATGGAGAATAGATCTGATTGGCCAAATATTTCCGTCATCTAGCAAGGGGCATAAATTTGTGTTAGTAGCAACTGATTACTTCACCAAGTGGGTTGAAGCTATTCCTTTGAAAGAAGCTTCATCGGCTACTGTGATTGAGTTTATCAAAGAACATATCATTTACAGGTTTGGTGTTCCTCAAACCATTACTATGAATCAAGGGAAAATATTTACATCAAAAGAGTTTGAGGATTTTGCTACCAACACGGGTTTTAAACTGATTAATTCATCTCCATATTACGCCCAAGCCAATGGACAAGCTGAGGCCTGTAACCAGATTTTGATCAAGATTATTAAGAAAAAGGTCAGAGAACATCCAAAGAAGTGGCATTCGATACTCAGCGAAATGTTATGGTCTTATAGAATGGCTTGTCATGGTGCAACTAAATATTCACCTTATGAGTTCGTTTATGGACACGAAGTTGTGTTACCTTGGGAAATTAATATAGGATCCAGGAGAGTGTCGCAGCAGAACAATTTAAAAGCCGGTGAGTATAAACATCTTATGATGGATAACCTTGATGATTTAAATTTTCATCGGTTAAAAGCTTTGGAAAATATCAAAGCTCAGAAACTAAGAGTCGCTAAATATTACGATTGGAAGGTCATAGAGAAGAAATTCAATGAAGGAGACTTGGTTTGGAAAGTCATCTTGCCAATTGGAACTAAGGATAACAAGTATGGCAAGTGGTCACCAAATTGGGAGGGATCTTATCGTATTACAAAGCGTGCTCCTGGCAATGCTTATTTCTATGAAACTTTAGAAGGAATCGAATACTTCAGAGTAGTCAATGGAAAATATTTTAAGAAGTATTATCCCAGTATTTGGGTGGATCTACTATGACTCATCAGATTAGTTGATAGCCGATATTACAATATCGCCTTCAGACTAGAAATATGGCCGATATGCAATATATCGACTTCAGCAGCAGAATAATAGTCAATGCAAAGGAGGCATCGCCTTTAGTACAAAAAACATAAAATTATGAAATTTGGAATTCAAAGACCTCGATGGGTCTGATCTTAGATGAGTCACATGGAAGCAGAAGATTTCATTATATTCACGGTAGATTTCTTACAAGGAGATTGATCCTACAAACTACTCAAAGACTTTATCTACTATGAATACAGAAGGGACGACGTCTGCTATCTCCTCGGCTTCTCCATCAACGCCATCGAAGTTCACCTCCATGGCGTGACTGATTTCCGGGGTGATCTCGAGGTCACTCAGGCCGCTGCCGGTATAGGCCTGGGAAATTCCAAGTGTCATGGCGGCACCGTGGCGGACACCATGGAGGGCAACTTCATGCACCCTTGTGGGGATGTTGTTCACCCTCTCGATGATGTTGTTACCAGCGACGTTCACGGAGGCGGCAGCTTCGTTCCCTGCGTCTTGGAGGGCTTCCAGGCGCACGGTCAGATCTAAAGGATCGACAGAATGATAAGCATCAAAGAACGCACTAAAAATTGAGGGTAAGAGCTTTTGTAAAAAGGAGTTCTTCACGAAAGGAAGAGTTACCGGTGACGTGTGCGTCAGATTCAGCACGTTGTTGAGCTGCCTGAGAGGCTTTCGCCTCTGCTTCTTCTAGCGCCTTCTAGAGCTGGACGATGTAGTCTTCGAGCAAACAATTTCTGATGGTGGCCTCAGAATGGAGGTTCTGCATTTCCGTCATTTAACGGTAATGTCGGGCAGCCGTCGACTCTGAACTCCCGGAGGAGAGAGTTTCTGATACTGACTCCATTCCTGGAAGAGGCCCCAGAGCAGCGGCAGCATTGGAGGGCCCGTATCGGTCCTAGTTGAAAAGTAAGAAAATTAGATCGGATTCGGAAAGTCGATGAGAAAGTATCAAGATTGACTAAGATATAGAAGACCCACCTAGCACGGCGCTGAGGAGGACGGTAGGAGTTCACCTCTTCCTCTGCAGGACGCTTGCCATGGTTAGGATTCGCCATTGGAAGGGAAGGAGAAAGGAGGGGTTTTCTTGAGTGAAGAAAGGAGAGTTTTCCTTGGAAATGGTGAATAGGCGATGGTTACACTCCGAGTACGGTGAAAGATGAAGGCAGGGTTGGAATTTATATTAGAAAAATAAGTCTTCGAAGACGAAAAGACGTCAATTCGTACTATGCGCACAGAGTAATCGAGTAAGATGTTAAATCATGGTATGGTTCCTAAGAAGAAGTGGTTGTTTCACATTGATCATCAAGATACCGATTGATGGGGAATCTACAAGCTACGATTGTTTAATTGAGGTGCCAAAAGATATTAAGGGAAGGAAGAAAAGGACTCAAATTTTGGAATAAAATAAATTTCATCCCAAAATTGGGGGGCATGTGTTTGCACCAGATTTTGGATCGAAAGAGTTTTCTATTTTGTGAACAACAAGCGGCTGATCTATTAAAGAAAATCGGCCAAAAATAGAAGAGAAGGCTTGTTCGGGTTGACACGGCCAAAAGATTCACATGAACCAGACCCGATGGGCTTAGAAGACGTGTCAGGCTCGGCCAAAGGAGTTCAAGTCTGGGTCGTCTTTTATTTATATTATAATGTATCCTAGTCGTTTTAGAATAGGAGTCTGTCGGGTTATAAATAGCTAGAAACCCGATTTTTGTAAACAATCAATCAATCAACACTTCGGCCAACGGCCAAAACCCTAGGAGTAGGAGTAAGGTAGAACTCAAAGGAACCTTCAACCAGGCAGGGCTGCATCGGCTAGACCGACCTCCGGTTTGCTTGTAAGTTTCACCAATGGCTCATGTCATTGTTCAATAAGGTTGTATTTGGCATCGACCAAACTCTTGTTTACTATGATATGAGTTAGTTACCGGTTTAAGTTCGTGTCTTGTAAGACTATCTTGACCTTGATCAATCTCTTACTTTAGTCGATCTTGACTAGTTATCGGCTCTATTAGTCTTGACAGTCTAATAGATTCATTAAGTTATTGATATTGTTCATACTTTTAATGCTTTGTTTTTCTTTCAACAATATTTTACCCAATCAAGATTGACAAATTAGCTTAAGCCTAAAAGCTGTTTAGTTTTGGCTATACAAAGTCCTTTCACGTTCATATCAAGGGAAATAGCCGATCTAAGCTCTTCATCGACTAATTTATCAATCTTGGTTGTTACATGCTGTGCGTTCGAGATATCTGTTCAAATTATGATTTATCTACAAACAAGTAGATTTGGTTTGATATGCTTATTATGGTTGTATTTCTGAACCCCACTGATATGCATATTAGAGTAAGTTTACTTGATCCTAGATCGAGTCATAGTTCTGACAGATAGATCTTGTTCGTGCTTCATGGACCCTGTATCGGCTAAAATAGCCGATCCAGTTATACTTTCCTCATAATGCACACGTTTAAGTGGTTTAAAACTAGTAAATTCGTTAGTCGTATCGGACGTAATCTAATTTGGTCATTATCATGGCTGCATGGAGACACCCCACTGTTAATGTTCAAGTTATTTTATCGACCTATTTGTTATTATGATTGTATGGAGACACCCCACTGTTAACAAATATAATTGCCGATACGATTAGCCGATTTATTGGTTCTACGTTGTTTTGACGTGTACATAGATCTTTATATTCCTCATACGATAAGCTAATCGGCTTTTCTGTTTTCTAGTGTTTTTCTTTATATTCTTAATAGCCGTTTTGCTTCAGATTATATTAATGTTTTAATCTTTTCTTGGGAGTTGACTTTGTAGTCAAAATCCTATGATAATGGCTATATCAGAGCCGCATAATTTGGAACTGTCTGGCATCAAACTGGCAGATTCCACGATTTGATATCTTTTTCTTCTCCTTGTCAATTGTAGGTCAAATTGACTGGCACGCTCCGAGGTCGTTCTCACCAAGATTTGGTACTGCCATCTTTTGAAGGCCCAAGAGGTCAAGACTTTGCTTCTGCACGGCTTCTGAGGACCGTAGTCGAGTGTGTTGACGCCTCGCCCAGTTTTTCGTGTCAACAGAATGATTTCATCTGCTAGATAACATATTCTAAGTTGTAAGGTAATGTAATTTAAAATGTTAAAGCTAACTATTTTTCCAATGCAACATTGTACAAATTTATTGCCTAATGGTGGAATTGTACTTTGAAGCTCTACTTGATGTTAGGTACTTGTTAGAATATGGTCTCAAAAAATTGCTAAATCTGTATTATGCAGAATTGTATTATTCACCTGATCCAGTGTAGTTTTATTCCTAATGCAGAAATGCTATTTTTTCTTACGCGGAATAGTAATTTTCTCCAATGTAGAACCATATTATTGCATAAATGAATAAATCAATGTCATTGCCTAATGCATAAATGTGTTTTTTTAACCTGACACGGAAACGTAATTTTGCCTAATTGCCTAATGTGTACCAATATTATTTGACGGTTAACGGGCGTAGAAAGGAGAAGAGGCTACCGGTGTTCCGATAATAATTAAACGACCTATATTTGTTTTCAGAGGGGCACACAGTATATAGTTAGTGAGCCATATACATCATACATGCATGTGATCAGCTACACACTACACCTTGCATCTATCTGTTATCTAGTGGTAACAGTTTGAGACGACGGTGACGACGATGTCTAAAATAAAAAAAGTAACTGTCATGCAAGATATATACCGGCCGGCTAGCACTTTTCTGTTTTGCACGCACACGTCCACGCGTGAATGAGTGATTTGATGTCACCACGTGTAAAAATAATCTAGCTGACAGAATAAGCAGGATGTTTACGTACATTTTAAACACGGGCGAGCGATACTCTAAAAAGAAAGGGATAGTACTCTTGTTGCCGCAGTCGTTGCAAGCATTTTACACTAGCCAATGTTAAGGGGATATTTTTGTAAGCACAACGCACAAGCTGCACATGAAAATAATAGTACTTACAACAAAAAAGGGGTGACACTAGTGAGACAAATGTGCTTTGCTCACAGCTTAGGGAAATAACGAGCAATTAGCTGAAAACGGTATAAGCTCATATTCTAGGAACAGCGGAAACAAGTAGAAATTTAAATGGCTCACATGCCAGGAGAGGAGAATAATGTAGGTAAATCGCATGGGTTTGATTCCTAACTTAATTTGACATACACAAGATGCTAGTTGCACCAAAAAACACATGCTAATCAATTGCGAAAATAAAACTCAAAATTGAGAGTCACCTCTATATGATTGTATGCAAAATTTCCTCCAAGCTCGTCGTCATCTAATCATTGATTTGAACTTCTCTCACCACATAAAATTCCAAAATCACAAGGCGAATATCAATTGATTCGCTTAAGTGGGAAGGGAACGTGAAATGAGTATCCATAAACCTGAAACGAGTACTCACCTTGCTCTGCATCGCTCCTCCTCTACCTCCTGATTTGTGCCTCCCTACACACTGAGCAAAAATCAGTCGGATTGAAAGAGCACAGGGCCTGCAAAAAATTTCCCAAAATATACAAATCGAGTACTCAACTTCGTCAAGCTTCAAATATCCACTAGAAATCCTTGGAAAAAACACACGAAATAAGCCAAGTCGCATAGTGCAGTGAGGATGCTCCGCCGTTCCCCGATCTAGATGAGTGTACGAGAGGGAGAGGAAGAGAACGAGTGTTGAAGAGAGAATGTGGAGACGAGATTTGTGTCATGAGTGGGGCCCACCTTATGGATGGAAAGCTTAAGTTGAACGCAACCGCATGGAAGGATAAGATCAAGCGATCAACGGTAGATTGGATGCGCAGGCGAAGTCGTCAGAGCGTGCGCGACCATAAAGAAGTATTTGGGTTAATTAATTTATCTCACATGTGTTCTTCCTGCTGAGTTTTTTAAATTTCCATCGTTTAGAGACGATTAACTCTAATACAGTGGTCTATAATTTCCTGCTCGCTAACTAGACGATGAGTCGAAGCCTCGCAGCAGAGTGTGTTGTTGACATCAGAGACTACCAGCACAAACAGCATGGAAATATTGTGCAACCCTGCATTGTACACGTCTTGTTGCAGTAGAAGAGAGACACTAGTCAGTACATGGCTCTCTTTCCTCCCAGACCGAGCGTAAGCAAGGAGTACTTCATTCTCTTGTTGGTCAGGGTGGGCATATTTTACCCGAAAACCGTAAACCGAACCGAACCGAACCGCAACCGAAGCGAAATGTCGGTTTTCCGATGTTTCGGTTCGGCTTCGGTTTTTGTATCTGGGAACTTCGGTCAACGGTTTCGGCCTCGGCTTTTACGTCGACCGGAACCGTAGCACCGAGAAACCGAAATCGCAAAATAAACGTCCAGGCATCCAGCAGGCCAGTACAGGACACCCCTTCCACGTATCCCAGCCCAACCCATGGCCCAGTTAAGTGCATGGCTGCATGCGTCCCTCCACCAGCCCACTCTCACTTGGTCCCTAAGAAGAAACTCGTCCTCTACCAGCCCACTCTCACCAGCCCAGTTAAGTGCAGGGCGAGCGTACAGCAGCGGCGAGCGGCTCTGGTGCGTGTGCGGCAGCTGTGAGTACGGTTAGTACGGTTTAAACCGAAAAACCGATATAGAAAACCGCACCGGATTCGTCGGTTTCCAATTTTTCCATCAACCGATCGGTTGTGAATTCTTGAAAACCGAAATTTTGTGAAACCGAACCAACCGAACCGAAATATCGGTTTAAACCGATTGCCCAGTTTGACTTGTTGGACGGTGGCCACCACACCAGCAGCACGGTGCAGAAAGAGTCGTTGTCGTTGCAAGAAACGCGACCACTTTTCTACAACTTGTTCTCGCGAGAGATCATGTGGGGTCCCAGAACTCCTATCTAGCGCCAGCTGTCCGGCCAGCCGCGCACCTGCCTTCGGGTCCAGGGCCATCCAGCCCCTGCTTTGATGGCTGCCGCTGCCGCTGTCCAAGGGCTAGCGACACGCACGTCACGCAGCAAACGCCACGGCATGCCAACACACACGAGGGAGCGACAGCGTCGCCTAGCCTCTCGTGGTCTCGCCTGCATCGATCAACCGCGTGTGTTTCTTGTCAAAAAAAAAAAAAACCGCGTGTGTAATCCTGCCACACTTGTGTGTAAGTGTAATTTAATTTGCAGGATGGGTAGAGTGCTTTGCATCCCAAGTGGAAAAGTGGGATGCCAGTATACAGTAGTTAGCTAATCCACATACGTTACGTATGCGTTCCAATGGCCACGTGTGCGGTTTATCTTCACCCATTTCATGTAAACATACAAGAACATGACACATGCATGGTAACTTCTCACGGTATCAGTACGAGGGTCACACAACTCTTGTGGGAGGATTCTCAGGGCGCAAACAAAGCCACGTACAATGTGTGAATGCTTGCCGTCCTACTGTCCCTGTCCGCCGCCAAATTATCCACGCCGACGACGTACAAATGCAATGCGCTCAAAGTTTTCCTCTTATATACAGCACATCCACAGTGTTTACACACCCACCCACCCTCTAAATACTTGTATGTATTGATTTCCTTGCAAGAAAAAAAAATCATCTTAGGCCAGTCTTAATAGAGTTTTATGGGAATTTCATGCATATTAAATAGGGTACCACATCAGTGTTTTGCATGAAACTAAGAAGTGAGAGAAGGAAAACGTTTTATCCTCGTGAAAACATTTGAGCGTTGTTTCCAAAACGGTGAAATCTTAGTGAAATCTTCATTGAGAGCGTCATTGCATTTCATCTCATGTAACACGCGCGGCTCCAGAGAGAACAAGAAGAGAGAAAGAGGCATCATGGGACCACGAAGACATATAAAACTGTACTCCCTTCATATAGAAAATAGATGTCATTTAAGACAGCGACACAATTTTCAAAGGATAACTTTGACTACTTATTTTTTAAAAAATATTTTGTTGTAAGTGATATATGTATATTTTTATGAAAGTATTTTTCAAGACAAATTTATTTATATGATTTTTACATCTCTAAACTCCAATTTAAAAGTTATTCATTAATTATATTCCCAATGTTTGACTCAAACCTTGTCCAAAATGATATCTATTAGTATATTGAAACTGTATATTGAGAGAGGGGTTTATTTTATCTGTGATTTCATTTATCTTAGAAACCCGAAGATAAAACTATACATTGAAACTGACTTTAGAGTGTACTGTAACTTATAACGATACTAAAAGTCACGGACATAGATTATGATTAGGACGATGAGAACCAGCTAATTATAAGCCGCACATAATGTGTGACACTTTATATATATTTGAAGCTATACTCATCATTGATCTGGAAATCTCATTTACCTAGAGGCACCTGGTGCATTGTGATATTAAAAAGGAGTTTCCGTTCTCTTTTTTCACGGGAAAGGCGGGTCTCTCTCGTACACAGAGCATCTTCAACGGTTTTGCAAATAGCGTTTGCATTCTTGTTTTTTAAAAAGGTCTAAAAATCTTCTATCCAACGGTTTGGCAAATGAGTTTGATATTTTTAGCAACTTGACAAATACCGGGTGATATTTGGCATATATGCCAAGCTGCGTTTCGCTTGGCAATCGCCCTCACGTGCTACTCCCGCGGGATATTTCCCTCTCGCGCGCACAATTTTTTAGTTTTGTCAAGTCTAAATACAAAACCGTTGGAGATTGACTCTTTTTATCTTTGTCATATTAATTTGAGAGTTAGCAAATACCAAATTTTGCCAAAAATGCAAAACCGTTGGAATTACCGGCACATATCTCTTTGCAAAATAAGGATTTAAGGTGTGTGCGCCTAGTGACCTAGAACATGGCAACATACTCCCTCCGCATCAGAATAGATGTCATTTTGGACAATATTTGAATCAAACATTGAGAATATAAATCATGAATAACTTTTAAATTATTAAGTTTAGAGATGTAAAGAACATATAAATAATTTTTTCTTGAAAAGTACTTTCATAAAAATATATACATATACCACTTTACAACAAATATTTTTAAAAAACATTGAGAATATAAATCATGAATAACTTTTAAATTATTAAGTTTAGAGATGTAAAAAATATATAAATAAATTTGTCTTGAAAATTACTTTCATAAAAATATATACATATACCACTTTATAACAAATATTTTTAAAAAAACAAGTGGTCAAAGTTACACTTTGGAGACCGTGTCGTTGTCCTAAACGACATCTAAAAGCGATACGGAGGGAATAGTATCTTTATAATAATTTTTTAATATACCTTTGTGCACTTATTAAAATACAAAAGGAATATAATTTTTCTTTTCATTTTTGCAAGAGAAGCCTCAGAGACATATTCCAATGGAAACCTAAATCCTCTTAAAATTCATGACTTTTACCAGAGTAAGAAATCCATGAGGATATTATTTGAATAATCATTTAGTTATTTATGAAGAGCTTTCCTTCCCTGCGTGTATCTTCCCCTTCTTCCAAATTAGCCCTGAAGGCCTAAACAAAATGGAGACTTGTAGTTACTTGCACATGTAACATGAAGTTGTTGTGTCTTCACGTCATCATTCTAAAATACACTTTGTGCAGTGTGAAATATAGGAGTATGTTATTTTTCCTTTCCTTTTAGCTGGAAAGATAGGTCTCTCTCATGCTCAGGGACATATCTCTCCGCAAAACCAGAAAACCGTTTATGTTGCTTGCACCCAAAACATCCAGTTACAATGTCTTCTTATTGTTCTTACATCTCCAAGAGTACCCTAAACCTCCTCCTAATCTTTGTTTTTTAGTAAGATTGTAAAAAACTCCTCTCCAACAACTCCCTATACGTACTCCTAAAATTTTAGCACTTGGAAAAAAAACCCTCCAATCCACGTAAAGTTACGCGTCGTAAAAATCGCGCGTATCGAACTTCCTCCCGCGGTTTCACTCTTGGTGCAGTATTTTGGATATATGTTGCTACCTGCCTGCTTGTCTAAGTATTGCTGCATGCCGATGACTGGCGACAGCGACATATGCAACATATTACATATATACCTACGACCGCATGACTTCTCTGAAAAATGACCGCAAAAGAGAAAAACTGGTCTTCATTTTTTCCCCTAATAACTTTTTAGGAGTTGGAAAACATGGAGTTTTTAGGAGTAAAATTTAGGATACTCTTGGAGATGCTCGAACGATCATGAAATATAAAAGGTGTATGATTTTTCCTTTCTATTTTCCTTTTTGCGAGAAAGGCATGGATCTCTTACACTCAGGCATATATCCGGAAGACCGGAACCAAAATATAAATCCCTTTTACATGTTATTACACATATTTTGAGCACCATAGGTTTCCCTCTGTTTGGAAAGGCAGCTTCTCTCGCGCATGCTCAACAAACACATATCCTTTTACAAAATAGAACGACGATCATTTATGTTATTTGCACATTGAGCATCATGGAGCTGTAGTGTTTCCATATATTCTTTTTACATACACCTGTGAGCCGTGGAAAATACAAACACGAAAGGATATGGTTTCTATTTCTTTTGTTTTTGTGAGAGATGTGAAAAAATAGTTACACGACCAAGGTTTTTTTAAAAAAATAGCATGAAATTTTAGTATTGTTTCAAAAAAAAAATATTTATAGTCTCAACAAATATAATTTAGAGGACAAGATCTATTTGAAAGAGAAGCATGGACCTACACATATAGAGAATGAGAAAACATAGGAATGAAATAAAACTCTGGAATACGAAGGGATTTAAACTCGATGAGTCAATGAATGATATATAGCATAACAATTAAGGTCTTGTTTAGTTGCTCAAATTTTACAAAATTATTTTGTAAAATTTACTGTAGCATTTGTAAATCAAAGGCTATGAGGACTACATGTGATCTAAATATAAAACTAATTACATGAGTGGACGGGAAATCACGAGATCTATCTATTAAACCTAATTAACCCGTCATTGAGACTACTTACTGTAGCACAACATTATCTAATCATGACCTAATTAGGCTCATTAAAAAAGTCTCGCGATTTTACTAGGGGTTGTGGAATGAGTTTTATCATTAATTCACGTTTAATAATCCAAATTAGTATTCCAACATTTACCGTAAAACACAAAATTATTTTGTGTTGTATCTAAACAAAGCCTAACGTAAATGGCCAATGCTATGTAGATGCATGAAATAGTATACTAGAGTGTAAAGGAATCTTCTCCACTTCACTCGTGTCTGACCATAATAAGACCAATCTCAATGGTGAGTTTTATTTTATTATTTTCAAGACTGTCATGTTATACGAAATACAATGAAACTTGAATGAAACTCTCCATTGAGAGTGAGAGTTTCATTCTAAAGTCTCATAAACATTAAATTTCATGACTCATAGAGAGTTTGTATTCGTGCCAAGAGAGTTTCATCTCATTTCGTCTCTCTGTTCTTAAATATAATGTCATGTCATCAAAAATGGTTATGTGGCAGGAAATTCAAATGAAACCCCATTAAGATTGGTCTAATGTGCTCACAATCAGCCTCCTCACCTTCTGTGAAAACAATGCAAGTCAACATCATTCTGTCCAGCGTGAATGCTAAGATTGTGCTCTTCATCGTTTAAAGAAAAGCTCAACATATATTTTAATATTGAAACTCTGCATCTCACACCTGGCTTCCACAGAAAATAAAGCGTAAATGCGAGTCCAAAATCAATAATAAAAGCACCCATGTAATGTAACGTAATTATTTTAGCATATGTATCTTCTACAGTGTAAGTATTATTGGTATAGTTTTGTTGCCTCCGTTGCCAAATAAATTAATTTTAAATTTACTATAAGTCTAATAACTATTTTAAATTTAATTAATTTATAGGAAATATTAATATTTA
The DNA here is from genome assembly GCA_009763385.1 of Coix lacryma-jobi var. lacryma-jobi. NCBI lineage: Eukaryota > Viridiplantae > Streptophyta > Magnoliopsida > Poales > Poaceae > Coix > Coix lacryma-jobi. The sequence goes on along the minus strand of CM019822.1, from coordinate 89,160,857 downwards.
TAACATTAAATTAGTATCAGATGCATCATGATATATATATTTGTATAATATATTTATCTAGTGTCTTAGATGATGTTACTATTTCCTATAAAATGAATTAAATTTAGAATAGTTTGAATTTAAGAAAAAATAATTTATTGTGGCACAGAAATAGATTGACTATTTAGAAGCATATAATATAGATTTGTAATTAATTAATAATAAAGAAATAAAACTGGTCCAGCAGTGGCGAACACGTCGGCCCAAACGCGGTGGCCCCGCCGTTCGAAATCAAATCAATCACGGGGCTAAACGTGCCAGCGCGGGTCCCACCCTCGCATAAACCTGTTCCTTCCTCTGTAACCCACCACCGCCACCCATCCGCATCCGCCAGCCCTCCCGACTCCCATTAACCCTCCCCCTCTCCTCCTCCACCGCCACCGCTTCATCCCCTTCTTCTCCACCTCCTACGACTACGAGGCGGCCGCCGTCTCCATGCCAGCCGGCGCCAGGCCCGACCGCAACCGCGACGCCTCAGCGCTAGCAGCGTCCAATACCGTTGGCTAGCGGAGAGGTGGGGGGATGGCGAAGCCGACGCCGGTGGCCTCGGCAGAGGAGGCGGCGGCGATGCGGCGCCGGCTGAGGCGCCTGGTGGCCGCGGTGGCGGCCGGGAGCGCCGACGCCGAGGCCTTCGACGAGGCGGCCGAGGCGCTCGCCAAGCTCAGGGACGCCGAGCTCGGCCCCCGCAAGGACAGGGCAGGCGACGGCGACGGCGACGGCCGGGAGAACAAGCGCAGCACGGAGGCCGCGGTGCCGGAGCACTTCCTTTGCCCCATCTCCTCGGAGATCATGAGGGATCCCGTCGTCCTCGCCTCCGGTCAGGTACTTACCACCTCGCCTTCCCTTCCCCGTCATAGATTGGATGCCCTCCTTTCGGTCGGTGAGTTTTATTTTACCAACGTTAATTGCCGTTTGTAAGTAAGCTGAATTTTAATACGTTTTTTTTAATAAAAAATTGAAGTGCGATTTTATTATTTCCTACTACTAGTAGTACTATAAGTGAAGTGATCGACGGCGACCTTCCTTTTCCCGGCTCAAGTGCTTTCCTCTCGTGTCCTCATCCTTCTCTGTGCTAGCGCTGCAGCGACGTCTGAACCTCCACACACAGCTAAATTTAATTTTGTGGTGTGCCAGAAGCTTCTGATGATACCGCCACTTGTCCCCTTCCTGCTTCCGACAGTTTTGTTTGTGGCCCCTTTATTTCTGTCTAGATTTTTATTTTTTTTCATCTGCTACTTTTTGCTCGTGATTCGCCACTCCCCCGTGATGTGATTGCGGCTGCTGAGCAGCGTTTTCAAAAAATTCAGTCTGCTAGTTTTTTTTTTCCTTTTGTTACCTCAGTGTTTTTTTTTTCTTTTTTGTCGTTTGATTATTCTAAGGACGCGAGGATTACAGCTTTCTCTTTCGGTGATACTGTTGCTTTAGCATGGGCTAAAATAGACTGTTCTTACTGGGCGACAGAGTATTCAAATTTTCTGTGCTGTTCTTAATTGTTTAACCTCTTGCTAGCTCTTCTAAAATTACGATTTCTGTTTGGAATAAGGCCTTGTTCAGTTCGCGAAATATTTGGCGCAAAGTTACTGTAGTACTTTCGTTGTTATTTGACAAACTTTGTGTAAACATGACCTAAGTAGACTCAAAAGATTCGTCTCGACATGAGTTTACTAAAAGTACAATTAGTTATTTTTTTACCTACATTTAATGCTTCATGTATGCGTCTAAAACGGGTACTGCGCAAAATATTTTGGGACATTTCGCGAACTGAACGTGGCCTAAATGTTCCATCCCTGTTGCTGGAACCGTCGCTGTACCATTCTCTTGTACTTTCTCCATGGCAAGTATTCTTCCTCTTTGCTACGCAACCGCGTGCGCTTCTGCTCTATTTCCAGAGATGACGTTGCTTACTGCAGCATGAGACGCAGATTTTATGGCTTGGATTTGGAACGAGGATTTATTATACGTGATTTCAGATGGGTGCTGTCACTCTGACCGTCTTACGCCCCCCCATGTTGGACAGTGCATGTGACTCAAGCTATTGCCATGTTCACTTGCCGTTCCCCAGTTCTTCGCATTCACAATGAAAATAAGCTTTTATGGCCTTGGGATTTTGTTTGCATCATTCTCTCGATGTGATGTGAGCACTGTGTCAACTGAACGAACCTTTTAGTTAGTATGGTCCACTATGTTGATGCCGTGGTACTCGTCCTTGTTTGCCGAGCCACTTTCATTCCCAGCACAAATTTGTACCTTGATTCTTTCCGGTTGGTTCTTGGTTCTTGTTTCAATTGCTTCACCTCTTTGCTGGTTTCCTTTGATTCTTGTTTCAATTGCTTCATCCCGCCCAAGTGAAAGTGTTGCATCTTTGTGAGCTAAAGCCATAAATTAAAGTAGAGCATCTCCAATAGTTTGCCAAATTTTACTTGGCAAATCTTGTGTTTTGCCAATTCCTAAAAAGATATGCTAAGTAAAAAAAGAGCTCATCTCCAATAGTTTTCTATAATTCACTTGCCAAACGCAGATCTAACTTACATCAGGAACCCTGAAACAGAAACAAAATCATGTTTATGCCCTTCCACCTCTTGAAAACTTACATCAGGAACCCTGAGACAGAAACAAAATCATGTTTATGCCCTTCCACCTCTTCTAATACGGAGGGATGCGCCGCGGAGTCGAGCGTGCATATATGCGCGTGCGGAGGCTCTTTTTCTCAACTTGGGATAAATGACAACCTGGGATGGGGAACTGTTGGAGAAGGTTTTTTCTGTTTTTACCAAAAAAAGTAAAAATGGCAACCTGGGATGGGGAACTGTTGGAGTTGCTCTAAGAGAGCGAATCAAAATTTAAAAGAAAAGTTGCTTCTATGTAAATTTACACAATGAGTCAATTATGTTCTAATGGATTGAAGAGGGGAATAGAGCTGCTCGTAACAAAAATTAATGTTTGAAGATTCAGTTTTAACTGGTTTTGGATACTAGTGTTTTAACACTTCAATTGCCTGTTCCTTTGGAGATGTGCTGTATGCCTGTATCCCATACTAGCTCTGCTGTATTGACTTGGTCCTGCCTTTGTTGGCGTGTCCTGTTCAGAATTTATTCCTCCTTTCAGGGAAAGGAAAATCATACTGAAATTTCCTTACAAACAACATGATTTTGACCTGCACCACTCAGTTGTGTTCAAATAAATATGATTGAGACTTCTGTTTGCAGTGTTTTTGCATGAAAAAGTTGGCATGACACTGCCACTTCTCTTCAGGAGAAATAGGTTAATTTAGATTCGTCTAGAATAAAATTGTTGGTAACTTGGTATGCCAGCTTCATTTTCCTGGCCGAGGTCCCATATTCATCACTGTGCCTGAATGACTGATGTGATTTAACTAAATTCTCTTTATAAATAACTCCTATTTTGTGTGGTCCCTGATGTTGACGCTGTGTATTGATGCATTCATAAATCCTCTTGCTTTGCATGAATCCAAAATGGTGTACTGGCTTAACATGATGGTTGAGAAAAGTAACAAATCAGTCAATCTGCTTCATACAAGATACAACTGTTTGTTTCACTATATGTTTACACAGAAGTCATTGAAGCTTATGAGTTATAAATATAGTTCATGAGTAATCGCTTCTTTACTGCTGAATTGGCATAAAGTCCAATATTAAATCGATTTTTTCGTGTCATAAGCTTGACATAACCATTCTACTCCTTGTGCAGACGTATGATCGTCGTTTCATTCAAGAATGGTTAAGTGCTGGAAACCGGACATGCCCACAGACTCAACAAGTACTTTCAAATACAATTATCATCCCGAACCACCTTGTGAGAAGCATGATCTCACAGTGGTGCACAGATAATGGGATCACTCTGCCACCAGTTGAGAACCAAGACGAAGATCTGGTTACGAACAATGAGCGGAAGACATTTGGTAAAATATTTGGTAGGATCACATCGTCGTCAAACCTATCTGTGCAGAGGGAAGCTATTAAAGAACTCAGGCTTCTGACTAAGTGCAACAGTTCACTAAGAGCAGCCATAGGAGAGAAACCGGATTCAATCTCACAGATGATTTCTGTAGCATCCAACCCAGAGCTAGAAAACAATTCAGAAGTTCTGGAGGATATGGTGACAACTATTCTTAATCTTTCTATTCATGAGAGCAACAAGAAGATTATTGGAGATGACCCATTGGCAATCCCGTTCCTTATAAGAACCTTACAATCAGGAACCATGGAGGCCCGGAGCAATGCTGCAGCTGCTATCTTCAGTTTATCTGCCCTTGACAGCAACAAGGTGAAGATCGGCGAACTAGGCGTGATGAGGCCTTTGGTGGATCTCTTCGAACATGGCAGCATGATAGCGAAGAAAGATGCAGCTTCAGCTATCTTCAACCTATGCATGCTGCACGAGAACAAATCGAGGGGCACCAAGAGTGGGGTCATTGACGTAACCCTGAAGGCCATCGCTGATAACTCGCTCGTGGATGAGTCTCTGGCCATCCTTGCCCTGCTGTCGGGTGACCACGAGACAGTAGAGGAGATCGGCGAGACTGGTGGCGTGGCCTCCATGCTCCATGTTATAAAGGAAGACCAGTGCAAGCGCAACAAGGAGAATGCAGTTGCGGTGCTCTTCGCAGTCTGTATGTACGACCGCACCAAACTGAGAGAGGTTGCGGAGCACGAGAACCTGAACGGGTCCCTGGCGTGGCTCACGCAGAACGGCACTTCAAGGGCACGGCGGAAGGCAGCTGGGATCCTCGATAAGATGAAGAGGTCCATGCATCACCCGCACTACTCCTGCTAGTGCTCTGCCTGCCATGGTTGTGTAATTAGGGGAATAAGGGGGGTGTTGGTTGCTTCGCTGTATATATTCAGCCTGCATATATAGCTAATATATACTCTCTGTCTTTTGGTTTGGTACATATGAGGTTACAGTTTTCGTCCCGCAAAGTAGCAAGTGATGGGTTTCCCTCTGAAATTCGCAGTTCACATGTTTCTTCACACATGGCCCTGAATCATATCTGGTGCCGTACATGGATTTTTGTCACAGAAATGTGGGTGGTGTTTGCTCGTGATTTGTTAGGAATGCCTCTTTCTGTTGAGATGAGTCAACATTCTGCGTGCTACAGATGGGCTCGCTGAGGTGAGACGTATGTTTCACGCGTTGTCGAATCAGATACCTAATCTGCTGACTTGTACATAATGGAATCAGATACCTAATCTGCTGACTTGTACATATTGGAAGTCCCTTTCAGGTGTGCCGGCGAGCCTTCTCCGGATTTCGATACAACCACCGTGTGGGCACCGGGCTGTCGGCAAGTCAGAGACGTCAAGAACCCAAATCATCATTTAACATGTGATGAGATGAAGCTATAGCGGTCCCGTGAAAAAATCACCCCAAATGCAAAGACTCAAATAACCGGCCAATTCACGACGTACGAAAGGTGAATATCTTAGGAGATGTCCTAAATGTACAGTGGAACTACCGGAGAAGGTTGAAAACCAAGCGCCAAACACACTACCCAAAACTGCACAAGTAGCAGGTTCCCGGACTGGTCGGGGTCAAGGTCCCGGACTGTCCGCGCTTGGGTGTCGGACTGTCTGCTAAACTGTTCTGAAACAGTTCTGGTTAGGTCCCGGACTGTCCGGGGTTTGAACCGCGGACTGTCCGTCGTTCACTTGACAGTGAACAATCAGGGGGCTACGCCTGACTGACCTGAACAAAACCTGATCCGCGGACAGTCCGCCGTCAGGGCCCGGACTGTCCGGGAATGCCCAGACAATACAAAAACAGCACAAGTCAAAACCAAAATCGATTCAATCTCAACCAAATCGAATGGGGCTGCAACCAAACTTCTCCCAAGTGTTCCTCTACGTGTTGGAGAGCTAATCCTAGGAAATCATCGCTTCAAACCAACTCAACCGTGAGAAATTCGAAGAACATAAGAAAAGGGGAAGAACGAAGAACGAACGCGAAATCAACCCGATCTATGTGCTCGAGAGGTTTGAGAGAAAATACTTCGGTAGAAAGATGGCACTCTCGTCCTAGTACAAAGTGATTCAAACAAGATCGAAAACCATCCCTCGGATTGGAAGAACGAGGCAAATCACCGAGGAGGCAAAGACCGAAACGCAAAGAACACAAGACAAAACGTGAATTCGATCTCGATTTCAGCCGGAACTCGTCCCCACGAGGAAACAACGGGATTACGGTCCCGTTTCCTGATAATCACAAAATACACAGAGGAATTGTAGCACCCTGCGGATCACAAGCAGCTAGAGGGAGGAAAACCTAATAGAGTCTGCGAGAATGAAATGCTGTAGGGATAGAATGAGAGGAGGGGTTGGCTCTCTATATATAGTCTAATACATTATTCCCCTTCTGCCCCTAGATACAAAGAGCGAACATGCTAACCCTAGGGGTATTCCAGTCCAACTCCGTCAGGTCTTCATCCGACGGCTACACGCTTTCTCATCCTTCACTTCGCCTCGATGCAAGCTCTAGGATGCCGCCACGTGTCGTCCCGTCGACCGCCGCGCCTTCCTCATCGATAGCTTCGTCGCAACGGAAGCCTTGCCACCACGGGTCGACTATTCCGCATAGGAACCTCCGCCCGGTTTTGAGGCCCAAACCGGCAAACTGTCCTCGTTGAGTTTTGTGGCCCAAACTCAGAAACCCATCAGCCCAGGTTTTGAGGCCCAAACCTGGCAAACCGTCCACCCCGAGTTTTGAGGCCCAAACTCGGAAACCGTCGGATAGCTCTCTGAGGCTCAACTACCAAACCTGCGCCGTAGACGATGTGTAGTTCTCACACCCCGACCACCGGCACCGATGTTGATGCATGTCCAACCTCCACGCCGGGCATGACGCCTTCGCCTTCCTCCTTGACTTGGCTGACGGCACTTGCGTCGCACGCAAGCCTGTGTCCGACCTCCCGCCAAGTGCCACGACGCCATCGTCTTCCTCCTGACTCGGCCGATGTCATCACACATCCCATGTGCTTTCGCTTGTCGAAGCCAAGTGCCAGCTACCACAACTGGTCCTCCAGCCCTTCGGTCCGTCGATCCAAGCCTCACGTCCGCCCTTCACCGTTCCGGCTCCATCGGCACGACACGTCCGCCGCACGGCACGCCCATCCTTCACCGCTCCTGGTCCATCGACACGACCCGTCTCTACTTGACCTTCACCTCGCCATCGACCACTGTCTCCGAGCTCCACACCTGCACATCAACACAGCCAAGAGACACATGTTGCCACTTACCCCTCCTGATGAGCCTGTTGACCAATCGCTCATCACTCAGGGTGGAACTACAAGAGCACATATGAGCCTTGTGTCCGCATCGAGATACAAATCGGCCTCGGCCAAAGCAATGCATCAGATATGTCGTTGCGCAGAGTGCGGGTGCACAGCAATTAATAATATCAAGTTTACCTAGCACTAACAGAGATGCAGGAATTCCCAACCTCAAACAAGCGCAGCTCTGCTGAAACTGACTAGTACCAAACCCAAACCTGCTGTCGGTATGTTGAGCATCTCCAAATGTTTGGAAAAAATTGATTTGGAAAAAGTTGTCATTTAGTAACTTGCTAAAACTTTTGGCAAGTAAATCTTTCATGTATCTCCAATAGTTTAGTAAAAATAACGTAGAAAAGTAGGCGCGAGAGAAGTGACGATGAATTCCAACTTGGTAAAAATAACATAGAAACGCCGGATAGCAAGTGAAGCTGACTTGGTAAATATACCAAGTAGATTGCCTCCGATTCCAACTTGGAAAAATTTAGTAAGTCATATACCAATCTGTTGGAGAACGTTTTTTCTTCTTTTCCCAATAAAACAAGGATAGCAAGTCATTTTTCCAAACTATTGGAGATGCTCGCATCTCAAATTGTTTGGAAAAATTGACTTGAGAAAAGTTGTCATTTAGCAATTTGCTAAAACTTTTGGCAAGTAAATCTTTCATGTATCTCCAATAGTTTGGTAAAAATAACATAGAAAAGTAGGCGCGGGAGAAGTGGTGGCGGATTCCAACTTGGTAAAAATAACATACAAACGCCGGATAGCAAGTGAAGCTGACTTGGTAAATATACCAAGTAGATTGCCTCCGATTCCAACTTGGAAAAATTTAGCAAATCATATACCAATCTGTTGGAGAACGTTTTTTCTTCTTTTTCCAATAAAATAAAAATAGCAAGTCATTTTTCCCAACTATTGGAGATGTCAGGTTCCCTCATACTCATGCCTTGCTACACGTTGTCCTTCACAGTAGGACACCAACTCCAACTGGCTCCACTTCTAAACGACGATGCTTCAGAAGGGCAGGGAGTCATCAGAGGTAGGTTCCATGCACAAACGACACCGTTGAAGCCATAAATATGTGATAATGCACAGGTAGTTTGTGAGGCACATGAAAGTATCAACCGCAAATCTCTTGTCATCCCACAATATGTGATAATGCACACAGGCTGGATCGTTCCCACAATATGTGATATTGGACATTTTAATTGGAAATCAGCACACACGCAAAGATAAATTTCACCTGGACAGGTCAAATTAACCTCAGTTCCAATTTGGCTACACAGACACAGGTAAAGTCCAAACTCATTTGGGTCGCATATATCTGAATCAACCACAGTTCCTCCAAAGGAAACTAAGGCCATATTCAGATTCCCAAATACCACAAATATTTTGCATAGTAACCATCACATCAAATCTTTAGACGCATGCATGAAATATAAAATGTAAGTAAAAAAATAACTAATTGTACTTTTAGTCTGTTCATATCAAGACGAATCTTTTGAGTCTAGTTAGTCTATATTTGTATAAAGTTTGTCAAATAACAACGAAAGTGCTACAGTAACTTTTCGCCATAAATTTCGAACTGAACAAGGCCTAAAAAAAATGAACCGTGACATTTATTTAGTTCAGAAAATGTCACACCCGGTTTTAAAAACAAAACCAGGTATACACCATATGTGAGCCCAGGAAGTCAAATCTTACATGCAACTACAAATAAAGGGTAATATCGAAAGACAATGCTCTTATATAACGTATAAACACAAAGAACATAACCTTAAAGAGCAGACAGCGGGAAGACACTCCGATCTTCAGATGGAGACACCAACTTCACAGGGACAACTGACTGGTTGATCACAAGCCTAAGCTTCTCCAAAGTTTAACTCTCTGAGGTGTGGGGAAAAGCAAGAGTGAGTCCATGTTGAACTCCACAAGTATAGCAACAAGTGATATAGATCCCAAGTTTCATGATCGATGTAACATAAATAATGAATAGCATAAAACGGTAAATAATGAATATGTTAACCAACAAAAGTCATAATCTTTACGTCTTCAAGGCCGCTCGTGTCCTTGAGCAAGGCTGATATATCAGTTTAATAAACTTTGCGCAAAGGTGTACACTTTCACTGCGAGACGTGAATTGCCCTTTCGCCCGAGGGAGCCAGCCTCTTAACCCACTTCCAAGGAAGGTCGGCAGGGTTCACGATGAAGCCTTTCAAAAGTTCGTCTAACAAGTTAGGGCCGCTAGGTTTCATTAGTCAGTCTGGGTGATTCAACCAGCCGCACGGGATCCCCAGTCTGCTATCCCCCATCTGCGCCACACGGGTAACCTCTAACAAGCTAGAAAAGGTCCTCATACTGAGCTAAAGCCAGAGCCATATAACTCCCAACAGTTGCACGGTAAATCCCGAAGGTGCTCGTACAGATAATTTCTTAAGTTGCTAATAAATCATTTTTATCATTCGATGCATACATTAATTAAGTAACATGATCATGATTGCGAAAAGAAAACTCGATTGCTATACTTGCCTTAACTCAAGATCCTTCTTCTGTTGACTTGTATACTTCCAAAAGTTGACTTTTGTTACGATCTCTAGATCACTAACCTCTTCTTGATCACCAACGTAACTCACCGACTGGACATACGATCAAAGAACACCACACATGCATCCAAAGGCAATCATGCAAAGCAAACATAGCCTATAATTAGAACAGTACACCAATCAATAAGTAAACAAGATAAAGAGTTTTAAAAACAGAACTACGATTTACTACGATCACACAGACGCGAAAATCACGCTAATCGGAGCTATAACGAGAAAGGTATGAACTAAACAAGAGTAAAGACACTAATTACTAGATTAGATTTAACTCAAATTTTAATTACAGAAAACAGTGGTGAAAGTTATATATTTTGAAAGAACTTTTCGAAACGAATCTAACGCAAGTTGAACGGATCAAAACGGAGTTAAAACAAAGAAGTTATAGGGGTTTAAAGTCAGTGGCAAAACTGTAAATAAATCAACTCGAATTTGCAGATTTAGAATAAATAAAACGAAATTCGAAAACTGGCTGGACTGCGCCTCATTTAGGAGAAAACGCAGGGGCCTGGTTGTAAGATTTCACAGACTCAGTGAATAGGACGAGGTGGACTGCGGGTTGAGGCATAAAAACTTGGGGGTCTCTTTTGCAAAACGGGAGGACGAAGGGGTATCAGGCTCTTTGGCGCGTTGGTTCTTAGATGGACGGCTCAGATTAGACGGGCGCGGGGCGGGCGGCGCTGACGCCGGAGGAGGGGACGGACGCGGCGGTTCCTGGCGGCGCCATGGCCGGAGTTAAGCTATGCGGCTCGGGGTAGCGCTAGGGTACGGTAGAGGGCTCAGGAGTGGGTCCAATCGGACCAGGAGCTTCGTGCGGACTCACCAGCGGCAAAGTTGGCGTCGGGGACGGCTCTGGGACGGCGAGAGGCTCGGTGAGGCGGCGACGACGCTCTAAGAAAACCGGCGAGCAATTAAAACACGAAACAAAAGGAGGAAAAGAGGGGAAATTCTTCGGGTGGCTTTAGGAGATTGATACGGAGCTCTGGGTACCTTCGATGGACGCTGGAACTCACCGAATCGTCGAGTGGACGGCGGCGGGATCTCGAGGGTTTCGCAGAGCTCACGACTAGGGTAGAACAGGGCACGGGAGTTCGTGATTCCAAATGGAGAGGAGCGGCAGGTGCTCGCGGCTTATATGGTGGCCTTAGCGTGACCGAAAAGACAGGGAAGAGGGTGGAATCATGGAGGAGACGGGCTCAGCAATGGAGTCCGAGGCGTCTACGGGAGGGAGACGATGACCCTGACCGGTGGGGCCACGTCGTCAGTGAGGGAGGAAACAGCGCGGGCGGAGCTGGTGCAGCTGACACGCGGGACCGTGCGGTCAGAGGGAGGGGAGAAGGGAGCCGCGCGCGCTCTGAAGAGGTGAAGCGGGCTGGCTGGGCCGTGCGTGCGAAGGCGGGGAGAGGAGGGAGGCAGGCCGAGCGAAGGGGGGGCGCGGGCTGGAGCCAGGCCGGCTGGCCACCGGGCCTACAGCGGGGAGGAGGAAAAGAGGAGGAGGGAAGCCGGGCCGACGGGGCCACTTGGGCCAAAATGGAGGGAGGAGTGAGGAGGGAGGGAAATTGCCTTTTTCTTTTGTTTGCAAACTTTTCTCAAAACAAATTCAAAAGCAATTTGAAAACTTTTGAATTTTTGAATTGGATCTTTGGAGGGATAAATAGATTTTGAAATTTTGAATCTTACCAAACTTTTTGAAAAACAAAAAGGTCTTTGATTTCAAAATCCATTTTCCATGAAATTTATTTTAAGATCATTTTGAACTCAATTTGGATTTTAACCAAAACCACACATCACAAAAACTCAAATGCTCCAACATGAATGTTCAAACATGTTTCTAAACCCTAGGATAAATTTTAATTTAGAGAAAATTTTTATTTCCCTATATTTTATGAGCACAAAAATTCATAAATAAATCATTTTAACTCTAATTTCATAAATGAAAATTTCAGGGTGTGACAAATCTACCCCCCTTAAAGGAATCTCGTCCCGAGATTCGGAAGAGACTCAGAGCACAGGAGAGAAACGAGAAAAGATCTTGATAACACTTTCACTTCACACTTGTATGCCAAACTTAACAAACCACTGATGTTTCACGATCATAACTTGTGTACAAAGATTTTATGAAAAGATCATTACACTTGATTATCCCAAACTTGTCTTGATCGCTAACTTGATTGGCTTACAACTCAAAGAGATATGGAAACTTGATTTGCAGTCGTTCCTCGGTTTCCCACATTGCTTCTTCTTCACTTAGGTTACTCCACTGAACCTTACACACTTTAAACATTCTTCCATTAAAAGTTTTCCAAACTGTTTCTAGAATCTTGACCGGATATCCTGCATTTGCTAGATGGTCTGGTGTATCGATTTCCACTGAAGACGTTTGCCTATCTGTGTTCTTAGCTATATGCTCATCATTATCCATGATAGCATCCTTAGTCTGCACTCCATTGTACAAGTCATCAGCTTTCTCATATTGAAGTTGACAACCGCGATACTCAATTCTTTTCCCTGACGGTGCAGTTAGAAACATTGTGCATTGAGTACCATGAATTACTCCTTTGTGCGCACACAACCATCCATTACCAAGAACCATAGGAATATCGAGTGACTCCAAAACAATGAAGGTTACGGTAAAGTTTTCCTTGTTTATGACGAGACTGACGTTCGGGCATATCTGATCTGCCTGTATTTCTCCAACTGGGGTATGAACTATCAAGGGCCTCTTTGTTGAACACTTTGCCATCTTGTTCCTCTCTAACCACTCGACGGAGATGAAAGAGTGCGAAGCGCTGGGATCAAACAGAGCAAAAGCTTGTATTGAGCTCACTTGAATGTAACCACCAACCATTTTTGTAGCTCCTTGAATGTTATCTATATCTATATTGCTCAACCTTCCATTGGTATAATTGCGCTGTGCTCTACTTGCTTTAGTAAGCTTCTTTTTGGCTTTCCTTTTTCGCTTTCGTTGTTGTGGATTCTGACTCGGATCATTCCCAACTCGAACTTCAACATTGTTGTTTTGATAGTGCTCGACTTCATTGTACTCGTGATCATTAGTGAGAGGTGGCATATAGGGATCTTGATTCATGGTGTGCCACATTTCCTGTCATCAGGTGACCAACAAAAGCAACATGAGCAAGGATAGATGATCATACTCATGAAGTACCATAAGAGACAACTCACAACTTCAACATCTGTTGATCAAAGCACTACCCCCCTTAAGAAAGGACCAACCAGAGAACACAAAAGGGTAGCTTGTATATTATTTCCAGCATGTTGACAGCCATAACCAACTTCTGATATCCCAGAGAAATTCATATGTAAAGGTAAGAACAAGAATTCTGAAATTTCTCGCGAGTAGCAAAACAGCAGTGCAGTAAAACAGCCATGACTCGAGCTCTGTTTATCCAATGAAGTTGCCGTTTACCTTTCTGGAAAGCTTATGAAATCCTCTACAACTTTCATGTAGAACACTTTTCCAGATTCTGTAGTTAAGGTCATCGAAAACAGCAGACAACAGAAACTATTCCAGATTCCAGACAGCACAGATGCATCGACTTGTGAATTTCATAACTCCAAAACCATAACAGCTATCAGGGTGGTTCTTGCGCTCAGAGAAAGATCATGAAGTCTACTTGTGTCCAGAATTGTTCCATGATTTTTGAACATCCATAAACAGAGATATAAGCTGACAAAGACAGACTGCTCCGGAAGGATAGGATAGAGGGAACAGAAGAAACAGAAACCCAACCTTCTATGCATGAACTTTTAAGCCTATAAACTAAACTTAAATGAAGTTGTGAGGAACCCACAAAATCATTTGCACTCATTACAAAGATGCAAAACAAACATTATCATAAGGACAAGCAACAAACATCACAGGTTCACAAGCCACACATGGGCCAAGGACTTGACTTAACTTCGTTACTAACGTTTCATTACATAAGGGCTCAAGAACTACTAGAACACGATACATCTGCAAGAACATCAAGGGTAGCTTTTCTTGTACACTCTTTATTTGTCAACTGCTATCAGGGACTTCCTTTGCATAAGGCACTGATATCACATGTTGATGGCTACTCTATAGTGACTGGGCTGTGGCTACTTTCTTGAGTCGGTTGTTGACCTTTTTGGGGCAAGATCTGACATAATGTCCTTCCTGTTGGCAATGATAACATCTTCCTTTGGCTGGATCTGCTGCGGTAGAAGTGTTGTTTGATGTGCTACCATCTTGCTGACTCGGAGGATTGACTGTTACCAGTTTATTCTGCTTCTTAACTCGCTTTCGTGGTTGGAATTCTTTGTAGGTGATTGTCCATCCATCTATGCAAACCTCATGTGGAAAGTTCTTAATTGGAGGAGCTTCTAAATGCTGCTGATCTAGGCTGGTCTGAACAAGAGTTGAAACTGGATGTGATACTGGGGTAGAACTCAATTGTTGGTGACGTATCAACGATGGCTCGAATGAATTTGCTTTCCTTTTCTTATCTTCCTTGACTTCACCACTTGGGTTCGCTTTGACCTCATCCTTGGTTGACTTCTCTTGAAGACAAGAATTCCCATAATGCTTGCAACATAGACATCGATCTTGAACCTCTTGCATCTTACTACTGCTATCTCCCAACAGACTTGCTTCACATTCATTGGGTGATAATGGCATACCTTGATATTCAATCCTTTCGCCTAATGGTGTTCTTAAAAACACTGAACATCGGGAATAATTGACCTCACTTTTACAACTTCTTAACCATCCATGTCCAAGGATAACATCGATTCCTGAGAGTTCCAAAACATTCAGCTTCACTATGAACTCACTCTCTTTTATCTGGACTCTAACATCTCGGCATTCATGGTTTGTCTCAATTTCTCCAGTTGGTGTGCGAACTACTATGAGCTTCTTTGTTGGCCATTCCCTTATCTTTAGGCGAGCTACAAACTTGGCAGAGATGAACGAGTGCGAGGCACTAGGGTCAAAAAGAACCATGGCATTTACGGAATTGACTGGGATCATGCCATACACAACTTTCCTCGCTCCATGAATAGTGGTCATATCCACATGCCTCAATTTTCCGTAAATGTAATCTTGCTCCACTTCATCACCTTGTAACTGTTCTTTATGGCTTCCTTCCATGTTGGTTGGTCCGTGTGTTGCGTCTTGCTGTTGCGTCATTCTTCCCAGGTCTTGACTTTGCATAGCGATCAGCTTCTGTTTGTCAACTGCGGTCAGAGATGATATAGCTTGGTCAACGATCCATCTACTTAGACAGAGGGAAGTTTTCAAGAACAATTCAAGGCAAGGAGAGAAGGTGAGAGCAACATTTGAAATTTAAGCAACAAGGAGGAGATAAATGACAAGGGTAGAAGATACAATAGGGAGAAAATATCAAGGTTGATAGAACAAGAGTTCTATAGCAATTTTCAAAACCTTAAAACGACCAGTTTCTAACTAGGCTTGCGTCCTACAGTCAGCATTGCTTTGATACCACTTTGTCACACCCGGTTTTAAAAACAAAACCAGGTATACACCATATGTGAGCTCAGAAAGTCAAATCTCACATACAGCTACAAATAAAGGGTAATATCGAAAGACAATGCTCTTATATAACGTATAAACACAAAGAACATAACCTTAAAGAGCAGACAGCGGGAAGACACTCCGATCTTCAGATGGAGACACCAACTTCACAGGGACAAAAAGGTCTTTGATTTCAAAATCCCTTTTCCATGAAATTTATTTTAAGATCATTTTGAACTCAATTTGGATTTTAACCAAAACCACACATCACAAAAACTCAAATGCTCCAACATGAATGTTCAAACATGTTTCTAAACCCTAGGATAAATTTTAATTTAGAGAAAATTTTTATTTCCCTATATTTTATGAGCACAAAAGTTTATAAATAAATCATTTTAACTCTAATTTCAGAAATGAAAATTTCAGGGTGTGACAAATGACATTTAGGGTCTACGTACGTACAGTCAATGAACAACAAGTAGTCAAGCGACAACTAACCAGGCAATACTGTTGTAAAAAAAAAACCCCCAGGCAATACATCTCCCCTCCCATTAAATAATACATATCTGGGTTTGCTCGTTACCAGTGAAAAACCGTGCACGGCAACGCTTCTGGAGCACCACATAGGTCACCCGGGTCCAAATAGCTACTGTACATGCCTACGTTCATGGAACACAAGAGCAAGAGGTCACTTCAGAACAGCGGCGGAGCTCATGAGTTTTCACGCGGAGGGCTAATAGTGAAGAACTTTTAAAAAAATAAGGTTCAATTCACGTACCGATAGTTTACAAAGATCAATAATACAAAGCATAATCAAGTAGATATCTTAATTCCTCTCAATTCTAGTTTCACGACATGTCAATTGCTAGTTGTAATTCCCATTTCTACTAACTATGGTTTACAACTTCTAATTGCACATATAATAAAAAAAATAAAAGGTTGGCTCGTTGAGACGTACTTGCTATATTATTAGGCCTATAACAAAGAGAAGGAGGATTTCGATGTCTCTGTCATCTCCATTGTATAAGTTTATAAATTACAGAATAAAAACAACGTGAAACTACCTAATTGCTACTTTCTACAACCTAAAAATAAAATACTGAACAACCGAAGAATATATATTTTATATTTTAAAGTTGGAGCAACAGAATTAGGCCTTGTTAAGTTGGGGGTGTGAAAAGTTTTTACGTGTAATATCAGATGTTTCGACAGTCATTTAGTCTAACTAATAAGAGAACCATATTCCACCTAGAAACCGTGAGATGAATTTATTAAGATCAATTAATTCATCATTAGTACGTATTTGTTGGGCTTGCTGGGCTGCGGTGTGAAGACTTAAAGCATCTCCAACAAGTTTGTAAAATTTACTTGCTAAATCTTGGGTTATAGCAAGTTGCTATTTTGTTTGCCAAGTAAAAAACAGAGATGTCTCCAACAAGTTGCTATCCTCACTTGGTAAAAATAGAGGATGACAGATGGGACCCGGTGCTCGAAGGTGGGCCGGTGGGGGAGGAGCGAGAGGAGATGGAGCACGCACGGAGATTTCCTAAGCCAGCACCGCGCGCGTACTTCTCCGCGCGCGAGGAGGAGATTCCCGCATTTGGGAAAAATACCAAGTGAGGATAGGGAGTTGTTGAAGAGGTATTTTTGAGTTTTGGCCAAAATAATAAGAATAGCAAGTAGAAATAGGGAGTTGTTGGAGATGCTCTTATCAATGAAGTTTTTAGGCCACGTCTAGGGCCATGGCCCTAGTGGCCCTAGCTGGATATCCGCCCCTGCTTCAGAAAACAGTATAAGTTCATCACAATATATATCTATTTTTATTAAGTTCCTTTAAACTGTCGTTTTGTTTTAGTTAATCTTATTACAAGCTCTTTCGATGGATTGCCATTTCAGGTATGGCTCTTATTGGTCTTCTCATATTAGGTTATAATATAGTTCAAATAATAATATCATCTTTTTTAGGCGAGTCCATACTTATTTGTAGTTTTTTTTTTGATTGTGAAGAGTGTCTCGGTTAGGAGTGAGCAACTCGGTTTGATGAAAACCCTAATTGCACGTATGATAGGACGTTCTACGGTTCATATTATAGAACTTGTTTATTTTTTGTGGCTACAAGCAGTGGCGGATCCAAGAATTTTATGGAGCCTGGGCGAGACAAAACATCATGCTAATAGTAAGGCTATTTTCAATACAAAAATTATATGGTTTTCTATGTTTATTAATTAGTATATCAACTAAGTAAAAAAAATAAAGTGTCACTACAATTAAAAGACAATGAAATGATTGTTAATAAGAAACCATGCCTACACGAGAACCAATATATGAAGAGATGTGATAGGTAGAAGAGGTTGAAATGATATATCATTGGACAAAAGATTATTGTCTACAAACTATCTAATAGAAATATACACCCTCCATCCAAAAAAAAGATGTTATAAGATGTGTGTTGATGAAACTTTCTCAAATTTGGGTAGTTTTATAGAAAATATTAGCAATATTTATATTACTAATAAATTTATTATAAAAATATATTCTGAGATTTATCTAATTATAGTAATTCTGCATTATAAATATTAATATTTTTTTAGAGGGAGTAGTTTCAACGTGTTCTCTCTACACAAATTAATAGATATACAAACCATATGTGGTTTTTACTATTGCTAGTGCCCTACAAAAGCTATGTAAAATAGAAAACATTATTATATAATATACAAGATATATTAGACAAACAAAATAATTTTAAGTTTTAAATTAAAATGATCGCTAGGTCATGGCGCGTGGTTCCTACCTCATCTCTATATGTAGCTTATCTTTTTTAAGTTTTTTTCCTTGGAAACAATTTTTCTTTTTGAGTAAAGTCTGCACGATAGCTATGTATACTAACCGTTGGTGTCTACGACAGCCAACCGAGGAGCCCGGGCACCGGCCTAGGGTGGCTGGACGCTCCGCCCATGGCTACAAGGTCATATATGATAATCAACCAACTAGGCCGACAACACAATAGGGACAAGCCAAGGGGTGTACCTTCATACATTGGAAACAGGAGCCAAACAAAGGAGGTATTGTTAGTGAACAAGCGTGACATATTTTCCAGGTTTTATTAGTAATAGGTAAATGCACGTGCGTTGTAACAGGAAAACATAATACGTATGAGCGTGTGTTATTATATTGACTACAATATTGTAACCGTGATGTTTCCAATATCAATAAGTCTTCATGAAGGATAGATAACTAAAATATAACTCCAAGTTTTGATGCACCACGCTGATACACCAAAGTTGAGTTTGCACTTCTTTAGCATTTGAAATTCTTCTAGAATATTCTTTCTATGCAAATAGTTCACAAAGTCATTTTATATCCTTTGGTCATCCTTTCAGCCAGCTTGAGTATGCTGTTCCTACTCTTCATGCTACGTATCACTGCAGCAAATGACTCTTTCATAAGGATCTGAACTTTTTGGGGATCCAATTGGATAGAGCATATGGTGTACATGGTAATGAACGTTGCGGACTATAAATACCTTACCACCGATGTCAATGGTCAGAAAGTTGCTGGCCATGAAACTAACAAGGCTCTCGCACTCGCGATCCAGCATTCCCACCCACCAGTGTGCACCGAAGGTGACCCCTGAGTTCACCCACAGTTTTTAGATGTTGTGCACGGCCGTCCACCTTGACATGCTCTATCCAGGTCACCTAATATATGGAGACATAGTACAAATCTCTTAATCTCATTTTTTAGATGCTATACGGTACAGAACTCATGATCAGTAAACCATAACCTACTGAAAATGTGTGAAAACTAAAAAAAATTAATCATGTATAGATAGAGATCTCTCACAATTTTGTTGTGTTGGGAGGTTTGGAACCAAAGCTGTGCAAGAAACATGAGAGAAGATTACTCCATAGATTAGCCTGCATTTAGATTTTTTTTTTATTTTTGCTACTGTTGTGGTTACAGTTAGCCTGTATCTCTAAACCAATCAAAGGTATACCTTCTTATCTAAAATTTTTTTAGCACCAGTGCATTTTTTTGTTGTTTCTAGAAAATCTAGTACTTTGATGCACCATTCGCTGCCTGCAAAATCCGAACATCAAAATTGAGGACATAAGTGCTTTCTAACGATCTCACATGGATACTGTATCTCTGAATATGTCAATAGATTAAACAAAAATTGAGGGTAGCTCATATATTAAAACTGACCATATTAATTCTGAGAAGCAGAACACAACAAAACGATGATTCAGTTGCTTCATATGTAATGTCCAACCACCGTTACCAATCAAACAAACCATCAAATCAAAGATCACACGAAATTTTGTTGGACGGCGAACACTGGACCACTGGTATACAAAGGCCTGAAACTGAAGTTACTCTGAAACACAAGACTGGACTGATCCTATATAGTTATAAGAATCAACAATCACATCTATCAGCATGTCAGGTCTAGATTATGAACATGTTAAATTTTATTCAGATAAATAAGCAGTACACAGTACGCACCTAACCCTGTTTTTTAATTAATCGTAGAGTTAAACCAGCTGCAAGATGAATTGAAAAAGTATTATCTAATATTTCTAATTGTTCACCGTCCGACACAAAGGAGCAGGAAGTAAGAAAGAGAAAGACAACTCTTGTATCCACTGATCTGCTGAATGACAAGAGTATACTAAAAGATTGGTGCTCAATTTAATTTTAACAATGTCAATTGGTAGTTTCAGGCATGGTACATGGAAATTCAGAAAGTGAAAGCAAAATTCCTCTCATACTTCCTCCTTTGTTCCATTATCTCATTGCATGAGGCTCTACCTTCAAGATTATCGAATACTGAACACTAAATGTGGGTTCAATGGATTACACGAAATCCTGAGGAAATTAGAGAATATAATAGTATCATCAAGACCTCCCAGTGTCTTGACACAAAATTTTCCTATGATGCATAATTTCATCAATTTCTCTAGCAGCAGCTTAACCTGAAACTTCCGTGCACCAGCACTCTTATCATAGGTTTCAGCACTCGGAAGGCCAATTTGCCATCAATCGATAGGTCGCACTCCCTGCGACGACACTGCCACCACTACTCCATAGCTGCTCTTGGTGTACGACAGAGAGGCTAAGGAATTTAGATCAAGCAACAGGACATGGAGAAGGATGTTGCTTAGGGATTTCAAATCATTGATTTGGGGATCAAGACTCACCTTTGAAAGATCGCTGGATCTTGCACCAACAATTGCACCATCGTCGTCGTTGTCGCATGCCTGCGTCTGTCCCGCCGTCGTTGATTCCGGCGGCAACGGCTGCCCCGCATAGCCGCACCGAAGCTGGGCCATACCGTACTTACGCAAGACCGTTGGCAGCATCCTGCGTCGTGGTCTTTCGTTGTGCCATGGCCTCACTGGTGCCGTTGTGTCGTGGCCTCCTCATCCGCTCCCGTGCAGCGTCCGTCGAGAACTGAGCATGTCCTCTGCATGCGCCATCTAGGTGTTAGAACTGATCGATCTCTATACAGGCTCATGGGATGTTCAGTTAGTGAAAGATCTCTTTTGGGAAAAAGTGACAAATATTTTGGCGATTCCGGTGCATGTTGAAAGGGAGGACTCGGTGGCATGGCATTTTGATAAAAAGGGTCTTTTCTCTGTCATGCCGGCTTATCATCTGTTAGAGGATGATGCTGAAAAGATGAGGGTGAGACAGAAAGGTGTCGACAAAATATGGTCGATAGCCCACCGAAAGGTATGCCTACGATGGTGGTTTAAACGGTGGAGGTGCGCGTGAAAGTAACCTGATGGTAACACAAGCATCAAGACACAAGATTTATACAGATCTAGACCGACAGTATGACATAATACTCTATATCCTGTGTTCCGATGGATTGTATTAATGGGTGTGAGGTGAGATCTCTGGGATCTAAGCTATATGTAGTTTGTAGATCCGTGGGATCTGAGTTGTTATGTTGTGTTTCTAGAGGACCTCTATCCCTCCTTATATACTTTGGTGGGGTAGGGTTACATGACAAGTATTCTAGTTGGTATTATATCTAGATTATAATTACATATTTTATCATCTTGTGGGCCGAACGACCGCCAGAGGTGCGGTCCATATACCATCGTGTGGTACCCGGGGATAGATCCCCCGACAGCTAGTCCCCGAGCGCCTTGGATTCGAAGAGCAACAGCATCTTGGATTTATCCGAGCAGTCAATCTTGAAGCCGAGCAATTGAAGTAGAGATCTGACTAGTTTGAGTGGTCGGCAAACCTCAGACTAAGTTAAGCTAAGTTTTGTCGTAGGATGTAAGGGGCTCAGGATAAAATCCCGTGCAGACCAGAACATGAGTACCATCTTAAAAAAAGCACTACATTCACCACTAGGTGAAGTGCAACCACTTAGTCTCTGAGTCTGACAGTAGGTGATGTAGTCACGTGGTGCCAAAGTCTAAAAATCAGTCTCGGAAAATCTACATGGGCACCGCTCAGGTGACGTGTACCACGTAGTCCCAAGGCTACTGGAAGATGAAAAATGAATCTTGTAGCAGGCTTAGAAAAGGAAAAACTTCTATGGTGAAAGCAGTATACCATCCGAGCATATAGCCAACTGATCAGTCCCCAGCTTAGCTGGAGAAAAATAAGTCAGAACTGTCATGTGCGTATCAAGTCCCCGACGTGCTGCCTAAGAACAACACCCTGAACCGAACAACATGGAGTAACTTGAGGAGCACACTAATGACCGAAAAACATGGAGTATCTTGACGAGCACACTAATGGAGATGAGACGAAGTGAAATCCGATCAACAAGGAGTCCTCAACTTAGCTGGTGAGCTCTCGATGTAGCTGTCGTTGAATGTCACGGAGTTCGACCAGCTGGTCGCGATGAAGTCTAAGCACCAGGTGGCGAGCATTGAGCGACCAAACCAGCTGGTCGGCGGTGAAGTCCGAGCGACAGGTGGTGAGCACTGAGCGACCCGACCAGCTGGTCGACGATGAAGTCTGAGCGTCAGGTGATGAGCACCGAGTGACCCGAACAGCTGGTCATCGACGAAGTCCGAGCACCGAGTGGTGAGCACCGAGCGACCCAACCAGCTAGGCGACGATGAAGTCCAAGCAAACCGTGTTAAACATTTCGTGCTCATAAGCTAGATTAAGCCATAATTTGGAATAATTTGATCTCATCTCCTATATGAATCTCATGCGAAGATGCCTCCTTCCAATAAAATTTGACTCACCTTTTGTGTTAATTGATGACTAAGGGGGAGAAGCATGCACAAAGATATAAATAAGAAAGAATAGTATAAGGGGAGAGAAAGTTCACAAAGAATGATTTATATTAAAATTTGAGCACATAAGTAGGGGGGAGCAAACACATTAACTTGTTTGATGTATTTGAAATATGCATATTCATATGTTTGCTTGCATTGCACAAGTTATTATATTGATATTCATGCTTATGTGGTGTATATAACTTGATTGATGATATGAAATAGTAGCATGCATAGGATAGTGACTAGACATTTATGGTTTTCAAGTGAATCAAGAGCCTTTCTTATAATGTTGATCTCATAGGGTTTTTGAGCTTTGATGTATGCCTAGATACAAATGGTGCTAAGGATGGTGAAACATGTGCATTCCAATTGGTATCATGCTTCAAAGGCCCATTCTTAAACTCTAGCATCATTTTGATAGTATTGCTCACCCACATTTCATATCCATACATATGTGTCAAACTTAGAACCAAACTCTACAACACATATGTAGGGGGAGCTAATATTATCAATGTGGTTACTCAAATTTAAAATGTAAAGATGACAATCAAGTGATATCCACCCGATGGGATGTCAAGGCAAGAGGACTATGTTTCTACTGCAAGCAAGGTGGATGTGAGCATCTAGGCCCCCAGTGGGTTTCGGTGATTGGATGACAACGGTAAACTACTATGACTAACGTGTGTTTTGCAGAAACAATTGAGTTAGGTCATGGTAATGATGATCGTAAGGGCACTATGGTATTCATGCCTCTCTATTGATGGAATTCGTTCGGTTTTCAAAGGATGGACGACGAAGACGGTGATAGGCTAGCACTAAGTGTCACTTGGTGTTGAAGGACACTTAGAGTAGCATAGGTCTTTGTTTTATCTTTGGCCGTACTATAAAGAGGGGTTTGAATGGGTAGCTTGACCTAGGTGAGACTTTTGAGTTAGGTGTGGTGCACACTTGTTAACCAAAGCCCTAGGTAGCTTAGAAAGGTCCCTAAGATCATAAGGAAGAAAATTCGTGAAGGGAGCGTCGCAAACCGAAGTCGTTTCGGACTTCAAAATTTGACCGGACGCTTCAACCCTAATGACCGGACGCTGGGGCGTGCGTCCGGTCAGTTGGTTTGGCTAAGAAGCAGGCTTGGCTTCGACCGGACGCTCTTCAGTTTTCGACCGGACGCACCAGGAGGTGAGTCCGGTCGCGTCCAGAGAGGTTCCAGAGAGGGAAATTGATGACCGGACGCGTCCGGTCAGTGGTGATCGGACGCATGGGTGCGTCCGGTCAGTGTATCGTACTGGTGTCAGGGCTAACGTCACGTAGCCGTTAGACACTGACCGGACGCGTCCGGTCACCCCGACAGGTGCGTCCGGTCAGTGTGTAACTGGCTGGACTTACCCCTTCGTGCATGTTTTGAGTTGGGGGGTATAAATATGCTTCCCCCTCATTCATGCTGATTCTCTTGCTCATTTGAAAGGTTCCCAAACACATTGTGATTGCAAGTGAGTGCAAGAGGCCTAGTGAGGTTGAGAGATTTGATAGTTGAGTGATCAAACACCTCATTAGTGAGTAGAGAGTAGCAAGTGTGCATCCACCCATCTCATTAGCCTTGCGTTGGTCAAGTGAGAGTTCTTGCTTGTTACTCTTGGTGATCGGCATCACCTAGACGGCTTGGTGGCGATCGGAGAGCTTGGTGATCATCCGGAGGCATTGTGGATGACCCAAGCCAAGTTGTGACCGGTAGCGAGCGATTCACCGGGCCGGAGTGGCGAAGAATCAGCTCGTAGTGAGCACTTGATCCTTGCGCGGATCAAGGGGGAGCGATACCCTTGCGCGGGTGCTCCAACGAGGACTAGGGGGGTGTGCCGACACCTCGATACCTCGGCAAAAAGATCGTCGAGTCATCTCTACTCTTTACTTACGCATTTACATTCAAGCAATTCAATTCCGCATTACACTTGTTGTTCATCCCAAATTGAATTGCCATGCTAGAGTAGAATTGGCTTAGTGATAATCTTTTGTGCTATTGATTCTTGTCATACACACTTCTAGGCACTAGGGGGTTAATTGGGGCTTGATAGGTTTTGTTATTGCAAGAAGTTTTAGAAAAGCCCAATTCACCCCCCCTCTTGGGCATCTTGATCCTTTCAATTGGTATCGGAGCCTCGTGCTCTCGATTTAGGCTTAACCGCCTAGAGTTAAGATGTCCGGAGGTGATGGTCCACCTCCCATGTTCGAGGGAGACGACTTCCCATATTGGAAAATCCGTATGGAGTCGTACCTAGAAGCGGTTGATGTTAAATGCCTCAATGCCGCGATCACCGGCTTTGCCAAGCCCAAAGAAGGCACTAGCCTCACTCCTAATGAGGAGGAAAATGAAAAATGGAATGCAAAAGCCAAAAACATCCTTTTTAGAGGCATTTGCAAGGATGTGTTCAATCGTGTTCGGAACCACAAAAATGCCCATGATCTATGGGAAAATATTTGTGCGCTCCATGAGGGAACCAAGAGTGAGCGTGAGGAGCGTTATCATTTGGTTGTGCAAAAGATGAACTCGTTTGAAATGCTTGCTCATGAAAATGCAAACGAAATGTACTCACGCTTGAATGTTCTTGTAGAGGAGCTCAATGGTCTTGGCCTCACACAAATGCAACCATCCGATGTTGTGAGGAAGATCCTATGTGTCCTTCCCATTGACAAGTATGGACACATTGTGACCGTGCTACATCAAGGTGATCTTTCCACATCTACACCAACACAAGTCTTGGGGAAGATCAATGCTCATGAGATGTACATGCACATCACACCGAGTGGTGGCTCCTCCACCGACAAGAAGAAGGACTTGGCCTTCAAAGCAAGCCATGACAAGAAGGGCAAGTCCAAGGCTATTGAGGTGCATCATGAGAGCACAAGCGATGATGAAGATGATTCCAACATTGCTCTCATGGTGAAGAAGACCACCAAGATGTTGAAGAAGCTTCACAAGAATGGAGTCAACTTTGACTCAAGAAAGAAGAAATTCTTCACAAGTAGCAAGAGGAGACCAATCTCCGAAATGGATTGCTACAATTGCGGTGAGCTTGGCCATCTTGCCCATCAATGCACCAAGCCCAAGAAAGAGAGCTACAAGAACAAGAACAAGGGCAAGAAGTATGACTCATCAAGTGAAGATGAGAAGAAGGATGAAAAGCCCTACTACAAGAAGGATGGCAAGAAAAAGAAGCAATACCACAAGAAAGGTGGGAAGGCTTACATTGTTGGTGATTGGCTCACCGATATTGACTCCTCCGGTGGCTCATCAAATGAAGATAGTGATGATGAGAAGGAGAAGGTGGCCGCTCTAGTCATTGGCTCCTCTACACCACCATCACCACCGTCACCATCATCATCTACACACCTATGCCTTATGGCCAAGGGTGACCGGAAGGTACAAAACAATGATGACTCTAGTGATAGTGATAGTGATGGTGAATTTGAGGCTCCCACTTATGATGAACTTGTCAAATTGCTAAATGACTACTCTAAAATCATAAGAAAGACTAGAGCTAAAAATGAGAAGCTTGTTGATGAAAATGAATCTCTTGTTGAAAAGTGTGATCATGCTATTCATGCTAGTGATGAACTAAAAGATGAACTTGCAACTATGTCATCCACTATCAAGGAGCTCAAGTCCTCTAACAAGGAGCTCAAAGCTAAAAATGAAAAACTTGATAAGATGCATAGTGACCTTTCCACTAGTCATGCTTTGCTTAAGGAACAATATACTCAAGTGAAAGTAGACTATGATACTCTCACCATTGCTTATGATATGCTTTCACATGAGACACATGATGCTCCTAACCTTGTTGTTAAGTGTGACATAGCAACATCTTGTGAGGACTTGGTTAGTGAGCATGTTGAGCAAAGTGCTAGTGGCAAGGGCAAGAAAGTGGTTGAGGCCGATCACTATGATGATTATGTCAAGATCAAGAATGAGAATGCAAAGCTCAAGGTTGATTTAGAAAAGCTTTCAACCACCAAGCAAGTTATCATTCAATCTCATGACGATGAATATAGCATGACACTTGAGCTAGACATGCTAAAAGAAGAGAACAAGAGATTAAAGATGGAGAGGGACTACAAAATGACACCATCTCAAATGGAACTCCAACAAGAGAATGACAAGCTCAAGAAGGAGAAAGAGCACCTCACCACCGGTTTGAGGAACTTCACCAAGGGTCAATGTCTTCAAAGTGAGCTTCTCATGAACACCGTCATGAAGACCAATAGAAATGGCATTGGCTTTCTTGAAGAGAAGATGAAGCAACGCAAAAGCATCACTAAGCCAAAGAAGAAGAAGATTGGGAGATGCTATGAGTGTGGAAAGGAAGGACACTTTGCTCATGCTTGTGAGGAGCCAAAGCCCACACCCTTGCCCAAGCATGCTAGACCCTTTGCCTTCAATGCTCACTACATGCTTAGACAAGATTCTAGTGGCAAAGTGAAGGTTATGTTTATGGGGCCACCTAACAAGAATAGGCCAAGGCAAATTTGGGTTGCTAAGTCACTAGTTGAGAAAGTTAAGGGACCGCAACAAGTTTGGGTCCCGAAAGCTCAAGCTTGATTTCTTGTGTGTAGGTGAACTACAAGACCGGTGGATCACATTGGGTAATTGATAGTGGATGCACACAACATATGACCGGAGATCCCCGGATGTTCACCTCACTAGAAGAGAATGTCGATGACCAAGAAAAGATAACATTTGGTGACAACTCAAAGGGCAATGTCAAAGGATTGGGCAAAGTGGCTATATCAAACGATCATACCATCTCCAATGTGCTTCTAGTTGCATCATTAAGCTTCAACTTGCTATCCGTTGGGCAACTATGTGATCTTGGCTTTCAATGCTTGTTCACCGACAAGGAAGTGGTTGTAACCAAGAAAGATGATATACAAGTGATATTCAAAGGCTTTAGATACAACAATCTCTATCTAGTGGATTTTACCTCCGAAGATGCCAACTTGAAGACATGTTTGTTCACTAAGCAATCTCTTGGTTGGCTCTGGCATAGAAGATTAGCACATGTTGGAATGAACACTCTCAA
This sequence comes from Coix lacryma-jobi var. lacryma-jobi, assembly GCA_009763385.1. Lineage (NCBI taxonomy): Eukaryota > Viridiplantae > Streptophyta > Magnoliopsida > Poales > Poaceae > Coix > Coix lacryma-jobi. Next base: position 89,133,090 of record CM019822.1, on the reverse strand, counting down.
CAAGCTATTGAAGAAGGATTTGGTTAGGGGCTTGAAGGATGTCAAATTTGAGAAGGACAAATTGTGTAGTGCATGTCAAGCCGGCAAGCAGGTTGCAAATACACATCCAACCAAAGCTTTTGTGTCAACATCAAGAGAGTTAGAGCTACTTCACATGGATCTATTTGGACCAACAACATATGCTAGCTTGGGTGGAAATCTCTATTGTCTAGTGATTGTTGATGACTACTCTAGATACACTTGGGTATTCTTTCTTCATGACAAATCCGAAGCAACCCCTTCATTCAAGAAGTTTGCCAAGAGAGCCCAAAATGAGTTTGACTTGAAGATCAAAAAGATAAGAAGTGACAATGGAAGAGAGTTCGACAACACCCACATTGAGCAATATTGTGATGAAGTTGGGATCAAGCATGAAGTCTCCGCAACCTACACACCACAACAAAATGGGGTAGTTGAGATGAAGAACCGAACACTAATCACCCTAGCAAGGACTATGTTAGATGAGTACACTACACCGGAAAGATTTTGGGCGGAAGCAATCAACACCGCTTGCTATGCATCAAACCGGTTGTTCCTCCATCGTCTCCTTGGCAAGACCCCCTATGAGCTACTCAACAACAAGAAGCCGGATGTATCCTTCTTTAGAGTGTTTGGGTGCAAATGCTACATCTTCAAGAAGCGCCAACACCTAGGGAAGTTTCAACGCCGATGTGATATTGGTTTTCTTGTTGGTTACTCATTGAAGTCCAAGCATATCGAGTATTCAACCATGCCACCGGGATGGTAGAGGAAACATATGATGTGGAATTCGATGAATCTAATGGCTCTCAAGGAGAGCATGAAAATCTTGATGATGTAGGTGATGAACCATTGAGGGATGCAATGAAGAACATGCCGGTTGGAGTCATCAAGCCTAAAGATGATGATGATGATGTGCAAGTCATTGACAAGCCATCCTCATCACATGTACCACTTGATGATGACAAAGATGGGAGGGATCCAAATGAAGATACTCATGTCTCCCATGATCAAATGGTGGTACACGCTCAAGATGTTGATGCTCCACAAGCGGCCCCTCAAGTGGTTGATCGAAGGACTACTCCTCTACTACAAGCTCATCCTCAAGATCTCATCATAGGGAGTCCGACAAGGGGTGTAATGACTCGCTCTCAAAAACTTGCTTTATTTATGGAACATCACTCCTTTGTTTCTCTTGTTGAGCCTACCATTGTAGATGAAGCTCTAGGTGATCCGGATTGGGTGAATGCCATGCATGAAGAATTAAACAACTTCACCCGCAACCAAGTTTGGACACTTGAAGAGCGACCAAAAGGCGCAAGAGTCATTGGAACAAAATGGGTGTTTAGGAACAAGCAAGATGATCAAGGCAAGGTTGTTAGAAACAAGGCAAGGCTAGTGGCAAAGGGGTTCTCTCAAGTTGAAGGCTTGGATTTTGGAGAGACCTTTGCACCGGTTGCAAGACTCGAAGCCATTCGTATCCTCCTTGCATATGCATCACATCATGACATTAAATTATATCAAATGGATGTGAAAAGTGCATTTTTAAATGGCTTCATAAATGAACTAGTCTATGTTGATCAACCTCCCGGGTTTGAAGACCCTAGATATCCTAATCATGTTTATAGGTTGTCCAAGGCGCTTTATGGGCTCAAGCAAGCCCCTAGAGCGTGGTACGAGCGCCTTCGGGACTTCCTAATTGAGAAGGGCTTCACCATTGGGAAGGTCGACACCACACTATTCACCAAGAAGCTTGATGGAGAGATCTTCATTTGTCAAGTCTACGTCGATGATATCATCTTCGGGTCAACAAATGAAGCCTATTGCAAGGAATTTGGTGACTTGATGTCGAAGGAGTTCGAGATGTCGATGATTGGCGAGCTCACATTTTTCCTAGGCTTTCAAGTCAAGCAATTGAAGGAGGGGACTTTTATATCTCAAGAGAAGTACACAAAAGACCTCCTCAAGCGCTTCAACATGGATGATTGCAAGCCTATCAAGACTCCAATGCCAACCAACGGACATCTCGACCTAGATGAGGGAGGTAACCCGGTTGATCAAACTCTCTACCGTTCTATGATTGGTAGTTTGTTATACTTGACCGCATCTAGGCCCGACATCATGTTTAGTGTATGCATGTGTGCTCGTTTTCAAGCCGATCCTAGGGAATCACATCTCATAGCGGTGAAGAGAATCCTTAGGTACCTCAAGCACACCCCAAGCATTGGCCTTTGGTATCCCAAAGGAGCTAACTTCCAACTCGTTGGGTATTCCGATTCGGATTACGCGGGTTGCAAAATTGATAGAAAAAGCACATCCGGAGGGTGCCATTTGCTTGGGAGATCTCTAGTGTCATGGAGTTCAAAGAAGCAAAATAGTGTGGCCTTGTCTACCGCCGAGGCGGAATACATAGCCGCGGGTGCTTGTTGTGCACAAATCCTTTACATGAAGCAAACCCTTTTAGATTATGGTGTAGTTCTAGAAAGGGTACCTTTGTTGTGTGACAATGAGAGCGCGGTTAAGCTTGCTAACAACCCGGTTCAACACTCTCGCACAAAGCACATAGATATTCGCCATCACTTCCTTAGAGATCATGTTTCCAAGAAAGATATATCCTTAGAGGGAGTTAGAACCGAAGATCAATTGGCGGATATCTTCACAAAACCCCTAGATGAGAGCACCCTTTGTAGATTGCGAAGTGAGCTCAATGTGCTTGATCTAAGTAACTTTGTCAAAAGGTGAAAGGGGGTTGTCTTTGCATTGCATTGTATCATATGCCATGTTTAAATTATGCTATGCACATAGGCTTGTCAGACGTGGTTAAGATAACCGCCCTAAAAAGCGTGTGAAGAAGCTTACCCATGAGCAAACTTGACAAGCAACCTAGATTCAAATTCCGCTTTGCATTGCATATGCATGTTTGTTGCTTTGTCGTTTCTTTTCGGTTATGTTTTGAGCAACCGCTGTGTTCGTCCACCGCTAGGGGGAGCATTTGAGGCTCTAATTGGTTAAAACCCCTAGTTTTGGTGGCCACATGTTGTCTCCTTGGAGCTTTATTGCCTATTTTATCTAAAAATTTAACTTAGCCTATGGCAAATTATTTGAAAATTTTGAGGGTTTGAGAGAGGTCACTCCTCTAGGTTCCAACTAGTGTTTATTTGCCTCTTATTTGAGTTGGAACTTAGTTGCGAGAAGTCGGCGCGAAAAATCGAGTCAAAACTGTGTTTTCCCTGTGACCGGACGCTGCGACCGGACTCATATGGTGCGTCCGGTCAGTGCAGAGCGCGCGTAAGTGCACAGTGTCTTCGGCGCGTCCGGTCAGGAATTTGATCGTGCGTCCGGTCCATTGCCAGCGGTTGACCGGACGCTGGATGAGTCCGGTCATGTCTGATCGGACGCGTCCGGTCGTGGAAATCACGTTCCGGGAGCTCTCTGTTCGTGACCGGACGCTGGGTGCCGTGCGTCCGGTCATTTCGAGCAGTGCGTCCGGTCGTCACTTAACGAGCGCAATAAACTCATCCAACCGACACGTGGGCCTCACCTCTTCTTCTTCCTCGTCGCGCCAGCGCCCGTGCCGCCGTCTCTCCCCGCGCCGCCGCACCACCTCGCCCCCGGCGTGCCCGCTCCCCGCCGCGCTCGCTCGCCTCCGGCGTGCCGCTCCCCGTCGCGCTCGCTCGCCCCCGGCGTGCCCGCTCCCCGCCGCGCTCCTCTCGCCCCCGGTGTGACCGCTCCCCGCCCCGCGCCCGCGCCCGTGCCCAAGCTCGCCGGACCTCGCTGTTCGCCGAAGTTCCCCCGCCGGATTCCTCCTCGCCGGCGTGCTTCCCCATCGGATTCCTCTCCGGCTCGTCCTCTCTCCGGCCGACCCTCCGCAGTGAGCTTCCCCCCTCTCCATATACCCTGCCCACCAGGTGTTCGGCGAAATGTCTCAACCAATGTTCCGGCTGTTTTAACTCTTTTTTTGTGTGGCCGTTTTCTCGCGCAGATCCTTCCGGCGAGACATCTTGGTGCCCGCACGTGTCGGTGTCTTACCTACGCTTCGTCGGCTCATCGTGTCTCGTCAGCGAGTCGGTCCGATACAGTGCGCAGTGGCAAGTGACAGCTAAATCTGGGGCCAAGCCCGCGGATACGGAACGAGTCCACGCCTCTGAGGTTCAGTCCCGTCTTCTGGTTTACTTGACAGTGGTCCTCAGTGGCAGTGCGTCTTGTCAGTGGTTGTGATTCTCAGTGGCAGTTGGCAGCAGTTAGTGGCAGTTGTTCTGTTCTTGTAGCGATGGCTCGCTGCAAGAACGTCGGCGGAGGTCCCGGGGACGATCCTCCTCCCCCGCCTCCTCCCTCTGGCGACAAGGGGAAGCGGCCTCAGAAGCTCGTCTCCAAGAAGCGCAAGCGCCGCGATCGAGATTCAGAGGTTGCGCTTGCAGTGGCTCGAGCAGCCGAGAGGGCAGAGCAGGGTGGTTCCACCGGTGGTCTGCGGATTCACGACTCTTCTACAGAGCAGGCCGGTCAGGGCAGTAGTCAGCAGGCTGTTACGCGCATTCGCGATCTCCTTACAGAGCAGCAGGTTCAGGCCTTACTTCAGACAGAGGGTGGCGTCGTCCGGGTCCGCGGTCACGCGTACTCCCTTGACGACCCGGCTGACGTCCTCCCTCCGGACTTTCAGTTTCCGTCCGAGGCAGCTTCAGCCCTCGCCGCAGCTTCAGCCGGCGGTTCTGCTCCAGAGGCCCAGGCAGAGGGTCAGCCAGAGGACCAGCCAGAGGAGCAGCCAGCTCAGCAGCCTCTCCGCAGGTCTACCCGTACTCGCACTCAGGTTTCTCCTCGACCTGAGGGACAGAGGCGGGGTGGACGACCCCCTCCGAGGCCACAGGGACCCCCACCTGTGGAGCACTTGGACCTGCGGACAGCGACAGCACGTCAGGTGCAGGCTCTTCGTTTGTATACCAGTACGAGGAGTGGTTTCCAGCAGCCCGGCACCCTCAGGCAGCAGAGGGTTTTTACACAGTTATTCAGGAGGACTTCTATCGGGCCTACGTCAACAGTGGTGTGCACATCAGACCACACAGAGTTTGCTCGCTGGAGGCGCTTGTTGCAGTTGCTGGCGAGCCGATCCGCCCGATGCTATCCTACCTGCCAGGGTTAGCGGATCTTCTTGGTCGAGGTGGTTTGTACATTGAGGACTGGGTTCGACAGTTCTATGCCTCTCTGTGGATCTCCCCGGACCACCGGTTTCTCCACTTCGCCTTCAGGGGGAGGTCCTACAGGCTCTACAGCTCACGTGCCAGGGAGTACCTTGGTTTGACAGTCTATCCGACTCGTGTGCACACAGTTTGTTACGGACAGACAGAGCCACCCAGGCGACCACACGCAGGAGAGATTCCCCCCGCAGAGACAGTGCGTGCCTGCTTCCGGGAGCCGTTCGACGAGGGGTCCAGCCGGCGTCGTCGTGACTTGACGCCGACGGCCCGCCTCGTGCACGAGGTTATGAGGCGTACTCTTTTGCCCCGGACAGGTTACAGAGAGGGGTTGACCCGGATACAGATTTGGCTAGTTCACCACCTTGTGTCACAGCTTGAGTTCGATATTTGGGACGTCATTATTTCAGAGATGGAGGACACACTAGCAGAGGGCTTCAAGGGTCACCGCCAGCTTCCATATGCTCACATTATCTGTTTCCTTTTGCGGCGGATAATTCCTGGTCTTCTACCTGAGCTTCTTCAGTCGCCGACCGAGTTCCCTGAGTACGACACTCGCCAGCTTGCAGGGGCTCATCCCGACACTAGGCCCCGAGGTCCGCGCCAGAGGCCAGAGGTTCCTGAGACTGAGGCTCAGCAGGATGAAACAGTCAGTCAGTTGGCAGAGGCTGAGCTCGCAGCTCTTGAGGCAGAGGGAGAGGACCCAGACGACGACTTCCCGTCCGACAGCACCGACGAGGACTACGCTCCTCTTCCGAGGATGCGACCACAGGGTGCTCACGACTCCGAGGCCTCCTCCTCTCGTATGGCCGGCTCCGACCCAGCACTTCTAGCCATTCTCTCACGAATGGAGCAGCAGCAGTCGCGCCTTACCGAGGAGGTTCAGCGTCAGGCTGAGGAGCAGCGTAGACAGGCACAGGAGCAGGCTCGCCTAGCAGAGGCACAGGCAGTGGCAGCCGCACAGGCACAGGAGCGCCAGGACGCTCTCCAGAGGCAGATGATCCAGCTTCAGACTCAGACCCTAGCCTTCATGGAGAGGATGGCCGCTTTTCAGTTACCTCAGCCATCTCAGCTCCAGCTGCAGCAGTCCGGGCCATCGGCCTCGTTCTTCACAGCTCCCTCGTCGACGGTCTCGCCTTTCCCTCAGTACCCTCAGTGGTTCACGACCCCTCAGCCAGGGCAGCCGTCAGGGTGCACGCCGCTCCGCTCCGGATTCACTCCTCCTCAGACCGAGTCGATCCTCGTGACCCCTAGGACTTTGGAGGCTACCTTCAGTGAGCTCACCGGCCTGCCTACACCTCCTGAGTTTCAGTTGCCGGTGACCTCCGCTCCAGATCCAGCTACCGGTACCACAGAGACCATACCCTCCTCAGTCGCGTCGTTTGAGCCTCCGGTCTCTCAGAGTGCGACTTTGCCAGACAGTTCAGTGCCTGCGGCTTCGACGTCAGTGACAGTGGCCGTGACTGAGTCAGTAGACCCTCCTCCAGAGCCAGCGCTCCCAGCGCCAGACACAGCTCCCGAGTCAGCTGAGCAGACCCAGACGGCTTCTCCTCCACGTCCAGTGTCAGAGGGTCAGCCAGCTCTCAGTTCTTCGTCCGACGAGGCAGCTTACCTTGCTCAGTTCGAGACTCTGCCGCGCACCTCGTCGCCCGACTCGTCTGCTCCCATCCCTCCTACCGACCCTTAGGTTTTGGTCCTTGATGCCAAAGGGGGAGAGAGCGTATGTTAGTCTTAGGGGGAGCTTGTGAGAGGGTTTCCGATCTTTTGTGTGATCTTGCACTCATTCGCATGCATGTTTATCTTTTGGCACTTGTACGTTAATTGGATGTCTTTTGGTTGTGACATGTGTTGCTACTCTTGTTTTATATTCATGTCACTTGTTTATGCTCAGTTATGACATGTTATGCTTCACTCGTTATCCTATTCAGGTCATATGCTTATGCTCATTTACTTCGCTTCCGCACTCTTATACTCCGATAAATGAGCATGTTTCATAAGTACTTGTGTTATCTCTTATCATGTTGAGTACTTATGGTGACTTGGTTCGTATAAGCATGCCTAACCCCTTTGATCTTATTGTCACATGCTTATATGAATCAAGCATTTGAAAACCTCCTCTCTTTCAAACATACTTGAGGTTGTCATCAATCACCAAAAAGGGGGAGATTGTGAGCATCTAGGCCCCCAGTGGGTTTCGGTGATTGGATGACAACGGTAAACTACTATGACTAACGTGTGTTTTGCAGAAACAATTGAGTTAGGTCATGGTAATGATGATCGTAAGGGCACTATGGTATTCATGCCTCTCTATTGATGGAATTCGTTCGGTTTTCAAAGGATGGACGACGAAGACGGTGATAGGCTAGCACTAAGTGTCACTTGGTGTTGAAGGACACTTAGAGTAGCATAGGTCTTTGTTTTATCTTTGGCCGTACTATAAAGAGGGGTTTGAATGGGTAGCTTGACCTAGGTGAGACTTTTGAGTTAGGTGTGGTGCACACTTGTTAACCAAAGCCCTAGGTAGCTTAGAAAGGTCCCTAAGATCATAAGGAAGAAAATTCGTGAAGGGAGCGTCGCAAACCGAAGTCGTTTCGGACTTCAAAATTTGACCGGACGCTTCAACCCTAATGACCGGACGCTGGGGCGTGCGTCCGGTCAGTTGGTTTGGCTAAGAAGCAGGCTTGGCTTCGACCGGACGCTCTTCAGTTTTCGACCGGACGCACCAGGAGGTGAGTCCGGTCGCGTCCAGAGAGGTTCCAGAGAGGGAAATTGATGACCGGACGCGTCCGGTCAGTGGTGATCGGACGCATGGGTGCGTCCGGTCAGTGTATCGTACTGGTGTCAGGGCTAACGTCACGTAGCCGTTAGACACTGACCGGACGCGTCCGGTCACCCCGACAGGTGCGTCCGGTCAGTGTGTAACTGGCTGGACTTACCCCTTCGTGCATGTTTTGAGTTGGGGGGTATAAATATGCTTCCCCCTCATTCATGCTGATTCTCTTGCTCATTTGAAAGGTTCCCAAACACATTGTGATTGCAAGTGAGTGCAAGAGGCCTAGTGAGGTTGAGAGATTTGATAGTTGAGTGATCAAACACCTCATTAGTGAGTAGAGAGTAGCAAGTGTGCATCCACCCATCTCATTAGCCTTGCGTTGGTCAAGTGAGAGTTCTTGCTTGTTACTCTTGGTGATCGGCATCACCTAGACGGCTTGGTGGCGATCGGAGAGCTTGGTGATCATCCGGAGGCATTGTGGATGACCCAAGCCAAGTTGTGACCGGTAGCGAGCGATTCACCGGGCCGGAGTGGCGAAGAATCAGCTCGTAGTGAGCACTTGATCCTTGCGCGGATCAAGGGGGAGCGATACCCTTGCGCGGGTGCTCCAACGAGGACTAGGGGGGTGTGCCGACACCTCGATACCTCGGCAAAAAGATCGTCGAGTCATCTCTACTCTTTACTTACGCATTTACATTCAAGCAATTCAATTCCGCATTACACTTGTTGTTCATCCCAAATTGAATTGCCATGCTAGAGTAGAATTGGCTTAGTGATAATCTTTTGTGCTATTGATTCTTGTCATACACACTTCTAGGCACTAGGGGGTTAATTGGGGCTTGATAGGTTTTGTTATTGCAAGAAGTTTTAGAAAAGCCCAATTCACCCCCCCTCTTGGGCATCTTGATCCTTTCAGTGGACATTTCATCAACAAATACCCAAACAAGCGTTTGGATCGTGTAGATCGAGCTAAGTGAAAAGCTCTCACACACCACCTTGAAACCAAAGATGCAGATCAAGTGATAAACATGAGAAATTCTAAGTTTCCAAAGTTCTTTGGTAAGTCTCAAAAGCTCACCAACAACCCTTCTTTGTAGCCTCGAATCTCGGGACGAGATTCTTCTTAACGGGGTAGGTTTGTAACACCCCGGTTTTATTAATTAAAATTAATTAGAATTTAATTAGGAAATGGCAAAATCATAGATGGAAAGAAAAAGTTTTTACTAATGGTTTGTTGTATTCAGGTCGTTGCATAATTTTTATTGGGTGAAAAAGAATTTATTAAACTCGATTAGTAGTGATTCGGTTTTACTCTATTTAGAAAAGAAATAAAAGGTTTACAAAAATTTTATGAATATAAACATAAGATTTTTTTCAAAACCTAGGGAAAATATTTTCAAAAGTTTGTAAACTGTTTTGATTTCAAACTGATTTGAATGTAGATTTCAAATCAATTTAGAAAAGAAAATTTAAAAGAAAAAGGAAAAAAACAGAAAAAGGGCAAAGGCCTCTTTCTCTCTCTCCAGCCTGCCCAAACCTTCTCTCCCCCTCAACCCTTCTCTTTTCCATGGCCAGTGGCCCAGCTCGCCTCTTCGGCCCAGCCGCCTCACCCCCTCCATTTTCCCTCCCTCAACCCAGCACTCTCCCGGTCGACCCACGTCGCGCCACTCTCTCCTAGGCCCTCCCTCTCTCCCTTGTCACCCTCGCCTACTCCCTGACTGGCCCGACCTCTTCCTCACATCTCCCTCTTAGGCCAAGCCCACTGAATAGCCTAATTAAAAATCTACAAAATCACTTAGGCAAATACTATTAGCAACACAAATAGCAGAGCTTTTTGAACTAGCCTAATGAGTGTGTTGCAAGCCACCTAACCAACAGTTCTACCTAATATCTCTATGTCACACAAGAAAAAATAACTATACTAGAGATAGAGGTATAGCACAACTATAAGTAGACTAGGAAGAAGTAATCTACACAAAGTATGTACTAAGATCAATGAAGAGCAATATGATCAATAAACTACCTATACGAAATATATTGACAAGATGAACTATCTACACAAGATATACAAATAACTAGCTCAATGAGTAATATAGCAACGAGTAAATGAGCTAGTTTAGGGAATGTATCACCGAGCCTTCGGGAACGCCTTTAGATGAACCAATCACTGGTGAAGATGCTTGATGAAGAACCAATCACCAAGAAATAGAATGAAGTCCAATCACCGTGAAGGCCAATCAATTCAAAATCAAACAAGCGGGACACAAGATTTATCCCGAGGTTCACGTGCTTGCCGGCACGCTACTCTTCGTTGTGTCGACCAACTCTTGGTGATCCGGTGAGTAATTGGCACCACGCCAAGCTACACAAGCCCTACGAGAATCTACCACAAGAGAGGTAGTTCAATGACACGAGCAATCCACTAGGGGTGCCTTTCGCCTCTCCGGCGGGGATTAGGCCCAAAAAACCCCTTACAATCAACTCGGTGGTGGCCAAGAACAATCACCAATCTTGTCAATTCCACCTAATCACCTCCAAGCCGTCTAGGCACCGGCAAATGCCAAGAGTAACAAGAAACTCAAAGCCGATGTGAAGAACTAGTGCCACTAGAATGAACTCTTTCAAATCTTAGCACTAGATCACTCAATCTCACTAACCAATGATCAAATCAATACTAGAGATGAGTGGGGAAGCTTGGCTATGCTCACAAGGATGCTTAGGAATCAAAAAGTGCAAGAGAAGAACCCAAGTAAGCCAACCAAGCCACTTAAATAGCCTACACAAGTCGGGCTTGCCGTTGGGCTGAAATCGGGGGCATCGGACGTGCCGATGCTTGACCATCGGACGCTACCCCAGCGTTCGATGCTTTCGATGAAGCCACGTGTCCCCCTGCTATGAATTTGAGCCATCCGATCCCAACGGCTATATTGCTTCCCGCACATGTTAAAGTGGCATCGGACGCACCGACGCTAGGGCATCGGACGCTCCGATGCCTCACACTCATTTCAGCGCAAAACAGCCTTACATCGGACGCTCTGAGCCCTTTGCATGGGACACTACACCCCAGCGTCCGATAGCTATGCAAAGAGGTTCCAGAGGGGTCATAAACACATCGGACGTGTTCGATGGTTCCACATTGGACGCGGGCTAGCGTCTGATGCTCTCTGCTAAGTCAGCTCGCGCCACGTCACCAACATCGGACATTGGAATAGTACTTTCCCAGCGACCAATGCTTCCTGTTCCAGCAAACTGAGTTAGGGTTTGCCATCGGACGCGCCAGGCCAGTGTTCGATGCTACCGCCTGCACCGTCTGATGCCCATATCTCAACACCTTTCGCTTTCCAACTTCTACCCTTGCTTTCATGGGCTAACACTTAAGTGTTTCACCACTTGTGCACGTGTGTTAGCATTTCGCAAAGCATTTTTCCAAGGGTTGTGTTAGTCACTCACTAGATCTATAGCATCAATATGTTAGAGAACTCCTAGTGGCACTTGAACACCGCATAATCCATGAATTATCTCCTCTTTATAGTACGACTATCTATCCTAAATGTGATCACACTCACTAAGTGTCTTGATCACCAAAACAAAGAGCCATATAGGTTATACCTTTGCCTTCGGGCCTCTTTGCTCCATCTTTTCTTTTCTTCTCACAATTCACCAAGTGTAGAGCACTTGATTACTTGAGTACATGTGACCATCATCATTCTCCATGGTTGCCACCTTGCTAGCTCCAACACTTGGCTTGATCTTAACCCTTTCTTATTAGCTACACACATGCTTATCAATAGGATTAGACCAAATAGGTTTCATCAATTAACCAAAACCAAACTAGAGCTTTCAATCTCCCCCTTTTTGGTAATTGATGACAACCTATACAAAGATATGTGATTTAAATTTGAGTAACCACATTGATAGTATTAGCTCCCCCTACATATGTGCTATAGAGTTTGGTTCTCAATTTGTGATCAATGAGAGCCTATAGTTTGTGAGAACTTTGTGAGAGCCTATAGTGCTCTTCGGTTTGGTGATCAAGACACTTAGCGAGTGTGATCACATTTAGGATAGATAGTTGTATTATTAAGAGGAGAATATTCACGGCTTATGCGGTGTTCAAGTGCCACTAGGTGATTGATAACATATTGATTAGACCTAGTGAGTGACTAACAAAACCCTTAGAAAATGCTTTCAAAATGAAGGACCGAATTGGCGACCAGAGGGGGAGGGGTGAATGGGAGCCTCAAATTTCTTCTCGAGAAATGATGGCCCTTGTCCCAGAAAATCAACCTAAAAGCAAAGTCTCAAACAACCGGCTTGTTCACGTCCTACGAATATGTGGATACCCTAGGAGATGTCCTATTATTACAACGGAACTACCGGAGAACCCCGAAACCAAGTGCCAAAGCCATGGACCAAAACTCCACCTTCAGCAGGATCCCGGACTGTCCGCGCCTGGAGGGCCAGACTGTCCGCCGACAAAATTCCAGAAACACAATAGTTCTGAAAACCTGCTGGACAGGTCCCGGACTGTCTGGGAAATGAACTATGGACAGTCCGCCGTTCACCTGCCAGTGAACAGTTAGGGGGCTGCGCCTGACTGAACCCTCCGAGCCCCGACCCGTGGACTGTCCGGGAGCCTGACGCCGGACTGTCCGGGAATCGCCTGAAAGGCAAAAACTGCTCGGGTCAAAAACCAAATTCGATTGGAACTCAACCAAATCAGATGGGGCTTCAACCAAACTTTTCCCAAGTGTTCCTCTACGTGTTGGGGTGCTAATCCTAGGAAATCATCGCACCAAACCAACTCAATCAAGAGAAATCCGAAGAACACTAGAAAAGGGGGGAGAACGAAGAACGAACGCGATTTCAGCCCGATCTATGTGCTCATGAGGTTAGAGAGGAAATCCTTCGGTGGAAGAAGGAACTCACGTCCTAGCACGATCTGGTTCAAATGAAATCGAAAACCATCTCTCAGAGAGGAAGAACGAGACAAATCTCCGAGAAGGCAAAAACCAAAACGCGAAGAACACAACACCAAAATGCGAATCGATCCTGATTTCAGCCGGAACTCGTCCCCACGAGGAGACAACGAGATTACGGTCTCGTTTCCTCAAAATCTCAAGTACACAGAGGTATTGTATCTGTCTCTGCGGATCATAGGCAGCAGGTGGAAGAAAACCTAGCGAGGGCTAAGAGAATGAAATGCTGCAAGGATAGAATGAGAGGAGGGGCTGCCTCTCTATTTATAGCCTAATCCACTTATTCCCCTTCTAGCCCTAGATATATAGAGCGAACAGGCTAACCCTAAGGGTATTCCGGTCCAACTCCGCTAGTTCTTGATCCGACGGCCACGCGCCTTCCTCATCCTTCGCTTCGCCTCGACGCAAGCTCCAAGATGCCGCCACATGCCGTCCCATCGACCGTCGCGCTTTCCTCACCGATAGCTTCACCGCAACGCAAGCCTCTCGGAGCCACCACGCGTCGACCATTCCTTTTGGAACCTCCCCCTGGTTTTGAGGCCGCAACCGGGAAACCTGTGTCCTCGGCTGAGTTTTGTGGCCCAAACTCAGAAACCCGCCAGCCCAGGTTTTGAGACCCAAACCTGGAAAACCGTCCACCCTGAGTTTTGAGGCCCAAACTCGGAAATCGTCGAGGGTAGTTTTTCGAGGCTCAACTACCAAACCCGCGCCGTAGACGGAGTGTGGTTCGCACACCCCGACCACCGGCACCGATGTCGATGCATGTCCAGCCTCCACGCCAGGCACAACGCCTTCGCCTTCCTCCTTGACTCGGCCGACGGCACTTGCACCGCACACAAGCCCGTGTCCGACCTCCCACCAAGTGTCACGACGCCATCGTCTTCCTCCCGACTCAGCCGATGCCATCGCACATCCCCATGTGCTTCTGCTCGCCGATGCCACGTGCCAGCTACCACAGCTGGTCCTCCGGCCTCCCAGTCCGTCGGTCCAAGCCTCACGTCCGCCCTTCACCGCTTCCGGTCCATCGACACGGCCCGTCTCTACTTGACCTTCACCTCGCCATCGACCACTGTCTTTGAGCTCCTCACATGCACATCAACACAGCCAAGAGACACATGTTGCCACTCACCCACTCCGGTGAGCCTGTTGACGGATCGCTCATCACTCAAGAATGGAACCACAAGGGCACATATCAACCTTATGTTCGCAATCTCCCCCTTGATGAGTGCATCGTCAACACAGAGTATCCAGTAATCAAAAATAAAAAGAAATAGAAGTAGATAGAAGAAGAAGCTCACTCAAAATGTTCAAAAGCCAAGATAAAAGCTAAGGACAAATCGAGATAAGCAAAGCTTGGTCCCCAAAGACATGGGCAACGGTTCGACACAACCAAGCAAAGGATCGGAGCAACAACTCAACAAAGAGCAAAACTCGATCACAACGGCAAAGATTTGGTTCCCAAAGACATGGGCAACGACTCGACGAAACCAAGTCATAAATCAAGCTAGTCCTCAAGAAGAGGCATAAAGGGCTCAACACCACTAGCTGAAAGCTCGATACCAACTGAACCTGAACGCACATGAGAATGTGAAACTGCTAGTCCCTCAAGATAGAGGCACAGAGGCTCAACACAACTAGCAGAAAGCTCCAAACCAATCGAAACTTAAGCACACAAAGGAGCAGCAAAGTAGAAAACTCCCCCTAAACATGTGCCAGAAACTCCCCCTTGCTAAAAGAACTCCCCCTCGATAAGTGAAGCACAAAATTGCAAATTATCACCATATATAAAAAATTCTCCCCCTTGGGGACAATTGCAATCAAAGTGGGGAAACGGAGCCCAAGAAAGCGAAACGTAGCTAGGCCATGCCTATCGGAGCAAGAAACATGCACATGAGCCTAAAATGCAAGTCAGCAGCTTCAGATATATAGTCGTTAGAGTGAAAGAATGTTGTAAAGAGTGCTGATCCGATAACTTAGCAATAAGCAAAAATGCTAGCAAAGGCTCAAACTAATCACATAATACGAAATATGAACAATTAAGCCTAGTGAGCAGTTTTAAGCCATTCAGAAAGGGGATTCACCATCAAAATAGCACTGAACATGTATAGACAGGAAGTCAAACAAGTGCTAAACATGTATACATGGTGAACTACCCCTAGCAAAGTTCAATCATCATGCTATAGAATGAAACATAGACTTGTGTTGATCAAATTTTATCGGAGAATTGCAGCGGTTATTAACACAAGTTCAGATTTAGCATATGATTGCGAGAGGTTGAAAGCTTGTCATTGCCTAACTTTTCAACCAAGCTAAGCCTATGCATAAGCAATCAGAAGCTTGAAGCATCAGTTTCAGTCTTACACTACACGGCTCAAGTTTAACTCAAATGTGCAATGAGAAACAGTCTCGATACCGTGATGTGCTGACAAAGCAATTCCATCTTGATCTTTTCAAATTCACTTAGACTTGGTTCAAATTAAGCAGAATATGAACATACCAAGCAAGTGAATGACTCAGAGCAAGAGACATAGCAACCTAGCATATATGAAATAGCACAGGTGGCCTCAACATATTCTAAACATGCTAGATGCTAATCTCAATGGTGAACAAGTATCAAGTTTTATGTTCAATTTAGCATATTCACCATTCATAAAGCAATAGCTTAGCTCACAACATGTATAATGTGATCAAAAAGAGCCTAAGCTACAAGCATCATCATATATCATCAGAACAGAACTACTCAGAGCATAATTTCATTCTAAAGATTATAGACATGAAGCTCAAAAAAGTAAGATGTACATGATGAGATGCATGCAGAAAATAGTCTAGGAGAAAGATCGGAGCAAACACCTAGACTAAAACAGAAACCCAAACAAAGGTATCGGAAAAGTCAGTCTATGATACAACAAGCAAAATGCTCCCCCCAACTAAAAGGGAAAACACACACCAAGCTCACCTCTAAACCTAGCATAAGTTGAGAGATCCAAAGGCTTGGTAAAAATATCCGCAAGCTGGTTGTGGGTGTCTACATGCCTAAGGTCGATGTCGCCTTTCTCGTAGTGATCACGAAGAAAGTGAAAGCGAACATCGATGTGTTTGGTCTTGGAGTGAAGAACAGGGTTCTTTGCTACACTAATGGCAGAAGTGCTATCACAAAGCAAAGGAACCCGACTCAAATCTAGACCAAAATCATGCAAAGTAGCAACCATCCACAAAAGCTGCGAAGCTCAAGAAGCGCCAGCGACATACTCGGCCTCGGTGGTAGACTGGGCTACCCTAGACTGCTTACGAGAAGATCACGAAACAAGCAAAGAGCCAACAAACTGACAAGTCCCAGAAGTAGACTTGCGCTCAAGCCGACAGCCGGCAAAATCCGCATTGAAGTAACCACAAAGCTAAAGGGTCGACGAAGAAGAGTACCAAAGTCCAAACTGAGTAGTGTATCAGAGGTACCTCATGATGCGCTTGACCGCCTGCTTGTGGGAAGTCCGAGGGACGCCTGAAAGCGAGCGCACAGACACACTGCGAAGTGTATGTCTGGCCTCGTCGCCGTCAAGTATAGGAGAGAGCCAATCATGCTCTTGTACTCCTTCTGGTCCACGGCTTCTCCGTCCTGGTCCACGTCCATCGCAATAGTCATCGCCATGAGCGTCGTAAGAGGCTTGGCCTCGCCCATGTCGAACTTCTTCAGGATGTCCTTCGTGTACTTGCCTTGATGCACGAACATCCCGTCTCGGGTTTGCTTGATTTGCAACCCGAGGAAGAAGGTCAACTCACCCATCATACTCATCTCAAACTCTCTGCTCATAACATCTGCAAACTTGGCAACAATTGCGTGAGAGGAGCCACCAAAGATGATATCATCCACGTAAATCTGAACTAAAAGGGTGTCATTGCCTTGCTTGAGGAGAAAAAGAGTCTTATCTACCCGTCCCATTTTAAAACCCTTGGAGAGCAAAAAGGTTTTCAAGCGCTCATACCATGCTCTCAGAGCTTGTTTCAAACCATATAAAACTTTTGAAAGTTTGAACACATGGTTTGGAAACTTGGGACTCTCAAAAGCCAGGGGTTGCCTAACATAGACCTCTTCCTCTATATACCCGTTTAGGAAAGCGCTCTTGACATCCATTTGGTATAGCTTAAAACCCTTCAAAGCAACAAAGGCTAGAAGGATCCTAATGGCTTCTAAACGAGCTACAGGGGCAAAGGTTTCCTCATAGTCTATCCCCTCTTTCTAGCAAAAACCCTGGGCTACTAACCTAGCCTTGTTCCTCACTACCATCCCATCCTCACCATGTTTGTTTTGAAAACCCATTTGGTACCTATAGGGTGGCATTCTGGTGGAGGTGGAACTAGGGTCCAGACTTGGTTTCGCTCAAAGTTCTCTAACTCCTCATGCATGGCATTAACCCAGTTAGGATCAGAAAGAGCGTGTCCAACATCTTTGGGCTCAAAAGAAGCAACAAATGTAGAATGGGCAAAGTGTGAGATCTCATACGCTCGCGACCGCGTGACTCGCTGGTCAATGTTGTCGATCATCTGATGCGGAGGGTGGACCTGCTGAACACTTCGGGGCGCCTGCCTCACCGAAGTCGCCTCCCCCTCGCCAGATGCTGTCGCTCCCTCAGGTGCAGCCGATGCTCGCTGGAGAGGTGGCTCAAGAGGACCCCAAGTAGTCAAAGTAGTGGGATCAGGTCCTCGAGCTGAAGCCGTCGTCGCAGGGTCGACAGGGGCAACCAGTGGAGTTGGCTCGGGATCACCCCAATCGGCGTCTTCCTACTCCTCCTCCACAAAGATCGTCTCTCCAAGCTCCTGTTCTCCTGCAACATCAAAAGCAGAAGAAACACAAGGCATAGTCTCGTCGAATGTGACCTCGCAGGTCTCCACTATCCGGCTAGTCTCAAGGTTAAGAACTCGATAAGCGCGAGAATGCAAAGCATAACCAAGAAACACACCATTAGCAGAACGAGATTCAAATTTATCCAAATTGCCTTGTTTCAGGATAAAGCACTTGCACCCAAACACCCTAAAATGAGACATCTTGGGTACCCGTCCAAATCGCAACTCATAAGAAGTCTTTTTCATGAAAGCACGAAGAAAGATGCGATTTGAAACATGGCAAGCGGTGTTGATCGCCTCGGCCCAAAAACGCCTAGGAGTCCTATGCTCATCGAGCATCGTCCTGGCCATCTCAACAAGGGTCCGGTTCTTGCGTTCAACAACACCGTTCTGCTGGGGGACATAAGGAGAAGACAACTGATGCTCAATTCCATGTGAAGAACAAAAAGAGGCAAACTGTGAGTTAACAAACTCAGTACCATTATCGCTACGAATAGCTCTAATAGTATCAGGGGAAACTCAATTTTCAACCTCAAAATCAAATCTCGAGCAAAAGAGAAAGCCTCGTCCTTAGTCTCCATGAAGAACACCCAAGAGTACCTTGAAAAATCGTCCACGATCACTAGAACGTACCACTTCCCACCCGCTGAGCAAACCCGAGCTAGACCAACTGTGTCCATGTGTAAAAGCTCGCCGGGTTGCTTTGTCATCACCTGATTAACAAGTGGGTGAGAAGCAGCAACCATCTTCCCGTGACGACAAGGGTGACAAACAAGGTCCTTCTGAAACTTAAGCTTGGGCAATCCTTGGATTAAGCCAAGTGAGCTAAGTCTTGCAAGCAAGTCAAAACTCAAGTGACCAAGTCTCCTATGCCACTTCCACAAATAAGAAGGACCAGCCACCAAACATATAGAAGAGCCGAAAGAGCAAGAAAAATTGGCTTGGAAGACATGACCAAAAGGGACGATCCAACAAACAAGATCTCCCCGAGAATCCAAAACTCTACTCACGCCGGTCTTAAAGCGCACTTCGAAACCATCCTCAAGAAGTTGCAAAACAGAAAGCAAATTGAAGTGCAAATTCGAAACCAAAGCAACATCCTTGAGAACAAAGTTCTCGTTAAGTCGAATCGACCCACGAGAAACAACCTTACCTCTACCACTATCCTCGAATGTGATGTAATCCTTATGGATCACGGGGTCTAGGCTGGAGAACCATTCTTTGCTTCCAGTCATGTGGCACGAACATCCGAAATCCATGAGCCACATGTTCTCCAGCCGAAGTTCCTGCATCAACAAAAAGGCAGGAAGTGAGCGTATGGCACAACACTGGGGTTAGTATACTGAGAAGGATACCAGTGTTGTGTCATAGGCCCAGAAAAAGTGTTAGAAGCAACACCAAACGGACCTCGTCCCATGGGTAGATAGCGATCACCACCAAACTGAAAGGGTGGTCCGCTATGGAACAGAAAATCTCCAAACTCACCTCCTCGTCCCATCTGAGGATAGCGATCACCACCAAGCTGAAAAGGTGGTCCGCTATGGGATGGTGCAGCAAAGCCTCTTACACCCGGCTCACGATCGTATTGAGGACGACCGGAACCGGGACGGGCACGACCACCACCCTGTGGTCTAGCTGCCTGGGGCCTTGCTACCTGAGGGGGTGCACCTCCAGGCCTAGCCCTCTGCTTCTGAACTCCCTGACCTTGCACACCATGGAGAGGGTGGTGCCCGGCCTGGTTGTTCAGCTCCAACTCCCTCCTAGCGTCTCTCTTCCTCCGAAAGCAAAACTCAGCTAGGTGACCCTCACGATGGCAATACTCACACTCGAACCTCACCACTCTCTTGGGTTGTTGGTTCCTATGGTTGCGAGGGTTGTTCACTCTTGCTGGTTGCTTGCCTTTCGGAAGAGGATCACTAGAGACGTTAGGAAGGGTGTCAAGTGTGTTCCTAAGATGGTTAGGATTGGGAACCCACACTTGCTTGCGAGGTGGAGCCTTGGGAGGTTCATCAAGGATACCATCCTTGGTGATAGGCTTGGGAGGCTCAGGTGGGGTGATCTTGGTAAGCTTAGGAACAGCGGATGGTTTCTCACTCGAGTTCACTCCACTAAACTCACCGATCTTGCTAAAAGAACTAGCGCTCTCCCCACCTGAAGCAAAGCCTACTCCCGGACCGCCAATTCTCCTCTTGAACTGACTGATCATCATGCCCAACTGCGGCTCACTACATGACACACAACTCAGAATGGACCAAAGGTATGTGTTTTCTTTCTCGGTTTGCATCCTGTCATGCCGACAGTTGGCAATCTCAAGCTCCATCCCCATGCATCGCTCACATGGAGCGGAAACGGTGCTAACTGAGCTGGCCTTCATGGCTTTAGCAAGCTTGGCACTAACTGTAACACCGCAGGTGTTCGACGCCAGTTGAGCAGTCAGTTTAAACACAAACATGGTCTGTCAGGTGATGATCGAGAGATGATTTCTAGTATTGCCAGTGATGACTGAAGATTTGGAATCAATCCCGGAAACAGAGTCTCTGTTTAAATTATTCCGGAAATAATTAACAGCACAAGTAATAACGATTGCCCAATTTTGGAATATTCAAGATTATTGCTAAACATGACTTTTTCATGTTCCCTGCTTCAGTTCCTATCTATAGTGACTGGTAGAAAAGTTTGGCAAAATTTGGAATCAATAAGTCACATGAAATGACGACTCACAGCTTTGCCTGTTCTGGCTGATTAACTGAAGAAAATCATTCGGGTTCAACCAAGTCCTGCAATTATGCCCAATCAATTATTTATGGACTCACGAGCAAAAGTTATGAAAGTTTTATGTTGAGCAGACGACCGGAAAATATCCCGACCGACGAGAGACCGTAATCTGGATCCTACCGGGTGACCGCTTTGACCGGAGTTGAACGGTATTTTCGGGTGTTCGCATGTCAGTGCGCCTTAAACGAAAGTTGTAGTACAGATCGAAAGGAACAAATTTTGTTTTATGGCCGAGACATGGATTGATGCCAAAAATGGTGAAAACAAGCTCGCAAGATGAGATACAACGCAGTTTTCAGGTTCCGGAAATCGGCTAAGTCTGGACTGCGAAAATTGGAATTTTGGTCACCGCGAAGCTGCCATCGACGATCGTTACCGGGCAAACCATTGGGAATCTGACCAAGTGCCTTTAACGAAAGTCGGAGTATTCGGCGAGACGACGACAACAAAATTAGTTTCGTCGGAATCGGAGTCCGTTTGATTAGTATTTGGAATTTTTGATCTTGACCGAAAGTTTCCGGAAACCTGCCATTTTGGGAAAGAAATTTTCCAGAAAAAAAAAATGCCGACAATCTGCGCAGCGTCCCGAGGCGCTCCCCCTCCCGAGGCCGCGAGCGCCGTCCCATTGGCGCAGAGGGGCGGTGCCCTCTGTCGCGCCCCTTCCCCTCCCGCAAGAAAGACCGAGTCTGGTCCTCCCTCTCTCTCGGTCTCCCTCCATTCCCTCTATTTCCCTCTGCCTTCCTCAACGTACAGCACAACCAGCAGCATGGTCTCTCCTCCATTCTCCCTTTTCTGTTTTCTTCAGCAGCCATGGCGTGCAGGCAAGGTCACCGTTGGTTCCTCCCTGGCGCCCTTCCTCTTCCTCCCTGTCTTCCTCGTCCTTCCCTTGGCAAGCAACAGCCCTGCTCCCTCCTCTCTGCGCTTTCTGCTGCTATGGCACAGGGCCGCGACTCCCTAGGTCGCGCGACCCTCTGCCCGTGGCCGGCCAGGCCGTCGCTGGCCAGGGAGCAGTGGCTGGCTGGACCAGCAGCTGCGAGCAGCTACGCCCCCAGCCCCGGTGCCCAAACCCTAGAGCCCGGTCTCCTTCTCCTGCACAAGCTCGGCGTCTCCTTCGTCTTCCCGTCGTTTTACCGTGAAAAGGTAGAAGAAGGGTATGAGTGAGAAGCTGAAACTCTTCGTAGGGTCCATGTTGTAAAAGTGGTAAAAGAAATAGTTTACTTTTAAGGGCTTAAGTAATTTCTAAAAAGTCTTTTGTTCACTTTGCATAAGTGCAGTTATTTGTTTTCCCGAAATTATTAAATCCTCTTTTTGGCTGAACTTGTAAAATGCGTAGTAAAGTGTACGAATGTCAAAAAATTGCGAGTGAGGACTTTTTGGAATCCTTGTGAAGAGTACTGTCCAGTGAATGTTTTATATGATGGGTGTTAGTTGATAGTTTCTGCTGTAATGATTGATTCGTGTTAAATAGGTTTAAATAGGGAGAAAATTATATCTGCTGTTGTATTCCTTAGTTTGCTGTGAAAATTTTATGGTAGGCTTTTCATGTGTCATGTGTGCTGTGATAAAAATTTCAGAGTTATTGGTGCATGTATGAATTAGTTATGAATTTATCTTGCTTTCAGCTCATTAAATAGATTAAAATGATTTGTGGTAAATGTTTGCATGTAAAAATAGAATTGGTGGTTCCACTGCCTTTCTATGGCATTGTTGTAGCTTGGATAATTTTATCATGGTCATGTGTTTGCAGAAAATATGTTTTGTAGATTTATTTTGCTCTCACATGCATTTTCGTAAATAAAACTTGCCATGTTTTTAATAAATAATCTATAAGACCTGAGCATATAGTATTTTTACAGTAGCTATATTTTGATGTTATCTATCACCTGTAAAAATATGAGCTCCAAATGAGGTGTTTACAACATCACTTAAAGTAATGCCCATGTTTGCTAATTATTTAATTAATAAAAGCATGGTGATAAATGAAAATGTATATGTTTGAATGATTGACTTTGTTGCATATGAATCTGAGATGATTATTGTATGTCATGTTTATGACTGTTAAAAGTGTTTAATAGCTTATAAGTGTGCTCACATATTAACCAAATAATGAGTTAAAGTGGATTTATTAAATTGCTGAAATGGCTGCATGTACAGTTTGTGTAGTGGTGAATAGTTCATAAAGCAAATGATGTTTTCTGTAGAAGTGTTCTATATAAAAGTTGTAGATAACGTTTTTATCATATTTGTCCTAAAATTTCATGATTTTAAGCCCAGTAGTTTAGGAGTTATAGATTTTGCAAGTTTGCTGTCAGGTTTTGCATATTTTCTGTGCAGATCTGAAAGAATGACTTATTTGGTTAATTTAAGTTGTGAATCATGTCTTTGTGTTAATAGAGGAGTCGTAGTGCTTTTCATAGGCTTTCTAAATTGTCTTGGATCACTATTTTTGGCGGTCTAGAACTTGAGTTACATGTCTTTAAAGTTAGAGGTCAGAATCTGTCCAAATCTGGACAGATTTACTTGTTTGAGTTGGTTAGCCTTGATAACTGCTTAATCATCTTGAGATGATTATAAATAAGTTTTAGACAACTTAATAAGCTTTCTAATAAGTCTTATGTCAAGTCTTATGGTGCTTTAGATCTCCAGTTATGGCTGTTTGAAGATAAATGTAATATTCTGTCCAAAGATTGGATAGAACTGCTTGACTGTTATGTTTGGTCTTTTTAATGGCTGAATCATGCTTGAGTGATAATAGCAAAGTTGTAGGTAATTTCATTAGCTTTCCAGAAAGTCTAGGATCACCTTGTTTGGATATGTGTAGCTCCAGTTATGTCTGTTTAAAGAAAATGGTGTGTTGGTGTCCAAACTATCTAAATGAACCAAACTTGATTGCTATAGCTTAATGTTGATTGAAATGCTTAACTAAAGTAGAAGCTATATGTGCATACATGTGCTCCTTTTGGGTGATGTGTGATGTAGCCTTGATTGATTGTTATAGCTAGCCTCTCTGAGTGCCAAATGAACCGTGTCACACTTTTCTTTAATTATAACCTGCTGAAGTGATTATGCTATGTTGGGTGTTAGAGCTATGTCTTCTTTTAGTAGTTATCCTGATTGCTTATGCGAAGTCATTAGTAATGCTTGTGTTTGCTTCGTAAGCGTTTCCCTCACATTCATACGCTTGCATTGCGCATCTCATTTAGGTAACGGTAGATACATCGTGAAGGACGTGACGAGGAGGCTAAACCCGAAGACGGTGTTTGGTGGATTATCCCGAAGATGCGGAGTTAAGCAAGTGCTACAGCGGAGATGCTCGCCAAGCGAGTATCACCTAACAAACACTAACCTAGTGTTGGTTCCCAGGCAAGCCCCGGAGCATTCTAAGTCTCCCAGTTTTTATAATTAAATTACTTGAGTCCTTTTATATTGTGATGCATTAAGTATAGGAGTTGACTGAATCCTACTTGCTGCATTACCATTCCTTGATTATTGATTAATATCTGCCCTGTTATCCTGTTATTATTTATTAATGTAGAATTGCTTAGCCTGTTAAATAAAACTAGTAGTTAAGGATGTTTCCGTAATACCCCTGATGGGTATTTACCGGATCACGGTTGGCTATATTTGCTATCGTGGAAAAGAACCTGAGTAGTAATGAAATATGGTCAACTGGAAGGCAAGGCACAAGTTTGGAAACTTGGGGCAGTCCGTCCGTTGGATCGTGTAGGTTTGTATCGATGTTGGCCCTCGTTCATTTTTGAACGCGCCCTTTTACTTAGGGATATGTCGGTGCCGTAATCATCGACCCCAAAGCCGGTTAGAAGCTGTTCGGGCCGGTTTCGACCCGTGTCGCGCCCTCTAGTATGGAAATGCGATCTGCCGCGGGAGGCCATCGCCAGGTTCCAATTGGGCGGTCCGTGCTTGAACCGCGACGATTACCACCACGAACAAGCATCGAGCGGTTGCCCAATGCATGGACCCGACGGGGAAAGTGTGGGCTGGTATTAAAGGTCTTTCACCAGCTGGTTTGGAATTCGATTCGAGTCGCCGTGGGAAACTATGGCGAGCTTCACCACGATACAACTCCATGTGACATTTGATGGTTCAACTAAAATATTGATAAGCAAACCTGATATGGTATTATGTATTTGTTTGCTAGATTCAAGTGAGTGCTCTAGTACAGGTGCAAAACCTAGAGTTTAAGGAATATGATAAAAGATGACTGCTCATATAATTAAATGATGAACCCTTTAACTTAAGCTCCTTTTGCAAATAAAGTTAGCCAGCTCTACTGTTTATATCAGCCTTGCATACTCCTTGGTGTCACTTTATTTTTGGTTTCCGACGGGTAAGTCTAGCTGAGTACATTCGAGTACTCAGGGTTTATCCCACCTTGTTGCAGGTGAAGGTTAGGTCTGCCGAAAGGTGATGACCAGTGTCGGTGGGCTCGGCAGTTCCATACCTCTTCTCTTTATGCTGTTGTTGGAGGATGTCACTCAAGCTAGCAAAGTATTTCCACTTATGTTATGGTATTCATTTCAAAGCTATGTTGTTTCAAAGTATCTCCACTTGTATTATTATTTGTGAACTATTGTAATTTTATTTCCGCTGCAAAACTCTGTGAACATGATCTGTATTTGCTTGACCATGCGATCTTGGCTAAGATGTTGGAAAAGTTTGAAATCTCTCAGGATTTCACGGACTACCGGGTTTATATGGGCTCAAGTGTGCTAATTCAGCTGCTCCAACAGAGGTTTTCGCACTTGTGCTCTTATAAATTGGTCGGTTCTGTCACACTAACTTCTGCCAATTCAGTTTGCAAGTCTGGACAAGACTTGCACGCACCCAGCAAAGAAGGCCTCGCCTTCACTTCCTCCAGCTCCTTCCTCAAGGAGGGACACTCTTTGCAATCACCCACCAAGTCAAGCCTACTCTTCAGCTCATCATACAACTCAATCAAAGAGGCATACTTGGTTTGCAGGGTGGCAAAGTTTGTCATGTGCATTGTTCACTCATCACATTCCTCCTCATCGGCCACCTTCACCTCGGACCTAGCACTCTCAAGCTCCTTAAGCACCTCGCCTAGCTTGGCCTTAAACTCGTTGCGCTCTCTAGCGGCACGCTTAAGCTGCTTGTCCTGAGCGAGAACTATCGCAACCAAGGAATCTCGCTCGCCAGAAAGACGCTCGACGATGGAAGAAGTCAATACCTCAGATGCGTCTGAACGCATCTTGGCCCCTAGTGGGTTTCGGGGATTGGATGAAACACAAGATTACTATGACTAACATGTGTTTTGCAGAAACAGGGATGAGTTAGGTCATGGTAATGGCGATGATACGGGCATATGGAGTTCATGTCCCCTGGCGATGGAAATCGTTTCGGTTTTCAAAGGACGAACGACGAAGACGGTGGTAGACTAGGCTAAGTGTCATTTGGTGTTGGAGGACACTTAGGTAGTCTCAGGTCTTTGTTTTTCCTTTGGCCGTACTATAAAGGGGAGCGTGAATCAGTAGCTTGACCTAGATGGGTCTATTGAGGTAGGTGTGGTGCACACTTGTTATTTCATAGCCCTAGGTAGCTTTGAGAGAGCCCTTATGTCGTGAGGATAAAAAGTCGTTAAGGCAGCGTCGCGATCCGAAGTCGTTTCTGAAGGACCGAGAAGCTACCCGAAAGCGACCAGAGGGGGGGTGAATGGGAGCTTCAAAAATTTCCTTTCGGAAACTAGATGCCACTGTCCCAAGATCAACCCCAAAAGCGAAACCTAGAGCTTGCTAATGTCCACGACCCTAGATGTAGGGTGGATGCTTCCTAGAAGCACAGCGGGACACTAGACAACCCTAGAAAGCCAACCCAAAAGACGGAACTCAAATCCGATCAAGAACGAACGAACCGCGAACGAAGACGCGCGAAACTGCAGCGACCGGACTCTGGCCTGCGTCCGGTCAGCAGGGACCGGACGCGTCCGGTCGTCAGAAAACAGCTCTGGGAGCTCTCTGTTCGCGACCGGACGCACGGAGCTCAAGCGTCCGGTCGTTCACTGAGCGTCCGGTCAGATGAGACAATGACACGGGAACAGTGCAAGCGTAGCGTCCGGTCGAAATGCAAACAGAGCGTCCGGTCGAGAGCGTCCGGTCAGTACGCAGAAAAGCTTGGCGCCGTGCTCAACGACCGGACTCTGAAAGCGTGCGTCCGGTCAGCCCGACAGAGCGTCCGGTCACCCCGCGACTGCACTGAAACTCCGGCGATTCAACCCGATCTCCTCCGAATCAAGTGCTCTAGGCTTGGGATTCGATCTGAGGAGTCACAAGGAGGTTAGTGAGCTATCTCTAAGAGATCATGGCTCGAACCTAACTCCAAATCGGTGAATCGAAGGAATTCGGGGGAAAGAAGAAAAAGAGACCCGAAACTAAAACTTGATCGATCTCCTAGACCGTGAGGTTAGAGATGATTTCTTTCGGTGGAAAGAAGTGCCTCACGATCTAGAGCAACTCAGTTCAAACGGAATCGTGAAAGATGAACCGAGCACAAAGATCAAGCGACGGGAAAACTCAAGGCACAAAGCAATCCGCGAAGAACATGATGAACATGAAATCAAAACGCGAATCACAGCCACGAACTCGAATTAAGGACACAAATCAAGCCATCGATCTGTGCTCCAAGGTGAGGATACGGCCTCACTTCCTCAAATCAACAGTACACAGAGTGGAGTCTCTCTGCGGATCTCAACTAGCTAGAGCAGGGGATGGGAGAGTGGAAACCCTAGGTGCTAGGAAGCAAATGACTGCGCTAACTGAGATTGAGATGGGGAGGAGGGTGTCTCCCCTAGACTACTTATACTAACCTAGCCTAAGCCTATTTCCTACTCTACCCCTCACTACTGTATTTACAGAGCGGACCAGCCTAACCCTAAGGCTATTCTAGTCCACCCGCTGGTGGTAGGTAGATCCGACGGCCACGCCCGCACGGTCTTCCGCGTCGCCTCCACGCAACCTTCAGATCGCCGCCACGTGCCGCCACCACTCTGCACCCCCGGTTTTGCGGCCCAAACCGGGAAACTAGCCTTTTCCATCAGCCCCCGGTTTTGAGGCCCAAACCGGGAAACCAGCCTCCAGTCCGAGTTTTGTGGCCAAACTCGGAAACCGTCAGCGCCCGAGTTTTGAGGCCCAAACTCGGAAACCGGCCCACTCCCAGGTTTTGAGGCTCAACCTGGAAACCGTCACGCCCAGGTTTTGTGGCTCAACCTGGAAACCCAGCACCCAGGTTTTGAGGCCCAAACCTGGAAACCGTCCACCGTTGGTTTTTCCCGGGCTCTACCAACAAACCGGCGTCGTAGAGGGGATGCACCGCCTGTGCACCCCTTCCACCGACATGATCGCACTTCTCCGCCTGTCGCTGTCGCAGGCTGCCAGCCACCACAGCTGATCCTCCGGCCTCCAGTCCATCAGTCCAAGTCCACGTCCGCCCTTCACCGTCCGATACATCGGCATGGCACGTCCGCCGCACGGCACGCCCATCCTTCATCGCGCCCGGTCCGTCGGCACGGCACGTCGCAACTTGACCTTCACCCGCCATCGATCACTGTCTCCGTGCTCGACACCTGCACAACACAAGCCAAAGAACATGCGCATCATCTCCATTGACAATCACTCATCACACAGAGACTCGGCATACACCCATGTATCCGCAATCTCCCCCTTGATGAGTGCATTGTCAACTCCACAACAAATCATGAATAAGAAGAAGGAGGTAGGAAGGAGTGGGAAGAGAAAACCCAACCAAATGACCCAGAAGCTTTAACAAAAGCCGAAGAAGGTCAAGTGGATGAAGCAAAAAACTTGGTCCCCAAAGACATGGGCAACGGCTTGACGCAACCAAGCAAAGCAAAGCTAGCCCTCAAGAAGAGGTAGAACAGGCTCAACACCGCTAGCAGATAGCAATTGAAGATCGGAGGACAACAGAAGCAAAATGCTAGTCCCTCAAGATAGAGGCACAGAGGCTCAACACAACTAGCAAGAAAATCACTCCGAACCAATTGAAAATCAACCCAAACCAAATGGGAAAGCACACCAGACGATACCAATTGAAAGCCAAAAGAAAAAAGCTTATGAAAGCTCATGAGAAGCTAGGAACGTTTGCTAGTCCCTCAAGACAGAGGCAACGGCTCAACACAACTAGCAAACTCCCCCTCGACAAATGCAAGTAACTAGGACAAAAGATTGTCAGGGCATATGATTTGCGTAAATTTCTCCCCCTAGTTGAAAATGCACTTATCAAGGCCAAAAGGTATCGGAGAAGCAACTCTCTTCACATAAACTCCCTCTGAACACAAGATCTCCTTCCACAATGCATATGAAGTCAAAATGCAAGTTAGGAGCTTCAAGTATATAGTCAAAAGAGTGCAAAGATGCTCTAATCAGTATAGCTCCAATATCTCAATTAAGCACTCAAATAGCAAAGGCTCAAACTGATCACTTATACGAAATATGAAGCATATGAGCATGTGAGCAGTTTTAAGCCAAAAGGATAGTCACCATCAAAATAGCACTAGACATGTATAGAAGGAATCCAAACAAGTGCTAAGCATATATACAAGGTGAACTACCCCTAGCAAAGTTCAATCATCATGCATAGGAATGAAGCATATACTTGTGATTTCAAATTCATATCGGAGTTGCAGCGGTAAAAGAATTCACAAGTTCATTTTTAGCATGTGATTGCGAGAGGTTGAAAGCTTGTCATCGCCTAACTTTTCAACCGTGCGAAGCCTATGCCGAAGCAATCAGAAGCTTAAAGCAACGGTTTCGGTCATACACTACATGGCTCAAGTTTAACTCAAAGTGCAATGAGAAACAGTCTCAATACCATGAGGTGTTGACAAGCAATCCCATCTTGATCTTTTCAATTCAACAATACTTGGTCCAGATTTTAAGCAAGTTATGAACAACCAAGCAAGTGAATGACTCAGAACTAGAGACATAGCAACCTAGCATATATGAAAAGCAGGAATGGACTCAACACACCCTACACATGCTAGTTGCATATCTCAATGGTGAACATTTTCAGATTTATATACATTAGGCATAATTCACCATTCCAAAAAATAGCTCGCTCATAACATGTAACAGTGATCAGAAAGAGCATAAGCTACAAGCATCATCATAAGTATCGGAGCAATACTAACAAGAGCATAATTACATTCTAGTGAATATAGACATGAAGCTCAGAATGTAAATGCGTATGCCCGACACAAAACTGAACGAAAGAAGATACCAAAAGGAGAGACTCAAGAAACTCAAAAGAAAAGAACCTCAAAATAAAAGAGTCAGTCTGTACATCTCAAAATGCTTCCCCCATCTAAAAGGGGAAACACACACCAAGCTCACCCCTCAACCTATTAAAAGTTGATTCGTCTAAAGGCTTGGTGAAAATATCAGCCAATTGGTGATGAGTATCGACATGGCGAAGGTCGATATCACCCTTCTCCTGGTGGTCTCGCAAGAAATGAAAGCGCACATCAATGTGTTTGGTTTTCGAGTGAAGCACAGGGTTCTTAGCAACGCTAATGGCACTCGTGCTGTCACAAAGCAAAGGAACTCGAGTAAAGCTCAAACCAAAATCACGCAAAGTGGCCATCATCCAGAGTAACTGGGAACAGCAGCTAGCCGCAGCAACATATTCAGCCTCCGTGGTAGACTGAGCGACACTAGACTGCTTGCGAGAAGACCACGACACCAGAGAAGATCCAATAAACTGGCAAGTCCCAGAAGTGGACTTGCGCTCAATGCGACAACCAGCAAAATCAGCATCAGAAAAACCACAAAGCGAGAGGGTGGAGGAAGCAGAATACCAAATCCCGAGCTCGGGCGTGAAACGAAGGTACCTGAAGATGCGCTTCACCGCCTGACGGTGAGAAATGCGTGGCGAAGCCTGAAAGCGCGCGCACAAGCACACGGCGAACTGAATGTCCGGCCGTGTCGCCGTCAGGTAGAGCAGCGATCCAATCATGCTGCGGTACTCCTTCTGGTCCACTGCTTCTCCATCCGTGTCGGCATCCAGGGCAGTCGTCGTCGACATGGGCGTCGGAAGAGGCTTAGCCTCACCCATGTCGAACCGCTTCAGCAAGTCCCTTGTGTACTTGCCCTGGTGCACAAACGTCCCCTCTCGGGATTGCTTAATTTGCAACCCGAGAAAGAAAGTCAGCTCGCCCATCATGCTCATCTCGAACTCCCTGCTCATAGTATCTGCAAACTTGGCAACCAAAGCGTGAGAAGAACCACCGAAAATGATATCATCCACGTAAATTTGGACCAAGAGAGTATCTTTGCCTTGCTTGAGGAGAAAGAGCGTTTTATCTACACATCCCATTTTAAAACCCTTAGCTAGCAAAAAGGTTTTTAATCTCTCATACCAGGCTCTAGGGGCTTGTTTCAAACCATACAAAGCTTTGTGGAGTTTAAAGACATGGTTTGGAAACTTGGGATTTTCAAAACCGGGGGGTTGCTGGACATAGACCTCCTCCTCAATATAGCCGTTTAAGAAGGCACTCTTGACATCCATTTGAAAAAGTTTGAAACCCATGGATGCAGCATAAGCCAAGAGTATCCTAATAGCCTCCAAACGAGCTACAGGAGCGAAGGTCTCCTCATAATCTATCCCCTCCTTCTGACTATAACCCTTCGCTACAAGCCGGGCCTTGTTTCTCACAATGTGGCCCTCCTCTCCTTGCTTGTTTTTAAAAACCCATTTTGTCCCAATAGGTTTACAGTCAGGAGGTGGTGGCACTAGAACCCAAACCCGATTTCGCTCAAAGTTCTCTAGCTCCTCATGCATGGCATTGACCCAATCCGGATCCGTCAATGCGTGTCCAACATCTCGGGGCTCAAAAGACGCAACAAAAGCAGAATGAGCAAAGTGCGAGATGTGCTGTGACCTGGAGCGAGTAACTCGCTCGTCGATGTCTCCGATCATCTGTTCAGGGGGGTGCTGGCGCTGGATGTGTCGTGGCGCCTCCCGGGAAGAAGTAACCTCCCCCTCAACAGTAGCTGGTTCCACCCCGGGTACAAAAGGTACCGCGCGAGGTGGATTCCACGGCCCCCAGGAAGAAGACGTCTCGGGGCCACGGGTCGTCGTCGAAGCCGCTCCCGGCGGCGCGGCAGGCGGAGGGGGTGCTGGATCATCTATACCTTCAGCACCCTCTTCCTCGTCATCGAAAAGAGGCTCTCCAACCTCGTGATCACCTGCACGCTCAAAACGAGAAGAAGGAGAAACAAGAGTCTCGTCGAAGGTGACATCTGATGTCTCCATGACTCGGTTAGTGTCAAGGTTAAGTACACGATAAGCTCGAGTGTGAGTGCCATAACCCAAAAACACACCGTCAGAAGAACGAGACTCAAACTTGTCTAGGTTGCCTTTTTTCAATATAAAACAGTGACAACCAAAGACTCTAAAATAACTCACCTTGGGCTGGCGACCAAAACGCAACTCATAAGAGGTCTTCTTCAAAAACACTCTCAGAAAAATGCGATTCGAAATATAGCATGCAGTGTTCATAGCTTCGGCCCAATAGCGCCTAGGAGTCCTATGCTCATCAAGCATCGTCCTGGCCATCTCAACAAGGGTCCGATTCTTCCTCTCTACAACACCATTTTGGGGTGGTGTATAGGGAGAAGAAAACTGATGCTCCAAACCAAGGCATTTACAAAACTTCTCAAAATCCGAATTTTTAAACTCGGAACCATTATCACTTCTAATCGCTCGCATCGAGTTCAAAGGGAACTCGTTCTGAAGACGCAAAATCAGATCGCGAGCGAAGGAGAATGTCTCGGACTTCTCAACTAAAAAGAAGACCCACGAATACCTCGAAAAGTCGTCAACAATAACAAGCACATACCACTTCCCACCAACCGAGCTCACCCGAGCCGGACCAACAAGGTCCATATGCAAAAGCTCTCCGGGGTGCGAGGTCATAACCTTGGTTAAAGGATGGTGGGGAGCAGCAACCATCTTTCCATGCCGGCAAGCATGGCAAACTAGATCCTTCTCCAACGAGAGCTTGGGCAATCCTCGGATTAAGCCAAGTGAGCTAAGTCTTGCAAGCAAGTCAAAACTCAGGTGACCGAGCCTCCTATGCCACTTCCAAAGATCAGAAGAAGAAGGACTAGCCAAAAGACAGCGAAAAGATCCAAACGACTTTGAGAAATTCGCGCGAAAGACATTCCCAAAGGGTGAAATCAGACATACAAGATCACCCTGAGGATCTAAGATCCGGCTAAGGTTCGGTTTGAAACGAATCTCATAGCCTTCACGAAAAAGTTGCGAAACAGAAAGCAAGTTGAAATGCAGGTTAGAAACAAGAGCAACCTCGCGCAACACAAAGTGCTCATTAACCCGCACTGCACCAACGGACAATACCTTGCCCTTACCTTTGTCGCCGAAGGTTATGTACTCTTTTCCGGCGACCGGACTATGGCTGGAGAACCATTTGGCATTTCCGGTCATGTGCCTCGAGCAACCGGAATCCACAAGCCAAATGTCCTCCAACCGCTCCTCCTACATCAATAAAAAGACATAGGGTGAACATACGGTCCAACACTGGGGTTAGTAAGATAAGAAGGAAACCAGTGTTGGGCCGGCTGCTCAAAAGAACGGTTAGTGTAAAAACCATCCTGTCTAGGGGGATAGCGATCACCACGCACAGGAAAACGTGGTCCGCTGGGGAAGAAGCGCTCACCGCGAAACTCTACCTGCGGTGGGACAAGGCGCTCAACAAAGCCTCCGCCACGGGGTTCGTTACCTGCAAAAACAGGACCTCGTCGGGCACGCTCTCTACGAGGTCTACGCCTAGGAGCCTGCTGCTCAACTCTAGCGTCTCTCCTCGGAGCTCTCTCCTGCCTAGGCCTCACAAACTGAGGTGCTCTACCTCTAGGCCTAGTCTCCCTCCTAGGGGCTCTCTCCTGCTGCCTAGGCTGGGTATGCTTCCCTCCAGACCTAGCAGCTCTCCCCTGAGGCTTCGGAGCATGTCCACCACGAGCTGGGTGAAACATGTCCGGGTTCTGCATCTCCCTAGCTCGGCGCGCCTCTCTCCTGCGCCTAAAGCAGAACTCACTCAGGTGACCATCCCGCCCACAAAAGTCACACTGAAACCTCACCGCGCGCAAAGGGGGTTGTTGGTTTGCAGGGATGTGGGTATGGTTCACCTTGCCCTTGCCCTTCTGTGGCAACTCCTCTCGGATGGGTGGCATTGTGTCAAGCTTGTTCTTTAGGTGATTGGGCTTGGGTTGCCATTGTGGATTCTTGGGTGGAGCCTTGGGGGGTTCAACTACAACTCCATCCTTGGTGACAGGCTTGGCAGGCTCTTTGGGTGGAAGCTTGGTTAGTTTGGGAGTAGTGGTGGAGTTGGGCTTCTCACAGGGGTTCAGACCACTAGACTCTCCAATCTTACCAAAAGCTGAAAGATCAACACTCTGGCCAAGACCTACACCAGGAGCCCCAGCAGCTCGCTTGAATTGGGAGATCATCATCCCGAGCTGAGGCTCACCACAAGACACCCATGACAAGACGGTCCGAAGGTATGTGTTTTCCTCCTCGGTACGCACCTTGTCATGCCTCACATTGGCCATCTCCTGCTCCAGGCCCTCACACAAAGCACACCTCTTGACACAAGTGCTATCCGAGCCGGCCTTCTCAAAAGACTCAAGCTTGGCATTCTTCTCTGCCAACTCGGATTGCAAGACAGGACAAGTCTTGCACGCACCCAACAGCTGCGGTCTAGCTCGGAGCTCATCCACCTCATCTACCAGCGCAGCATACTTACTCCTCAGAGTGAGAAGATCCGTCATGTGCGCGGCGCAACTCTCGCACTCCAACTCCTCCGACACAACCACGGTGGACCGAGCGAACTCAAGCTCCTTCACCGTGTCCTCCCACTTCTGCCTAAACTCCTTGCGCTCTCTAGCGGCACGCCTAAGCAACTTGTCTTGACTAAGGAGGGCAGCAGTCAACTTCTCAACCTCGGAGGAAAGCTCGTCGTAGGTGAGAGATACCTGGGAGGTGTCGTCGTCGTCGTCGTTCCGAGGGGTACGCTCCGGCTCGCCGTCGACCTCATCTCCGAGCGCCATGGTACACAGGCCTTCGTCGCCGGCGAAGAAGCACAAGCCGTTGAACGTGTCCTCCAGCTTCTTCTTCTCGGACTCGTCATCACTCGATCGAGCGGAGTCGTCATCCGAGCCGTCGACATCGCTGAGCGTGGCGAAGAACGCTCGCTGCTCAGCCTGCTGCTTCTCCAAGTACTTCTTCTTGATGTACTCTTTGTTGAAGCCGCCCCGCTTCTTGTGCCTTGGGGGAACGTGCTTCTCCTTGTACTTGGAGTCGCGCCTGTGGCCGTGATCCCCCTTCCCCAGATGCTTGTTCTTCTTCTTGGGGCAGTCGGCGATGAAGTGGTCGGGGTCACCGCATTCGTAGCATCCGGCGCGTCCTCCTCCACGACGGCGGTTCACGCGGTTGTTGTGGAACCGCGAAAACCGGTTGGCAAGCAAAGCCAACTCGTCGTCTCCCAAAGACTCCAGCTGGTCCTCTGTCACAGAAAAGAGAGAAGAAAGCGCAAAGCCAGCTGAGGGGTTAGAGGAAGAGCCGGAAACCAAAGCCATGGACGGGCGAGAAGGATTTTCAAAAGAAGCCCTCGCCATAGCATCAATCTCACTGGACTTGAGCTTACTGAAGAGCTCGTCGCAGGTGAGGGTCTCATAGTTCGGCGATTCGATGATTGCCTGAACCTTGGAGTCCCACACCGAACGGTCAAGAGTGTGCAAAAGCTTCAAAGCACGCTCATGATCGTCAAATGGCAACTGCTCTCTGTTAGCCCTCATCCTGTTGACAATCACCTGAAAGCGAGCGAATAAACTTTCTATGCTCTCGCCAGGCTGATGTCGAAAGTTCTCATACTCTCTCTTGAACGACTCGTAGAGTCGGGTTTTGACTTGAGAGGTGCCCTCATGAAAACGCATGAGGGTGTCCCAGATCTCCCGAGCCGTAGAGAGGTGAGAAACGCGATCAAACTCACCCACGCTCAAACAGGAGAACAGAGCGTTACGCGCCCGGCTATTGGCTTCGTGCTCATCGATCTGAAACTGAGAGACACGAGCAGCCAGGACAACGTAGTTGGCGTTGTTGCAAATCTCCCAAACAGAAGAGCCCATGCTCTGGAGATAGGCCGACATGCGTATCTTCCAATACGCATAGTTCGTCCCATCGAAAAACGGCGGTTTGCCCACGCCGCGATCCATGTCGCCTTCGGTGGATCTGGAACCGGCTAAGGTGGAAGATCCTTAACCTGCTCCGATACCAATTGAAGGACCGAGAAGCTACCCGAAAGCGACCAGAGGGGGGGTGAATGGGAGCTTCAAAAATTTCCTTTCGGAAACTAGATGCCACTGTCCCAAGATCAACCCCAAAAGCGAAACCTAGAGCTTGCTAATGTCCACGACCCTAGATGTAGGGTGGATGCTTCCTAGAAGCACAGCGGGACACTAGACAACCCTAGAAAGCCAACCCAAAAGACGGAACTCAAATCCGATCAAGAACGAACGAACCGCGAACGAAGACGCGCGAAACTGCAGCGACCGGACTCTGGCCTGCGTCCGGTCAGCAGGGACCGGACGCGTCCGGTCGTCAGAAAACAGCTCTGGGAGCTCTCTGTTCGCGACCGGACGCACGGAGCTCAAGCGTCCGGTCGTTCACTGAGCGTCCGGTCAGATGAGACAATGACACGGGAACAGTGCAAGCGTAGCGTCCGGTCGAAATGCAAACAGAGCGTCCGGTCGAGAGCGTCCGGTCAGTACGCAGAAAAGCTTGGCGCCGTGCTCAACGACCGGACTCTGAAAGCGTGCGTCCGGTCAGCCCGACAGAGCGTCCGGTCACCCCGCGACTGCACTGAAACTCCGGCGATTCAACCCGATCTCCTCCGAATCAAGTGCTCTAGGCTTGGGATTCGATCTGAGGAGTCACAAGGAGGTTAGTGAGCTATCTCTAAGAGATCATGGCTCGAACCTAACTCCAAATCGGTGAATCGAAGGAATTCGGGGGAAAGAAGAAAAAGAGACCCGAAACTAAAACTTGATCGATCTCCTAGACCGTGAGGTTAGAGATGATTTCTTTCGGTGGAAAGAAGTGCCTCACGATCTAGAGCAACTCAGTTCAAACGGAATCGTGAAAGATGAACCGAGCACAAAGATCAAGCGACGGGAAAACTCAAGGCACAAAGCAATCCGCGAAGAACATGATGAACATGAAATCAAAACGCGAATCACAGCCACGAACTCGAATTAAGGACGCAAATCAAGCCATCGATCTGTGCTCCAAGGTGAGGATACGGCCTCACTTCCTCAAATCAACAGTACACAGAGTGGAGTCTCTCTGCGGATCTCAACTAGCTAGAGCAGGGGATGGGAGAGTGGAAACCCTAGGTGCTAGGAAGCAAATGACTGCGCTAACTGAGATTGAGATGGGGAGGAGGGTGTCTCCCCTAGACTACTTATACTAACCTAGCCTAAGCCTATTTCCTACTCTACCCCTCACTACTGTATTTACAGAGCGGACCAGCCTAACCCTAAGGCTATTCTAGTCCACCCGCTGGTGGTAGGTAGATCCGACGGCCACGCCCGCACGGTCTTCCGCGTCGCCTCCACGCAACCTTCAGATCGCCGCCACGTGCCGCCACCACTCTGCACCCCCGGTTTTGCGGCCCAAACCGGGAAACTAGCCTTTTCCATCAGCCCCCGGTTTTGAGGCCCAAACCGGGAAACCAGCCTCCAGTCCGAGTTTTGTGGCCAAACTCGGAAACCGTCAGCGCCCGAGTTTTGAGGCCCAAACTCGGAAACCGGCCCACTCCCAGGTTTTGAGGCTCAACCTGGAAACCGTCACGCCCAGGTTTTGTGGCTCAACCTGGAAACCCAGCACCCAGGTTTTGAGGCCCAAACCTGGAAACCGTCCACCGTTGGTTTTTCCCGGGCTCTACCAACAAACCGGCGTCGTAGAGGGGATGCACCGCCTGTGCACCCCTTCCACCGACATGATCGCACTTCTCCGCCTGTCGCTGTCGCAGGCTGCCAGCCACCACAGCTGATCCTCCGGCCTCCAGTCCATCAGTCCAAGTCCACGTCCGCCCTTCACCGTCCGATACATCGGCATGGCACGTCCGCCGCACGGCACGCCCATCCTTCATCGCGCCCGGTCCGTCGGCACGGCACGTCGCAACTTGACCTTCACCCGCCATCGATCACTGTCTCCGTGCTCGACACCTGCACAACACAAGCCAAAGAACATGCGCATCATCTCCATTGACAATCACTCATCACACAGAGACTCGGCATACACCCATGTATCCGCAGTTTCGGCCCTGAAATGGGCATCAGACGTTGGCCTTAGTGGCATCGGACGCGCGCCCGATGTCCACCAGACTTGAGTGTGCTGGCGACGTGGCATCGGACGCTCCGATGTTGTCACATCGGACGCGCCTGTGCCACCATTCCTGAGAGAGTGCCCTGAGGGGCACATCGGACGCTGGCATCGGACGCTGAGGGCCAGCGTCCGATGTCCATGCAGAGAGGTTCCAGAGAGGTCAGATTCGCATCAGACGCGTCCTATGTGATGGCATCGGACGTTGTCCAGCATCCGATGTCCCTTTAAGAAGTCTGACAGAAAGTACAGTTGATCATTGGGTCGAGGGCATCGGCCCATCCGATGCCAGGCATCGGAGCGTCCGATGCCCCCGAAATCTATGTTGTTCAGTGCTCTTTTGGATGGCCGGTTGGGGGGAGTATTTATACTCCTCCCCCTCCTCCATTAGAGTGTTCTTGCCATTTCCATCTGCTGAGAGACACATTGTGAGTGTGAGAAAGAGCAACAGCCCTAGTGAGGTTGAGTGAATTGCTAATCGCGAGAATTAGTGACCTCCTAGTGAGAATTGAGTAGCAAGTGTGCATCCATCCATCTCTTTGGCCTTGGCTTGGTCAAGTGAGAGTTCTAGCTTGTTACTCTTGGTGATCGGCATCACCTAGATGGCTTGGTGGTGATCGTGAAGCTTGGTGATCATCCGGTAGCTTGTAGATGACCCAAGGAGGCTTGTGACCGGTAGTGAGCGATTCACTGGGCCGAAGTGGCGAAGAATCAGCTCATAGTGAGAACTTGATCCTTGCGTGGATCAAGGGGGAGCGATACCCTTGCGCGGGTGCTCCGACGAGGACTAGTGGGTGTGCCGACACCTCGATACCTCGGCAAAAAGATCGTCGAGTCATCTCTACTCTCTTTACATACGCATTTACATTTGAGCAATTCAATTCCGCAATTTACTTGTCGTTCTTTCATAATTGAATTGCCATGCTAGAGTAGAAATGGTGTAGAGTTAGTCTTTTGTGCGGTAGAGTTTAGTGAACCACACTTCTAGGCACAAAGGGGTTAATTGGGCTTGATAGGTTTTAATTCTTGCAAAAGTTTTAGGAAAGCCCAATTCACCCCCCTCTTGGGCATCTTGATCCTTTCAATTGGTATTGGAGCCTCATGCTCTCGATTTAGGCTTAACCGCCTAGAGTTAAGATGTCTGGAGGTGATGGACCACCTCCCATGTTCGAGGGAGACGACTTCCCATATTGGAAAATCCGTATGGAGTCGTACCTAGAGGCGGTAGATGTTAACTGTTGCCAAGCTGCGATAACCGGGTTTGCCAAACCTAAGGAGGGCACAAGCCTCACTCCTAATGAGGAGGAAAATGAGAAGTGGAATGCAAAAGCCAAAAATATCATCTTTAGAGGCATTTGCAAGGATGTGTTTAACTGCGTCTTGAACCACAAAGATGCCCATGAGCTATGGGATAATATTTGTGCGCTCCATGAGGGAACAAAGAGTGAGCGTGAGGAACGATATCATTTGGTCATGCAAAAGCTTAATTCCTTTGATATGCATGCAAATGAAAGTGCAAATGAAATGTACTCACGCTTGAATGTTCTTGTAGAAGAGCTCAATGGTCTTGGCCTCACACAAATTCAACCATCCGATGTTGTGAGGAAGATTCTATGTGTCCTTCCAATTGACAAATATGGACACATTGTGACCGTGCTACACCAAAGTGATCTTTCCACCGCTACACCAACTCAAATCTTGGGAAAGATCAACGCTCATGAGATGTACATGCACATCACACCAAGTGATGGGTCTTCCACCGACAAGAAGAAGGACTTGACCTTCAAAGCAAGTCATGACAAGAAGGGAAAGTCCAAGGCAATTGAGGTGCATCATGAAAGCACAAGTGATGTAGAAGATGATTCCAACATTACTCTCATGGTGAGGAAGACCACCAAGATGTTGAAGAAGCTTCACAAGAATGGAGTCAACTTTGACTTAAGAAAGAAGAAGTTCTTCACAAGTAGCAAGAGAAGGCCAATCTCCGAAATGGATTGCTACAATTGTGGTGATCTTGACCATCTTGCTCATCAATGCACCAAGCCCAAGAAGGACAACTACAAGAACAAGAACAAGGGCAAGAAGTATGACTCATCAAGTGAAGATGAGAAGAGTGACAAGCCCTACAAGAAGAAGGAAGGCAAAAGGAAGCAATACCACAAGAAAGGTGGCAAAGCTTATATTGTTGGTGATTGGCTCACCAACATTGACTCCTTCGGTGGCTCATCAAATGAAGATAGTGATGATGAGAAGGAGAAGGTGGCCGCTCTAGTGATTGGGACCTCTACACCACCACCACCACCACCATCGTTGCCATCATCCACTACACACCTATGCCTCATGGGCAAGGGTGACCGGAAGGTACAGAGTGATGATGACTCTAGTGATGATGAGAGTGATGGAGAGTTCCAAGCTCCTTCTTATGATGAACTTGTTGATTTGCTAAACAACTATTCTAGAATCATAAGAAAGACTAGAGCTAAAAATAAAAGGCTTGTTCATGATAATGAATCTCTTGTTGACAAGTACAACAATGCTATACATGCTAGTGATGAGCTACAAAATGAACTTGCTACTATGTCATCTTCCATCAAGGAGCTCAAAGCTAAAAATGAAAAACTTGATAAGATGCATAGTGACCTTAACACTAGCTATGCTTTGCTCAAAGAACAATATACTCAAGTTAAAGTTGATCATGATGCTCTTACTATTGCTTATGATTTACTTTCTCATGAGACACATGATGCCCCTAACCATGTTGTTAAGTGTGACATAGCAACATCTTGTGAAGATTTGGTTAGTGAGCATGATGAGCAAAGAGCTAGTAGCAAGGGCAAGAAAGTGGTTGAGGCCAAACACTATGATGACTATATCAAGATCAAGAATGAGAATGCAAAGCTCAAGATTGATCTAGAGAAGCTTACAACCACCAAGCAAGTTGTCATCCAAACTCATGATGAAGACTATAGCATGACACTTGAGCTTGACATGTTGGAAGAAGAGAACGAGAGATTGAAGATGGAGAGGGATTACAAGATGACACCATCCCAATTGGAACTCCAACAAAAGAATGACAAGCTAAAGAAGGATAAAGAGCACCTTACCATCGGGTTGAAGAAGTTCACCGAGGGTCAATGTCTTCAAAGTGAGCTACTCATGAACACCGTGATGAAGACAAATAGAAATGGTATTGGCTATCTAGAAGAGAAGTTGAAGCAACACAAGAGCAACACAACACCCAAGAAGAAGAAGTTGGGAAGATGCTTTGAGTGTGGAAAGGAAGGTCACTTTGCTCACAATTGTGAAGAGCCAAAACCCACACCCTTGCCCAAGCATGCTAGGACCTTTGCTTTCAATGCTCACTACATGCTTAGACAAGATTCTAGTGGCAAAATGAAAGTCATGTTCATGGGGCCTCCAAACAAGAATAGGCCAAAGCAAATTTGGGTTGCTAAGTCTCTAGTTGAGAAGGTTAAGGGGCCTCAACAAGTTTGGGTCCCAAAAGCTCAAGCTTGATTTCTTGTGTGTGTAGGTGAACTACAAGACTGGTGGATCTCATTGGGTGATTGATAGTGGTTGCACACAACATATGACCGGTGATCCCCAGATGTTCACCTCAATTGAAGAGAATGTCAATGACCAAGAAAAGATTAGATTTGGTGACAACTCAAAGGGCAATGTCAAGGGTTTGGGCAAAGTGGCAATATCAAATGTGCTTCTAGTTGCTTCATTGAGCTTCAACTTGCTATCCGTTGGGCAACTTTGTGATCTTGGCTTTCAATGCTTATTCACCGAGAAAGAAGTGGTTGTGACAAAGAAAGATGATACACAAGTGATATTCCGAGGCTTTAGATATAACAATCTCTATCTAGTGGATTTCTCCTCCGAAGATGCCAACTTGAAGACATGTTTGTTCACTTAGCAATCTCTTGGTTGGCTATGGCATAGAAGATTGACACATGTTGGAATGAACACTCTCAACAAGCTATTGAAGAAGGATTTGGTTAGGGGCTTGAAGGATGTCAAGTTTGAGAAGGACAAATTGTGTAGTGCATGTCAAGCCGACAAACAAGTTGCGAACACTCATCCAACCAAAGCCTTTGTTTCAACATCAAGAGAGTTAGAGCTACTTCACATGGATCTATTTGGGCCAACTACATATGCCAGCTTGGGTGGAAATCTCTATTGCC
The DNA here is from genome assembly GCA_009763385.1 of Coix lacryma-jobi var. lacryma-jobi. Lineage (NCBI taxonomy): Eukaryota > Viridiplantae > Streptophyta > Magnoliopsida > Poales > Poaceae > Coix > Coix lacryma-jobi. The sequence continues at coordinate 89,090,879 of CM019822.1, read as the reverse complement.
TAGTGATTGTTGATGACTATTCAAGATACACTTGGGTATTCTTTCTTCATGACAAATCCGAAGAAACCCCTTCATTCAAGAAGTTTACCAAGAGAGCCCAAAATAAATTTGACTTGAAGATCAAAAAGATTAGAAGTGATAATGGGAGAGAATTTGACAACACCCACATTGAGCAATATTGTGATGAAGTTGGGATCAAGCATGAAGTCTCCGCAACCTACACACAACAACAAAATGGGGTAGTTGAGAGAAAGAATCAGACACTAATCACCCTAGCAAGAACAATGTTAGATGAGTACTCTACACCAGAAAGATTTTGGGCGGAAGCAATCAACACTGCATGCTATCCATCCAACCGATTGTTCCCCCATTGTCTACTTGGCAAGACCCCCTATGAGCTACTCAACAACAAGAAGCCGGATGTATCCTTCTTTAGAGTGTTTGGGTGCAAATGCTACATCTACAAGAAGCGCCAACACCTAGGGAAGTTTCAACGCCGATGTGATATTGGTTTTCTTGTTGGTTACTCATTGAAGTCCAAAGCATATCGAGTATTCAACCATGCCACCGGGATGGTAGAAGAAACATATGATGTGGAATTCGATGAATCTAATGGCTCTCAAGGAGAGCATGAGAATCTTGATGATGTAGGTGATGAACCATTGAGGGAAGCAATGAAGAACATGCCGGTGGGAGCCATCAAGCCTAAAGATGATGATGATGATGTGCAAGTCATTGACAAGCCATCCACATCAAATGTACCACATGATGATGACAAAGATGGGAGAGATCCAAATGAAGACACTCATGTCTCCCATGATCAAATGGTGGTACAAGCACAAGATGTTGATGCTCCACAAGCGGCCCCTCAAGTGGTTGATCGAAGAACTACTCCTCTAGTACAAGCTCATCCTCAAGATCTCATCATAGGGAGTCCAACAAGGGGTGTAATGACTCGATCTCAAAAACTTGCTTTATTTATGGAACATCACTCCTTTGTTTCTCTTGTTGAGCCTACCATTGTAGATGAAGCTCTAGGTGATCCGGATTGGGTGAATGTCATGCATGAAGAATTGAACAACTTCACTCGCAATCAAGTTTGGACACTTGAAGAGCGACCTAAAGGCGCAAGAGTCATTGGAACAAAATGGGTGTTTAGAAACAAGCAAGATAATCAAGGCAAGGTTGTTAGAAACAAGGCAAGGCTAGTTGCAAAGGGGTTCTCTCAAGTTGAAGGCTTAGATTTTGGAGAGACCTTTGCACCGGTTGCAAGACTTGAAGCGATTTGTATCCTCCTTGCATATGCATCACATCATGACATTAAATTATATCAAATGGATGTGAAAAGTGCATTTTTAAATGGCTTCATAAATGAACTAGTCTATGTTGATCAACCTCCCGGGTTTGAAGACACTAGATATCCTAATCATGTTTATAGGTTGTCCAAGGCGCTATATGGGCTCAAGCAAGCCCCTAGAGCATGGTACGAGCGCCTCCGGGGCTTTCTTATTGAGAAGGGCTTCATCATTGGGAAGGTCGACACCACACTATTCACCAAGAAGCTTGATGGAGAGATCTTCATTTGTCAAGTCTACGTTGATGATATCATCTTCGGGTCAACAAATGAAGCATATTGCAAGGAATTTGGTGACTTGATGTTGAAGGAGTTCGAAATATCCATGATTGGCGAGCTCACATTCTTCCTAGGCTTCCAAGTCAAGCAATTGAAGGAGGGGACTTTTATATCTCAAGAGAAGTACACAAAAGACCTCCTCAAGCTCTTCAACATGGATGATTGCAAGCCTATCAAGACTCCAATGCCGACAAATGGACATCTCGACCTAGATGAGGGAGGTAACTTGGTTGATCAAACTCTCTACCGTTCTATGATTGGTAGCTTGTTATATTTGACCGCATCTAGGCCCAACATCATGTTTAGTGTGTGCATGTGTGCTAGATTCCAAGCCGATCCTAAGGAATCACATCTCATAGCCGTAAAGAGAATCCTTAGGTACCTAAAGCACACCCCAAGCATTGGCCTTTGGTATCCCAAAGGAGCTAACTTCCAACTCGTTGGGTATTCCGATTCGGATTACGCGGGTTGCAAAGTAGATAGAAAGAGCACATCTGGAGCGTGCCATTTGCTTGGGAGATCACTAGTTTCATGGAGTTCGAAGAAGCAAAATAGTATGGCCTTGTCTACCGCCAAGGCGGAATACATAGCCGCGGGTGCTTGTTGTGCACAAATCCTTTACATGAAACAAACCCTTTTAGACTATGGTGTAGTTCTAGAAAGGGTACCTTTGTTGTGTGACAATGAGAGCGCGGTTAAGCTTGCTAACAACCCGGTTCAACACTCTCGCACTAAACACATAGATATTCGCCATCACTTTCTAAGAGACCATGTTTCAAAGAAAGATATATCCTTAGAAGGAGTTAGAACCGAAGATCAATTGGCGGATATCTTCACAAAACCCCTAGATGAAAATACCCTTTGTAGATTGCGAAGTGAGCTTAATGTGCTTGATCTAAGTAACTTTGTCAAAAGGTGAAACGGGGTTGTCTTTACATTGCATTGTATAATATGCCATGTTTAATTTATGTTATGCACATAGGCTTGTCAGACGTGGTTAAGATAACCGCCCTAAAATGCATGTGAAGAAGCTTACCCATGAGCAAACTTGACAAGCAACCTAGATTCAAATTCCGTATTGCATTGCATATGCATGTTTGTTGCTTTGTCGTTTGTTTTCGGTTTAGTTTGAGCAACCGTTGTGTTCGTCCACCGGTAGGGGGAGCATTTGAGGCTCCTAATGGTTAAGACCCCTAGTTTTGGTGGCCACATGTTGTCTCCTCGGGATTTATTGCTTCTTTTCTCTAAAAAGGATATGTAGCCTAAGGCAAATTATTTATAAAATTGAGGGTTTATGCGAGGATGCTCATACCAGGTTCCAACTGGTGTTTATTTCCCTCTTCTTTGAGTTGGAACTTGGTTGGGAGAGGGAGCCGCAACGGAGCTCTTCAAATCTGCCCAGAATGCAGCATCAGACGCTGCCCCCACTGTAGGCAGCTCCGACTGGAACAGTGTTGGCGTTGCGTCCGATGTGTCACCATCGGAGCGTCCGAGACTCCATCGGACGCTACTCAGCGTCCGATGCCGAAGCAAAGGACGCGTCCGATGTTATTTTGGCATTTCTGGAGCACTCTGGATGGACATCAGCGCGTCCGATGTGTTTACATCAGAGCGTCTAATGCCCCTTTAAGCGGCGCAGTGTGCTCTTTTCTTTGACAGACGGGTCCCACGTGTCATATTTCGTGCCTTGTCTTCCACCTCTCGCCCGAGCTCGCGCCCGCAGCCGTCGTGCCTAACCCTAACCGCCGTCGCTCGCTCGACCCGCCGCCGAGCCCCCGCCCGCGCGCGCGCTCGCCCAGCTCGCAGTCGGCCACCATGCTCCGCTGCGCTCACTCTGTACGCCCCCGCTCCGCTCGCTCGCCTCCGCAGCTGCGCGCGCGCGTGCCAGCCACCTCGCCGAAGCCGAGCCGTCCTCGCCGGAGTCGATCACCGGAGCATCACCGGAACAGCGTCATCCTCCTAGCCGGCAATCGTCATCGTCCTCTCCATCTCCAGCGCAATCCTTTCCGGCCAGCAGATCGCACACAGTGAGCACCTCCCCTCTTCTTCATTTTCAGTGCGCTCAAGGTGCTCGTTGAAATGTCCCAACAACCGTTCCTTCATGTTGTAACCCCCGTTTTCGCCTAAATCTCGTGCAGTTCCCTTTGGCGTGATACGTGGGTGCCCGAACGTCTGTGACTTCTCTTCTTCTTGGTTTGGTTCGTTGGTTCGACAGGTAGCAAAGCCCTCCTCCATATCTTTCCTTAAATTCTTTGCTTCTGATAGGTCTCGCTCTTCTCTAGATTATATATGTTTCTTATATATATCCCACCTATTCTATGCAGCGAGTCAGTGGCACTGTGACAGTTGTCAGTTGGTCAGTGACCGTGACCCGGGGCCAAGCCCGCGGGTAAGGATCGAGGCCAAGCCTCGCGAGTGTCTGTCCAGTGGCTGTCAGTGTCAGGGGGAGTTCTTGCCAGTGGTTTCTGTGTCAGTGGACTTGTCCGTGGTTATTCAGTGGCAGTTCTTTCAGCGACAGTCCAAACCTCTTTCAGTGGCAGTTGAGTCTTGTTCTTGTCAGCTATGCGCTGCAAGAACGTTAGTGGTGCTCCAGGGGATTCTCCCCCTCGCCCTCCTCCTTCCAGTGCAGCGAAGGGGAAGGCGAAGCTAGTTACGCGCTGAAGGACCGTGAATGCAATAGCAAGGCGACCAGAGGGGGGGTGAATGGGAGCTCAAAAATTTCTCTCGAAACTTTGGCCTTTGTCCCACAAATCAACCCTAAAAGCTACGAACGAAAACCGTGATGCCCACGACCCTTGGAAGAGGGTGGATGATCCCTAGGATCACAGCGAGGCACCACAAAGCAAAAGCGAACCAAATGCCAAAAGCACCGGCACAAGTTTGACCCTCAAAAACCAAGTCCCGAACGTAGATGGAAGGCTACGTCGAGAAATCCCCAAATACCGATGCTAACAAGTAGCAAAGATACCTAGAGAGGTTCCTTGGTCAACTCTAGGGCCAAACGAGAAGTCCGGAGACCAAGCGAAGAAGCCGGGAGAGCGAACGCACTAAACCAGAGGCTTCAGCCGATTCCCGGACTGTCCGGGGTCTAGTTCGCGGACTGTCTGCCCAACGGCGGACTGTCCGGGGTCTGATGGCGGACTGTCCGCCAGTCAAACATGCAAAAACGCACTGCTGCTGAAGTTCCTTGGACAGCTCCCGGACTGTCCGCAAGTCCCAACTGCGGACTGTCTGCGGTTCAAAAAGAACTAGTCCAACAGCGCGGAGTCAGGCTACTGGTCCAGCCGACCCCGACGCGCGGACTGTCGGCGGGAGGAACGGCGGACTGTCCGCGACCTCCCAGTGAAGCATAAGTACCTCATAATGCGCTTGACCGCCTGACGGTGAGAAGTGCGCGGCGACGACTGAAATCGCGCGCAAAGACACACTGCGAACTGAATGTCCGGGCGTGTCGCCGTCACGTACAGAAGTGACCCGATCATACTCCGGTACTCCTTCTGGTCTATAGCTTCTCCGTCCTTGTCCGCATCCGGGGCCGTCGTGGTCGACATGGGTGTTGGAAGAGGCTTGGCCTCACCCATATCGAATTTCTTCAAGATATCCTTGGTATACTTACCCTGGTGCACAAACGTTCCCTCTCAAGATTGCTTGATTTGCAATCCGAGGAAAAACGTCAACTCGCCCATCATGCCCATCTCAAACTCCCTGCTCATAGTATCTGCAAACTTGGCAACCAAAGCGTGAGAAGAACCACCGAAAATGATATCATCCACGTAAATCTGGACCAAGAGAGTGTCACTGCCTTGCTTGAGGAGAAAGAGTGTTTTATCCACACATCCCATTTTAAAACCCATACAAAGCTTTATGAAGTTTAAAAACATGGTTTGGAAACTTGGGATTTTTGAAACCGGGGGTTGTTTCACATACACCTCCTCTTCTATGTAGCCGTTTAAGAAGGCACTCTTGACATCCATTTGAAAAAGTTTAAACCCTTTGGATGCAGCAAAAGCCAAGAGTATCCTAACGCCTCCAAACGAGCTACAGGAGCAAAAGTCTCCTCATAGTCTATCCCCTCCTTCTGACTATACCCCTGGGCTACAAGTCTGGCCTTGTTTCTCACAACATGGCCATCCTCTCCTTGTTTGTTTTTGAAAACCCATTTTGTCCCAATAGGGTGACACTCAGGAGGAAGAGGAACAAGAACCCAAACCCGATTTCTCTCAAAGTTCTCAAGCTCCTCATGCATGGCTTTGACCCAATCTGGATCCGTCAAAGCGTGTCCAACATCTCGGGGTTCAAAATCAGCAACAAATGCAGAATGAGCAAAGTGAGAGATTTGTTGTGACCTTGACCGAGTGACACGTTTGCCGATGCTGCCAATCATCTGTTGAGGCAGGTGTTGGCGCTGAATGTGGCGTGGCGCCTCCCGAGCTGAAGTAGCCTCCCCCTCAACAGCAGCTGGTGCCTCCTCGGGTACAAAAGGTACCGCTCGAGGTGGCGGATCCCACGGCCCCCAAGTCGATGAAGAGGGATCAGGGTCATGAGTCGTAGTAGAAGCCGCTCTTTGCGGCCCAGCAGGTGGAGGAGGTGCTGGGTCATCCATCCCTTCAGCACCCTCTTCATCATCATCATCAAAAAGAGGCTCGCCAACCTCATGATCACCTGCACGCTCAAAACGAGAAGAAGGACAAACCATGGTCTCCTCGAAGGTGACATCGGATGTCTCCATGACTCGGTTAGTATCAACGTTAAGTACACGATAAGCTCGAGTGTGAGTGCCATAACCCAAAAATACACCGTCAGAAGAACGAGACTCAAACTTGTCCAAGTTGCCCTTTTTGAGTATAAAACAATGGCAACCGAAAACTCTAAAATAACTCACTTTGGGTTGTTTTCCAAAACGCAACTCATAAGAAGTCTTTTTCAAGAAAGCTCGAAGAAAAATGCGATTGGAAATGTAGCATGCAGTGCTCATAGCTTCGGCCCAATATCGCCTAGGAGTCCTATGCTCATCGAGCATCGTCCTGGCCATCTCTACAAGGGTCCGATTCTTCCTTTCTACAACACCATTCTGAGGTGGTGTGTAGGGAGAAGAAAACTGATGCTCTAAACCCAAAGAGTTACAAAACTTCTCAAAATCCGAGTTTTTGAACTCGGAACCATTATCACTTCTAATAGCTCGCATTGAGTTCAAAGGGAACTCATTCTGAAGACGCAAAATCAGATTGTGAGCAAAAGAGAAAGTCTCAGTTTTGTCTGCTAAAAAGAAAACCCATGAATATCTCGAAAAGTCATCAACAACAACAAGCACATACCACTTCCCCCCAACCGAGCTCACCCGAGCCGGACCAACAAGGTCCATGTGCAAAAGCTCTCCAGGGCGCTTAGTCATGACCTGAGTCACTGGATGGTGGGGAGTGGCAACCATCTTCCCATGTCTACAAGAATGGCAAACAAGATCCTTCTCCATGCACAACTTGGGCAATCCTCGGATTAGGCCAAGTGAACTAAGCCTTGCAAGCAAGTCGAAGCTCAAATGTCCTAGTCTCCTATGCCACTTCCAAAGATCAGAGGAGGAAGGTCCAGCCAAAAGACAACGAGAAACTTCAAACGACTCCGAGAAATCTGCACGAAAGACTTTCCCAAAGGGCGAAATCCCACAAACAAGATTGCCCTGAGGATCCAAAATACGACTGAGATTCGGCTTAAAACGAATCTCATAGTCTTCATCAAAGAGTTGCAAAACAGAAAGAAGGTTAAAATGCAAGTTAGAAACAAGAGCAACATCGCGCAACACAAAGTGCTCATTAACTCGCACCGACCAACGAGACAACACTCTACCTTTGCTATTGTCGCCGAAGGTGATAAACTCCTTTCCGGCGACTGGACTAAGACTGGAGAACCACTTGGCGTTTCCGGTCATGTGCCTCGAGCAACCAGAATCCACCAACCAAACGTTCTCCAATCGTTTTACCTACATCAATAAAAAGCCATAGGGTGAGCATACGGTCCAACACTGGGGTTAGTGAAGTAAGGAGAATACCAGTGTTGGGCCGGCTGCTCAAAAGAACGGTTAGCAGAAAAACCATTCCTAGCACGCATACGGGAAGAGCGATCACCACGTAGAGGAAAACGTGGTCCGCTAAGGGAGGAGCGTCCATCGCGATACTCAAAATGCGGTGGGGGAAAACGCTCAACTACAAAGCCACCGCCACGGGGTCCATAGCCCACAACTGCAGGCTCCCGCCGGGCACGTTCCTTTCGCGGCCTAGGCCTAGGAACTTGAGGTTTTGGACCTCTAGGCCTAGCAGCACGCTTCTGAACATTCGACACATGTACATCATGGAAAGGACGGTACATGTCCGTGTTGTTCATCTCCTTTGCACGGCGCGCCTCTCTGTTGCGCCGAAAGCAAAACTCACTCAAGTGTCCATCTCTCCCACAGTGCTCACAATGGTACCTCACCGCTCTCAAAGGGGGTTGTTGGTACACACGGTAGTGGGTGTGGATCACTTTGCCCTTTTGTGGCATAAGCTCCTCCTGGATGGGTGGCATGGTGTCCAGCTTGTTCTTGAGGTGGTTTGGTTTGGGAGCCCATGATTGTTTCTTGGGTGGAGCTCTCGGTGGTTCAACAAAGACCCCATCCTTGGTGTTAGGCTTGAGAGGCTCTTTGGGTGGAATCTTGGTAAGCTTGGGAGTAGTGGTGGAGTTGGGCTTCTCACATGGGTTAAGACCACTCGACTCTCCAATCTTCCCAAAAGACGAAACATCAACACCCGGAGCAAAACCTACACCTGGACCTCCAGCAGCTCGCTTAAATTGGGAGATCATCATCCCGAGCTGTGGCTCACCACTAGACACCAATGACAAGATGGTCCGAAGGTATGTGTTTTCCTCCTCGGTTTGCATCTTGTCATGCTTCACGTTAGCGATCTCCATCTCCAAACCCTCACAAAGAACACATCTGGTCACACATGTGCTATCCGAGCTGGCCTTCTCAAGAGACACAATCTTGGCATTCTTCTCTGCCAACTCGGATTGCAAGCCCGCACAGGACTTGCACGCACCCAACAGCGAGGATCTAGCCTTCAGCTCATCCACCTCTCCTACCAACACAACATACTTGCTTCTCAAAGTGAGAAGATCAGTCATGTGTGTGGTGCACATCTCACACTCCTCATCGGTAACAACTACGGTGGACTTGACAGATTCAAGTTCCTTCACCGTATCCTCCCACTTCTGCCTGAACTCCTTGCGCTCTCTAGCAGCACGCCTAAGCAACTTATCCTGACTAAGGAGCGCGGCAGTAAGCTTCTCAACCTCAGCAGAAAGCTCGTCGGGGGTCTGAGATACCTGGGAGGTGTCGTCATCGTCGTCGTTCCGAGGGGTGTCCTCCAGCTCGCCGTCGACCTCCTTGCCGAGTGCCATGGTGCAGAAGCCCTCGTCGTCGGCGAAGAAGCAGAGGCCGTTCAGCTTGTCCTCGATCCTCGTCTTCTTCTCGGACTCGTCGTCGCTTGAGGCAGCGGAGTCGTCATCCGAGTCGTTGACGTCGCTGAGCGTGGCGAAGAATGCACGCTGCTCAGTCTGGGCATTCTCCAAGTACTTCGTCTTGATGTACTCTTTGTCGAAGCCGCCCTTCCGCTTGTGCTTCGCGGGGACCTACTTCTCCTTGCGCTTGCCGGAGTCGTACTTATGCCCATGATCCGCCTTGCCGAAGGTCTGCTTGTTCTTCTTCAGGCAATTGGCGATGAAGTGGTTGGGGTCACCGCACTCGAAACATCCCGAGCGTCCTCCTCCGCGGCGATGGTTCATGCGGTTGTTGTGAAACCGTGAGAACCGGTTGGCGAGCAAAGCCAACTCGTCATCCCCCATGAACTGTAACACCTCTGGTGTTTAATAAGTAATTAACCTGACATGTCATCATCATTAGTCATTAATCATCCTTGCCTTGCATTTGTGTTTGCTTAGTACTTGTGTAGCAATCTCTTTTTCAAAACCCTAAAAGCCCTAACCTTCCTATAAGGGCAAAAATGGTAATTTCATCTCTGTGATTAACTTTGTGTAATTCTTGTTCCTTTGGTGTCTTGAGGTTTTGTTGTGTTGGTCAAAGTTCAAAAATCAGAATTTGATTTCAAATTCCTTTGCAAAACCCTGATTTCCAAATCCTGGATTTTATCCCTCTTTTTGTTATTCAAAAATTATTCAAAATTTGGGATTGGTCCAAAAAGCAAAGTTGTAGATCTGTCAAAGAGAAACAACTTTGGTATTTACAAATTTTCAAGTTGCAGTACAAAGTTTTGAGTTATTTCAAATTCATTCAAACCTTAACTTTTGTTCCCTTTTTAGTTTTCAAAATTAGTTCAAAAACTACTGAGTTTCAGGAAAAGTGTACTATAGAAAAGTTGTAGGTTTTGATAAAAGGAACAACTTTCATGTTTGAAGATTTTCAAGTTTCAGTATAAAATCCAAAGTAATTTTGAAGTGATTCAAATTTCAAAAGTGTTCCCTTTTCTATTTTCAAATATTGTTCAAAAACTATTTGGATTTTTAAAATGTTCATATTGACATAGTTGTAGATCTCGTTTTTCTGAGCAACTTTGGTGTTTTGAGTTTTCGTCGCACAGTTCAAATTTTGGAAGTATTTTGCAAAATTCAGAGATCAGCCAAAGTCAAACCCTAGGCCTACCTACTGTTCCTCTTCTTCCTAGGGTCAGGGGGGGCCCGGCCATGGCGCCCCGCCGGCGTCGCGCGTGCCGCACGCCTGGCTGCTCCCCACGCGCCACCAACCTGCCACCGCTGTTCCCTTGTCCCCTCCGCGCCCGCACGCGAGCGCTGACTCTCTCTCCCGTCCCCTACAGTCCTCTCCGCGCCGCCGCCGCGTGGCCATCGCCGGCCGAGCTTGCGCCCGAGCCCCGGCTGCACGCCAGCCCCTCCGCCTTAGCGCAATCGAGTGCGCACGCTCCCGCCGATCTTATCCGCGCCTCGCCGTGCTCTCTACCGGCCCCGGGCCGTGCCTATATAAGCCCGCCGGAGCCCGACCTCTCTCACACATCCCCGCCTCCGTCGCCAGCACAGTCCAGTGCCTCCGCCGCTCCACCACCTAGCTCAGAAGCTCCGCCTTGAGCTCGTGAAGTTTGCCCACCCTCCAATTTCACCTTCCCCGCCTCCAATCGCCCGGCGTAAGCTCGCCGTTCCCATCTCCGGCAGAAACCCGGCGAGCTCGGGTTCGTGAAATTCGCCGTCTCCGGCCATGATCATCCCTCACCGACCCCCGTGTCGTGTTCCTTGGTTCCGTGCGACTCTGACCCGGCCCTTGCGGTTTCGTGTGTTGCGCAGGGTCGCCGGAGCGCCGCTCGCCGCTCGCCGCCGAAGGAGCTCCACCGAGCCTCACCCTCGAGCGCGTGTCGAGCCTCACCCTCGAGCACGTGTCGAGCCTCACCCTCGAGCACGTGTCGAGCCTCACCCTCGAGCCCTGCCTCCGATCCGTGGTAAGCACCCGAGGCCTCCGGCCTCTGCTTCCACTCCGTCTCGCCCGAGCCCAAGCCTCTAGCACGCGTTGTCCGTCTCGCCCGAGCCCGAGCCTCGAGCGGACAGACCCTCACCACTCCGCTCGAGCCAGGCCTCGAAGCGAACCCGTGCACCCTCCGCCTCGTCGAGCCAGGCCTCGGACGGAGCACTCAGTTTCCGTTTCGCCCGAGCCCGTCTCGCCCGAGCCTTTCTTAGAAGGAGCACAGTGCTCTTCTCTTTTTCTGAGATTTGTGAATAGTGTTCTGTTTTCTCTTTTTTGTGTGAATTAATCTGTTGTTCCTTAAATGCTGAGAAAATTATGGTATGCTCCTTGCACTGTGTAGTATTTTATAAAAATATGAAACTTGACTTTCCTGCAAGAAATTAAAAATGTAAAATCCCTCTTTTAATTAATAAATGGATGGTTTTGGATTTTTAGAAAATTATTTATAACTCCAAAAATCATGAGACAAATTTTTGTGAGCTTCTTATGCCATGTTTAGTCTCTGGTGAGATTTTGAAGTCTTTTGGAACAAGTTGATTTTTGAGCTTTTATTTTAATTGTTAAATAGTGCCTTTTGCTAATTAATGTCTGATTTTATTTGAGCATCTTAATGAACTCCAAAAATTATGAAATTTGTTTTGCCATCTATTTAAGTCATAATGAACTTATGTGCTTAATTTGGTAATTTTTGGAGCAACTTCATAAAATGACCTTTTTAAATAATTAAGAAAAATAGAAAGAAATGATTAGGGTTCATGTGTATGTCCTGTTTTGCATTGTTCATGCTAGCATACTCATGTGCATGCATCGTTGCATTCGTATAGTCACCGAAGAAGGAGTCAAGATCGAGGCAGCCGCCGACGAACCTGTCCTTGAGGCTACCCCGAGCTCCGACAACTGCCCTGCCGCCTTCGAGCCTGCCCTCTTTGCTCTTCAAGGCAAGCCCCGGTGCATTTAACCCTTCCTTGGATTTATAAAATGTTTTCCTTAAATACTTTTGAGTTAAACTACTGCATTAGGTTATAGGAGTTGTGTGATGACCTATTACCTGCATTATTTACCCCCACCAGAAGATCAACCTGCCCTGTTTTTAAAAAACTATTTGCAAAATGCTTAGCAATGCTATACAATAGGTTTGCAAAAATGCCAATTTCAAAAGTGTGCTCACTTAAAGAATATTTATGGGAATTTGGCTTTACTTCCCGACTGTTGGCTAGGTATCTGATCCGTACCTAGTCAATGGCGAGAAGAGGTTGTCCGCGCGTACGGTGCCGTCATGTTGTAGTCCGGGACTCAACAGTTGACACCGACCGGGACAGGGTTTTAAAAACCGACAGGACCTGTACTCTCGGGTTAGAGTCCCGAGGTGCTTGTTGCTGGAGGAAAACCGACAGGACCTGTACTCCCGGGTTAGAGTCCCGAGGTGCTTGTCGCTGGCGGAAAAATGTAGGGACCATCCGTATGGGGGCCTGCTGGCCAAGACTTGCACCTATTCACATACTACGGAAAGCTCTGGCTCCGAGGAATCCTTTATTGGACCGACAACCGCGCACTGGGAGTGGAGAGATGGCGGAAGTAGCATGTACCCACGTGGGTTAGAGTCCCGGATTGGAGTGGTGTACTGTACTTCCGGGTGGCGTAGGACCGGGCCCAATCTTGGAGGAATCGTGGAAGACAAGTTGGCATATGCAAGCTTGGGTGCTACATATGCAGTGTGGATAGGGATCCTCAGCTGAGTATTATTTATCCGGATTAACGTTGCTCCTCGGTTATGGAGACTTGGTCACTGACTGTCAACGGAGAGTGGTTCTCAACTAGGTATGTTTTTGAATGGTAAAATGAATCTTGGACAATGAAGAATTGAGGAATACTTGAATCTTTCCAAAATAGAAACAAGTTTTACAAAATGCTCTTTCTGCAAAATACCTCTTGCTCAAGCCTTACCTAAGCCTTTCATTCCTGAGTCTTCTCCCTTTTTCTTTAGTCGGGTAAGTCTTGTTGAGTACCCCCGTACTCAGGGTTTGTTAACCCCTGTTGCAGGTTTCTAATAGGTGACGTTGATCATGATCGTGTCAGTGGGCTTGACGTGATCTGGTCGTTCTTCATCTCCAACTTAGGTACTCCGCCTAAGTGTGGTTCTGTAATACTATTCTATTTCCGCAATACTAGTTATATTATTGTAAAAAGGTAACATCTTCAGAATTTGTAAAGTCTATCTATCTTGCTTCCGCACTCCGATGATATTTTGTATCAACTGTTGTAATGTTGTAATTATTCCAACCTTCATGATGATGTTCCTGTGGTCCGTGGATAATTCGGGGTCCTCTCGGGGACACCCGACAGATCTTTCCTGTGATGTGGTACATGTGCACAGTCATTAGAGCTCAGGGAGACGGTGACTTGTGCGGGTGGGCCACATTACCGGGAGGTTCTGCCACATGAACTCCAGCTGCTCCTCTGTGACAGAAAGAAGAGAAGCAAGTGCAAAGCCTCCAGAGGGGTTAGCAGAAGAGCCAGAAACCAAAGCCATCGACGGGCCTGAAGGATTTTCATAAGAAGCCCTTGCCATGGCGTCAATCTCACTGGACTTGAGCTTACTAAAGAGCTCGTCGCATGTGAGGGTCTCATAGTTAGGTGATTCGATGATCGCGGACTGTCCGGGGTCCAGTTCGCGGACTGTCTGCCCAACGGCGGACTGTCCGAGGTCTGATGGCGGACTGTCCGCCGGTCAAACGTGCAAAAACGCACTGCTGCTGAAGTTCCCTGGACAGCTCCCGGACTGTCCGCGAGTCCCAACTGCGGACTGTCCGCGGTTCAAAAAGAACTAGTCCAACAGCGCGGAGTCAGGCTACTGGTCCAGCCGACCCCGACGCGCGGACTGTCCGCGGGAGGAACGACAGACTGTCCGCGACCTCCCAGTAAGGGCGATTTCGGTCGCCCGTCACACAACTCTTCCCAAAACCGAATCAAATCACAATCCCGTGTTTCCAAACTTGGAGAGAATGATCACGAGGTAGTTAGGAGACTATCCCCAAGAAATCATCCGCTCAAATCAATTCAATCACCGGGAAATCGAAAGGGGAGGAGTATGAACGAAAAAGCGCCATGAAAACGAAATCAACCCGATCTACTTGTTCGTGAGGAGTTAGATGAATTCCTTCAGTGGAAATGATCTCCACACTATAAAGAACAAGTTGATTCAAACGGATTTCGCAAAGACGCAATAGAGAGGGAGATCGAGTGACGGGAAAATCGCGGAGAAACGAAGAACGTGAAGAACATGAACAAAACACGAATCAAGTCATCGATCTGCAACCGTGTGGCTACCACACGCTACAACAGTGAGATTACGGTCTCACTTCCTCAAAATCTTCAGTACACAGAGGTATGGTTCTCTGCGGATCTCAGTAGCTACAGTAGGGGATTGGGAGAGCAGGAAACCCTAGAAGCAAAGAGCAAATGACTGAGATAGATGGGAAGGTGGGTGTCTCCCCCTACTTATCCTAATTCTAATTCCCACTCTACCCCTAACTAATTACAGAGCGAACCAGCTAAACCCTAGGGTTATTCTGGACCAACTCATCGTAAGTGGTGATCCGACGACCACGCCCGCACAACTGGTAGCGTTGCCTCAACGCAACCTCACCGATTGCCGCCACGTGCCGCCACCGCTCTGCTTGTCCTTTTTCCGGACGTCGCCCCCGGTTTTGTGGCCCAAACCGGGAAACCAGCCTTCACAGCCAACCCCCGGTTTTGAGGCCCAAACCGGGAAACCAGCCGACCATTGCCTGAGTTTTGTGGCCCAAACTCAGAAACCCGCAACGCCTAGGTTTTGAAGCCCAAACCTGGAAACCGTCCTCAGCCCGAGTTTTGTGGCCCAAACTCGGAAACCATCAGCGCCCAGGTTTTGAGGCCATAACCTGGAAACCGTCCACTTGGTGGTTTTTCTGTGGCTCAACCACCAAACCGAGCCGTAGAAGGGATGCACCGCCCGTGCACCCCGTCCACCCGCAAGTCTTCGCTCGTCGATGTCCCAGGCTGTCAGCCACCACAGCTGATCCTCAGGCCACCGGTCCCTCAGTCCAAGCCTCACGTCCGCCCTTCGCCACTCTCGGTCCATCGGCACGGCACGTCTCTACTTGACCTTCACCTTGCCTTCGATCACTGTATTCGTGCTCGACACCTGCACAACACAAGCCAAAGAACATGCGCATTATCCTAGTTGACAATCACTCATCACTCAGAGACTCGGCATACACCCATGTATCCACACGCGCAGGAAGCGCTCCAGAGCTCAGCGGGAGGCCGATCAGGCACAGGCAGTGGCAGACGCCGCAGAGCCTGCAGAGAGGGGAAGCCGCAGTGGTGGTTTGAGGATCGAGGACCAGCTTACGCCAGAGTAGAGGCGTGTTATTGAGGCAACAGAGCGCTTTCACGGTTCGCCGACGGGCACTCTTATGGCTATCGGTCATCGTACGACTTTCTCAGCACCAGTGGACGAGCCGTAGGGCTTCGGGCAGGGCCAGGCAGAGGCCGAGACAGCAGAGGCTGAGGCAAAGGCAGAGGAGGAGGTGCCCAGGCGCCGGTCGTCTCGTCGCAGGACTGAGGTGCCACCCCGGCCCGACGTCCCTCTGCGGGGTGCACGTGCTCCATCGAGGCATCCACTCCCGCAGATTCCGCGGCTTGACCTTCGTGTAGCCACTTGCTCTGAGATTCAGACACTACGCTTAGTGCCAGTTGAGCAGTGGTTCCCGAGAGAGCGACAGCAGCAGGCAGGGCCCGAGTTCTACACTGTCCTCCAGGAGGATTTCTACCAGGGTTACAGGAACGCTGGGATCTACCTACGTTCACAGAGGGTCTGCCCCCTAGAGTTAGTGGTAGCAGCAGCTGGAGAGCAGATTCGCCCCATTCTCACTTTTCTACCTGGTCTGGCAGAATAGTTGGGGCGGTCTGGCTCATATATTGAGGACTGGGTCTTTCAGTTCTATGCTTCGTTGTGGGTGCACCCTGACAGAGAGACCATTGAGTTTGCCTTCAGAGGGGAGCACTACAGGTTGTTCTCATCAGAGATCTGGGACTGGTTCGGACTTCGTCACTTAGAGACTCGGATCCATGACTTGTGCTACGGCCGGACAGAGCCACCCAGACGCCCTCATGGCGGAGAGCAGCCGACGACTGACTTGGTGCGTCTGTGCTTCAGAGAGCCTTTCGGCGAGGGTTTGAGTCGTGCACCTAAGGATCTGACTCCTTCGACTCGGATCCTCAATGAGGTCTTGCGTCGGACCTTGCTTCCGAGGGTTGGTTTCAAGGAGGGTTTGTCGCGTCTTCAGCTGTGGCTTCTTGCATATATGGTGAGGCAGCAGGAGTTCGATATTTGGGATGTCATACTCTGTGAGATGGAGGATACTATGGCAGAGGGCATCAAGGCCTGCAGGCAGCTACCCTACGCACACTGCATTTCCTATATTCTATGGAAGGTAGCAGTTACTACAGGGACACGCCCAGGACAGTCACTCACTAGCTCCGCGACCGTGTTCCCTGAGTATAACATGAGTCAGCTTTTGGGACACGGTCGGTACCGCAGGAAGCAGCAGGAGGCTCCGTCCAGCTCTCGCCGTCGACCAGAGGTGCCAGAGTCCGCTTAGGAGCAGGACGAGACCGTCAGAGCCCTTGCAGAGCAGGAGTTGGTAGACTTAGAGGGAGAGGGGCAGTTTGTCGCCGAGGACCCCACAGACAGCTCTGATGAGGACTACCAGCTCCCGCCCCACATTCAGCCTCGTTCTCACGACTCTCAGGCCGAGACGTCTGGTACAGCCTCCTCCGATCCAACTTTACTCGCTATCTTATCTCGGATGGAGGAGCCGCAGAGGACCGTGACCCAGGACGTGCAGCGGCTAGCACAGGAGCAGCAGAGACTTGCATAGGCACAAGCCCTCGCTCAGCAGCAGGCACAGGAGCGGTCAGACGCTCTACAGCGATAGATGATGGAGCTACAGCAGCATACTTTGACCTTCATGGAGAGGATCATGAGTGGACCCCCCAGTGGCAGTGGCAGCAGCCTCCACCTCCGCAGCAGCTTCAGTGGCCACCACCTGTTCCACCGCAGCAGCAGCGGATCAGTCAGCAGTCGCAGCTCTCTGGCCCTGGCCCCTCTCAGTTTTTGTGCTACTCTACTCCACCTAGAGGGGCCCAGCTGTTCAGCCCGCTTCACACTGGCTTCACTCCACGTCCGACAGACTACCTGTTCGCGATGACCACTACAGTGACGCGGGATTTGTCTGTGACCTTCAGTGAGCTTACCGGGCTACCCACTCCAGACTTGCCCGTTTCAGCTCAGACGTCAACGGCTCCAGTGACTACTACCACAGGGACTCTATCGAGTTTCATCGCGTCTTTCGAGCAGACTGCGCCAGTCCAGTCTGAGACCACCACGACAGTGCAGCCTGAGCTTTCTTCTATTCTAGAGCTTCCGCACTCCGAGGCTCAGGCGGGTACAACTACAGAGACTGCGGACACCGAGCAGACCGAGCAGCTAGAGCAGTCCGAGCAGGCAGAACAGACCTGGACCGCTTCACCAGAGCTTCTAGCTACTGAGGGTCAGACTGCCGGCTCTTCCTCGTCAGACTCTGAGGCGCTCCTTCAGTAGTTCGAGTTCTCTCAGCGCACTCCAGACACAGCTGCACCTGACTCGTCTGCGCCACCTCCGCCCTCCGACGCTTAGTTTGGTGTTTGACGCCAAAGGGGGAGAGTGGTCGAGTATAGTGTTAGGGAGAGCGATGTGAGAGAGATTTGACTCTTTTGATGTGGTATGTTTCGCATACGCTCTTCTTATGGCATATCTTTTGCTTATCATATATATATGCATGTGATATGGACCTTGTGACATGCTTGTACTCACTATGATATCTATGACATGTCATTTTATTTAGCTCGATTACTTGCGCTTAATTCTTATTCAGTTGGTATTCGAGCTCTATTACTCTTGCACTTGCTTTTCACTCTAACTCGTTGAGTGCAGGTTGTTGACATGATATGTATGAGCTTGCCCCTAATCATTTTCTCTTATTAATCGCAAGTTCATACATGTCATGATATTGAAAACTTCTTCTCTTTATACTTGAGGTCGTGTTGTCATCAATCACCAAAAAGGGGGAGATTGAACGCATCTTGGCCCTAGTGGGTTTCGGTGATTGGATGAAACACAAGATTACTATGACTAACGTGTGTTTTGCAGAAACAGGGATGAGTTAGGTCATGGTAATGACGACGATACGGGCATATGGAGTTCATGTCCCCTGGCGATGGAAATCATTTCGGTTTTCAAAGGACGGACGACGAAGACGGTGGTAGACTAGGCTAAGTGTCATATGGTGTTGGAGGACACTTAGGTAGTCTTAGGTCTTTGTTTTTCCTTTGGCCGTACTATAAAGGGGAGCGTGAATCAGTAGCTTGACCTAGATGAGTCTATTGAGGTAGGTGTGGTGCACACTTGTTATTTCATAGCCCTAGGTAGCTTTGAGAGAGCCCTTATGTCGTGAGGATAAAAAGTCGTTAAGGCAGCATCGCGATCTGAAGTCGTTTCGGCCCTAAAATGGGCATCAGACGCTGGCCTTAGTGGCATCGGACGCGCGTCCAATGTCCACCAGACTTGAGTGTGCTGGCAACGTGGCATCGGACGCTCCGATGTTGTCACATCGGACGCGCCTGTGCCACTGTTCCTGAGAGAGTGCCCTGAGGGGCACATCGGACGCTGGCATCAGACGCTGAGGGCCAGCGTCCAAGGTCCATGCAGAGAGGTTCCAGAGAGGTCAGATCCGCATTGGACGCATCCTATGTGATGGCATCGGATGTTGTCCAGCGTCCGATGTCCCTTTAAGAAGTCTGACAGAAAGTACAGTTGATCGTTGGGTCGAGGGCATCGGCACGTCTGATGCCAGTCATCGGAGCGTCCGATGCCCCCGAAATCTATGTTGTTCAGTGCTCTTTTGGATGGCCGGTTGGGGGAGTATTTATACTCCTCCCCCTCCTCCATTAGAGTGTTCTTGCCATTTCCATCTGCTGAGAGACACATTGTGAGTGTGAGAAAGAGCAAGAGCCCTAGTGAGGTTGAGTGAATTGCTAATTGCGAGAATTAGTGACCTCCTAGTGAGAATTGAGTAGCAAGTGTGCATCCATCCATCTCTTTGGCCTTGGCTTGGTCAAGTGAGAGTTCTAGCTAGTTACTCTTGGTGATCGGCATCACCTACACGGCTTGGTGGTGATCGTGAAGCTTGGTGATCATCCGGTGGCTTGTGGATGACCCAAGGAGGCTTGTGACCGGTAGTGAGTGATTCACCGGACCGGAGTGGCGAAGAATCAGCTCATAGTGAGCACTTGATCCTTGCGCGGATCAAGGGCGAGCGATAACCTTGCGCGGGTGCTCCAACGAGGACTAGGGGGTATGCCGACACCTCGATACCTCGGCAAAAAAATCGTCGAGACATCTCTACTCTCTTTACATACGCATTTACATTTGAGCAATTCAATTCCACAATTTACTTGTCATTCTTTCATAATTGAATTGCCATGCTAGAGTAGAAATGGTGTAGAGTTAGTCTTTTGTGCGGTAGAGTTTAGTGAACCACACTTCTAGGCACAAAGGGATTAATTGGGCTTGATAGGTTTTAATTCTTGCAAAAGTTTTAGAAAAGCCCAATTCACCCCCCCCCCCCCTCTTGGGCATCTTGATCCTTTTAGCGTCGTCGGTGTTGGCGTGCTTGTCCTGGCATTTGCGGTCCTCCTCGTCCAAGGCCATGGTGCAGAAGCCGTCGGTGGAGCTGCCGAAGAAGCAGAGTTCGTTGAAGCGTTCCTCCGTCTTGTGCTCAGACTCATCATCACTGGAGTCGCCGTCGGAGCTCTTCTCGACGTCGCTGATGGAGGCGATGAAGGCACGCCTGCCAGCGCCAAACGCCTTCTCCAGATCCTTCTTGCGGTAGCCTCCCTTGGTCTTCTTCTTCTCGGCGTTGTACTCACGCTTGTCCTTGCGCCTGGAGTTGTTGTTCTTGTCGGGGAAGCTCTTGTCGCGCTTGGGGCAGCTCACGACGAAGTGATCGGGGTCGCCACACCCGTAGCAGCCCTCACGTGCGTCACCACGCCGACGATTCGGGCAGTTGTTGTGAAACCTCGAGAAGCGGCTGATGATGAGGGCGAGCTCGTCATCGCCTAACACCTCCACCTGCTCCTCTGTCACTGAAAGCAAAGAAGACAAAGCAAACAACGAGGGTGAAGTGTCAGCGGAAAGAGTCGATCCACCCCTGCCTGAGACCAAAGCCATGGTATGTGAAGATGGGTTCTTCAGCTTGGCCTGAGTCAGGTGATCGATCTCGGTGGACTTGAGTTTGCTAAATAGCTCGTCCACAGTGAGGGTGTCATAGCTTGGCGACTCTATGATGGTCGACACCTTCACCTCCCATACCTTCCGATCTAGAGCATATAGCAACTTGAGTGCCCTCT
Organism: Coix lacryma-jobi var. lacryma-jobi; assembly: GCA_009763385.1. NCBI lineage: Eukaryota > Viridiplantae > Streptophyta > Magnoliopsida > Poales > Poaceae > Coix > Coix lacryma-jobi. The sequence continues at coordinate 89,070,243 of CM019822.1, read as the reverse complement.
CATGATCATCATAAGGTAGGTTGGCCCGATTGACACACATCTTGTTCACAATCGTTTGGAAACGAGCGAACATAGCGTCAATCGTCTCTCCCTCCAACTGAGTGAAATTCTCATACTAGCGCTTATACGTCTCAAAGAGTCTGGTCTTCACCTGGACGGTCCCCTCATGATAGCTCTGAAGCTTCACCCAGATCTCTCGTGTCGTCTCAAGCTCGGAGACACGCTCGAACTCAGGAAGGGAGATGTTGGCCAAAAGCGCGTTACGGGCCTTAGCGTTCACGTTGTGCTGGTCAATCTGGATCTAACCTACGCGAGCCGCAAGCACCTCGTACTCGGCGTTCTCACATATCTCCCAAACGGAAGAGTCAATGCTGCTGAGATAGGCACGCATCCGAATCTTCCAATAGGGATAGTTCATCCCATCGAAAAACAGAGCCTTGCCATTCCCTCGATCCATGTCGCCCTTAGGATCCGAAACCGATTAAGGTAAGAAAGATCCCTTAACCGGCTCTCATACCAATTGAAGGACCGAATTGGCGACCAGAGGGGGGGTGAATGGGAGCCTCAAATTTCTTCTCGAGAAATGATGGCCCTTGTCCCAAAAAATCACCCTAAAAGCAAGGAATAGGTGGATACCCTAGGAGATATCCTAGTGGTACAGCGGAACTACCGGAGAACCCCGAAAACCAAGTGTCAAAGCCACGGACCAAAACTCCACCTTCAGCAGGATCCCGGACTGTCCGCGCGTGGAGGGCCGGACTGTCCGCCAGCAAAATTCTAGAAACACAACAGTTCTGAAAACCTGCTGGATAGGTCCCGGACTGTCCGGGAAATGAAATGCGGACAGTCCGCCGTTCACCTGTCAGTGAACAGTCAGGGGGTTGCGCCTGACTGAACCCTCTGAGCCCCGACCCGCGGACTGTCCGGGAATCGCCTGAAAGGCAAAAACTGCTCGGGTCAAAAACCAAATTCGATTGGAACTCAACCAAATCAGATGGGGCTTCAACCAAACTTCTCCCAAGTGTTCCTCTACGTGTTGGGGTGCTAATCCTAGGAAATCATCGCACCAAACCAACTCAATCAAGAGAAATCTAAAGAACACTAGAAAAGGGGGAAGAACAAAGAACGAACGCGATTTCAGCCCGATCTACGTGCTCGTGAGGTTAGAGAGGAAATCCTTCGGTGGGAAGAAGGAACTCACGTCCTAGCACGATCTGGTTCAAACGAAATCGAAAATCATCTCTCGGGGAGGAAGAACGAGACAAATCTCCGAGAAGGCAAAAACCGAAACGCGAAGAACAAGACACCAAAACGTGAATTGATCCCGATTTTAGCCGGAACTCGTCCCCACGAGGAGACAAAGAGATTACGGTCTCGTTTCCTCAAAATCTCAAGTACACAGAGGTATTGTATCTGTCTCTACGGATCACAGGCAGCAGGTGGAAGAAAACCTAGCAAGGGCTAAGAGAATAAAATGCTGCAAGGATAGAATGAGAGGAGGGGCTGCCTCTCTATTTATAGCTTAATCCACTTATTCCCCTTCTACCCCTAGATACATAGAGCGAACAGGCTAACCCTAAGGGTATTCCGGTCCAACTCCGCCAGTTCTTGATCCGACGGCCACACGCCTTCCTCATCCTTCGCTTCGCCTCGATGCAAGCTCCAGGATGCCGCCACGTGCCATCCCGTCGGCCGCCGCGCCTTCCTCACCGATAGCTTCACCGCAACGAGAGCCTCTCGGCGCCGCACGCGTCGACCGTTCCTTTTGGAACCTCCCCCCGGTTTTGAGACCGAAACCGGGAAACATGTGTCCTCGGCTGAGTTTTATGGCCCAAACTCAGAAACCCGCCAGCCCAGGTTTTGAGGCCCAAACCTAGAAAACCGTGCACCCCGAGTTTTGAGGCCCAAACTCGGAAACCGGCCACCCCGAGTTTTGAGGCCCAAACTCGGAAACCGTCGAGGGTAGTTTTTTGAGGCTCAACTACCAAACCTGCGTTGTAGACGGAGTGTGGTTCGCACACCCCGACCACCGGCACCGATGCCGATGCATGTCCAGCCTCCACGTCAGGCTCAACGCTTTCGCCTTCCTCCTTGACTTGGCCGACGGCACTTGCGCCGCACGCAAGCCTATGTCCGACCTCCCACCAAGTGTCACGACACCATCGTCTTCCTCCCGACTCGGTCGATGCCATCGCACATCCCCATGCGCTCCTGCTCGCCGATGCCACGTGCCAGCTACCACAGCTGGTCCTCCGGCCTCCCGGTCCGTCGATCCAAGCCTCACGTCCGCCCTTCACCACTCCCGGTCCATCGGCACGACCCGTCTCTACTTGACCTTCACCTCGCCATCGACCACTGTCTCCGAGCTCCACACTTGCACATCAACACAACCAAGAGACACATGTTGCCACTCACCCCCTCCGGTGAGCCTGTTGACCGATCGCACATCACTCAGGAATGGAACCACAAGGGCACATATCAACCTTGTGTTCGCAGACAAATTCTAACACACGTGCACAAGTGAGGAAACACTTTAGTGTTGGCGCATGGAAGCAAGGGCATAACTTGGAAAGCGAGAGGTGTTGTTCTAGGGGCAACATACGCTCCATGCAGGGGCATCAGACGCGTCTGATGGCAAACCCTAGGTGATGTTTGATGCAGGGGTTGCATTGGACGCATAGATAACACTATGCATGCGTCCGGTGCTGCTGACGTGATATGAGCTGAACTGACCAGAGAGGCATCGGATGCCCCCAGCATCCGCTGGGGTTCCAACGGACGAGTTTGATGTGTTCGGGCACTCTGGAACCTCTCTGCATAGACATCAGACATTGTCCTGGTGCATCCGATACATGTGTCCGATGATGGACCAGAGAGGTGTTGAATCAAGGCCGAGGGCATCGGACGCGTCGGATGCCATGGCTTCAGTGCATCCGATGACCCATTAACCAACGCGGGAAGTTTTTATCCATTGTGATCCAATGGTTCTCGTTGGAAGGTAGATGACATGTGGTGTAGATCAGGGCATCAGATGAAGGGGTAGCGTTCGATGGTCCCGACTTGACGCGTCTGATGCTAGGCAGAAATGCCCAATGGCTAGCCCTTGTGTGGGGGCGGCTATTTAAGAGGGTTGGCCGGCTTGTGGGTGCTCTCTCTTGTACATTTTGATACTCTAGCATCCTTGTGAGCCTTGGCAGCCCTCCCCACTCATCTCTTGACTTGATTCGATTGATTCTAAGTGAGATTGAGTGATCTAGTGCTAAAGATTGAAATGTTCATCCTAGTGGCACTAGTTCTTCGCATCGGCTGCGGGTTTCTTGTTACACTTGGCATTTGTCAGTGCCTAGATGGCTTGGAGGCGTTTGGTGGAGTTGTCAAGAGTTGGTTGTTCATGGCCACCACCGATCAAGTTGGGGTCTTTTCGAGCCTAATCCTCGCCGGAGTGGCGAAAGACACATCTAGTGGATTGCTCTTGTGATTGAGCTACCTCTCTTGCGGTATATTCTTGTGGCGCTTGTGTAGATTGGCTTGGTGCCAATTAGCCGCCGAATCACCAAAGAGTTGTCGACACAACGGGGAATAGCATACCGGTAAGCACATGAACCTCGGGATAAATCGTCATGTCAATTGTGTATTTGATTTTTGTGGCGATTGTATCTTGGGATTCTTGGTTATTGGACTTCACTCATATATTTGGTGATCGGCTCTACACTTGGGATATTCACCGATGATTGGTTCTTCCAAGGCGATCCCAAAGGCTTGGTGAAATCCTCTATCTAGCTCATTTACATATTGCATTTACATTTGAGCTAGCTTATTGTATCATTCATCTTGTGGTATCTATTTTTGTGTAATTAGTTTGTACACCCTCTTCATAGTTGTTCTATAATTGTGTTATACCTATCTCTTATTTGTTGTATCTTGAGTTGCTTTATTTGATTGAGTGGGATAGAATTATTTGGTAGAATTGTTAGATAGGTGGCTTGCAACACAACCTTTAGGCTAGTGCAAAAAGCTTTGTCATTTGTGTTGCTAACTAAATTTGCCTAAGTGTTTTATAGATTTTTAATTAGGCTATTCACCTCCCCCCTCTAGCCAATTTGGATCTTTCAGCTGGGTGGCGATGGAGTCCGTGTACCACATGATGCGACCACTCGGGCGATGATCTTCTTGTCCTTCATGACTGATCCAGTCCCCGAGCATAAAGAATTAACTCATGAACTAAACTTGGCCCCTAAAAAAAATATGGAGAATGAATAGTACATATATGATGTAAAAATGAATATATGAACCCCGAACCGAAATCAACTGTAAATGGAGCACTCAGTGTCCATGTTTGTGTTAATCGCATGAGCAGGCACTCAGTGCTGCTGTCTTGGTCATCGTGACAGCTGTTAAAAACTTTGTTTTTAACTTAGTCATTTTTAGTTGACCGCGGCAGTTGGACCTATCCTAGAGCTTCGCCAGCCCTGGCTACACCGACCACCCGGAGGGCGAGGCGCGAAGCCCAGGCACGCGTAAGATGATTGGTTTGACCCAGGAGCGACTTCTGATCACTCGGAACGTAGAGGAGAGACCTCGTTCACGTGTAAGGTGAGGTCGGAGACAGTGCCTGCTCTGAGAAGCTCAATTAGGATAGACTAGTCGGGTAACTTTGAAGATCGATAGAAGAAAACTTGAAAACTCGTATAATTATACGGTGGCACACGATCATTCGATGTGACAACAGAGGCACATGATAATATCCGGAGATATGTAATGATAAAAGAATAGTATTTAGAAAAATATTAAGGATTGACTTAGCTTGATTGTTGTCCGAACGGAGTAGTCGGCGACGGCCGACGAGAATGGCAACGAGTCGGCAACGAGTGGTCGGCGAGGACGGTGGTGAGACGATGGCGAAGTGATGGCTCGCTTGCGGCTCGTCGGCTCGTTGGTGGCTCATCAGCTCGCTTGTGGCTAGATGGCTTGCTTGTGGCTTACTGGAGGCTCGACGACTTGTTGGTGATTCGTTGGAGGCTCGTCGTAGCTGCACTTAGCGTGCGGTTGATCGATCGAGGCGACAATGTTTGTTGGTCGGCAGCAGTGGAGTTGCTTGGCTTTCCTACCGGTCATCATAGCGGCGGTTGCGGTCGTTATAGCACCAAATATTGCAGCGATCGTTATTGCTACGCGTATGGCGATCGGTCGAGCAGTCCATGCGGTGTCCTTATGTTCATAGTCGTCTTCATCAATTGAAGAAGGACGATGAGAACGATGACGATTGGTCAATGAGGTCTGACGACAATGACGATGAGAATGGCATCGAGTGGTCGGCGAGGGCTGACGACGATGACAAGTGATCGGTGAGGGCTAACGACGACGATGAGTCAAGGTCGGTAAGGGATCGACGAGGATTGCGATAATGAGGAGTCAATAAGATCTCGACAAAGCCTGACGACAATGATGAGTCGACGAGATCGGCGTCGAGTGATCGACAAGGGCTGACGACGATGATGAGTCGAGGTCGGCGAGATCTCGATGAAGCCTGATGAAGACAATGAGTCGATGAGATCGGCGTCGAGTGATAGGCAAGGGTGACGGCGACGATAAGTCGAGGTCGGCGAGGGGTCGACGAGGATCGTGATGACGAGGAGTCAATGAGATCTTAGCGAAGCCTGATAAAGACGACGAGTCAATGAGATCGGCGTCGAGTGGTCAGCGAGTGCTCGGCGAGGGTCGCGACGACGACGAGATCTCAGCGAGTAGTCAATGAGCGCTGACGATGACAAGTCGAGGTCGGCGAGGCCTGATGACGACTAGTTGTTGACGAGGGCCATCTGATTCGCCATGGATCAGCACGCACACCCCCTACCTGGCGCGCTGCTGTTGACGAAATATGGTCGATAACCCACCAAGGGGTATGCCTACGATGGTGGTTTAATCGGTGGAAGTGCACGTGAAAGAAACCAGATGGTAACACAAGCATCAAGACACAAGATTTATACAGGTTCAAGCCGTCAATATGGCATAATACCCTACATCCTGTGTTCCGATGGATTATATTGATGGGTGTTGTATGTAGTTATAGATCTATGGGATCTGAGTTGTTATGTTTTGTCTCTAGAGGACTCCTTCCCCTCTTTATATACTCTAGTGGGGTAGGGTTACATAATAAGTATCTGAGTTAGTACTATATCTAGATTACAATTACATATTCTATCATCTTGTAGGCCAGACGATCGCCGGAGGTGCGACCCATGTATCATCGTGTAGTATCAAGGGTAAATCCCCCGACAAAAGGTGAAGCTTCCACAATTTCCAGATGCAAGGACCGCGAGAATATTTGGAAGAAAATTTGGAAAATACTAGCAATTTTTGTGGAGAGTTGCTCACAACAGTTTAGCATTTAAACACAAGGTGTCGACCTGGATACAAAATATCTGGTATGCTTCTGCTTTGATGAGGACAGGGGACATTGCTTCTTGAGATGCAAAGCAATCAGACAATGCTAGAGAGCACTGGCGCTTGAGGACATCCGTCTACAACTCCTGCAAGCCTGCTCATCAGAAGAGTTTGCCCGACATTCCAGATGCGAGTTGATATTTGCCTCATGGTTGTCATTCTGCTTTGGAAGTGTTGGGATGTGCGGAACAAGGTAAATACAGGTGAGCTAATGCAGATATGCCTGGAAACGGTGAGGACGGTGATCTACATGGTTTCTGCCATACTAAGGCCCCGTTTGTTACAGCTCAGCTTCACTAGTGAAGCTGTTTTTTTTAGAAAATAGGTTCATGAGCAACTTACTAGGTGAAGCTGAGCTGTTTTGAAAAAAATGTTTGGCAAAACAGCTTCACCAACAACTTCATGGGAGAGAAAAATGGAGATGTAAGCTGTGAAAAACTACTTTTTTTCAGCTTCATGGATGAAGCTGTTTTTGTGAGAGGGAGAATAAAACAGCTTAATGGGTGAAACTGTTTTGCAAAATGGTGTTTGGCAAAAAAAAAACAGCTCACAACAGCGCATGAAACTGTTGTGAGCTGTACCAAACAGACCCTAAGGGGGTGTTTGGTTCCACCCCACTAAACTCTAGTCACTAAACTTTACTTTTAGCGCTGTTTAGTCTCTTTTAGTGGGGGTGTTTGACATTTTAGCCACTAAAAGTAACTAGAGTTAACCAAACACCCCCTAAGTGCTCGTTCGGTAGACCTGTTTTGAGCCCGGAATCATTCCGGCTTGCTCAAGCTTATATAAATCACATAACCAATCCAGCTGGATTTTTTTTCCAGGAAATGATTTGTCAATAACCGAACAAGACCTAAAGATTGAGGCCGAGAAGGATATAACACCTGAACTAAGCAGCCGGAAATGGTGCCCACCACCACCGGAAATTTTAAAGATAAATACTGATAGATCATTCAAGTAGGAGACGAAGTCTGGTGCTTGAGGATTTATCATGAGGGTGAGGCTGTCTTGGCGGGTGCTGGGAGCCTTGGTCCAGTGCACGACGCCTTGCTAGCGGAGACGATGGCATGTAAGCAGGCGTTAGAAGCAGCCGAGCACTTCGGCATCTCCCAGATTGAAATCAAAACTGATTCTGTACTACTGAAGGAAGCAATCACGTCACCTGTTAGTGATGCCTCTGTTGGCAGTGGCATTTTCTGGAATATCTGTAGCCTCCTCTACGAAAGTTTTAACATTTGTAAGATTCCTAGATCCTGTACCTCATCTGCGTACGAGCTTGCTTTTTTGGGTATGAGTTGGGTATCTGGTCAGTTTTGTGTTTGGACTGACCCCCTCCCTAATCTTGTAACAAACTTAGCTGCTCGCGATTTGGCTGAGCTTGAATCTGTTAATGCAAGGCCATAGGACCATGTTAAGGATTAAAAAAATACGCTTAGATAACACTATATTGACGAAGAGAAAGACCCGGAGAGTTTCATGAGTCTCTTCTAAACTGTTTCCAAAATATTAACAATGTTGAAAACTGGGATACAAAACTTCCCCGAGGATGGCCTTATAGCAAGCCCCGCTTTTTCATAAGCTTGTCATGTCTCAAAACACTGTGTCACAACTCTGCAAACAACATGAATCTTCCGAATAGTAGGCATAGATAAATCGTTAAACGTCTCTACAATATATAATAGGATAACAAAATCGAGAGGAGTGCAACCCAAAGTATGATTCATTTATTCCAATTTATGAAAGTAACAGAACTAACAATCTCTAAAAATTCAAAACTAGTATTTAATAAATCCCTCTGATAAAAAGCGTGCATATAATTTAACCATGACCTAAAACATCTGCTACAGTGGCACCTTCTTCAATTAAACAAGATATTGATATGACAGAACTGGACAGCTGATTTTTTTTTCTCCCCAAACAGTCTTCCTCAAAATTTCACTTGAGAAACTTAACCAAAGAAAGGGTGTACATTGAGATACAAAAGAAAATCATTAGCATAGCCATCACTTTTAGCCAAACTCTGAGTACAGTTCAAAACTCACAGTTGACATCAGGTTGCTTCTATTTTTGCACGGGAGAACTTAGAAGTTAAACAATTTGCTTCATTGCCAGCTATCTTCAAGTGTTTTGGCTAAAAGTTTTATGACACATGCTCCCTATTTATATTTGGTATAACATGAGCTAGAAGGTTTGACATACATGAGATGATTAATGAGTCAACGTCCTTGGCATCCTAGCAATGTATATACTGCTCCCTCCGTTCCGAATTATAAGTTGCTTTGACTTTTTAGGAACATCAATTTTGCTATGTATCTAAATATATACGGAGTATTATATCTAGATGCATGGCAAAACGAATGTACCAAAAAAGTCAAAGTGAGTTATAATTTGGAAAGAGGGGTGGGGGGGGGGGGGTGGGGGGGGGGGGTTGTATATAGTAATGCTAAATGATTTTGTAGAGTAAGCAAAAAAGCAATTAGAGAATTGATGTACATCATTTTATTCTACTAGTTATGTGTAAGGAAAGTCACCAGCAATTGCTCGATAGGATTGTGCTAACCTGGATAATTGCAGAGTGTGAATGTCAGAAATGATATGATACAGATAAAGTTACTGTTCCGACAGCCAGCATGCCATCTTGGGCCTCTATAATAACCTGACAAAAGACAATAATCTAGTTTTCCCAGAGCCACAACTATAACATCTATACAATATATGGCTAGTGAATATACAAGTCATATTACACAACTGCAACCCGCATTTGACAGCTGGAGCAAAATGCATGTCAACAACAAAAATATCAAGATTACATTAAATGTATATTAAATGATTGATGACAAATAAGCAGCTTAGAGTTGTACCTTTCAAAATTCCAATAGTAAACCTCACATGTCAAAAAAAGTACAACTCATAAGAACTCTGGCAAATTGGTAATACTGCATAATTCATTAATGTTACTGTATACCAAAAAAAATCCTTGATCCACGATTGCTTACATCGAGATTTGTGGCAGCAATTTGACAATCTGGGTCAAAAGAAGTGTTTTGATATCAATATTTCTCTACCCGAATAAATTCCTATTTCTTCTAAACAAAACATTTCTCTGAAAAATTATTTGGAAACAACTTCATTTCTTAGTACAGTAAAAAAAATACAAGTAAATTCCTAAAATGAATCCAGCTTCACAATATTTAGAATTGGTACTTTGTTGAATCTATTTATTGATATATTATAGGTTACTAAATCAACCATGCATGTAACTCATAGATATGCCAGATAAGCTAATATGGAGATTTTAATTAGGTCTTAACAACTTGTTTCATTCATCTTGCATGGTAAAAGAAGAAAGGAAAAGGAAGGTACGTTCTGACTTATTAGATTACGAGGCTGCAACAAACCTGATACTGCATTTCTATAAAATTCTAAAGAACAAATTCAAATCCATCATTAACGCTTTCAGCATCCCTGTATGGTTAAAATTACAAAAAAAATGACAGATATAACAATTCCCAGCTACACAATAGAACCAAATATACATTATGTCCACATTCATACTGATCCATATTCAAGCAGAACCATCGCCCACTGGAGTACTGGAGACAGTTAGGAGTTGGAATATACAAATGTGCACTAAGATATGGTTGGAAAAAGTCAAGAAATTAGTGACAAAACAAGGTTGATGACATCAGCACAATTAATGTAGAGGAAGTGCAGCACTGAGATGAGTACAGAACTATGGAGTATGAAGAGTATACAAGGGGCAACTAGTAGACAAGACATAAGTGCCAGTGCATCCTATGACAAACAACGCAATATATGATTCATTAAAATAAAATAAAACTGTAATAATAATCGATCAATATCCTGTTTCATATTTAATGCTAATTCTGTCATAGGCTCATAGCTATCACAGTAATGCATGGAGATACAAATGTGTCGTGACTTGCACAAAAAAGAAATGTATCCTATAACCATGGCCCATTCACAGTATTCGAACATACAGAAATGACCTCAGATCATCTCTGCCTTAGTCAGGCCTCAGGCTCAGGCCAATTGATAAATGTCTCAAATCTCCATAAGCAGGTTACACTCAAATATGAAGATCAGAGAGAGAGAGAGAGTAGTCCAACAATCAGAAAATCAGTAACAAAAATTTACATCCCTAGGATGAAGGTTGCAATCATGGCAGTTGCTGATAAATTAGTGTTTCATTATCGATGTTTGCATCAAAAGTACCACATGCAGCAAGTTCATTGCAAAGGAATATGGATGTTGATAACAGCATGGTGCAAATTCATGGCAGCAAGTTCTTCTAAACTTCTAAGTTAACATTAGCTGCACTTGATGCAACTACACAACTAAAAGCAATGCCCAACTCTTCAACTAACAACACAACAAATGAAAACATTCCATGTATGAGTTTGACTGGACATGATCATTAGAGTGATAATGTACATCACTGTAGCTTCAAGAAAAACTATGATACCCATTGATGGATGAAAACTTACACATTAGCTCACTATTATTTTGTGTGTGCTGTTGCAAATATAGTCCAGAAAACTGGAATACAGTAGCTCACTCCAATGTAGCATATTGATGAAACAAGAATGAGATAGAAAGAAGGAACCATCAAGCAACAAAAAGTAGTCAAGAACACTTAAGACAAATTTTCTTTGTTATTTCAAGATCTGGTGCATTCTGTACGGTGTTCATGGAAAGGCACACTGAAAAGAATATATTGTGAACTCCTAAACTATATGAATCAACTAAGCTGAACAGTTGTAAGAAGTCTTGTGAGTTTACTGAGGGTTTCTCGAGCAGAAACAGTGTCAGGATGGTGCTCGCCACAGATAGAATTGCGGATAAATATCGCCTTTCTTATCAGGTCATCTCCAATGTCATATTGTCCACCCCGGAGCATCAGCTTGGCCCTTGTTTCCAGTACAGAAGCTTTCAGAAGAGCCAGCTCCTGCCAAAGATAAGTGTACTGGGCTTCTGAATGAGCTTGCCTAAAGCAGGAGAATGATGTTTCTCTCCATTTGCCAGCATGAGCAAGCATGGACTCAGCTGCTCTCTCTAATGCATCAGTGCACAGGCGAAGCAGCTCTAGTGCTGCGTTACAGCGGGAGTACGTTATAAATGTGTGTATTGCAAGTGGCATGACAATCTGTTTCACAAAGAACATTAGTTCAGATGGTCTCAGTTCTACCAGCAGAGGATCAGAACCAAATGCAAAAACCATGAAGCATGACGCCCACAGGTGCTCGGAGGAATGTTTGATTGAGCCTTGGAGGTACACTGATTGGACCATGGCCTGAGCTGTTCTTGTGCCTCCTCTCTTTCGAGCATATAGCCTGATCAGATCATGGAACTGCACGTGTTCAGGCTTTGCACTGCATCTGGCAATTCCAAACCTTATTAACATTGCAGCTGCTTCAGCTTCAGATTTCTTCATCCTAGAAGTTACAAGGCCACAAGTAAATGTTCGCCACCACTTCCTCCACCTCAGACCCCTCCGGTGCTTCTTTGGGACTTTGTGTGCAGCCCGAGCCAACATGTGAATTGGAACTGCAGAGGGTGCAAACCAACCACATACTTGAACCATCCGAGTTGCCAAACTCCTAGGACCATCTGCATGGTCAAATATTGATAGGCACACATCCAGCAACCGGACAAGGATTTCATGATTTTTCAAGCTGAGAACTTCTCTGTCATTCCATGAAAAATTCCTGATGAGCGGTGTACGATTCAATGTGTCAAGTAGCCTAGTTGGAGTGATTGGAAGCTCCGAGAGTATAGCTCCAACAATACTTAGGCCAAGAGGTAGTCTTCCAAGCTTTTCCTCAATGATTTTAAGTGCATCAGTTTCCACCAGTGTGTAGTCCTTGACACCTCCCTTCATTAAAGTCATTGCCTCAGCACCAGATAAATATGAAAGCTTCATTGGTTCCAAGTTCATCACTCGTGGAAGACGTGTTGTTATGATGAAGTGAGTCTCCCCACCAAAGTGTGGCAGAAGGTCCATTATGACTCTCTTATCCCACCAGTCCTTCTCGCTCTCCAAATTATCAATTATGACTAAGAATGGTATGTCACGCATCAATTCTTGACGAATTTTGGCAATGGCTTCCTCTTCTTGCTCTTCAAAGCATCGATCACTTCCCTTTTCATGCAACTGACTATCCACACTTAAGTCAACTTCCAGAAAAGTTCGCAGAGCCAAATAGTTCTGTCGAATATATCGGCTTTCCCCTCTGACCCACAGAACCATCTTGTATCTCTGGAAGAATCTATATGCATACTCCAAAACCAAGTCTGTCTTGCCAATTCCAGGCTCCCCTGATATGCAAGCAATACCCTTACCATATAGTATCTTCCTAGATCTTTTTTTCCTTCCACACCTTACGCCATTCTTCACTCTCAGCGGGCACCCATGCCGCAATGGACTACACAATCTCTGCATCTCAATATCTTTCTCAGTCTCCTTCCAAAAAACTGGCGCCTTACCTTTGCTGTCATCAGTATTTACGTGCTCATGATTGTTAGCAGACCGCCTAACTGCAAGGCCTTTTCTTCTCTGCTTTGTCTTGAGCTCAAAATATTCTCTTTCTCCATCTCCCATGACATCACCAAACAAAATGAGTTCCAATTCCGAGAGCTCTTTTTTCCTGCCGACAAAATCATCATTACGAGGGAAAGGAAACTCCTCCTTCTCCATCCTCCCTTTCCACCGGTTCACCCTATCAACCACGCTTCTCCTACCTAATTTTGTGGCCAAAAGAATGATTGCTTGCAGTATGCAATCTCTCCAGTTGCCATCATTCGCTTCTAATTGGACATCTACCACCCGAGAAAGAGGATCAACTGATTCCATCCACTCATGTTCCATCCCACCATACAACATCCACAGCTCACCGCCATGCTTCTCCCACAATTCTCCTCGCTTCTCGATGATATCCCTGGCAAGGCAATCAGCTGCATCCAAGTCAAAAAATATAGGGATAAGATTTTTCTTGCCAAAGAAGTTCCTGAGCTCCTCAATGGTATAAGGGTTGCCAAATGACTTCTTTGTGAGGATAACAATTCCATAGGTGGAAGCATTCATTATCCTCTCGACAGCATCATGGCTGCGAGAATTTCGGCATCTAGACCTGTCAGAAACAAAGCAGCTGATTCCATGGATCTCTAGTTCTGCACGGAGCCAGTTTGTGAACCTCAGCAGTGAAGCCTTGCGGCCATGAAATCCAATGTACACATCGTAACTGCGAAGCCTACTGACAGAGGCAGCTGATGTTGTAGGTTGGGACGATGATGATTTCCGATATATTCCCCCGAGCCTCTTGTGCTTTTCCTTCGGAACCGAACAGCCACCATGGCTGGTCGCTGATGAACTGCCTTGGCATGGGCCATTGAAAGTAGAAACAAAGCTGGGATTATTGTAGACAATTGCTGGAGTGCCAAAGTTGCTTGAAGTGCACAGGCTAATAGGAGACACATCTGGTGGCAAGACCGCGACGCTAGCTGATGGTAACTGCTCCTGTGGTGTGAAGGAATCACCAGAGAGTATATCACTGATTTTCAGGGCAATGCCATTGGAGGGGCACCTGTTCTCAGGATCAGTGTGCTCTGGGACACGGGCAGATAGTGACCGTGGCGTGAAGAAAGGGGACTGGTTTGCTGAAACAAATGCCGATGACGAGGATGAGAGGTTCCTTGATGCTGCCGAGACCACAGCCTCGGCATCGGAGGTTTCATGTTGAAGCTTCATGAAACCATTTTGAGCTCTGCCCACCCCCTCAGAGTAGTTTGGAGTTCAACTCATCCCTGTGGCAATGGTTATCTGCAGAAGTCGAACAAATGATTCCCTCAGTGGCCTGAACGTAATATTACACATTGAAGGTAGCCTTCTGACAGAAGAACGCTGTTGATGAACATGATGTGTAGGCGGTACAGGTACAATGCAACAGAGACGCCAAGCATTTGAGTGATCTCTGCGGTGAAGAAACCGACAAAGAAGTACGAACAGCAAAAGGGACATTACTTTCAGGCCAAAAGACAAGGCCACTAGTACCTCTGCCTCATGGCTACTGACTCAAACAGGAGTAAGCGAGATTCAACAGGCTGTAAGCTTAGCGGCGCATTAACATGGCGATCCAGAAAACGCTGGCAATGATGGGTGAATCAGCAGTAATAGCCCACCGAGTAGTCGGAGACAAATAAAACCAGTCCAACAAATAGAGGAGGGGAGGGGGAGAAAAACAAAAGCGCAAAAAGGCTGCTGCTATGTTTGCTATGAGGTGTGCGCTTCACTGTGTCGGCAATGAATGTGCGATGCGAGAGAGCATGATAACCACGAGACGGGAGTTGGTGATTGAGCCATGATGGTGCCGAGGGCACACAACCAGCACCGAGTAGGACGGACGAACCTGGGGCAGGAGCGGCGGCGGGCTTGGTGCCGCGCGAAGGCGTGAAGGCCGGCGATGGCAGAAGTTGCGCCGTCGACCTCACCGAAGAAGAGAAGGAAGCACCTCTCTACACAAATGTAACCATGATGGGTTCGGATCAGCAGCGGAGACAAACAAAACAAGCAAGCCGAGGCGAGGGGGAGAGGAGATTTGGATCTGGGTGCTAAGCGTACCAACCGAATCTGAGGAGCAGCAGGACGGCTGAGCGGCGACACGAGGCCCGCCTCCGCGCGCGGATCTCGGCTTGATGAACGGAGGCAGGCGAGCGAGGGGTGCGGCCGCCGCTTTTGTGGCTGGCGGGGCGAGGATCCAGCGGAGGGAGAGCGCGGGGAAGGCGGAAAAAAGGTGAGAGAGACGACGCCGAACGCGAGGGAGTGGACTCAAGCGAAAAGTGGGTGTGGCCGTGTGGGTGGGGAACTGGGGATGGGGGGATTTGGGATTATATTAGATTAGATTAGGGAGATGCACCGCAATTACAGTGATTTTTAAGCGAGGGCGGGGTGGATTAGGATTATTAGATTAGCGTGGTGCGTGACGTGCCAGTGCCAACCCTGCCGCATACGGCGTTCGCTGCTGCTTCTCGGTCTTCCTCCACTGCGTTGCGTTCCCAAGCGGCTGCTGCTGGCCTGCCACTGCCAGCCCAGACGGCTCCCGAGCCGGGAGCGGCAGGGCGGCGAGCGGGCCTCACCTGGGGCGTGTTTGCGCACCTCGACGCGGCCAGCTCGGCCCGTCCTACAGGCCCAGGTCAGGACAGGCCTGCCCCAACTGCTGCAATGCAGCTTGTTTGTGCAGCCTGTGCCATGGGAGCTGGTGTTTGTGAAATGTGTCAGAGCTGGGCTGGAAGGCTAACTACCAGCAACTACCTTTGGGAGATGGTGTTTGGTAGCTGGCCCAAGTTGGTCTGGCCCAAATATTCTCAGGCAATGCAGCAGCATTAGACAAAGGAAATGAACAAGTATGGCTGATAAAAATTGTAGAAAAGTTATTCATCCATTACAAATTTTTCATAGAAATTAAGTTGGCCTCAAATTACAAGTCATCATGAATTCAATTCCTTATAGCTACCTACAGGGTTCAAATCAAAAGCTAAACAAACAAGTGCTTCAGTTTAGAGACAGAGAAGAAGCAAAGAACAAAAGCAACTACTGCTGATCATCACAGAATGAGGATCAACAAGTAGTGCTTGTTGTGCACCTAGCCTTACCCATCAAATCATGAACATGACAGAATCAGAATAGAGAAACAACAAGAGGAAGAAGACAGCTATTCTACAACAGCATTTTATCATCATTGGCCAAACAAACACCAGCTCACTTCCATCGGTTTAACAGAACATAGTCGCCTGGTGAGGCCCGCACAAACACCAGCTCACTTCCATGTTGACAATCAACATGATAGACTGAGCAATAGCAACAACAAGCAGACAGTTCCCCTTAGCATGGTCTCTTGTGGGGGCTTTACCTCGCTTGTTTTCCTCCACACACTCATCCATGTATGGCACATGATGGACATGTGCATTGTATGCTTGAACATCCATTTCCCTAGTGGCATAACTCTTGTAGCAGTTGTTTTTGTAAGCACTCACCCGTTCACTGCATGCTGCCCAAGAGTCATACACACCAGGCACCTTCCCTCAAAACACAACATACCAAGCCATCTATTCAAACCAACAGAGACAGGAAGAAGAGGCCTCAGTTAGTGGACATCATAGGGTGTTGAGCTGCAACACTATAAAAATGTAACACTTAATCATTGGGACTGCCACAGGTAACACCAGAGGCAATAGGCATCAGGTCGTAACAGGCAAGAAAACGTTAAATTCAACCTGCCCTGGCCATCAACCAAATGGAGTTGTCTGGGCATGGATGAGTTTAATGTTCTCATATCAGTTATGAATAACTAGAGAATAGGATAACAACAACACTAATCAATGTGGCAGTCACCTCATAAGCATGTTAAAACATCATAGGCCAAAAACAAAGAGCCTCAGTCAAACATGTATTGGAGTATTTCATAGTACAACATGTTTGCCTCAGGAATATTGTTTGGAAAGGAACTGAGCCATGCAAGGTTAGCCATACTTGAGCTATAGCTGAACCCTGCATGGCTCAGTTTCTTTGCCAAACACCACTGCAAGAGTGACATCACAGGCAACAAAAGTAAAACAAGAGATTCAAACTTACTGGCCTCAGCTTAAAAAATTGGTGGTTTTTAGATGTCTTGTATCATTTGTGGCTCATGAGACAACAAATAGCAAAAAAAACAACAGGAACAGGGATATCATGGGTGCCATGATACCCATGGTCACATCCATTCTTTGCCATCAGCACAAGGAAGAAGGGGCTGTTGCAAGGAATGGATGTGTCCCACGGGTACAATGGCACACTTGACAAATATGAAACACAGGACACACTTGTACCAGCAGGACAAAGAGCCACCTCTACCATTTCTACTATGCATCATTGGCCAGTTATAATCCCTCAAGTACCACCAAAAGAAACCAGCAGAAACATCAAAATGAAACAAACTCATGACAAGTGTAGAAGAGTAGAGTAGAGTACTGTAGAGCTCAGTACAGTAAATTGGAGTAGACAGTAATAAAAGGTAAGCAACATTGCCCACCACAAGTCTTAAGCAAAGTAGCCAACATAGGCTACTAATAGTGTTTGTACATCACATAGTTCAACCCAACAGATCTGGGCACAAATGTACTCCATCTCAACATCTAAGGTTAGCCACCCTCCCATTGCATCTCACCAAACAAAAGGTGCCAGTCAGTTGTGTATGCTGCCCAAAAGAATTGGCCTAGGTGCCAAAAGAAGAGAGAGTTGGTGAGGGGGGTGGAGGAACTATACATCTCAACAGTCAACCCCCTCATGACCTGTCCACAACATGTAAGACACCTATATGTAGTAGTTCTTGGCCAGGTAAGTCCTAAGCCAGAGGGCCCTGTGTGCATCACTCATGTTGACAAACCCCCTGCATTGTGCCTTGCTGTCAAGAAGGAAAGTATAGGCAACAATCAGGGCCTCCTCAGAGAAATTAGGCATCTCCATGACAGCAAGGTACAGGGCAGCATCAACATGGGCATGGCCAGTCTCTCTAAGTGCATTGGCAACATTGTTCACAGCATCACTCATGTTAGTAAGCATAAGCATCTCATCCTCAGAAAAGTGTTCTTTCTTCCTCTTGGTGCTAACAGCAAAGGAATTGAGCTCAGTACCACCAGCTGGCTTGCTCACAGCAGCTGTGAAATCAGTACTAGTCTTTTCAGCATATGCATGGGTAGAGGCAGGAAGCTCAGACTTAATAGCGCCACTATCAGCCTGCTCCACCCCTAGAGCCTCACCAGAACACATAGCAAACCGGCCAGTGGCCATAGAATGGCCAAATATGGCCTCCATCTCAGTGTAGAATCTGATAGGGCAGTTAAGGTACTCAGCATCTTTAGGATGGTCCTGCAGTTAGATGGATAGTAAGGAGGCAGGAAAGGGAAGCAGTGAAAGGGAAGCAGTGATAGTGCAGGTGAAGGATGTAACATGTTATACCTTGCAGTGACCAAGGTAGTGCTCCTGCTCTAACATGATGGCATTGGCATCAGCATCCCACAAAGCACCACTAAGGTCTTTCAGTTTAGAGACCTTAGCCCATTTTGCCTCCATTTCCTCAGGTGATTGTACACCTGAGTTGGCTTACCACCTCCCCCACTATAGGCTCTCGGTGTCTTTGCCACATGGTTGACATCTTTATCCTTGAACACCTTGTCTGGCCTACTACCATCACTAACCAGTGCGGCCATCCTCCTAAGGACAAAGCCTGAGGTGTTGTTGTTCCACCTCATGGCCCTGGGGGCTGCTGCATTGGCTCCAGCACCAGCAGCTGCATCATCAACCACCAGAACAGGTGGCACAGCCTCACCAACAGGTGCTGGAGCAGCATCAGGTGCAGCAGCACCACCAACAACAGGATTGATCACATCAGCAGCAAGCACAAATCCCCCATGGGCAGTAGTCTGATCAACAGGGAGACCAGCCATCCTAGTTTGCACAAATCATCAGAAAAAGACAAATAACACAGGTGCATTGACAGGAATGCAGTAAGCATAAATCCCAACAATAAGAGGAATAACAAAAGAGGTCTCATGTCCACTTAATTTATACAAGTCATCATGAATCAAATTATTACAAACATGAGTTCCATAACAGGGTACTAAAACTGAACTAAAATTAACAGTATAACATGATCAAATTCTGGAGGTACCCCTCCCTTCCCACATAGCAGTGTGGATGGAATCCCTCCTAAGAGACATGGCAATGGCTTCTGGGGACTGGCTGTCATCAATCAAGACATCAAATGGGTCATGATGTGCACTAGCGAAGCCATCCTCAGTAGGCACTATGGAGTCAATGCCAAAGCCAATTATCCAATTGTGCAGGATACAACATGTCAGCTGAAAGGACCGTGACGCCTAAGAGGGGGGGGGGGTGAATTAGGCAACTTAAAACTTCTACTCTTAACTATGGCCTCTAATTTCCACCTAGTCAAAATCTATGCAAGAAAGTAAACTATCTAATGTGCAACTAAGGTTTTGCTATGTGTGTTTGCTATCTCTACCGCAAAAAGGAGTTATGCTACCTAGTTTCCAAACCTATCAACTAGCAAGAGTGAGCTAGGAAAGGTAAAGCACATGAACAAGGTAACAATATAAGTGCGGAAGCTAAATAGTGTGGTAGAGATACAAACTCTCGTCGACGACTCCGGTATGTTTACCGAGGTATCGAGAAGCGCGCAAGCTTCCCCCTAGTCCTCGTTGGAGCCCCTCGCAAGGAATCCCTCGCAAGGGCCAAGCTCCCGGTCGGGTAACTCCGTGGATAGCTCCGGTCCTTCCCCACGCACAAGTGGGTCTCCGGTTGAGCCACTCGTGGCAAAGCCTCTCCCGGATGCTCCCCGCCGTCTTCACTATCAAGTTTCCAGCCGAAACGCCGCGGGCCTTGTTCCCTTCGGCACACGGAGGCGGCCACACCACAAACACGGTTGGTGTGATCTCGCAAGACTACAAGCCCCGCCGATGTACAACAACAGTGCGCGCAAGCACCAGTAGTCAAGAGGTTTTCAACCTCACTAAACACTAGGCCTAACACCTAGAGCAAGCGCAAAGCGGTGGTCTAACTAGCTTAAGCACTTCGCAAAAGCACATACACTAATCACCGAGTATATCACTTGAGCACTTTGGTGGCTAGAGCAACTAAATATGTGTCTATGCACTTGGTATACTTCCTTGAGCTCCAACCATATTATTTTGGCTGGCCATGGGGATATATATAGAGCCCCAAGCAAATAGAGCCGTTGGGCACCAAAAGTGGTCTGACTGCGCAGCATCGGACGCTGCAGTCGCGACCATCGGAGCGTCCGATGCTCCTTTAACGGCTGGATGCCGGCCTGGCACTGTGTCGCAACGGCTAGTTAGCGTCCGATGCCTGACCATCGGATGCGTCCGATGCCCACAGAACCTCTTTGGAACCTCTCTGCATGGTCATCGGACGCAGGATCTGTAGCGTCCGATGTTAACAACGGAGCCTCCGATGTTCGCAGCGGTGCGTCCGATGTTCGCTATGCAGGATTGCACAGTGTCACAGTCGCGTCTGATGCCTTTGTTCTTCAGCGTCCGATGCTCCTGCTGGCGCTAACATGAGCTAGGGTTTGCCATCGGCGCCTCCGATGTCTGGGCAGGCAGCGTCCGATGCAGCTTCCGATGTCCCTGTTTCTTCGTTTCTTTGCGATTTCTTGCGCCGTCTTGGTTCCATTCTTGAGTCTTGGACATTGCTTGATCTTGGGGGGTCTTCTACTGAGCTTCTAATGTCTTGTTTGAGGTGTTGATAATCGGATCACCACGTAGCCTTTGTCCAAGTCACATTTGCACCCTATTGGACTATAAAGGAAACACTTGAAAACATATTAGTCCAAATTGGTTAAGTTGTTTATCAAAACACCAAAATCCAAAGTTAAATGGTCCGAGGTCCATTTTCCTTACAATCTCCCCCTTTTTGGTGATTGATGACAACACGACCAAAACAAGCAAATAAAAGATACAAAGTTTAGAATGCAATCTACTTGCTAAGATGCAATGCAAAGGCAAGATCATATGATGTTTAAGAGATATCAAAATGAGACATATTTATTCTAGCATATCTTGCCCTTGCCATAGAGTCCCTCTTTGTGACTTTATGGATTTAAGACTCCCCCTAACTCCATAAATCACTTCCTCCCTTTTTCAACCATTCCCATGAAAATAACCATAGAATTTTTTTTTTAAATTTGATTTTGGTTATTTTGTTTGTTTTAGTTTGGGCTTGATTTTGGTCCCTACACATTCTCCCCCTTTGGAATCAAACACCGAAAAGGAAGACATTAAATCTTAAGAGAGGAAACATTATATAAGCTAAAACTCCCCCTAAGTATATGCATACATATGATGTAAGACAAAAACATATGCATAACCGACAAATTAAAGCATAAAGGAGTTTAATCTATATAATGCATGGAGAGAGCATATAAGAATATCAAATTGAAATCAACAGAATGATATCGGCTAGGAATACCACATGTAGATGCCAAATGGATTATCACCATAAATGATGCTAGTCTCCGAGAACTCCATTTTCCTTGCAAGGAGACTACTACACACATGATAATCTTGAAGGTAGTGTTAGTCTCAAAGCTTCCAAATTGTAGAGTAGACTTCCCCTAAAAGTGTGCATACAAGTTTGAAATACTTGTAGGAGACATGCACTTTGACTTGTAAGGTCAAACTACCATTTTCCATATTGATATTACAAGAAATGTGACATCAATTGAAGATGGTAATTGGGGTAGTTTATCTATAATTTGGACTTTGGCACATATAAGATAAATACAAAGTAAAAGAAGCTATGTGCCGTGCTTCTAACCAATTAAAACCATGTAGAATTGTTCTAAGAATGTGAGTGATACCGAGCAAAACTACCATTTGATAAAGCCTAATTTGCATGACAAAAGATATGAATATACCACCGCAAACATAGGCAATGAAAGGAACTAGATGCTAAAAGTAATTGCAAGACATTATACAAAAAGAAAGAAATTGCAAGAATTTAAATCTAGTTACCTAACATGGGAGGGGGAACTTGGGTCCATAGTACCTACTAACATACTTGGCAATGACATGATCCAATGTGATGCACCCCATGATATGCACCCAACCTTTGCCAAGTCTCCAAATCCCCCGTAGTCCACTTGACAACTCATTTCCCTTTCGGGACCCAAACCTTTTTGGTGCTCTTCATGGTTGTGATTATGTCCTTAGGCACCCAAATACGTTTGGCTCCATTGTTGGCTTGCTTGTTCACCTTGATGGCCACCACCTTGTCATTCTTCTTCTTCTTAAAGAGATAGGGTGTGGTGACTTTCTTATTTACTTTGTTGGTGTAGGTGTTGGAGAGCTTGCTTGTTTGCTTTTTGTTTTTCTCTTTCTTCTTTTCTCCCCCATGCTTCACCTTGCACTCATAGGACTTGTGGCCTTCCTTGTGGCAAAGGTAACAAACCATGGTTTGCTCCTCATCAAGCTTCTTCACTCCCTTGTTGGTGTTATCTTGATGAGTTCGGGTTTGCTTCCCCTTGCCTTTTGCTTGGGTCAAGTCCTTGGTGAGGCGAGCCACTTCTTGCTTTAGTAGCTCATTCTCCATTGCAACTTCTTGTGTACATGTTTCTACAATGACATTCTCAACACAAGCTTGTTTGCACATGGGTGAGTCTAAATCAAGTAAATTAATGCAAGAAGCAGAGGCATCCTTTTTAGGCATATTAAAGATTGATTTTTCAATTTTAGGTGCCTCAGTGGGGTTTGCTCCGATGGTTTCAAGATTAGCAACTTTCTTAGTTAGTTCATCACAATGCTTGCACATAATTTCCATTTTGGCTAGCAAATTTTTGTAAGCATCTTGTGTGCTAGCTAACTTTGCTTTTAGTTTTTCATTTTTCTTAGCAAGTTGCTCATCATTAGTTGTGCTATCATATGTGCTTATACTAGCCTCAAGTTTCTCAATTTTATTAGATAGCTCAACATTTAGGTTTGAAAAAGTTTCATATTGATCTAGCATAGCATTGTAGGCTTGTTGAGAACTATCTAATTTTTCTTTTAAGATATTAATCTTCTTTTGTTGGCTAGTACAAGCTTTAGCATATTTAAGATTATCTTGCACAAGTTGATTGTAAGAAGGTAACTCATCATCACTATCACTATCTCTATCACTATTATTAGAGATAGGGCTTGTGTTACCTCGTGCCATAAGGCACATATGTGAGGAGCTTGATGATGAGTGCTTGCGGCCATGCCTCTTGTGACGGGCTTCATCATCACTTGATGAATCATCCCATGTCTTGATGGTGGTGAGAGCTTTGGCCTTGCATCCCTTCTTTTTCTTGTCATTGGGTGTGGGCTTTTGTTTTGGACAATCTTCCACAAAGTGCCCTTTCTTGCCACATCTATAGCAACCCTTTTTTCTTTGCTCTCTTCTTTGATTAGTGAAGAGGCAATCTTCTATGGTGATGGGCACACCCTTGACATTGAGCTTGCGGATCATCCTCTTCACTCCTTTCATGAGCTTGATTGTTTCTTCTTCATCTAAGGAGGAGTTGGATGAGGTGGAGGCTTGATCATCATCACTTGATTCTTCATCTTCATCATCCTCTTCTTCACTTGAGGAGCTTGAGCTTGTCTCAACTTGCTTTTTGCCCTTCATCTTTTTGTGCTCACAAGGGAGAGCAATATCTTTGCTTGATGAAGTGACTTCTTCTTGACCCATCTTGCGTGACATCTCAAATGCCACCAATTTGCCAATGACAATGGCCGGGGTCATGGTGCTCAAGTCCTCCATGTTGTGGAGGATGGTGATGATGGTTGCATATTTGTTCTTTGGAAGAACGGAGATGATCTTCCTCACAATGTCCGCATCACCTAGCTTTGTAATTCCGATAGAATGGAGCTCATTGATAATTAGATTCAAACGAGAATACATATCACGAACAAGCTCATTATCATTCATTTTAAAGGAATCATAACTTGTTTTTGTTAGGTGATGTTTTTGCTCACGTACATTACTTGTACCATCATGGAGCTCATGTAGCTTTAACCAAATTTCATGAGATGTTTGCAAAGTAAAAACTTGGTTAAAGACATCCATGCTAATAGATTCAAACAAGCAATTTTTAGCTCTAGCATTAAGATGAGTTTCTTTTTCATCACCCGCAGTAGGCTTCTCGGGATTCTTAATGGGTTTCATCCCGTCGCGGGTGACTCTCCAAACACCTAGATCAACGGCTTCTAAAAAGCAAGCCATCCTAGCACTATAGTAAGGGAAGTTAGTGCCGTCAAAGTGTGGAGGCCTAGAGGTATCCATCCCAACCTCTCTTAGGGGCGTCGGCTCGAAGGCGATTTAAGCCAAGAGTCCACAAGAGAGCCAACCTTGCTCTGATACCAATTGAAAAGACCGTGACACCTAAGAGGGGGGGGGTGAATTCGGCAACTTAAAACTTCTACTCTTAACTATGGCTTCTAATTTCCACCTAGTCAAAACCTATGCAAGAAAGTAAACTATCTAATGTGCAACTAAGGTTTTGCTATGTGTGTTTGCTATCTCTACCGCAAAAAGGAGTTATGCTACCTAGTTTCCAAACCTATCAACTAGCAAGAGTGAGCTAGGAAAGGTAAAGCACATGAACAAGGTAACAATATAAGTGCGGAAGCTAAATAGTGTGGTAGAGATACAAACTCCCGTCGATGACTCCGGTATTTTTACCGAGGTATCGAGAAGCGCGCAAACTTCCCCCTAGTCCTCGTTGGAGCCCCTCGCAAGGGCCAAGCTCCCGGTCGGGTAACTCCGTGGATAGCTCCGGTCCTTCCCCACGCACAAGTGGGTCTCCGGTTGAGCCACTCGTGGCAAAGCCTCTCCCGGATGCTCCCCGCCGTCTTCACTATCAAGTTTCCGGCCGAAACGCCGCGGGCCTTGTTCCCTTCGGTACACGGAGGCGGCCACACCACAAACACGGTTGGTGTGATCTCGCAAGACTACAAGCCCCGCCGATGTACAACAACGGTGCGCGCAAGCACCGGTAGTCAAGAGGTTTTCAACCTCACTAAACACTAGGCCTAACACCTAGAGCAAGCGCAAAGGGTGGTCTAACTAGCTTAAGCACTTCGCAAAGCACATACACTAATCACCGAGTATATCACTTGAGCACTTTGGTGGCTAGAGCAACTAAATATGTGTCTATGCACTTGGTATACTTCCTTGAGCTCCAACCATATTGTTTTGGCCGGCCATGGGGATATATATAGAGCCCCAAGCAAATAGAGCCGTTGGGCACCAAAAGTGGTCTGACTGCGCAGCATCGGACGCTGCAGTCGCGACCATCGGAGCGTCCGATGCTCCTTTAACGGCTGGATGCCGGCCTGGCACTGTGTCGCAACGGCTAGTTAGCGTCCGATGCCTGACCATCGGATGCGTCCGATGCCCACAGAACCTCTCTGGAACCTCTCTGCATGGTCATCGGACGCAGGATCTGTAGCGTCCGATGTTAACAACGGAGCCTCCAATGTTCGCAGCGGTGCGTCCGATGTTCGCTGTGAAGGATTGCACAGTGTCACAGTCGCGTCTGATGCCTTTGTTCTTCAGCGTCTGATGCTCCTGCTGGCGCTGACATGAGCTAGGGTTTGCCATCTGCGCCTCCGATTTCTGGGCAGGCAGCGTCCGATGCAGCTTCCGATGTCCTTGTTTCTTCGTTTCTTTGCGATTTCTTGCGCCGTCTTGGTTCCATTCTTGAGTCTTGGACATTGCTTGATCTTGGGGGGTCTTCTACTGAGCTTTTAATGTCTTGTTTGAGGTGTTGATAATCGGATCACCACGTAGCCTTTGTCCAAGTCACATTTGCACCCTATTGGACTATAAAGCAAACACTTGAAAACATATTAGTCCAAATTGGTTAAGTTGTTCATCAAAACACCAAAATCCAAAGTTAAATGGTCCGAGGTCCATTTTCCTTACATCAGCACTAGCTTAACCTGGGTCTTGTACTTGTGGAAGGGCTTGTTATCAATTATTCTAAACCTCCCCTTCAAAGCCCCAAAAGTCCTCTCTATAGTGACCCTAAGGGATGAGTGCCTCAGATTGTAAAGCTCTCTATCAGTGGTAGGATAGTTCCTTCTATTATACTCAAACAAGTGGTACCTAACCCCTCTGTAAGGGGGTAGGAAACCAGGGCGACATGCATACCCAACATCAACAAGGTAGTACTTACCTACAAGTGAACATGCAGGCCAATTGAGACAGGGCATATGTGCATGGAACAATGTATCATGTGCAAGGCAATTGAGCCAATTACCTTGAGGGACAGTGAAACCATCCTCCCTCTGAATGGCATCAGCCAAAATCAGTGCATCATGTGCAGAGCCCTCCCACCCAACAAGAACATAAGTGAATTTCAGGTCAAAATCAATAGCAGCCATAACGTTTTGAGTGGGGTCCTTTCTTCTACCCCTGAATGCTTGCTGTGACTGCCTAGGCACCCTAGCAAGAACATGGGTACCATCAATGGCACCTACGCAGTCCTATAAGACATGTGTGTGAGATAACAGTGTGTTGCAAGTAGTGTATCTAAGTGCATAAACAAATATGTTGTTGCCATTTACCTTGAAGTAAGGATTCTACCTATGGCTTCCAAGAATTTTTGGGTGAGTGGCAGTGCTAGAAGGCTTGATCAATTCATCCCTAAGCTCACCCACAGCATACAAGACCTGATGGAAGTGCCTGTGCACAGTCTGAATGGACCTCCTGAAGGAACTGTGCACAACTCTAAACCTCTGGTTGTGACCAACTACCAGTAAAAACATTGAAACTTGCTCCTCAACTGACACCCCCTCCCTATCAGACACAAGGCCCCTAGTTCTAAATAGATCACAAAGAGCAAAAAAGGAGCTCTCTTCATCCTAAGCATGGCCTGGCACTCAACATCATTGTATTTGTACAACATTTTGATGGCCAGCTGTCTGTGCTGTTTAGCTTCATCCCTCAGTGCATAGACTATTGGGTTAGGCTCAGTTTCAGGCTCATCTCTTTTTCTTTTAAGCCTAGTGCTAACAAATGTCACCATGACAGCAACCATTGCAGATGTCTGCCTACAAAGCATCTCACGGCTCAAAGAGGGATCCATCTACATGCAGACAATGATAAATAATTCAGAACAACACCCTGCCAGGCATCAACATGCATGCATATTAATGAAACATAGGACAATAAGGAGCACAGCTACATGAAAATCCATGCCTCCTAGTGCTTCATAGTGGACATCATCATCGTCCAACAAACCATAAACCCAAAATCAGTGAACAACTACACATCCAACTGCAACATGAGCAAGCATCATGGAGCAAAATCATGAATAAATAGCAAAAACAGATCGACTAACTGAAGCATTGAAAGGAAACCCTAAGAGGGGCACCAAAAAGGGGGGAAAGGGGATTTGGGTTCGATTTAACCTCAGGCGCCGACAAGCACAAACAGAGCAGCCGAAAAGTAGAGGGACGATGGCAGGGCGATGAGGAAGAAGCAGATCTGGCCGGAGTCGAGGCGGATCGACACCCAAAACCGGATCCACTGCCAACACGGATGGAGGAAGAAGGAAGAAGACGACCGCCTCCATGGAGTCCCGGCGGAAGGCGGAGCAGCGACTGCTTGGAGCACCACCAAGCACCACAGTGACCACGGCCGCCGGCTCGCACACCACCTCAACACCGAGACCAGTCTCTCACGTGGAAGACGAAGACGAAGAGCAGCGAGCGGAAGAGCAACCACTCCACCGACGATGCCTTATATAGAGAGAGGAGGATTTCGCCGCCGGGTGAGCGCGTGAGGAAGTTTCAGCTTCCCGCGCGAGGCACCCCGCCACGGCCAAAATCGGCCAAGATTCGCTGCCATCGCGCCGCGTGCAGCCGCGCTCGCGAGAAGCGAACCCTAGCGGCGTAGCTCGAGGGCCAGGCGGAGGGAGCGATTTTGGCCTCAGGGAGCCGGGCGCTGCAGCTGGGCCGGGTGCACAAACAAGCTGATATGCATCCTGTGGGCGCAGCCGGGCTGCTGGGCCGGGTGCACAAACACGCTCCTGGTGTACGTCGTGTCAAGCGCCCAGCGACCACGAATCCCTCCCAAGGTTTCCGTGAAAGAATGTAACGTTTCCTTATTTTTCTTCTCCTGTGTTATTTTCTTTTGTATTGTATAGAGTAAAGTCTATCCCCGGTCCCTAAACTTGTACCGTTGTGTCATCCCGGTCCCTAAACTCATAAATCGACCGTTTAGGTCCTTAAACTTGTTCGGTTGTGTCATCCTGTCCTTAAACTTATTCGCCTATGTCACCCCAGTCCTTAAACTTATAAATTACCCATTTAGGTCCTCAAACTTATTCAGTTATGCCATCCTGGTTCCTAAACTTTGTTTTGAGTCTCATATAAATCTAAACATGGCAATTTAAAAATTTTATATCAACAGATAATTCATAACTTTTTCATATGAACTTGAATGAAGACAAACTTTATATCAAAATTGTAGTCCTTGATGCGATATATAATTTTGTAATTGAAAAGTTTTTGAATTAAAATTGTTTAAAGTCCCAAAATATTGTTTTATAATTATAGATTTTGAAATTTAAAATTTAAAATTATCAAACAATTTTAAATATTGACATAGTTCTCAATGCAATCTATAACATTGTAGATGGAAAAAATTATTTAAAGTTGTTTAGTATCCAATAATTTAATTTAAAATTTAAAATTTTAAAATCTATAAACATACAAAGTTATAGATTTTAAAATTTTAAATTTTAAATTAAAAATTATTTAAAGTTGTTTAGTATCCAATATTTTGAGACGCTAAACAATTACAATTCAAAAACTTTTCAACTACAAAGTTGTAGATCACATCGAGAGCTACAATTTTGATATAAATATTGTCTCCATTCGAATTCATACTAAAAAGTTATGAATTATTTTTTGATATAAAGCTTTTAGATCGTCCAGTTTTAATCTAGATGAGACTCAAAACTAAACTAAGTGTTGACGCCAAAATGGTTCTGGATCACGCACCAGCTAGGGCTTTGGACGCCCGGGTCGCCACGGACCGAAGAACGCAGCGAGAAGGTCACACTTACGTGGTGAAGAACGGCTAGGTTTACAAGCAAACTAGCAAAGGATAGCTATCGCACTTACGTGGCGAAGAACGACTAGTTTTCGGGTAAACTAGCAAAGAACCATCGAAGCTCTCGCCCGGGAGGAACCCCGTCAGGGCAAGGACGTCGTCGGGTTGCCCTGGGTCGGTCGACGAGCCTAGGGCGCCATCCTTGGTCGTCGGATCAAGGGATGAACAGCATGAGGTTGGAGAAGAGGGTAAAAGGGTTGTAGTAGATTGATTTAACGATTGGATAGATGGGATCTCAATCGGCCGTCACCCTTTATATTTATAGGGCGGCTGGTCTTTCTGTAACCGAATAGGACTCCCGACCGAATAAAACTCCAAATAGGACTTGTTTATTCGGTTATGGCATGTACATGCAATTTCCATCTTGTACGTATATGCAAGTTCAGTGGAGCTGGTCTCTATTACTATCTTGCCGCCTCCGACCAGTTTTACCTGGTCGGAAGTCTCTCAAGAGGTCTTATGACTAGCTCCACCTGGTCGGAAGACATCTGCAACAATGACCGAATCAAGCGACCAGACCCAACCTGCTCGGAAAGTCTTAGAATATCCTACTTGTCATATATAAAGTGCTCAGGGACAGTCGTTCATCACTTTGGTCCCAAATACGACGATCCAAGCATGCTTTCTAGCCATCCCGACGACAGAAACTTGATGGTGGAGTCCATTATACTCTCTTGGGACATTTTTGAGTGTCAACATATGCCCCCTATTTTTAGGTGAATGATGCATTGAACCTAAAAACACAATTAAAGCACTAAATAGCAACGATCCCAACTCATCGGCTATCTAGCATCTAAGGACGATGCATACATCGATCATGTTTTGTACTAAGGGCGACACATGTGTCGGCCATTGTTTGGTGAGCACTTGAGCTCCTTACCAAACACTTGGAAAGTACCCTTTCAAATACCTCCCATTCATTGCTATTGTGAGACTTTCACCTTACAACATCTCCAGTAGATATGAATTTTTGAACACCACTTTGATCACTCGACTTTCCAACTTGGTGCTTGCTCAAGGTCACCTCCTCGGATTATCTCAATTTTCTCTCTTGATGAGTTTAATCAAAGTGCACGGATGACTCCCATAGCTAGTGTTGCTTGATCAGATCCCAAACACTTACGCAATGAATCTTCAGCAGTCCTTTGATAGAGATATTGTTACACATCACATATTTAAATGCACTCCGCCGAACATTGTCGTCAACTTTAACGCTTGGATCACGAAAATATTTCAATAAGGGAGTTCTCCAATCTTCCAAATCGGGCTTGCTTTTGTTAAGAATTAATTCGGGCTGATCTGGGAGTTCTATGGATGAATCAATTGGGCTAGCCGTATCGGAGCTGACCAAACCGATTTGGCAAACTAACTGAGTCGGCTCAAAGTCGACCTGGCCGACTGGGCAGACCGACTGAGTTGGTTCAGATTCAACCTGGTCGGCCGGACAAGCCGACTGAGTTGGTTTAGATTCAACCTGGTCGGTCGGACAAGTCGATTGAGTTAGTTAGATTCAACCTGATTGGCCGGACAAGCCGACTGAGTTGATTCTTTATAAACTGTTCGTAAAAATTTGATGCATCGGCTTTT
Source organism: Coix lacryma-jobi var. lacryma-jobi (assembly GCA_009763385.1). Classification (NCBI taxonomy): domain Eukaryota; kingdom Viridiplantae; phylum Streptophyta; class Magnoliopsida; order Poales; family Poaceae; genus Coix; species Coix lacryma-jobi. The sequence continues at coordinate 89,039,471 of CM019822.1, read as the reverse complement.
CCTTTAATGTGAAAATTATGCCCACCGACGTCATAGCCAGATGCTTATCAAGCTAACATGTTGGCCTTAAAATCATCATGCCTTGTAATATGCCGGATTCGAAATTCGGCAAAAGTATTAATAATGGCAAGGCACTCATCAAGATATGCATTATGTGATTCTTTAAAACACCAAAACACACCAACGACTCACTGTACCATTAGTAAAGAATCACCATAGACTTCAACATGACATACTCCATGGATCGCAATATGGCTAAGCCGAATAAGAAAAGTTCACATTCGGCTTGAATCTTGGTGCAAATATAGTCTTAATCGGCTCGGTGTCTCACATAGTACCGTTATGAGAAATAGTGAGCATGCCAACACCTTGGCCCTTTCTGCAAGCCGATTAACCATATTGTCACACCCATGAAGTAGAAATACATATATCATGTCCCCCGAGCCTTATGCCATCAAAGTGAATTGTGTGGGGCTTTTCTAATAGCATGATGGTTGCAAGCATTCATCGGCTATATTATTACACTAAGGGCGATAGCAAAGCATCGACCATATGAATTCATCCAGGTGAGTATGCATAGCCGAAATAAAGTAGTTCGGCTCTGGATCATTGGTAAGCAAAATAATTTGGCAACTCTCCATAATATAGACATTTATACCAATGATCGAAATAAGGGGCTAAGGGGTAATCATGCATACCTTGAGATGAATTCCGCATAGACATAGGCAAAGAATATGGATGATGCCAAAATCATTGATTTTGATGATTCGGTGCAAATCTCCAGCTTGATAACTGCTTGTTGGATCTTCTTCTCTCCTTTGCCGTTGTTGCACTACTTGCTTGAGCATCATCTTTCTGAACTTGGATATTTCCTTTAGGAACCCACATGAAGCCTTTTTCTTTCAACTTCTCTGCACTAAGCTTCTGCAACTCCCTTTCTTGCCACTTTGGTAAACCAATTGAGTATATCAGTTTTTTTGTCTTGGACAGCAGCAAATCTTTCTTGATTTTAGGCACTCTCACCTTCTTTTTGTTCAGATTTGGCACCTAGAATATCAACAGATGATTCTCCTACTTCTATGCCATCAATAGCTAGATTTTTCAGCACTGTAATCGTCTTTTCAATAGTTGAATTCAGATCTGAACTTTTATCTTTGCGGCCATCATATTTCACCCGGTAAACCTGTTTTACCACTAGGCTCCTGACCGATTTAGATCAAAATAGTCTTTATAAGATGATGACCTCTCTAAGTGCCTAGGAGCTGCATATTGTGGCCGAGAATATGGTGGAATGTGTGCCTCTTGATCAAACCAGCCCCAAAATGAATAAGGATGAAAATATGTGGGTTGCGGTCCATATGACATAGGAATCGGTTGCTCAAAAGGGAAATGTGTTGTTGCTATTTGAGATTTATTCCCTTGCCAATTCTGATCTTGAGATTTGTGCTTTGGAGGCAATCTTGGTGTTTGGACCTTCTTTGGCCGATTGGTGACATTGGCCTTTGCTAAGTTCTCATACTTTGCTAGAAGCTCCTCGAAGCTAAGCTTCGGTCTTCTATTCTTTTGCTTGTCACAGCCTTTACCTCTAAAAGCTTTATGAGCATCCTCCTTTTCTCCATCTTGATAGACATGCTCCAAAGAAGGATCCTTAGCCGATTCCCCTTGCTCAATGGGATCAATCGACCTTTGCTTTAGCTGGAGAGATTCTACCTGCCCCTTAGTGTCTTTTGGAATTGTGATAACTTTGTTGTGCTCTAGAATGTCTTCATCTTGCAATTCTTGGACAACAACCTTGTCTTCACTTGAGGGCTCCACATCTCTCTCTTGGACATTCGAGCCTTGAGCTTTGAGTGAATCGGCTAACGCAAGCCGATTCGAAACTTGCTTGCCATCAAGACCAATTGATAGTCCATTTGTTGAGCATCGAAAAATCTCAATCGTCCTTTATTAATGGCTGATTGGATCACTCGACGAAACACATTGCAATTAGAAGTATTATGATCAAAGAATTATGCCACTTACAATATGTAAGCTCTTCTAAGTTTTGAATAGATGGCAAAGCATCATGATCAATGATTTTAATAAAATTATTCTTTAGCAAGATATCAAAGACATGATCACAAAAAGTAAAGTCAAAGGTGTACTTTGATTTCTTCAGCCGATTCTTTTGTGGAGTCGGCTTTAAAGCTAGACAAACAAATGGATCAGATTTAATATCTGAAGGACCGAGAGTGCAATCAGAAAGCGATCAGAGGGGGGGGGGGGGGGTGAATGGGAGCTTCAAATATCTTTTCAGAAACTTATTGCCACTGTCCCAAGAATCAACCCCAAGAGCAAACCTTAGAGCTTGCAAGTGTCCACGACCATAGAGATAGGGTGGATGCTTCCAAGAAGCACAGCGAGACACTACACAACTCTAGAAACCCAACGCAAAAGCCGGAAATCAAAACCGACAACGGACGAACAAACCGCGGACGAAATAGTGCACAACTGTGTGCATCGGAGCAAAGCACCGAAAGCGTCCGATGCAAATAGTAACTCTCTGGAACCTTACTGGACAGACATCGGACGCTGCTACAGTGAAACCCTAGCGTCCGATGCTTGACCCCCGGCACCTCCGATGGCAACGGACGCTCCGATGGTCAGCGTCCGATGCTCCTTTAAAAACACTGTCAGATGACATGTGGCAACGGACGCTCCGATGGAAAGAACTCAGCGTCCGATGCTCAAGAACAGAGCGTCCGATGGTCCCGATACATAACTGTTCTTCCGCGAATTCAACCCGATCTCCTCCGAATCAAAAGCACTAAGGCTTAGACTTGGTATGAGGAGTTCCTAGGTGGCTTAGACAACTGGTAGTGTTGCCTCGATGCAACCTCACCGATTGCCGCCACGTGCCGCCACCGCTCTGCTCGTCCTTTTCCCGGACTTCGCCCCCGGTTTTGAGGCCCAAACCGGGAAACCAGCTGTTGACGGAAGTTATAGCATGTTTTACCTTATCAAAATACCGTCAACAGGCCTCGGTTTCAAGGAAGAATAGCATATCATGAGCATATTTATCACTAATAAGTTCCACTTGTACTCTTAGCTTGTGAACTTGTAGGAGATGGCAAAATGAACAAAATGAGGCCAGGTGGGCCCACCAAGGGGGTCGGCCGACCCCACCATTGGGCCACCTTGGCCATGGTGACATGGCATGATCCAAGAGAAGCATGTTCAAGCCAATATCAACCATTGGATCAAGCATGTGCTTTTGCTCAATGGTGCAAGATGAGAAGCACATGGATTCATGGGTCCACACCGAAAACCAAATGCAACCAACTTCACAAGACTTGCTCCATGACATGTGGGGTCACCAAGGGAGATAAGAAGGTGGGCCAGCCCTATCATAGGGGGGTCGGCCGACCCCCCCTTGGTGGGACCCAACAGAACTATTCATCAGGGTGACATCAGCACCTTCTAGAAGATGTACCCCGAGCCCACATGTCAGAGACAGGGGTCGGCCGACCCCATGGTGACCCTCATCCAAGTCGGTGGCAAAGTGCATGTTACACACGTGAAGAATATCCAAGCCATTCATCCAAGTCGGTTGTCATGGCGGTGGATCCAAGGGTGAAGAGAGGAGGATCACACGGATCGCTGACGTGGCACCGGAGTAGCCCCTACTCCACCTCCACTATAAATAGAGGCCTTCACCCTCTCATTCAACACACCACAAGGAGGAGCTCTCCACTCTCTCTCAAGATGTAGTACTAGTAGTAGTGCTTGGAGTTAGAGTGAGTCTCTGGTCTTCAGCTCTAGTCTTCCGGGAGGTCTGGTATGGTTCTTGTTTTCCTTTCTTTCCTTGTAAGACTTGAGTTATTTTATATAGTTATCTTCTCTACTTTGCCTTAGTACTTTACTTTATTGCAACATGACTAGTTATGTTGTAGTGGTTGTAAGCATTGTCATAGTTATGTGATAGCAAGATAATGGTAGTATACCTTTGCGCTGGTTCACCGCCCTTAACCCGGTGCTCTAATCAGTTCCACCGGATGTCGGATTAGAGTAGTGAGATGTAGTGTAGACGTGGTGTCTAGACTATACGCTTGCCTGTGTCTGCGGCTTACTCCACGGTTTGTTTGTAGTACCTAGTAGGGGTGACAGACCTATCTAGGCTTTGATTCCACCATGTGCGAGCAAGTTATTAAAACGTAGGTCTTCTTGTGCTAGGCGGCTTAGCACCCTTCTCATCCCTTTCTGTTGCTAAGTGGCTTAGTGACCCGAAGTGCAATTGTGTATGAACATTGATCTTGCTTGATATAACATGTCTTGCTAAGTTAGAACCTTGCAAGTAGAGATAGATCTGTGGAAACCTTAGGCTCGCTCGTTGTTCTCCTCGCTCGCTAGACTACTCTTCTATCTTTGGGACCACTCCTGTGTGTCACTGCTCTTATCATATATATCACTTACCCCCACTCTGGTTTAGTTGGTATATTAGTTAGTGGATACATGATAGTTAGTTATCACATTCTTTAACCATTGCTTCCCTGTGGATAAATACGATACCCTAGAATACTCCTGGGTGAAATGCTACAACGGTATGTTCGGTGCGCTTGCGGAATTATCCAATAGACATAAGAAATACCAACAAACATTTCTGGCACCGTTGCCGGGATAGATTCAAACTCTATTCTTAGTAGCGATGCTAAGAAATGTCAACAAGCATTTCTGGCGCCGTTGCCCGGGATAGATTCAAACTCTATTCTTAGTAGCGACGCTAAGAAGTGTCAACAAGCATTTCTGGCGCCGTTGCCGGGGAAGCGATTGGCAAAAGATTTTGATACTAACATTGATGTCTACTAATCTATGTTACCACTAGCTATTGTGGGATTACCATTGTTCTGTTGAGTGTGGAATAAACAGGACATCAACCGTCTTGACCTTCCGGTGTTTTCCATGAAAAAAGATAAAAATCATCAAAGAGCCCAGGGTGCCCGATCATTCATGAACAATCAACCGTTCAACCCTGCCCTCTCATAGGTGCGTATATGTATATATTCTAACCCTGTGCAGAAATGAAGAGAAGGTCACCGTCAAAGACAAAATGATATCATCATGTGGCGGAACAAAAGCACTCGCAATCGTGTCTCAAGGTAAGATCCCGGGAAAACCTGAAGATCCAATAGAGGGTGTAAAATTGGTTACTACGAGGTACGGTAAGCCTCCGCTCTGGTCAAACTGGGGTTATCTACTTGATCCACCTTTCATCACAAAGAAGGAAGATCTAGGCCTGCCGACCATCACCTGCCAGATTGGACCACATCTCTTCCACGACGCCTTCTGCGACCTTGGATCGAGTGTCAACATCATGTCCAAGGTAACATATGATAACTTACTAGGGGGACCTTTGCTCCCTACATTTGTTCGTTTGCAGCTGGCCGATCAGACGCTACGGTTCCCCGAGGGACTAGCAACAGACATTCTCATCAAAGTCCAAAACAGCTACGTCCCCGTCGATTTCCTTATATTGGACATGGGATCCAATGTAGACATCGCGATCATCCTGGGAAGGTCGTTCCTTAATACGGTTAACGCCGTCATCTACGTGGGATCCAGCCAACTTCACCTCCAATTCCCGGAATATAAGGTAAAGTGTCCATTCAACGGTTATAAAGCTAACATGCAGGTGAAGGACAAAGAACCTCGAGACAACAAACATCGTCGTCGTCGCCCACGCCGTAGGAACAAGAAAAAGAGCGAGTCGGCCAACAAGGCCGAAGTAAAAGAAGAACTCTATGACGAGGTGCTACCACGGTCTCCATCTTCGGGACCGACCGAAGCACCCAATGAATGACAAGACGGAGAGGTCCTGCTCTACGGACCTGAAACATGGAGCCCTTGTTGATAAGGTAAATCAGTAGTTATCTCATATTTAACTTTTCATGCATTTCAATTCTTGCATTTTCCTTCAATTGCATACTTAGTTTAATTCTGCATTTTTTTTCATTTCGACAAAATAAATTTCCATGCTAGTAACACCTTGACAATAACTTGCAACACAGTTGAGCCGTGGGACCACCCCAAGGTGGGGTCGGCCGACCCCACCAGTGGGCCCACTGGCACATGCTCTATCTTGGCTTAGTACACTGAGTATGACATAACTCTTTGGTGCTCAAGGAGCATCCAAGGTGGGATCGGCCGATCCCACCATGGTGCCCTCCTGCACCCTGCTGCATTCCACTCAGCATGCTCATGAACATCATGCATATCACCAAAGCCAACATCTGAAAAGAAATGGCCCTTTGCTTTACTCTTTAAGCATGAGATGTTCCCCTTTATCTTGGATGCTCATGGGACCACAATAACCAGCCAAAGGCATGTCTTAGTGTTCTCATGGTCCATGGGAATCACTTTAGACATGTCTCCACTTTGGCCATTCATCTTTTCTCTTTCACCAAACACTAGGCAAGGGAATCTCTGAAATTTGTGTCAACTTTGGACCAAGCATAGTTGCATCTTTACTAGACACATAATGACACAAAGTTTAAAGATTGAGGGGACATGTAGGGGGGTCGGCCGACCCATGTGTTGGCCCATCCTGAAAATGTATTTACTCACTTTAGACATGTCCCCTGGCTAAAGCAAAAGCAAAGTTGAAAGTGTCAAGTAGGGGGATCGGCCGATCCATGTTGTGGGAGACACCAAGATGCCCTTCTCCCCCTATATATACCCTTGCATTGTGAGCTCAACTCCACACCAAAACCACCAGAACCATCTCGAGCTCACAAGTTCTTCCTTTCCTTCCTTAGTTGCAAGTTCATTCTCAAGCTTAGCTTAGTAGTAGCCATCCAAAAAAAACCAAAAACCCAAAAAAATAGTTCCCATTTCATAGTAGTAGTAGAAGCTTGGTAACTTATCTTGTAGTAAGATGAAGAAGTTGCTTGCCTCCCGTTTCAAAAAGTCCAACAAGGGTGAGAGTTCTTCCCAAGAACCTCACCATGCTAGTGCTCATGAGAGGAGAGAGGTGGAAAGGAGTGAGCTAGTACCCTTCATTCCCCCGGCTAGAGTGATGGAGACCGAGAGTGGCCTTAAATGCCGAAGAAATGGGGAAATTCTTCACTCTTAGTGTGTGTAGTTTCTCACACACAAGTGTCATTGATCCGGCCCTCTTGCAAGAAACAGGTATGAATTCAGAATTTTATGCTATTTTCAATACCATTGGTTGGGGAGGATTCTTTGAAATTCTTGAATTTGGCATAAAGAACCTAACCATTGAGTTTTTATGCATGTTAAAAGTGAATAACGATGGGGTAGCATTTCGAATGTTTGGGATGGAATATGACTTGACTTGGAGCACATTAAACACTGCTTTAGGATTTGATCACTCTTGCCATCTTGATGTAGACCATGCTTTTCATTATGACAAGAATGTTTTCTGGTATGTCATTACTGGCTCTAGTGATTGTTCCAATCCCTCCCCACACAAAATTCATAACCCAACCTTACGTTTCATGCACTACTGGCTGTTCACCACTCTTTTCCCTAGCACGATAGGAGCTTTGGTAAGTGATGATGAGCTGAAATTACTCTATGCCATGGTTAACAAGGTTAAAGTTTCACCTGTTAAAATGCTAGTGAACTATTGGCTTAGCTACATAAAGCCTAGGAAACCCATATACTTCACATCATTCATCACACGCATAGCCGAAGCTTTGGGTGCACTAGAATCCCAAACTTTTGAGTACATTAAAACCGTGAGAGATGTTTTGGAAGAAAGTGTATTTATTGGTTGCGATGTACTAAAAAGGGGTCCCAAGGGTGAACTAATAATGATTTATCCAGGCCATACAGTCGAAATCACTCTCCCTTGTGAGGGACTTCGATTGTATGTGCTTTGTACGCTAACCTTTGATTTGGACCCCGAGGAAAGAGCCCCAAAAGTTGCAGGTACTAGCAGGAGGACAAGGAGAGCGTCCCGTGCTACTCGAATGGAACAAGGCGGACCTTCACATCAGACTAAAGAAGTTGAGGAGGGAGATGAGGCAGCCTCTATGGACATTTCAGGGTCCTTGGGGAGGCCTCCTCGCTCACAGGGCACTCCTCGCTCTCAAGACACTCCTCGCCCACGGGGTAGAGCAAGGCAACATCAAAGGACACCGATGGATGAGCTCATAGACAACATGGGTGCGATGAACATCGAACAAGAGGCAACATTGCTTCTTGCACAACAAAACGCCCAACTCCTGCGGGCCATTCAAGAAGAAGAAGCACGACGTTGGGCCGGGTGGTACCAGCATTATCCACCACCACAGTAGGCAAGAACCAAGCTTGGGGGAGATCCTCTCCCCCACCAAGGTAAGTCCTGTATCTTAAGTTATTTACGTTTCAATTAGTTTTTTCATTGCATTTTTTTAAAAAGGAAAATACCAAAAATATTTGCTTAGTATTCCCCTTAGCACATATGTGTCATATGTGTCTATCTTCCCCATGGAAATGATGACTAGTTGCCTTACTAATGTTTCTCTAGTGCCTAGTTTACAACTTAGTATTTCTCTAAGTATGGATTACTTAGCTCATTTAAACCATCATGAACCTGAAAACTTTGTGGGTTGCAAGTGCTAAAACTAAGTCTAAGTTGTTGAGAGACATGATATAGTGAGACAAGAGCTGCTATAATATTGTTCTAAGCATGATAGATTACCGAGAATTTATTCTTAAAATGATCAAAATTTTAATTGTTCCTCAATGGTGATAAATACCTACCACAACCATATATGCTTTACATGTTTACAAACCTTCTATATAGGCTATTTGCTTTGTATTGAGTGTTGTCGAGTCTTGTTGACCCTTGTTAAGAGACTTTTCATGCTCCTAATATCAAGATCACGTACACACCTCATATACATGCTGCTTCTACACTGGAAGTACGCAAAAACATGCCTTTCAATTCCACCAAATAGGTGGCTTCATACTCCAAGTGTTAGGAAATCTCTCTCAATTATTTATTAGATGAGACTCAAAATGCTAGGCAAAATAAATATGAAAAAAAAGATGGACCAGTGAAAGTCCATGAAAAAAAACAAAAAAAAAAATGCTAGCCATGTGTCATTAGAAAAGAGAGAAAAAGAAAAAGAAAATAGAGAGATAGATCTTATCAAATACAGAAGCAATCTAGTCCACCATACACCACATACTTGCACATCTTGATCTGGGAGTATGACACTTCTCTTCAAGGATCTGAGCTTTGACTTCGTAACAAAATGCAAGTAAGTATGCCATCTTCTTTCATCTCTACCTTGAGCTACACATAAGCATGTTTAGAAGTAGGATGAAATAAAGAAGGCAACACTTATCATATGCCTTGGTGAGGAATCATACACCATTTGAGCGACATGAGAGAACCATATGAGGAACATTAAGTCTTTCTTTTGAAAAATATTGCAAAAACTCCGGTATGAAACTTGCTAAAAACAAGAAAGTTAGTGCTTAAGTCAAACTGTTCTATCTTTCAACCACCTAAGACAAAGGAAAAGCCATAAGCCCCATAGAGTACTATGGTAATATGGGTGATTTACATAGCTAATTTTTCCATTCAAAGAGAAGAACTTTGTTGTGCACATGGTACTCTTGAAATGTGATGCATAGCAACAATACTGATCCACCGAGGCCAAGTTTGATTGTTTGCTCGGGACGAGCAAAGGTTAAGCTTGGGGGATCTTGTTGACGGAAGTTATAGCATGTTTTACCTTATCAAAATACCATCAACAGGCCTCGGTTTCAAGGAAGAATAGCATATCATGAGCATATTTATCACTAATAAGTTCCACTTGTACTCTTAGCTTGTGAACTTGTAGGAGATGGCAAAATGAACAAAATGAGGCCAGGTGGGCCCACCAAGGGGGTCAGCCGACCCCACCATTGGGCCACCTTGGCCATGGTGACATGGCATGATCCAAGAGAAGCATGTTCAAGCCAATATCAACCATTGGATCAAGCATGTGCTTTTGCTCAATTGTGCAAGATGAGAAGCACATGGATTCATGGGTCCACACCGAAAACCAAATGCAACCAACTTCACAAGACTTGCTCCATGACATGTGGGGTCACCAAGGGAGAGAAGAAGGTGGGCCAGCCCTATCATAGGGGGGTCGGCCGACCCCCCCTTGGTGGGACCCAACAGAACTATTCATCAGGGTGACATCAGCACCTTCTAGAAGATGTACCCTGGGCCCACATGTCAGGGACAGGGGTCGGCCGACCCCATGGTGACCCTCATCCAAGTCGGTGGCAAAGTGCATGTTTCACACGTGAAGAATATCCAAGCCATTCATCCAAGTCGGTTGTCATGGCGGTGGATGCAAGGGTGAAGAGAGGAGGATCACACGGATCGCTGACGTGGCACCGGAGTAGCCCCTACTCCACCTCCACTATAAATAGAGGCCTTCACCCTCTCATTCAACACACCACAAGGAGGAGCTCTCCACTCTCTCTCAAGATGTAGTACTAGTAGTAGTGCTTGGAGTTAGAGTGAGTCTCTGGTCTTCAGCTCTAGTCTTCCGAGAGGTCTGGTATGGTTCTTGTATTCCTTTCTTTCCTTGTAAGACTTGAGTTATTTTATATAGTTATCTTCTCTACTTTGCCTTAGTACTTTACTTTATTGCAACATGACTAGTTATGTTGTAGTGGTTGTTAGCATTGTCATAGTTATGGGATAGCGAGATAATGGTAGTATACCTTTGCGCTGGTTCACCGCCCTTAACCCGGTGCTCTAATCAGTTCCACCGGATGTCGGATTTGAGTAGTGAGATGTAGTGTAGACGTGGTGTCTAGACTATACGCTTGCCTGTGTCTGCGGCTTACTCCACAGTTTGTTTGTGGTACCTAGTAAGGGTGACAGTCCTATCTAGGCTTTGATTCCACCACGTGCGAGCATGTTATTAAAACGTAGGTCTTCTTGTGCTAGGCGGCTTAGCACCCTTCTCATCCCTTTCTGTTGCTAAGTGGCTTAGTGACCCGAAGTGCAATTGTGTATGAACATTGATCTTGCTTGATATAACATGTCTTGCTAAGTTAGAACCTTGCAAGTAGAGATAGATCTGTGGAAACCTTAGGCTCGCTCGTTGTTCTCCTCACTCGCTAGACTACTCTTCTATCTTTGGGACCACTCCTGTGTGTCACTGCTCTTATCATATATATCACTTACCCCCACTCTGGTTTAGTTGGTATATTAGTTAGTGGATACATGATAGTTAGTTATCACATTCTTTAACCATTGCTTCCCTGTGGATAAATACGATACCCTAGAATACTCCTGGGTGAAATGCTACAACGGTATGTTCTGTGCGCTTGCGGAATTATCCAATAGACATAAGAAATACCAATAAACATTTCTGGCACCGTTGCCGGGGATAGATTCAAACTCTATTCTTAGAAGCGACACTAAGAAATGTCAACAAGCATTTCTGGCGCCGTTGCCTGGGATAGATTCAAACTCTATTCTTAGTAGCGACGCTAAGAAGTGTCAACACCAGCCTTCACGACCAACCCCCGGTTTTGAGGCCCAAACCGGGAAACCAGCCGTCCATCGCCTGAGTTTTGTGGCCCAAACTCAGAAACCCACAGCGCCCAGGTTTTGAGGCCCAAACCTGGAAACCGTCCTCAGCCCGAGTTTTGTGGCCCAAACTCGGAAACCATCAGCGCCCAGGTTTTGAGGCCCAAACTTGGAAACCGTCCACTCGGTGGTTTTTCTGTGGCTCAACCACCAAACCGAGCCGTAGATGGGATGCACCGCCCGTGCACCCCGTCCACCCACAAGTCTTCGCTTGTCGCTGTCCCAGGCTGTCAGCCACCACAGCTGATCCTCAGGCCACCGGTCCCTCAGTCCAAGTCTAACGTCCGCCCTTCGCCACTCTCGGTCCATCGGCACGGCACGTCTCTACTTGACCTTCACCTTGCCTTCGATCACTGTATCCGTGCTCGACACCTGCACAACACAAGCCAAAGAACATGCGCATTATCCCAGTTGACAATCACTCATCACTCAGAGACTCGGCATACACCCATGTATCCGCAATCTCCCCCTTGATGAGTGCGTTGTCAACTACCGACACAAATCATAATGGAATAGAAGAAGGAAGGAAGAAGGAGAGAGAACTCGACCAAATGACCCAAAAGCATAGCAAAGCCGAAGCAGGTCAAGTGGAAAGAGCAAAACAACTTGGTTCCCAAAGACATGGGCAATGGCTCGACGCAACCAAGCAAAGCAAAGCTAGCCCTCAAGAAGAGGTAGAACAGGCTCAACACCGCTAGCAAGAAAGCTCGATACCAATTGAAGGATCAACTGAAATTCAAGCAAAACAGAGCTAGCCCTCAAGAAGAGGCAGAACAGGCTCAACACCGCTAGCGAAGAAACTCGATACCAACTGAAGAAGGCTTAATACCAACTGAGGAGCATGAAGACAAGGTTGCTAGTCCCTCAAGAAAGAGGCAAAGGCTCAACACAACTAGCTACCAAAAATTGCTCCGTATCAACTGTTACCAGCTCGAAAACTCAGCAGCAAGCAAACTCCCCCTCAAATAGTGCACATAACCAGGAAATCTCCCCTTTAGTTCAACTCGGAAAGCAAAGATTTTGAAAATATTTTCTCCCCTTAGTTGAACACACATGATTTGTCAATATTTTCTCCCCCTTAGTTGAAAATGCACCATCAAACAAAAATGCACAATCAATCAAGTTTCTCCCCCTTGACAGAATATCTCCCCCTTCAAGAATGCATATGAGTTAAAAATGCAAGATAGCAGCTTCAGGAATATAGTCAAGGGAATGCAAATATGCTCTACACAGTTCTGATCTGATGACTCAACAACATCCATAGTAAGCTAGCAAAGGCTCAAACTAATCACCAAATACGAAATATGAACATGAGAGCAAAGTGAGCATTTTTAGCCATTCAGAAAAGGTTATTCACCATAGAAATAGCACTGAACATGTATAGACAGGAAGTCAAACAAGTGCTAAGCATGTATACAGGGTGAACTACCCCTAGCAAAGTTCAATCATCATGCTATAGAATGAAACATAGACTTGTGTATCCAAATTTTATCGGAGTTGCAGCGGTCAAAAAATTACACAAGTTCAAATTTCATCATGTGATTGCGAGAGGTTGAAAACTTGTCATTGCCTAACTTTTCAACTGTGCGAAGCCTATGCAGAAGCAATCAGAAGCTTAAAGCAACAGTTTCAGTCATACACTACATGGCTCAAGTTTAACTCAATGTGCGATGAGAAACAGTCTCGATACCATGATATGTTGACAAGCAATCCCATCTCTGTAACACCCTAGGTGTTAAGCAACCCTAAAATGCATAATTTGACATAGCATGAGCATAGCATCTCATCATTTCATGTGCATTTTTTGTATGAGTGTTTAAGTCCTTGCCTAGTCTCTAGTAAATCCATGTTTTGCTTTCTGTTTCTGACCTAGTGCCTTGAAACAAAGTGGTAGGTCTTGATGAGAGAAACAACTATGCTTAAAAGCACTTTCTCACAAAAAGCTTTTAAAATATGATTTCTTGCATTAGAAAAATAGATTAGAAGTAAAATTCTTTTTCTAAGCAGAATTTGGACTTGAGCCTCAAAGATGAATTGTTCCTTGCAAAATTCTAAGCAACTTTGCTTTTAGGACCTTTTCCTATTTCGGCTTAGTTTGGGAGTTATGGAGCATTAAAGTTTTGATCAAAACCTCATTAGTTTAAACCTGCCAGTGGGACCCACCTGTCGGCCCCCTTTCTCCTCCCCGCGCGCGCCGGCCACCTCCGCGCCGGCAGAAACCGCCCGCCGCCGCGAGACCGCCTCGCCGGCTGACCAAACCGCCGCTGCCGTCGCCCGTGGTTTGCGCTGGATCACGCCACGTCGCCCCGACGCCCCGTGCTCGTCCGCCGCATGGCGAGCGATTCCTGCCGCCGCCGCGCCGGTCGGGTTGCGCCGCTCTGACGGGAACCGGCCAGGTGCAATGCACCCAGCCCTTCGTTCCCTTTGCATCCTCTCCGCCTCGCGCTCACGAGCCAGAAGCTCACTCTCTCGCCCACTCACTCGCTCGCAAACTCGCCATCCTCCTCCGCCATCTTCCCCAGTTCGCCAAGCCGCCATTGCCGCCGAGCTTCGCCGAGCAATTGCTCGCTGCCCAAAGCTCCGCCGCTCGATTCCTTCCACCCACTTCTCCGCCCGAGTCTCCTCTTTCGATTGCTAGGGTTGGTTTCCCCTCTTCTCCTCTCTAGCCGGCAGAACGTCGAGTGCCATCCTCGGGTTCTCGCCATGGCCGCCGCCATGACCAAAGCATGGTCCGGCCATCTCCGGCCAAACCATCTCAAACCAAGCCCAGTTCTCACCTCCTCGACCTCTGTAGGTGCTTAGGGCTAGATGGAGACCCTTCTCTTGCTTTGTTTCGACCGGAACAGAGCCGTGCCGCCGCCATGTCCGTCGCGGGCCGCCGCCGTGCGTGGCGCCGGGCAATGCCGAGGCCGGCAAGGCTCGATAGAAGCCTCGGAAGGTAGCTTAGGGAGTGCTTGAGCCGATGCTCACGCCGCCGAGCCTTGGAATAGCCTGGCAAGGCCGCCCCGTAGGGTTGCCGCGCCGCCGCTCCGCCATTGCCGCCGTCGAGCTTGCTCCGGTGATGCTTTGGTCGTGCGACCTAGCCGACCGTGTCCGCCTCGTGATGGTGAGTCTAGTGGTAGGGTTGGTGTCGCCGGAAACTTCACCGCCGGCGAGCTAGAGTCGTTCAACTCCGGCGGGAGTGCTCTGCCTCCGACGCGTGGGCCCGTTGACCACTGACGCGTGGGGTCATCTGACCAGTGGGTCCCGCTTGGCAGAGAGAGAAGGAGAGAAAGCTGGGTGCGCTAGCGCTCGGAATAGCCGGGTGCGCGAAGCGTTTTTGCTCGTGTCTGCAGTGCTTGTAGCCGGGTGTCCATAGCAGTTTAGGTTAGATTTTCCTTAAAATAGGTTTTTCAGATTTGGTTAAAAAGCTTCAAAAATTCATACAAGGTTCATTTTAAGTCTAGATCCTGTGAAACGAATTTGGTTGTGTTAAGCATGAGTAGATCTAACTGTGAAAAATGGTAAATGCATTTTTGGTGATACTTTTATGTGTAGATTAAATTTGTTGGGGATTTGCTGTTAACTTGGAAAATGCATAACTAATTCTGTAGAGGTCAGAAAAATGTGATTCCAGTTGGTCTATGTAGATAAGTAGTTTCGGGGAAAAATATAATATGAAGTCATTCTGTGAAATACTTTTGCAATAGCATTTAAAATGGTTAAATGCTGTTTTCTTGTAAAATTTGTAGTAATTAAAAATGAGGAATATGAACCTGATAATTTTTGTAGACTGCTCTTGTGCTAAGAGGTTTAGAAGAAAAATATGAAATTTGTTGTTTGACACTTTCTGTTAGGATGTGTAGTTCAAAGCACCTTTTCACCTTAATATTTGTCTTTTTCATAGGGGACAATGTTTAAATTCAAATGGCCTAAAATTTTAACAGTGGACTGTTTTGCATAGTGTTAATCTATGGTAATTTTTGTAGATTTTTCTGAAGCTGTCTAGGATGGGTTGCTGTTATAGGCATGGTTAAATGAATTTATTTCAGCAAGTAATTAGAGGAAAATAAGTTCATTAAGTAGGTCTTGCTGTGGTGATTATATAGCTTAACAAGTTAGTTATGAAGGATTAAGTGGTTGGTTAGATGTTAAAGTCTTTTATAAACATTAGGATGATGTTGACTACCTTGTTGAAGAGAATGCAGTAGATGACATGTGCTTATCTCCTGATTGCTGTTAATCCTGTGCATCACATATGCATTCTATTTGCATTCATCCTATTCATACATATTATGCATCATACAGGATCAACGGAAGAGACCCAGAATCAGCCGACCCAGGAAGAACCCAGCCAGGAAGAGACGCTGACCGAGGAGGCCGGAGGGACCGACGCCGAAGAACTACCAGAGTGTCGCGACCACCGCCCATCTGATTTCGAGAAAGGCAAGCCCCGGAGCATTCTAACTCCTACGGTTTGCAATTGTCTTACAATTAACCTGATGATGAATGTTGCATTAGGTTATAGGAATTGATTGCTACCGTTGATGCATTATTACTTATCCTTGTCCACCTGCAATTATATCTTGTTATCCCTGTTTAGGTCTAGGCTCGTTATATGCTTAGCCCTGCTTAGATCGGTAAAAGTCGGGTGATTTCCTTGTCTCCCGCATTAGGTGGATACTGATCATGGTTAGCCTGTGCTATCATGAACATAACCATGAGATAATTAATTGGAGACAGAGGCGGGATGTAAGAGCAGCAGGACATGGGTTCTGTATGCTAGTAGTCTCCGTCTGTGTCGCATAGGACCCGTTCGGGAATGCCCTTCAGTCAAATTGAACGCGTCGATCACTTAACGGAGCAGGTCTGAGTACCTCCCGCGAAGCCGAGTAAGGTTATTCGAGCCGGTGACGGAGATGTTGACGCCTAACACCCAGGGCCTCAGCTGTACCGTGGGCAACTATTCTGAACAACCTGGCATGGTCCGAGGGCAGGCAGGGCCTGATCGACCTGGCATGACCGTGGGCAGTTATAGCTTGAGCGACCTGGCACTGAGATAACCCCCGGTGTAGAAGGGCCCATGGCCGTCCCGCGCGTTGTGTTCTCGAATCTCCTGACTGGTAGCTTACGACTGTCCGTAGCCGGATTGTGCCGGGCGAGTGTGAGACATTTTATCCCCAGCTGGTAGGAATCGATTATAATCGCCATCGCTCCTGGACAGTGAGCAGTTGACTGTAGATCATCGCCCGTAGAACTTATGGAACTAAGATGGTTATGGAATCTGAAAGGCTATTATTGAAATAGTCACTCTTGATTGATTAATTAGTCAAGTGCTTGATTAGTGCAGGTGCAAACCTAGTAAGGTAGAATTAATTATTAAAAGCAATTGCCAACACTCTAAATTGAGTTTTACTTACCAAAGCTTTCATGCAAAGGAGTATGCGTAGCCAACCCCACCTATACAGCCTACATGATCCTTGGTGTCTCATTATTTCTGGTTTATGACGGGTAAGCCTAGCTGAGTACCTTCTTGTACTCAGGGTTTTGTTCCCTTGTTGTTGCAGATGGCCAGTGTTTCTATGGCTATTGTGAGAACTGCTTATACCCGGTGACGGGAGATGACTAGACCAGGGGCATGGTCACCACTTATCTTACCTGTTGCTTTTGTGGACCTGATCGGACTGATGGCACTGTATTAAGAACAATCCAAACTTATGTTTAAGACTATGTTGCTTTCGCTATTACTCTAAAAACTATGGTTTGTAATATTGTTTCGAACTCTGATGTATTTGAACTATGTTGTAACCTGTGAGCATGTTCGCTGAACTATTACGATCTTGGCTGGATGTCGTTGATTTGATTTGAAATCCTTCGAGATTTCCGGACTACCGGGTTTGTACGAGCTTAAGTACTTGATGATCTTTGCGATAAGCGGAGATCTCGGTGCTTAATCTGGTGCAAATTGGTCGGTTCTGTTACAGCTGGCATCAGAGCATAGTTCAGTGTACTGTTCATAGTGTATTTGAAAACAGTATTTTATAAAGATAAAACTGTAATTACCAACTTATAGTTATAGTAGGATTTGAAAATTTGCAAGAATTAAAACTAAAGTGCGCCAGTGACCAAGTCCTTATGCCCATTAGGATCTTAGGTGGCTATGTAAGTACTAACTTGGGGGTCGTGCATCATATTTAAATTCTGTTCTTCTGTCGTCCATATGGCAAGGGTGAAATTGTATGGGTGCTATTCTTCGGGATAGTAATGTATGGATCAATTTGCCTCTACGCCAAGGTAATGAGCGAGTTGTGAGAGCATGATCGGACAACCGCCGGTCTAGGGTGTGTTAGATTAGTATTGGAGCATATACCTGTTACACACAAGTATATGTGAAGGTATTTAATTGAGGGAGTATTTTATTTGATGGGTGCATATACTGCTTACGTGTATACTGGGTATGCACCTAAGTTAGTATTAGATTTATTTTCAGCATTGCATAATATTCATACTGTGGGCAGGGCTGAAATGAGTTTCTGCAGGTACGCTAACTTGCGAACGTGTAGTACGTTAGCTAACGCTATGAGTGAACGTTGTATTATGCCACCATCTAGTCGTTAGATTGTTAGACAGTGAGGACGTATGTACGCACATGCATCATGATCATATAACTTTGCATTAATCTTCCTTCCTTCCTTCCTTATGATTATCGTCCCGTTTTCCTAATAAAAGTTGTTCTCAACTAATTAAAAACTATGTGGATAAAACTTCTTTCAGATGGCCCGTACCAAGCGTATAGCCCGTAAGTCAACTGGAGGCAGGAGGCCAAATTACATGCTGGGACCCTGGACTGCTGAGGGGTCAGAGGATTTTCTGGAGGAGTTCGGCATGCCTACCATTTTGTGGAGGGTGCTGCACTTGGTTGGGTACCAGGAGGGCCAGGAGCCGCAGTATGATTAGCATCGTGTTTAGTTTTCAGAGGATCGCTACATGTACACAGTTGAGGTGGACGTGCCCAGCCGTGATCCACAGGATCATGTATGGTGCCGCTGGGTGTTCGCACTGCAGGGTAGGACCCCGTGGGACAGAGCTAACAGGGTTGCCTATACTGTTCTTCGGGACATTATGGAGGATCACCTGGAGGTGGTCGCGCAAGCCACTGCTAGCATCTTTCCTACGGCGGACCCTTACCAGTCGGTGTGGCGTCAGCCAGGTGCCACCGTACTTGAGGCCAGTTCTTTGGAGCGAAAGCACTGCGCAGGACCAGCTGGGAGTGCTATGGCTGCACTCATGGCTACCTATGGGTGCTTGTCACGTAGCTACGACCACCTGGACCATATTCTCAGTGAGGAGATAGCTGCACATCACCAGAGTTAGGAGGAGCATGCTACAGAGATAGACCTCCTCACCACCCAGCTAGCTCACATGACTGTCGAGAGGGACCAGGCTCGTTAGAGGGAGCAGGAGGCGACACAACAGCTTAGTGATCAGCAAGGGATGACGACTTTCCTATCCACGATCATGGCTGAGACTGAGGAGTCACTTCGAGGTGTGTGCCTTGAGGGCATGCGTGCAACCGAGCAGAACAGGCTTCTCAGGCTTCAGGTGGGAGACCTGGAGTTACAGCTCACATGAGGAGATCCATCACCGCGAGAATGAGAGGAACCCCATCTTTCCTCAGGAGGACCCGGATCCCCGTGCTTCGTCTAGTGGTTCTTCAGATATCTCGAGCGACGATGGCGATGATGATGATGATGATGGCGCCGATAGGGAGTAGACTAGATAGTGTTGGCGCGTAGTAACCTTTTGTCACATATCCTTCGCGCTTGATCTTTTGTGGTTATCGTGATGATGTAAGGTTGTGTTATGGACCTGTGCACATGTGGTGCGAGACCTTTAAAAGTCCCATATGTATGGGCACCTGTGGACGTTATGTTGGCTTTTGCATGTTATGTGATGAGCGCTTCTATTATGAGATGATGCAATGTGGATTGAAATTATTTATGCCTCTGCAATTGTTTGGCGAATTCGTTTCTCCGAATAATTTCCGTTGGCATGGTTTAATATTCTCTACAATAACGGCAACATCGCCTAATGATCATTGCTATCGGTACATGCAGATGACGATGACTCGCAGTGGAGCAGGCGGTAGTGGTGGTAATGATGATAACAGAGAGAACCGCAATCCACCACCTCCTCCACCACCCACGGCCGAGCAACTGTTTGCTCAATTTCTGGGGAGTCAGCGCAACATTGAGGCACTTCTGCGGGAGAATTTGGCACAGGGCAATCAACGCCCAGAGCCAAATCAGTACAGCTCATTCAAAGATTTTCTAGATACAAGGCCACCGATCTTCAAAGAAGCCACAGAACCTCTGGAAGCGGAAGAATGGCTGCATACTATGGAGCAGAAATTTCGGCTACTCAGGCTTACAGAAGAGTTAAAGGCAGAATATGCTGCGCATCAGCTGCAAGGACCGGTCGGAATCTGGTGGGGACATCACCGCACCACCTATCCTGCCCGTACACCTGTTACCTGGAGGATGTTTGCAGAGGCCGTTCGCGGGCATTATATTCCGCTAGGCTTGACTCAGATGAAGGTGGCAGAGTTCATGAGATTAACACAAGGAACTCGATCTGTGACCGAGTATCATCACTTGTTCAACTCCTTGTCTCGTTATGCTCCGGACTTTGTTGACACCGATGCTAAGAAGATAGCTAGTTTCAAGAGAGGGCTAAATACCAAGATGGGAAAGTCAGTGGGTACTTCGTCCCGTACCGTCTTCAACGACTTTATCAGTGACTGCTTGATTCAGGAGAATCACAATAACAAGCATACTGCCAGCAAGGCCAGAAAGAGGACTTTGGAGTCCGGACCATCTCAACCTAGAGGACCACCAGCCCAGCGTTCTCAATATCGACCACCAGCACCTGGGGCTCATTTCAGGCCGCCTCAGAAGAAGGGTCAGCAGCAGGCTCAGCGTGGTCAGCGGTGTACAAGGTAGCGGCAAATCAAGCTCGAGCAGGTCAAGGCAGCTCAACTGGAAGCAAGCCTCTAGTTCGTGGGCCATGCTTCAATTGCAACCAAGAAGGGCACTTTGCGAGGTATTGCCCACATCCGAAGAAGCAGCAAGCCAATTACCCAGCGCGTCTGCATAATATGACTGCTGAAGAAGCTCGTGCAGGAGAACCCGTGACTGCTGGTATGTGTCTCGTGAACCATCATCCTGCAGTTGTTTTGTTTGATACTGGATCATCGCATTCTTTCATGAGCAAGGCATTTGCACAAAAGCATAACCAAGAAATGTCTGAAATGGATTATGGGTTTCGCGTGAGCTCCGTTGGGAGTAGCGTGTTATCTAGACAGATGGTGTGTAATGTAACCATCGAAATTGGAGGGCATAAATTTGGAGCCAATTTAGTGGTTTTACCTGGACTAAGTATGGATGTAGTCTTAGGTATGAGTTGGATGACTATGTGGAACGCGGTGTTAGACACTGCAAACAGAACTCTTACCTTATCCGATAGTCGGACAGGTAACAAACTTCATGTATCTCTTCCTCGAGGTGCCGATTTGTTGACCTATCTTGCACTCTTGCTATAGAAGACCTCTCCAAAATTCCAGTTGTCAGGGATTTCCCAGATGTTTTCCCGGATGAGTTACCTGGGTTACCACCCAAAAGAGCAGTGGAGTTTGCAATAGAGTTGTTACCAGGGACTGCACCGATCTCTAGGAGACCATATCGGATGCCACCCAGTGAATTGGCAGAACTCAAGACCCAGATCAAGGAACTCTTGAGCAAGGGGTTCATTCAACCTAGTGTGTCAGAATGGGGTTGCCCAGCTCTGTTCGTTAAGAAGAAAGATAAGTCTTTACGCATGTGTGTGGATTATCGTCCGCTCAATGCTGTGACTGTTAAGAATAAGTATCCGTTACCCAGAATAGATATCCTTTTTGACCAGTTATCCAGAGCCAAAGTGTTTTCCAAGATTGACTTGAGGTCAGGTTATCATCAGATCTGAATCCGACCGCAAGATATCCCAAAGACTGCTTTCTCAACCAGATACAGACTATATGAGTATTGTTATGTCCTTTGGGCTGACGAATGCTCCAACATACTTCATGAGTTTGATGAACTCAGTGTTTATGCCAGAATTGGACAAATTTGTGGTGGTGTTCATTGATGACATTCTGATCTATTCAGAAAATGCAGAAGATCATGCAGAGCACTTGTGGGTTGTCTTATCTAGACTCAGGGAGCATAAACTCTATGCTAAGTTCAGTAAATGTGAGTTTTGGATGAAGAAAGTACATTTTCTCGGTCACATTTTGTCAAAAGAAGGAATCTCAGTTGATCCCAGTAAAGTGTAGGAAGTAATGGACTGGAAAGCTCCTACTTCAGTTGGTGAGATTCGGAGTTTCTTGGGCTTAGCAGGGTACTATCATCGATTCATTCCGGATTTCTCCAAGATTGCAAAGCCTATGACCAGTTTGTTGCAGAAGAATCAGAAATTCGAGTGGACAGAGGAGTGCGAAACTGTTTTCCGTACCTTGCGGAAATGTTGACCACTGCTCCTGTTCTCACTCAGCCAGATATGGAAAAGCCGTTTGATGTCTTTTGTGATGCATCGAAGGTTGGCTTAGGTTGTGTTCTTATGCAAGAAGGTAGAGTAATCGCTTATGCTTCTCGGCAATTAAGGAAACATGAAGTGAACTACCCAACACATGATTTGGAATTGGCGGCAGTTGTACATGCTCTAAAGATTTGGAGACATTATTTGCTTGGAAATGTTTGCAATATGTATACAGATCACAAGAGTCTTAAGTATATCTTCACTCAGGCAGAATTGAACATGCGGCAGAGAAGATGGCTTGAATTGATTAAGGATTACAATCTCCAGATTCACTACCATCCCGATAAAGCAAACGTGGTAGCCGATGCTCTGAGTCGGAAATCGCATTGTAATGCTATGAAGCTACTACCAGAAGATGAATTCAGTCTAATGCATCCTGCAGTACTACATGATTTGGAGTTACGCAGTGCATTAGTTGATCAAATCATAGAAGGGCAGAAAACCGATAAGAGGAATCTACCATATCAAGGAAAGGCTCAAGGTTGAAACGGAATTCGATAAGCATTTTCGAGTGGATGACAATGGAGTTCTATGGTTCAACCAACGACTAGTGGTACCCAAGGATAGGGAACTCAGAAATTAGATCATGGATGAAGCACATTCGTCCAGGTTATCTATCCATCCTGGAAGTGCGAAAATGTATCAAGATTTGCGTCCCAGATTTTGGTGGACCAAAATGAAGAAGGAAATTGCTGCTTATGTGGCTAGATGTGACACATGTTGTCGAGTAAAGGCTATTCACCTGAAACCAGCTGGAATGCTTCAACCGTTAGCGGTACCCGAATGGAAGTGGGAGGAAGTAAGCATGGATTTTATCACCGGTTTGCCCAGTACTCAAAAGGGTAATGATTCAATTTGGGTAATTGTGGATCGTCTCACTAAGACCGCACATTTTATCCCAGTCAGAACCAGCTATAAGGCACCGGATTACGCCGAGATCTATGTGAGTCAGATTGTTCGACTTCATGGGATACCAAAAGTTATAGTCTCAGACCGAGGACCGCAGTTTACTGCACCGTTTTGGGAGAAATTGCAAAAGGAGTTAGGCACGGATTTAGTCCGAAGCTCAGCCTATCATCCGCAAACATCAGGACAAACGGAAAGAGTAAATCAAGTGGTATAAGATATGTTAAGAGCCTGTGTAATATCAGCAAAAGGTTCTTGGAGAAATGGTTACCTTTGGCAGAATTTGCTTACAATAACAGTTATCAAGAGAGTATCCAGATGGCGCCTTTTGAAGCTCTATATGGTAGAAGATGCAGAACACCGATAAACTGGGTAGAACCAGGAGAACGTCGGTACTATGGAATTGACTTTGTCAAAGAAGCAGAAGAACAAGTTAGAATCAATCAACAACATATCGCAGCTGCACAGTCTCAACAGAAAAGCTATGCCGATAAACGGAGAAGACCACTTGAGTTCAATGTTGGTGACTATGTCTATTTGAAAGTATCACCCGTGAAAGGTGTTAAGCGCTTTGGAGTTAAAAGGAAGCTAGCGCCAAGGTTTGTGGGACCTTATAGAATTATGGAAAGGAGGGGAGAAGTAGCTTATCAGCTATAGTTGCCAGAACATTTGAAGGCTATATTTCCTGTGTTCCATGTCTCGCAGTTGAAGAAATGTCTTCGAGTACCAGAAGAGGAGGTACAGCCAACCCGTATCAAGTTGCAATCCGATCTCACTTACTCAGTGAAACCGTGTCGAGTGCTTGACGAAAAAGAAAGAGCAACTCGTGGGAGAATAGTGAAGCAATACAAAGTATCTTGGAGTGAGCAAGATGATCGGGATGCTACTTGGGAAACGGACAACTATCTAAAGGAGGTGTATCTACACTTTTATAAGAAATGGTTCATAATTCAAATCTTGGGACGAGATTTCTTAAGGAGGGGAGGGCTGTAACACCCTAGGTGTTAAGCAACCCTAAAATGCATAATTTGACATAGCATGAGCATAGCATCTCATTATTTCATGTGCATTTGTTTGTATGAGTGTTTAAGTCCTTGCCTAGTCTCTAGTAAATCCATATTTTGCTTTCTGTTTCTGACCTAGTGCCTTAAAACAAAGTGGTAGGTCTTGATGAGAGAAACAACTTTGCTTAAAAGCACTTTCTCAGAAAAAGCTTTTAAAATATGATTTCTTGCATTAGAAAAATAGATTAGAAGTAAAATTCTTTTTCTAAGCAGAACTTGGACTTGAGCCTTAAAGATGAATTGTTCCTTGCAAAATTATAAGCAACTTTGCTTTTAGGACCTTTTCCTATTTCAGCTTAGTTTGGGAGTTATGGAGCATCAAATTTTTGATCAAAACCTCATTAGTTTAAACCTGCCAGTGGGACCCACCTGTCAGCCCCTTTCTCCTCCCCGCGCGCGCCGGCCACCTCCGCGCCGGCAGAAACCACCCGCCGCCGCGAGACCGCCTCGCCGGCTGACCAAACCGCCGCTGCCGTCGCCCGTGGTTTGCGCTGGATCACGCCACGTCGCCCCGACGCCCGTGCTCGTCCGCCGCGTGGCGAGCGATTCCTGCCGCCGCCGCGCCGGTCGGGTTGCGCCGCTCTGACGGGAACCGGCCAGGTGCAATGCACCCAGCCCTTCGTTCCCTTTGCATCCTCTCCGCCTCGCGCTCACGAGCCAGAAGCTCACTCTCTCGCCCACTCACTCGCTCGCAAACTCGCCATCCTCCTCCGCCATCTTCCCCAGTTCGCCAAGCCGCCATTGCCGCCGAGCTTCGCCGAGCAATTGCTCGCTGCCCAAAGCTCCGCCGCTCGATTCCTTCCACCCACTTCTCCGCCCGAGTCTCCTCTTTCGATTGCTAGGGTTGGTTTCCCCTCTTCTCCTCTCTAGCCGGCAGAACGTCGAGTGCCATCCTCGGGTTCTCGCCATGGCCGCCGCCATGACCAAAGCATGGTCCGGCCATCTCCGGCCAAACCATCTCAAACCAAGCCCAGTTCTCACCTCCTCGACCTCTGTAGGTGCTTAGGGCTAGATGGAGACCCTTCTCTTGCTTTGTTTCGACCGGAACAGAGCCGTGCCGCCGCCATGTCCGTCGCGGGCCGCCGCCGTGCGTGGCGCCGGGCAATGCCGAGGCCGGCAAGGCTCGATAGAAGCCTCGGAAGGTAGCTTAGGGAGTGCTTGAGCCGATGCTCACGCCGCCGAGCCTTGGAATAGCCTGGCAAGGCCGCCCCGTAGGGTTGCCGCGCCGCCGCTCCGCCATTGCCGCCGTCGAGCTTGCTCCGGTGATGCTTGGTCGTGCGACCTAGCCGACCGTGTCCGCCTCGTGATGGTGAGTCTAGTGGTAGGGTTGGTGTCGCCGAAAACTTCACCGCCGGCGAGCTAGAGTCGTTCAACTCCGGCGGGAGTGCTCTGCCTCCGACGCGTGGGCCCGTTGACCACTGACGCGTGGGGTCATCTGACCAGCGGGTCCCGCTTGGCAGAGAGAGAAGGAGAGAAGGAGAGAAAGCTGGGTGCCCTAGCGCTCGGAATAGCCGGGTGCGCGAAGCGTTTTTGCTCGTGTCTGCAGGTGCTTGTAGCCGGGTGTCCATAGCAGTTTAGGTTAGATTTTCCTTAAGATAGGTTTTTCAGATTTGGTTAAAAAGCTTCAAAAATTCATACAAGGCTCATTTTAAGTCCAGATCCCGTGAAACAAATTTGGTTGTGTTAAGCATGAGTAGATCTAACTGTGAAAAATGGTAAATGCATTTTTGGTGATACTTTTATGTGTAGATTAAATTAAGTTGGGGATTTGCTGTTAACTTAGAAAATGCATAACTAATTCTGTAGAGGTCAGAAAAATATGATTCTAGTTTTGTTAGGTCTGTGTAGATAAGTAGTTTCGGGGAAAAATATAATATGAAGTCATTCTGTGAAATACTTTTGCAGTAGCATTTAAAATGGTTAAATGCTGTTTTCTTGTAAAATTTGTAGTAATTAAAATATGAGGAATATGAACCTGATAATTTTTGTAGACTGTTGTTGTGCTAAGAGGTTTAGAAGAAAAATATAAAATTTGTTGTTTGACACTTTCTATTAGGATGTGTAGTTCAAAGCACCTTTTCACCTTATATTTGTCCTTTTCATAGGGGACAATGTTTAAATTCAAATGGCCTAAAATTTTAACAGTGGACTGTTTTGCATAGTGTTAATCTATGGTAATTTTGTAGATTTGTTTGAAGCTGTCTAGGATGGGTTGCTTTATAGGCATGGTTAAATAAATTTATTTCGGCAAGTAATTAGAGGAAAATAAGTTCATTAAGTAGGTCTTGCTGTGGTGATTATATAGCTTAACAAGTTGGTTATGAAGGATTAAGTGGTTGGTTAGATGTTAAAGTCTTTTATAAACATTAGGATGATGTTGACTACCTTGTTGTGAGAACTGCTTATACCCGGTGACGGGAGATGACTAGACCAGGGGCATGGTCACCACTTATCTTACCTGTTGCTTTTGTGGACCTGATCGGACTGATGGCACTGTATTAAGAACAATCCAAACTTATGTTTAAGACTATGTTGCTTCCGCTATTACTCCAAAACTATGGTTTGTAATATTGTTTTGAACTCCGATGTATTTGAACTATGTTGTAACCTGTGAGCATGTTCGCTGAACTATTACGATCTTGGCTGGATGTCGTTGATTTGATTTGAATCCTTCGAGATTTCTGGACTACCGGGTTTGTACGAGCTTAAGTACTTGATGATCTTTGCGATAAGCGGAGATCTCTGTGCTTAATCTGGTGCAAATTGGTCGGTTCTGTTACAATCTCGATCTTTCCAAATCACTTAACTTGGTTCAATTTTAAAGTAGAATATGAATATACCAAGCAAGTGAATGACTCAGAACTAGAGACATAGCAACCTAGCATATATGAAGAGCACTAGTGTATTCAACACATCCTACACATGCCAGTTGCAAATCTCAATGGTGAACAATTTTAGATATTAAGTTCATTAAGCAGGTTCACGATTTACAAAATAGCTCATCTCATATCATGTATCAGTGATCAGAAGAAGCATAAGCTACAAGCACCATCATATAGCATCGGAGCATACACTGTACAAAACATAGTCATATTCTAAAGATTATATCCATGATGCTCTGAATGTAAATATGCAAGATGAAATGCAGAAAAGATACCAATCGAAAAACACGAAGTCAGTTTGTGATACAAAAGTCAAAATGTTTCCCCCATCTAAAAGGGGAAACACACACCAAGCTCACCTCTCAACCTAGCAAAAGTTGATTGGTCCAAAGGCTTGATGAAATATCAGCCAACTGATGATGAGTATCGACATGGCGAAGGTCGATATCACCTTCTCATAGTGGTCTCGCAGAAAATGA
This sequence comes from Coix lacryma-jobi var. lacryma-jobi, assembly GCA_009763385.1. NCBI lineage: Eukaryota > Viridiplantae > Streptophyta > Magnoliopsida > Poales > Poaceae > Coix > Coix lacryma-jobi. Next base: position 89,011,936 of record CM019822.1, on the reverse strand, counting down.
AAGCGCACATCAATGTGTTTGGTCTTAGAGTGCAGCACGGGGTTTTTAGCAACGCTAATAGCACTCATGCTATCGCAAAGCAAAGGAACGTGAGAAAAGCTCAGACCCAAATCACGCAAACTGGCCATCATCCAGAGCAACTGGGAACATCAGCTAGCCGCAGCAACATATTCAGCCTCCGTGGTAGACTGGGCGACACTAGACTGCTTGCGAGAGGACCACGATACAAGAGAAGAACCAATAAACTGACAAGTCCCAGAAGTGGACTTGCGCTCAATGCGGCAACCAGCAAAATTGACATCGGAATAACCGCAAAGGGAGAGGGTGAAGGAAGCAGAATACCAAATCCCAAACTCAGGTGTGAAGCATAAGTACCTCATAATGCGCTTGACCGCCTGACGGTGAGAGGTGCGTGGCGATGACTGAAATCGCGCGCAAAGACACACCGTGAACTAGATGTCCGGGCGTGTCGCCGTCAGGTACAGTAGCGACCCGATCATACTCCAGTACTCCTTCTGGTCCACAGCTTCTCCATCCTTGTCCACATCCAGGGCCGTCGTGGTCGACATGGGTGTTGGAAGATGCTTGGCCTCACCCATATCGAACTTCTTCAGCAAGTCTTTGGTATACTTGCCCTGGTGCATAAACGTTCCTTCTCGGGATTGCTTAATTTGCAATCCGAGAAAGAATGTCAGCTCGCCCATCATACTCATCTCGAACTCCCTGCTCATTAAATCTGCAAACTTGGCAACCAAAGCGTGAGAGGAACCACCGAAAATGAGATCATCCACGTAAATCTGGACCAAGAGAGTGTCATTGCCTTGTTTGAGGAGAAAAAGCGTTTTATCCACACATCCCATTTTAAAACCCTTAGCAAGCAAAAAGGTTTTCAATCTATCATACCAGGCTCTAGGGGCTTGCTTCAAACCATATAAAGCTTTGTGGAGTTTAAAAACATGGTTTGGAAACTTGGGATTTTCAAAACCGGGGGGCTGTTCGACATACACCTCTTCTTCTATGTAGCCGTTTAAGAAGGCACTCTTGACATCCATTTGAAAAAGCTTAAACCCTTTGGATGCAGCAAAAGCCAAGAGTATCCTAATAGCCTTCAAACGAGCTACAGGAGCAAAAGTCTCCTCATAGTCTATCCCCTCCTTCTGACTATAACCCTTGGCTACAAGTCTGGCCTTGTTCCTCACAATGTGGCCATCCTCTCCTTGTTTGTTTTTGAAAACCCATTTTGTCCCAATAGGATTGCAGTCTGGAGGAGGTGGAACCAAAACCCAAACCCGATTTCTCTCAAAATTCTCTAACTCCTCATGCATGGCATTGACCCAATCCGGATCCGTCAAAGCGTGTCCAACATCTCGGGGTTCAAAATCAGCAATAAATGCAGAATGAGCAAAGTGATAGATTTGTTGTGACCTAGACCGAGTGACACGTTCACCGATGCTGCCGATCATCTGTTGAGGCCGGTGTTGGCGCTGAATGTGTCATGGCGCCTCCCGAGCTGAAGAAACCTCCCCCTCAACAGCAGCTGGTGCCTCCCCGGGTACAAAAGGTATCGCTCGGGGTGGCAGATCCCACAGCCCCCAAGTCGAAGAAGAGGGATCGGGGCCGTGAGTCGTAGTAGAAGCCGCTCCTTGCGGCACAGCAGGTGGAGGTGATGCTGGGTCACCCATGCCTTCAGCATCCTCGTCCTCATCATCAAAAAGAGGTTCACCGACCTCATGATCACCTGCATGCTCAAAGCGAGAACTCGTCGAAGGTGACATCGGATGTCTCCATGACTCGGTTAGTATCAAGGTTAAGTACACGATATGCTCGAGTGTGAGTGTCATAACCTAAAAACACACCGTCAGAAGAACGAGACTCAAACTTGTCCAAGTTGCCCTTTTTGAGTATAAGACAATGGCAACCGAAAACTCTAAAATAACTCACTTTGGGTTGTTTTCCAAAAGGCAACTCATAAGAAGTCTTTTTCAAGAAAGCTCGGAGAAAAATGCGATTGGAAATGTAGCATGCAGTGCTCATAGCTTTGGCCCAATATCGCCTAGGAGTCCTATGCTCATCGAGCATCATCCTGGCCATCTCTACAAGGGTCCGATTCTTCCTCTCTACCACACCATTCTGTGGCGGTGTGTAGGGGGAAGAAAACTGATGCTCTAAACCCAAAGAGTTACAAAACTTCTCAAAATCTGAGTTTTTGAACTCAGAACCATTATCACTTCTAATAGCTCACATTGAGTTCAAAGGGAACTCATTCTGAAGACGCAAAATTAGATTGCGAGCAAAAGACAAAGTCTCAGTTTTCTCAGCTAAAAAGAAAACCCACGAATATCTCGAAAAGTCATCAACAACAACAAGCACATACCACTTCCCCCCAACCGAGCTCACCCGAGCCGGACCAACAAGGTCCATGTGCAAAAGCTCTCTAGGGCGCTTGGTCATGACCTGAGTCACTGGATGGTGGGGAGCGGCAACCATCTTCCCATGTCTACAAGAATGGCAAACAAGATCCTTCTCCATGCACAACTTGGGCAATCCTCGGATTAGGCCAAGTGAGCTAAGCCTTGCAAGCAAGTCGAAGCTCAAATGTCCTAGTCTCCTATGCCACTTCCAAAGATCAGAGGAGGAAGGTCTAGCCAAAAGACAACGAGAAACTCCAAATGACTTTGAGAAGTTCGCACGAAAGACTTTCCCAAAGGGCGAAATCAAACAAACAAGATTGCCCTGAGGATCCAAAATACGACTGAGATTCGGCTTAAAACGAATCTCATAGTCGTCATCGAAAAGTTGCGAAACAGAAAGAAGGTTAAAATGCAAGTTAGAAACAAGAGCGAAGCGAACCGGGATTTCTAAAATAGAAATTCCGACTCTCTTGCCCCTCTGTGATAGTCCCAGGATACCTCAGCTATCACGAGCATCCACTTTTCAGATGTTTACAAAGTCATACAACACATCAGAGTACAAAGACTAAGCCTAATACAAGGATCTAGTTACAAGCTCTAGGCTAAAAACAAACAAAACACCGTTAACTAGTCGTAGCAGCGAAGCTTGGTGAAACTTCCAGTCCAAAGGCATCCTTGAGTGTAGATCGCAAACCAACTACCAGTCTCAACACCACTGCAAGTCAAGAAATCTGCACACCGCCTGATGTGTGCAGGACATGGTTGGCACCAATGAGCTTTAGTGGAAAAATAGAAAATAAGGGATCTGGCGATCCTAATAATTTGGCTATAGATTGCATCCTAGCGCATGCAGCAAAGCAATAAAAGTATAAGTAAGTATATCATCTCAAACCCAAACCACATCTCACATCTCATCACAAGTATCACCATGTATATATATATCCACATATCTCAACACTCAACATCCCTCACATCACCCTCAATCTCTCAGTCTAGGCGATGAGGCGGCCTCCGCACGCCCCTCATCTCAACGGCCTCCAGCCGGACCTATCTTCGGGGGAGAGAAGCAGAACAAGAGAGAGACTAGGGAGCTGAACCCTGCACATAGGTAAGTGATCATAACCGAGATCGCGGCTATACGTATAGATTATGAAACTCTGCAGAGTGTACACCGTTACCCCACATGAACACCGTCAACGAATCACCGTCAACAATGAACATCACCGCCACAACTAGGCCGACTAACACCAGTCCTGTCCACCAGCCGGAGTGAAGATATAGGAACTCCACCTCATAAGCTGGGGTCGTGTCATTCGAGGTAATATGGAGTAAACTCCACCCTCCTTACACTAATTGCACAGGGTCACCGACCGCGTGCCTACTAACTCCAACAGAGACTGGTGGTCGCCTGCACATTGTTGGGCAACGAGCCATACCCACCTAGGCATGTGGTGTGTACGAAAAGAACCCGTGATTTATGGTTACAACCTACAACAGTTCCTAGGTTGGCCAGAGCGAGCTCCTTCCACCAAACCGTGTGCCTCAAGCACAAGACTCACCAATCCGAGGTGATCTATCCATCCATCAACTCCTCATACCAATGCCCCTCAGGGACTGCCGTCCCTCTAGGACTCTGTGTTCCCGCCATAGGAACTACCTTTGGTGCACTCCGTACACCACAACATCCTCTCACTCCAGCCAGTATCCCCAAAGAATCAGGTCGAGGTCAAGGAATATCTCCAGATCTCCTTATATCACGACCACCCACTCGGGATTCACCGCTCCCATCACGTATCGAACCAAACCCGTGGGGGTGCCCCGCGGCAAAACCCCACTCGCCATCCACATATCACCAAACCATCCATCACACTTCACATAACAAGGCATTCATGTAATTATGAAGGAAGTAAATGCAAACAAGCAGGCAGGTATATATATAAGTGCGAGCGCGGAGCTGGGTAATTAGGGTGAAGTGGTTTCAAACAAGGCATACATGGCTCAGGCAAGGCATGCATCTCTATACTAGCAAATGAATAAAATAAAAGCGCTTAGCATTTCTACTTTGCAATGTCTAATAGGTTCTCTAAATAAGGGTGCTGCCATGACACCTGCGGTGTAGAGGTAGTAGTGGTATGCGTCTCCAGAAGTCGAGGTCATCCACCATCATGGTGCATCTTCTCCGAGGGCGTCGTCGGATCCATCCAAACTCGAGTCGTTGCTACGCAAAATAAAAATGACAACGACCACTAAGAAGGAGCAAATAATATCGCAATAAAACCTATCTCAACTAAACTTAAAAACAGCACTAGGAGGTAGAGTAGGATTTTAGGAAAATTATGAAATTGATTTCATAATTTTTGGAGCTAGGATGAATTTTGTGTGAATTTATGAAGTTGGATGGATTTTCCAAAAGGCAGAGAAAGGGGAAAGGCAGGGGTTCGACTGGCCTGTATGTGTTGGGCTAACCGAGTGAGAGGCCAAGGCCTGGGTCCTTTGCTAGGCTGTCGACCACCTGAAGCAAACTGTTATTTCCAAAACAGAAATTCCGACTCTCTTGCCCCTCTGTGATAGTCCCAGGATACCTTAGCTATCACGGGCGTCCAATTTCAGATGTTTACAAAGTCATACAACACATCAGAGTACAAAGACTAAGCCTAATACAAGGATCTAGTTACAAGCTTTTAGGCTAAAAACAAACAAAACACCGTTAACTAGTCGTAGCAGCGAAGCTTGGTGAAACTTCCAGTCCAAAGGCATCCTTGAGTGTAGATCACAAACCAACTACTAGTCTCAACACCACTGCAAGTCAAGAAATCTGCACACCGCCAGATGTGTGCAGGCCATGGTCAGCACCAATGAGCTTTAGTGGAAAATAGAAAATAAGGGATCTGGCGATCCTAATAGTTTGGCTGTAGTTTGCATCCTAGCGCATGCAGCAAAGCAATAAAAGTATAAGTATAGTACATCATCTCAAACCCAAACCACATCTCACATCTCATCACAAGCATCACCAAGTATCCACATATCTCATCACTCATCATCCCTCACATCACCCTCAATCTCTCAGTCTAGGCGATGAGGCAGCCTCCACACGCCCCTCATCTCAACGGCCTCCAGCCGGACCTATCTTCGGGGGAGAGAAGCAGAAGAAAAGAGAGACTAGTGAGCTGAACCCTGCACACAGGTAAGTGATCATAACCGAGATTGCGGCTATACGTATAGATTGTGAAACTCTGTAGAGTGTACACCGTTACCCCACATGAACACTGTCAACGAATCACACCGTCAACAATGAACATCACCGCCACAACTAGGCCGACTAACACCAGTCCTGTCCACCAGCCGGAGTGAAGATATAGGAACGCCACCTCATAAGCTGGGGTCGTGTCATTCGAGGTAATATGGAGTAAACTCCACCCTCCTTACACTAATTGCACAGGGTCACCGACCACGTGCCTACTAACTCCCACAGAGACTGGTGGTCGCCTGCACATTGTTGGGCAACGAGCCATACCCACCTAGGCATGTGGTGTGTACGAAAAGAACCCATGATTTATGGTTGCAAGCTACAATAGTTCCTAGGTTGGCCAGAGCGAGCTCCTTCCACCAAACCGTGTGCCTCAAGTACAAGACTCACCCATCCGAGGTGATCTATCCATCCACCAACTCCTCATAGCAATGCCCCTCAGGGACCGTCGTCCCTCCAGGACTCTGTGTTCCCGCCATAGGAACTACCTTTGGTGCACTCCGTACACCACAACATCCTCTCACTCCAGCCAGTATCTCCAAAGAATCAGGTCGAGGGCAGGGAATATCTCCAGATCTCCTTATATCACCACCACCTACTCGGGATTCACCGCTCCCGTCACGTATCGAACCAAACCCGTGGGGGTGCCCCGCGGCAAAACCCCACTCGCCATCCACATATCACCAAACCATCCATCACACATCACATAACAAGGCATTTATGTAATTATGACGGAAGTAAATGCAAGCAAGCAGGCAGGTATATATATAAGTGCAAGCGCGGAGCTGGGTAATCAGGGTGAAGTGGTTTCAAACAAGGCATACATGGCTCAGGCAAGGCATGCATCTTTATACTAGCAATGAATAAAATAAAAGCGCTAGTATTTCTACTTTGCAATGTCTAATAGGTTCTCTAAATAAGGGTGCTGCCATGACACCTGCGGTGTAGAGGAAGTAGTGGTACACGTCTCCGGAAGTCGAGGTCATCCACCATCATGGTCCATCTCCTTCGAGGGTGTCGTCGGATCCATCCGAGCTCGAGTCGTTGCTACGCAAAAATAAAGACGACAACGACCTCTAAGAAGAAGCAAATAAAACCGTGACAAAGCCTAACTCAACTAGACTCAAGAAAAGCACTAGGAGGTAGATTGGGATTTAAGGAAAATTATGAAACTGGTTTCATAATTTTTGGAGCTAGGATGAATTTTCTATGAATTTTGCAAGTGGAATGCCTCCAAAGAAAACAACTAAAAGAGAAAAAGGCTGGGGTTGGCACAGGGCCGAAACTGCGGGCTCAAGGGGCTTAGTGGGCCCAAGTCAGCCCATCCGACTTTTAGGGGAGAGGCCGAGGAAGAGCAGGCTCCACCTGGACCGGCCTTCTCTGCTGGGACGCGCCTGTGGCCTGCTCGTGGCTTGCGGCAGATGGTTCCGACAATGGGCCGGCTCCAAGCGAAGGCAGAGCAGGGCACCTAGCAGGTGCCCAACGCAGGGACGGTGGGCTACGACACGGTGGTGAGGACTGCCACTGTGAGGCCATGTGGAGGTGGTGGTCCGGCGATGCCGGAGACAGGGTCATCGGCTCGTGCGCCTGTGCTTGCGGTGGCAGCAAGGCAGGCGCCATGGCGTCCGCGAGCTATGTGACATCGCAGTCCCCTGTGAGCCAGTGGTGTCGCGTTGGTGTCTTCGGCCATGGGCAAGGCAAAGGATTGGGAAAAGAGCTTGTCTTTTGCTGAGTTCTCCTACAACAATAGTTATCAAGCCAGCTTGAAGATGTCACCCTTCGAAGCATTGTATGGCAGAAAATGCAACACCCCGCTCATGTGGTCACAAGTTGGAGAAAGACAATTCTTTGGACCAGCAATGATAAAAGATGTTGAAGAGCAAGTAGCCAAAGTCAAATAGAACCTGAAGATAGCACAGACTCGACAGAAGAGCTATGCTGACAAGAGAAGAAGGGATCTCACCTTCGAAGTTGGGGATTATGTGTATCTCAAGGTTTCACCTCTCCGAGGCACTGTGAGGTTCCATGTCAAGGGAAAGCTAGCACCTCGTTTTGTAGGCCCCTACAAGATCTTGAAGAAAATTGGGAAGCTTGCCTACAAGTTGGAACTACCAGCTAACCTAGCTGGAGTACATCCCGTGTTTCATGTCTCACAGCTGAGGAAATGCCTACGAGTGCCAGAAGAGCAGGTTCATACAGAAGCCCTGGATCTACAAGACACGCTTGAGTACGTTGAACACCCTGTGAAGATTCTCGATCGAGCTGTCAAGGAGACAAGAAGAACAACCATCCCCTTCTGCAAAGTTCAGTGGAGCAACCACACTGAAAGAGAAGCTACATGGGAGAAAGAAGAAGAACTTCGGAAGCAGTACCCCCACCTCTTCACCGACTGAGCATCGCCTTAATCTCCAGGACGAGATTCTTGTAAGGGGGGACGACTGTAACATTCCGTGTTTTTGTGTAATGAAAATCCGAGCTTTCAAAAATTTTCGTTGCAATGTGTGATGCATGTAGTTGTGTAGTCAACTTAAGTCAACATTTTTCTCCTTCTAATCCTGAATTCAAAATCATGTTTTCAAAATCTTTACACATCAACACCTTTGTCATGTTGTTGACTCTATCAGCACCATGGCGACGGAATTTTCACAAATAAAATGTTTCTTAATAAATTAAATTGACTTGAATTCAAGCTCCGCTCGAATTCAACATAGGTTCACCTCGCCATGATTTATAATTTCTAAAAATAACAACCTTAATCTCGTCTATCTTTATTCCACCGAATTTATAATGTAATCTTATGCACTGCAAGTAGTATAGATACACGTGCATTCTGTAACGTCTCGCCTCCACGCGGCCGGGCCCACTTATATCTGGCAGCTTTTCTAGGACATAGACTTCCCTCACAGACCAACACCAGTCTTTTCTGTGCACTTTGTCCTCACTCGTGCGCACCCGGGAAGAACTTCCCGGTCGGTCACCCATCCCTAAATTTCTCTAGGCCAAGCACACTTAACTTTAGAGTTCTTTGGAGATGGGCTTCTGAAAAAGAAGTTGCAACTTGTTTGTCTGAGTATTCTATTATTCCTGTTAAGCCCTGGGCCGGGATGTTACAAAGAGCAACATCGCGCAACACAAACTGCTCATTAACTCGCACCGACCCACGAGACAACACTTTACCTTTGCTATTGTCGCCGAAGGTGATAAACCCCTTTCCGGCGACCGGACTAAGACTGGAGAACCACTTGGCGTTTCCGGTCATGTGCCTCGAGCAACCGGAATCCACCAACCAAACATTCTCCAATCGTTTTACCTACATCAATAAAAAGACATAGGGTGAGCATACGGTCCAACATTGGGGTTAGTGAAGTATGAGGAGTACAAGTGTTGGGCCAACTCCTCAAAAGAACGGTTAGTCGAAAAACCATTCTTAGCACGCCTACGGGGAAAGCGATCACCACGCACAGGAAAACGTGGTCCGCTAAGGAAAGAGCGTCCATCGTGATACTCAAAACGCGGTGGAGGGTAACGCTCAACAAAGCCACCGCCACGGGGTCCGTATCCTGCAAAGTCAGGATCCCGCCGGGCAACTCCTCCCTGACGCCTAGGACCTCGAGGTACTGCTCCTCTAGGCCTAGCAGCTCTCCTCTGAACGTTTGGCACATGTACATCCTGGAAAGGATGGTAAATGTCCGCATTGTTCATTTCCCTGACACGACGCTCCTCTCTCTTGCGCTGAAAACAGAACTCACTCAAGTGTCCATCTCTCCCACAGTGCTCACAATGGTACCTCACCGCTCTCATAGGGGGTTGTTGGTACTCACGATAGTGGGTGTGAATCACTTTCCCCTTCTGTGGCATAAACTCCTCTTGGGTAGGTGGCATTGTGTCAAGCTTGTTTTTCAGGTGGTTGGGTTTGGGATGCCACATTTGTTTCTTGGGTGGAGCTCTCGGAGGTTCCTCATACACTCCATCCTTGGTGTTAGGCTTGAGAGGCTCTTTGGATAGTATCTTGGTAAGTTTGGGAGTAGTGATGGAGTTGGGCTTCTCACTCGGGTTAAGACCACTCGACTCACCAATCTTACCAAAAGAAGAAACATCAATGCCCTGAGCAAAACCTACACCAGGACCTCCAGCAGCACGCTTGAACTAAGAGATCATCATCCTGAGCTGCGGCTCACCACAAGACACCCATGACAAGATGGTCCGAAGGTATGTGTTTTCCTCCTCGGTTTGCATCTTGTCATGCTTCACATTGGCTATCTCCATCTCCAAACCCTCACACAAAGCGCATCTAGACACACAAGTGTTATCCGAGCTGGCCTTCTCAAGAGACACAATCTTGGCATTCTTCTCTGCCAACTCGGATTGCAAGCCTGCACAAGACTTGCACGCACCAAGCACCGAAGATCTAGTTCTAAGCTCATCCACCTCTCCTACCAGCACAACATACTTACTTCTCAAGGTGAGAAGATCAGTCATGTGTGTGGAGCACATCTCACACTCCTCTTCATCTGTGACAACAATGGTGGACTTGACAGATTCAAGTTCCTTCACCGTATCCTCCCACTTCTGCCTAAACTCCTTCCTCTCTCTAGCAGCGCGCCTAAGCAACTTGTCTTGACTAAGAAGGGCGGCAGTAAGTTTCTCGACCTCAGCAGAAAGCTCGTCGGGGGTCTGAGATACCTGGGAGGTGTCGTCGTCGTCGTCGTTCCCAGGGATGTCCTCCAGCTCGCCGTCGACCTCCTTGCCGAGGGCCATGGTGCAGAAGCCCTCGTTGTTGGCAAATAAGCAGAGGCCGTTCAGCTTGTCCTCGATCCTCTTCTTCTTCTCGGACTCGTCGTCGCTTGAGGAAGCGGAGTCATCATCCGAGTCGTCGACGTCGCTGAGCGTGGCGAAGAACGCACGCTGCTCAGCCTGGGCCTTCTCCAAGTACTTCGTCTTGATGTACTCCTTGTTGAAGCCGCCCTTCCGCTTGTGCTTCGCGGGGATGTACTTCTCCTTGCACTTGCCGGAGTCGTACTTTGTGCCCATGATCCGCCTTGCCGAAGGTCTGCTTGTTCTTCTTTGGGCAATTGGCGATGAAGTGGTTGGGGTCGACGCACTCGAAACATCCTGAGCGTCCTCCTCCGCGGCGACAGTTCATGCGGTTGTTGTGGAACCATGCGAACCGGTTGGCGAGCAAAGCCAACTCGTCATCCCCCATGAACTCCAGCTGCTCCTCTGTGACAGAAAGAAGGGAAGAAAGTGCAAAGCCTCCAGAGGGGTTAGCAGAAGAGCCAGAAAGCAAAGCCATCGACGGGCCAGAAGGATTTTCATAACAAGCCCTCGCCATGGCATCAATCTCACTGGACTTGAGCTTACTAAAGAGCTCGTCGCATGTGAGAGTCTCATAGTTAGGTGATTCGATGATCGCCTGAACCTTCGAGTCCCACACCGACCGATCGAGAGTATGCAAAAGCTTCAAAGCGCTCTCATGATCGTCGAAAGGCAACAGCTCTTTGTTAGCCCTCATCCTGTTGACAATCACCTGAAAGCGAGCGAATAAACTTTCTATGCTCTCGCCAGGCATATGTCGAAAGTTCTCATACTCTCGCTTGAACGACTCGTAGAGACGGGTTTTGACTTGAGTGGTTCCCTCATGGAAACGCATGAGGGTAGCCCAAATCTCCCGAGCCGTAGCGAGGTGAGAAACGCGATCAAACTCAGACATGCTCAAACATGAGAAAAGAGCATTACGGGCTCGGCTATTGGCATCGTGCTCATCGATCTGATGCTGAGTCACACGAGCAGCCAAGACCACGTAATTAGCAGAGTTGCAAATATCCCAAATGGAAGCACCAATACTCTGCAGATAGGCCGACATGCGTATCTTCTAATACACATAGTTCGTCCCATCGAAAAACGGCGGTTTGCCCACACCACGATCCATGTCGCCTACTGTGGATCTGGAACCGGCTAAGGTGAAAGATCCTTAACCTGCTCCGATACCAATTGAAGGACCGAGAGTGCAATCAGAAAGCGACCAGAGGGGGGGTGAATGGGAGCTTCAAATTTCTTTTCAGAAACTTATTGCCACTGTCCCGAGAATCAACCCCAAGAGCAAACCTTAGAGCTTGCAAGTGTCCACGACCCTAGAGATAGGGTGGATGCATCCAAGAAGCACAGCGAGACACTACACAACTCTAGAAACCCAACGCAAAAGCCGGAAATCAAAACCGACAACGGACGAACAAACCACAGACGAAACAGTGCACAACTGTGTGCATCGGACGCTGGCAGCGTCCGATGGCAAAGCACCGGAAGCGTCCGATGCAAATAGTAACTCTCTGGAACCTTACTGGACAGGCATCGGACACTGCTACAGTGAAACCCTAGCGTCCGATGCTCCTTTAAAAACACTGTCAGATGACATGTGGCAACAGACGCTCCGATGGAAAGAACTCAGCGTCCGATGCTCAAGAACAGAGAGTCCGATGGTCCCGATACAGAACTATTCTTCCGCGAATTCAACGTGATCTCCTCCGAATCAAAAGCACTAAGGCTTAGACTTGGTATGAGGAGTTCCTAGGAGGTTAGTGAGCTATCCCAAAGAGATCATGGCTCGAACCTAACTCCAAATCGGTGAATTGGAAGAATTCGGGACAAAAGGAGCAAACTCGATCCAAATAGAAAATCGACCGATCTACTAGCTCGTGAGGTTAGAGATGATTTCCTTCGGTGGAAAGAAGTGCCTCGCGATCTAGAACAACTTAGTTCAAACGGATTTACAAAAGACGCACCGACTAGAGAGATCGATCAACGGGAAAAACGTGGAGAAAAGCAACCCGCGAAGAACACGAACAAAACACGAATCACAACCACGAATTTGCAACTGTGTGGCTACCACACGCTACAATAGTGAGATTACGGTCTCACTTCCTTAAAATCTCACGGACACAGAGGTATTGTACTCTTCTCTGTGGATCTCAGTTCACTACAGCAAAGGATGGAGGGAGTAGGAAAACCTAGAATGCAAAATAGCAAATGACTGAGATAGAATGGGAGGTGGGTGTCTCCCTCTACTTATCCTAATTCTATTTCCCACTCTACCCCTAACTAATTATAGAGCGAACCAGCTAAACCCTAAGGTTATTCTGGACCAACTCGTGGTAGGTGGTGATCCGACGGCCACGCCCGCACAACTGGTAGCGTTGCCTCGACGCAACCTCACCGATTGCCGCCACGTGCCGCCACCACTCTGCTCGTCCTTTTCCCGGACTTTGCCCCTGGTTTTGAGGCCCAAACCGGGAAACCAGCCTTCACGACCAACCCCCGGTTTTGAGGCCCAAACCGGGAAACCAGCCGTCCATCGCCTGAGTTTTGTGGCCAAACTCAGAAACCCACAGCACCCAGGTTTTGAGGCCCAAACCTGGAAACCGTCCTCAGCCCGAGTTTTGTGGCCCAAACTCGGAAACCATCAGCGCCCAGGTTTTGAGGCCCAAACCTGGAAACCGTCCACTCGGTGGTTTTTCTGTGGCTCAACCACCAAACCGAGCTGTAGATGGGATGCACCACCCGTGCACCCCGTCCACCCATAAGTCTTTGCTTGTCGCTGTCCCAGGCTGTCAGCCACCACAGCTGATCCTCAGGCCACCGGTCCCTCAGTCCAAGTCTCGCGTTCACCCTTCGCCACTCTCTGTCCATCGGCACGGCACGTCTCTACTTGACCTTCACCTTGCCTTCGATCACTGTATCCGTGCTCGACACCTGCACAACACAAGCCAAAGAACATGCGCATTATCCCAGTTGACAATCACTCATCACTCAGAGACTCGGCATACACCCATGTATCCGCAATATCAATCCATTCGGCCACACCTTTGCAATTGCTTTTAAGAAGCTTTATCTTTGACAAACTACTACTATCGGCCTTGCCATATGGCACAATGTGTTGGCCGATAGAATCTGAATTTGTTTTATCATCACCAAATAAAATGCTATTCCTAATCGGCCTTTTACAACTACTAGCAAGGATATCTCTAATAGACGCAAAAAGTGAAATAGTATGATGAAATTGGAATTTAAGCAAAATATTTCTATTTGGTACCCTGTTGATCATGTCGGAGAAGCGTGGGTTCTTGGTTTGAATGACTTGTTTTCTTCATGTTGTCTCCAGAGAACGATCAACAATAGGTGTCGAACCAACTTTTGTCATTGGTCTTTCCAAAGTGTTCACAGAATAACTCCTCTAATTCAGACCATAACAAAATAGTAGATTTGGGCAAAGATGTAAACCATGCAAATGCAATACCAGTGAGAGATAAAGGAAAAATTTTGCACTCTCATATAGTTCTCTCTCTACCGGCAAAACCCATTTGCGAAAGATAAGTACTAATATGTTCCACAACGGTCTTATCATCTTCCCCACTAAACTTATTAAAATCAGGTACCCGCCAACCATCAGGAGCTTCTAAGTAATCATAGTGTGTAACATGTATGGTCTATGATAAGCGGGAACCTTCCATTTAGAGGAGCCACAGGGATTTCTAGCATGGGCTAAATCTTCATCGATTTGGCTTGATTTGAGAGTAACATATGAAGTCGAATCACGATTGTTAGCATGCACACTCATTGCTGAATTTTTATTGATTCGGTTATGGTTACTAATAACACGTAAAGCCGAATCATAAGTACTTGCACTTAATGCTTTGCTAAATTTTCATACATTCAGCCATAGTTATTACCAAAATATGAGGCCGAATTATGAGTAGTAGCACTTGCATTTGATGTGGATTTTGAGAGCAATTGGCTAAATAATTATTATTGTCAAGCCAATTCTCTCATTCATCGGCGTATTGTGAACTTATAGCGATGATGAATAAGAAGTTACATGTTGTATGTTGCTAGTAGCATCAAAACTCAAAGAATTCATAGTTGACATCGGCTCTTGACTATAATATCCACAATTGTGATGTGTATGACGAGGAGCATTAGCAAAAGTATTAGCCGATGTAACATATCTAGTATCATTATGACTAGCAACACCAACATGAGAGTTCATAAAACTTGCAAAATAATTACTATAATCATAAGATGTATTTGCAAGTTGTACCTCAGGGTAATTGTAGTAGTTCTATGATGTAACACCTTGGTACTCCATGATTTACAGCTTGACCGCCTTGCTGAATTTTCCAATATCAAGCATGCCGTGTTGCAAAATAGCAAACGAGATCACAAGGGGTCAAAACCAGATGCGATCGGCCTTTTGGGCCAAACGCAACGGTAATGGCGAGCACAAGAAGATAGATCAATGAAGAATAGGGCTAGGGCAAGAAGATTCAGCCGCAAAGTAGAGCCGAAGCAAATTCTTCCCCAGCGGAGTCGCCAAAAAGTGTGTTGACGCCAAAACGGTTCTGGATCACACACCAGCTAGGGCTTTGGACACCCGGGTCGCCACAGACCAAAGAACGCAGCGAGAAGGTCACACTTACGTGGTGAAGAACGGCTAGGTTTACAAGCAAACCAGCAAAGGATAGCTATCACACTTACGTGGCGAAGAACGACTAGTTTTTGGGCAAACTAGCAAAGGAACCGTCGAAGCTCTCGCCCGGGAGGGACCCCGTCAGGGCAAGGACGCCGTCGGGTTGCCCTAGGTCATCCGACGAGCCTAGGGTGCCATCCTTGGTCGTCGGATCAAGGGATGAACAACAAGAGGTTGGAGAAGAGGGTAAAAGGGTTGTAGTAAATTGATTTGATGATTGGATAGATGAGATCTCAATCGGCCGTCACCCTTTATATTTATAGGGCGGCTGGTCTTTTCGTAACCGAATAGGACTCTCGACCGAATAAAACTCCAAATAGGACTTGTTTATTCGGTTATGGCATGTACATGCAATTTCCATCTTGTACGTATACGCAAGTTCAGTGGAGCTAGTCTCTATTACTATCTTGCCACCTCCGACCAGTTTTACCTGGTCGGAAGTCCCTCAAGAGGTCTTATGACTAGCTCCACCTGGTCGGAAGACATCTGCAACAATGACCGGATCAAGCGACCAGACCCAACCTGCTCGGAAAGTCTCAGAATATCCTACTCGTCATATATAAAGTGCTCTTCGGCCCCAAATACGATGATCCAAGCATGCTTTCTAGCCATCCTGACGACAGAAACTTGATGGTGGAGTCCATTATACTCTCTTGAGACACTTTTGAGTGTCAACACTAAGTTTAGAGACTGGGATGACACAACCGAACAAGTTTAAGGACCTAAATGAGTGATTTGCAACTTTAGGGACCAGGATGACACAACCGAACGAGTTTGAAGACCTAAACGGTCGATTTGTGAGTTTAGAGACCGGAATGACACAGTAGCACAAGTTTAGGGACCGGTGATGGACTTTACTCTATTGTATACTTCCATCATCTCTAAATCTCTAATCTCTATCTGCTAAAAAAAGAGTGGAAATCATTTTTGTGCGACAAACGCCACCTTCCCGCTGCCCCAGTCGACGCCCACCTCCCCGCTCCCTCAATCCTTGCGAGTCCAAACCTCATCACGACAGTAAGGCACACGACTGGATCTAGATCGGATGAACTCCCCACTTCCCCTACTTCTTCTTCGCGTCAAAAGTGACCATGTCCCCTCGCTGGATCGGATCTTGCAGCGAGGAGAGGCCGGGCTAGCGACGACTAGAGGCCATTAGGTGCGGATGCAAGGGCTTGGAGGCAAATGACATATGGGCTCTCTGCCATCCTGCATCTCGTGTCCCGCATCCCGACATTAGCGGATGTGGAGTCGTTGGAGGTGTCATGTGTTCGGTGTGGTGAGACGGTGGAGGTGGAGAGAGGCCTGATGGAGTTTATCTGCCTGCGTCTCGACATCGGCGCATCCGGTGGATACAGAGTTGCTGGAGGTGCCATGTGTTGGGTGTAGCAAGACGCTAGAGGTGGAGCGGGGCCTGACGGAGTTGATTCTAAGCCTCAGTCGGTGCCCTCCCTCCCCGAGCTCATGTCATCACCACCGCCTTGCTGGAAGGCGTTTTGATCGCCACGTGGCGCCACCGACGTGCGTAGCGTGCCCCTCCCCTGAGGTGTGCTCCTCAGCATGCCCGTTGGGATGCCGCGCTGCGCCTGCCGCTCTGTGGTGCGAAGCTCACCATCGACTCTGCGAGGCTAAGACACTACCTTCTTTTCGGCGACGCGGCGGAGGACGTTGTCCTTGTGGTGCCCTCTCGACGCCTCATCCTCGGAGCCACCCATCCTCCTAGTTCGGCAGGTATGGTGCTATACTGCTATTGATGTCTAACTGTAGCTTCCCCTGTGATGTTTTGAATTTTATTCTCAGGATCGGCTTTCTTCTAGAAATTAAGTAATAACAAAATCTAAATTGAGTTTCTATCATCTATGTAATCAGTGCACAATTTAACAGAGTTTAAGCATCATGCTCAGGTTTGTTACACACATGTATGAACCAAAAATATGTTCTTGAACTCAACTGTTCATTGCATTTACCATTCTTTTCTAAGATTGGACGAATCATCTGTTGCATTGTGCCTGAGCGAGTATGGTACTACCAAACAAATTGAAGCAAGCCACACCCTTTGTGCGAGCTCACCTTCGGATGGAGAATAAGAGTAGTCTGATAACTGATAACGCCATTGACAACAATTGAGAGAGATTTTGTGTAATAGGTTGGTCGGAGTTGTATGGTTTTGTAGATTTAGTCAAGTGGCTCTGAGTTTGCAGAGATGCTAAAAGGCAGTCTTGGGATGCATCATTGAGAGCAATCTAAGTGAGAACTAGCCTGTGACTAATGTATTATCCATAGATCACATATTCATGTTCACATTGTTGTGCTAATTTCAGTTCAATGACTGTCTTTAGCAATAACATATTCACGTTCACATTATCGTGTTAATTTCAGTTCAGTGTCTATAGCGTTAGCAAGGAGCAAGTGTACCCCTGGTTCCAGCCACTGAGGAGGAGATCTGCAGAGGCAAACTGGACTGAAGAATCATGAAAGGAACTCGTCAGGAAACTACCAGGACCCAGGTCAATCTCATTGATACCCCTAAGAATACTGGTCAGAACTCTTTTATGCAAATCACAATGACACTACATAGAATAATCTAAAAGTAAAACTTACATCATAACTAATGGGACGGGAGTCCATCATCTAGCCACATCTACTCCAGCGGACGCTACACTGTAAGAGCCGACCATGTGGCCATGAACAACCATGCACTGTTGCATGTTTGGTTTAGGAACACTTATTATTTACTGGTATTTTTTTAAAAGAACTTATTATTTTCTGGTATTAGAAAAAAAAACCAAAGCTCCTTGCAAGTGGGTATAAGTAGAACCCCTGACATGTAAGTTAAGTATAATATTTTTGCATTTTTTCCTTAAAAATCTTGAAGGAGAACAGGGCTGATGCCATTCGAAGGAACTATGTCAATGATGTTCCTTAAAAATCTTGCATGTCGTTTAGCTCCCTGGCTCCATTCTTTTTGTACCTTATCCAATGGCGGAATTATGGCTACTGTTATGCACTTCCCAACTATTTATGACTCTTTCACACTAGCATATGCAAAGTAAAATTACAATATGAAGTTTGGACTTTGGACCTTGTATATTTATTTCTCTGTGTAGGACGCCTGGGTTTTAGGCATCAAAATCTTTATATTTTGTTTACACAAGTTTATGTTGATGGAGATAGTTTACTGTCCACATACGAAAGGCAAACAAGTCTAAGGGAATTATATGGCAATATCTAGCCTATAATTCTATATGAACATTTGCCTTTGGGCTAACAACGTTTGATGCTGTTGTTGCTGGTTTCTGATGGAGAAACCCAAGCTCTATGACGCTATCTGTGAATGCGAGCTCAAAAAATATAAGTTGAGTCTCTCTATGTATTATTCTTGGTTTATGATTGGTGTATGAAGGACCGAGAATGCAATAGCAAGGCGACCAGAGGGGGGGGGGGTGAATGGGAGCTCAAAACTTTCTCTCGAAACTTTGGCCTTTGTCCCACAAATCAACCCCAAAAGCTACGAACGAAACCGTGATGCCCACGACCCTTGGAAGAGGGTGGATGATCCCTAGGATCACAGCGAGGCACCACAAAGCGATAGCAAGCCAAACGCCAAAAGCACCAGCGCAAGTTCGACCCCTAAAAACCTAGTCCCAAACATAGATTGACGGCTACGTCGGGAAATCCCCAAATACCGATGCTAACGAGTAGCAAAGATACTTAGAGATGTTCCTAGGTGAACCAAAGGGCCAATCGAGAAGTCCGGAATCCAAGCGAAGAAGTCGGGAGAGCAAATACACCAAAGCTCAGCCTACAGCCGATTCCTGGACTGTCCGGACTCCCAGTCCCGGACTGTCCGCGCCAGGGGCGGACTATCCGCGGTCCTCTAGCGGACTGTTCGCCGGTAGAATACCAGAAACAACACAGATGCTGCAAGTCCCCTGAACGTTCCCGGACTGTCCGCGAACTCCAACGGCGGACTGTCCACCGGTCAAAACAAGTTAGCACAGCCGAGCCGCGCGACCACTGCTCGGTTGGAGCCCGACGCGCGGACTGTCCGCGGGCACAACGGCGGACTGTCCACGAGTGCCCAGAGAGGGCGATTTTGGTCGCCCTCAACTCAAATCCTCCAAAATCCAATTCAAATCAAAATCCCTTGATCCCACACTTGGAGAAGATGATCACGAGGTAGTTGGGAGACTATCCCCAAGAAATCATCCGCTCAAATCAACTCAAACACCGAGAATCCGAGAGGGAAGGAGTATGAACGGAAAAAGCGTCACGAAAATGAAATCAACCCGATCTACTTGTTCGTGAGGAGTTAGATGAATTCCTTTAGTGGAAATGATCTCCTCACTATAAAGAACAAGTTGATTCAAACGGATTTCGAAAAGACATAGTAGAGAGGGAGATCGAGTGACGGGAAAATCACGGAGAAACAAAGAACGTGAAGAACACGAACAAAACGCGAATCAACACATCGATCTGCAACCGTGTGGCTACCACACGCTACAACAGTGAGATTACGGTCTCACTTCCTCAAAATCTCCAGTACACAGAGGTATGGTTCTCTGCGGATCTCAGTTGCTACAGCAGGGGATTGTGAGAGCAGGAAAACCTAGAAGGCAAAGAGCAAAATGACTGAGATAGGATGGGAGGTGGGTGTCTCCCTCTACTTATCCTAATTCTAATTCCCACTCTACCCCTAACTAATTACAGAGCGAACCAGCTAAACCCTAGGGTTATTCTGGACCAACTCGAAGATAGTGGTGATCCGACGGCCACGCCCGCACAACTGGTAGCGTTGCCTCGACGCAACCTCACCGATTGTCGCCACGTGCCGCCATCGCTCTGCACATCCTTTTCCCGGACTTCGCCCCCGGTTTTGTGGCCCAAACCGGGAAATGTAACACCCCTGGTGTTAAGCAACCTTAAATGCATAACTTGACATCTCATGAGCATAAGCATCATCATCATCCCATGTTGCATTTTGTTTGTTAAGTGTCATTTCATGTGTTGGCTTGCAATGTTATGCTTGGTGTGATGCTTGTTTGACTTGCTTTTGGAGTGTGTGAGTCTCCTTAGTAGTTGAACCTTGTTGAGGAGTCAGTTTGAAGCTAGGTTTGTGTTGGTCTTCTTGGCTAACCAAGTCACTAACCCTAATTGCCTTAGTAGAGCCCTAGGAGTCCTTTTGTTTGACTAACTGAGACCTCCTTGATAGAAGCTTTGCATGGTTGTGGGCCCTTAACCAAAAATGTGTAGAATTTAGAGTAGAACAAAAAGTGTTTAAGGGCCAACTCATGAAAATGAGTTTAACAAGGTGTTTTAGGACCCACAAGGCAGAAATGGGGGAGATTAGACTTGGAAAATTCTTCTAAGTCCTAACTGGTGAAACAGTTTCGCCTGGTGATCTTTGGAGCTTTTTCGAGAGCAATCTAGGCCGAACCAAAGCTTGATCTTGTAACCAAAGTTGTAGTCGGCATGTAGCTCTACTCAATGGAACAAGTGGCTTAGCGTTTCATCGAGTGGATTAGGAGTTAATCGCGTCCAAAGTTTGGCCGTCAGTCGGCCATCGGCAACTGAATCGGCCGATTCAGTTTGAATCGGGCCGTGCCGTGCCGACCGCGCGCAGGACTCGCCCGCCGCGTTGCGCGCGCCGGCCGGGGATGCAGCGTCCGCGCGCGGCGTGGCGTGCACAAGGCCGCCTCGCCCCTGCCCGAAGCCGCACTCCCTCCATTCTGTCCCTCTCGCTCTCTCGCCGTCGCCCAAGCGGAAGAGAGGGGGGGAAAACAGAGCGCCGCCGCCGTTCGCCGTCGTTCGCCGCCGTCCGGCCGCCTCGCCGCAAGCCCAACCACCCACAAGGCTTCGCCGTGAGCCCCCGCACCTCTTGCTGCCCTTAGCGCCCCATAGGAGACCCTAGGCAAGCCTCGGGATGAGCCGCCGCCATGGCCGCCATGACCGCCGAGCTCGGTTCGCCGTGGCCGGCCTCCTTCCCGTGGTTTCGTGTCGCCCTAGCTCACGTTCGAGGGTTAGGGAGGTTCGTAGAAGATGTAGAAGGTGACGGTTTGGCCGGTTAGGGTTTGAAGACCGCGGTATGCCGCGCCCGCCATGTCCGCCATGGCCGGCAGGCTCGGTCCGCCGTGGCCAACCGTTCTTTCGAGCTCGTCCGTTCGCCCTAGCTGGTGTTCGCGAGTCGCCTTGGCCCGTAGAAGGCGTTGGAGGTGTTGGTTGAGCCGATTAGGGTTTGGTAGTGTCAGTACGCCGCGTCCGCCGTCTGCCATGGTCGCCGGAGTCGGCATGGCCGTGGTCGCGAGTGCTCGGAGCAGGAGCCCTGGCTTCTGAGCCTCGGGTTAGGGTTGTGAAGGTCGCCGGAGTAGAAATCGCGCGTTGGTTTGGCTCGGGATGACCGGAGCCGGTCGGCGTAGCATGCCCGCGCCGCCGTGTCCGCCATGGTCGCCGACGAGCTCGTTTTGAGCATGCGCTAGGCCTATGTGTGGTACCGTCGGGTGCGGAAGAAGGAGAGGAGTAGGGTGAAGGTGTCCGTTTCGCCGGAGAGGTCTCCGCCGGCGAGCTTCGCCGCGGTCAACCTCTCCCCTGCTCTGGAGGGGATGACCGGTGGGGTCTGGTTGACCCGGGGCCCCGCGGGTCTGTGGCTTGGGTCCCAGTTGTCAGTGGCCCGGGTGCGAGTAGTTGGGTACGCGTAGCAGTTTAGGTTAAGGAGTTTTTCAGGGTTTTGTTTAAATAGTTTTCAGAATGTTTGATTAACTTGTTTAATTCATATCTTGCATTCTGTAAATGCTAAAAAGGTGAAACAAGTTTTGTTAAGTTTGTTGTGATGAGTTCTATGCATGAAAAATATGATATGTCCAGTTTGTGATAAAGTTATGTGTAGCTATATTTAATTCTTGTTTTGGCTGAAATCTTGTTAAATGCTTAGTAAACTGTGTATTGCTCAGAAAACTATGATTCTTGTTTTGTTAGGTTTGTGTTGATGAATAGTTTCAGGAAAAAATAATACATGGTGTTGTTCTTTGGAATATTTTGCCAGTAGTAACTAAAGTGGTTAAATGTTGTTTTCTTGTTTATTTTGTAGTAATTAAAATATGAGAAGTTTGAGCCTGAGAATTTTTATACACTGCTCTTGTGCTAAGAAGTTCAGTAGAAAAATGAGAAATCTGTTGTTTGACACTTTTTGCTAGGGTGTGTAGTTCAAAGCACCTTTTCATGATAGAATTTGTCTTTTTCATAGAGAATGGAGTTTGAGTCCAAATGGGGTGAATTTTGGACAGGGGACTAGATTAGGTGTTGTTAACTTCCAGTAATTTTTGTAGATTTTTCTGAAGCTGTCTAGGATGGGTTGCTGTTATAAGCTTGATTAATTGGATTTATTTCAGCAAGTAATTAAAGGAAGGTAAAATAATAAAGTGGGTGCTTGTTGTGGTAATTAGAATCCTAAAACAGTGAATTAGGAGAACTAGTTGGTTGATTGGTTAGTTAAGGTCTTTTGTAATCTCTGGGTGATGTTGATTACCTTGTTAAAGAGAACGCAGTAGATGACATGTGCTTATCTCCTGAGTGATCTTGTTCTATATTGCATCCCCATGCATTCCATGTGCATTCATATTACTCATGCGTGTTATGCATCATCCAGGATCGGTAGTGGAGACCCAGAACCCGCCACCGGAGGAGCTGTGCCCGGAGGAGACTCAGGACCAGAGGACCGAAGAAGAAGGCGTCGAGGACCTGCCTGAGTGCCTCGACCACCGTCCCTCCGACTTTGAGCGAGGCAAGCCCTGGAGCATTCTAAGCCTCCTAACATTCTTTTATAAATGCAATCGAGTCAATATAATGATTGTTGCATTAAGTTATAGGAGTTGAATGATACCATTGATGCATTACTTACTTATCCTTGTCCACCCATAATTATTATCTTGATATCCCTGTTAGGTCTAGGCTCGATTATATGCTTAGCTCTGCTTAGACCGGTAAAAGTCGGGTGATTTCCTGTCTCCCGCATATAGGTGGATACTGATCATGACTAGCCTGGTGCTATCATGGAGATAACCATGTGATAATTAATCTGAGACCGGGCGGGATGTAGGAGCAGCAGGACATGGGTTCTGTGTGCTAGTAGTCTCCCGTCTGTGTCGATTAGGACCCGACGAAGGCACACCTCAGTCATTTTGAACGCATCAATCACTTAACGGAGTAGGTCGGAGTACCTCCCGTGAAGCCGAGTAGGGCTATTCGAGCCGGTGATGGAGATATTGACGCCTAACACCCAGGGCCTTATATGTATCGTGGGCAACTATTCTGAGCAACCTGGCATGGTCCTTGGACAGGCGGGGCCTGACTGACCTGGCATGACCGTGGGCAGTTATAGCTTGAGCGACCTGACATTGAGATAACCCCCGGTGTAGAAGGGCCCATGACCGTCCCGCGCGTTGTGTTCTCAAATTTCCTGAAGTGGTCGCCGACGGCTACCTGGCAAGGTGTAATCGGGCGAGTGTGCGACATTTTTATCCCTAGCTGGTAGGAATCGATTATAATCATCATCGCTCCTGGTTAGTGAGTAACTTGACTGGGCATGTGTTACCGTAGTAACTTATGGAACTAAAGATGGTTATGGTATTGAATCTGAAAGGCTATTGATGAGATAGTCACTCTTGCTTGATTAATTAGCCAAGTGATTGCTCTAGATCAGGTGCAAATCTAGTTAATCAGGTTGATTATATAAAATGGACTGCTAATACTCTAATGATGATTATTAATAATGAAAATGCTTTTATGCAAAAGGTAAGTACAGCCAACCCCAGATACAGCCTTGCATACTCCTTGGTGTCGTTTATTTCTGGTTTATGACGGGTAAGTCTAGCTGAGTACCTTCTCGTACTCAGGGTTCTATTCCCTTGTTGTTGCAGATGGGCAATGCTTCTTCGGCTATTGCGAGAACTGTTTGTACCCCGTCGAGGGTGGTGACTAGACCATGGGCATGGTCAACTCTTATCCTTCCCTGATGCTTTTATGGACTGATCAGGCATTGGCACCGTATTGTGAACTGAGAACTTATGTTTAAAACCATGTTGCTTCCGCTTTCGAAATTCGAACTTTGGTTTGTAATAACTATCGAACTCCGATGTATTTGATTTATGTGTGAACTGAATGTACCTCGTGGACATGTACGCTAATCTATTATGATCTTGGCTAAAGTTGAATGATTTGAAATCCTTCGAGGTTTTCGGACTACCGGGTTTGTACGAGCTTAAGTATCTGAAATCTCTGTGAAAGCGGGGATTCGATGCTTAATCTGGTATAAATTGGTCGGTTCTGTCATAGGAAGCCAGCCTTCACAGCCAACCCCCGGTTTTGAGGCCCAAACCGGGAAACCAGCCGACCATCGCCTGAGTTTTGTGGCCCAAACTCAGAAACCCGCAGCACCCAGGTTTTGAGGCCCAAACCTGGAAACCGTCCTCAGCCCGAGTTTTGTGGCCCAAACTCGAAAACCATCAGCGCCCAAGTTTTGAGGCCCAAACCTGGAAACCGTCCTTAGCCCGAGTTTTGTGGCCCAAACTCGAAAACCATCAGCGCCCAGGTTTTGAGGCCCAAACTTGGAAACCGTCCACTCAGTGGTTTTTCTGTGGCTCAACCACCAAACCGAGCCGTAGAGGGGATGCACCGCCCGTGCACCCCGTCCACCAACACGTGTCCCCAGGTCCTCGACCCAAGCAACATCGTGCCCGCAAGTCTTCGCTCGTCGCTGTCCCAGGCTGTCAGCCACCACAGCTGATCCTCAGGCCACCAGTCCCTCAGTCCAAGCCTCACGTCCGCCCTTCGCCACTCTCAGTCCATCGGCACGGCACGTCTCTACTTGACCTTCACCTTGCCTTCGATCACTGTATCCGTGCTCGACACCTGCACGACACAAGCCAAAGAACATGCGCATTATCCCAGTTGACAATCACTCATCACTCAGAGACTCGGCATACAGCCATGTATCCGCATTCTCCCTCTTGATGAGTGCATTGTCAACTACCAACACAAATCATAATGGAGTAGAGGAAGGAAGAAGGAGAGAGAACTCGACCAAATGACCCAAAAGCATATCAAAGCCGAAGAAGGTCAAGTGGAAAGAGCAAAACAACTTGGTTCCCAAAGACATGGGCAACGGCTCGACGCAACCAAGCGAAGCAAAGCTAGCCCTCAAGAAGATGCAGAACGGGCTCAACACCGCTAGCGAGGAAGCTCGGTACCAACTAAAGAAAGTTTGATACCAACTGAAGAGCATAAAAACAAAGGTGCTAGTTCCTCAAGAAAAAGGCAAAGGCTCAACACAACTAGCTACCAAAAATGCTCCGGACCAACTGTTACCAGCTCAAAAACTCCCCCTCAAATAGTGCACACAACCAGGAAATCTCCCCTTAAGTTCAACTTGGAAAGCAAAGATTTGAAGATATTTTTCTTCCCCTTAGTCGAACACAGGGAGCACACATGATTTGTCAATATTTTCTCCCCCTTAGTTGAAAATGCACCATCAAGCAAATATGCACAAGCACTCAAATTTCTCCCCCTTCGAGAATGCATATGAGTTAAAAATGCAAGTTAGCAGCTTCAGGAATATAGTCAAGAGAGTGCAAAGATGCTCTACACAGTTCTGATCCGATGACTCAACAACATCTATAATAAGCTAGCAAAGGCTCAAACTGATCACCAAATACGAAATATGAACATGAGAGCAAAAAGAGCAGTTTTCAGCCAAAAAGGTATTCACCATCAAAATAGCACTAAGCATCTATAGACAGGAAGTCAAACAAGTGTTAAACATGTATACAAGGTGAACTACCCCTAGCAAGGTTCAATCATCATGCTATAGAATGAAACATAGACTTGTGTATCCAAATTTTATCGGAGTTGCAGCGGTTAAAACTCACAAGTTTAAATTTTAGCATGCGATTGCGAGAGGTTGAAACCTTGTCATTGCCTTACTTTTCAACTGTGTGAAGCCTATGCAGAAGCAATCAGAAGCTTAAAGCAACAGTTTCGGTCATACACTACACAGCTCAAGTTTAACTCAAAGTGCAATGAGAAATAGTCTTGAAACTGTGATGTGCTGACAAGCAATCCCATCTCGATCTTTCCAATTCACTTAACTTGGTTCAGAATTTAAAGCAGAATATGAACATACCAAGCAAGTGAATGACTCAACACTAGAGACATAGCAACCTAGCATATATGAGAAGCACAAGTGATTTCAACACATTCTACACATGCTAGTTGCATAGCTCAATGGTGAACATTTTCAAGTTTTATGTTCATTAAGCAAATTCACCATTCATAAAATAGCTCCGCTCACAACATGTATCAGTGATCAGAAAGAGCATAAGCTACAAGCATCATCATAAAGCATCGGAGCAAATACTATACAGAGCACAGTCACATTCTAAAGATTATATACATGAAGCTCTGAATGTAAATATGCAAGAAGAAATGCAAAGATGCATGATGAAACCAAATGAAAAACACAAAGTCAGTTTATGATACAAGAGTCAAAATGTTTCCCCCATCTAAAAGGGGAAACACACACCAAGCTCACCTCTCAACCTAGCAAAAGTTGATTGGTCCAAAGGCTTGGTGGAAATATCAGCCAACTGATGATGAGTATCGACATTGCGAAGGTCGATATCACCCTTCTCATAGTGGTCTCGCAGAAAATGGAAGCGCACATCAATGTGTTTGGTCTTAGAGTGCAGCACGGGGTTCTTAGCAACGCTAATAGCACTCGTGCTGTCACAAAACAAGGGAACACGAGAAAAGCTCAGACCAAAATCACGCAAAGTGGCCATCATCCAAAGCAATTGGGAACAGCAGCTAGCCGCAGCAACATACTCAGCCTCCGTGGTAGACTGGGCGACACTAGACTGCTTGCGAGAAGACCACGATACAAGAGAAGAACCAATAAACTGACAAGTCCCAGAAGTGGACTTGCGCTCAATGCGACAACCAGCAAAATCAGCATCGGAATAACCACAAAGGGAGAGGGTGGAGGAAGCAGAATACCAAATCCCAAACTCAGGAGTGAAGCATAAGTACCTCATAATGCGCTTGACCGCCTGACGGTGAGAGGTGCGCGGCGTCGACTGAAATCGCGCGCAAAGACACACCGCGAACTGAATGTCTAGGCGTGTCGCCGTCAGGTACAACTGCGACCCGATCATACTCCGGTACTCCTTCTGGTTCACAGCTTCTCCATCCTTGTCCGCATCCAGGGCCATCGTGGTCGACATGAGTGTTGGAAGAGGCTTGGCCTCACCCATATCAAATTTTTTCAGGACATCCTTGGTATACTTACCCTGGTGCACAAACGTTCCCTCTCGAGATTGCTTGATTTGCAATCCGAGGAAAAACGTCAACTCGCCCATCATGCTCATCTCAAACTCCCTGCTCATAGTATTTGCAAACTTGGCAACCAAAGCGTGAGAAGAACCACAAAAAATGATATCATCCACGTAAATCTGGACCAAGGGAGTATCATTGCCTTGCTTGAGGAGAAAAAGCGTTTTATCCACACATCCCATTTTAAAACCTTTAGCAAGCAAAAAGGTTTTTAACCTATCATACCAGGCTCTAGGGGCTTGTTTCAAACCATACAAAACTTTGTGAAGTTTAAAAACATGGTTTGGAAACTTTGGATTTTCGAAACCGGGGGGTTGTTTCACATACACCTCCTCTTCTATGTAGCCGTTTAAGAAGGCACTCTTGACATCCATTTGAAAAAGTTTAAACCCTTTGGATGCAGCAAAAGCCAAGAGTATCCTAATCGCCTCCAAACGAGCTACAGGAGCAAAAGTCTCCTCATAGTCTATTCCCTCCTACTGACTATACCCTTGGGCTACAAGTCTGGCCTTGTTTCTCACAACATGGCCATCTTCTCCTTGTTTGTTTTTGAAAACTCATTTTGTCCCAATAGGATGACACTCAGGAGGAAGAGAAACAAGAACCCAAACCCGATTTCTTTCAAAGTTTTCAAGCTCCTCATGCATGGCATTGACCCAATCCGGATCCGTCAAAGCGTGTCCAACATCTCGGGGTTCAAAATCAGCAACAAATGCAGAATGAGCAAAGTGAGATATTTGTTGTGACCTAGACCGAGTGACATGTTCGCCGATGCCGCCGATCATATGTTGAGGCAGGTGTTGGCGCTGAATGTGTCGAGGCACCTCCCGAGCTGATGTAGCCTCCCCCTCAACAGCAGCTGGTGCCTCCTCGGGTATAAAAGGTATCGCTCGAGGTGGCGGATCCCACGGCCCCCAAGTCGAAGAAGAAGGGTCGGGGCCATGAGTGGTAGTAGAGGCCGCTCTTTGCGGCACAGCAGGTAGAGGAGTTGCTGGGTCATCCATTCCTTCAGCACCCTCTTCCTCATCATCAAAAAGAGGCTCGCCAACCTCATGATCACTTGCACGCTCAAAACGAGAAGAAGGACAAACCATGGTCTCGTCGAAGGTGACATCAGATGTCCCCATGACTCGGTTAGTATCAAGGTTAAGTACACGATAAGCTCGAGTGTGAGTGCCATAACCCAAAAATACACCGTCAGAAGAACGAGACTCAAATTTGTCCAGGTTGCCTTTCTTAAGTATAAAACAATGGCAACCGAAAACTCTAAAATAACTTACTTTGGGCTGTTTTCCAAAACGCAATTCATAAGAAGTCTTTTTCAAGAAAGCTCGGAGAAAAATGCGATTGGAAATGTAGCATGCAGTGCTCATAGCTTCGGCCCAATATCGCCTAGGAGTCCTATGCTCATCGAGCATCGTCCTGGCCATCTCTACAAGGGTCCGATTCTTCCTTTCTACAACACCATTCTGAGGCGGTGTGTAGGGAGAAGAAAACTGATGCTCTAAACCCAAAGAGTTACAAAACTTCTCAAAATCCGAGTTTTTGAACTCGGAACCATTATCACTTCTAATAGCTCGCATTGAGTTCAAAGGGAACTCATTCTGAAGACGCAAAATCAGATTGCGAGCAAAAGAGAAAGTCTCAGTTTTCTCAGCTAAAAAGAAAACCCACGAATATCTCAAAAAGTCATCAACAACAACAAGCACATACCACTTCCCCCCAACCGAGCTCACCCGAGCCGGACCAACAAGGTCCATGTGCAAAAGCTCTCCAGGGCGCTTGGTCATGACCTGAGTCACTGGATGGTGGGGAGCGGCAACCATCTTCCCATGTCTACAAGAATGGCAAACAAGATCCTTCTCCATGCACAACTTGGGCAATCCTCGGATTAGGCCAGGTGAACTAAGCCTTGCAAGCAAGTCGAAGCTCAAATGTCCTAGTCTCCTATGCCACTTTCAAAGATCAGAGGAGGAAGGTCCAGCCAAAAGACAACGAGAAACTCCAAACGACTCCGAGAAGTTCGCACGAAAGACTTTCCCAAAGGGCGAAATCACACAAACAAGATTGCC
Source organism: Coix lacryma-jobi var. lacryma-jobi (assembly GCA_009763385.1). Taxonomy (NCBI): domain Eukaryota; kingdom Viridiplantae; phylum Streptophyta; class Magnoliopsida; order Poales; family Poaceae; genus Coix; species Coix lacryma-jobi. The sequence continues at coordinate 88,982,305 of CM019822.1, read as the reverse complement.
CTGAGGATCCAAAATGCGACTGAGATTCGGATTCGGCTTAAAACGAATCTCATAGTCATCATCGAAAAGTTGCGAAACAGAAAGAAGGTTAAAATGCAAGTTAGAAACAAGAGCAACATCGCGCAACACAAAGTGCTCATTAACTCGCACCGACCCACGAGACAACACTTTACCTTTACTATTGTCGCCGAAGGTGATAAACTCCTTTCCGGCGATCGGACTAAGACTGGAGAACCACTTGGCGTTTCCGGTCATGTGCCTCGAGCAACCGGAATCCACCAACCAAACGTTCTCCAATCGTTTAACCTACATCAATAAAAAGACATAGGGTGAGCATACGGTCCAACACTGGGGTTAGTGAAGTAGGGAGAATACCAGTGTTGGGCCGGCTGCTCAAAAGAACGGTTAGCAGAAAAACCATTCCTAGCATGCCTACGGGAAGAGCGATCACCACGTAGAGGAAAACGTGGTCCGCTAAGGGAGGAGCGTCCATCGCGATACTCAAAACGCGATGGGGAAAAACGCTCAACTACAAAGCCACCGCCACGGGGTCCATAGCCCACAACTGCAGGCTCCCGCCGGGCACGTTCTCTTCGTAGCCTAGGCCTAGGAACTTGAGGCTTTGGACCTCTAGGCCTAGCAGCACGCCTCTGAACATTCGGCACATGTACATCATGGAAAGGATGGTACATGTCCGTGTTGTTCATCTCCTTTGCACGGCGCGCCTCTCTCTTGCGCCGAAAGCAAAACTCGCTCAAGTGTCCATCTCTCCCATAGTGCTCACAATGGTACCTCACCGCTCTCATAGGGGGTCGTTGGTACTCACGGTAGTGGGTGTGGATCACTTTGCCCTTATGTGGCATAAGCTCCTCTTGGATGGGTGGCATGGTGTCTAACTTGTTCTTGAGGTGGTTTGGTTTTGGAGCCCATGATTGTTTCTTGGGTGGAGCTCTCAGAGGTCCACAAATACACCATCCTTGGTGTTAGGCTTTAGAGGCTCTTTGGGTGGAATCTTGGTAAGCTTGGGAGTAGTGGTGGAGTTGGGCTTCTCACATGGGTTCAGACCACTCGACTCTCCAATCTTCCCAAAAGATGAAGCGCACTCAACACCCTGAGCAAAGCCTACACCTGGACCTCCAGCAGCACGTTTGAACTGGGAGATCATCATCCCAAGCTGCGGCTCACCACTCGACACCCATGACAAGATGGTCCGAAGGTATGTGTTTTCCTCCTCGGTTTGCATCTTGTCATGTTTCACGTTTGCAATCTCCATCTCCAAACCCTCACACAGAATGCACCTAGTCACAAACGTGCTATCCGAGCTGGCCTTCTCAAGAGACACAATCTTGGCATTCTTCTCTGCCAACTCGGATTGCAAGCCCGCACAGGACTTGCACGCACCCAACAGCGAGGATCTAGCCTTCAGCTCATCCACCTCTCCTACCAACACAACATACTTACTTCTCAAAGTGAGAAGATCACTCATGTGTGTGGAGCACATCTCACACTCCTCCTCGGTGACGACAACGGTGGACTTGACAGATTCAAGTTCCTTCACCGTATCCTTCCACTTCTGCCTAAACTCCTTCCTCTCTCTAGCAGCGCGCCTAAGGAGCTTGTCTTGACTAAGGAGAGCGGCAGCAAGTTTCTCGACCTCAGCAGAAAGCTCATCGGGGGTCTGAGATACCTGGGAGGTGTCATCGTCGTCGTCGTTGTTCCGAGGGATGTCCTCCAGCTCTCCGTCGACCTCCTTGCCGAGGGCCATGGTGCAGAAGCCCTCGTCGTCGACGAAGAAGCAGAGGCCGTTTAGCTTGTCCTCGATCCTCTTCTTCTTCTCGGACTCGTCGTCGCTTGAGGAAGCGGAGTCGTCATCAGAGTCGTCGACGTCGCTGAGCGTGGCGAAGAACGCACGCTGCTCAGCCTGGGCCTTCTCCATGTACTTTGTCTTGATGTACTCCTTGTTGAAGCCGCCCTTCCGCTTGTGCTTCGCGGGGACGTACTTCTCCTTGCGCTTGCCAGAGTCGTACTTGTGCCCATGATCCGCCTTGCCGAAGGTCTGCTTGTTCTTCTTCGGGCAATTGGCGATGAAGTGGTTGGGGTCGCCGCACTCGAAACATCCCGAGCGTCCTCCTCCGCGGCGACGGTTCATGCGGTTATTGTGAAACCGCGAGAACCGGTTGGCGAGCAAAGCCAACTCGTCATCCCCCATGAACTCCAACTGCTCCTCTGTGACAGAAAGAAGAGAAGAAAGTGCAAAGCCTCCAGAGGGGTTAGCAGAAGAGCCAGAAACGACTCATCAGGCATATGTTGAAAGTTCTCATACTCTCGCTTGAACGACTCGTAGAGACGGGTTTTGACTTGATTGGTTCCCTCATGGAAACGCATGAGGGTAGCCCAAATCTCCCGAGCCATAGTGAGGTGAGAAACGCGATCAAACTCGGACATGCTCAAACAGGAGAAAAGAGCATTATGGGCTCGGCTATTGGCATCGTGCTCATCGATCTGATGCTGAGTCACACGTGCAGCCAAGACCACGTAATTAGCAGAGTTGCAAATGTCCCAAATGGAAGCACCAATACTCTGCAGATAGGCCGACATGCGTATCTTCCAATACGCATAGTTCGTCACATCGAAAAACGGCGGTTTGCCCACGCCGTGATCCATGTCGCCTTCTGTGGATCTGGAACCGGCTAAGGTGGAAGATCCTTAACCCGCTCTGATACCAATTGAAGGACCGAGAATGCAATAGCCAGGCGACCAGAGGGGGGTTGAATGGGAGCTCAAAACTTTCTCTCGAAACTTTGGCCTTTGTCCCACAAATCAACCCCAAAAGCTACGAATGAAACCGTGATGCCCACGACCCTTGGAAGAGGGTGGATGATCCCTAGGATCACAGCGAGGCACCACAAAGCGATAGCAAGCCAAACGCCAAAAGCACCAGCACAAGTTCGACCCCTAAAAACCTAGTCCCAAATACCGATGCTAACGAGTAGCAAAGATACTTAGAGATGTTCCTAGGTGAACCAAAGGGCCAATCGAGAAGTCCGGAATCCAAGCGAAGAAGTCAGGAGAGCAAACACACCAAAGCTCAGCCTACAGCCGATTCCCGGACTGTCCGGACTCCCAGTCCCGGACTGTCCGCACCAGGGGCGGACTGTCCGCGGTCCTCTGGCGGACTATCCGCCGGCAGAATACCAAAAACAGCACAGATGCTGCAAGTCCCCTGGACGTTCCCGGACTGTCCGCTAACTCCAACGGTGGACTGTCCGCCGGTCAAAACAAGTTAGCACAGTCGAGCCGCGCGACCACTGCTCGGTCGGAGCCCGACGCGCGGACTGTCCGCGGGCACAACGGCGGACTGTCCGCGAGTGCCGAGAGAGGGCGATTTCGGTCGCCCTCAACTCAAATCCTCCCAAATCCGATTCAAATCAAAATCCCTTGATCCCAAACTTGGAGAAGATGATCACGAGGTAGTTGGGAGACTATCCCCAAGAAATCATCCGCTCAAATCAACTCAAACACCGGGAATCCGAGAGGGAAGGAGTATGAACCAAAAAAGCGCCACGAAAACGAAATCAACCCGATCTACTTGTTCGTGAGGAGTTAGATGAATTCCTTCGGTGGAAATGATCTCCTCACTATAAAGAACAAGTTGATTCAAATGGATTTCGCAAAGACGCGGTAGAGAGGGAGATCGAGTGACGGGAAAATTGCGGAAAAACGAAGAACGCGAAGAACACGAACAAAACGTGAATCAAGTCATCGATCTGCAACCGTGTGGCTACCACACGCTACAACAGTGAGATTACAGTCTCACTTCCTCAAAATCTCCAGTACACAGAGGTATGGTTCTCTGCGGATCTCAGTTGCTACAGCAGGGGATTGGGAGAGCAGGAAAACCTAGAAGGCAAAGAGCAAAATGACTGAGATAGAATGGGAGGTGGGTGTCTCCCTCTACTTATCCTAATTCTAATTCTCATTCTACCCCTAACTAATTACAGAGCGAACCAGCTAAACCCTAGGGTTATTCTGGACCAACTCGAAGATAGTGGTGATCCGACGGCCACGCCCGCACTACTGGTAGCGTTGCCTCGACGCAACCTCACCGATTGCCGCCACGTGCCGCCACCGCTCTTCACGTCCTTTTCCCGGACTTCGCCCCCGGTTTTGTGGCCCAAACCGGGAAACCAGCCTTCACAGCCAACCCCTGGTTTTGAGGCCCAAACCGGGAAACTAGCCGACCATCGCCTGAATTTTGTGGCCCAAACTCAGAAACCCGCAGCACCCAGGTTTTGAGGCCCAAACCTGGAAACCGTCCTCAGCCCGAGTTTTGTGGCCCAAACTCGGAAACCATCAGCGCCCAGGTTTTGAGGCCCAAACCTAGAAACCTTCCTCAGCCCGAGTTTTGTGGCCCAAACTCGGAAACCATCAGCGCCCAGGTTTTGAGGCCCAAACCTGGAAACCGTCCACTCGGTGGTTTTTCTGTGGCTCAACCACCAAACCGAGCCGTAGAGGGGATGCACCGCCCGTGCACCCCGTCCACCAACACGTGTCCCCAGGTCCTCGACCCAAGCAACACCGTGCCCGCAAGTCTTCGCTCGCTGTCCCAGGCTGTCAGCCACCACAGCTGATCCTCAGGCGACCGGTCCCTCAGTCCAAGCCTCACGTCCGCCCTTCGCCACTCTCGGTCCATCGGCACGGCACGTCTCTACTTGTCCTTCACCTTGCCTTCGATCACTGTATCCGTGCTCGACACCTGCACAACACAAGCCAAAGAACATGCGCATTATCCCAGTTGACAATCACTCATCACTCAGAGACTCGGCATACACCCATGTATCTGCAGTGTATTATTATTAAGTTTGTCTTTTTTAGTTGACTGGTGAAAGGACATAATGATAAGTTGATAACAACATTAATGTGTGTTGGTTTCAGTAATTTAGATACCTACCTTTCTGAATCAGTTAACAATTCATTTTATTTTGTTTAGTTTGAGACTAAAAAATATTCAGCAGCATACCTCTTCTAGATTGAGCAAGGCATAATTGAAATGTCAATATGGAAAGACATGCCTTGTTCCAATGAACATGTTGAGATAAATACTAAATCTAAATTACCTGATGTTATCTACTCCTTAGGTGCCTATAGCAACTACAAAACCCGGTGTACACTACGAGATATCAAAGTTGACGAAGAGCCAAGTCCACCTAATATTGGTCTCCAAGTTGATCACTTGATCACAATGTTTCTATGGTGCCAAATGGCAGATACTCAATAGGTGAGATTTGGACATTGATGTTTGAGTTCAGGTAAAGAGTTATTTTTTTATGTGTTGGTTTACAAATGTCAACATAAATGAGTTTTTATTCATAATTCAGGAATTGCATACAAAGAATTTGCTCTTTTAGCATTTCTCTTTTGAGCATGAAAGCCATTCTGGTTCTTACTGTGCTTTGCTACTCACTAGATATTCTATGTTGGATATGTATAGATACTAATTTCTGCGTGTTAGGTTACTGCTCAATAAGTTCTAAAATATACTTCAGACTGGAGTTTGTGATTCAAGTATAAATTGCTTTGAGTATAAAAAAACCTCTGATGTTTCTAGTGCTCGACTTTATCTTCGTTAATGGGTGATTAAGTAGAAACTTTGAGATGTGATTAAGTACAACCTTCAAGACAAGATTGAGGACAAGCCATAGCGGGTTGGAGCTAGGAGGAGCTCGGGCAGATATGGAGGGAGAGGAGGAGCTACCATCGGATCAACTGAGAGCATATATGATGAATGATTGACTTTGATGAGGAAGGTTTGAGGCTTTTCCCGGTTTAGTCCTTATCTCGCTATGTGCTTAATGCTTATGACTAACCGGTGGCGTTGAGTTGTGGTGTTTCTGTGTTGGTGTGCGTGTGCAACATGTGTCTCTTGGCTATGTTGATGTGCAGGTGTTGAGCTCGGATACAGTGGTCGATGGCGAGGTGAAGGTCAAGTAGGGACGTGTCGTGCCGACGGACCAGGAGCGGTGAAGGATGGGCGTGCCATGCCGATGTACCCAGAGCGGTGAAGGGCGGACGTGAGGCTTGGACCGACGGACCGAGAGGCCAGAGGACCAGCTGTGGTAGCTGGCACGTGGCATCGGCGAGCGAGAGCACAAGGGGATGTGCGGTGCATCGGCCGAGTCGGGACGAAGACGATGGCGTCGTGGCACTTGGCGGGAGGTCGGACACGGGCTTGCGTGCGGCGCAAGTGCCGTCGGCCGAGTCAAGAAGGAAGGCGAAGGCGTTGTGCCCGGCGTGGAGGCTGGACATGCATCGGCACCGGTGCGGGTGGTCGGGGTGTGCGAACCACATCCCGTCTACGGTGCGGGTTCGGTAGCTGAGCCTCAAAAAGCTACCATCGACGGTTTCCGAGTTTGGGCCTCAAAACTCGGGATGGACGGTTTCCAGGTTTGGGCCTCAAAACCTGGGCTCGTGGGTTTCCGAGTTTGGGCCTCAAAGCTCGGGATGGACGGTTTCCAGGTTTGGGCCTCAAAACCTGGGCTAGCAGGTTTCCCGGTTTGGGCCTCAAAACCGGGGGAAGGTCCAAAAGGACGGTCGACGCGTGGCGGCACCGAGAGGCTTGCGTTGCGGCGAAGCTATCGGTGAGAAGGCGCGGCGGTCGACGGTGACGGCACGTGGCGGCATCCTGGAGCTTGCGTCGAGGCGAAGCGAAGGATGAGAAGGCGCGTGGCCGTCGGATGAAAACTACTAGGGTTGGACAGTTTTACCCCTGGGGGGTATTTGGGTCAGTGCTTCATGAGAGGGCATTTTGGTCTTCGGACGTGCGCCTATATATATGAAGGGGGCTGGTTAGGGCAGCCCATCCTTGGAGGTGTCACTCTCATTTTGTTTAGGTGAGAGGAGGCTAGGGTGAGAGGAGAGACCGGCTCTTGTTCTTGAGCTTTTTGCCATCCACGCTTTGATGTTGCGAGGAGTGGCTTGTAACCTGACATAGTGTGCTACACAATTCATCATCCCATAGCAATCCAAGGATCAATTTCTTACTCCTCTTGTGTTGGCTGAAATTTGGATCGATTCGCGTTTTTGTTCTTCGCGTTTTGGTTTTTCCCCTCCCGGAGATTTGCCTCGTTCTCCCTCTCCGAGCGACGTTTGCGATTTTGTTTGAATCAAATTGTTCTATGTAGTGATCTCCTTCTTTCCACAGAAGGATTTCTCCTCTAACCACACGAGCACATAGATCGGGTCGAAATCGCGTTCGTTCTTCATTCTTTCCCCTTTTCTAGTGTTCTTCCAATTTCTCATGGATTAGTTGGTTTGGAGCGATGATATCCTAGGATTAGCTTCCCAACACGTAGAAGAACACTTGGGCGAAGTTTGGTCGCAGCCCCATTCAATTTGGTGAAGATCCAATCGATTTTGGTTTTGTCCCGAGCTATTTTTGGGCTTTCTGGACAGTGGCGGACTGCCCGGGACTCATCCCCGGACTGACCGGGGGTCGGGGCTGTTCACGGGCAGCGAGGTCACTGTTTTCATTTTTGAACGGCGGACTGTCCGGGACTCATTCCCGGACTGTCCGGGGTTCAATAGCGGACTGTCCGCAGTTCACTAGCGGACAGTCCGCCACTGCAGAGGTTTGCTAATTTCGTCCGTATCTTTTGCGTACGAGCTCTGATTTGTGATCCGTTTGTTGCGTTGGTTTACTAAATTCTTAAGGATCATTCCAAAGTACTTTTGCCCTCATTGGTAAAAGTATTTTTGGTCGGACACTTCCTTCTTCTCCATAGGAGTTAAGTGTTCCGCTTTCGGAGTTTCATTGGTTCTAGCGGCCGTATCTTTTGCGTTCGAGCTCCGATTTGAGATCCGTCTGTTGTGTTAGTTTTCTAACTTCATAAGGATCTTTCCAAGGTGCTTTTGCCACTAGTTGGCCTAAGTAGCTTTGGTCGAACACTTTCCTCTTCTCCATAGGAGTGGGGTGTTCTGTTATCGAAGGTTCGATTGTTCTAGGAGCTTGCTTGTGCAGTTTTGCCCCGTTGCTTTGGCACTTTGTTTTGGGGGTTCTTTGGTAGTTCCGCTGTACCTCTAGGACATCTCCTAGGATATCCACCTATTCGTAGGTCGTGAACTCAATGGTTGTTTGAGTCTTCGTTTTTGGGGTGATTTTCTGGGACAAGGGCCATCATTTCTCGAGAAGAAATTTGAGGCTCCCATTCACCCCCCCCCCCCCCTCTGGTCGCCAATTCGGTCCTTCAATTGGTATCAGAGCCAGTTAAGGATCTCTCTACCTTAATCGGTTCTGGATCCGCGAAGGCGACCTTTTAGAGTGGTTTGGCTTCCGACGTGGTTTGTCGAGGTGTTGAGCTTTTGTTTGGCTAACACTAACGGTACTTTTGGAAATGGCATCTAGTTGTTCTTCTATTGTGTCTTTGTCCTCAGGTTTGAATCATGAACGTGCGATCGAGGATGACATTTCCGGAAGAAGAAGGAGTGCGGCTCTTGAGGCAGAACGTGAGGTGGATGCTTTGCTGGACTTCCTAGGAGATGATGAGCATTCAATGGAGGATCGCATTCGTGAACTTGGCAAAGCCAAGAAAGGTACACTTCTCGCTAGTCTTGGGATTTTGTCCCAACGATATGAAGCTTGCTGTGATGATAACGTTAGATATGATGAGCTTTGTGATACCTTGCATAGGAAGATTGAGAAGTTGAATTGTTCCATCACTAGGTTAAAATGTGGCCTTTTTCATTGGAAGTCTAGTGCATTTTCACCTTGCACCTCTTGTAGTGACATGGTTAGGAAGAATGATGAGCTATGCTTTTCTCTTGCTAGCTTAAAATCTGAGAATGAATTGTTGAAATCAAATGCTTCCAAACCATGTTTAGTTTGCATTGACTTGCGCAAGGACCTTGATTCTGCTAAATCTGAAATAGCCTTGCTTGAGTCAAATGCTTTGTTACCATGTGATTCTTGTGAGTCTTTGCTTGCTGAAATTAATAAATTAAAATTGACTCACACCACATGTGTAGATGAACTTGAGCATGCTAGGGCTGAAATTGATGAGATAAATTCTAGGCCTTGTAGCTTGTGCTCTTTGAATAAAAATGCTTGCCTTACTTCTTGTGCTATTCATGATTCTTTGCTTGACGTGAATGGTGATGTTTCTTCCACCGATCTCATGTGCACATCATGCATTGATTTGGAAAAAGAAGTTTTGGCTTTGAAGGTATTGCGTGATGATATGAGCGCTAAGTTGGTTGAGCACAATGATATGAGTGCCAACCTTGAGACAGAAGTTGAACTCTTGCGTACCACATATGCCGAGTGCATTGAAAAGGAGATGGAAAACTTGAGAAACACTCCTTGTGGTACTTGTGACCGCCTCATGTTTGAAAATGAGGTTTTGGCCAAAAGATGCAAGAGCCTTTGTGCTAAGTCGTTTGAGTCATGCATTTCTTCTAACTCAGATGTTGATATTTCTGAGTTTGCATCTTTGCAACCAGAGTTGAGTTCTTGTGCTGCGCGTGAGTCTTTTGATGTTAGCGCTTGTGCCAAGGTTTTGGATAGCTCTTTCATAGCTACTCCTAACCTTGTTGTTTCTTCGAGTGATGTCCAAGGGACTTCTCTTGATAAAGGTGCTTCTCACATTTTTGGGACTCGGGTTCCCAATCCAATTTTCCATTGCACCTTTTGCAAGAAGGATGGACATTCATTCGATTTTTTGTTTCTGCTGTGTCAAACACGAGCGACGTATTCGAGCTAAGGCGTTTAGGAAGCCGTGTAGCCTTTCCCATGGCACGTGTGCTCCTAGCGTTGGCACCAAGTTGGTTGTTGATGCTTCTTGTTCTAAGTCCCAAGGGACTTCTCACTTGTCAGAGAATGGTGCGCCTTGCAGTAGGCCTTTGTACCATTGCTCTTTTTGTGAGAAAGATGGGCATCAAGAAAGCTTTTGCTATCGGCGTGCCAAACGTTTGCGCCAAGCTCGCTCTTCTAGGAAGTTGGTGGTTCATGGCCCTTCTCATGGCATGAACACTTGTGCTCCTAGTAAGAAGCCCCTTTTTGTTGATGGGTTTTATGACTCCTTTTCTAGTGGGTTAGGTCATGATCGTGGACATGCCTCTAGTGCTTCCTCTCTTGCTCCACGTCATGCTTTTCATGGTGCTTCTATTGGTTCTTCTACAAAAACCTTGGAAGATGTTTGCCTCTTTTCTCGAGGTACGACTCGTTCTTCTCCTCGAGTTGTCCTTTTGAGGAATGCTTCCAAGGGTGTTTCACAATTGCATTTGAACCAGCATTTGTATCATGCTAACCCACAAGATAAGTTGAGTTTTGTGACCAAGTCTTGGGTTCCCAAGTATATGCTTGCTAACCCTTCGGGATCCAAGACTCGAGATACTTTGTCCTCTTGTGTGTAGATATGAGGACGCGGGGTGGAGAACATGCGCCTGATGGGACTTGGTCTTTTAGATGTGACCAAGATTTGATGGTTCTCTACACCCCGCTTAGAATTGCCTCCAAAGAGGCTTTTATAGCTTGCTGAGCTTTCTTTTACACTCATACCCTGTACATCCATGATTTATGTCTTGTGGTATGAGATGGTCTTTCATGTGCTCACTTGTATAGTTCTTGCATGTACATTTTCTCTTGTATCATGTTTTGTTTTAGTCTAGCATGTGTTATCTTGTCTATCATGTCATGCTAGCTTTCTGTATAGTTTTGGTGGCTATTCCACTTTTCATGCTGGTCTGTGATCCTCATGAACATTATGCCATGCTTTACCTTATTTCTCCATGAGCTTTACATGTAGAGGTATGATGTTCATTAGGTATCACTTTTCAGGTGCTAGTTTTGGTTAGCTACATGTACCCCGTTGATATGATTAGTTTGAGCACTAGCCTTTCCACAATTTTATCATGTTACATGCTTTTGGATCTATTTCTATAATTATTTTGCATTGTAGCATGTGTTGAGGTTTAGGCTGTGTTTGGGTTGATCATGTCTCTAGGTTGCATTTTGCTATATAGTGCTTTATCTTGTTGCATGGTAGGCTTGACTAGTTTGAGTTCAGATCTCCTTGTGGTATCATTCATAGGTAGACCTCTTTTTGTTGAGAGCTTACCTTATGCTTTTATGTGACTAACCGCTTTGTGGAGACCTTGAGGTCACACTGGACAAGACAATGCCTTGTGTTTCTTCTGTCTTTGAGTGTGCAGGAGAACAGGAGCCTGGAGAGAGCATTTCGGCTCATGAACCCGATCCCACTTCTTCCACGACTTGGGGTTCTGTTCGAGCAGCTCTCCAGCGAGCACTAGTTGCACCTGTGGGAGCGACAGCATCAGGCGAGGGGGAGACGACTTCAGCGAGGCAGGTGCCCCGGAGTTCAGCAGATTCAGGCGTCCCCTCGGGTATCACACCAGCAGGTGGTCATGCGCTTCATGAGGTACCTCCGACACACTTCTGAATTCGGATTTTGGTACTCTTCTTCCTTGACCTCTTGTTGCTGTGTGGTCTTTTCGATGTGGATTTTGCTGGCTGTCGCTTGAGCGTTTCTTGGCTCTTTATTAGTGAGTTTGGTGTGTGTTTCCCTTTTAGTTGGGGAAGCATTTTGCTTGTTGTATCTTAGTTGGACTTCTCCGATACCCTTTTGTTTTGGGTTTTCCTTTTTTAGGCTAGCTTTGCTTTGTCTTTGATAGACTAGTTTTTGCATGCATCTCATCATGTATTTTAGTGCATTTTAGAGCTTCATGTTTAGAGCAATGAGAATGAGATTATGCTCTTTTTGGTATGCCCTGTTTATTCATGATGATGCTTGTAGCTTAGGCTCTTTTTTATCACTTGATACATGTTATGAGCTAAGCTATTTTTGCAAATGGTGAACTTGATTAATCAACTATGAAACTTTTAATTTGTTCACCATTAAGAGTGGCAACTAGCATGGGTAGGATGTGTTGAGATCACTTGTGCTATCTTTTGTACGCTAGGTTGCTATGTCTCTTGCACTGAGTCATTCACTTGCTTGGATTGTTCATATTTACCTTGTGCTTAAAATTTGATCTAAGTCTAAGTGAAATGAAAAGATCGAGATGGGATTGCATGTGTCAGCACCTCACGGTATCGAGATTGTTTCTCATTGCACAATTGAGTTAAACATGAGCCGTGTAGTGTAAGATCGAAACTGGTGCTTTAAGCTTCCGATTGCTTTTCTTGCATAGGCTTAGCCCAGTTGAAAAGTTAGGCAATGACCATGCTCTTAACCTCTCGCAATCACATGCTTTAATTTGAACTTGTGTTAATACCGCTGCAATCTCCGATAAAATTTGAAAATAACACAAGTGTATGCTTCATTCTATGGCATGATGATTGAACTTTGCTAGGGGTAGTTCACCTTTTATACTTAAGTTAGCACTTGGTTGATTTCCTGTCTATCCATGCTAAGTGCTATTTTAGCGGTGAACTCCTTTTCGAATGGCTTAAAACTGCTCATATGCTTAATTGTTCATATTTCGTATTCATTTGATCAGTTTGAGCCTTTGCTAGCATTTGTATTGATTGCTACATTTTCAGGGCAGCACCCTTTTGAGCATCTTTTCATTCTGATTGCTATACACTTGAAGCTGTTGCATTGTGCATATCATGCATTTTTAGCTTAGTGTACATACCCCCAGCTCTGATACATCTTGTGATCACCCGCATATGCTTTTGGTTGTTGACTTGTCTTGTGTTTGTGTTAACTTTGTAGAGAAATGTCAAAACCCCTCAGCATGTTCCCTTTTATCAAGGGGGAGAAGTTGTTTGCAAGGGGGAGCTTGAGTGTTGGCACAAAGGGGAGAGTCATGCATTTTGGGGAGAGCTTTGAGCTAGGGGGAGTTTAGCTCTTTTATGTCCTTCTTCAATTGGTATAGCTCTTTTATGTGTTTCAATTGGTATCCTTCATAGTGAGCTTTGGTGCATAGCCCTTGTGTGTAGGCTTGCTTTCAGGGGGAGTCATTTTTGTCTTACTGCTTCTCCGCGTGCTCCGAGTGTTTGTGCTCCATTTAGTTTTGAGCTTCTCTTTGTATTTTTCTCAGTCGGTATCAAGCCTGCTAGTCGTGTTGAGCTGCTTTTGCCTCTCTTTTGAGAGACTAGCAGATTTTGCTTGGTATTTTCGATTGGTATGGAGCCTTCAGCTAGTTGTGTCGAGCCGTTTTGCCTCTGTCTTGAGGAACTAGTTGTTTTCACCAATTTTTGGCTGCTTGTGATTGGTATCGAGTCTTCTGCTAGTTGTGTTGAGCCTCTGTGCCTCTATCTTTGAGGGACTAGCAGTTTTGCATTCAAATGAGTTGTTTCAGCCTAAATTGGTATCGAGCCTTGAGCTAGTGGTGTTGAGCCATTTTCTGCCTTTTCTTGAGGGCTAGCTCATTTTTGACTTGGTTGCGTCGAGCCGTTGCCCATGTCTTTGGGAACCAAGTCTTTCGCTCTGTGTGATCGAGTTTTGCTCTTTTATGAGTTGTTGCTCTGATCCCTTGCTTGGTTGCGTTGAGCCGTTGCCCATATCTTTGGGGACCAAGTTTTCCGTTTTGGTATCTCAAACCATCTCTTTGTGTTTAGTCTTTGTCAATTCAATCATCAAAGGGGAGAAATTTGGAAACCCAAGTGGATAAGTACCTTGGTTTCGTTTGTGATGATTGTTTGACAATTTATTTGAGATTGGTTTTCGAGTACCTTTTGAATTTATTTGAGATTGGTTTTCGAGTACCTTTGTGTTTCTCTTGACTCTTCGGTTGTGTGGAGGTTTTGCCCGCTTTTCCCGTTTCTTTCGGGACCGAGAGCTTTTATTTGGAGTTTTCATGATCCTTCCTCATTTCAAGTAGCCTTGTGTTTGCTTTTGCTTGGCTTTTGGACACTTGAATGAGGCTTGCCTTCAAACCCTTCCTTTGTGGTTTTATTTTTAGTCAATGCATTCATCAAGGGGGAGATTGAGAGCATATATGATGAATGATTGACTTTGATGAGGAAGGTTTGAGGCTTTTCCCGGTTTAGTCCTTATCTTGCTATGTGCTTAATGCTTATGACTAACCGGTGGCGTTGAGGTGTGGTGTTTCTGTGTTGGTGTGCGTGTGCAACATGTGTCTCTTGGCTGTGTTGATGTGCAGGTGTTGAGCTCGGATACAGTGGTCGATGGTGAGGTGAAGGTCAAGTAGAGACGTGTCGTGCCGACGGACCGGGAGCGGTGAAGGATGGGCGTGCCGTGCGGCGGACGTGCCATGCCGATGTACCCAGAGCGGTGAAGGGCGGACGTGAGGCTTGGACCGACGGACCGAGAGGCCAGAGGACCAGCTGTGGTAGCTGACATGTAGCATCGGCGAGCGAGAGCACATGGGGATGCGCGGTGCATCGGCCGAGTCGGGACGAAGACGATGGCGTCGTGGCACTTGGCGGGAGGTCGGACACGGGCTTGCGTGCGGCGCAAGTGCCGTCGGCCGAGTCAAGAAGGAAGGCGAAGGCGTTGTGCCCGGCGTGGAGGCTGGACATGCATCGGCATCAGTGCCGGTGGTCGGGGTGTGCGAACCACATCCCGTCTACGGCGCGGGTTCGGTAGCTGAGCCTCAAAAAGCTACCATCGACGGTTTCCGAGTTTGGGCCTCAAAACTCGGGTGGCCGGTTTCCGAGTTTGGGCCTCAAAACTCGGGATGGACGGTTTCCAGGTTTGGGCCTCAAAACCTGGGCTCGCTGGTTTCCGAGTTTGGGCCTCAAAACTCAGGGTGGACGGTTTCCAGGTTTGGGCCTCAAAACCTGGGCTAGCAGGTTTCCCGGTTGGGGCCTCAAAACCGGGGGAAGGTCCAAAAGGACGGTCGACGCGTGGCGGCACCGAGAGGCTTGCGTTGCGGCGAAGCTATTGGTGAGAAGGCGCAGCGGTCGACGGTGACGACACGTGGCGGCATCCTGGAGCTTGCGTCGAGGCGAAGCGAAGGATGAGAAGGCGCGTGGCCGTCGGATGAAAACTGCTAGGTTGGACAGTTTTACCCCTGGGGGGTATTTGGGTCAGTGCTTCATGAGAGGGCGTTTTGGTCTTCGGACGTGCGCCTATATATATGAAGGGGGCTGGTTAGGGCAGCCCATCCTTGGAGGTGTCACTCTCATTTTGTTTAGGTGAGAGGAGGCTAGGGTGAGAGGAGAGACCGGCTCTTGTTCTTGAGCTTTTCGCCATCCACGCTTTGTTGTTGCGAGGAGTGGCTTGTAACCCGACATAGTGTGCTACACAATTCATCATCCCATACCAATCCAAGGATCAATTTCTTACTCCTCTTGTGTTGGCTGAAATTTGGATCGATTCGCGTTTTTGTTCTTCGCGTTTTGGTTTTTCCCCTCCCGGAGATTTGCCTCGTTCTCCCTCTCCGAGCGACGATTTGCGATTCCGTTTGAATCAAATTGTTCTATGTAGTGAGCTCCTTCTTTCCACCGAAGGATTTCTTCTCTAACCACACGAGCACATAGATCGGGTCGAAATCGCGTTCGTTCTTCGTTCTTTCCCCTTTTCTAGTGTTCTTCCAATTTGTCATGGATTAGTTGGTTTGGAGCGATGATATCCTAGGATTAGCTTCCCAACACGTAGAAGAACACTTGAGAGAAGTTTGGTTGCAGCCCCATTCGATTTGGTGAAGATCCAATCGATTTTGGTTTTGTCCCGAGCTGTTTTTGGGCTTTCTGGACAGTGGCAGACTGTCCGGGACTCATCCCCGGACTGTCCGGGGGTCGGGGCTGTTCACGGGCAGCGAGGTCGCTGTTTTCATTTTTGAACGGCGGACTGTCCGGGACTCATTCCCGGACTGTCCGGGGTTCACTAGCGGACTGTCCGCAGTTCACTAGCGGACAGTCCACCAGTGCACAGTTTTGCTGATTTCGTCCGTATCTTTTGCGTACGAGCTCCGATTTGTGATCCGTTTGTTGCGTTGGTTTACTAACTTCTTAAGGATCATTCCAAAGTACTTTTGCCACCATTGGTCAAAGTATTTTTGGTCGGACACTTCCTTCTTCTCCATAGGAGTTAAGTGTTCCGCTTTCGGAGTTTCGTTGGTTCTAGCAGCCGTATCTTTTGCGTTCGAGCTTCGATTTAAGATCCGTCTGTTGCGTTAGTTTTCAAACTTCATAAGGATCTTTCCAAGGTGCTTTTGCCACTAGTTGGCCTAAGTAGCTTTGGTCGAACACTTTCCTCTTCTCCATAGGAGTGGGGTGTTTTGTTATCGGAGGTTCGATTGTTCTAGGAGCTTGCTTGTGCAGTTTTGCCCCGTTGCTTTGGCACTTCGTTTTTGGGGTTCTTCGGTAGTTCCGCTGTACCTCTAGGACATCTCCTAGGGTATCCACCTATTCGTAGGTCGTGAACTCAATGGTTGTTTGAGTCTTCGTTTTTTGGGTGATTTTCTGGGACAAGGGCCATCATTTCTCGAGAAATTTGAGGCTCTCATTCACCCCCCTCTGGTCGCCAATTCGGTCCTTCATCAACGTCCACTGTCGGTAGATTATTGGTGGGATCGGAAAGGTAGGAAGCGGAGGAGCTGGAGGGAAATTCTCTTCAGGCTTTGTTTGTGTTCTAGCATATTTTTTATTCAGATTCAGCCTGCAGTAATCTGGTTAGTTATTCTGTGAATTGTTGCCTGCTAACAAGTTTTTTTTTTCATCTATTGCTAAATTACTAAACGATTTGGTATTCTACACTGATACAACGATATATTTAATAAAAAACAGTTTCCAAACAATGAACGAGAGAAAAAAAAGTTCAGAATTTTAAAAGGTATTATTCATACGTAGCTAATGTTTTACAAATTAATTATGAGAAAAATGGAAAGCCTATCATAATTCAAATTCATATATAGTTAAAAAAGATTTAAATATGAATTTTTATTGGTTGAAATAAAAAAGAGAATGTTGGTTTCAAATACACATGCTTGTCAATAGAACTATAAAGAATCTGGTGCATATATAAATGCTTTTAAATATATGTACGTGTCGCAGGTGCATGTATATTAAAAATATACGGATTGCATGATAAAATAATAATATTAAAGTGATATTTGATAAAAAAAACAAAGTTTGTCAAATTAATATAGTCATGAAGAGCGTGGCATTGGAGGCTCACCAACTCTACTCTATGGCTTGTGAACATTAATTTTTGTCACATTAGTGTCATCCTCGGCAGCTTGCGATGTCACGCTCTCTGGGACCGTTAATTTTACAAATTTTTATTTTTTTTAGATTAAGTATCACTTTAACATTGATATTTAATTTTATAGTAGTATTGTTATTTTATCGTGCGATCTTTATGTTTGTATAAAATTTTAGTTGTCCCGTAGCAACGCACGGGCATGCTACCTAGTAAAACTAAAAAGAATAAAATATTTACAAATTTTTATTTTTTTAGATTAAGTATCACTTTAACGTTGATATTTAATTTTATAGTAGTATTGTTATTTTATCGTGCGATCTTTATGTTTGTATAAAATTTTAGTTGTCCCGTAGCAACGCACGGGCATGCTACCTAGTAAAACTAAAAAGAATAAAATGTAGAAATATTTTATGGTGCGATCTTTTTTCGTTTCCACGATCTGTCTCTCCATGTGTTCAGCTAAAAGGAAAATAAAACTCCCTACATGCGTTCCACATAAAAAAAGAAGGGAAATTTTGCCACAGGACACAATTAGAATACATAATATGCTGATGGACACCACAACCAGCGAAATTTGTCCAGTACCATTATAAATTTAGGGTTCTTTGCTGTAACACACCACGTCCATTATTTTATTATTTTCTTATATTTGCAGAGAGAGAACATGAGAGAAATGACCTTTTTGCCCTCGTCTTCAAACTTTGTCGGTTCAATCGATGCAGAGACGACGAAGTCGCAGCACTTTCCCTGGTGCCGCACGACGAGCACACCTCGTGCCGCGGCGAGTAGCCTCCTGGAGTAGGCCCGGACGCCCGGTCGGCGGCCTTGAACACCATGTTGGCCATAGCGAGCGCGACCGCAGTCTCGCCGGCGACATCGGAGCCGGTCACCAACGCGGACACCGTGTACATGGTCCTCGGTGTGTCTTGTCTTTGGGCCGCTCCCAGCATCGGTGGTCAGCATCAAGGTCGCCCATGCCAATATCGAGCCTACTGGGAAGGTCAGCGTGTGGGCGGCGTGGCGGCCTTGAGAAGGTAGTCTGCGCCCCACCGCACGTCGGCACATGTGTTGTGCATGACGTGCGCTTTCATCCCCTGTCGTGTTGTAGGACGCTCCACGACTGCATCGTGCGGCGGGCGGTGGCATGGCTCCTCGACCTTGCGCGGGCGGCGGCGCAGCCTCCCGGACTTGCGCGAGCGGCCGCGGCCCTCTCCAACCTCAGCGGCGACGGCGTGGGCGCGTGGCCTCATGCAAGCAGCAGCGCGGGCGCGGGGCGTGCCGAAGGTGGTGCCAGAGCTGGCGGCCGAGGCACAGCAGCCGCCATGAAGGCGTCGATCGTGTGGCACTCGCCAAGCCGGAGCTCATATGGCTCGGGACGTGTATGACCGCGTGGAACCCTAAATAATAAAATAATAGGTACGGTGTGCTAGGACAAAGAACCCTAAATTTATAATGGTACTGAGCAAATTTTAATGGTTGTGGTGTGCATCAACATATCTATAAACTCTAATAATGCTAAACCCTACTAAATATTTCTCTTTTCACGTAAGGTGTCCACATCGTTCCCCACTAATTGATCCCACTAAATCTTCTATCTCTTCATGCAAGTTGTCCACGTCATTTTCCACTAAGTCCATGTCATCATGTTCTATCTTTTCATTTAACGTGTCCACATCATTCTCCACCAAGTCCATGTCGTCTCTTATTAATTGAAAAATATATCTATGACATCTCTATCACGTGAAATACTTTAAATCTTTAAGCTATTAACATACAAGTCATCTGCATATGTTATTATTTCGTCACATGTTCTTTTATAAAGTAATTAAATATTTTATTGTTTTTTTATTTGACTAGCTTAGCGATTTTTTACTAGATTTGATATTACTAAATATTTCTCTCTTCATACAAGGTGTCCACATTATTTTCCGCTAAGTGATCTCACTAAATGTTCTATCTCTTCATGCAAGTTATCCACATCATTCTTCACTAAGTCCATATCATCATGTTCTATCTCTTCATGCAAGGTGTCCACGTTATTCTCCACTAAGTCCATATCATATCTTATTAATTAAAAAACTATCCATGATATCTCTGTCGCGTGAAATACTTTAAATCTTTAATCTATTAACGTGCAAGTCATCTATATATATTATTGTTTGGTCACATATTCTTCTATAAAGTAAATAAATATTTTATTGTTTTTATTTGACTAGCTTAGTGATTTTCTACTAGATTTAATATAATAGATAACATATAAAGAAAATCTCGCGGCAACGCGCGGGGTATACTTCTAGTTATATAATTTAACGTTGTCTTACACCAAAATTTTCCAAAAGAAAAGAAACGCTGATTAATCAATAAAAAAAAGAAAGGAAACCCCAGCAGAGCAGGCGAGCATCCAAACCCCTCTCCGTGCGTGGCATAGTTAAAAGGAAAGGCAGATCAATCAAAATCAAAAAAAAGAAAGGACAAGCAGCTCCCCCAACCCACATACCCCGTTCGTGCGGCAGCCAAAAAAAGATTAAAAAAAAAACAAAGGAAACTCGCACCATGGACGCGAGAAGGAGAGCACCCGGCCTCGCACCACGGACGTGTTACCCCGATTCACCGACGCCGACGACTTTTCACTCCCTGCTGCGAAGCAGCACCCGCCGCTGGATGCCGTCCACCTCGCCGTCGCGCTGTCATCCTCGCGCCGCCCTGATCCACCGACATCCACGACTCCTTTCCCTCCCTGCCGTGAAACAGCGCCCGCCATCAGACGCCGCCCACTTCGTCGGTTGCGCCCGCGCCCGTGACTTTGTCCTCACGCCGCCTCGATCTGCCGACACCGATGACTCCACTTCCCTGCCACGAAACAGCGCCCGCCGCCGAACACCGTCCACATCGCCGGCCACGTGCGATCCAGCCCTCGCGAGGTTGCGGTCTGCACACCAATACCCGCTCTGCCCTCTCGCTCTAAGCCCCACAGTCCCACAGAAAATGACGCACAAGTCCCTACGCTGCCGCTTGTCCATGACGCCATCATCCGCGAAGTGCCTGCACCGAAGCCACCGCGTCACCGCCATAGGCCCACAGCCCTCTACCTATCTAGCTCCCGCAGGCAGTAGCCTGCCCGGCTGCCCCTCAAGGCTGAGGCCACCTCTTCTCCCCATCTGTTGTCGTCCCCTCCGCAAAGCAATAGAGTGGTGTTACCGCCCACAACGACTTCGCCTCCTCCTCGCGTCGCGTCCCAGTGTCGCACCGTTGAACAGAAGTGGCAGCGGCGGCGGGCCGCCGTGCCACGGAGCCACAACATCACCATAGCGCGGATCGACGAGAACGAGCCCTACAACTTCTCCTCCACCGACGGATCTACTAAATATTTGAAGGTGACATTTTTCTCTTGAGATATGAAGGAAATATAGTTAATATAGATATGATTTGTTGGATATTTGCACCAATAGTGAGCCAAAAGAAAAGGTTGCCTCAACAATGACCTATATGTGGATTATGCTATTTTAGAGTCTTAAAGTCTTTTGAAAAGATGTATACTTTTTCCGAAACCTTATCCATATTTTGCATTTGGAAATCCTTGGTTTATCAACTTTTTTTAAGTGATATATAATTGTGCTTTGGTTTGGTTATCCATGCCATTTTGAAGGTGGTAAATATGTTGAAAATTACCTAGAATTAATTTGGAAATTTCATTGTCCATGCCATTTTGAAGCTTGTAAACATGCCAAAAATTGCCAAGAATTAATTTCGAAATTCCAATATTTGTACGAGTAGTACTGACCAAGATTACACATTTAAAGTACAGTATTTTTCGTAGTGTTTCTCACCGGATAAGTTCATTTTGTAGCTAGCTCTATATGTTCTTCCTACCATTAATTCGTTCGTATTCAGTTGAACTTTTCAGAAGTCAATCATGATGGCATTCAAGGAAAAAAATAGGAGTTTCTTAATTAGTGCCCCACATGAGTATCATATACTAAACTATTTTATTAGAAGGTGTGCAAATCCTATGTCCCAGCTTTGAGTGCAGATTTGATTTTATTGAAATGTAACCATTCGAAAATTTAGAGTTGTATCTTCCATTTTAACTGCTCGTCTCATATGTATACCTTGCAGCTTTGAGTACAGATTTGATTTTATTGAAATGTAACCATTCAAAAATTCAGAGTTGCATCTTTTATTTTAACTGCTCGTCTCATATGTATACCTTGCAGTAGTGGCATTCATATGATCAACAGTGTCCATCAGAACATCAGAACATGAGGTCACTGGGGAGATGAGCATGATGGGTGAGTTGACCTTCTTCCTCGGGTTGCAAATCAAGCTAACTCGGGATGAGACATTCGTGCATCAAGGCAAGTACACGAAGGATGTCCTGAAGAAGTTTGACATGGGCGAGGCCAAGCCTCTCACAACGTCCATGGCGATGACTACTGCGATGGACGCAGACAAGGACGGAGAGTTGTGGACCAAAAGGAGTACAGGAGCATGATCAGCTACGAGAAAGATCAAGATGTTCACTTTCACATCGATGTTCACTTTCACTTTCTTTGTGATCACTATGAGAAAGGCGACGTCGACTTGCAGCATGTAGACACCGACAATCAACTTGAAGACATTTTCACCAAGCCTTTGGACTAATCAACTTTTGCTAGGTTGAGAGGTGAGCTTGTGTTTGCTTCCCCTTTTAGTTGAGGGGATCTTTGACTGATGTACATATTTGCTCTGATAGTTTAGTTTAGCTTTGTATCATAGTTGCATTCGCATGCATTTCATCATATATTTTAGTGCATTTTAGAGCTTCATGTCTATAGCAATGAGAATGAGATTATGCTCTATTTTAGTATGCCTTGTTAGTACATGATGATGCTGGTAGCTTAGGCTCTTTTTTATCACTTTATACATGTTATGAGCTACTTTTTTATCACTTTATACATGTTATGAGCTAAGCTATTTTTGTAATTGGTGAACTTGATTAACTATCTACGGAACTTGTAAATTGTTCACCATTGAGATTGGCAACTAGCATGCATAGGATGTGTTGAGATCACTTGAGCTATCTTTTGTATGCTAGGTTGTTATGTCTCTTACTTTGAGTCATTCACTTCCTTGGATTGATCATTATTAACTTGTGCTTAAAATTTATCCAAGTTTAGTGAATTGAAAAGATCAAAATGGGATTGCATTTGTTAGCACATCACTGTATCGTCACTGCTTCTCATTGCACATTTGAGATGAATTTGAGTAGTGTAGTGTAAGACCGAAACTGGTGCTTTAAGCTTCCGATTGCTTTTCTTGCATAGGCTTAGCCCGGTTGGAAAGTTAAGCAATGACAATGCTTTCATCCTCTTGCAATTACATGCTTTATATTTGAACTTGTGTTAATCCGATGTAAGTTCTGATAAAATTTGATAATAACACAAGTCTATGCTTCTTTCTATGGCATGATGCTTGAATTTTGCTTGAGTTAGTTCACCTTTCATACTTGAGTTAGCACTTTGTTGATTTCCTGTCTATTCGTGCTTAGTGCTATTTTAGTGGTATGAACTCTTTTTAATGGCTTAAAACTGCCCAGCATGCTTAATTGTTCATATTTCGTATTCATTTGATTAGTTTGAGCCTTTGCTAGCACTTGTACTTGTTGCTACACTTTCAAGGCAGCACCCTTTTGAGCATCTTTTCACTCTGATTGTTATACACTTGAAGTTGTTGCATTGTGCATTTCATGCATTTTTAACATAGTGTATTTATCCCCAGCTTCGATGCTTTGATGTCACACCACCCCCTCTAGTCTGAGGTGTCTTTAGCCCCGATACATCCTCATTTTACGCTCCCATATGCATTTGGTTGATGTCTTGTGTGTGCATTTGTCAACAAGGGGGAGACATTTCACAAACTCTCCATGTTGTGACAACGGGGAGAAGTTCACAACAAAGAGGGAGAAATGTTGGCTTGCATCAAGGGGGAGTCTTAGCACTTGTCTAGGGGAGTCTTGTGTTGTGCCTAATTTGGTTTCAATTGGTATCTAGTTTTTGCTTTCAGGGGGAGTTGCTAAGGATGGCAATGGTTCGGTTTCGGGTCGGATATCCACGTGTTTTGGGGTTCAGCGGGTTTGGGTTTGGGTAGGATTTCTTGCCCACGGTTTTTGGGTTCGGGGCCCGAAACCTATCGGGTTCGGATTTGGTTTTACACCCATGGATATCCAATGGATATCCGTTTAGAACTAAAACTCATGTTTTATAATATACTAATGATAACTTGTTTACTTAAATTATTAAATTTGTTCAAGTTGACTCATGAAATTATTTACTATTTATTATATCTTGTTTATGCATGTGAGTATGTATATATATCACGTATAAATTTATAGAAAGTACTTATTTCTCTTATTATGGTGCCATGTGATGCGGGTTTCGGGTATCCAATCGGGTTTCGGGTATCCATGGGTTTGGTTTTGGTTATGGATTATCACCCGAATCAGTGTTCGGGGTGATTTTGGGTTTTGAGTTTGGGTTTCGGGTTTGGGGGCACGGAGACTCCATCCAATCCGAATCCGACTCGTTGCCATCCTTAAAGTTGCACCTTTTCTGCTGCTTGTTAGTCATGTTGAGCCATTTTGTCTATTTCTTGAGGGACTAGCAGTTTTTGGTGTCTTTGAGCTTTTAGCTAGTGGTGTTGAGTCTGTTCTACCTCTTCTTGAGGACTAGCTTGTTTTTACTTGGTTGTGACGAGCCGTTGCCCATGTCTTTGGGAACCAATTCTTCGCTCTTTTGATTGAGTTTTTGCTCTGAGTATGGTTTTGCTCTAATCTTTTGTTTGGTTGCATCAAGTCGTTGCTTATGTCTTTGGGGACCAAGTTTTGCTTGTTTCAAATTGCCTTCTTTCAGTTTTTCTCTATCTTTTTGGGCATTTGGATGAGCACCTTTCTTTTTTCTTCTCTCTTTTGTTTCTTTTATCTTAGCGTTTGTGTGTTGTGTTGACAATGCACTCATCAAGGGGTAGATTGTGAACACAGGGTTGATATGTGTCCTTGTGGTTCGTCCTTGTATAAGTGATTGATCAACAGGCTCACAGGTAGGCGTGAGTGCAACATGTCTCTTGGCTGCGTTGGTGTGCAGGTGTGGAGCTCGGAGGCAATGGTCGATGGCGAGGTGAAGGTCAAGTAGAGACGTGTCATGCCAATGGACCGGGAGTGGCGAAGGGCGAACATGAGGCTTGGACTGATGAACTAGGAGGCCGGAGGACCAGTTGCGGTAGTTGGCACTTGGCAGCAACAAGCAAGAGTACATGGGGATATCGGCGGCATCGGTCGTGTCAAGATGAAAGGTGATGGCATCGTGGCACTTGGCGGAGGCCGGACACGGGCTTGCATGGGAGATGCAAGTGTCATCGGTCGAGTCAGGGTGGAAGACGAAGGCGTCATGCTTGGCGGAGGCTGGACATGTGTTGACGTAATTAACTCCAATATTAAACCATAAACCAATTCATAAAATGACCTAAAATGAACCCAAGTGTATAGTTATAGGGTTTTATTCTAATGAGATCCACGAGTTGTGTTGTTCTCACTTGTTATATAGGATATTCAACATTTTATCATAAGAAGAGTATCTCAAGTGATGAACCTGAGCACACCATTGCGAAGAGCTCATCGAGATGATCGAAACGGACATAATAACTGCCATATTTGGAGTTCCGGAGAAAGAGTCCTCGATGTATACGACTTGGAAGACACTAGAAGACCCTAGAACCATCATCACCACAAGTCCAGGGGCTAAACCAACAAGAATTTCCCACTCTGTGAATTATTATTTTTCAAGGATTTATCCAGCAGATGGGAAAGAAAAGAATCCAACCACAACACGACTAATTGCACAAACTTATCGAAAAGTGACACTAGAAGGATGTGGAAGACTCCAGGACGAAGAGGAGCCCGGAGGCTGACAGGTGGGGTCGACCGGCCCCACCTGCAATTGAGTCCTTCTTCGCATGACGGCTTCCAACCGACCTCCTCGATGCATCTAAACCCTTGTTTGAGGTCGGTTTGATCCGAGGGCTACGGTTCATCCTTCGAGGCTATATAAGCAGACTCAGACCCCCCTAGGGCATCCATCATAATCATAATCATTATTCAGTTCGAAGGTGTCCCTCGAAAGGATAACCTAGAGCTCCACCATCCTAGGGCATAGCTAGATAAGTAGAATTAGAGGAGGCAAGCAGCGCTTGGATTCCAGATCTAGTCGTGAGGAGGCTAGGTAAAGCCTTGTACTTCTCTCTTGTAATCAACATTGTTCATCTATTTGTTCTATATTGTCTTCTAGTTCATCATCTAGTTCTTCTAGTTCATCGTGTTCTTGTTCTAGTTCTTATTGTTCTTCTAGTCCTTGTTCTAGTTAATTACTTGATAAGACTTGTTATTATTTCATGTTCATAATTATAATGTTCATTGTCTACTTTGATTATATGTTTAGCATAGCTAGGTTAGTTTTATGTTTATGCTCTTGTTCGTATAGCGCTCATTCCGATGATCAAGGTGTGGGTGGTCGACATTGTGTAAGCGTGGTGCTTATACTTATTTACCTGCGAATGCACCCTATATTCTGGGCCAACAAGTGGTACCTTGTGAAGGTGACTATTATAGCTTCGTTGAATCCTCTGTACTCCACACCCCGAATATAGGCCAAGTAAGACCTGTTACATGGCTCGATCTTGCTCTGTTCCTAATCCGTCTTAGTAATGTCTCCTGCGTATAAATATAAACTAATCCTAACCATGATTGCTAAATGTAATTGCACTAATCAATATAGTCCATGACCTATAGTTAGAATATCCTTAGGAGTATATCCTTATTCTTTCTAGTTCTTGTTATGATCACGCCCAAGATGGAAAATGCTCTGTGGAACCCCTTTCAGATTTATCTTGATCTGTTTATCTTATTGGTGCTCACCACCTGGCGCTCGGACTTCATCGTTGACCAGCTGGCTGGACTCCTCGATGTTCATCGACAACTACACCGAGAGCTCGCCAGCTAACCTGGGGACTCCTCGGTGTTCTGACTTGTTGTTTGGTTACCTGCTCGGATGGCATATTGCTTTCACCATAGAAGTTTTCTCTTTTCTAAGCCTACTACAAGATTTATTCTTCATCTTCTAGCAGCCTTGGGAACTACGTGGTACACGTCACCTGAGCGGTGACCGTGTAGATTTTCCCCACGTGGGTACATCAGTACATCACCTACTGTCAGTGTTAGCATGTCATGCATTTACATCAGCATACTAAGGGTTTTATGCATTTACATTAGCATACCAAGGGTTGTAATCATTTTATTTCAGTTCTTTCTATCTCCTCATATCCCCTTGTACCTCCTATATATATCCTTTATGAGATTAATAGAATGTGAGTTGAATTATTCCTCCAATATGGTATCAGAAGAGTTACGATCTTTTCACTTCCGCTTCTAAAGGACGACGTTTCCGTTGGTCTCCCACCCGTCCGTTCGGCGTCGTGCGGCCGTCCGTCCCGTTCTGCTGTTGTGCTAGCACCGGTGACCTGGACGGTTGTGCACCATGCGGCTGTACTAGTGGACGGCGGTGAGTGTTGTCCGTGCACCTCTGCTGTGCGCCCGCTGCCTTGCCGCTGCTCTTCGTCACCATGCCGCCAACCATGG
Source organism: Coix lacryma-jobi var. lacryma-jobi (assembly GCA_009763385.1). Lineage (NCBI taxonomy): Eukaryota > Viridiplantae > Streptophyta > Magnoliopsida > Poales > Poaceae > Coix > Coix lacryma-jobi. Next base: position 88,955,509 of record CM019822.1, on the reverse strand, counting down.
AAGAGCTCCAGCACGCGGCTGAGGAGGCGATCGCCGCTGCCGAAGCTGCCACCGCCCAGGCCCGGGCCGCTACTGCTCGTGCTGACGAAGCCGCTCAACGCCTCGCCGAGTACGAGAATGCCGAGCAGGCCCAGCTCCATGCTCAGGCCATTGCCGTCGTCAACATCAAGACAATGATTCCCCTCGTCCTCGAGCAGACATCTACCTTCTACAGTCGATGGCGCTCGCTCTTCCTCAACACCGTCTCCAAATACGCGCTGGACGGTCTCGTCCTCACCGACGATGATTTCTCCACGGATTCTCATTGGCATCGCATGGATTGCACCGTCAAGTCATGGCTTTTTGGGACGGTCTCACCCGATCTCATTGATGCTGTTTCTGTTGGAGTTTCTCCGACTTCTCGTTCTATCTGGCTTGGTCTTGAAGAACAATTCATTGGTAATAAAGAAACTCGTGCCATCATTGTTGATGCCGAGTTTCGGACCCTTATTCAAGGGGACCTCTCCATCACGGATTACTGCAACAAGATGAAGCGTATGGCGGACGCTTTGAGCACCTTGGGTGAGCCGGTTTTGGACCGGACCCTTGTTCTCAATGTTCTTCATGGCCTCAACGACCGGTACTCTCATATGGCGGCAATGATCAAGCGTACCCGGCCATTTCCCACCTACTTTGATGTTCGTTCGGACTTACTCATCGAGGAAGTCACTCTTGCTAGCAAGGCGTCCACTCCGTCTGTGTTTATGGCGGCTTCATCCTCTTCGCCTCGTTCTGCTGCTCGCCCTAGCGGACAGGGCGGCCACGGCGGTGGTGGCTATGGTGGCGCCCAAGGCCACGCTGGTCACGGCCATGGCAGTAACAGCTAAGCTGCCCCGACTGGCCAAGGCAGTGGCCCAAGCGGCCACAGCGCCTATGGTGGCCCGAACGGCCAGGGTTCCAGTCGCAATCGGCGCCGCTGGCGCAACCCCGGAGGCGGTTCTGTGCCTCGTCCACCTGCGACTTGGGCTTCTCCTCAATGGAATCCACTCACAGGGACCTTTGCTGTTTGGCCTGGACCGCCTGGTGTGCGTCCTCCGCTTGCTCCACTGCCTCGTCCTCAAGCACACTACGTCAGCCAGCATGCACAGCCGCATGTGCAGCAGCCCGTAGCACATGTGCAGCAGCACCAACTCCCTGCTGCTGGCACCTCCTACTACGACACTGCTCCACTGTCACCTTCTTCCTGGACATGGGATCCACAAGCCTTGGCGGCCAACTTCAACACGACGACGCTCACGCCACTGACGGGCGACACTTGGTATATGGACTCAGGTGCTTCCTCTCACATGGCTTCAAACTCCGAATTTCTGTCTCAATTTTGTCCTCCTACATATTGTACTCCGCCTCATATAATTGTTGGTATATAATTGTTGGTAATGGTTCTTCCTTACCTGTTACTGCTGTCGGTTCCACTTCTTTTCCATTAGCTGACAGTTCTTGTTTCTCCACATATTATTAAAAATCTTATTTCTGTCCGTCGTTTCACCACTGATAATAATTATTCTGTCGAATTTGACCCCTTTGGCCTTTCTGTGAAGGATCTCACCACGGGGAACATGATCGTCCGGTGCAATAGTTCTGGGGAGCTATATTCCTTTCGCCCATCGGTCCTTCCTCATTCCTTTGCTGCCATCACTGCTACACCTGTGTTATGGCACCGACGGCTCGGTCATCCTGGCCATGAGTCTCTATCACGTTTGACGCCTTCTTTACATTCCGCATGTAATAAACAATAATTAGAAAGTTTATGTCATGCATGTCAGTTAGGTCGCCATGTGCGCCTACCTTTTTCTCTTTCCACTTCACGTGCTTCTACAAATTTCGATTTAATACATTGTGATTTGTGGACCTCTCCCATTCCTAGTGGCAGTGGTTATAAATATTATCTCATAATTCTTGATGATTATTCTCATTATTCGTGGACTTTTCCTTTACGCCTTAAATCTGACACTTTTCCTACACTCTCTAACTTTTTTTCTTATGTTTCTACACAGTTCGGCACCACAATTAAATCCGTTCAGTGTGATAACGGTCGTGAGTTTGATAACTCCGCTGCCCGTGATTTCCTCCATTCTCATGGCGCCACTATACGGATGTCTTGTCCCCATACTTCCCCTCAAAACGGTCGTGCCGAACGTATTATCCGTTCCACAAATAACATTATTCGTTCCTTGATGTTCCAAGCCCACCTTCCACCTTCTTATTGGGTGGAAGCCCTCCATACCGCCACATACCTCCTCAATCGTCAACCCACCAAAACACTAAAATTCCAAACCCCGTATTTTGCTTTGTACGGTGTCCATCCCTCCTACCATCATCTTCGTGTTTTTGGTTGCAAGTGTTATCCTAATATATCTGCAGCTACTCCGCATAAACTTGCTCCTCGGTCTACCCTCTGTGTTTTTCTTGGGTATCCTTCCAATCACAAGGGTTATCGTTGCCTTGATTTGGCCACAAATCGTATAATTATTTTGCGTCATGTCATTTTTGATGAATCTTCATTTCCCTTTGCTGAGCTTCCTGCTCCTCTTTCTTCATCCAACTTTGATTTTCTTTCGGAGTTTGACTATGTTACTAGCCCTGTTAGTTCACCAAGTGTTGCAGGTACAGGTCTTGCAGGTCTCGGTGTTGGCTCTCCTCCCGCTGCCCCCGATTCTCGGGTTGTTGCCAGCGGGACCTCATCTCCAGGGAACCCAGAATTGTTGCCCAGTTTTCCAATGGAAGTTCCGGGCGTTGACATGCACTCTGGCGGGCTGACTGCTCAGCCCGACGGCCTTGCCAGACTGGTGCACGGTGCTGCGCCCTCTATCAGCACTGGTGTTGGCACTGGGCCGAGTGCTCCGCCTGGGTCTTCTTCGATGGGGGCTGGACCACCGCCTGGTGTTGCGGGCGTGGTCTCGGACGTCGCTTCTCCCTCCACGCACGCAAGTGCAGCTCCCGGGGCTGCTGTATTACCCCATGGTGCTGTTCCCATCACTCCCATTGCCAATGATCATGCTATGGTGACTCGGGGGAAACATGGTTTTCGCCAACCAAAGGAGATTATGAACTTGCAGACCATCTCATTGTCTCCTATTCCGAAGACGTATCGTGGTGCTTTGGCCGATCCAAATTGGCGTGATGCTATGCAAGATGAATTCACTGCTCTCCAGACTAATCACACAATCACACTTGGGATCTTGTTCCTCCTCCATCCGACATTAATATTGTTACCGGAAAATGGGTTTTCAGGCACAAATTACACCCGGATGGCACACTCGATCGTTATAAAGCTCGTTGGGTCCTTCGTGGTTTTACCCAACGTCCTGGTATTGATTTTGGGGAGACTTTCAGTCCTGTCGTCAAGCCGGCCACTATACGCACAGTTCTATCTTTGGCCGTGTCTCAGAACTGGCTCGTTCATCAATTGGATGTGAAGAATGCTTTCCTCCATGGTACTTTGGACGAGACAGTTTATTGTGCCCAACCATCTGGGTTTGTTGATTCCTCGAAGCCTGATTATGTGTGCCGCCTTAATAAGTCTCTCTACGGCTTCAAGCAGGCACCCCGGGCTTGGTATAGTCGTTTTGCCACTTTTATTCGGTCTATTGGATTTCTGGAGGGGAAGTCCGATACCTCTCTCTTCATTTTACGGCGTGGCTCCGATATGGCTTATTTACTTCTATATGTTGATGATATTATATTGACTGCATCCTCTGAGGCTCTTCTCCGTAGCATTGTGCGTTCTTTGACAGCAGAGTTTTCCATGAAGGATCTTGGGCACTTGCATCATTTTCTTGGCATGACTGTGTCTCGAAGCTCCAATGGCATGCATCTCTCCCAACGCCACTACATTCTGGAAATTTTGGAACGGGCGGGCATGTCTAATTGCAAACCTTGTTCCACTCCGATTGACACCAATGCCAAGCTCTCTGCCGATGGATCTCCCGTCGCTGATGCCACGGAATATCGGGCTCTCGCCGGTGCTTTACAGTACCTCACATTTACTCGTCCAGACATCTCATATGTTGTACAACAGATATGTCTTTATATGCATGATCCTCGTGAGCCCCATCTTGCCTTGATCAAGCGTATTCTCCGCTACATCAAGGGCACTATTGACTATGGTCTCAAGATAATTCCGTCATCTACTTATGACCTCGTGGCCTACTCCGATGCTGATTGGGCAGGTTGCCCTGATACTTGACGCTCCACCTCAGGGTATGGAGTATTTTTAGGTGACAATCTGGTTTCCTGGTCTTCGAAGCGATAGCATACAGTTTCTCGGTCTAGTGCTGAGGCCGAATACCGCGCTGTTGCTAATGCTGTTGCAGAGATCTCTTGGCTTCGACAACTGCTACATGAACTTCATTTCTGCCCAAGGTGCTCCTCCGTGGTTTTCTGTGATAACGTCAGCGCAGTTTATCTCTCAACAAATCCTGTACAGCATCAACGAACCAAACATGTTGAGATTGATTTACATTTCGTCCGCGACAAGGTTGCTACAGGGGATATTCGCGTCCTTCATGTTCCTTCTGCTTGCCAATATGCAGATGTGTTTACGAAGGGTCTTCCTACCTCTATTTTTACCGAGTTTCGTTCCAGTTTGAATGTCTCCACTCCGTGCAACATCGGCGTTCAAACTGCGGGGGGTGTTAGCATGTCATGCATTTACATCAGCATACTAAGGGTTTTATGCATTTACATTAGCATACCAAGGGTTGTAATCATTTTATTTCAGTTCTTTCTATCTCCTCATATCCCCTTGTACCTCCTATATATATCCTTTATGAGATTAATAGAATGTGAGTTGAATTATTCCTCCAATAGTCAGGCTCGGGTACTAAGTAGCTACACTTCACCTAGCGGTGAATGTAGTGCTTCTTTCAGATGGTACTCCTGTTCTAGTCTGCACTGGATTTTACCTTGAGCCCCTTACATGCTACGGGCAAAAGTTGCTTGACTCAGTCCGAGGTTTGCCGATCACTCAAACTCGTCAGATCTCCACTTCAACTGCTCGGTGAAAGGTCCAAATTGGCTAGAGGGGGGTGAATAGCCTAATTAAAAATCTACAAAATTACTTAGGCAAACACTATTAGTATGACAAACAGCGAAGCTTTTTGTGCTAGCCTAATAGTGTGTTGCAAGCCACCTATCCAACAATTCTACCTAATATTTCTATGTCACACAATCAACTAGAGCTAATAACAAGTGCGGAATAAAACAATCTAGCTCTAGCACAAGTATGATTATACAAACAATGTGTATGAAACAAGTGTATGCACAAGATATACTTAAGCAAGCTAAACACAACTAACTAGACAAGATATATGATAAGAGATAGTATCTACACAAAGGAATAGCTCAAAGTAAATACACAAAGTAAATGAGCTAGACAGAAGTGGTTTCACCGAGCCTTCGGGATCGTCTTAGTAGAGAACCAATCACCGGTGAAATCCGCTTGTGATGCCAATCACCAAGAATATGAATATGAAGGTCAATCACCAAGATGTGGAATCAATCACAATAAGCATACGGGACACCAAGATTTATCCTGAGGTTCATGTGCTTGCCAGCACGCTACTCCCCGTTGTGTCGACCAACACTAGGTGACTCGGTGGCTAATCAGCGCAAAGCCAAGCTCACAAAGAGCGCCACAAGAATCTATCGCTAGTGAGGTAGCTCAATGACACGAGCAATCCACTAAGGATGCCTCTTGCCGCTCCGGCGAGGTGAGGCTCCAAAACCTCTCACAATCACGATCGGTGGTGGCCAAGAACAATCTCCTTCTCTTGCCAAAACCACCTCAACACCTCGAAGCCGTCTAGGCACCGACAAATGCCAAGAGTAACAAGAAAACTCAATGCCGATGCGAAGAACTAGTGCCACTAGATTGAACTCTATCAAATTACGCACTAGATCACTCAATCTCACTAGGTTTGATCAAATCAACTTGGGAGATGAGTTGGGAGGCTTGCCAATGCTCACTAGTATACTTAGGAATCAGAATATGCAAAGGTGCATCCATATGAGCCGGCCAAGCCCCTTAAATAGGCCATCCAAGTCGGCCTAGCCGTTGGGCCAGAATCGGGGGCATCGGACGCGCCGATGCTCAACCATCGGACGCTGCCCCAGCGTCCGATGCTCCGGATGGAGCCACGTGTCCCCCTGATATGAAATCTGCCTGTTAGATCCCAACGGTCATATTGCTTCGCGCCATGGTTAAAGTGGCATCGGACGCGCCGATGCCAGGCACCGGACGCTCCGATGCCACTGCTCGATTCAGTTCATTTTGGCGCAACATCGGACGCGCCGGCACCTTTACATCGGACGCTTACCCCCTGCGTCCGATGACACAACAGAAAGGTTCCAGAGAGGTCCAGATCACATCGGACGCATCCGATGGATCGGCATCGGACGCAGCCCAGCGTCCGATGTTCCCTGGAAAGCACGCTCGCGCCACGTCACCTGCATCGGACTCTGCAATAGTGTTTCCTCAGCGTCCGCTGCCAGCGTCCGATGCTCCTTCAACATTTGTCAGAAACTAGGGTTTACCATCGGACGCTCAGCCAGCGTCCGATGCTCCTCGAACCAGCGTCCGATGCTTCTGAACACACTACTTCTCTTCCGAAAAACGCTGAATCCCGCCTCGCAAGCTCGGCAGGAGGGAGAAGGACTATATACTAGTCTCTCCCACTTCTCCACAACTCCTCAAACACCCCTTTATCCCAAACGTGCCAACACCACCAAGTGTACATCCTTGTATGCAAGTGTGTTAGCATTTTGCAAAGCATTTTCTAAGGGGTTTTGTTAGTCACTCACTAGGTCTATAGCATCGATATGTTAGAGAACTTCTAGTGGCACTTGAACACCGCGTAAGCCATGAATTATCTCCTCTTAATAGTACGGTTATCTATCCTAAATGTGATTACACTCGCTAAGTGTCTTGATCACCAAAACAAAGAGCCCTATAGATTATACCTTTGCCTTCGGGCCTCTTTGCTCCATCTCTTCCCTTCTTGTTCAAGTTTCACCAATGGTAGAGGACTTGATATCTTGAGTGCTTGTGGCCATCACCATCCTTCATGGTTGCCACCTAGCTAGCTCCACCACTTGGCTTGGTCACAATCCTCTCTTATAAGCTACACACATGCTTAGCAGTAGGGTTAGACCAAATAGGTTTCATCAATTAACCAAAACCAAACTAGGGCTTTCACTCAGCTTCAAAACTGACTGCTCGGACAAATCCAAGATGGTGTTGCTCTTCAGATCCAAGGCGCTCGGGGACTAGCTATGGGGGTATAGACCCTAGGGTACCATAAGATGGTACATGGGCCGCACCTCCGGGGATCGTCCAGCCCACGAGATGAAGGCGTGTGGCGCGCGGCATGCACCACACGGCAATTGTAATCTAGATATAGTACCAACTCAGATACTTATCATGTAACCCAGCGACGAAGCCAACGGTGGGGCAACCCGTGCTCGAGCCCCGCCTACCGCCACCGAACACGTGGAGCCCCCCCTCAGCCCCCTTGATTTGTTAGTCATGGGTGAAGGTGTATGAGGGGCTGCTAGAGGTAGAAGATGATCTTCAGCCTCCCCTTGATTATTTCTTGGCTTCGTCCCTGATGTAACCCTACCCCACCAGAATATATAAGGAGGAGCAGAGGTCCTCTAGAAGGAGATTTGCCAACAGATATCTCATAACATCTCACACGAGATCCAATGGATACAATACAACAAAGCACATGACGTAGGGTATTACGTCTAGCTAACAGCCCGAACCTGTATAAACCTTGTGTCTTGTGTCTCTATTACCATATTTCGTCGATAGCCTGGAATTCTTATAGAAATAAATGATTATTAAATGCTTATTTAAGTTTGTGCTATTCTTTATTCATGTCCACCAGATCGTGTGGTTATTATGGGAATTATGACAACTTTGTTGCTACTCAATTGCTAAAATTGTGACAACTAAAAGCTAAATGAAGTAAACTAGTGTCAGCCTTTTGAGCCTCATGAACCCCATGTTATATTTGTCAAGTACAGGATGTACTTATGCTTGCTTTACTTCTCTATATAGTTTGGAAAAATCCCGAATGGGTACCAGATTGCTAGTCAAGAGGAGTATAGGCTTGTGATCAACCAGTCAGTTGTCCCTATTGAAGATTGGAGTGTCTTTCCGTTGTGTTCTACCTACAGTTATATTATTTGTATTTATACATTATATATTTAAGCATTGTCTTTTGATATTACCCCTTATCTGTAGCTATATGTGAGATTTGACTTACTGGGCTCATATATGGTGTATATCTGGTTTTGTTCTTAAAACCGGGTGTTACAAGTGGTACCAGAACCGACCTTTGCGGTCACAAACGCGTGCGAGTCAAGGACGCGTACATGGAGGTTCATTGCATGTGTAAGCCCTGCGGGGTGCACGACATGACACATGTGCTGGCATTGGATGTATGGTCGCGTGTGCTAAGAGGGGAACGTTCCTAGTAATCATTTGCCAGATTGTGGGTGTGTTGGGCTAACGAGGACGTCGGGCCTTTTGAGGAGGTGTATGCCACATCCGGCTCACTTTGGAATTTTGCCCATTATGGCTTGTGTGCTTGTTATGAGATATTGTGGGGGGTTAGTCCCACCTTGGTTGTTTAGAGTGGGTTAGACCAACATATAAGGCTTCAAGTGTTCATCCCACCATCCCCAGGTTAATCCTTTTACGCGAAGCGAGGACGAAAACGTAAGTGGTATGCAGAGTGGATTTGAGCCGTTTGGACTCTAGGGCGTTACAACCCCGCTAGGTCACCCGACCTCCAAGTGGGCCCTATGTTATTGCTTCAACGCCAATCTAAGCTTGCTTCACGGCCAATAAAGCTCAATGCACGAAATCCTTTGATCTTGAGGTGGTTTTGATCCAACGATGGAGAGAGGAGGTCACACGGATCGCTAACGTGGCGGAGGAGTAGCCCCTACTCCACCTCCACCTATAAATACCCCCTACCCCCCTCTCTCATTCATCGCATAGTAGAGTTAGCTACACTTGAGAAGCATTAGCAAAGCTCTAGCGTAGTGATATGCAAGTAAGAAGAGAGTGAGGGAGTCGTCTAGAGGAAGCCCTGGGCCTATCGGGAATCTCCTCTGCGGTGTACCTCAGCGAATGCGGTCTTCTCTATAAGTAAACATCTGAGATCTTCTTTAATATTTAGTATCTGGTTTAACATTAAGTTATATACTTGTGTTTCATGGGTATGTTGTTCTATTAGTAAAGTGCTTTAGCCTTTTGGATCTGGGTTAGAGTAGTAAGGGTAGCGTAAATGTGGTGTTTAGGCTATATCTTGTCAGTATATGCTACTTGTCGCATGAATAGATAGTGGTAGCCAACGGGTGGTGACAGGATAAGCACAGATAGATAGTGGTAGCCAACGGATGGTGACAGCCTCAAATCTATCCTCTGGAGTCCATCACGTGTTCTTAGGAAGTTTTTAAAAAGTTGGGCTAGTAAGGGAGTTGGACTGCTTGCACGGGCTTGAGCTGCAACTGCCGCCCTCAGTGAGCAAGGGTGGAAAACGCCGCATATACCTTTTTGCTATACCAGATATAGGACGTTATAGAGATCCTCTCTACCGAGCTTTCAAAGGCTCTTCTATCTTATCATAGGACGATTTTGACTCTAGCTAGTTCACTTAACATTCCCCGTGGAAAATACGATACCTGGAGTACTCTCAGTGAAGACTACATTGACAATCGTATGCTTGCGGTTTACCCGTTTTTCACTTTAGGTGTCAACATTTGGTCGAGGTCCAATCAAATTTGGTTTCGTGGCGTGTTATTTTTGTTCTACCTGAGCACTCACAGACAGTCTGCCAACCTTTCCTAGATAGCCTGGGGGTTGGGGTTGAGCACAAGTAGTCCATGTGCTCGACTGACTGTCTTCTGTTAGTTGACCGGCGGACAGTCCACCACCTGATTGTGGACAGTCCGCCGACACTTTTTGATAGGGAATAGTTTTGTTGTTTGCATTGTTCTTGTGAACGACGAATAGTCCGGGACCCCAGGTGTGGATAGTCCAAGACATATCCAGAACTATTTTAGAACAGTTCGGTTTCTGTCTTTTGAACGGTGGACAGTTCGGACCTTGAGCACGGGCAGTCCGGGACCTTGTTGTGTCCTCCTGTTTGTGTGCTCCGATGTGCACTTGGTCGGGGCGTTGTACCTCAGGATGTCTCCTAAGGTATCCAGCCACTCGTTGGCTTGTGGACTTATGTGTGTGTGTGTGTGTGTGTTTGCTTTGGGGTTGTTTTCTGAGACAGCGGTCGAATATTTTTTTAAAAGTAATTTGAGACTCTCATTCATCCCCCTCTAGTCGCCATTTTTGGTCCTTCAAAGTGATGTCTCTACAAGCTCTCCATCAACACCACATTGCTTCATGTCACAAGGTGACACAAGGTATCTAATGCTAATGTGGTTGATCATGTTGATTCATGTGTTGAGCTTCTTAGTAGACTTAGTAGAGCTTTAGAAAATAAGATGTCAAAAATAATGAATTTGGAAAAAGAAAACTCATTTCTAAAGACCATATGTGAACAATAAAAGTATGTGCTTTATGTTACTACTTGCTTATATGAGGAGCTAAAATTGGCTCATGAGAAACTTAGTGTTGCTCATAATAACTTAATACAAGACCATGTTTTCTCACTAAGAAGCTTTCTAATAAAGAAATTAAAACTAGTGAGAGCTCATCACATGGATTAAATGATCAATTGCGTAATGTGGCTAACCCTTGTGATGTAGGTAAGAAACATGTATCCACCTCTTGTGATGATGTATTAGCTATGCAATGTTCTTCACATATAGATGTTTGTTCTATCTCTATGCCTTGTGAAATTAACCTTTTGAAGAAGAACAATGAGCTCAAAAGTGAAGTGATAAATTTGAGCAACAAGTTAGACATGTTCACCTTTGAACACATGTTGAAGAATCAAAGAATCTATGGTGACAAGTGTGGCATTGATTTCAACGAGAGCAAGACCAAAGGGGAGAGAAAAAGAGAAAGGAAGTTAAAGAAGCAAGCTGGAGAAAAGCTCTCTCATTCATGTGCTATCATTGCCATAAAGTGGGACATCTTCATGAAGCATGCCCCAATATTGAGAAGCTCAAGTATGCCAAGTGCTACAAGTGTCGCATTAGAGGTTACTAGGGCTCTCGGTAACCCTAGCCTTCAAACCAAGCAGAGATTATTTACGTTACTTGGGCCCTCATGCCCTCATGAACCCGAGTTTTACACGACAAAATGGGAATTGTACAGTACAGGACGCAATGGGAATTGTCGAGAGCTGCTCAAAGAAATCCTACACCACTTCCTCTGCATGGAGTCTTTTGCCAAGAGCTGCTCAAAGCCTCAAAGAAATTCTGCATCACCCGCATGGATCAAGTCTTTGCCCTAGTATACTAGCCCAGTAGCCAGTAGCCACAGGGGAATGCCAGGGAGCAACGACTTCCGTGACTGTCTTGGCTCTCGCCACTCATTCGCCCATGTTTCCCTCAATATACAGATGTATTCTTCAGAAACCTGCTTTGTAATTTTAAATATAATAATTTTAGCCCTGTCATACTTCCTCCACCAGGTCATGCCATCAGGAAGGGCTTGGCTGAAATCTAAAACCGTCGCAGCTCCAATTCGCTGGCTATAGAGGTTAGCCTTTCTCCGCTCATCATGATTCTTGACCGGACTCACACCTTCATCACTCGCGGAGTCGCGGACTCAAAATTAAATAGCAGACACACAAATGGAGGAAAGTGATGAATCAAGTGACCATGGCCCGTGGGCAGAGGAAGGGCCAAAGGGGAACGGGCGATCAGATAAGATGAAGGCGCATCAGGTGGAGCGAAAGGGGAAGGGGAAGAGGATAGACGCAAGGGCTATTGTGGCACCGGGAATTAGAACATGTGATTAAGGGACTTATGGTGGTGGGACCGGCAAGAGCAAAAGCTGATGATGTGGCTCAAAGATATGCTAGAGAATTGGGCTAGTAGGGTCTTGCTTTATAGGGGTGTTGTTTCGGGTCCAAGGCCCCGAAACAGTGGGTTATCGCACGAACGAAAGCACAGAGCGAAAGCGGAAAACGAATGGGAAAGTAGAGAAGTAATCGAAGTGAACAGTGTCCTCCCCCCCTCTCCTTGGAGGCTGGGAGCTTTTTTATATTAATCCTGATCAGTTTGAAAGTACAAGAATGCCCTTCCAACCACTCTGTTACAATCACAACGATGCCCTAGTCAACTACTCCATGGTTGTACGTTGCCTCTCCCGGCGCGAGGGGCATCATCGTAACTTCGCACTCTGGCGGGCCCAACGTCCCCCGGCTCCTTTTCCAGGCCGGTGGGCCCGCTCTCTCTGACCCAGGCTTCTGGCGTCCTGCGAAAACCTGTGAAAAACCAAGGTCATGAATGACAAAAACTCCCGCCGAAAACGCCGGGCTCCTTTCGCGCGAATGCCTCCATTCGCACGAATGCTCCGCCTTCCCTTGGTCCGCGAGCCGAAACGCGTGCTTCCGCGCGAATGCTCCCTTTTGCACGAAAGCTCCGCCTTCCCTTGGTCCGCGAGCCGAAACGCGTGCTTCCGCGCGAATGCTACCTTTCTCACGAAAGCTCCGCCTTCCCTTGGCCCGCGAGCCGAAACGCGTGCTTCCGCGCGAATGCTCCCTTTCGCACGAAAGCTCCGCCTTCCCTTGGTCCACGAGCCGAAATGCGTGCTTCGCACGAAAGCTTCGGCATCCTTCGATATTGCGGGTTGTAGGCGCCTGCGGTCTGGGTACCGTCCCAACAATAGCCCCTCACGGTCGGATTCGTAAGCTCGCGACGTTCGACCGTGTCCTTTCGCTAGGCGCCTACGCCCGCCCAAAAAACCTTTGTTTCGTGTCGAAGCCAAGTTTTTTTTTTGAACGGAGGGGCGTTTTGTCGCCCTTAACATCGTGTTACGCCTGTCAAGCCGTTTTGATGCTTCGTTGTCCGTGCCCGGGTGTCTTTTCGTCTTCCTCGAAAACCGTGTGTCATGATGGGATGCCTTTGCGACGCTTAGAACTCCGTGCCCAAACGTCTTTTCGTTTTCCTCGGAAACCGTGTCCTGGCCGCTCGTATATAAACGACAGGCTTTGGGATGGGGAGGCTACCTGGCCTGTTGACGCGTCCCCGCTCCCGTTGCCTCTCACGCGCAAAGCCATACGCCATTTGCTTTCGGCGAAAGTTGCTGGTGTCTTCTTCGATCATTCGCTGGGCGATAAGTGTGGTGCGTGGTTCTCTTCTCTTGTTTTTGTTTCTTTTCGTCTTATGTCCTGCAAGTTGGTTGTCTAAGTTTGTTTGGTTGCACGTCTTCGCTCCCCCTTTTCTTTCTTCCTTTCGCGTACATTGTTTGTTTATTTGTCTTTCGCGCCATGTTAGATGGCGTCTTCCAGCTCGACGTCGACCTCGGGCTCATCTAGCGAAAGTACGGGCGCTTCCGAGTCATCTCACCGCGAACATAGCGCTGAAGTGTCCATTGGATCTGGAAGTGCTCCACGAGTTCCAGGCCACAGCGGAAGTTTGTCTAACGATGGCGACTCTGGCTTGGTTTCGGTCCCTACCGATTGTTCTTTTTACCTGGGCGCATCGCGAATGACGGCCGCCGTCTTGCAAACAATGGTCGAAAAGGGGCCTCTAAGGAGAGATCACCTTGCGAATTGCCGCGTCCCTGGAGACGAGGAGGTGCCCATTCCGCGGCCCAACGAAGCCATCGTCTTTCGCGATTACTTCATTGCCGGGCTAGATTTTCCTCTTGAAGAGTTCGTCTCGGACGTTCTTTCGGGGTTCGAGATACAGCTCCACCAGTTGACACCGAATGCGTTTGTCAGACTCAGCGTTTTCGCTCACGCGATGAAGATGTTAGATTGCACGCCGCGGGCAGATGTTTTCGTGCGATTTTATGATATTCATCGTCGCCCGACGAAAGTAGACGACCCCTACCTGGGAAACGAGCTACCCAGCGAAATCGGGTGCATTAATTTCGTTCCGCGGAAGACACGGGGTAGTGTTTCCATTTCGCTCACATATCGGAACAAGTGGCCGAATTGGAACCGATTCTGGTTCTACTACCGCGTGTGCTCAGACGAAACCGTCGCCGCTGAGTTGAGTAAGGGAGAGAAGAAGGGCTCTCCTTTTGTGTCGGTTTTGGATAGATGTCCTGGTAAGCACCTTCCGCCCGTTGTGTTGGGCGACAAGGAGGCAATTCGCTGTGGGGACGCATTCGCACTCACATCACGATTTCAGATCAGCCGAGATCTGGTCGACGAATGGATGGCCATTGGTATGAACCCGCTCTGCAGTGCGACTTCTTTCGAAGATTTTTCTGACAAGGACGGGTATCGGGGCCCCCTCCTGCTGCTAGAGAGTCCTGCGGATTTCTCTGATGATGATAGCTATGTGAAACACGTCGAAGATGAGACGAAGAAAATATGCGGTCCGTACTTGCGAAAAGAAAGCGAGTTTCAACTCGGCAATCTCGGCCGGAGCCGCCGCTTGAATCGGGCTTTCGATGCTATGGGCATTAAGTACGCCGAAAGGCCCCTAGTTGACGAAGGCAAGGAAGAAGCTGGAAGTTCAAAAATGAAAGGAAGAGGCGCGGCTCGGCGTGGTGGGCGTAGCGGAGTGATCCCTCGGAGGAAAACCGCTGAGGTTGGGGACATTCGCATCGGACGCCTTGTTGCCAAGCCGATGCTTAAGAGCCGAGGAATAGTGATGGAGTCGATCCCCGACTTTGATCCTTTCGATCATCCGAGGGTGGTTAGTTTCTTTGCCTCTCTTTTGTTTTGTCTTTCGGTTTATTCGCGGTTTTTGCTTTTCCTTTCGCTCGAAATGTTCCTTTCTGATATTGATGATGCGCGTGTGACCTGTGTTGTCTTGTCGTTTGTTTTGCAGAGCTCCACTCTCGCTGCTGGGATGGCGCCGAAGAAATAGAGCGTGCCTCTTTCGCGCACAGCCTTCGATGATGATGCCTCGGTTGCTGAGATGCCAATCTTCGCGAAGGTCGGCGCCCGGAAGCCCTCTGGTCCGCCCGATGTCGCGGAGCGTCCGGCGAAGAAGACGAAAGCTTTTCGCCCAGACACCTCTGCACGGGCGCCAGGCGAAAGGACCGCTGCCGGCGAAAAGGAGAGCGCGTCCCTGAGAATGCCTGCCCCTGCTGTTGCTGACAAAGGTAAGCTATGCCTTTCGCCGCGCTGCATTCGTCTGACCCAGGAAATGGTTGAGGGGCAGCTCTTGGGTTACGGGCGGCTGGTTCTCGACGGGGTGTCATCAGACTACGAGAACCCGTGCTTGTATACTGGCTTGAGCTCGTCGAATGATACTGACGAGGCGAAAGAGGAATCTTATCGCGTTGCTCGTTCTTTAGGTGCGCCTTCGGACGCCCAACTCGCTTGCCGGCTTGACTATCGTCGGGCTGGAATTCTTCCTGGCGGCAGCGAGGAGGCCACTAAGTTTGTGGAATTCTCACAGAAAGCTTTCGTCACGCCGGAGATCGAAAGGGATCTCCTGAAAGTTAACTGTCTCAAACTCGACGACGCCATCTCTTTTCACCTGCCAAGCGTAAGTGTTTGATTTCGCTGCAAGCTTTGTGGCTCTTTCGGTCTTTCTTTTCACCGTTGTTTCGCTGCTATTCGTAGGCTGCCGTTGTCGCTCGCAGCCAAAGCAATCAATGGGACCTCTATATTCGCAAGCTCGAGCGCGAGAAGCAGGAGCTTGATACTCAAATGAAGAATTTCGACACACAAGTGAAGAAACTCGCCACCGACCTTGAGCAGCAGACCAAGAAGGCCGACGCTGAGCGCACCTCGAGGAAAGCAAGTCAGAAAGAGGTGGAAAACCTCAAGAAGTAGCTTTCGCAGCTGCGGGCCACCCAAGCCGAAAGGGAGGGAGTTCTTTTAACTTCTGCTGAGGAGGCCGTGGCTCGCTTCCGCGAGTGCCTTCGCAGCATCGGCGTCGAGGCGGATGGTCCCTCAGAGCGTAACGTCGATAGCTTCGTTGGCTGGATCCGCTCCGAGATGGAGTCGCTGGAAGGACACATGGCCCTCGGCCGAGACTACGCTGCCGTTACTGGCATCAAGGCGATCGGTCATAGCCTTGTGGACGTCGGCTGCTCCCATATCGCGGACCTTTCGGTCAAGGAGGTGGACTACTATTGGCGCACCCCCGAAGCGGCGAAAGTCCTAGGCAAGAGATTCTTTGATGAGTTCTGGTTGGCCGACGGGAATGACATGTCACTTATGCACTCCGCTGTGGCTCGTGAAAAGGTATCTTCTGCCGATTGCTTAAGCTTTCGCTTTACTACTCTGTCAGCTATCGCTTCTTCTATCGCTTTTTGTGGCGTAAGTGACGCTTTTTCTGAGCCACTGCTCTTTGTGCAGACTCCGGAAGAAAAAGCGCACATCCGAAAGGTGTTTTCGGACTTCATCTCCGAAAAGCGAGCGCGTGAAGCCGAGCCGGAAGACGAAGCGAGCCCACCCCAGCCGAACGAGGAGGTCCCCGAGAGCTCAGCCGCCGCTGCTTCCCGCGACGCGGATGTTCCCCAGGATGCGGTAGATGAATGAAATAGGGCTTTTTATGTGTCGGTTGTATTCGCCAGACTTGTTGTTGCGTGTGATTTTGAACTTAAAGTGGAATGTTGTATTGAACAGGATGCTGGTGCGGGAACGCCGGACGTTCTCGACATTTGCCCGCTAATGATTAGATCTGGCGATCTTTTTGTTGGAGGTGACTTGTGGCGGAGTTTTCGCGATAGGTTTCCGACGGTATCGCTTTCGTCTTACCTGAATAAACGCGCCAAAAAACTTAAGCGCACGGAGGAGCATTTGCGTGCTTTTTACGAGAGCTTTGACCGACGCGAACTCGAGACGAGGCGGAAAAGGCTCGAGGCTTCGCGTGCACCGCCAAGCTCCGAAAGCTCCCCGTTTGTTAAGGTGGAGCCCGAAGACGCCGTGCTCTCGCCGGATGCTAGGCGATATAGCATTTTGCTTCGTTCGCTGGAATAGTTAGCGAGCTTGAATGCACTGTATGAATTTGCTTATAAATTGAATGTAAAGAGAACGGGTTACTGTGACTTTGTCTTTCGGTGTGGTCATTGCTATATATGCATATACGTATATTTTGAAGAAGTGTACCCTGTTCTTACGTTCGTCTAGATTTGGCGCGAATGTTCTTTCGGCTGCGGTAGAATCCGTGTAAAGGTTGTTACGTCTTTGAGCCCCTCGGCCAAAAACGAAGACGTGCCTGACCGTGCACACTTAGACGAGGGGCGGTACCTTTCGGGCGAATGAGCTTTCGTTGCGAGTCCCTTGGTCGATAGTACAGGAACGCCCGGCCCCACATACTTAGACGAGGGGCGCTAGCTTTCGCTTGATGGCGTTTTTGTTGCTTGCCCCTCGGCCGATAGTAAAGGCGCGCCCGCCCCCACACACTTAGACGAGGGGCGGTAGCTTTCGCACGAGGGCGATTTCGTTGCGAGCCCCTCGGCCAATAGTAAAGACGCGCCCGCCCCCACACACTTAGACGAGGGGCGGTAGCTTTCGCGCGAGGGCGCTTTCGTTGCGAGCCCCTCGGCCAATAGTAAAGACGCGCCCGCCCCCACACACTTAGACGAGGGGCGGTAGCTTTCGCGCGAGGGCGTTTTCGTTGCGAGCCCCTCGGCCAATAGTAAAGACGCGCCCGCCCCCACACACTTAGACGAGGGGCGGTAGCTTTCGCGCGAGGGCGCTTTCGTTGCGAGCCCCTCGGCCGATAGTAAAGACGCGCCCGCACCCACACACTTAGACGAGGGGCGGTAGCTTTCGCGCGAGGGCGCTTTCGTTGCGAGCCCCTCTGCCGATAGTAAAGACGCGCCCGCCCCCACACACTTAGACGGGGGGCGGTAGCTTTCGCGCGAGGGCGATTTCGTTGCGAGTCCCTTGGCCAATAGTAAAGACGCGCCCGCCCCCCACACTTAGACAAGGGGCGGTAGCTTTCGCGCGAGGGTGCTTTCGTTGCGAGCCCCTCGGCCGATAGTAAAGACGCGCCCGCCCCCACACACTTAGACAAGGGGCGGTAACTTTCGCGCTTGATAACTCGGTTGACTAAAGTGTCTTTATGAACGCGACATGGGGAGGCTTACAATCGACTATGATTATGATATTGCTCCTGTTGTCATCTAGCGGCGCGCTTGCTTTCGCTTGTCTCCTAGCCGCAGCTTAGGGTGGATATTTTACTTGATAGGGCCTTCGCCTAAAGTTACTGGATTGGTGACGGTAGCTAGACACGATGCCGATGACACAATCATCAAAGCGAAACCCCGATTCCTGGTGCCTCCTATTCGCACTTTGCTTTTGAGCCAACTTTTTGGGACTGATATTTGAATAGAATCGGTAGCTTTGGATGGCTGGGAGGCTTACAACTTGGCGTTTATTTATATCGCCCTGCCCCTGGTATGAGGGTACTGCGTTTAATCCCTTGGCTGTACTTCTGAACGTTTGGTAGGTGAAAAGTTAGTATGGCGTTTATGCTTTTGCAACTACTGGTGCCTGCCAGCTGTCCTTCTTGCCGCCCCACGAGGGCTGCTGGACTTGGCCTCTGCTACGGTTCTCCCCTTTTGTTGGGGGTGGTTGGTTTTGTGTTGCCCGCAAGCTTTCGTTCCGACCTCGTTTTGTCGGAGGGTCGGTTTTCGTATAGCCCGCAGGCTTTCATTCTGCCCTCTCGTTTTGTCGGAGGGTCGGTTTTTGTATAGCCCGCAGGCTTTCGTTCCGCCCTCTCATTTTGTCGGAGGGTCGGTTTTCGTATAGCCCGCAGGCTTTCGTTCCGCCCTCTCGTTTTGTCGGAGG
Source organism: Coix lacryma-jobi var. lacryma-jobi (assembly GCA_009763385.1). Taxonomy (NCBI): domain Eukaryota; kingdom Viridiplantae; phylum Streptophyta; class Magnoliopsida; order Poales; family Poaceae; genus Coix; species Coix lacryma-jobi. The sequence continues at coordinate 88,936,613 of CM019822.1, read as the reverse complement.
GTCGGTTTTTGTATAGCCCGCAGGCTTTCGTTCCGCCCTCGCGTTTTGTCGGAGGGTCGGTTTTTGTATAGCCCGCAGGCTTTCGTTCCGCCCTCTCGTTTTGTCGGAGGGTCGGTTTTTTTGTATAGCCCGCAGGCTTTCGTTCCGCCCTCTCGTTTTGTCGGAGGGTCGGTTTTTTTTGTATAGCCCGCAGGCTTTCGTTCCGCCCTCTCGTTTTGTCGGAGGGTCGGTTTTTTTTTGTATAGCCCGCAGGCTTTCGAGATTGTCGCTGGATGTGAAGGGTCTCTTTCGCCCTACCTCCGCGACATTCTCTTTTCAACACATTTTAATGACGAATGTCTCAACCTTATGTTTGGTTGACTTCGTCTTTTACCGAGCCACGCGATATTTTTTGGGGGAATTACGTTTACTTTCGTGATGTAGCGGTTACATTCGGTTGCCTCGTTAAAAAACCTCGCACCCCGATGAAGGGCTTCCCCGGCGAGGAAAAAGAGTGCAGCAGACCTTTGATTACAAAAATGGTGAAAGATGGAAAAGAAATTTACATCGAAGTTTAAAAAGATAAATTACGGGTAAAAACGGCGCAGATTGCTCGCGTTCCATGTGTGGGCTGATACTTCGCCCTTGTCATCCAACAACCGGAATACACCGGGTGCTGCCATGCTTGCCACGATGAAGGGGCCTTGCCATTGCGATTGCAGCTTACCTTGCTTGTCTGGCTGCCGAATGGTGACCATGTCTCCAGGCTTGATATCCTTTCGGACTATCGTCTTGTCCCTGTGATGCTTCGTTTCGGCATGGTACTTTTCGAGATTATCTGCAGCCTGCAGTCTTACTTCTTCGATAGTGTCGAGTTCAAGGTGTCTTTGTTCTTGGGTTGTTGGGGCCAATTCGGTTCGGAAGGAGCCCAGCTTTACCTCTTCCGGTGTGACTGCTTCCTCGCCGTAAAGTAACCTAAACGGGATGAAGCCGGTAGCTCTGGACCGTGAGATGTTGTGTCCCCACACAACCGTTGTTAGGGTGTTGGCCCACTTGCGTTTCGGCGAGTCGTATAAGGATTTCGAAATTGCCGAGAAGATTAGGCCATTCGCTCTCTCGACAGCCCCGTTTGCCTGCGGGTAATTTACTGAGGCGAAGTTAAGCTTTATGCTGAGCTCATCACAGAAACTCCTGAATTCGGCACAGTCGAACTGCTTCCCATTGTCGCAGGTGATGAATGACGGAACACCGAAACGACAGATTATCCTCTGCCAGACAAATTTGGTTAAGGAGGTGGAAGTTATGCTAGCGAGGGCCTTCGCTTCCACCCACTTGGTGAAATACTCGAGAGCAACTGCTGCGAAATGCAGGTTGCCCGGAGCTGCCGGTAGCGGGCCGACTATGTCGATGCCCCATCTCTGCAAGGGCCAGGTCGGTACTATCGGCGTGGTTTCATTTGCTGGGGCTTTCTAATTTTCGGCGAACATCTGGCAACCTTTGCAACATTTGACCAGCTCTCTGGCGTCTGATGCGGCGGAAGGCCAATAAAATCCTTGCCTCATTGCTCTATGTGCTATTTCGTGAGGCCCTCTGTGCGCTCCGCACATTCCGGCGTGCATTTCTTCGAGTAGCTGGATGCCTTCGTGTTTCCTTATGCATTTTAGAAGAGGAGTTGTTATCCCGTTTTTGAACAACTGCTCTCCGATGATTGAGTAACCTTTCGCTCTGCTGGCCATTCTTTCTGCATCCTTCCTAGACTCCGGCTCGTATGTTCCGGCTAGGTAAGCGAATATCTGCGACCTCCAGTCATCACTGACGATAGCATGTACCGAACTTGGGTAATCTTCCTCTTATTTCACTACTTTGGCCGAAAGGACTTGATAGAACACATCTGGTGGTAATGGCAGATTTTGTGCTGCGGCTTTGGCCAGTTCATCTGCCTCTGTGTTTTCGGCTCTTGGAATGTGACGTAAGGTGAAACCATCGAAATACTTCTCCATTCTTCTGATTGCTGCCAGATACTTGGCTAACTCTGGTTCTCTTGCTGTGAAATCCTTTTCGGCGTGACCAACGACGACTTGGGAATCCGACTTGACTATGCATCTTCTTGCTCCGATTGCTCGGATCTTTCGTAATCCCAACAGCACGGCTTCATATTCGGCGGTGTTGTTGGTCGTGAGGAATTGCAACCTTACGGCGAATCTGACCTTCGGTCCTCTTGGCGGGGTTAGGATTGCCGAGATTCCGGCTCCAGCCATTCCCCAAGCGCCGTCACAATTTACAGTCCATACGGGCTCCTCAAACTCGAGAGTTGTGTCGAAAGCCGCGGGAGTCCAGTCTGCTATGAAATCTGCCAACGCCTGCGACTTGATTGCGGATCGGTGTTGGAAGTCGATCACGTATTCGTTTAGCTCTGCCGCCCACTTGCCAATTCGGCCGATAGCTTCGTTGTTGCGAAACAGGGCTTCCAATGGCTGAGCCGATAGGACTATGATGTGGTGAGACTGGAAGTAGTGCTTTAGTTTTCTGGAAGCCATTACCACTGTGTATGCTATCTTCTCTAGCTCTGAATAATTCAGTTTTGCTCCCGACAAGGCCTCAGAGACGAAGTAGATCGGGAACTGCATCATCTTGTTTTCGTGTTCCCTCTCTTCCACCAACACTGCGCTTACGGTGGTGTGAGATGCTGCGAGATACAACAAAAGTGTCGCTTCCGGCGATGGTTTAGATAACGTGGTTAGCTTTGTTAGGTACTCCTTAAGCTGCTGGAAAGCCTGCCGCTGCTCTTCTCCCCAATCGAAAGGATCGGAGCTGCGCAAAGTTCTGAAGAATGGTAGCCCTTTTTCGGCGGACCTTGCGATAAATCTATTCAAAGATGCCAACCTTCCTGTTAACTTTTGCACTTGCTTTCGGCTTGAGGGCGGTTGCATGTTGACGATTGCCGCTATCTTGTCGGGATTGGCTTCAATTTCTCGTGTCGATACCAGGCAACCGAGGAGCTTGCCTTTCTTGATGCCGAAAATGCACTTGTCAGGGTTGAGCTTCAAACCGCTTTTTCGGAGATTGCCGAAAGTCTCGAGTAAGTCTGCTTGATGATCTTCCTGTTTGTCGCTCTTGACCACTATATCGTCAACGTAAGCCAACAAGTTCTTCTTTTGCTTCTGGCTTTCGAACACCTTGTCAGTCATCCGCGAGAATGTAGGGCCTGCATTCCGCAGCCCTTCCGGCATCCGCCGATAGCAATATGTGCCTGTTGGGGTGATGAAACTGGTTTTCTCCTCATCATCAGGATGAAGCCATATCTGGTGATAACCAGGAAAACAATCCAGCAAACTCATTATTTCACAACCGGCTGCAATGTCGACAAGCTTGTCGATACGAGGCAAAGGATACGGATCCTTCGGGCAGCATTTGTTGATGTCGGTGAAATCGACACACATTCGCCATTTTCCATTTTTCTTCCTCACCAAGACAACGTTCGCCAGCCATTCGGGGTACTGGACTGGTCGGATTACTCCCGCATCAAGTAATCTTTGTACTTCGGCTTTTGCCGTGTCTGCCCTTTCGTTTGACATCTTTCTCAGTTTTTGCTTTCTGGGCTTAGCGCCGCTTGCGACGTTCAAACTGTGCTGGGCGAGATCTCTGCTAACGCCTTGCAAGTCGTTTGCTGACCAAGCGAAAATGCCATCGTTGTTCGCGAGGAAAGATGCCAGAGCGTTTCTTCCTTCTTCCGGCATGCTTGACCCGATGTGCACTATTCTTTCGGGCCTGGAGGCCGCGAGCGAAATCCTTACCGTTTCTTCGGCTGCCCCAACCTTGCATTCCGACAAGATGACGATAGCGTGCTCTTCAGTGGTTGTTTGCATTTCGTCTTTATTCGCCACCTCATTGATGAGGCTGTAGCCTGGGGTTGGTTTCCCTCAATTCTTCTAGAGGCTTGCTGATCTCCAAGTACAGTGATAATACCGAAAGGGGATGACATTTTCATGCACATGTAGCTTTGCTTGATGACCACGTTAAACTTGTTGGTGAAACCTCTGCCGAAAATGGCGGTATAGGGATAATCCATATTTACTATGTCGAATGTCAGCGTTTCGGTGCGGACTCTTTCCCCTTCGGCGAAAGATACAGGTATTTGCTTTTTGCCGATAGCATCAATCTTTCTTCCTCCGAACCCGTATAGTGAATTACCGGCGGGGTCCAAACTGCGCCTGTCGAATCCCATTGCCTCGAAAGCTTTGACGAATAATATGTCTGCTAAGCTTCCGGTGTCAATCAGAATGTTATGCAGGGTGAAACCGGCCACATTGGCCGTAGCGACGAAAGCGTCACAATGCGGGTAATCGCGGACTTTGAAATCTGACTCGTCGAAGCATATTGGCGCTAGCGACCAAGCTGGCCTGTTCAGTGGAAGCCTTGGTGTTACTGTCTGGACCCTTCGGTGATAATCCTTTCTCGCCCTTTTGCTTTCGTGCTCCAAGTTGGATCCGCCCGTGATGGCGAAAATGTGACCTCTTGACGGGAGGATGTTGTTGATTGCGCTGGTCTCGTTTTCCATTTCCTGCCCCTGCTGGTAACCGGGCTGTGCTTGCTGCCCTTGGGTTTGGGTTTGAGCCGGAAGCGCAGGTGACGGTGTTGGCTGACGCTGATATTGCATGGGTGATGAAACTGCCGCCGACTGTGGCGCGAAGACCGAAAGCTGGTAACCCTGATATGCCGAATTGTACCAATGCAAATTTCGGGGAGGCATGTACTGCGGGGGATGCATAGGCATGCTTGCGTAGTTGCTGCATGCTACTGCTCCTGCTGCCAGGTCTTGCGAATTATGGAAAACGTGCTTGGAGCTTTCGCCGGAAGCTGAGGCTTGGTCCTTGTCTTTTAGCTCTTTCGCCATCTTGCTATATTTGCAATCCCGGATGGTGTGGCCGAAATTGCCGTCGCAAATGACGCAATACGGGGGTCTGGCTCCTCTTCCGCGGCCTCTACCGTCTCGGCCGCCTCGTCCTGTCCTTCCACCGCGCCCTCCGCGGAATGGTTGATCGAAGCCCCTTTGGGGCTAAAAGTTGGCCATGTCCGGCCTCTCCATGCTCGCCGCTGACTGCGCTGGTTCTTCCTGCAAAGTATTGATTGTCCGGAAAGGTCTAACCATCCTTTGATTCGGTACTTGCGACGGTCGACTTGCTTTCGTCGCTTGTCTCTGCACTAAGCGGGCGGCTTTGCGCCGCCGAAAGTCGTCATCCGACCTTGCGTATGCGTTCATCACATCGAACAATTCCTTGACAGTTTTCGGCGGTTCTCTGGACAGGTGAGCGGCACACTGTCCGGTTCCCAAGCCTTCGGTGGCTGCTGCAATCACCGCGGCTTCCGGCACATTTGGAGCTTGAGCTTTCAGCTGGATGAAACGTTTGAGGTACTCTGACAAGGGTTCGTCGTCTTGCTGGGTGCAATTCATGAGGTCTCGCGTGGTCTTGACATCCGGCCGGAATCCTTGGAATGTAGCAAGCAATTCGGCCTTCAACTGAGCCCACGAATAGATGGATAACGGCCTGAGCGTGGTGTACCAATCGTGCGCTACGTCTTCGACTGCCAGAATGAGAGATTTCGCCAGGGCCTGATTGTCCCCGCCTGCCGAAAACACGGCTGTCTCGTAACTCGCCAAGAATTTGCGCGGATTCGCCTTGCCGTCGAAAGTCGGAATGCGTGGCTTGTAGTTGAGTGGCCACGGATGGGCTTGCAATTCTCTCGAGAGCGGCGAGGTTTCGTCGATTGCGTTGTCGAAAACTGGTGGCTGCTCTCGCCTTGGCTCGAACACATTTTCTTGAATTATTGGGATCGGGCCTCCTCCAGCCTTTCGCAGTTCCTGAATCTCCTTTTCCAGTTGCCTCCTCTGCGCCTCCGCCTGACGAAATGCATTGCGAGTTTCATCCTCCCTTGCTTTTGTCGTGAGCTGCCGTTGCAACTGATCTCTTTGCTGAATCAACCTTTCGATTTCTTCTTGCTGCTCTGCCAGCATTCTGATTGCTTGAGCATGCCTGGTAACTTCGGCATCGTCGTCTTCTTCGTCGTCGGGCTCATCTTGGACGTCCCCTTCCGACGTGCCATCTCTGCCGAAAAGCGATGGGTCACGGCTTGAGGTCGCTGTCGGCGGTATCTGGATTTCGGTCGGGAGCGTGCCGCCGAAAGCTTGGGTGTTTTGGGATGCATTCGGTGGTATTTGTGTAGCTAAGACGGATGCCGCGAGTGTGCCTTGGCCATCCTTGTTCGCGGCAACCGTTTCGTGATTGTCGACCGTCTTCGGCGCCTTCCTCGATGGCATGGTAAGCTCGGGCGACAACCACGGTGGGCGCCAATGTTGTTTCGGGTCCGAGGCCCCGAAACAGCGGGTTGTCGCACGAACGAAAGCACAGAGCGAAAGCGGAAAACGAATGGGAAAGTAGAGAAGTAATCGAAGTGAACAGTGTCCTCCCCCCCCCCCTCTCCTGGGAGGCTGGAAGCTTTTTTATATAAATCCCGATCAGTTTGAAAGTACAAGAATGCCCTTCCAACCACTCTGTTACAATCACAATGATGCCCTAGTCAACTACTCCATGGTTGTACGCTGCCTCTCCCGGCACGAGGGGCATCATCGTAACTTCGCCCTCTGGCGGGCCCACCATCCCCCGGCTCCTTTTCCAGGCCGGTGGGCCCGCTCTCTCTGACCCAGGCTTCCGGCGTCCTGCGAAAACCTGTGAAAAACCAACGTCATGAATGACGAAAACTCCCGCCGAAAACGCCGTGCTCCTTTCGCGCGAATGCCTCCATTCGCACAAATGCTCCGCCTTCCCTTGGTCCGCGAGCCGAAACGCGTGCTTCCGCGGGAATGCTCCCTTTTGCACGAAAGCTCTGCCTTCCCTTGGTCCGCGAGCCGAAACGCGTGCTTCCGCGCAAATGCTACCTTTCTCACGAAAGCTCCGCCTTCCCTTGGCCCGCGAGCCGAAACACGTGCTTCCGCGCGAATGCTCCCTTTCGCACGAAAGCTCCGCCTTCCCTTGGTCCACGAGCCGAAATGCGTGCTTCGCGCGAATGTTACCTTTCGCACGAAAGCTTCGGCATCCTTCGATATTGCGGGTTGTAGGCGCCTGCGGTCTGGGTACCGTCCCAACAAGGGGTTATAGATTAAATTAGAACTTTGACGTAGAACATATCCAGGCATACTCCACAGTAACACAACAAACTTCAGATCAAAAAAAAAGGGGCCTAACCTACATTCTATACACAGGCCAAAATGTGGCACTATTGCACTATGGTATCAGCTAGCTATTCTGCCCTACAATTTCATTTTCCTTGCCTACACTAGTGCTTTTGTTCAGACACCTTAAATCAAGAAATAAATGATGAATCAAAAGAAGACATGAATCACGGCTTTCGAAGGGCTGATGCTGCCCCCATTATCACAGCCATTACAATTCCCAGGCCGGCACCCAGAGATGCACCTACAGCAGCAGCTGTAACGGAGCCATCTCTTTTCGGGGGCTTCTGCTTCACTTGCAGGGATGCTGCTTTCTCTCTCGCTAGGTCCTGCAACAATCTCTCACGAGCAAGCTCCTGTTCATCATGCAGTGTTCAGGGTTACTGTCAAAGCCTGAAAGTTTCTAAGACACTCGCATTCATCATATGTTAAGTTGATTTTTCCCTGCCCCCCACTAGAAACAAACAAAATAAACAATAGAGAAATGTACCTCAAATGCTAGTTCTTCAAACAAAATAAAGAATAGAGAAATGTACCTCAAATGCTAGTTCTTCATTGTTGAGGACTACTTGATGTACAAGTTGACGAAGGGCACTAACACCCTCCACATGCATAACAATGTCCTTCCTCTGAAATGGTGACAGTGCAAAGTTTACAGGAAGATAAGCAGATCTGTTTGCTGGATCCTTGTTCCCCAAATTCCCAGTAGCTGATTTGATCCGCTCCAAACTGTTTCTAGCACTTGGCATCAGAAATGGGAAAGAGTTAACAACTTTTGTCATCTCAGGAGAAGCTTGATATGCTTCCATAGCTGAGGTGATCAATGAGTTCTGCTCATGTGCACTAACAGAGAATTTGTTGGTTATTGCAAGAATCCAAGGAATGCTTAGTGCCCTGGCTTCATCCAAGAGAAGTGAAAGAGCAGGCTGAGACCGAGAAGTACTGGACTGTTGATAGTGTGGAATTCGGTGTGCTAGGTTATGCACAGCAATAACAAGGTCAGTCTTCCTGCTGATATCATGGAGTCCTAACAACAGTTTTTCTTTGAACCGCCCAACCTCCAAAGGTAGCTCCTGATAGAAGACAAGTCCATAATAACTCTTAGTGGTTAGATATTCAGGGTATATAGACAAAAAAAACTTAAGGAAATCACCGGACAAGAACCGGGAACAAATTATTCTCCATGTATCTGCTCTGCTCTTCTATGAACCATGAAAACCAATAACTATACCGATCAATTGCACATTTCAGAGGTAATAAAAGGTAACTCCAGTAGAATCAGGATCATTCTAGATAAAAAGACTCCGTCAGTGATGCAAGGGAAAGAAAAGTAGGCGTTGAGTGGTAAAAAATGGAGCAAGGCATAGTTTTTCCTAGATGGTTTTCTAATCCACACATCTCTAATTTCATCACACAGCTCTACTATATTTTCCATACTACAACACTCCTGAATGGTGCAGGCAAGCACAATACAGTTGTGTAAAATCTAGAGGATAATACAGTTTCAGTTGTATCAGCACATAACTCCTGTGTGAAACTGGAAAACAAGTTCCACCATTTTAAAATGGTTTATATAGCATCAAAAGTCAATGGTAGATTCTTGAGAGAACATATTATAAGAGAACAAAAAGGTAGCAACAGTACCTGCAAGTTTACAGTTGTCGAATCTATGTAGCACAATCCACTTGATATTCCCTTGCCATGCAAATCGACATGTATGCATTCAAGAACAGCTCTATTTCTTTCTTTAACTTGTCCTAACATTGCTTTAAGCAGAGACGTTTTCCCTGCCCCCTACATCAGACAAATATATCCGATATGAAGCATTTACATGGAACATAGGTAAAGGGACATATTATAACAATACCCAAATACATGGGGATACCTCTAATCCAAGCAATTGCACTCTCCGAGTCCTAACGTAGACTTTTTTACATACGGTTACAAAATCACTTGTCCCGTATATGAGAAATCCACTCAAACCCTTGCAGCAATCTTTATCTTCAAAAAATGACTCGAACCCAAAGTCCGGGGTTGAATCAGCACCTGTCATCACAGGAACCAAGAAAGCCTCACTAGTGTAATTTGGAGGCTGCTTTAGTGGTTGTCCAACAAGAATCCGCATTTTTTGTAATGTAGGATGCAGTTCGCCATTTGGTGAGTATGAAGTGTCTGATGGTAGAGTCTCTATTACCGTGGAATACCTGTATACAAAGACCATTAATTAAAGTATGGAATACTTACAGATATAACACTGGAGTAAATCTTGTACATGGTAACTAATCAATGAAATGCAATAAGTAAACCTTTTTTTAAAAAAAAAACGCAGGAGAGCTGCATTTCATTGCATTAGAGAGAAAAAAGGAGGATCCCCATACAACTCCCTCTCATACGGGGACCAGATATGAGAGTCAGGGAAACAAAATAAAAAGCTAAGCCTTACAGAAAACAGAAAACCCCAAGACTTGACCACACCTAAGGAATTAGGCTGCCTTTCCAAGGCCCAGACCTTGCAGCTTCGTAGCACCTGCTAAGCACCAGAGACTGTGTTCGTCCTTAAGCAAACTCAAGATTGAGTTAGCTGAAGGAGAGACACCCTCAAAGACACAAGCATTCCTATGTTTCCAGATCGTCCAAGCCCCCAAAATGATAAGGGAGTTAACACCCTTTCTGTCCTCTTTCTTCACTCTTTTAATAGTCCTGCCCCACCATTCAGCAATGCTAGATTCATTCTGACACGGAACCGACCCAGAAAGGTTCAATGGATCAAACAAACTGAACCAAACTTGTCTTGCACAACACATGAAGTTAGAAGGTGTTGTATCGTCTCCTCTTCTTATCGCATAAGGGGCACTTATCTGGATGGGGGCAGACCCTTTTTAGCCAATCTATCTGCTGCCTAACACCTATTATGGATTGCCAACCACAGAAAAAATTTGCACTTATTCGGGGCCCAAGATTTTTTATCAAATACACAGGAGGACTGCGTATCATTGTATTAATAGAAGGAAAAAGGAGTCGTACATAGACTCAAACACACACAACACAACAACTCACACACAAACACACGCAAGGACACTTACTAAACCCCACTTACAGGCTAACACACTGCCATCGCCTGAGACCAGAGAAGGGCTTGACCAGGGAACCCTAAAAAAAACTCCTTTAACCAACCCCCCGAGCTGGGTTCAGGGACAGCCCCTTAGCCCCAGACAAAGACCAAAGCAGAGCTTCTTCTCGAGCAAGAGTTAGAGCTGTGGACAGATTTGGGGTGACTCCATTAAAGACGCAGTCATTTCGATGCTTCCATATGGTCCAGGCGCCTAGGATGATGAGAGAATTTAACCCTTTTCGCACTTCTCCAATTAATGCCGCTTCTTTATGTGGCTGGCTGCTCACAATCGTTGCTGGACAGCGGATAGATTGGCTCGGCGTGGTCTCCCCCATCCCGATCAATGTCCGCTTTGTGATCAGGAGGACGAGAGCATCCAGCATCTTCTTATTGGATGTGCTTGCAAGACAGTTTTGGTTTGTTATCAGGCCCAAGATTTTCAAAAACGTTTCCAAGGTTCAAAAGTTACATAACCGAAAAAAATAAGCTCTGTAGGCTGTTTTGGAGGAATAACTGCCACTTGCATCTAGCTTTTATGTATGAAGATCCTCTTGGTCATTCAAATCAAACTCCCTGATACAATCCCAGAGTCGATGAAATTCACAAATTCCTAGCCCAGAGAGCCCCGCTGAATATCCGAAACCCACCTATTATCTTCAAGAGCTTCAGCCACTGTTCTTTTTTTTACGAATTCGGGTGTATTTTACAGTAATATTACTGCTAGCCCCACTCTGACACAAGCCTTAATTATGAACTAACCAATTAGATGATTCGATTATATGCTCAATATAGATTATTTCAAATTCTACGCATGTAGTTCACTGATGGTTTCAAACTTACCACTAACATACGCAGAATCCTTTTTGAATTACAGTTTTAAAAAAGATAGATCTTGAGCATCATGACCTCAATGTTCAAGACAATCTAAAGACTAGAGTATCACATGAGTAGAAAGCACCAATTTTTCTTTAAAATATTACCAAAAGCTTATAGTGAATACCCATTTACATTGTTAATTAAAAAATAGACTTTGTTGAGATTTTTTCCCCAAAACTTGTAAATTATTTCGCAAACTAAATTCATACCAGTTTCCATTTATCTGTGCCTGGAAAAGAGTACACATTTGCAGGTCATGCCCAATTATATCAACTTTCAGGGGCTCAGCATTTTTACCGCCAGGAAGTCCATTCCATCCAAGAGGAAGAATAGAAGTAGCAGTTCGGATAACATGAGGGTCCACGATATCACCAAGTTCAACAGAAACAGTAGCTGTTAGACCAATTAATTCTTGTAGATGTGAAAATTGTGGCAATTGCTCAATGCCAGTAAAAATGGGAGCATTTGTACACATGCATGAATCATATATTCTGCATAACGAAAGAAACAACATTAGTGTGACTGCCTGAATGATAACACAATTAAAGAAATGCGCTGCGGCCCTTAAACTTGTTTGCACTCACTCTTTTAAACAGGAAAACGGTGAGCGAGTTGCAGCTGTTTCCCAAAAATTATGAGTTAAAGTAGGCTATCTTGCAATTAATATAAGCAATCAAGTATTGAGTCACGCACTATAACACAAGACTAATCACATTTTCCCCACGTTGAGTACAGCATTTAGGATACCTTATCTAACCTTTATAGCAAATAAATGTTTACAGAGAAGAGTTAGTATTACAAAGAATACAAATTTCCTTTATTTTCTATCATGATGTAGCTGTTTATGAATAACCCATGCAAAGTTTAAGATTGAAGAACACAATAACTTCAGGGTCAAGTCTGGTATGAAGACGAAAGTTTCAGAATAACAAGACCCAGTGAGATGGAAGATGAAAGTTTTGACTAAGAGCTAATGTAGTTGAAGATAACATGATGATGGGTCTTACTTTTGAAATCTAGCCCTGTAGGACTTCATCGAGTGTGACTGCAAACGCTCTCTTAACTCCGATATAACAGACTGCACCTGCACATGCCTTTGCCAAAATATAGCAAGAAAATGAGTGGACCCAATATGGTGATAAACTCAACCAAAAACCAAAGAAAAATAAAGCATGCTTCCTATGTTTTAGCTTTTTACAATAAAGGGAATGAGCACCAAAATAAGAAGCTCATACCGACGTCATCTTGGAGTATTCTGAATCTGAAAGTGTATTGACTGATGAATCTCCCAATAGGTAAAGCTGAAAACAATAATAATATTTCCATGACAGAAGTTAAAGCTCAAATACATTTCACGATATGGATGTATGTACCATGAGAAATTAGTATGGCCCTTACAAGAGTGTATGGATAGCACATAACAAAACTAATCTTTTGCTGCATGATTTTTTCAATGTATGATAATTTCTAGAGTTTGTCAATAAGCAAACATATAAAATCAGAGCATTAATAGGCATGGCACAGTAAGATTATTTTTATTTTTAATAAATGACATATTTGTGTCAATCATTCATCACCTAATCTTAGGAACGAGCAAGATTCAGACTTATCACATTTTCCAAGTTCAAACAAGTCTATTATAATGTATATATAGATATAGATATAGATATATATATATAGATAGATAGAGAGATAGATAGAGAGATAGAGAGAGAGAGAGAGGCAAAATTTCTCCCCATTCTTTTTGGTATGGCCCTCTATAACTAAGTCGGTAAATGTGGAAGCTGTCTCTATCCAACTATCTACCACTCATTATTTATAGGGATAACATACGTAAGGTTGTTTTAGGTAACTTAGATGCCTGAGAATCCTAATAATAGATTCTTTCAATTTTGAATAACTTTAACAGGAGTTCTAATCCAAATATTTTTTTTATTTTTTCTCCTCTTTTATAAAACAACGTGTTTTATTTGGTCATAGAGTCAAAATTTCTACCGCACTAATTTTATTTTGCCTACCCTATCCAGCTCGGTCCGTTTCCGCGTCATTATCTGATTGGGTCTTCTCTGTTGCGGACCGTTCACAAGTCCTGGTTTTTTTCTACGTTGCAAAATTATTTTTTCCCAAGCCTACCCTTCGGGCATGGTTTTTTCTCGATCACCATTTCCTTCCAAGCCCAAGCCGACTCTTCTGATTTTTTAACGGGTTTTCAAGCTAACTTGGTCTCGGCTGTTCTTTTTTTCCCTCCAGCCCACAATTCCCCATACATTATTTTCATTGTTGTTTTCATGAGCCGGCTCTTTTGCTTTATTTGTTGTTTTTAAAAAGGTGTGTCAAAAAAATAAGATTATGAGTTTTGAACCATTGGTCCTTTTAAAAAACAAAGATTCCTACCACCAAATTTCTGATTTGATTACGAACTGAACTTCTTATATTATTATATCTTGGTTTAACCGATGGTTCAATTAATAAAACAGTGACCTAAAATCTTGATTTGTTTGTTCACTATGTATGACGAGAACCACCATCTGGAAAATTGAGACAACTTCCCTGTTACTATGATCATATAAAGACCAATCGTTAACACATCGATAAATAACTTATTGTGTTAAATTGATGAGAGATTAGAATTACAAATTTTTATGGGTTTTCAAAAGGAATTCATAAAACTAGATTTATTAAGAAAAAAGGTTCAGTATATTCATGTTCTAAATCTCGTTATCTTTCTTTCTCATTAACTTTTTTTTCTTCCATTGCAACGCACGAAAAAAGGTTCAATAGATTCATATTCTAAATCTCCTTATCTTTCTTTTTCATTAACTTTTTTTCTGTTGCAACGCAAGGGCATGTTTCCTAGTAAATAACAAATATCTTGAGACAGAGAGCATTGTGACATAATGCAGAGTCAAATTAGAGAAAATGTATAAATGCTACACTTAATTTATAATAAAATTCTAGCTCTTTAGTGCTAAGCCATGGATGATCTTCAATCATGTATTCATGTGACTGGAATTTTCTGTTCTAACAGGGCTTGTTTACATGTAAAACTGTGCTTCATAGTTAAGGTGTGTGCAAATATGTAAATCTCCTTTACTGAATCGAGAATTCCAATCTGAAACAAAGGGACACTGGGTATCATGTTAAATAGGAGTTAAAAACTGTCTTTGAAAAACAGTTTTGGTTTAGTTTGCAGCGTTTGGCCTCCAAGGTTTGCCTTCTTCAATTGGAGATTTGTGCTTTGACGACTGGTGTTGCAGAGCTAGTGAGAGAACAAATGGCCTGCTGCAACAAGGCCTTAACTCTATTACCATTCTTGGGGCTTGGACAGCGGGACACTTTGGAAGCCTCGATAAGGGCTCTCGATTAGTTTTGTTCGATTAGAAACCTTATCGTCCGATAAGTTGCGACTAATCACGATTAGTCGTCCGATAAGCTTAGCCAGATGACAAGTTGGGCCAGTACAAGAATATGTAATCATGTCTGTAATGAATCATTATCATGGTGAGTGCATCAGCAAGCAGCAGTTACAGGTAAGTGGTCAAATCACCATGATAATGATTCATTACAGACATGATTACATGTCAAACTGTGCTTGGTTACATATATTTACATCAAATATACAGTATATACATGGTCGATAAGGTCATCTAGGCACAAGGACAACTAAATGTACAATTAGCCGATTAGACTGATAAGGACCGATTAATCTTCCCTGATCGACGACTAATCGCGATTAGTCGTCTTATCGGTGGTTATACGACTAGCCTCGATAATCTAGCCTCGATAATACGATGTGAAAACATTGGCTGTGACTTTAATGGCACTGCCCCAAATATGGTGTGTCTTGCTGCTGGCTGAAGAGACACAGCTCTGGGGTATGGCTGGGACTCGAGGGCTCTCCCTCTTGTCTTCGTGTTATGTGGCTGCTAGATTGAGAGGGAGAGACAGCGTTGAGGGAGCGACAGCGGCTGCATGCTACAGTACCCGCGAGCTGCTACAGTACCTCGGGTACTGTTGACAACAGTAGTTGATGGTGCGGTGGCTGCTAGGGAGAGAGAAGGCCGGCCGGGCAAGAGGGAAGGGTTTTTTTTTTTTTTGATTCTTGCTTGATTACATTGATACATCTCCTCTCCTTATATAGAGAGGTTTACTTGACTTACAAGCAAGGCTTACTTAACCCCTAAGCAAGCGACCTTTATCTCTAATTAACCATAATGGGCTATACCGTCAGCCCAAGCCCAATAGGCCCATGGCATAAACACTTCCCCTAGCATTTAGTGATTAAGTCTTGTTGTGGTCGGTTTATTTTCATCACGGGCGCACATGTACACGAATTAAGGGTGTGGGTGTGTACAGACTACTCAGGATTTCTACCCTTTCCTCTTCTTTACACAGTTCTCTAATGTGTTCGAGAGGAAAAAGGGCTAAACACCCCCCCCCCCCCACACACACACACACACACAGAAAGGGAAAAAGTTGAAGCTATATGTTACTAACCTCACCAAATGGCACATATGAAGGCAAAGAAGGAACCCTGCTCCAGCGTTTAGTACCCCCTGCTTCAGATGCATTTATTTTCTCAGTCCTATTATTATCTTCAGCGTTCCCTCCATCTTTATCAGATAAAGGGGTAAGAGCAATTCCTTGTGAACTTTCTTGAATCTCAAGAGATTGAGGCGGATCTTCTGATTCATCAACCTTTGATTGCAAATAGCTATCCAACTGCGATGGTGCTTTCCCAAAAACATTTGTTTGTTTTTGAATTACACTTAAGCTCTTCCGCACCCCTTCCAAGGGAACAAGTTTTGAAAGCCTCCAAAGTGACTTTTGCACTGGACCAACGCCTAGAACGAGTTGTTCCCCGTTGTTCCCTTTGGGCCTTTCTGCACTTGCCTCCATAGTTTCTTCAGATTTCACACCAGTTTTATTTATAAAAGATGCTTCAGGTGTTTGGGCATTGTAGTGGTGAAAGTAAGCTGGAGATAGAATGCGTGGTACCAAGTCTTCTGGAATACAGTAGGATTTGAAGTAGTCTTGCCATCCTCTTTTGTGAACATAACTAACAAAAGGAAAACAAGGGGATAAAGGAGCAATTTTTATAGCATCAAACCAATTACACTTACCTCTCTCCAGATAAGCAGTGTTAGCTAATAGTATTTTTAATAATCATATGCTCAATCAAGTGCAACATTCTAGCAATCTAGCTATATCTAAAGAAACTTACTCTGTCAAAGCAGCATTCCCAACAGGTGGCTGAGAGAAGGTGATGCACTTCACATGAAGCCTGTTATTCTCTGTAGATGGAGTGGTAGCAATAACTCTCAAGATTGCAAGTGTGGCCAATGCAGCAACCTGCAGTTGTATTGAAGATGTATGAGCAAATAATGAGAGACTGTATATTATCTACAGGTACCTACCGCCCCACCAAGTGAGTGTCCACAAAGAACAAGTTTCCTATTCTTTTTCTGTGCAAGATTGTATAGGTCCAGTGCTGGAATTCCATTAGCACGAGCCAAGAAACCCTGTATGGTATATTAAGTTAGGTAAATCACCAAATCTTAACCAGAATGATATGGGATAAACAAGATGAACTGATTCAGCATGAAAATGCATACTCGGTGCACAGCAGGTTTTGATTTTCTTAGCTTCTTTGATGTTTCTCGGTAAGATTTCCCATGGTTTTCCTCACCCTTTTGGGTATCATTTTGTTCAGGGTCAACATCAGGAGTCAAATCCTGAGTAGTATCTTCATGAAATAAGGTCCCTTGGAGTATATTCACATCAGCAATAATATCTCTATATGAGGGAAAATGAACAGTTGATGTAATTGTATTACTGCAAACATAATGGACATTTGAGAGTCTAAAGTTCCATCAAACTCTTACTTGTACTGCTTTGTGCCAATAAATGTAGCAAATAGGGTGTCACCAGCCTCTGCTAACAGATACCTGCATAATTTCACCACTAATTAGATTTATATTATATATAAAAAAGGACAGCAGAACCATGTCCAGATTGTCATTATTTGGACTACTTAAAATAAGGAACATATAATCAGAACAAATATATAGATATTGTGTAAAGATCCAACGCCTACAGGATTGTCCAAGAGTGGAAGTAATTTTTTAGATTGCCTATTTGCTTTCCAGCAAAGATCACACATTTAGGACATCCCATAGCATAATTTGCCCTGTCCTCACAGTAGTTACAGAAACGACTATTTATTTGTGTGTCTTTATCTAAGGGAGCTCAGATAAAGCAAGGACTGTATACGGTTATTTGATCTACTTGAGATTAGTTTTGCACAAAATAGCTCAATTGTATTTGATTGTAGTCCTTGATTACAAATTTTTGCAGAGAACGAATCACAACAAATCTTGAACCTCTAAATGGGCTTTAGCTTTTGGCTTACCGATGTGGTACATGGTCCAAGGATGGTTGAACACGCTCTAGGGACACAATGTTTCCACCAAAATCAGATTTAAACTTGTTGATATATCTCATCATCTCAGAAACAGGTCTCTGCAAAAGCATACAACTATCAACAAAAACAAAGCCTTTTACTTCAGTTGGGATAGGCTTAAATTGTTACTATACTAGCAATTTCTTCTCCTTCTTCAGATTGACAACGGATGCCACTTTGTAACCATACAGTGGAAAGAAATGTGTAGCAAATCATATATGTCAGAAC
Source organism: Coix lacryma-jobi var. lacryma-jobi (assembly GCA_009763385.1). NCBI lineage: Eukaryota > Viridiplantae > Streptophyta > Magnoliopsida > Poales > Poaceae > Coix > Coix lacryma-jobi. Next base: position 88,918,727 of record CM019822.1, on the reverse strand, counting down.
TTGGAACATTCAGCGAATTGCATCACGCAAGAGAGATGATGATCGGACATATTGTAAATGAAGATGAATGAATGAAATAATGTCATGTGTCAGTACAATGGGAAGCTAGGACCAGTATAAGTATTCGGGCCTTTCATGCAATCCATTTGCAAGAAAATATCTTTTTAAAAAAGTGCAAGGCTAGTTGAGCAGCACAGTGGGTCCTAGCATATTGATCAGGTAGGCTACTCGATAGTTAGACACTATGAATTAATGGAAAGGGATGAAGACTTGAAATGTAAATATAAAAACAATAAATCTGGAAAACTTATATGGTCTGTGAGTTGTGACTGCTATATTAAGCTGAGCACAAGTAATCCAAGACCAACTAAATCAAGCAAGCACATCAAAAGATAGGGTGCTGTTCCTTCATGCAATCATGGTGAAAGCACAAAATGCCACATACCACATTAATAGCATCAGGCACATCAAAAGATAGGGTGCTGTTCCTTCATGCAATCATGGTGAAAGCACAAAATGCCACATACCACATTAATAGCATCAGGGAAGCAACTAACTATCTCAAGATGGTTTTGCTCAGGAAAAAGCGTCCCAAGATGGTGTGCCTACATTTGGTGGAGTGGATGGAACGCTACATGATCATTACAATACAGAAATGTGCAGATTTCATTATCCTTCCCCCACCAGATGAGGCAGGCAACTCTATTTCCAGAAACTAATAAACACTCTGGTTTCCAAACTTTCATCCTGCGTAACTATAACAGTCACTGCTTACTTTTACCATCTGCACCAATCTCCATCCGAAAATGGCTGCACAGATCAATCAGTCGATCCGTCCATTGTGATCGGTAAGGTACAGGGCGAGCTGGGCAATAAAATTGAGGGGATGCCAACGCACGGACCTTGTAAACGCACTCGGCGAGGACCATGGCGCAGAGCAACTCCTGGAGCTCGGCGACGGTGTCGACGCGGACAGCGCGGCAGAGCTCGCGGATCTGTCCGCTACGGCGCTCGTACTCCTCCCGGATCATGCGTTCCCGCTGGCGCCTGCGGTCCCCGGGCCACGGCCAGGCGGCCCGCGGCGGGGGCCAGGGCCACCGCGGCGCCTGCGGCAGCGCCGCCGCCCAGGGCTGCAGCCGCGCCGCCTGGTCCCGCACCCACGACTCCACGCGGCTCGCCAGGGCGGCCGCCATTGACGTGGGGTGAGGTCGGGGTTGGCGATCTGTCGCGGCGAAAGGGACGATGGGAGACAGGGAAGAAGAGGGAGCGTGTGGGATATGCCCGCGGTAGATTTTGCGGCCCAAGTAGATCCAGTTCCATTGGAATTGGAGGAGACGTATCGCTTTGGTTTTTCTGACGGCTTGAGTTCTCCTTCTAGCAGCACAGGTACAAAATTGCCATGGAGGTTTCCAGCGAGATAGTCCATGCCATGCCTATCCTCTATCCACTGTTTGGCATTTTGCATGGTTTCAAATAATTTCGACTCTTATTTAAAAAAATAGCATCAGCTCACTTTGCAGCCAGAGCCTGTGAAATAAAAAATATTGGCCTCCAATATGCCGCCTCCATCGGTGGCGCCGGCCACCGCCTAGTAAGGAATGCAATGGTTCGGTTCTGGCCGGATATCCGTGGGTTTCAGGTTTAGCGAGTTCGGTTTGGGTACCATTTCTCGCCTACAGTTTTCGGATTCGGGGCCCCGAAACCAATCGGGTTCGGTTTCGGGTTTGGTTTTTCACCCGTGGATATCCAATGGATATCCGTTTAGAACTAGAACTCATGTTTTATAATATACTAATGATAACTTGTTTACTTAAATTATTAAATGTGTTCTAAGTTGACTCACGAAATTATTTACTATTTATTGTCTCTTGTTTATGCCTGCGAATATGTATATACATCACATATAAATTTATAGAAAATACTTATTTCTCTTATTATGGTGCCATATGAAGCGGGTTTCGGGTATCCGTGGGTTTGGTTTTGGTTATGGATTATCACCTGAATCGGTGTTCGGGGCGGTTTCGGGTTTGGAGTTCGGGTTTCGGGTTTGGGTGCACGAAGACTCCATCCGATCCGAATCCGACCCATTGTCATCCTTACCGCTCAGGCACTGACGCCCACCTCTGCCTCTGCATCTCCCCCTCTTTAGTGCCACCTCTTTCCCTCCTTCTTGGTCATTCGTGAGATCGGTGTTGTCGAAGCACCTTCGGCGCCCCTCGCGCCTCGCCCTAGATCCACCTCCAAGTGCTCATTTTCCCCTTCCCCCGACACGTGCAGGTAGGGAGTCATCGTCGTCATCATCGTTCGCGTGGGCGCCTCCCCCGGCGGCGGCCGCCGCCATCGCCGGCTGCCTCCCCAACACCAGCGGCCCTCTTTCCCCACCTCCTTGCTCCCTCCACGACCAAACTAGGCCTTGCCTCCGCCGCTCCAGATCTGCATCAGATGTGAATGCCGAGGAGCCCTCCTACAGTGTTGACGCGCGATCGCGGTTTACGCCTGTGGGACCCACTCTATCAACGACGCGGATGCACTCAGACAAACAACTGAGGCAGTCGTCCTCCCTCTCCCCCACACGTCGCTCCCTTCCAACTTGCAAGAAACTCAGCGGGGCGTCCTAAGGCCCATCGATGGGCGGATGACGACCCCGACAACTCTGATGTGGAGACGTCACCGACCACCTACCTCGACGTAGTTCTTCGTGAGCCGCAGGCACCAAGGACGTTTGAAGGGTCGAGATGACGGACTAGAGAAGGGTGAATAGTCTTTTCTAAAATTAATCGCACCGGCTAACCGAAATAAATGTGGAACTGAAACTATCGGTCTAGCTAAGACTATACCCCTTTATCTAAGTTTTCTAGCACCTTACAAAGATCCTAATAAATCAACAAAGGTGTCGGGCTAGCTAGAGCTCACCTAAATAATCTAGCTTACAAGGTCACACAAACATATACAACTAGTACTTTAAGCAAATTGAAAGCTCCTTGAAAGCATCTAGGCCCCCTAGTGGGTTTCAATAATTAATGACAACATAAGATTATTGTGACTAACGTGTGTTTTGCAAAAACAATTGAGTTAGGGCGCAATAATGGTGATTGTTTGGGCAATATGGTATTCATGCCTCGTAGCGATGGAAAGCGTTTCGGTTTTCAAAGGATGGACAACAAGGTTGAAGATAGGCTAGTTCTAAGTGTCGATTGGTGTTGGAGAGGCACTTAGAGTAGTTTAGGACTTTTGTTTTTCCTTTGGTCATATTATTAAGGGGAGTATGAATGGGTAGCTCGACCTAGCTGAGACTATTGAGTTAGGTGTGGTGCATATTCATTAACCATAGCCCTAGGTAGCTTAGAAAGTGATCAAAGATCATTTGAAAGAAAGTCCGTTCACCAAGTGTCGCAAATCCAAAGTGAATAGGGCTTCATTTGTGTGACCGAACGCTGAGTGGTACGTGACCGGACGCTCAGTCAGTACAAGTCACATGTAACTAGGGTTTGGTTGCGACCGGATGCTGCTACAGGGTCTGGATCGGACGCGTCTGAGTCACCTGCATATGACCGGACGCACCATCCAGATTGGTCAGACGCGCCTGAGGGTTGCTTCCGGTCATGAACAGAGATGTTCCAGAGGGTTTTATTGATTGGACGCTGTCAGAGTCCAGTCGGTGCAAAGTACTGTTATTAGAAGTGGCATCAGCTAGCCATTAAGCACTGACCGAATGCGTCCGGTAAGCACTTAACAGCTGAGTTGTACCCCTTCAGGCATGGTTTGAGTTGGGGGTATAAATAGGCCTTCATCTCATTCATGTTGTATTTCTTGCTCATTTTCAACAGTAGACATAACTCTTGTGAGTGCAAGAGACCTAGTGAGGTTGAGAGATTTGATAATTGTGTGATCAAACACGTCATTAGTAAAAAGAGAGTAGAAAATGTGCATCCACCCATCTCATTAGCCTTGCGTTGGTCAAGTGAGAGTTCTAGTTTGTTACTCTTGGTGATCGGCATCACCTAGATGGCTTGGTGCTGTTTGGGAGCTTTGTGATCATCCAGAGAGTTTGTGGATGACCCAACTCAAGTTGTGACCGGTTGTGGGCAATTCACCGGGCCGCAGTGTCGACGAAATATGGTCAATAGCCCACCTAAGGGTATGCCCAAGGTGGTAGATTAGAGGGGAAGGTGCGCAAGACGACGACCCAGACGTTGACGCAAGGCAAAACTAGATGAACACAGAGGTTTATCCAGGTTCGGGCCGCTAGGTTAGCGTAATACCCTATGTCCTGCATCGAGTTGTATTGATTGGATCTGGCTTGTGGCTTATGACCTGTGACTTGTCCTCTCCGAGGACCCCTGCCCCTCCTTATATATTCCGAAGGGACAGAGTTACATGATAAGTATCCGAGTTGGTATTGTATCTAGATTACAACTATCGTGCGGTGCATGTCGTGCGCCGCACGCCTTCATCATGCGGGTCGGACGACCCCCAGTGGTGCGGCCCATGTACCATCGTGTGGTACCCTAGGGTCTATATCCCCACAGCTAGTCCCCAAGCCTGACAGCAGGTGACTCAGTCATGTGGTGCCAGGGTCTTGAGAATAATCAGACTTATATACATGCGCGGACGAGCGCCATGTATACACAGTAGTCCCTAAGGCTGCTAGAAGATGAAGAATAAATCTTGTAGCAGGCTTATAAAAAAGAGAAATCTACTATGGTGAAAGCAGTATGTCGTTCAAGCAGGTTGGCGAACGACGAGTCCGAGCACCGAGCCCCAGGTTAGCTGGTGATCCCTCGATGTAGCCGTCGATGAACGTCGAGGAATCTGGCTAGCTAGTCGGCGATGAAGTCCGAGCGCTAGGCGGTGAGCACAGAACGATCCGACCAGCGCTGCTGACGATGTTGGCGTGAAGAACTCATGCACCGAGGAGTCCCCAGGTCAACTGGCGAGCTCTCGGTGTAGCCGTCCATGAGCGTCGAAGAGTACGGTCAGCTGGTCGGCGACGAAGTCCGAGCGCCAGGTGGTGAGCGCACCGAGCAAAGCGACCAGGTGGTCGACGAACCCGAGCACTGTAACACCTCTGGTGTTTAGCATGTAATTAACTTGACATATCATCATTATCATCTTTAAGCATCTTGATCATGATTTCATGTGTATGCATTTTGCTAAGTGTATCATTTTATGTGAAGTACCTCTATTGCAAAAACCCTAATTAGCCCATTTCTCTCTACAAGGGCAAAATGGTAATTTCATCTCTGTGACTAGCTTTGTGTAATTCTTGTTCCTTTGGTGTCTTGAAGTTTTGATGTGTTGACCAAAGTTCAAAAATCAGAAGTCGATTTCAAATTCCTTTGCAAAACCCTGAATTCCAAACCCTGGATTTTACCCCTCTTTTTGTAATTCAAAAATTATTCAAAATTTGAGGTTGGCCCAAAAAGCAAAGTTGTAGATCTGGCCAAGAGAAACAACTTTGGTATTTACAAATTTTCAAGTTTCTGTACAAAGTTTGAAGTAAATCCAAATTCATTCAAACTCCAGTTTTTGTTCCCTTTTTAGTTTTCAAAATTAGTTCAAAAACTAATGAGTTTCAGGAAAAGTGTATAATAGCAAAGTTGTAGGTTTTGATAAAAGGAACAACTTTCATATTTGCAGATTTTCAAGTTTCAGTTTAAAATTCAAAGTAATTTTGAATTGATTCAAATCTCAAAAGTGTCCCCTTTTCTGATTTCAAATATAGTTCAAAAACTGTTTGGATTTTGAAAATGTTCTTATTGACAAAGTTGTAGATCTCTTTTTTCTGAACAACTTTGGTATTTTGAGTTTTTGCAGCACAGTTCAAGTTTTGAATGTAATTTGAAAAATACAAAAATCGGTTTGAAGGCCAGTAGCCTGTTCATCTTCCCCGGCGAGCTAGGGGGGGGGCCGGCCATCTCCCTCGCCGGATTCGCATGCCGCCGCGTGTCCGAAGCTTCTTCGCCCAAACCAACCCCACGCCGATGCTCAGTTCATCATTCCGCACGCGTCTGTGCACAAGTTGACCCCGCGCACCCGTCCCCCCACCCCGCAGCACCTCGCCGCCGCGTGTTCGCCGCCGGCGAACACAACGCCCGGGCCCTGCGTGCCAAACCGCTGACCCTCGGCCTCGCAATCGAGTGCGCACGTCTCTGCGAAGCTTATCCACCCCCGCGCAGCATCTATCCGCTCCCGAGCGCCGCTATAAAAGGCCGCCGGCCAGCCGGAGAACCACATCCACCTCCGCCACCGTGGCCAGCCCACTCCAGACCTTCCGCCGCTCAACCAACGAGCCCAGAAGCTCCGCCTTGAGCTCGTGAAGCTTCCCCACTCCTCAATTTGGTCACTACCGCCTCCATTCGCCCGGCGTATCTCGCCGTTGTCATCTCCGGCGAGAATCCCGTCGAGGTCGGGATCGTGAAATACTCCCTCTCCGGCCTTGATCATCCTCCACTGACCCCCGCATCACTTTCCTTACTCCTTTGCGCCTCTAACTGACCCCTTGCGGTCGCTTGTGTCGCGCAGGATCGCCGAGTCGACGATCGCCGCCGTGAGCTTTCCGCCGGTCACCGTCGACCACCTCCCTCCGTTCATCCCCTCACCGCGCTGAGTCCTCTAATCGACCGCCGGTGAGCTCCTGAACCTCTCCATGCCCTCGTTTTCGCCGCGGAGTGCCCGCAGAGGCCGGCGCAGCAGCGCCGCCGCCGTCGGCCGGCCGCCGGTGAGCGAGGGAGAAGAATAGTGCCGTTTTTCTATTTCTTCATACTTGTGAATAGTGCTCTGATTTCTCTTTTTTGTGGTATTTTCTGTGTTGATCCAAAAATTCTGAAATTTTGATGGTAGACTCTTTACACCTTGAAGTATTTTATAAAAATATAAAACTTGACTTTTCTGTAAAAATTTGAAAATGAAAAATCTCCCTTTTAATTAATAAATGATGGTTTTGGATTTTTTAGAAAAAGATTTATAACTCCAAAAATTATGAGATCACTTTTTGTGAGCTAGTTATGTCATGACAAGTCTCTGGTGAAATTTTGAAGTCTTTTGAAACAAGTTGATTTTTGGGCATTTATTTTAATTCCTAAATAGTGCCTTTTGTTAATTAATGCCTAGATTTAATTGAGCACCTTAATGACCTCCAAAAATTATGAAATTTGTTTTACCATATACTTGTACCCTAATGAACTTGTGTGATTAATTTGGTAATTTTTGGAGCATCTTCATAAAATGACCTTTTTAAATAATTAAGAAAAATAGGAAAAGTTGATTAGGGTTAGCGTTGAATGCCCTGTGATGTGACTTTTGGATTGCTTGATGTTCATAGACCCATACCCCTCTGGTCTATGATGTTTGTGATGCTTTGCTATGTCCATACTTAGGCTTAATAAAAGTTGCTTAATAAAGTTGGCTAATATTGCTAAAAGGGATAAGTAATTTTATGTCCACTTTAACAACCACTTATCCTTTGCTAGGCTATGCTCTAGTTTCATCCCATGCACTTTGTTCTTACTAGCATACTCATGTGCATGCATCATTGCATACGTATAGTGACCGAGGAAGAAGGCCCTGAAGTCGAGGTAGCCACCGAAGGATCTGTCCCCGAGGCAACCCCGAGCCCCGTCAACTGCACTGCTGACCCCGAGCCTGTCCTTTTTGCCATTCAAGGCAAGCCCCGGTGCATTTAAACCCTTCCTTGCTTTTATAAAGTTTTTCTTAAATGTTTTAAGTTAAACTACTGCATTAAGTTTTAGGAGTTGTGTGATGACCTAACTCTTGCATTACTTACCTCCACCGTCAAACCCTAACCCTGTTTTAAAACTATTTGAAAAATGCTTAGCAATGCTATATGATAGATTTGCAATAAAAATGCCAATTTCAAAAGTGTGATCACTTTAAGAATATTTATGGGAATCTCTGGTTTACTCCCACTATTGGCTAAGTATCTGATCCGTACTTAGTCAATGGGAAGGAGAGGTTGTCCTTGCGTACGGTGCCGTCATGTTGTAGTCCGGGACTCAACAGTTGACATCGACCGGGACAGGGTTGAAAAACTGACAGGACCTGTACTCTTGGGTTAGAGTCCCGAGGTGCTTGTCGCTGGCTGGAAAAAAAAAAATAGGGACCACCTGTATGGGGGCCTGCTGACTAAGACTTGCAACTATTCACATACTACGGAAAGCTTCGGCTCCGAGGAATCCTTTATTGGACCGACAACCGCGCACTGGGAGTGGAGAGATGGCGGAAGTAGCATGTACCCACGTGGGTTAAAGTCCCGGATTGGAGTGGTGTACTGTGCTTCCGGGTGGCGTAGGACCGGGCCCAATCTTGGAGGAATCGTGGGAGACGAGTTGGCATATGCAAGCTTTGGTGCTACATATGCAGTGTGGATAGGGACCCTCAGCTGAGTATTATTTATCCGGATTAACGCTGCTCCTCGGTTATGGAGACTTAGTCACTGACTGTCAACAGGGAGTGGTTCTCAACTAGGTCTGTTTTGGAAAGTAAAATGAATCAAGGATTATGATGAAACAAGGAATATTTGAGTCTTTTCAAAATAAGGAACAAGGATAGAAAAATGCTTTTCTGCAAAATACTTGAACTTGCTTAAAGCCTTACCTTGACTACCCTAAGCCTCTCATACCTGAGTCTTCTCCCTTTTTCTTTAGTCGGGTAAGTCTTGTTGAGTACCTTTGTACTCAGGGTTCTATTACCCATGTTGCAGGTATGGCAGATTCCTCAGTATGCCTTGGACCCTGCTGTGTGACTGTTGTTCAGGAAGAGGCCGATGAGGCCGATGAGTGATTATTCACCCTCGGGCTGGGTGAAGTATCTTTATCCTTTAGTTGTTGCCATATGCTACTCTGCCAACTCTATCTATTTGAACTATGGTCTGTAATAACTTCACTATTTATGTTGAACCCTGGTTTGTAAAACTATTGTTATCTAAGTCTTCCGCTATTTACTCCGATGATATTTGTCAAATATGTTCGAGAGATTGTAACTGAATTGTGAGATGATCCTGCGGACATCGGGCACTGATGTAGCCCAGTGGCGGAACCGGTCTTAATCTCTTGGCTGTACGGATCAACTGTCAGTGATTGACAATGATCAGTGGGCCATGGGATTAGGGCCGTTACGTCACAGAGTGGTATCGGAGCATCTCACTATGACGTTGCAATCTTTTTGCGAAAACTTCAAAAGGTTTTTAAGTCCAAAACTAAACTTGACTATTTTGAGTCCAAATTGCTTCTCTCATCTCATCTTGTCTTTGGCAACTAGTAGCAAGACAACTTGTATAAGCCCTATGTACCTTACCTTAGTAGTTGCATTGCCTTGTTCCGTAGGAACGAATCATGCATCATGCCATAATCACTTGAGATAATAACTTCCTCTCTAAGTCTGTTGGGTTAGTATGCCTTTACCTTTTCTTGCTAGCCTTATGCTTCTCTTCTATCTATCTGATCCAGACATGGCCCGTATCAAGTTCACCGCTCGCAAGTCGACTGGACCCAATGGAGTGCCACGTCACCAGCTGGCACCAAGAGCAGGGGAAGAGGCAGGAGAATCCTCCAACGGACGTCGCTTTCCCCGCCGCACCCGCAAGCAGCTGAAGGAGGAGATCAAGAATCTGAAGGCTGAGATGGAGAACATGGAGCACGACTTCTACATTTCCCGCCTGGAGTTCTATGAGACACGAGCCGCTCTGGAGGAAGCCAACAAGAATGTGGTCCGTGCCATCCAGCAACGTGACGCAACCTGGATCCGCGAGGACGTCACCAGAGCCCAGCTCCATGGACTGCAGCAGTACACTGCCCAGATTGAGCAGTACAATGATATGCTTCATGAGGAGGTACATCAGCTACACAACCAACTTCACCCCGTGGCTCCACCTGTTGCTGAGGATCCAGAAGATGGAGTCGTGGAGGAACCTGAAGTAGAACATGAGCCAGACCAGAATGAAGAAGTGGAACCTGCTGAAGATGTCCACGTTGAAGATGAAGATGAGGAGGAAGAGCCCGAACTCATCATCGAAGATGAAGACGACGATGAAGACATGATCATCATCGATGACGACTAGACTCCTTGTGTCTGTGCCATCTGCTCACCTAAAGCCTTAAGTCTAGGTTTGGGGCGTTAGTTGGTCTTCTGTCTAGTCGAGTCTGTATCTTGTCTTGTACCTTTCCTTTGTCAGTCAGTGGTTATCTATCGAACCTCTGTATCAGTTACCTACCCTTGCATCAATGAATCTTATCAGTCAGTTTCGTTCAAAATCAATCTTTGGATGCTAAGTTCCCAAGTTCTTAACAGATGCCTGTGAACACCCGCACTGGAGCCGGAAGTTCCAGAGATGCCAACCTTCCAAACCCTCCACCAGTTCCTGCTACCCTGGCCGATGCCATTGCAGCCTTGGCCGCCGCTGCCAACCTGATGGCTCAGAACCAAGGGCAGCAGAACAACGTCAACCGTGGTCGTCGCAACAACCAAGAGACAACCTACGTGGACTTCACTGAAACCCGACCACCGGTCTTCACGAAGGCCGATGAACCTCTCGAGGCTGACGACTGGTTACGCACCATGGAACAGAAGTTCAGTCTTCTACACTGCACAGAGATCCAGAAGCCTCGGTTTGCTTCTCAGCAGCTCCGTGGTCCCGCAAGTGCCTGGTACGCCAACCTGTTGGCTGCCCAGCCTGAAGGTCACCAGCTGACCTGGGAAGAGTTCCGCACCGCTTTCAGAGCACATCACATCCCTTCGGGATTGATGAAAATGAAGTTGGATCAGTTCCTGGCCCTGCAACAGAAAGATTCCACCGTTATGCAGTACGTGGGACAGTTCAACCACCTGAGCCAGTATGCCTCCGACTATGTCAACACAGAGGAAAAGAAGAGAGATTGTTTTCTCAGGGGTCTGCACCCTAAGATTCGCAGAGGTCTATCCAACAACCTAAACGGATCCTATCATGATGTCGTTGACCGTGCTGTCGCTTTCGAGGAAAGTAACCGCCAGTATCAGGAGGAGAAGAAGAAGAAGAAGGCTGGGTCTAGCAGCTTCTCCAGCAACCATAAGCGCCCAAGAATCATCTATCACCCCAGCCACCACCAAAACCGTGCCCCATACCCCCATCAGCAAGTGGTCGTTCGTACCGCGGCCACCACCCATAATGCCAACCAGCAAAGTGCCACTCAGCCGAACGCCCCAGGTGTTCGTGTCACCACCCCTCAAACAGCTTACAACCATCCATGCTACAACTGTGGCCAAGTTGGTCACTGGTCTCGCGAGTGCCCAAAACCCAAGAAGAATGCCCAGCATGCACAGAAAGGCCCTGGAGGATCACAGCAGCAGCACCGTGCACTGCAGCAGCACGTCCAGAAGGGCAAGTTTGTCAAGAAGCACGGGCAAGTCTACTTCACCACCGTCAGTAACATCCCAGAAGGAGAGCCCGTCATGCTCGGTAGGTTCCCTGTTGCCAATCATCCTGCAGTCGTCTTGTTCGATTCTGGTGCATCGCATTCCTTCATCAGTCGCACTTTTGTCATCAAGCATGAGTTACCCATGGGGGAGTTAAAAGAAAGTTTCTGCATACTTTCGCCTGGAGGGCGGATAAATACTAAGGAAGTGGTCCGCAGTATACCAGTAATGTTGGGGGAACATGTCTTTCCTACCACCATGATAGTACTGCGCAATCAAGCAATAGATGTCATCTTAGGCATGAATTGGATGTGTCAGTATAAAGCCATGATAGACATCTTGAATAGAGTTGTGAGAGTGGATATTCCTAACAGCACCTCCAAACTCCTTCTCCAACTTCCTATGCCTCAAAAACCAGCAACCACCCGGTTGAATACCGCCTGTGTTCCGGAAGTCAGGGATATTCCCGTGGTCTGTGAGTTCCCTGATGTCTTCCCAGAAGATCTACCTGGTCTGCCTCCCGACCGTGATGTTGAGTTTGCCATAGAGCTAAAGCCCGGGACTGCTCCTATATCCCGTAGAGCTTATCGAATGCCTCCCAGAGAGTTGGCAGAGCTGAAGATCCAATTGCAAGAGCTATTGGATAAGGGTCTCATTCGCCCAAGTTCATCTCCTTGGGGTTGTCCTGCTATCTTTGTGAAGAAGAAGGACAAAAGCCTTCGTCTATGCGTTGACTATCGCCCGCTCAATGAGGTCACCATCAAGAATAAATATCCCTTGCCTCGCATTGACCTTCTTTTTGACCAGTTATCTGGAGCCAAAGTGTTCTCCAAAATTGATCTCAGATCTGGTTATCACCAAATAAAAATCCGTCCAGAAGACATTCCTAAAACAGCTTTCACCACCAGATACGGCCTATATGAGTACTTGGTCATGTCCTTTGGCTTGACCAATGCCCCCGCTCATTTCATGTATCTCATGAACTCTGTGTTCATGCCAGAGCTCGATAAATTTGTAGTCGTGTTCATTGACGACATCCTTGTCTATTCAAGAACTCCTGAAGATCACGCCAAGCATCTTCGAATCGTTCTTTCTCGTCTCAGAGATCACCAGCTGTATGCCAAGTTCAGTAAATGTGAATTCTGGCTAGATCGAATTCAATTCCTTGGTCATGTCCTGTCCGCTGAAGGTGTGTCAGTTGACCCTGGAAAAGTGGCAGATATCTTGGATTGGAAGCCACCTACCACTGTCCGCGAAGTCCGCAGCTTCATGGGAATGGCTGGGTACTATCGTCGTTTCATCCCAGATTTCTCCAGAGTTGCCAAGCCTATCACAGAGTTGTTGAAGAATTCTGTGGATTTCGTTTGGTCACCGGCCTGTGAGCAAGCCTTTCAAGCCCTGAAGAAACTGCTAACTACATCACCAGTCCTAGCTCAACCAGATATCGAGAAACCCTTCGATGTATACTGTGATGCATCTGGTACTGGTTTGGGCTGTGTTTTGATGCAAGAAGGAAGAGTGATCGCTTATGCCTCGCGGCAGCTTAAGCGACATGAGGAAAACTACCCAACCCATGATCTTGAGCTAGCAGCAGTCGTGCATGCCTTGAAGATTTGGCATCACTATCTGTTGGGCAGCACCTGTAATATGTATACGGATCACAAGAGCCTAAAGTATATCTTCACTCAAGAAGAATTGAATATGAGGCAGAGAAGATGGCTTGAGTTGATTAAAGATTATGATCTCGAAGTACATTACCATCCTGGTAAGGCAAATGTAGTTGCCGATGCCCTCAGTCGCAAGTCATACTGCAATTGTCTGACGACGAAGCCCTATGATCTTTCCTTGTGCCATGAACTTGAAAGGATGGGTATCGAAATGATCCCGCAAGGAAGCCTGAACAATGTCAGCATAGAAACATCCATCAAGGATCAAGTCATTGCTGCTCAGAAGGATAACCCTGGAATCAAGCACATCATCGAAAAGGTCCAGACCGGAAAGGCTGATTGTTTCAGGATCGATGATGTAGGAGTTGTTTGGTTCAAGAACCGTCTAGTAGTTCCCAAGGTGCCTGAATTGAGACAGTTAATTCTTGATGAAGCACACTTGACCAGATTCTCTATTCACCCCGGCAGTAACAAGATGTACCAAGACTTAAAGCAGAGATTCTGGTGGACTAAAATGAAGATTGAGATTGCCCGGTATGTCGCTCAGTGTGATACCTGCCAAAGAGTCAAGGCAGTACACATGAAGCCTGGAGGAGAATTGCAACCTTTGTCAGTACCTGCTTGGAAATGGGACGACATTAGTATGGATTTTGTCAATGGACTACCTAAGACCCAGAAAGGTTTTGATTCCATTTGGGTAATCGTGGACCGACTCACCAAACAAGCTCACTTTCTGCCAGTGAAGACTAGTTACACCGTCCCCACTTATGCCACTTTGTACAAGAACCACATAGTGAAACTTCATGGCATACCCAAGACCATTATCTCTGATCGTGGTACTCAGTTTGTCGCAAAGTTCTGGAAAGCGTTCCATACCTCACTTGGAACCAAGTTGCTGCATAGCACAACATATCATCCACAAACGGATGGACAAACTGAGCGAGTCAACCAAGTGTTAGAGGATATGTTGAGAGCCTGTGTTCTTACCTTCGCAGATACTTGGGATGATTGTTTGGCCTTGGCAGAATTCTCTTATAATAACAGTTACCAAGAGAGCATCAAAATGGCACCCTTTGAAGCATTGTACGGTCGTCGTTGTCGTACACCCCTCAGTTGGTCTGAGCCCGGAGAAAGAGAATTCTTTGGAGTTGACCTGGTCAAAGATATGGAAGAGAAAGTCAAGCAGATACAAGAGAATATGAAGATTGCCCAATCTCGACAGAAGAGCTACGCTGACAAGAGACGTCGACCTCTGAAGTTTCAAGTTGGAGATTATGTATATCTCAAGGTCTCACCAACCAAAGGAGTCACTCGTTTTGGAGTCAAGGGAAAGTTAGCACCCCGCTACATTGGTCCGTTTGAGATTTTGGAATGTTGTGGCAAGGTAGCTTACAAGCTGAAGTTGCCCGGTCATCTCTCCGCTGTCCACAATGTTTTCCATGTCTCCCAACTCAAGAAGTGTCTCCGAGTACCAGAACATGTCGTGGAAGTTGAAGGTGTCGAGCTAGAGCCTGATCTATCCTACTCGGAATATCCAGTTCGCGTGTTGGACCACAAGGATCGCGTTACTCGAAGAACTACCACGAGATGGTACAAAATCCAGTGGAACCAGCACTCTGAAGAAGAAGCTACTTGGGAATCTGAAGACTTCTTGGCAAACAACTATCCCGACTTTCTCGAATCCCTGTCTATGTAAAGTTTTGCCTTTATCCCTTCTTCGTCCTTTCTTGAGACGCAGAATCTCGGGGCGAGATTTCTTTTAGGGGGGAAGGCTGTAACTCCTCTGGTGTTTAGCATGTAATTAACTTGACATATCATCATTATCATCTTTAAGCATCTTGATCATGATTTCATGTGTATGCATTTTGCTAAGTGTATCATTTTATGTGAAGTACCTCTATTGCAAAAACCCTAATTAGCCCATTTCTCTCTACAAGGGCAAAATGGTAATTTCATCTCTGTGACTAGCTTTGTGTAATTCTTGTTCCTTTGGTGTCTTGAAGTTTTGATGTGTTGACCAAAGTTCAAAAATCAGAAGTCGATTTCAAATTCCTTTGCAAAACCCTGAATTCCAAACCCTCGATTTTACCCCTCTTTTTGTAATTCAAAATTTTTTCAAAATTTGAGGTTGGCCCAAAAAGCAAAGTTGTAGATCTGGCCAAGAGAAACAACTTTGGTATTTACAAATTTTCAAGTTTCTGTACAAAGTTTGAAGTAAATCCAAATTCATTCAAACTCCAGTTTTTGTTCCCTTTTTAGTTTTCAAAATTAGTTCAAAAACTAATGAGTTTCAGGAAAAGTGTATAATATCAAAGTTGTAGGTTTTGATAAAAGGAACAACTTTCATATTTGCAGATTTTCAAGTTTCAGTTTAAAATTCAAAGTAATTTTGAATTGATTCAAATCTCAAAAGTGTCCCCTTTTCTGATTTCAAATATAGTTCAAAAACTGTTTGGATTTTGAAAATGTTCTTATTGACAAAGTTGTAGATCTCTTTTTTCTGAACAACTTTGGTATTTTGAGTTTTTGCAGCACAGTTCAAGTTTTGAATGTAATTTGAAAAATACAAAAATCGGTTTGAAGGCCAGTAGCCTGTTCATCTTCCCCGGCGAGCTAGGGGGGGGGCCCGGCCATCTCCCTCGCCGGATTCGCATGCCGCCGCGTGTCCGAAGCTTCTTCGCCCAAACCAACCCCACGCCGATGCTCAGTTCATCATTCCGCACGCGTCTGTGCACAAGTTGACCCCGCGCACCCGTCCTCCACCCCGCAGCACCTCGCCGCCGCGTGTTCGCCGCCGGCGAACACAACGCCCGGGCCCTGCGTGCCAAACCGCTGATCCTCGGCCTCGCAATCGAGTGCGCACGTCTCTGCGAAGCTTATCCACCCCCGCGCAGCATCTATCCGCTCCCGAGCGCCGCTATAAAAGGCCGCCGGCCAGCCGGAGAACCACATCCACCTCCGCCACCGTGGCCAGCCCACTCCAGACCTTCCGCCGCTCAACCAACGAGCCCAGAAGCTCCGCCTTGAGCTCGTGAAGCTTCCCCACTCCTCAATTTGGTCACTACCGCCTCCATTCGCCCGGCGTATCTCGCCGTTGTCATCTCCGGCGAGAATCCCGTCGAGGTCGGGATCGTGAAATACTCCCTCTCCGGCCTTGATCATCCTCCACTGACCCCCGCATCACTTTCCTTACTCCTTTGCGCCTCTGACTGACCCCTTGCGGTCGCTTGTGTCGCGCAGGATCGCCGAGTCGACGATCGCCGCCGTGAGCTTTCCGCCGGTCACCGTCGACCACCTCCCTCCGTTCATCCCCTCACCGCGTTGAGTCCTCTAATCGACCGCCGGTGAGCTCCTGAACCTCTCCATGCCCTCGTTTTCGCCGCGGAGTGCCCGCAGAGGCCGGCGCAGCAGCGCCGCCGCCGTCGGCCGGCCGCCGGTGAGCGAGGGAGAAGAACAGTGCCGTTTTTCTATTTCTTCATACTTGTGAATAGTGCTCTGATTTCTCTTTTTTGTGGTATTTTCTGTGTTGATCCAAAAATTCTGAAATTTTGATGGTAGACTCTTTACACCTTGAAGTATTTTATAAAAATATAAAACTTGACTTTTCTGTAAAAATTTGAAAATGAAAAATCTCCCTTTTAATTAATAAATGATGGTTTTGGATTTTTTAGAAAAAGATTTATAACTCCAAAAATTATGAGATCACTTTTTGTGAGCTAGTTATGTCATGACAAGTCTCTGGTGAAATTTGGAAGTCTTTTGAAACAAGTTGGTTTTTGGGCATTTATTTTAATTCCTAAATAGTGCCTTTTTTTAATTAATGCCTAGATTTAATTGAGCACCTTAATGACCTCCAAAAATTATGAAATTTGTTTTACCATATACTTGTACCCTAATGAACTTGTGTGATTAATTTGGTAATTTTTGGAGCATCTTCATAAAATGACCTTTTTAAAAAATTAAGAAAAATAGGAAAAGTTGATTAGGGTTAGCGTTGAATGCCCTGTGATGTGACTTTTGGATTGCTTGATGTTCATAGACCCATACCCCTCTGGTCTATGATGTTTGTGATGCTTTGCTATGTCCATACTTAGGCTTAATAAAAGTTGCTTAATAAAGTTGGCTAATATTGCTAAAAGGGATAAGTAATTTTATGTCCACTTTAACAACCACTTATCCTTTGCTAGGCTATGCTCTAGTTTCATCCCATGCACTTTGTTCTTACTAGCATACTCATGTGCATGCATCATTGCATACGTATAGTGACCGAGGAAGAAGGCCCTGAAGTCGAGGTAGCCACCGAAGGATCTGTCCCCGAGGCAACCCCGAGCCCCGTCAACTGCACTGCTGACCCCGAGCCTGTCCTTTTTGCCATTCAAGGCAAGCCCCGGTGCATTTAAACCCTTCCTTGCTTTTATAAAGTTTTTCTTAAATGTTTTAAGTTAAACTACTGCATTAAGTTTTAGGAGTTGTGTGATGACCTAACTCTTGCATTACTTACCTCCACCGTCAAACCCTAACCCTGTTTTAAAACTATTTGAAAAATGCTTAGCAATGCTATATGATAGATTTGCAATAAAAATGCCAATTTCAAAAGTGTGATCACTTTAAGAATATTTATGGGAATCTCTGGTTTACTCCCACTATTGGCTAAGTATCTGATCCGTACTTAGTCAATGGGAAGGAGAGGTTGTCCTTGCGTACGGTGCCGTCATGTTGTAGTCCGGGACTCAACAGTTGACATCGACCGGGACAGGGTTGAAAAACTGACAGGACCTGTACTCTTGGGTTAGAGTCCCGAGGTGCTTGTCGCTGGCTGGAAAAAAAAAATTAGGGACCACCTGTATGGGGGCCTGCTGACTAAGACTTGCAACTATTCACATACTACGGAAAGCTTCGGCTCCGAGGAATCCTTTATTGGACCGACAACCGCGCACTGGGAGTGGAGAGATGGCGGAAGTAGCATGTACCCACGTGGGTTAAAGTCCCGGATTGGAGTGGTGTACTGTGCTTCCGGGTGGCGTAGGACCGGGCCCAATCTTGGAGGAATCGTGGGAGACGAGTTGGCATATGCAAGCTTTGGTGCTACATATGCAGTGTGGATAGGGACCCTCAGCTGAGTATTATTTATCCGGATTAACGCTGCTCCTCGGTTATGGAGACTTAGTCACTGACTGTCAACAGGGAGTGGTTCTCAACTAGGTCTGTTTTGGAAAGTAAAATGAATCAAGGATTATGATGAAACAAGGAATATTTGAGTCTTTTCAAAATAAGGAACAAGGATAGAAAAATGCTTTTCTGCAAAATACTTGAACTTGCTTAAAGCCTTACCTTGACTACCCTAAGCCTCTCATACCTGAGTCTTCTCCCTTTTTCTTTAGTCGGGTAAGTCTTGTTGAGTACCTTTGTACTCAGGGTTCTATTACCCATGTTGCAGGTATGGCAGATTCCTCAGTATGCCTTGGACCCTGCTGTGTGACTGTTGTTCAGGAAGAGGCCGATGAGGCCGATGAGTGATTATTCACCCTCGGGCTGGGTGAAGTATCTTTATCCTTTAGTTGTTGCCATATGCTACTCTGCCAACTCTATCTATTTGAACTATGGTCTGTAATAACTTCACTATTTATGTTGAACCCTGGTTTGTAAAACTATTGTTATCTAAGTCTTCCGCTATTTACTCCGATGATATTTGTCAAATATGTTCGAGAGATTGTAACTGAATTGTGAGATGATCCTGCGGACATCGGGCACTGATGTAGCCCAGTGGCGGAACCGGTCTTAATCTCTTGGCTGTACGGATCAACTGTCAGTGATTGACAATGATCAGTGGGCCATGGGATTAGGGCCGTTATGTCACAAGCACCGAGGAGTCCCCAAGTCAACTGGTGAGCTCTCAGTGTAGCCGTCGATAAGCGTCGAAGAGTACGGCCAGATGATCGGCGACGAAGTTCGAGCGCCAGGTGGTGAGCACCGAGCAAAGCGACCAGCTGGTTGACGACAAAGTCTGAGCGCCAGTTGGTCCCAAGCAAATCTTTTCGTCCATCATAACTGGTCCAGTCCCCGAGCGTAAAGAATTAGCTCACAGACCGACATGGTTCCTGTAAAATAAACATGGAGAATGGTAGTACATGACGTACAAATAAAATATGAAGAAAACATCAACGGTAAAGAAACAGCATGTGCCGCTCAGCGGGCAGTCAGTTGGTATGAACGTTCAACATTAAATAAAATGCACCCGAGCAGTTTGTTTATAACTGAGTCGCCAGCCCCGGCTAGCCGATAACTCCGGAGCGTGAGGCGCGGAGCCCAGGCACGCGTAAGAGGACCAGCGTCACCGAGGAGCCGCTGCCGACCACCCATAACGCAGAGCGCAGAGCTGCATTCACATGTAGGGAGGAGCCGGAGACAGGGCCGTCTCTGGAAAGCACGAGTGTAAACGTGGCTACTCGGGAGGTCGCATATGTCATCCTCACGATGGTATATATGGTGAAAAATAACGAAGAACAGTTACGAAGAATAATGTGACCGCAAAGGCACATGATAAAATCTGGTGTGACCACGGAGGCACACGATGATATCTAGAGATATATGACAATCGAAGGAATATTTTATTGATGTGAAAGATAATACTTAGCTTGCTTGTCGTCCGAATGGAGTAGTCGACGAGAGGCGTCAAGGACGACGATGAGTCAACAACGAGCGGTCGGCGAGGATGGCGGTGAGCGATGATGACGACGTGATGGCTCGCTTGTGGCTCGTCGGCTCGTTGGTGGCTCGTCGGTGGCTCATCGATGGCTCGTCGATGGCTCGTTGATGGCTCGTCTTTGGCTCGACGACGACGTGATGGCTCGCTTCTGGCTCGTAGATGATCAGAGCGAGCGTAGGGCATGGGTCGTCGGGCAGCTTCTCATAATCCTCGTCGTAGTTGATCAGCCGAGCCAACGATGTCTTCTTGTCGACGGTGATGGAATTGTCTGGCCCTCGATCTTTCCTACTGGTCATCATAGAGTCGATTGTGGTCGTCATATCACCGCTTATTACGGCGATCATCACTGTGACGCGGTTGGAGGTCGGAACGAGAGGTACGACGATGTCGTGCTCGGAGATCGATCTCTGATCAGATCTACGAGAGCGAGAGTGTCACTGATGCCTGTCGTGACCCGATTGATGGATTCGATCAGATTGGTATTGTCGACACGCTGTCCCCGATAGCGGGGAAGCGTGGTCGGAGCGCCAGGGAAAATGACCTTGAAGAGATGTCGAGGCTGGTCTCGCCGACGCTGAGGTGATGGAAGCAGATCCGTTCGGCACAGGGAAAGCCTGCACTGCCTCCACGCCCCTGGCGGCGTCGCCGATGTTAGTGGTCCAGGAGAACGACCCGACGATGAACGTGAAGCCTCCGGAAGAGTCGTGGAAACGAGGAAGGAAACCATCTGAGTGGTCATGGCATCCGTACGCACACGCCCCACGGTGGGCGCCGCTGTCGACGAAATATGGTCGATAGCCCACCTAGGGGTATGCCCAAGGTGATAGATTAAAGGGGAAGGTGCACAAGATGACGACCCAAACATTGACGCAAGGCAAAACTAGATGAGCACAAAGGTTTATCCAGGTTCGGGCCACTAGGTTAGCGTAATACCCTACATCCTGCGTCGAGTTGTATTGATTGGATCTGGCTTGTGGCTTATGACCTGTGACTTGTCCTCTCGGAGGACCCCTGCCCCTCCTTATATAATTCGAAGGGACAGAGTTACATGATAAGTATCCGAGTTGGTATTGTATCTAGATTACAACTGTCGTGCGGTGCATGCCGTGCGCCGCACGCCTTCATCATGCGGGCCGGACGACCCCCAGTGGTGCGGCCCATGTACCATCGTGTGGTACCCTGGGGTCTATATCCCCACACGGAGTGGCGAAGAATCAGCTCGTACTGAGCACTTGATCATTGCACGGATCAAGGGGGAGTGATACCCTTGTACGGGTGCTCCAACGAGGACTAGAGGGTGTGCCGACACCTCGATACTCAGGAAAACATCACGGCTTTCCTCTCCTCTCTTTACTTACGCATTTACTTTGTGCATTTCAATTCTTGCAATTTACATTTGTAGAATTGCCATGCTAGAGTAGGATTGGAACCTAGGTGATAGTCTTTTGTGCGAGAGATTTTTCTAGATACACTACTTGGCACAAGGGGTGAAGTTGGGCTAGTGTAGGTTTAATTCTTGTGAGAAATTTTAGATTAGCCCAATTCAACCCCCCTCTTGGGCAACTTGATCCTTTCAATTTAGGCTTCACCGCATAGAGTTAAGATGTCTGGAGGTGATGGACTTCCTCCCATGTTCGAGGGAGACGACTTTCCATATTGGAAAATCCGTATGGAGTCATACCTAGAGGCGGTTGACGTGAGTGCTCACCGTGCTACAATAGAAGGTTTTCTCAAACCGAGAGACGCCACTCATCTCACTCCTAATGAGGAGGAAATTGAAAAGTGGAATGCAAAGGCCAAAACATCATCTTTATAGGAATTTGCAAAGATGTGTTTAACCATATTCAGAACCACAAGAATGCCCATGAGTTATGGACGGACATTTGTGCGCTCCATGAGGGAACAAAGAGTGAGCATGAGGAACGTTACCATTTGGTGGAAACACAAGGTTAATATGTGCCCTTGTGGTTCGACCCTTGGTGATGAGTGATTGATCAACATGCTCACTGTTGATGGTAAATGCTTGTTGCTAGTTCTTAACTTTACTAAAGATAGAACTAGGCAACTATCCCCGGTAACGGCCCAGAAATGCTTGTTGACACTTGCTAACGTCATTACTAGGAGTAGACTATGGAATCTATCCCTGGCAACGGCGCCAGAAATGCTTGTAGCAACTCCAGTCACTATACCTAAAGGAGTGAAGCTAAAGCAGCTATCTACTAATGTCAAATGGGGTTGTCAATCCCGACACTAGTAGGAGCTAGCTAGAGAGATTGCAATCTACCTAGAGGAGATTCTGCAAGCGCACAGAACTATCGTAGTAGCACTTCGCCTGGGAGTACCAGGTGTCGATTTATTTGATCTCAAAGGAAGGGTAGGGTGGTGTATGAGTCGAGTCAAGGAGGGGATGAGAGTCGAAGAATAAGAAAGGGAAAAGGAGAGAAAAGAAGAGAGGAGATGAAAGGCTAGAAAGAATTTATGAGTGGATAGGTAAGGATGAAATGAATGGTTAAGGTAAGGTGGATAGACAGGTAGATAGGGGGAATAAGATAACTAAGGATAACTAATATAACTAACTAATAATTAATAACTACTCCTAGATAACTACGAAGCAAGATAGGCAAATCCCAAATAAGCAACCAAGTTAAGTATAGTTTTATTCCTATCTTGTCAAGTACCGAGGCGTACTAGCCTTTACCACTGACTTAGGTTGAACGCTGGCACAACGAGCCTTACTGTTAAACTAGACCAACTACGTGGTGGAATTCAAGGCGCACAGGGCTGTCACCACCTGCTTGCTACCACAGCAATCCGGGGGTCTAGCCGTATCTGAAGGTAAGTCTATAACTAAGCACCACGCCTAATTATATTCTAACTATCTCTATCCTGGCCTAGAATAGAGACACCCTTGCGGACGTCAGAGCAAATACTTGACTTAATAAGATAAACACTAAACTAACTAAGCAACCTATTGGCAAAGATCAAACACTAAGCACACTAGAGATTAACTACTATGGCTAAGTGAATTGAAATGTAGGATAGCTAGGTACTCAAGCAATCAATCAAGTATACTACTCAATACTGGTAAGTAGAATAAAGTAATACTTGAAATGATGAACTAGAATATAGTAAAGTGCTTGAGTTACAAGAGCAAAACCTGAACTGGATATGAAGGAAGACTCTTCCCAACTCCAAGACCGATTACTCGCACGCTTCTACTCTTGAGCTAAGCCTTGAGCAGCGCTTCCGCGAGGGCAATGAGGCAAGGATGCCTTGCTTTACTAGCTACCTACTTGCCTAAGCTTGGCTAAATCCTAAGCTATTAGCTCTCTAGCTTTAGCCTTGCTTTCCTCTTTGCTTCTTCCTTCCTTTCCTTGCTTGAAATGAAGTAACACCTCCAGGGGGGTATTTATAGGGGGCAGCCAACCGACCTAGGGCAAACCCTAGTGGCGGGCGCCAGCCCTAGGTGGCGGCCGCCACCCCCTGGCCCTTGGATGCACCGTCATTGATCCTACGGTCTCCAGGGACTCCTCCAAGGCGGTTCCAAGGTCGGTTGCATGTCCAAATAACCGTCACATGGGCAATTAGGTCATGATCCACGTGACATTTCTTCTTAGCCCTCCGATGCCACCGACCTAGTGACCAAGGGCTAAGATTTGGCCCTGGGGTGGTCACACGGATCAGTGATGTGACAGGGGAGAGTTTGGGCCTCTCCTTGGTGGCGGGCGCCACCCCACTAGGGCCCAAATGGGCCTTGGTGAGTGGGCTCGGCCCCTGGTGGGTCCATTCTCCAAATTTGATCCAAATCCTGCATTCAAATAAAAATCTATGGACATGTAGAATTTGGTTAGTTTGAAACCTATTTGACTACTTTTTATGCCTTTTTGTTGAATTTTTGGGTAAAATGTTGATGGTAAAACAAGTGTTTAAGGACCATCAACAAGCTCCCCCAAGTTAACTTGTTGCTCGTCCTCGAGCAACAATGCGGTTTAAGCATTGAGCATGAAGTAGATAGCAACTTAAGATGTATACAAGTGCATATTGTATAGTGAGAAATAACTTAGTGTATATCATTAATCATAGCAATGTGGGGCTTATAGCTTTTCACTTCAAATATGCAAGAGTGAAATAAAGCAGTAGATAGGAAACTTTTATCTTGCTTAGGTTTGACTAGGATTTTGTCTGGAGGTTTTTTTTAAGGTTTTCAAAAGATAAAAACTTGCTTAAGTCCTCCAAGATTCACTCAATCACTCAATCTCCACTACTATAAAACACACCAGTACTAAACTTTCCTACGCGCACACAACTAATGTCCTCCGCAGCATCCCCCGCAGTCAATATCTTTACTAAGTACACCCAAACAACTGTACTTACAAACAACCCACCTTACAAAAGAACGCACCAGATTAACTCTAAACTCTACTTTGCTCTTAATCACTCAAATCCAACGGTTAGTAATCTTTGGATCAACCTCGTCACTCTCCCACCCGCTGACTCCTCGAATACCTCATCACTCTCCCACCCGCCGACTCCTCAAATCACCCCAAAAGCACGCGCCGCCACGACACTTCCCTCTCCCACGTACCACCGAAGCAAACGCCGCCGCCGGCCGTGCCGCCGCGACACCGTGCCCGCCGACCGCCGCCGCGACCTGTGCCCGTCCAAGGGGGCCACGGCGGGGCGCCACCGCTAGGACGCACCGAGCCGGGGCGCCGCTGCCGGGACGCGCCGAGCAGCGACCGCCGCCTCCAGGACGCGCCGAGCCGCGGCCGCCGCCGCCGGGACGCGCCGAGCCGAGGGGGCTGTGCCCGCGGTCGTCTTCCGCCTCGACCACAACGGGGAGGTCGACGCCGACGGCAACTGCCTCTTCACCGCCGCGCGGACGGCCGCGACCGCCAAGGCTGACGCGCGCGAGCTCAGGCACCGCGCCGTGCGCCGGTTCGCCGAGGTCTACGCCGCGGCCGGGGAGGATGACAGGGCCGCCGTCGACGCCTCCGTGAGGCACCTCTACGCACCGGATCTCAAGGCCGGGTGGGGCGTCCACGTCGTGCAGGAGGTCAAGGTGCTCGTGCCCAAGGCCCAGCGCGACGCGCTCGACGCCGCCATCCAGGAGCTCGTTGATCTCGGCATCCAAAGGTACCACGACTCGCGGACCTGCTGCCCTTGCTCGCTACTCGTGCTCAAATCTTGATTTTCTCGCCACGTTAGGATCTAAAGGCCTTGTCTTTTTCGTATGCCTTTCTGATGATTTTGCCAATTCTTGCTCTTGGTCTAATCAGACGCCCTACAATGTCGTTTTCTTGCCACCTTGAAAGAAAATGTCCAATGTTTCCCGCCAGAATAGTGTTCTTGGCTTCTTAAGATTATTAAAGTTTATGTCTTTCAGCTAATTTACATATAGTAGTTTTTGTCTCTTTAGCTCTTCCTGAATTTCATAACACTCACAAGCACGGATTGATGCAATCCTGTGGGCTTTGGCATCATGGAGATGCAGGCCATCGCCTCACATGGTGTCTGCATCGTATCCTTGAAATAAAATGGTCAATGAAGGATGAAATCATCTTTTTAAGTATTGCGACATCAGAAGTTTGTAATGGGAGCCAACGCTTGTCCACACTGTTATTTTCAATTCCAATACATCATTTTGTACTCCCATGTTTGACCCTAGTACAACTGTACTCCTACATCTTAATTAATCAAAGATTCTGAAGTTGTTTAGTACTAATCAGCTGTAGTTTTCCTGTACGTGGTCAGTTGTGACAGCCTATGTGCCTCCAAAATCCAGTTTTGTGCTCATATATCATGTCTTCCTTTCACGGAAATAGCAGCTGAAACTATCTACAAGGAAAGATGTATCACTGTAGACAATGGGGATAGTTGGGCCAAGTACATGTCCATTTCTGGTTCTGCAGAGGATGAGCATGACATTATCACCCTGCAGTACACAGAGGAGGGGCTACTGACATTATCACCCTGCAGACAATAGAGGAGGGGCAACTGAGTTCAAGAGAGAAGTTTACGTGGTAAATTTTTGAACACATGAATATGATATGTTGCCCAATGAAGCTCATTATAGAACTGGACACTATTTTATCTCTATTTGACTATTTGATAGCTGAAATAGCCTTTGTAATTTGCATTTAGGTCGTTTTCTTTGTGTCTTGATAGGTGCAAGCTCATGGAGCAGATGCAATGGTTGACGAGGATAACTGTGTGTTCTTCCTCCCACACCGTACCAGAGGAGAAATTTGTGAACCACCAATTTTTCTTTTCATGAAAGGAACAGGTGCGTTGCCGATGCAAACATGGCTATGTTCATGAGGTAATCAATATAATCTGCAGAATGCACATCAATCTGTATTCCTGTGTTTCTATTTAGTGACACATCCATGCTTAAGTAGACTGAACAATTTTGTACTTGCAGCATGGTGTGGTGCTGGTGCCGACCATTATGAGCCTTTGATCGCCACTGTCCTCCAGCATGTTACTCCAGATAAGGCAGCTGTTGTCCTTTGAGAATGACTGCAGTTATTTTTTCACCCCCTTAGTTTTTAGTCAGTGGCTGATTTGTCGAATGCAAAAGTTGATGGTTACCAGTTTATCAAATGCAGAAGTTGGATCACTAACTAAAAATGAGTTGTTGAATTATTGCACAATGGACGAGATTGTGTCTAAGATGTGAATTTGCTTCCTTCATGGCGTTGGTCACTGGAGACCAACAAGTTTGACGAGATGGCCCCTACTGCATTCATGGCAAAGGACAAAGCTGCGGAGTGCACACCTGGTGATATCATTCTTCAGAAGTTTAGAGAGAAGGTTGCAACGAGTGCATATGCTTTTTAAATTGTTAGGGATTATAAGTGTCCTGGGCTATGTATCTTGAGGAATTCTCCTAGCGTATTTCATCTGAACTCAGTGGAAGCCACCAGGTATGGAAATTTCATAAAGGACTGATCTATTTATTATTATTGTTATTAAATAATCAAATTGTTAATCTAGTTGTACCAATATGCTTAATCAACTTGTACCATATATTAACCGATGAGAACTGATGATTTGAATTAATTAACTAAAAATGTAAACATGTGTTGCTTCAATCATGAGTCGATACTACTGGTTCTGGAGCCGGTGCCCAATTCTGAACTTGCTCTGCTCAGCTGCAGCATGGTCGATCTAGAGGGGGTCGTAATAGTGATCTATCTGAGAGCGCAGAGCTACTATTATCTTGTTGATCATGAGAACCACTAGAGCTTGCAACATCATTGCCTTGCATGGTTGGAGGAGTGAGGACTTGATCTTTGTCATCTTCTATGTCAATTACTTGTTTTGGCCTTATATCACTAATGTCCATGTTCTTCATAGCTTCCACCAATTGTGTTCCTCTCACATCATCTAGATTATCTTGTTCTTCATGAGAGCCATTGGTTTTATCAAACTCAACATCATGGACTTCTTCAACTATTCTTGATGTGTTGTTCCACACTCTATATGCCTTGCTTGTAGTGGAGTAACAAAGTAGGAACCCTTCATCACACTTCTTTTCAAACTTGCCAAGTCTTGTGCCCTTCTTCAATATGTAGCACTTGCACCCAAAGACCCGGAAATATGCAATGTTGGGCTTTCTATCATTGAGGAGCTCATATGGTGTCTTCTTCAATAGAGGGTGACAATAGAGCCGGTTGCTATAATAGCATGCCGTGTTGATTGCTTCAGCCCAAAAAGAATCACTCACATTATATTCACTAAGCATGGATCTTGACATATCAATGAGTGTCCTATTCTTCCTTTCAACTATCCCATTGGATTGAGGTGTATACTTGGCCGAGAATTGATGTTGGATTCCAAACTCATCACATAGCTCATCAACTCTTGTATTTCTAAACTCACTTCCATTGTCACTTCTTACTTTCTTGATTCTTCTATCAAACTCATTTTGACTTCTCTTGACAAAGGTTTTGAATATGCCAAACACTTCACTCTTGTCAATGAGAAAGAAGACCCATGTGTATCTTGTATAGTCATCCACTATCACAAAGCCATACTTGTTTCCCCCAATACTTGCATATGTAGTTGGTCCAAACAAGTCCATGTGCAACAACTCAAGTGCATGTGTAGTGCTCATCATTCCTTTGTTGGGATGAGTGTTTCCAACTTGCTTTCCCATTTGGCATGCACTACAAAGCTTGTCCTTTTCAAAGTGAACATCTTTTAGTCCTCTAACCATGTCATGCTTCACTAGCCTCTTTAGTTGCTTCATTCCAACATGTCCCAAGCGCCTATGCCATAGCCAACCCATACTTGATTTGGTGAATAAGCATGTTGTCAATTGAGCTTCACTTGCATCAAAGTCCACCAAATAAAGGTTCTCATATCTAAATCCTTTGAACACCAAGTCACTTCCATCAACACTCACTATCTCCACATCATCAACCCCAAATATGCATTTGAATCCCAAGTCACACAATTGTGCCACGGACAATAGGTTGAAGTTGAGAGATTCCACTAATAGCACATTGGAGATGCTCAAGTCATTGGATATTGCAATCTTGCCCAAGCCTTTGACCTTGCCTTTCTTGTTGTCACCAAATGTGATAGCATCCACATGATCATTGCCACTAGTGTTGATTGATTTGAACATTCTTCCATCTCCGGTCATGTGTTGAGTGCACCCACTATCAAGCACCCAATGCCTTCCTCCTGCTTTATAGTTCACCTACAAAAGGGATCAATTCTTTTTAGGTACCCAAACCTTTTTGGGTCCTCCAATGTTAGTCACCAAGCTCTTGGGCACCCAAATTGCCTTCTTCTTTGGGCCCACCATGGGTGCACCAATGTACTTAGCCTTCACACCATTAGTTCCCTTTGTAAGCATATAACAAGAATCAAGTCTAATAGATGAAACATGAGCATTGTTCTTGTTCTTGTTCTTGTTAAAGCAATTTTGCTCTATGTGCCCGGATTGCTTGCAATTATAGCAATACCGACCATTGCTCTTCACAAAACTAGTCTTGTGAGGAGCAAAAGCGGCCTTGTCTTTCTTGGGGGTATAGCCAAGTCCCTCCTTGTTGAGTGGACACCTTTGGCTACCCAAGCACTTAAGCAAGCGGGCATCTCCACCATAGGCATTGCCTAAAGCATGAGTGAGCTCAACAACCTTGTTCTTAAGGTTCTCATTCTCTACCACTAATGATGAATCACAAGTAGTAGAAGTAGACATTTTAGTTGAACTAGATGATGATGATGCATTTGTGGGAGCAACAATAATAGGAGCATAAAAAGACTCATCTAGAATATCACATGTTACTCCTATATTGCATGTCTCTACAACATCCTCAATCTTACTTTGATCAAGGAGGGAGGAGTGGGCTTCCTTAAGCCTAGTGTGAGCTTGATCAAGCTTCTCATGGGCTTCCTCTAGCCTCTCATGAGTAGACTTGAGCTCATCAAAGGATTGCTCAAGAGCCTTGTTGGCCTTGCGCAATTCTTTGCACTCCTTCCTCTTAGTCTCAATGTAAGAGTGAGCATCTCGTAGCATGCTCATGAGGTCCTCCTTTGAGTACTCCTCATCATCATCACTATCACTCTCACTATCACTCTCATCGGATGATACCTTAGTGGTCTTAGCCATGAAGCATGTCGATGGAGTGTTGAAGATAGAAGGCTTGCTTGATATTGCAAGACTAGCCATAACCTTCTTCTTGGTGGTCTTCCTTTCATCATCACTAGAATCATCATCATCGCTTGAGGAAGCATCACTATCCCATGTCACAACATAGGAACCACCCTTCTTCTTTCCCATCTTCTTCTCTTTCTTTTCTTTTCTTTTCTTTTCTTTCTTTCTTGTCTTTCTTCTTCTTGTTCTTCTTGTCATCATCATCTTCATCACTAGATTGTGGACACTCCGCAATGAAGTGATCCTTGCTCTTGCATCTATAGCACCTTTTAGTTGTGCTCTTTGTTGAATCTCTTCTTTTTCTTGCTCCATAGCCCTTCTTCTTCATGAACTTGCCAAATCTTTTCACAAAGAGAGCCATTTCTTCATCATCCATTTCACTTGGACTTGTACTAGCTTCATCATCACTTTCTTCCTTCTTTGACTTGCCCTTGCTCTTGCTCTTGGAGGATGAAGCTTTGAATGCCACGGTCCTCTTCTTCTTTTCTTCTTCTTGGGCCCCCCATTCCTTTCCACACGGTATGTGTCTTGTGTGACCACATCACCTAGTACTTGGTTTGGGGTTACCGTATCCAATCCTTCCCTCACTAGGATAGTCACCAAAGTATCAAACCTTGGTGGTAAGCATCTCAAGAACTTGTGAGAAAAGTCCTTGTCCTCCACCTTCTCTCCCAAAGCCTTCAAGTCATTGATAATAACTTGCAACCGGTGAAACATCTCCGGTATGCTTTCCTCATCTTGCATTTTGAACATGGCAAGCTTGTCCTTGAGAATGTATAGCTTGGCACCCTTGACCGCCTTAGTGCCTTCATATGTTTCCTCCAATCTCTCCCATATCTCACTTGCTCTTTCAAGATCCTTGATTTGCTCAAACACTTTTGTGTCAAATGCTTCATAGAACAAGTTGATTGTCACATCATTCCATTGAAGCTTCTCTTCTTCTCTTGGAGTTGGATCGGCGAAGTCAATTACCGCAAAGTCATGCTCAATCACATCCCAAATCTTTCTATTCATTCCTCTTGTGAATGCACACATCTTCCTCTTCCAACAATCAAAGTTGGTGCCATCAAAATGTGGTGGCTTCCCCATATAGTTGATTTGAGCCATTTTAACACCGGAGGATGTTAAGCCTCAAACAAATGGTGACTACGGCTCTGATACCACTTGAAAGGTCCAAATCGGCTAGAGGGGGGTGAATAGCCTAATTAAAAATCTACAAAATTACTTAGGCAAACACTATTAGTATAACAAATGGCGAAGCTTTTTGCGCTAGCCTAATAGTGTGTTGCAAGCCACCTATCCAACAATTCTACCAAATATATCTATGTCACACAAGCAATTAGAGCTAATATCTAATGCGGAATAAAACTAACTAGCTCTAGTACAAGTATGATATACAAAAAGTATATGAGACAAGTGTGTGCAAAAAGATAGACTAAGCAAGCTAATCACAACTAGCTACACAAGGAATATAACAAGAGAAATACAACAAGTGATAGTATCTACACAAGAGAAATAGCTCAATGTAAATACACAAAGTAAATGAGCTAAATAGAAGTAGTTTCACCGAGCCTTCGAGATCGTCTAGTAGAGAGCCAATCACCGGTGAAATCCACTCGTGACGCCAATCTCCAAGAATGCGAATGTGAAGACCAATCACCAAGATGTGGAAACAATCACAATAAGCACACAGGACACCAAGATTTATCCCGAGGTTCACGTGCTTGCCGGCACGCTACTCCCCGTTGTGTCGACCAACACTAGGTGACCCGGTGGCTAATCGGCGCAAAGCCAAGCTCACTAAGAGCGCCACAAGAGTCTACCACTAGTGAGGTAGCTCAATGACACGAGCAATCCACTAAGGATGCCTCTTGCCGCTCCGGCGAGGTGAGGCTCCAAAACCTCTCACAATCTCGAACGGTGGTGGCCAAGAACAATCACCAATCTTGCCAATCAACCACCTCAACACCTCCAAGCCGTCTAGGCATCGGCAAATGCCAAGAGTAACAAGAGAACTCAATGCCGATGCGAAGAACTAGTGCCACTAGATTGAACTCTTTTCAAATCACGCACTAGATCACTCAATCTCACTTGGTTTGATCAAATCAACTTGGGAGATGAGTTGGAAGGCTTGCCAATGCTCACTAGTATGCTTAGGAATCAAAAAGTGCAAGAGACATACCTAGCAAGCCGACCAATCCCCTTAAATAGGCCACACAAGTCGGCCTAGCCGTTCGGCTGAAATCGCGGCCAACGGACGCGCCGACGTGCGACCATCGGACGCTGCCCCAGCGTTCGATGCTCCAGATGGAGCCACGTGTCTCCCAGATATGAAAACAGGCCGCCCGATCCCAACGGTCATATTCCTTCGCGCCACGGTTAAAGTGACATCAGACGCGCCGATGCCAGGCATCGGACGCTCCGATGCCACTGCTCATTTCAGCACAAACCAGCGCCACATCGGACGCGCCGGCACCATCACATCGGACGCTCAACCCCTGCATCCGATGACACAACAGAAAGGTTCCATAAAGGGTCAAATCACATCGGACGCGTCCGATGGATTGGCATCGGACGCAGCCCAGCGTCCGATGCTTCCTGGAAAGCACGCTCGCGCCACGTCACCTGCATCGGACTCTGCAACAGTGATTCCTCAGCGTCCATTGCCAGCGTCCGATGCTCTTTGAACTTCTGACAGAAACTAGGGTTAACCATCGGACGCTCAGCCCAGCGTCCGATGCTCCTCGAACCAGCGTCCGATGCTTCTGAACACACTACTTCTCTTCCGAAAAACGCTGAATCCTGCCTCGCAAGCTCGGCAGGAGGGAGAAGGACTATACACTAGTCTCTCCCACTTCTCCACAACTCCTTAACATCCCTTTATCCCAAACGTGCCAACACCACCAAGTGTACATCATCATATGCAAGTGTGTTAGCATTTTGCAAAGCATTTTCCAAAGGGGTTTTGTTAATCACTCACTAGGTCTATAGCATCGATATGTTAGAGAACACCTAGTGGCACTTGAACACCGCATAAGCCATGAATAATCTCCTCTTAATAGTACGGCTATGTATCCTAAATGTGGTCACACTCGCTAAGTGTCTTGACCACTAAAACAAAGAGCCCTATAGGTTATACCTTTGCCTTCGGGCCTCTTTGCTCCACCTTTTCTCTTCTTCATTTCACCAATGGTAGAACACTTGATCTCTTGAGTGCTTGTGGCCATCACCATCCTCCATGGTTGCCACTTTGCTAGCTCCACCACTTGGCTTGGTCACAATCCTTTCTTATAAGCTACACACATGCTTAGCAATAGGATTAGACCAAATAGGTTTCATCAATTAACCAAAACTAAACTAGGGCTTTCACATGGGTGGAAAGAACGAGTTTTCATAGAAATCCTTAGATAAAATGTTCACACTCGATCCTAAATCACACATGGCATTTTTAAAGACTTCACCAAAGATTGAGCATCTAATTATGGGACTACCAGGATCACCCTTTTTAACAGTCATGGTTTAATCTTCATAATAGTTAAAATATTTTATTTCAACCATATTTGCAGTTTCCATGTTAGGTTTAGCCGGAATTTTGCCAATTTCAAAAGATGGTATGATCGCAGCAAGTTGAGCTAATTGGGTTTCTAACATCTTATTAAAGCTAAGTTGATTTTTCAGAGCAGATGAGAAATCTTCCAATTTAGCATTTATGTTCTCAAGCATTTTATCATTTGACATTAATTTCTTATTCAAAAATTCAATAGTTCTACCTTGTGAGTAGACTAGATTCTTTAAGAACGAGAAATTATCAGTACTTTGGAAATTAGAGCGAGGGAATGAATTATTACCTTGAGAGTTGGAGTGCTGATTCCATCCTTGATTTTGTTGACGGAAACCGTTGTTGTTGTTGTTGTTGTTGATGATGAAGTTCAAATCTTCACGTAACTCGGGGTAGTGGTTCCCAGAATGTTCGATTTCTCCACAGACTTCACAAGTCATGTAGGATTCCAGAGATTGGACACTCTCTTGTTGGTTCATCTTCTCACAATTGTCCAGCTTCTTGGCCAGCAGGTCCATCTTGGCCACGATCATGTCGGCCTCCTTAAGGAAATGCATACCTCGCTTACGGGGCTGCAGTCTCTCGTCATTCCATCCTTGGTTCGACACCATCTTCTCTATGAGAGCCTTAGCATCTGCAACATTCAGAGAAAAGAATGCACCACCGGCGGCGGCATCCAAATGGCTTCTAGAGAGTGGGGTTAGGCCATGGTACAAGTTCTGGATCAACAGCCAGTCCTCCATACCATGGTGTGGACAAGCAGTGACGTACTCTTGCATTCTCTCCCAAGCCTCGGGAATAGATTCCTCGGCTTGTTACGTAAAGCTGGAGATTTTGTTGCGAAGAGCGTTCATCTTGCCCATCGGAAAGAATTTGGCGAGAAAAGCATTGGAACACTTGTCCCATGTGTCTACAACGTTGCGATTGGTATAGAACCATTGCTTCGCTTTTCCTAGGAGAGAAAAGGGAAAGAGACGAAGATGGATGGCTTCTTGGGTTATCCCCTTAATGGTGAAGGTGCCGCAAATCTCCAAAAATTGTTGGAGGTGAGCATTGGCATCCTCATGAGCTTTGCCACAGAACGGGCTAGCTTGGACCATCGTGATCAGAGCCGGTTTCAACTCGAAATTGAGGTTCGCATCGATCACGGCTGGTCCTGTTGCTATATTGGCGGTAGAAGGAGCAGAAAACTCACGAATGGTCTTGTTGGCCATCGTGAAGGTAGAACGAGATAAGAAATAAAGAAGTTGAAGAAGATGAAGGAAAAAGATAAGAAGGACTAAGGAAAGAAAGAATGGGGAAAGATGGGATTCGCTAAGCGGGTGCTTAAGCGAAGATAAATTCAACAAGGACTCGAAGGATACACCGATTGCCTTCCCCGGCAACGGCGCCAGAAATGCTTGTTGATAGTTCTTAACTTCACTAAAGATAGAGCTAGGCAACTATCCCCGGTAACGGCCTAGAAATGCTTGTTGACACTTGCTAACGTCGTTACTAGGAGTAGACTATGGAATCTATCCCCGGCAACGGCGCTAGAAATGCTTGTTGGTAGTTCTTAACTTCACTAAAGATAGAGCTAGGCGACTATCCCCGGTAACGGCCCAGAAATGCTTGTTGACACTTGCTAATGTCGTTACTAGGAGTAGACTATGGAATCTATCCCTGGCAACGACGCTAGAAATGCTTGTAGCAAGTCCAGTCACTATACTTAAAGGAGTGAAGCTAAAGCAGCTATCTACTAATGTCAAATGGGGTTATCCATCCCGACACTAGTAGGAGCTAGCTAGAGAGATTGCAATCTACCTACAGGAGATTCTGCAAGCGCACAGAACTATCGTAGTAGCACTTCGCCTGGGAGTACCAGGTGTCGATTTATTTGATCCCAAAGGAAGGCTAGGGTTTTGTATGAGTCGAGTCAAAGAGGGGATGAAAGTCGAAGAATAAGAAAGGGAAAAGGAGAGAAGAGAAGAGAGGAGATGAAAGGCTAGAAAGAATTTATGAGTGGATAGGTAAGGATGAAATGAATGGTTAAGGTAAGGTGGATAGACAGGTAGATAGGGGGAATAAGATAACTAAGGATAACTAATATAACTAACTAATAATTAATAACTACTCCTAGATAACTACGAAGCAAGATAGGCAAATGCCAAATAAGCAACCAAGTTAAGTATAGTTTTGTTCCTATCTTGTCAAGTACCGAGGCGTACTAGCCTTTACCACTGACTTAGGTTGAACGCTATCACAACGAGCCTTACTGTTAAACTAGACCAACTATGTGGTGGAATTCAAGGCGCACAGGGCTGTCACCACCTGCTTGCTACCACGGCTATCCGGGGGTCTAGCCGTATCTGAAGGTAAGTCTATAACTAAGCACCACGCCTAATAATATTCTAACTATCTCTATCCTGGCCTAGAATAGAGACACCCTTGCGGACGTCAGAGCAAATACTTGACTTAATAAGATAAACACTAAACTAACTAAGCAACCTATTGGCAAAGATCAAACACTAAGCACACTAGAGATTAACTACTATGGCTAAGTGAATTGAAATGTAGGATAGCTAGGTACTCAAGCAATCAATCAAGTATACTACTCAATACTGGTAAGTAGAATAAAGTAATACTTGAAATGATGAACTAGAATATAGTAAAGTGCTTGAGTTACAAGAGCAAAACCTGAACTGGATATCAAGGAAGACTCTTCCCAACTCCAGGACCGATTACTCGCACGCTTCTACTCTTGAGCTAAGCCTTGAGCAGCGCTTCCGCGAGGGCAATGAGGCAAGGATGCCTTGCTCTACTAGCTACCTACTTGCCTAAGCTTGGATAAATCCTAAGCTATTAGCTCTCTAGCTTTAGCCTTGCTTTCCTCTTTGCTTCTTCCTTCCTTTCCTTGCTTGAAATGAAGTGACACCTCCAGGGGGGTATTTATAGGGGGCAGCCAACTAACCTAGGGCAAACCCTAGTGGCGGGCGCCTCCCCTAGGTGGCGGCCGCCACCCCCCTGGCCCTTGGATGCACCGTCATTGATCCTATGGTCTCCAGGGACTCCTCCAAGGCGGTTCCAAGGTCGGTTGCATGTCCAAATAACCGTCACATGGGCAATTAGGTAATGATCCACGTGACATTTCTTCTTAGCCCTCCGATGCCACCGACCTAGTGACGAAGGGCTAAGATTTGGCCCTGGGGTGGTCACACGGATCAGTGACGTGGCAGGGGAGAGTTTGGGTCTCTCCTTGGTGACGGGCGCCACCTAGGGGTGGCGGGCGCCACCCCACTAGGGCCCAAATGGGCCCTGGTGAGTGGGCTCGGCCCCTGGTGGGTCCATTCTCCAAATTTGGTCCAAATCCTGCATTCAAATAAAAATCTATGGACATGTGGAATTTGGTTAGTTTGAAACCTATTTCACTACTTTTCATGCCTTTTTGTTGAATTTTTGGGTAAAATGTTGATGGTAAAACAAGTGTTTAAGGACCATCAACACTCACTGGTAAGAGTGAGTGGGCAACATGTCTCTTGGCTGTGTTGTTGTGCAGGTGTGGAACTCGGAGGCAATGGTTGATGGCGAGGTGAAGGTCAAGGAGAGACGTGTCGTGCCGATGGACCGGGAGTGGCGAATGACGGACGTGAGGCTTGGACTGATGGATCAGAGGGCCGGAGGATAAAGTTGTGGTAGCTGGCACTTGGCTTTAGCAAGCAAAAGCAAATGTGATGTGCGACTGCATCAACCAAGTTGAGATGGAAGACGATGGCGTCATGACACTTGGCGGAGGTCGAACATGGGCTTGCACGGGGCAAGTGTCATCGGTCGAGTCAAGGAGGAAGACGAAGGCGTTGTGCTCAGCGGAGGCTGGACATGCATCGACACATTGGTGTCGGTGGTCGGGGCGTGAGACCCACGCTCCATCTTGAGCACGAGTTTGGTGGTTGAGCCTCCAAAAACCACTAGCTACGGTTTTCGAGTTTGTGCCTCAAAACTTGGGGTGTCCGGTTTTCGAGTTTGGGCCTCAAAACTCGGGGTGAACGGTTTCTAGGTTTGGGCCTCAAAACCTGGGGCGGCGGGTTTGCCGGTTTGGGCCTCAAAACCTGGTGGAGGTTTCCATACGGAATGAGACGACACGTGGCGGCACCGTGAGGCTTGCATCGAGGCGAAGCTAGCGGTGAGAAGGCGCAGTGGTCGTCGGGACGGCACGTGGCGACATCCTGGAGCTTGCATTGCGTCGAAGCAAAGGATGATAAGGCGAGTGACCGTCGGATGAAGACCTAACAGAGTTGGACTAGAATACCCCTAGGGTTAGCTAGTTTGCTCTTGTATCTAGGGGTAGAAGGGGTATAGTGTATTAGGCTATAAATAAGGATGACACCCCTTATCCTTCTCTATCCTTGCAGCATTTCACTTACAGAGTACACATTCATCTGTTAAGGCCTTCTTACTCTAGTTGCTTGTGATCCGCAGAGACGACATAATTCCTCTATGTATTTTGGATTTCAAGAAAGGAGACTGTAATCTCCTTGTCTCATCGAGATTTTTGCTAAAATCTTTGATTTGCGCTTTGTGTTCTTCGCGTTTCTTCTTCCCCTCGTTTGATCTTTCACGAGATTTCTTATTTTGAGGGATGACTTGAAAATCCATTTGAACCATCTTGTAGTGCTTCGTGAAAGACATCTTTCCACCGAAGGGTTTTCTCTAATTCCTCATGAGCGCATAGATCGGGCGGATTTAGTTTTGGATCGTTGTTGGCAATCCTTAACTCATACTTTATAATCGTCAAGACTCGCATAAAACCAACACCAAACATAGAATATGGCTTACAACTAACTATTTCCACAAGTTTTGTTGTTTGGGCAATTGCAGGAGGGCATTCACGTAAACGACTACGAACCGATATGAGCCAAGGGGGGCCCAATACCGAGAAATAGAGCTCAAAGCCCATCAAAACAACAAACTGGACCTAACACCCTCGATGGACATGGCCCACATCCACTCTAAAGACCACCAGAGAAAGGCGATGGCGAGGCGAGCCACCAGGGGTGCGCCCGCACCACCACCGGCGCCAAACGTGTTCAAATTTGAACGGTCGCCAGCCACCGCCTCTCTCATGTCGGTTATCAAGGTGTCCAGGTTCAATGTACCTGGAAGCCTGGAAGGTCGGTTTGCACTTTCCATGTAGAGAGAAGAGACTCTCCATCCCTGCAAGGCACGTCCACCTATAAAAGTAGGCCTCCACCCTCCTCATAAATCATCCAAGTACTTATTGATCATATCTCAAGAGGGATCCATGAAAGGAGTAGTGCCTCATATATCTTAGCTCTAGTAGCTAACTAGAATAAGGAGCGAGTGAGTGCGAGTTGGAGAAGTACCGGAGTTGTCGGCTACCTTCGCGGAAGGAATAACAGGATCGCCGGTATAACTCCGCTTGTACCTCTACGATCTTGTATATTTCTTCAAGTATAAAGGTTCGTGTTCAACTTCGGTTCTAAGTTCTTATCATGTTCTAGCTTTCGCTTTCATAGTCTACTGGACCGATCGTTCACCCTCGGGTGAGTGCTTTAGTGAGAGAGCGCAAGTCCTAGCTACCACTAGAGTAGTGGACCTTAGCGTAAACGCAGTGTTTAGGCTAAGTGGTTGCAGGTTGGTTGCCTGGGTCTCCACGGTTGAGGAGGTAGGCGGCAGGTGGTGACAACCCTGTCTGTCCTTTGTAATCCACCCACGTTCGGGATTTCATGTAGAGTTGTATCGACATAGATTGAGAAACCAGTCTCCACCCGTTGACCGAAGCAGGCTATGTTTGGCTAAGCTTAGACGCATAAGGACCAGTTCCCTAGAAGGACCTTGCTACCCTAGTTACCCTTCTTCTTGTCTTATCTGGGAGGACTAGACCAAGAGGCTATAACACACCATTCCTTGTGGTACCCTGAATACTTCTGGGTGAAGTGCTACAATGGTACTTCTGTGCACTTGCGGACTTTTGTGCTTACGCTAAGAAATACCAACAAGCATTTCTGGCACCATTGCCGGGGATAGATTCAAACTCTATTCTTAGTAGCGACCCTAAGAAGTGTCAACAAGCATTTTTGGCACCGTTGCCGGGGAACGGTTGTCGTCTTCAGTCTCCAAACCTAGTTCGCCAGTGTATCTTTGCTTTTACCTTTCTTTTATCTTCTTACCTTACCTATGGAGCAAACCACAATGCAAAACCTTTCTGCTCCGAGGGGCGAGTTCTATGAGCCACCACAATCGTCGAAGCCCATCACAGCTTCCAGCTATGAACTCCGCCCCGACTTTATAGCCATGGTTCGTGAACAACCCTTCTCGGGGTACGATCATGAAAACCCCTACCCTCATTTACGGGAGTTTGAATTACTCTATGCGTGCCTGACAATTGCGAGCATGTCACAAGAAACATTGCGTTGGAAGTTGTTTCCGTTCTCTCTTTCTGAGAGGGCGAAATAATGGTACAACAATAACGTAGGAAAGGTTAACGGAGATTGGAAAGAACTAAAGAACATATCATGTCTCACATTCTTTCCCATATCTCATATTGCAAACCTACGACTAGAGATACTCAACTTCCAATAAAAAGAGAAGGAAACGCTAGGTGCAGCCTGGGAAAGATTCTTAATTCTTTCACGATTAGGCCCAGACTTGTCTCTCCCTAACCAAGTAATGTCACAACTCTTTTGGTTAGGGCTAAACAAGGAGTCTGCCCTATAGCTGGACATTTCCGCTGAAGGATCACTCATGTCCAAAACCACAGGGGAAGGAGAAGCTCTACTAGACCTTATTCTAGAGAACACTCCCCTTCCTAATCCCCTCCAAACGGAAAGCAAACCCAAGCATGAGGAGGTCTCTTCGGTTAAAACCGAACCTGAGATTCAAACTCAGAGACCCTCATCGCTAATGGAACCTCCAAAGGAAATTTTCTTCGCTTCAGATTTTCCGTTCTTTAAGGAAGAATGCCTTGACAATTACGTAGATACCTCGAAGCATTCATACCAGAAGAAGCCCCCAGTTCTTGCCACTCCTCTTGAACCTCCTGAAGAAATCCTTCATACAGAGGAGTTGCCTTCCATTATAAGTACCGATTGGGTGGAACAAGCTAAACTCTCTTCTGAAGAAATTCGGATCAGTCCCTCTTGTTCAATCATCCACGCTAAAATTGGCAGAGACTGGATGGAAGTGCTTTACAATCCTATTGTTGGGGTGAACATCATGTCTGCATCTTTTGCGAACACGTTCGTTCATGAGCCTTTCGCCCCAACAAATATGCACCTAAGGCTAGATTCAAAGTCAAGCATGAATAGTCTAGGCATCCTTCACAACATACAACTGTTGACGGTCCTTAATGTCAATATTATACCATCAACTAATGCATAAAATGATATTAAATAAACTATAAAGCATAGTTGTAGGGTTTGATTCTAATAAGTTCCATGAGTTGTGTTGTTCTCACTTGCTTTGCAGGATTATCAATATTTCACCATATAAAAGTATCTCAAGTGATGAAACAGAGCACACCATTGCGAAGACCTCGTCGAGATGATCGAAACAGACATATGATTTGCTATATTTAGAGTCCCGGAGCGAGAGTCCTCGATGGATACGACTTGGAAGATTCTAGAACATTCCAGAAGACACGAGAAGGCGACCCACGGAAGGCGGGCCCACCTGTCATAGAGGCAAGCCGACCGGTCTCCCCCTTGGGCCGACCGGTCTGCTATAGGGCCCAATCTCACCCCCCTTCGCGTGACGCACTCCAACCGACCTCTTCGACGCGTTTTGGCCCATTAAGGCCCATGTGCATATGACGAAGGATTTAGTACCACATCGCTTGCCCAAGGTAAAGGGGAGGTCAGGAGCTCCTATATAATAAACCCAGGACCCCCCTGAGGCAAGACATCATCTGGGAGTTTTTGTAGAGGCGTCCCTCGAAGGACAACCTCTCCTCTCTAGAGAATTAGGTTTAGATTTTCCAATGTAATAGATTAGCTCTAGTCAGGAGTTAGGGAGAGCAGAGCTGCGCTTCGGTTCCGGAGGAGTCTTTAGAGTTTTGGTATTTCTTTGTATCTTTTCTTTGTAAGACTTATGCTTTAATATATTTATCTTCTCTATTTACTTTATGCTTTATTATATGATTAGTATAGTTGTTATATCTTGGCATGGGATCTTTGTTCGTATTGAGTGCTCTAGTTATCCTAGGTAATTAGAGTAGTAATCAATAGATTAGACATGGTGTTTAGTCTATTGGTTACCTGAGGTTGCGCTCAATCCCACAGAATAGTTGTGGTAGCCCCAGGGGTGATAGCTCTGTTAGGCCTTCGTAGTCCACCACGTTCGGATTGATGTTTCGTAGAGCTTTTGGCAGCCTTCCCCTGACTACTTTCTTCCGAGTCTTTTTCGAGAGTCAGAAAGGTACTGTTGCTCCAAAGTGCCAATGTTTATGACTGCTATATCTTTTCATCTTTGTTGCCTTAGAACACAAGTAATAGAGAAGTATATAGGAACCTTGATCTCTCCCGTTGTCCTCCCACTATAGTTATCTATACATTTATCATTGAATTCTCTTTGATGTGCTTTCGTTATCATATATATCATATATCAATTACTCGTGCTTTAGTCTAACTAGTACTCTGAGTTAGTAGATGCATGATAGTAAGTTATCAGATTCTTAACCCTTGCTTCCCAGTGGTAAAATATAAATAACGATCCTGGAATACTCCCGGTAAAATGCTACAATGGTGTTTTGTGCGCTTGCGGAATCTTTCATATTCTATTTGCACTAACGAACGTCAACAAGCATTTTTGGCGCCGTTGCCGGGGAAGCAATTGGTGTAAAGATTTTGATAATGATCTTGATGTCTGCTAATTGAGTGTACCACTAGATTTAGTAGGATTTCCCCTTGTTTTGTTGAGTGTGGAATAGACAGGACATCAGATGTCGTTTCGACCTTACGACAAGATTCCACAAGAATGAAGAACCTAGGGTGCCTGAACATTCAAGATCCATCATTAATCCTGGAACACTGCCATCTCACAGGTTTGTGTATACATATATATTATTCTAACCATGTGTAGATTGGAGAAAAGGTCGTCGTCACAAGAATTCAACTCCCATCCCTTGTGATGGATATGTTGCGCCACTCACAGATCCCCGTTGTGAGTCATGGTAAGTATGATCAAGGTGAGACAGTCTTGCTCATGGACTTTAAACTTTATGAGTAGTTATCTTTTTAATTTCTTGTATTCCACTGCATGTTTACTTCGAATCATCCTTGCATCCATTCCATTTAGTTTAGGTTTTCTTTTATCAAATCCACATCATGTTTAGTTCCTTATATGCATTCATGTCATCCGCATCTAAAAAAAGGAAAAAAAATATTCCTCACTGTGATCATACTCTGTCATCTCTTTTTGAATAAATCTCTTTTATGCTCTCATTCTACCTGTGTTTGCTATAGTATGCTTTGGTTTGGTTGTGCTTTTCGAGAGTACTTTCAAAGGATTTTAAATTAAGCATGGTGCTTAGGTTAAAATGCCTTCCTTAATCCAATTAG
This sequence comes from Coix lacryma-jobi var. lacryma-jobi, assembly GCA_009763385.1. Classification (NCBI taxonomy): domain Eukaryota; kingdom Viridiplantae; phylum Streptophyta; class Magnoliopsida; order Poales; family Poaceae; genus Coix; species Coix lacryma-jobi. The sequence continues at coordinate 88,876,159 of CM019822.1, read as the reverse complement.
ACATGGAGTCTAGTTTGATTATTGAACTGAAAATTGCTAGTGTAGACATTGGATATTTTGTTGGACTAACCCCTGCAGAGAACTCTAAATACACTTTGGGAAAGTCCTGAGATGAATTCACATCAGAGATGAAGCAAGGCATACGGTGAACTGCATAATGAAGACTCAGCTCATTCATCATTGATGAAAGAACTGTGAGTATTAAAGTTTATTTAAGTCTATCTTCTACTGCAAGTTATCTTTTGCCTTGAACCATGTTAAAATGCAGCCAACATAAAAATTGCTAGTCTATGCTAAAGTAATCCTAAAATCATCTTTTCATTAGCATGGATGAATAACACATAGTTGTGGATAACAACCCATGTTTCAAATTCAGTACAATCCTTCGGGTATATGTCCACTAACATTTTGTAGGAGATGAGATTTGCTTGTTCATGGTGTGAACTTAAAGATCCAAAAACCAACCCGTGGATAGACAAAAATCATCGTCAGACGAGTCACTAGTGATGTCGAAGGCAGCCAAGCTTTGAGCCATCCCAAGGCCTAAGCCAGGACACTGATGACGAGCAGGATGCGACTCACCCCGTATGGGTCAATCTATGCCTACGCTCATCATTGTCGAAGACATCAACACCGACACCAATAACAAATATCAAGGTGACGATATACCACTACATTATAACATCTATGTGTCGTCCGAAGGAAGTTTGTTGGTGGTTCACTATGAAGACAAGCAGTGGAAGTTCTCCTCACTTCTAATCAGTGCAACACAAGAGCTAGTTTGGGGGATGAGGTGGAACAACTTCAACAACAACAAGGTCTACAATTTCAACTCATGAACATGTTGTTGAAGACATTTGGACATCCACCTACTTCACAAGCCAGCTTGGGGGAGACACAATTCCGTTGTCTAGATTTGCTTCAGGATCAAGGAGAGGAAGGAGAAATCCAGCTTCAACACTTTGATCAGTACAAGCCACTGGACGCTATCCCAATTAAGGACAAGAATATGATCCATCACTCATTCTTGGAAGATTGTTCTTGAACACCACCAATGTGTCATCTATGTCGGAACTGGAGATGTCCACTTTTGGATCTTCGATCAAAGGGATTGCTGCCTCTTCAACAATTACACCACTTATGAGCAGCCGAAGAGAACCAAGAGAAGACGTTGACTCAACTGACAATGGAAGAACCAACTACCAGGAATTGAGGGTTACATCATGAAGGACGAAGCCACTGGACTACAAGAATTAGAAGATGGAGAGATAGTACCCGAGCCTAAAAATTAAGAAAATAGTTGACAAAGTCTCCATCGTCTGGACCTATTGAGAACAAGACTCAGCTGGCCCACTGTGAGATAGACAAGAGAAGACAAGACATTCATGAACTCAACCAGCTAGACAAAGAGAAGCTTCCACAAGGTGGTTCGACACAATCACTCTTCAATGATAAAGTATCATTTCAAGGTAAGTGACCATCACTTTAAAAGCTTCTCCTTGATTCTGGTATGTGCATACATAAAGAACCAAACATGTTTAAGTTTCACCTCACATGATCCAACCTAATCAAATCAACATGTTTAGTTCTTTACTCTTTGTTCCTAGCTTTACTCTCTTGAATCTCACTATCTTAATGAGCTAAAATTTTGTGCATCCAACCTTTGGAAGATGATATATCATAATCATGAAAAGATCGACACATTATGCATAGATTATCCTTCCTTGGGTTAAGCAATCTGATCTATTAAATATTTTATGATGCTACTTTCATGCTCATTTTTTTGATCCTATAACTCATGTTAAGATTCAATAGAACACATAAACAACAAGTTCATCTTGTGCAATGTGCCTAAGGTTAGAGAGGAATGAACAAAACTTTTGGTTCTGTTGGTGTTTTTCCACCAACAGAGCCCATGCACTTGATCTCTACCTTGTCTTTATGAGCAGGATACACTCTTGAGCAAAACATAGAGGAGTTTGTCAACTCCTAAATTCTACAGAGTGAAGGTTCTGGATCTACAAGAATATGCACACTGAGCAAGATGCTGCCAGCTTCCACAACTAATGCTTCACTTCAAATTGCTGGACGAACGAAGGACATGAGTGACACCATATCAAGAGGTGTAGTTATCAAGGTCTACATATCGAGATCAAATGATGCACCTCAGGAATGAATATGGTGAGAAGTCTTGTTCAGAGGACTTAAAACATTGAACCCTCGCCGAAAGGTAAAATCGGTAGTTATCCATATTTATCTTTTTTACATTAGTTTCTATTTTTGCATATTTACTTTCCATTATTATTTCTCCATAGCATATTTACTTTTTTGCATTAGCATTGCATAAAAAAAAGAAAATAAATATATTTTACTTACTGCACTGCATCATAAAACCTAAAGCCCCATGTGAATAATTCTGTGGTGTGTAAAAACCCACATGAAATATTCACCGTGGTGGCATAAAAATAAAAATAAATATGCATACATTCATCCTGTTGCATTTTCTCTTGCATCATAAAAAAATATTAAAATACAAAAATATTGAGAAAGAGATCTTACTGAAATTCTGGACAACTAAGGCTTGAGTGGCCAACCACTAACGCTTAATCTGTTCCACAAGTTTTGTTGTCTATTTGAGTTTCACAGGATTAAAGACCAAGAAAAGCTGACGAGCAAGTGGATGTTTCATCCACTGTTGGAGCACTATTTCAACAACCATCAACATCAATCAATGCTTCAATAGAGGAAGAACATTTTCACCGTCAGTCCGCTAGATTGCAAGATCGAACGACTACGTCAACATTCAGCTTGGGGGAAAGCACCCCCGTGTATCCAGGATCAACACTATTACAACAACGTCGAACTTGGGGGAGGTGCACCCCCGTTATCTTCATGATTCAGGTATGTCTTACTACTATCTTAGTGTTTTTTAAGTAATAGGTTATAGTGTGTGTTAGATTAAATAAATAAAGCATGTCTAATCTGAAGAACTCTCTCCCTAATTTCTTAAAATGGAAATGATGAATAGTTGCTCTATTGTATTTCTTTCTAGTACCTAGCCTTTAAGCATGAGTTCTCTTAAGTTTAAAAATTAATGATGCCTTGAAATGAAATTAAATATATGGGTAGCAAATGCTTGATCCAGAGTCTAGGTAATTGACAGATATAACATGTGATGATTTGAGCTATTGTTATCTTGTTCTAAACAACACTAGAGTTCCGGAGAGTTTCCAATATTAATATGGTAAATAATTGCATTGAGTTAAATTAAGCTTTGTTGACCCTGTGAGAAGTTATCATACTATCGAATTGAGATCACTTACACATTCCATCTATCCTCCGCATAAATGCTCATGATTATCTATTGCTATCCTCTCAAAAGTTTGTTGGAAGCATGTGGCTATTGAAAAAAAGAAAAAAAGAAAAAAAAGAAAAAAATTTGAGGAAATAAAAAGGGACAAGTGTCCGAAACCTCAAAAAGATAGATCCCGAGGAAATAAAAAGGGACAAGTGTGCGTAACCTCGAAAAAAGAGAATATCAGAGAAAAAAATGGGCGCGTGCCCGATAGTAGAATTAGCCCGATAGCCATGTGTTTCTAATAAACAGAAGAGAGTGATATATTCAAAAGAGCATTCACGTCCATTTTCCATACACATGCACTTCTCGATTCAATGGTGTGGTTGACTTTCTCTTTGGATCCATTGTTTAATTTGGCAACATATGTTTTTAAGCTTTTTGAAAATTCATAAAAACTCCGGGATAATGGTGAAGTGAAAGAGCAAGAGACATAGTGCTTGATTTGATCGTTCTATCTTTCAATTACGCAAGATTCAAGGTAAAGTACTAAGCCCCGTGATAAATAATATGATATCTTTTTCTAATCCAAATGAGAACTTTTGTTTGAATGCATGTGTACTTGTTAGAAGTGCAGATATTGCAGCAACTCCTGATCCATTGTTGAGTTTGACTTTGCTAAGGGACTAGCAAAGGGTAAGCTTGGGGGAACTTGTTGACGGTCCTTAATGTCAATATTATACCATCAACTAATGCATAAAATGATATTAAATAAACTATAAAGCATAGTTGTAGGGTTTGATTCTAATAAGTTCCACGAGTTGTGTTGTTCTCACTTGCTTTGCAGGATTATCAATATTTCACTATATAAAAGTATCTCAAGTGATGAAACAGAGCACACCATTGCGAAGACCTCGTCAAGATGATTGAAACGGACATATGATTTGCTATATTTGGAGTCCCGGAGCGAGAGTCCTCGATGGATACAACTTGGAAGATTCTAGAACATTCCAGAACATTCCAGAAGAAACGAGAAGGCGACCCACGGAAGGCAGGGCCCACCTGTCATAGAGGCAGACCGATCGGTCTCCCCCTTGGGCCGACCGGTCTGCTATAGGGCCCAATCTCGCCCCCTTCACGTGACGCACTCCAACCGACCTCTTCGACGCGTTTTGGCCCATTAAGGCCCATGTGCATATGACGAAGGATTTAGTACCACATCGCTTGCCCAAGGTGGAGGGGAGGTCAGGAGCCCCTATATAATAAACCCAGGACCCCCCTGAGGCAAGACATCATCTGGGAGTTTTTGTAGAGGCGTCCCTCGAAGGACAACCTCTCCTCTCTAAAGAATTAGGTTTAGATTTTCCAATGTACTCCCTCCATCCCAAATTATAAGACATTCCAAAAATCTTGGAGAGTCAAAGTTTTTCAACTTTGACCAAAATTCTAGAGAGAAATACAAAGATTTATGACATCAAATATGTATATTATGAAAATATAACTAATAAAGAATCTAATTATACTTAGTTGGTATCATAAATATTATTATCTTATTATATAAATTTGGTCAAAGTTGAAAAGCTTTGACTCTCCAAGATTCTTGGAATGTCTTATAATTTGGGATGAAGGGAGTAATAGATTAGCTCTAGTCAGGAGTTAGGGAGAGCGGAGCTGCACTTCGGTTCCGGAGGAGTCTTCAAAGTTTTGGTATTTCTTTGTATCTTTTCTTTGTAAGACTTATGCTTTAATATATTTATCTTCTCTATTTACTTTATGCTTTATTATATGATTAGTATAGTTGTTATATCTTGGCATGGGATCTTTGTTCGTATTGAGTGCTCTAGTTATCCTAGGTAATTAGAGTAGTAATCGATATATTAGACATGGTGTTTAGTCTATAGGTTACCTGAGGTTGCGCTTAATCCCACAGAATAGTTGTGGTAGCCCCAGGGGTGACAGCTCTGTTAGGCCTTCGTAGTCCACCACGTTCGGATTGATGTTTCATAGAGCTTTTGGCAGCCTTCCCCTGACTACTTTCTTCCGAGTCTTTTTCGAGAGTCAGAAAGGTACTGTTGCTCCAAAGTGCCAATGTTTATGACTGCTATATCTTTTCATCTTTGTTGCCTTATAACACAAGTAATAGAGAAGTATATAGGAACCTTGATCTCTCCCGTTGTCCTCCCACTATAGTTATCTATACATTTATCATTGAATTCTCTTTGATGTGCTTTCGTTATCATATATATCATATATCAATTACTCGTGCTTTAGTCTAACTAGTACTCTGAGTTAGTAGATGCATGATAGTAAGTTATCAGATTCTTAACCCTTGCTTCCCAGTGGTAAAATATAAATAACGATCCTGGAATACTCCCGGTAAAATGCTACAATGGTGTTTTGTGCGCTTGCGGAATCTTTCATATTCTATTTGCACTAACGAACGTCAACAAGCATTTTTGGCGCCGTTGCCGGGGAAGCAATTGGTGTAAAGATTTTGATAATGATCTTGATGTCTGCTAATTGAGTGTACCACTAGATTTAGTAGGATTTCCCCTTGTTTTGTTGAGGATGCATCTCAGCCGTACCTAAGGTCGGTTTGATCCAACGACCACGGTTCCTCGCCTAGGGCTATATAAACAGCCCTAGACCCCCTCTCCAAGGCATCTCATTCATCACAAGCGTCAGATTGATCAGAATCACCAGAAAAGGAGATCATTCAGAAACCCTAGGACTACATCCACCTAGAATAGTTAGATAGAATAGGATTAGAGGAGGCAAGCTTCGCTTGGATTCCAGATCTAGTCACGAGAAGACTCGGTAAACCCAAGATCTTCTCTCTTGTTTTAACATTATGGATCTAATCATGTTTCTAGTTCATAATTGCTCTTCTAGTTCATCTTTGTTTATGTTCTAGTTCGTCTAGTTCTAGTTCATCGTCTAGTTCATCTTCTAGTTCATAATTCAATTCTTGTTCATGTTCTAGTTCGTACTTTAGTTCTTCTAGATGATCTAGTTCATCTTATTGTTCGTCCCTGTGTTCTAGATAGCAATACAATTGATATGACTAAGACATCAATAATTATATTCTTAATTATATTGCTTATAGTGTGCTTTGATTATATATTTGGCATAGGTAGATCACCATTATATTTATACTCATGTTCGTATAACGCTCATCTTAATGATCATTGGGTGTGTGATAGATATTGTGTAGGCGTGGTGCCTATACACTATTTATCTGCGAATGCGTCCTACGTTTCGGATAGAGTGGTAGATCGCGGGTGTGACACTCCTGTTGGGTCCTTTGTATTCCACCTCCCGAATGTAGTGTTCAGTATGGCTCAGTTAACTCATTGTTTAGGGGTTACTCTATTTGGCACCTTTACTATGGAGTTGCCTCTTGATATAAATATGATATGACCTAGTCAATGATTGCCAAATATGTCTGCACTAATCAATGTATGTTATGACTTGTAATTAGAATAACTTAGGAATATTTCTTATTAATGCCTGTTCTAATCATCACTTGCTAGGTAGTACTGTTCTAGGATTATCTTTGATTGATCTACTCTCTGTTACTATTTATCATTATCATTATCATTGTTTCTACTATCTGATCCCTGTTTGGAGTAATGAGTGTGTTATCTGTCTTTATCATAAGTGTGTGCCACATTAATTGCTGTTAAGTCCTCACTAGTGTAGTACCATCATACTTTGAATTGATTAGTCTCTAGGCTAAATATAAATAACGATACCTGAGACTAGCTTGGGTGAAATGCTTCTACAACGGGTGTATTTATCTGTGCGCTTGCGGGTAAATATTTATCTTTAGATCCAGTGCCCTGATATAATCACATTGCTAGCTTCATGTTGGGGATGACAACTTGACGTTAAGTGATGCTAGTAGTGTCCCGTACATTCCTTAGTGCCTTCACTAAATTATTGTTTATGAGGTTCATTCTTAGGGTGATTCCATTAAGGAGTGTCAACAAGCATTTCTGGCGCTGTTGCCGGGGAACACATCAATTCAATTAGGGATGATACCTAGGGTTATTCATTAAAATCATTATGAACACTGTTAGGACATTGCATTAGCAGCATTAAAACGGTAGCTAGAACATATCATTTAACTTACACACATGTGATAATGCACTGATTGTTTATCTCTACTCAAACAGACTTACCCTGCCTTTGTTTATCTTTTATCTTATGCAGGGTGTGATGTATGACTGGTTTCCAACTTCCGAACAACTACGTTGAGGACCCGAAAGCTTTACTGAAGAAGACAAGACGCAGACTCAAGAGACCCTCACCACCACTTCCAGAAGTTAACCAGATAAGAAGAAGCCTAACACCAGTGTTGAACACCATGGCCGACAAGACACTCCATGAGTTCTCTGCACCAACCACTGCCAACATCAGGACTGGACCAACAGTCAATGTGGGAGACAACGGATTTGAACTCAAGCCAGCTTTGATCAACATGGTGCAAGCTAACCAATTTTGTGGGAAGGCACATGAAGACGCAAGCGCTCATCTCCAACACTTTCTAGAGATCTGTAGCACTTTCACCATCAAGGGAGTCGAAAGAGACACCATTCTACTCCACTTGTTCCCATTCTCACTTTTGGGAAAAGCAAAATAATGGTTCTACGCCAACAAAGACAGAAACACCTCATGGGCAATCTGTTCAACTGCCTTCCTAGTAAAGTTCTTTCCAGTGGGCAAGACGAATGCCCTCCGTGCCAAGATTTCAACTTTCCAGCAACAACACGATGAATCAATCCCAGAGGCTTGGGAATGCTTTCAAGATTACATATCAGAATGCCATCACCATGGGATGGAGAATTGGCTACTCATGCAGACCTTTTACCACGGGCTCACTTCAAACACCCGTGAAAATGTGGATGCCGCTGCTGGAGGATCATTCTTGTCACTCACTATCAACAATGCTACTACACTCATTGAGAAGATGGCCTCTAACCAAGGATGGAACGAGGAACGCTCTCAACCACGCAAGAGGGGAGGAATACATCAACTGAAGGAAGTAGACATGCTGTCTGCCAAACTTGACCTACTCATGAAGAAGTTCGATGAACACACTCCCAAGAAAGAAGATGTCATGCACATCTACGAATCTCGCATGACATGTGAAGAGTGTGGAGGCACTGGTCATTCATGGAGCAACTGCCCTGAGATTCAAGAGGATGCGAAGTATATCAATAACAACACCAACTATCGTCCTCAACAAGCTCAAGGATGGAACCAATAATCAAGGCCTAATTACTCAGGTAACTACTCAGGTAACTACCAAGGTAATACATTCAACCAACCACCTTTGAGAGAGATGATATCTAATCAAAACAAGATCATTGATAATATGTCTAAGAAGATAGCTTCCAATGATAAACTACTTGAGAACATTAATACTAGAATAGATAGCTTTACTTCTGCCATAAAGAATCAACATAGCTTTAATAAGATGGTAGAATCTCAGTTATCTCAGCTAGCAGCTTCAGTCCCTATGGCTGAAAAAGGTAAGATTCCCGGAAGTCCGGAAGAATTAGAGACTGCAAATCTTGTAGATATTTATAATGCAGGGCAGCTCACAGCTAGACCATCGAGGGAGTGGAAGGATGACTCCATTACCCCAAAGAAAGGAGGTCCAGGAAGACCTGTCATTCCAATCCACATTGGACCTGACAGATTTGAAGAAGCAGTCTGCGACCTTAGAGCAAGCGTCAACATTATGCCAAAGGTAATATACGAACAAATTCATGGTGCACCTCTATTATATACAAATATATGTTTGCAGCTTGCAGATCAGACACTGTGCTACCCATTGGGAATTCTAGAAGATGTCTGTGTTAGAGTGGGACACTTGTATGTGTGTGTAGACTTTGTGATCATTGAAACAGGTGGAGACGATAGAGCACCCATCATTCTTGGGCGCCCGTTCCTAAGCTCAACCAAAGCCATCATCTATGCGGATAGCGCCAAGATCTGTTCCACAATCACAGGCAACAAAGAAAGATTCAGCTTCAAGAAGCGCACACTCACTGCTCGAGTCCACCATCAGAAGTCTTATGAGAATGCAAACGCTATATCATCATCGAAGAAGAATAGGAACAGAAGGAGGAAGAACAAGGCTACATAACCACATCAAGACACAGTGTGGATGGTCAACCCTGTTCGAACAGAGAGTGACCACCTTCTTCCATCACCATACCTCGTCAAGAGAGATGACCTAGGCGTACCCACCATCGATTGCAAGATCGAGGGAAGTACATTCCACAAGACGTTCTGCGACATCGGTTCAAGTGTTAACATAATGTCTAAGGTAGCGTATGAGTACTTATATAAAAATAGACCTATGTATCAGACACATGTGCAGCTGCAACTGGCTGACCAAACATATCGATTTTCGGAGTAGTAAAGGACGTAATGATCCAAATTGAAGACTACTACGTTCCCACTGACTTCATGGTACTAGACATGGGAAAAGAAGACAATATCCACATCATTCTAGGAAGACCCTTCCTCAACACTACTGGCGCCATCATCTACATAAGATATGGAGAGATCCACTTTCAGCTCCCAAGGGAGAAGGTACGCTGTTACTTTAATAGCTATGCCACTAATGAACAGGAAAAGAAGAATCACTCAAGGAGGAGGCGCCGCACATCCCAATGCAACAAGAACCGATCGATCAAGGATGGATGGGCTGACTATGAAGGAGAAGTCACCAGGAGTGAAGACATCCCATTAAAGGAAATGAAGGACGATGAAGTAAAGAAGACAAGTCCACCAGTCAAGCAAGTATGGAAGAAGAAAGAGAGTTCTACTGACGTGCAATCATCGAGGTCCTCCTCAGGATCTGCTGATGCACCCAAGGAAGAATGAGGAGCGTACAAGGAGTCTTGTTCGATAGACTATAAACATCGAATCCTCGCCGAAAGGTAACTCGATAGTTATCCATATTCATTCATCATTACATAATTAGACATAGCATAATCATTTTACTATTAGTATCATATTTACTTCTTAGCAATTATATCTGCATTAGAAAACAAAATAAAAATATAAAAAAATTCTAAGCCCCATGAGAGTATTATATTTTCTGTGGAGGCATAAAAATACATTTGCATATTTACTTCTGCATTGCATTCATCCATAAAAACAAAAATCCAAAAAGAGACGCTATGAAACACTGCTGAAACTCTGCTTAGTGGAAAGGAAGAACATAAATTATCTTAAGAGCTTTAAAGACAACTAGACAAATGAGAGGAATATTTATCACTAACGCTTAATCAAGTTCCACTAGTTGTGTTGTCTATCTTTGAATTCAGCATGAAGAGAAGAAGAGAAGGGCTCAAGAAACCACTAACGGTCTACTCATCTTCTAGGGAAAAGACCACGTCAAGATCCAGCTTGGGGGAAAGCACCCTCAGTTATCACGATAAGTATCACGACTATTTTTATTTACTATTATTAGTTCAGTTTAGCTAGATCAATAAACATAAAAACCCCTAAAAAAAGATGAATAACTATTACAAAACCAAATAAAGATATTATATAATGAATAAATGTCTAGGTGGATATAAACTTAATGTTGCTCATAATGGAAATGATGAATAATTGCTCTGCCGTAATTCCTTTTAAGTACCTAGTGTTCAACCTTAAATTTTCTTGAGTTTTAGACAAAGCTGTTCTGAATAAACTCTGAACCTGAAACCTGTGAATTGCAAATGCTTGATCTAAAGTCTAGATAATTGTGAGATATGATATAAAAAGGTTTGAGCTACTATTTATCTAATTCCTAGAGACACTAGAGTTCTGGAGATTTACACTTTGAAAAGATTAAAAGCACATGATAAGATCCTGTATGATATAACATGAATTCCTACCCAGAGCCATTAATATGATCTTAAGATGAGGCTACTTGCTTTGTTCTGAGTTTTTAGTTCTGGTTGAGAAATTTATCATGCTCTAGAAATCAAGAATGTTTTATTAAAAGATTCACTCTTCCGAAGTAGTATTGTGTTAGAGGCATGGGACTATGCAAAAGTGTAAAAGGAGGAAATAAAAAGGGACAAGTGTCCGACTACCTCAAAAGAAAAAGAATTATGATAAAAATATGAAAGAAAAAAAAGAAAAAAAAGAATGATAGCCCATGGTCCCTCTAATTACAATATGCCATCAAGAGATGACAAATTTCAAAGGTTCTAAGTTCTTGATCTATGAGTATGACATCTTTCTCCCTAACTTTGAACTTTGACTTGGTAAGATATGCTATTAACTTCTTAAAAACTCCAGATATATATTCCTAGAAAAGAAGGAAAATGCATCAGTGAGGATTTATAAATATAAAAGAGTGATTTGAGAGTGTCATACAGTAAAATCTCTGAATTTTATTTTGAAAATATATAAAAACTCCAGCATAAAGGTTGATCAAAGAGTTAGAGATACAGTGCTTAACTTGATTGTTCTATCTTTCAATTGCTTAAGACACAGGTGGAGGCAAAAGCTCCATAGTTAAAGGTAATACGAGTAAGTCAGAATAGTTAACTCTAATCCAAAGGAAGATTTTTGTTTGAACATATGTACCTTTGAGGTGTGAAAGCATAGTAGCAATTCCTGATTCATCATGACTATTTGCTAAGGAACTAGCAAAAGGTAAGCTTGGGGGAGTTGTTGACACTGGTTATCTATCAAAATTAAAGGATAAATAAATATGAAAAGGGCATGAATTCAATCACCAATAAAGGTTTAGGGTTTTAATTGATAATATTCCATGGGTTTTGGTGAATTGTGATTCTGTAGGGACTAAACCAGGAAACCAACGCAGATTACTTCTTCTGGAAGGAACCCGATGGAAGATAGCCGAACCGACACATCAGGATTATTCTAGAAGGACCTAAAGGACACCAGGAGGCCGGGCACCCCAAGAGGCCGCCAGGTGGGACCGACCGGTCCCACCCTAGGACCGGTCGGTCTGCCCCGGGCCCCGCTGGACTGTCTTCTGGAACCTTCCTCCACCGCCTACGAGGATGCATCTCAGCCGTACCTAAGGTCGGTTTGATCCAACGACCACGGTTCCTCGCCTAGGGCTATATAAACAGCCCTAGACCCTCCTCTCCAGGGCATCTCATTCATCACAAGCATCAAATTGATCAGAATCACCAGAGAAGGAGATCATTCAGAAACCCTAGGACTACATCCACCTAGAATAGTTAGATAGAATAGGATTAGAGGAGGCAAGCTTCGCTTGGATTCCAGATCTAGTCACGAGAAGGCTCGATAAACCCAAGATCTTCTCTCTTGTATTAACATTATGGATCTAATCATGTTTCTAGTTCATAATTGCTCTTCTAGTTCATCTTTGTTTATCATTGTTTATGTTCTAGTTCGTCGTCGAGTTCTAGTTCATCGTCTAGTTCATCTTCTAGTTCATAATTCAATTCTAGTTCATGTTCTAGTTCGTACTTTAGTTCTTCTAGATGATCTAGTTCATCTTATTGTTCATCCCTGTGTTCTAGATAGCAATACAATTGATATGACTAAGACATCAATAATTATATTCTTAATTATATTGCTTATAGTGTGCTTTGATTATATATTTGCATAGGTAGATCACCATTATGTTTATACTCATGTTCGTATAGCGCTCATCTTAATGATCATTGGGTGGGTGATAGATACTGTGTAGGCGTGGTGCCTATACACTATTTATCTGCGAATGCGTCCTACGTTTCGGATAGAGTGGTAGATCGCGGGTGTGACACTCCAGTTGAGTCCTTTGTATTCCACCTCCCGAATGTAGTGTTCAGTATGGCTCAGTTAACTCATGGTTTAGGGGTTACTCTGTTTGGCACCTTTACTATGGAGTTGCCTCTTGATTATAAATATGATATGACCTAGTCAATGATTGCCAAATATGTCTGCACTAATCAATGTATGTTATGACTTATAATTAGAATAACTTAGGAATATTTCTTATTAATGCCTGTTCTAATCATCACTTGCTAGGTAGTACTGTTCTAGGATTATCTTTGATTGATCTACTCTCTGTTACTATTTATCATTATCATTATCATTGTTTCTACTATCTGATCCCTGTTTGGAGTAATGAGTGTGTTATCTGTCTTTATCATAAGTGTGTGCCACATTAATTGCTGTTAATTCATCACTAGTGTAGTACCATCATACTTTGAATTGATTAGTCTCTAGGCTAAATATAAATAACGATACCTGAGACTAGTTTGGGTGAAATGCTTCTACAACGGGTGTATTTATCTGTGCGCTTGCGGGTAAATATTTATCTTTAGATCCAGTGCTCTGATATAATCACATTGCTAGCTTCATGTTGGGGATGACAACTTGACGTTAAGTGATGCTAGTAGTGTCCCGTACATTCCTTAGTGCCTTCACTAAATTATTGTTTATGAGGTTCATTCTTAGGGTGATTCCATTAAGGAGTGTCAACACCAAGTCCATGCTCATTTGAAGAAATCCTCACCTCGATCTACAACTCAAACCTCATCTTCAATCCCCTTTTGCTCTCCATTCCTAGAATCCTTAAAAGGGTCATTGTAGATTTAGGTTTGTTTATCATAAATCTTGCAAATTTTGTGGTACCTTGTCATGAGTTTTGCAGATCAGGTCCTCAAAAGGTTGATGTCGGAGGGGAAACCCCCTCATCAACATAAAAAGAATTTCCCAAAGGTTTCCCAAGGTCAAGCTTATGACCATAATCAAAGCACTGCTGGGAGATACCCCGGATTATCAAACAAAAAAACAAAGCACCATCTTTCTTTTCAATAAAAGCAAGAATATGCTATCTCGTTTGTATGCACCTTCGGGTATTCCTGTTTGCTAACCTTACACGTTAAGATCAAGAAGATTGAGGGAAGATACATTGACAAGGAGCATAAGAGCTACACTGCCAGTGAGAGAACACTGAGTCCCTCAACATGCCACAATTGACTTTTATACAAAAATCCAAGTGTGGGGAAGGATGTTGAGAAGATCAGGTTCCATCCATCGAAAAAGGGAAAAGCTCGACCTTGCTAAGAAGAGATGGTGGAAAAGGAGCTGGGTGGCGCCACATGCCTTCACAAACACCCATGTACTTTCCAAAAAAAGAGAAAGAAAAAAATATAAATATATGAAAAAGAGAAAAAAGAGAGAAAAAGAGAAAAGATGAAAGAATATATATATATATATAAAGAGAAAAAAAGAAGAAAGTGGAAGAGAAAGAAGGAGCAGAGTGGTTCCATTTCTTCATCACAAACATCCACCTGACTCCACCCCGTGCATGCAAGTCTTGGTACACCTATCATACAATACAAACCTTGCATCGCTGCATTTCACTCCTACTACCTTGCTAATGACCGAGTTAGACCTTCAAGCCACTGCTACGGCAACCTAAAAAAAAAAAATCAAATCTATCGATGCCGCCGGTGAACGCACTCACATATGCAAAGGTAAATAAATATTCACCTACCCATTTACGCATGTTTGTGTTCATATTCCGTTCAAATTCATGCTTCCCTTATTTATATCATATGCTCTGGTTTGGGTGTATTCAATTGGTATACCATAGGTCTTTTAAATTAAGCATGGTGCTTAGGTTAAAATGACCTTCTTTAATCAAAGTTTAGACATGGTGTTTAATTTTGGTTAATGAACTTTGAGCTACTTTCATAAGCAATAGAAGTAATTCTTTTGATGAAGATAAAATCAAGGCTAGATTTATGTTGTATGTTTTACCTTAAGCTTTGTTTGAGCTGTTTTTCAAAGATAAACAGAAAAAAATCCTTTTGAAAAAATGAAACTCTCTCTCTTTTAATAATAATAATAATAATAATAATAATAATAATAATGACATCCCTTTTGATCCATGTTTTCTTGAACTTTATGTTTTCAATTTTCCTTAAGCATGGATATATTCTTTCTCGTTGTTGCCATAAAAAAAATAACAATAATAATAAATCTAGGCTCCCCAGTGTTCCAGCAGGTAGAGCCTTGTAGTATTTCCCTTCTTTATTTTTCTGTTAAAAATAAAAACAAGTACAAGAACAAAGTATGGGGAGATCTCTCAAGTTCAACTTCTACACATTCGAGATCTCCCCCCACATGTTGCACAAACATTGATCCCTTGGCATAAAGAAGGACAGGCCCGATAGCTCAAGGGGGATTAGCTGAACTTACAATTCAACCAAACCACCTTTGAATCTTCATCAATCCTTCATCTTTAAATGATGGTTTGTGCAACACTCTCCTCAGCTTCCTTAAGTTCTTGAGTTTAAACATACATAAAACTTGACCACTAAAATTAAACTCAATGAACCATGAACTGCTTCTTACTTCCTTACAGAGAACTTAACCACACTTTGTCTTAAAATTTAAAAAGTGACATGTTCATAACATCTTTGGGATAGAAGCTTGCATAAAATTTGTTCCATGTACGTGTACTTATGATAGTGAAAAATATTTTGATAGGAAAATCATGATGACTAAGATGTTGTGAAGTGTGATATAGTTCTGGCTTATGAATCCTACCGTTTCTATTCGAAGTACTTGGAGAATTTATTTTGAAAATGATATAAAACCATAGTATCACATACTCCTCATTTGGTGAGAAATTCCTACCAAAGCCAAAATTGTTATCTTGCAAAAAGTTTTAAGCTTTCTACATACGCTGCTTATTATTGTGTTGAGTTTGGTCAAGTCTTGTCGATCCTTGTTGAGAGATTTATCATGCTCCCCAAGATCAAGATCACGTACACTCCACATATACTTGCCGCTCCTACACTAGGAGTGCGCAAAAATATACCTCCATTTAGCTCCACCAAAAAGCTCTACTCCAACACTAGGGGTAGATAAAAAAATGTGTCTTTTTATACTCCATGATATAGAATAGTGATTTCTCTCCACATATATGTTTTAGAAGAAGAGACATGGGCTATGCAAAAGTATATGAAAAAAAGAAGAGGGACACATGAAGGTCACAGAAAAAAAAAGAAAATGGGCAAGTGCCCGTAGTAGAATTAGGGGTATATTCAATACCCACAAAAAAATGATGAGCACATGAAGGCTCATGTTTTAAAAAGAGAGAGAGAAAGATAGCCATAACTCAAGGTAATAAGTTATAGAGAGAGATCATATCCACAAAGGGAGTATTTCTCATATCATAGTCCACACACATGCACATCTTGATCTAAGATATGACACTTCTCTCCTTGGATCCTCGATTTGACTTTACAATATATGCAATACAAGTATGCAATCATGGTTATCCCTACCGAGCTCCACATAAGCCTTTTAGAAGTAGGGACAACAAAAGAAGGCAAAACCTTTGTTATGCCTTGGTAAGGAATCATACACCATCGAGTGATCCGAGAGCATCATTTGAGGAGTATAAAAAAGTGATCTATGCTTTTCTTAATAAATCTTGGAAAACCTCTAAGTTGCTAAGATGTGAATCATGGAAGATGACTTTGCTTTGAGAGCTGTTTCACTTTTCAACATCCCAAGGAAACATGTTAGACAGCATCACATATCCCACCTGTATAAGGAATGTTTTAGAATGATCTTTATAATAGTTGTATATCTCAGGAATATTATGCTCATGTTTACTTTTATCTCTGTTGGTAGTTCTTAACTACACCTAGGATAGGGGAGCTAAAGTAGCTATCTACTAATGCCAAGCGGGGTTGTCAGTCCCGACACTAGTAGGAGCTAACTAGCGAGAATGCAATCTACCAGGAGGAGATTCTGCAAGCGCACAGAACTATCGTAGTAGCACTTCGCCTGGGAGTACCAGGTGTCGATTTATTTGATCCCAAGGGAAGGCTAGGGTGGTGTAAGAGTCGAGTCAAGGAGGGGATGAGAGTCAAAGAAAAGAGAAAAGGGAAAAGGGAAAAGGGGAGATGAAAGGCTAGAAAGAATATATGGGTGGATAGGTAAGGATGAAATGGATGGTAAGGTAAGGTGGATAACTAGATAAGTAGATAGGGGGTAACTAAGGGTAACTAACTAATTACTAATAACTACTCTGTAACACCCTAAAAATTTTCTCCAAAACCAAATAGTTGAAAATGCTTTAATTATGAATTTTTGTGAAGCATTTAACCTAGGGATTAAAATAATTTTTGTTGAATTAAAATAATAGTGGCAACATGTTTATGCATTCATGCTGATGCACTGGATTTATTTGAGTGTCTGGTTTTTGCCAAAATTTGTTTTGAATTCAAACTCTTTTGGAAATGATTTGAAATGCTTTGAAAATAAAAAGAAAACCCTTTCCTCTCCTCTCTCCCCTCTCCCTCCCATTCGGCCCGAAGGCCCAGCTTGCCCCGGCCCTGTCCTTTTCTTCCTTCTGCGCTGGGCCTCCTCCCTCCCTCCCTTCTCCTCGCGCGCGGCCCGCAGGCCGGCCCGCTCCGCGCCCGCGTTGCAGCCGCCGCGCGCTCCCTCCCCTTCTCTCTCTCTGACGTCGCGGCCCCGCCCGTCAGCGTCCTCCTTCTCCCTCCCCTTCGCTCTCGCCCGAGCGCAACCGCCGCGCTCCGCGTCGTCCGCGCGTCGTGCGGCGCCCGCTCCCACGACCTCGGCCTCCTCCTCATCCATTTAGCAGATGCGCCGCGCCCCGCTCCTTCTTTCCCCTCTCCCACTCCCGCAGCGCCGCGCAGAGCAACCCCCAGAGCCCCTCCGCGCCATTGCCGCCGCCGCCGTGCTCGCGCCGTCGTCTCGCTGCTCCGCCGGTCGATTCGACGCCGCGGGAGCTCCGCGCCGCAGAGGAGGTGCCCCCTAACCCCTCCCCTCGCTTCCTTGAAACTCGGTTTCGCCCTAACCGCCGTGTGCGCTCGCAGCTTCGCCGCCGTCGCTCGGGCACCCGCCTCCGTCCGTCGTTCGCCGCTGTCATAGCCTCGCCGCCGCCTCCTCCGCCGTGGTGAGAATCTCCTTGTGCTCCGCTTCCCCTCCGTCCTCTTGGTGTGGTTTGCGGTGCCCTCTGTGGCCGGGTCCGCAAGCGTCCGTGCGCCATCCATGGCGGGTGCACGCACGCCGTCGCGAGGCGCCACGACGTCGCGGCCTCGGCGCGCCCCTGGCTCGTCGTGCGCACTCCCCCTCTCTGATCTAATCCGCGCCGCCCATCGCCGATCCGTCGGCTGTGCGCAGCCGATACCCCTTCGCCGTGCAGTTTTGCTTAAGAGCCCCCGGAGAAAACGGAAATCAACCCGCGCTCCCTTCCCTACTGTTACCTGAGTCTTTGAAAACTTCCGTCTAGGCCCCTGTGTTTCTGTGAAAATGAGGCGCAGTCCAGCCGACTGCGGGATTTGATTTAAAATTCAAATTAAATTCTAATTTAATTTCAAAAGCATTTCAGTTTATTTACAGAAATGCCACTACATTGTTTTGCTTATAAAATCCACGTTTTAGCTCCGATTTGATCCATTCAAATTGCGTTAGCTTCGTAATTTAGTGCTCTACCCGTGTATACCCCTGTTAGTCTGTTTTGGACAGATTAGTTTTAGAGTCCAAGTTAATCTTGTTTAAGGCTTTATAAATACCGTTTCGATCGTAACGTTCACGCCGTAACTCCGTTTTCGATGAACCAAAGCTTGTTGTGATCGTAGAGATGCGTACTTCAGTTTTATCAAAGTTTTAATTCAGTTTATTACTGTTTGGTGTATTGTTCTAATAATAGCCTTGTTTGCATCGTGTATGTTTGCACCTGGAATGCGTGGTGATGTTATGTGATCGAGTAGACGGTGAGTCGGTGTGGTGCGATCAGGACCCCTCGTTCAGTGACCAGCAGGAGGATCAACCTTTCGACAACCAAGGCAAGTTAGCATGGGATCTCCTTGTTTACCTATACACTTTACTTTAATCACTCATTTATGCATGTGTCCAACTGAGCAACCTTAGAAAACCCACTTAGCTTTGTGATCTGTGATGTTCTTGTTCCCGTGGGATATATGCATGTGGGTAGCTTTGCTAGTGCTAACTGACTTACAACTGATCCAGTCCAATGATGATCTTGTTCTCATGTTGATATGTTGTTAAACGGTTAATAAAACTTGCTGTTAGCAAAAGCTGGGTTTGACAGTGCTACCATGAGTGCTATATGGCTCTGGTTTTAGCTCAGTAAACTGGACCTTTTCTAACTCGGCGGCGGTGACCCGAAAGGGCGCAAAAGGGGCTTGCCACTTTGGGTGTAGGGCTGCTCCTGTTCCTATGTGTATAGCTGCGATGGCCTTGTGCCATAGGAAAGGGGGGTTGCTACATCTGCCTGCCAAGGAAACCTAGCGGCCCTGACCAGTTAGACGAACCAACGAAAGGCTTCATAGTGTGCCCTGCCGATCTACCTCGGAAGTGGATCAAGAGGTTGGCCGCCTCGGGCACAAGGGTAACACGGCTTATGGGTAAAGATGCACAACCTCTGCAGAGTGTAAAACTGTTATAACAGCCGTGCTCACGGTCACGAGCGGCCCGGAAAACTAGCGGAACTATGATACTTAATAATTGTTACCTTATGTTGTTGGTACATTATGATGTCATATCTTACCTTTGTTGGACAAATGGATCATGGGTTAAGGGTTAAGCACAATACTCGTTTACCTTAATGCTAAAATTTACCAACTTAAAAGCTAACTGCAGTCAGACAGTGTTAGCCTTTTTGAGCCTCATGAACCCTATGTTAGCTTGCTAAGTACGTGGAGTACTTACGCTTGTTGTTTATCTTCTTTTTGGGCAAAATCCCGGATGGGTAACAGATGAAGGTGCAGTTGGCGACTTTCCTGAAGACTTCTAGGCTAGCTGCTCCCCCAGTCGACGTTTCCCTGTGGCTTAGTTTGTGTACCAGTTCAGTGATCTGTGGTTCAGTATGTTGTAAGACTCTGTTTTAAATACTATCGTGATGTAATAAACAATGTGATGATGCCACTCTTGTAATTTGTCTACTTATGTGTGTGATTTTTCCTGGGCACACATGAGTATGTTGTCTCAACTTTATCCTTAAAGTTGGGGTGTGACAAATTGGTATCGGAGCTTTGTTGACTGTAGGACGCAAGCCTAGTTAGGAAGTGGCCGTTCTAACACCTTTTTGTTACCTGTTTATGCTTATTTTATTAACTTGTTACTTTATTAAAATTTATACCTGCTTCTTATTCTTATTCTATTATGTAAAACTAATTGTTTCCGCTTATCTTATCTTACTTTTATAACGTCAGGATGCCTCGCATGAACACCCGTGCCTACCGTGCTCTTTTCACCAGCCAGCCTGCTCCCCCTGTGGTTCACATCCCCGACAGTGACGGTTCCTCCAGCTCCTCCAACACCGCCTTCATCGTGCAGGATGAAGAGTTGACCTCTACCCCGTCTGTCTCTGAGGAGCTAGCAGCGCCATCACCGCCCCCTGCAGCAGCGCTTGAGGTCCCTGCTCCAGAGGCACCCGCTCCTGTGGCGCCTGTCGCTCCACCAGTCGTGGAGGCCCCCGCCGTCCCAGCAGTCCCTGCAGCACCTGCCGCTCCACCAGCTCCTGCGGCAACAGCCTTCGTGCCAGTGTACCCGGTGGTACACTCTCCCGCCGCCTCGTCAGCTTCGGCACCAGCACCCCCTGCCGTTCCAGCAGCGCAGGTGGTGGAAGACCTTGGTTGGGATCGTCGCTTCATGTTCAAGAAGCCCGACGAGACAGCATACTACCATAGTATGCTGGTTCGTCTGCTGGAGGAGTACTACCCTGAGATGGAGGCCAAGCTCCAGTACCATTGTGGCGAGTACACTCATCCTTTGGAGGCCACTTACTGGAAGTCCGACCTGATGGTTACAGGTTGGAAAGCTGCGGATCAAGCCCACGTCGTAGAGACGGTTCACAGGACCACCACCAAGCGTGGTGATGCTCTCGCCAGTATGGAGGACACAGCGCAGGATGCTTACCTGCACTACCATGGTCTTCGCTTCCAGATGATGAGGAATGATCGCTACCGCTACCTGCCCCAAAGTGACATGGAGGGCTCGTGGCGCACCCTGCTTCCTCCAGTGGAGTACCCGGTTCTGGTCTCTACTGCCTAGCATGCCTACGAGGTGCATAGGAAGGCCGACAAGGTGCAAGATGACCTGCGTGCGGCTCAGAAGGTGATAAGGCGTTTGGAGCGCGAAGTGGACTACCCTCGTGGTGAGCTAGACTATGCAGCTGTCTACACGAAGAAGTACAGAGCCAACGACGCCCCCGGTGGAGCCCAGTAGTTTGCCTACCATGATCAGTTATCTCGTTTAGACGCGTTGTTTAAAGTTTCAGTTTGTGTTTGGTGAACCTTTTGTGGATGTGCTGTTTATGTTTGTGAGCTATGTGTGAATGGATCTTTGCTTGTGTGTGGTGAAGTATGGGTTATGTCCGTGCTTCTCCAAGTTTGAAACATATCTCTGTGGTGAATAAAGTTGTTTATCTCCTTTCTGTGTTGCTGTTTTCTGGAGCAGCCTGTGTTTAAATCTGTATATATCTTAACCTGTGTCCCCAAAAATTATGAAATTTTTGTGGGAGTAACTAGACTGATGTACCTTTCAAACGAATCTGGAACCAAGTCTTTATCTGTTCGGATCTGGGAGATATGTCTTTTTGAAGTTGATGTTTCTGCGCAGTCTGTCATCCAGAACAGGTTCTGTTCAATGCTGTTTTCGGCCCAGAATCTGGCCGAATCTGAGAAAGTGTTCTATATGAAAGTTGTAGCTGGTTTCTTAAGCTTTCCAACGATGTCTGGTTCATCCCTGTTGGATTTCTGTAGCTCGAGTTATGCCCATTTTAGTGTGCTGCTGTTGACAAGGATGTGCACAGAAATTTTCAGCAATGTTCATTTATGTTCATATATACATTCTATGTTGGATATAAAGGTCTAACTCTTGCGCATTTGTTGGTGAGCAGATGGCAGCAAGGGGTGGACGCGGGAGAGGCCGTGGCCGTGGGCGTGGTGCTCCTATGGACCCGCCACCGCCACCGCCGCCAGTGACCATCGAACAGTTGATGGCCACGCAGAATCAACTTATGCACGCCATGATGAACCGCCTGGATCAGGCGCCCGCGGCAGCACCTCAACCTCTTCAAGTCAGGGACCGTCGAGGAGAGTTCCTGAAGGGCCACCCACCAGTGTTCTCTCACGCCTCTGAACCACTGGAGGCGGATGACTGGCTCCGTGCAGTGGAGAAACAGCTGAACATTGCCCAGTGCACCGACTATGAGAAGGTGCTCTATGCCTCGGGGCAACTGCAAGGAGCAGCACAAGATTGGTGGGATGCGTTCATGTTTGCCCGTCCCCAAGATGCTCCAGTTGTTACATGGCAGGAGTTCAGGGAGAACTTCAGATCCTACCACATCCCTGAAGGACTTGTAGAGCTGAAACAAGAGGAGTTCCGCTCTCTGAAGCAAGGGTCCCTGTCAGTGGCGGAGTACCGCGACAAGTTTGCTCAACTGTCGCGCTACGCTCCCCAGGATGTGGCCCAGGATAAAGACAAGCAGCGCAAATTTCTGAAGGGTCTTTATGATGGGTTGCAGCTCCAGCTGATGTCAAACACCTACCCGAACTATCAGGCCCTGGTCAATAGGGCGATCGTTATTGACAACAAGAGAAAGGAAATGGAGGCAAAGAAAAGAAGCTTCCAAGGCCAGTCATCGGGGAGCAACACTCGTCCCCGAATCAACCCACAACAAGGTTACCCCCAGAGGAGTCAAGGCAACCAGTGGAACAGGGGACAGTACCCCCAGGGCAACCAGAACCAGCAGCGCCTCTTATACCAACAGCAGTTAGGTGGTCAGCGCTTTCAGCAGCAGCCAGGAGGACAGAGGTTCCAGCAACAGCAGAGCAGCCAAGCCTCACGCCAGGGAGCACCCAACCCCGCCCCCATGAAGAATGCAGCTCAGCAGAACCCCAACGCCTGCTACCGTTGCGGGGAGCCAGGACACTACGCTCACCAGTGCCCCAAGAAGCAGAACCCCCAGGCCCCACAGAACCAGGCAGGAGCTCAGAAGCATAATGCTCGCCCACCTCACACTGGACGAGTGAACCATGTGGCTGCCGATACTGCCCTGGATGCACCGGATGTCATGATGGGTACGTTCAGCATCAACTCAATCCCAGCAACCGTACTTTTTGATTCTGGTGCTTCGCATTCCTTCATATCTCAGTCATTTGTTAGAATGCATGGTGTGCCTTTATGTGCAATGAAAGAAACAATCATAGTAAACTCACCAGGGGGTAGTATGCCTGCAAATTTCTGGAGCCCCACCTCTAGTGTCAACCTAAGGGGGGTAGACTTTAAAGTAAAGCCTATAGTGCTAAGAACAGCAGGTATAGATCTCATCTTGGGTATGGACTGGATGAAGCAACATGGGGCTGTCATTCAGTGCCAAGAAAGGTCGGTTGTTATATCTACACCTAAGGGAGACAGAATCTGTGTGCAAGTGGTGATGAAAGAGCAGCCAACTGCCACGGTCAACCAGATGGATGCTAGTGGTGCAGAGCAAGATCGGGTGGTGGACGAGTTCCCTGATGTCTTTCCGGATGATCTGCCAGGTATGCCACCTGATCGCGATATTGAGTTCATTATTGAATTACTGCCTGGAACTGCACCAATATCTAAAAGACCTTATAGAATGGGGGTAAATGAATTAGAAGAACTTAAGAAACAGCTTAAGGAGTTGTTAGAGAAAGGGTATATACGCCCTAGTGCTTCTCCTTGGGGAGCACCTGTGATTTTTGTGGATAAGAAAGATGGTAGCCAAAGGATGTGTGTGGACTATAGGTCTTTAAATGAGGTTACCATTAAAAACAAATACCCTCTACCCCGGATAGACGATCTATTTGACCAGCTTAGAGGAGCATGTGTGTTCTCTAAAATAGATCTCAGATCTGGGTATCACCAGTTGAAAATCCGGAACTCAGACATTCCTAAGACCGCTTTCACAACGCGGTATGGATTGTATGAGTATACAGTAATGTCTTTTGGACTGACCAATGCCCCAGCCTACTTCATGTATCTGATGAATAAAGTGTTCATGGAATACCTAGACAAGTTCGTGGTGGTATTCATAGATGATATTCTAGTGTTCTCCAAAACAGAGGAGGAACATGCTGAACATCTGAGAATGGTTCTGCAGAAGTTAAGAGAGCATCAACTCTATGCCAAGAGGAGCAAGTGTGAATTTTGGCTGAAAGAAGTCTCTTTCTTAGGGCATGTTGTCTCTAACGGAGGTATATCCGTTGATCCTAGCAAGGTGCAGGATGTGTTGGATTGGAACCCGCCAACCAATGCCAGTGAAATCCGAAGTTTCCTGGGTTTGGCCGGGTATTATAGGAGGTTCATTGAAGGATTCTCCAAGCTCGCAAAGCCTATGACTGCCTTGTTAGAGAAGAATGCTAAGTTTGTGTGGTCTGATAAATGCCAAGCAAACTTCGAAGAGTTAAAGAAGAGGTTGACCTCAGCACCAGTCCTAGTTCTGCCAGACTTGAACAAAAGCTTCTCCATCTATTGTGATGCATCTCGTCTGGGACTTGGATGTGTTCTAATGCAAGAAGGAAGAGTAGTGGCCTACGCATCTAGACAGCTGAGGAAGCACGAGGTGAACTATCCAACTCATGATTTGGAGTTAGCAGCTATTGTCCATGCTCTGAAAATATGGAGACATTATCTAGTTGGGCATAAGTGTGATGTGTACACGGATCATAAAAGTCTGAAGTACATATTTACTCAGTCAGATCTGAATTTGAGGCAACGCCGTTGGCTAGAATTGATCAAAGACTATGACCTGGAGGTACATTATCACCCAGGAAAGGCCAATGTCGTGGCCGATGCCTTGAGCAGAAAAACCTATGCAAACGGTCTGCAAGTGGAATACATGTCAGCAGAGTTGAGAGCTGAAATGGCATACCTTAATCTATGTTTTGCCAACAATGTGGTGGAAATGTCAGTTGAACCTACTTTGGAGAAAGAAATTCATGAGGGTCAGTTGAAAGATGAGAAATTGAAAGAGATAGCAGAGAACATAGTGCTTGGAAAGGCACCAGGATTCAGGATGGATGATAATGGGACTCTTTGGTTTGGAAAGAGGATATGTGTGCCCAAAGTGAAAGCTATCCGTGATGCCATCTTGCGGGATGCACATGAATCTGCTTACTCCATACACCCCGGCAGCACCAAAATGTACTTGGATCTGAAAGAAAAATACTGGTGGTATGGTTTGAAACGAGATGTAGCAGAATATGTGGCTCTATGTGACACCTGTCAGAAGGTCAAAGCTGAACATCAAAGACCAGCAGGATTGTTACAGCCTATGCAGATACCCGAGTGGAAATGGGAAGAAGTGGGAATGGACTTTATTACTGGTTTACCTCGCACACAAAGAGGCTATGATTCTATATGGGTAATAGTCGACCGTCTCACTAAGGTCGCTCACTTCTTACCAGTAAAGACCACCTATTCTGGAGCAAGGTTAGCAGATCTGTACATGGAGAGGATTGTGTCTCTGCATGGTGTTCCAAAGAAAATAGTGTCAGACAGAGGGACACAGTTCACTTCTCACTTTTGGCATCAGGTACATCAATCTCTGGGAACTAAGCTGACGTTCAGTTCTGCATATCACCCACAAACAGATGGGCAGACTGAAAGGATAAACCAGATCTTGGAGGACATGTTGAGAGCATGTGCCCTTCAGCATGGGACTAGTTGGGATAAAAGCCTGCCATATGCTGAATTCTCATACAACAACAGTCACCAGAAGAGTCTGAAAATGGCTCCCTTCGAAGCTTTGTATGGACGGAAGTGTAGAACTCCCTTGTTCTGGAATCAGACAGGAGAAACTCAAGTGTTCGGACCGGATGTTCTTAGAAATGCTGAAGAACAAGTAAGGATGATCCGAGATAACCTAAGGATAGCTCAGTCCCGATAGAAGAGTTATGCAGATACTCGCAGGAGGGACTTAGTTTTCAAAGTGGGAGACTATGTGTATTTGAAAGTGTCACCCATGAGGAGCGTAAAGAGGTATAACATGAAAGGAAAGTTGGCACCCAGATACATAGGTCCCTTCCGGATCTTGGCCAGACGTGGAGAAGTGGCCTATCAGCTTGAGTTACCTGAGAGGCTGTCAGGTGTACATGATGTGTTCCATGTTTCTCAGCTAAAGAAATGCCTGAGGATGCCTGAAGAACAAGTTCCTCTGGAAGAGATCAAGATAGGTGAAGATCTTTCTTATGAAGAGTACCCTGTCAAGATCTTGGAAACAGCAGAAAGAGTTACCAGGAGCCGAGTTATCAAGATGTGCAAAGTTCAGTGGAACCGGTATACAGAAGAAGAGGCTACCTGGGAAAGAGAAGAAGATCTTCGGAAATCTTATCCGCAGTTGTTTGAGTAAGCTCCAGTCGAATCTCGAGGACGAGATTCATCTTAAGGGGGGTAGAGTTGTAACACCCTAAAAATTTTCTCCAAAACCAAATAGTTGAAAATGCTTTAATTATGAATTTTTGTGAAGCATTTAACCTAGGGATTAAAATAATTTTTGTTGAATTAAAATAATAGTGGCAACATGTTTATGCATTCATGCTGATGCACTGGATTTATTTGAGTGTCTGGTTTTTGCCAAAATTTGTTTTGAATTCAAACTCTTTTGGAAATGATTTGAAATGCTTTGAAAATAAAAAGAAAACCCTTTCCTCTCCTCTCTCCCCCTCCCTCCCATTCGGCCCGAAGGCCCAGCTTGCCCCGGCCCTGTCCTTTTCTTCCTTCTGCGCTGGGCCTCCTCCCTCCCTCCCTTCTCCTCGCGCGTGGCCCGCAGGCCGGCCCGCTCCGCGCCCGCGTTGCAGCCGCCGCGCGCTCCCTCCCCTTCTCTCTCTCTGACGTCGCGGCCCCGCCCGTCAGCGTCCTCCTTCTCCCTCCCCTTCGCTCTCGCCCGAGCGCAACCGCCGCGCTCCGCGTCGTCCGCGCGTCGTGCGGCGCCCGCTCCCACGACCTCGGCCTCCTCCTCATCCATTTAGCAGATGCGCCGCGCCCCGCTCCTTCTTTCCCCTCTCCCACTCCCGCAGCGCCGCGCAGAGCAACCCCCAGAGCCCCTCCGCGCCATTGCCGCCGCCGCCGTGCTCGCGCCGTCGTCTCGCTGCTCCGCCGGTCGATTCGACGCCGCGGGAGCTCCGCGCCGCAGAGGAGGTGCCCCCTAACCCCTCCCCTCGCTTCCTTGAAACTCGGTTTCGCCCTAACCGCCGTGTGCGCTCGCAGCTTCGCCGCCGTCGCTCGGGCACCCGCCTCCGTCCGTCGTTCGCCGCTGTCAGAGCCTCGCCGCCGCCTCCTCCGCCGTGGTGAGAATCTCCTTGTGCTCCGCTTCCCCTCCGTCCTCTTGGTGTGGCTTGCGGTGCCCTCTGTGGCCGGGTCCGCAAGCGTCCGTGCGCCATCCATGGCGGGTGCACGCACGCCGTCGCGAGGCGCCACGACGTCGCGGCCTCGGCGCGCCCCTGGCTCGTCGTGCGCACTCCCCCTCTCTGATCTAATCCGCGCCGCCCATCGCCGATCCGTCGGCTGTGCGCAGCCGATACCCCTTCGCCGTGCAGTTTTGCTTAAGAGCCCCCGGAGAAAACGGAAATCAACCCGCGCTCCCTTCCCTACTGTTACCTGAGTCTTTGAAAACTTCCGTCTAGGCCCCTGTGTTTCTGTGAAAATGAGGCGCAGTCCAGCCGACTGCGGGATTTGATTTAAAATTCAAATTAAATTCTGATTTAATTTCAAAAGCATTTCAGTTTATTTACAGAAATGCCACTACATTGTTTTGCTTATAAAATCCACGTTTTAGCTCCGATTTGATCCATTCAAATTGCGTTAGCTTCGTAATTTAGTGCTCTACCCGTGTATACCCCTGTTAGTCTGTTTTGGACAGATTAGTTT
The DNA here is from genome assembly GCA_009763385.1 of Coix lacryma-jobi var. lacryma-jobi. Classification (NCBI taxonomy): domain Eukaryota; kingdom Viridiplantae; phylum Streptophyta; class Magnoliopsida; order Poales; family Poaceae; genus Coix; species Coix lacryma-jobi. The sequence continues at coordinate 88,847,949 of CM019822.1, read as the reverse complement.
TAGAGTCCAAGTTAATCTTGTTTAAGGCTTTATAAATACCGTTTCGATCGTAACGTTCACGCCGTAACTCCGTTTTCGATGAACCAAAGCTTGTTGTGATCGTAGAGATGCGTACTTCAGTTTTATCAAAGTTTTAATTCAGTTTATTACTGTTTGGTGTATTGTTCTAATAATAGCCTTGTTTGCATCGTGTATGTTTGCACCTGGAATGCGTGGTGATGTTATGTGATCGAGTAGACGGTGAGTCGGTGTGGTGCGATCAGGACCCCTCGTTCAGTGACCAGCAGGAGGATCAACCTTTCGACAACCAAGGCAAGTTAGCATGGGATCTCCTTGTTTACCTATACACTTTACTTTAATCACTCATTTATGCATGTGTCCAACTGAGCAACCTTAGAAAACCCACTTAGCTTTGTGATCTGTGATGTTCTTGTTCCCGTGGGATATATGCATGTGGGTAGCTTTGCTAGTGCTAACTGACTTACAACTGATCCAGTCCAATGATGATCTTGTTCTCATGTTGATATGTTGTTAAACGGTTAATAAAACTTGCTGTTAGCAAAAGCTGGGTTTGACAGTGCTACCATGAGTGCTATATGGCTCTGGTTTTAGCTCAGTAAACTGGACCTTTTCTAACTCGGCGGCGGTGACCCGAAAGGGCGCAAAAGGGGCTTGCCACTTTGGGTGTAGGGCTGCTCCTGTTCCTATGTGTATAGCTGCGATGGCCTTGTGCCATAGGAAAGGGGGGTTGCTACATCTGCCTGCCAAGGAAACCTAGCGGCCCTGACCAGTTAGACGAACCAGCGAAAGGCTTCATAGTGTGCCCTGCCGATCTACCTCGGAAGTGGATCAAGAGGTTGGCCGCCTCGGGCACAAGGGTAACACGGCTTATGGGTAAAGATGCACAACCTCTGCAGAGTGTAAAACTGTTATAACAGCCGTGCTCACGGTCACGAGCGGCCCGGAAAACTAGCGGAACTATGATACTTAATAATTGTTACCTTATGTTGTTGGTACATTATGATGTCATATCTTACCTTTGTTGGACAAATGGATCATGGGTTAAGGGTTAAGCACAATACTCGTTTACCTTAATGCTAAAATTTACCAACTTAAAAGCTAACTGCAGTCAGACAGTGTTAGCCTTTTTGAGCCTCATGAACCCTATGTTAGCTTGCTAAGTACGTGGAGTACTTACGCTTGTTGTTTATCTTCTTTTTGGGCAAAATCCCGGATGGGTAACAGATGAAGGTGCAGTTGGTGACTTTCCTGAAGACTTCTAGGCTAGCTGCTCCCCCAGTCGACGTTTCCCTGTGGCTTAGTTTGTGTACCAGTTCAGTGATCTGTGGTTCAGTATGTTGTAAGACTCTGTTTTAAATACTATCGTGATGTAATAAACAATGTGATGATGCCACTCTTGTAATTTGTCTACTTATGTGTGTGATTTTTCCTGGGCACACATGAGTATGTTGTCTCAACTTTATCCTTAAAGTTGGGGTGTGACATACTCCTAGATAACTACGAAGCAAGATAACTACAAGGCAAGATAACTACGAAGCAAGACAGGCAAATGTCAATAAAGCAACCTAGTTAAGTATAGTTTTATTCCTATCTTGTCAAGTACCGAGGCGTACTAGCCTTTACCACTGACTTAGGTTGAACTCTAGCACAACGAGCCTTACTATTAAACTAGGCCAACTACGTGGTGGAATTCGAGGCGCACAAGGCTGTCACCACCTGCTTGCTACCACAGCTATCCCGGGGTCCAGCCGTATCTGAAGGTAAGTCTATAACTAAGCACCACGCTTAACTATATTCTAACTATCTCTACCCTAGCTTTGAATAGAGACACCCTTGCGGACGTCAGAGCAAATACTTGACTTAATAAGATAAACACTAAACTAACTAAGCAACCTATTGGCAAAGATCAAACACTAAGCTCACTAGAGATTAACTACTATGGCTAAGTGAATTGAACTGTAGGATAACTAGGTCACACTCAAGGTACTTGATAAAGTAATACTGAAAGTAACACTGAAAGTAATGCTTAAAGTAATACTGAGATAAAGATAAATGTACCTGAGATACAAGAGAGCAAACCAGACCAGAGACGCCGGGAAATCAACCGACCTCCGATGCCAGTCGCTCGCACCCGCTTCTCTCTTAGCAAGCTCTACGCTACTTTTACCACTGACTTAGGCTGAGCTGTGCTAAACTAAGAGCCGCGCTATAGCGAGGGCACTAGAGCTATACTCTCTCTACTAGCTAACCTACTTTCCTAAGCTCTCTGAGCTTCTAACTTGCTCTCTGCTTTGCTTGCTTGCTTTGTGTTGCTTTTCTTGGTGTGGTACGGGATGGTACAAATGAAGTGGTGCCTTAGGGGGGTATTTATAGTCTTGAGGAGTGAGGGGGGTACTTATAGGGGGCAGCCAACCGACCTAGGGCTAACCCTAGTGGCGGGCGCCAGCCCTAGGTGGCGGCCGCCACCCCCATCACCGTTGGATGCACCGGCTTTGCTTCAACGACAACCAGGAGCTCCAGAGAGGCGGTGGTTAGGTCGGTTGCATGTCCGAGTAACCGCCATTTAGTTTTGATCCACGCCACTCCCTTCCTGAGCCATCCGATGCCACTGACCTAGTGACCAAGGGCCAAGATTTGGCCTTGGGATGGTCACACGGATCAGTGACGTGGCAAAGGGGGAGAGTTGGGCCTCTCCATGTGGCGGGCGCCACATCTGGGTGGCGGGCGCCACCTCTGGTTGGCGGGCGCCACCCCACTCGGGCCCAAATGGGTCCTGGTGAGTGGGCTCGTCTCCTGGTGGGTCCATTCTCCAAATTTGGTCCAAATCCTGCATTCAAATAAAAATCTATGGACATGTAGAATTTGGTTAGTTTGAAACCTATTTGACTACATTTCATGCCTTTTTGGTGAATTTTAGGGTAAAATGTTGATGGTAAAACAGGTGTTTAAGGACCATCAACAAGCTCCCCCAAGCTAACCTGTTGCTCGTCCTCGAGCAACAATGCGGTTTAAGCATTGAGCATGAAATGGATAGCAACTTAAGATGTATGCAAGTGCATATTGTGTAGTGAGAAATAACTTAGTATATATCATTAATCATAGCGATGTGGGGCTTATAGCTTGTCACTTCAAACATGCAAGAGTGAAACAAAGTAGTAGATAGGAAACTTTTATCTCGCTTAGGTTTGACTAGGATTTTGTCTGGAGGGTTTTCAAGGTTTTCAAAAGATAACAACTTGCTTAAGTCCTCCAAGATTCACTCAATCACTCAATGGTGTTTAAATCCTCACTTAGGCCAAAATGTAGCCTCTCCTATTTCTAAAGAATGATATGTGGAGTTATAGGTAGGCTAAGAATCATGAGCAAATTGCCTGATGTTTATTGCTAAGCTAGACACTCAGATCATAAGGAGCAGCAAATCATAAAAATTGATTAAGATGTGCATGTGTGGTTATGTGGAAGTGTATAGAGAGATATTTCATAATCCTTCCTAGTTAATTTCTGGGGTCTAGAGCTAATGATAATTCTCTCTCTCTCTCTCTCTCTTCTTCTTTTTTGATACATAGTGAGTAGACAAAAGATGTGTCCTCACATTTTCTTAGGACATAGTCCTCTTTTGAGCTACTTTGCTCACTTTTTTTTTCAGGACATAGTCCTTTCTTGAGCTACTTTGCTCATTTTTCTCTCTCTCTCTTTTTTTTAGCTCTAGATTTCCCCAGATATCTATAGGAAAGGATTTTAGAAATGAAAAAGGGGGAAAGAGAGAAATGCTTATTCCCAGTGTAGGAATAGCATAAGGCTAGCAATGGGACGTTTGGCAAGGTATTGCATATCTCCAGTGTAGAGAATGAGCAAATTATTTGGTGGTTGCAAACTTCCAAAGTGGAGAGTAGGCAATTTATGTTGGGTGTGTGAATCTTGATTCAAAAGATATGATAAGCTTCTCTACTAAGATCTATGAGGTCTAACAAAGCTCAACACAGACAAAGCTCTTTGTGGTTTTGACTAACAAATATTTGGCTGGTGGTGGGATGGGATAAAATCTAGGAGGAACTTTTTAGCAAGGTTTTCATAATTTTTAAAAGAAATCCTCCAGATTAGGTCCTAATTTCACCTTAGCAAGTTTAAAGAATTACTCCATTTCTTACTAACTTTACTCACTAAGCATGATTTCAGTTTAAGCATGTGCAACCCACAAAAGCTACAACTTAGATAAGACCAATCATTCAAACCATAACAATAGCATTTGCATGACATATTTCAAATCTTATTCAGGTTTCAACTTGTTTAAGCAGATTTTATCAATTTTATTCATGGAATGGTTACTTAGGCAAGCATATAACATTCAAAAGATATAGAATTTAAGAACTGAATGTAAAGTGTAGGCTTGAGACATACCTTATTGGAGCGGGAGTCTCCCCCAAGCTGGCTTCTTGCTTGGTGAAGGGTCTTCTTCTTTCTCGGTCGGAGCTCTTGTTCTCATTTTATTAAAAAGGGAAACTATCTAATGTTGTGAAAAGGGAAACTATCCTACTATGCTATTTTATTATTCTAGCTAAGTTAACATATACCTATGCATATAACTAATGATAACTGATTTTTTTAGTTACATGCATGACATATGTTATTTATTTGAAAAAGGGAAATTTGAAGGGGAATAAAAATTAAAAGTAAATCCATACCTTAGGTCCATGGAATTTCATCCTTACTGGGCGGATCTTCTTCTTCCTTGGGTGCTTCTTCTTTAAGTACTCCATCTGGTTCTTCTTCTTTTGGCACCTCTCCCTTGTTATGTGAATTACACAACTCAGGAGGAGGTGGTTCTTTCTTTCTGCTCCACCTTGTTCTTGGGCGCCTCTTCTTGGTACGAACGGGTTTTGCTTCCTGCATGTTAGCGGCGTATGCGGGACCACGGGAAAAGGAGAATATTTCCTTCCTCCCTCCTAATGTCATTTGCATTTTACCACTCCCCACATATATGCAGGCATTCACAGTATTCAAGAACTAAGATTAGAGGCACATCTTTCCTATTTCACATATCTAGTATTATGAAATCAATAGGACCATAGGAACCTCTAATATGAACAGGTAAATCATTAACTATTCCTTCTACATAGCAAGTGGATTGATCAGCTAGCACAACATAGGCAGATGTGGATGACATGGGTGGAAAGAACGAGTTTTCATAGAAATCCTTAGATATAATGTTCACACTCGATCCTAAATCACACATGGCATTTTTAAAGACTTCACCAAAGATTGAGCATCTAATTTTGGGACTACCAGGATCACCCTTTTTAACAGTCATGGGTTGATCTTCATAATAGTTAAAATGTTTTATTTCAACCATATTTGCAGTTTCCATGTCAGGTTTAGCAGGAATTTTGCCAGACTCAAAAGATGGTATGATAGCAGCAAGTTGAGCTAATTGGGTTTCTAACATCTTATTAAAGCTTAATTGATTTTTCAGAGCAGATGACAAATCTTCCAATTTAGCATTTATATTCTCAAGGGTTTTATCATTCGACATTAATCTCTTATTCAAGAAATTAGTAGTTCTACCTTGAGAGTAGACTAGATTCTTTAAGAACGAGAAATCATCAGAATTATGAAAATTAGAGCGAGGGAATGAATTATTACCTTGAGAGTTGGAGTGCTGATTCCATCCTTGATTTTGTTGGCGGAAACCGTTGTTGTTGATGAAGTTCAAATCTTCATGTAGCTCGGGGCAGTAGTTCCCAGAATGTCCGGTTTCTCCACAGACTTCACAAGTCATGTAGGATTCCAGAGATTGGACACTCTCTTGTTGTTTCATCTTCTCACAGCTGTCCAGCTTCTTTGCCAGCAGGTCCATCTTGGCCACGATCATGTCGGCCTCCTTAAGGGAATGTATACCTCGCTTACGGGGCTGCAGTCTCTCGTCATTCCATCCTTGGTTCGACACCATCTTCTCTATGAGAGCCTTAGCATCTGCAACATTCAGAGAAAAGAATGCACCGCCGGCGGCGGCATCCAAATGGCTTCTAGAGAGTGGGGTTAGGCCATGGTAGAAGTTCTGGATCAATAGCCAGTCCTCCATACCATGGTGTGGACAAGCAGCGACGTACTCTTGCAACCTCTCCCAAGCCTCGGGAATAGGTTCCTCGGCTTGTTGCGTAAAGCTGGAGATTTTGTTGCGAAGAGCGTTCGTCTTGCCCATCGAAAAGAATTTGGCGAGAAAAGCATTGGAACACTTGTCCCATGTGTCTACAGCGTTGCGACTGGTATAGAACCATTGCTTCGCTTTTCCTAGCAAAGAGAAAGGAAAGAGACGGAGACAGATGGCTTCTTGGGTTATCTCCTTAATGGTGAAGGTGCCGCAAATCTCCAAGAATTGTTGGAGATGAGCATTGGCATCCTCATGGGCTTTGCCACAGAACGGGCTAGCTTGGACCATCATGATTAGAGCCGGTTTCAACTCAAAATTGAGGTTGGCATCGAAGACGTCTTGTCCTATCGCAACATTGGCGGCAGAAGGAGCAGAAAACACACGAATGGTCTTATTGGCCATCGTGAAGATAGAACGAGATAAGAAAGAAAGAAGTTGAAGAAGATGAAGAAAAAGATAAGAAGGACTAAGGAAAGAAAGAATGGGGTAAGATGGGATTCGCTAAGCGGGAGCTTAAGCGAAGATAAATTTGACACGGACTCAACCGATACACCGAATGCCTTCCCCGGCAACGGCGCCAGAAATGCTTGTTGGTAGTTCTTAACTACACCTAGGATAGGGGAGCTTAAGTAGCTATCTACTAATGCCAAGCGGGGTTGTCAGTCCCGACACTAGTAGGAGCTAACTAGCGAGAATGCAATCTACCAGGAGGAGATTCTGCAAGCGCACAGAACTATCGTAGTAGCACTTCGCCTGGGAGTACCAGGTGTCGATTTATTTGATCCCAAGGGAAGGCTAGGGTGGTGTAAGAGTCGAGTCAAGGAGAGGATGAGAGTCAAAGAAAAGAGAAAAGGGAAAAGGGAAAAGGGGAGATGAAAGGCTAGAAAGAATATATGGGTGGATAGGTAAGGATGAAATGGATGGTAAGGTAAGGTGGATAACTAGATAAGTAGATAGGGGGTAACTAAGGGTAACTAACTAATTACTAATAACTACTCCTAGATAACTACGAAGCAAGATAACTACAAGGCAAGATAACTACGAAGCAAGACAGGCAAATGTCAATAAAGCAACCTAGTTAAGTATAGTTTTATTCCTATCTTGTCAAGTACCGAGGCGTACTAGCCTTTACCACTGACTTAGGTGGAACTCTAGCACAACGAGCCTTACTGTTAAACTGGGCCAACTACGTGGTGGAATTCGAGGCGCACAGGGCTGTCACCACCTGCTTGCTACCACAGCTATCCGGGGGTCCAGCCGTATCTGAAGGTAAGTCTATAACTAAGCATCACGCTTAACTATATTCTAACTATCTCTACCCTAGCTTTGAATAGAGACACCCTTGCGGACGTCAGAGCAAATACTTGACTTAATAAGATAAACACTAAACTAACTAAGCAACCTATTGGCAAAGATCAAACACTAAGCTCACTAGAGATTAACTACTATGGCTAAGTGAATTGAACTGTAGGATAAATAGGTCACACTCAAGGTACTTGATAAAGTAATACTGAAAGTAATACTGAAAGTAATACTTAAAGTAATACTGAGATAAAGATAAATGTACCTGAGATACAAGAGAGCAAACCAGACCAGAGACGCCGGGAAATCAACCGACCTCCGAAGCCTGTCGCTCGCACCCGCTTCTCTCTTAGCAAGCTCTACGCTACTTTTACCACTAACTTAGGCTGAGCTGTGCTAAACTAAGAGCCGCGCTGTAGCGAGGGCACTAGAGCTATACTCTCTCTACTAGCTAACCTACTTGCCTAAGCTCTCTGAGCTTCTAACTTGCTCTCTGCTTTGCTTGCTTGCTTTGTGTTGCTTTTCTTGGTGTGGTACGGGATGGTACAAATTAAGGTTTCCTCAGGGGGGTATTTATAGTCTTGAGGAGTGAGGGGGGTACTTATAGGGGGCAGCCAACCGACCTAGGGCTAACCCTAGTGGCGGGCGCCAGCCCTAGGTAGCGGCCGCCACCCCCATCACTGTTGGATGCACCGCCTTTGCTTCAACGACATCCAGGAGCTCCAGAGAGGCGGTGGTTAGGTCGGTTGCATGTCCGAGTAACCGCCATTCAGTCTTGATCCACGCCACTCCCTTCCTGAGCCGTCCGATGCCACTGACCTAGTGACCAAGGGCCAAGATTTGGCCTTGGGATGGTCACACGGATCAGTGACGTGGCAAAGGGGGAGAGTTGGGCCTCTCCATGTGGCGGGCGCCACATTTGGGTGGCGGGCGCCACCTCTGGTTGGCGGGCGCCAACCCACTCGGGCCCAAATGGGTCCTGGTGAGTGGGTTCGTCTCCTGGTGGGTCCATTCTCCAAATTTGGTCCAAATCCTGCATTCAAATAAAAATCTATGGACATGTGGAATTTGGTTAGTTTGAAACCTATTTGACTACATTTCATGCCTTTTTGGTGAATTTTAGGGTAAAATGTTGATGGTAAAACAGGTGTTTAAGGACCATCAACAATCTTGCGGATACATGAGTGTATGCCGAGTCTCTGAGTGATGAGTGATTGTCAACTGAGATAATGCGCATGTTCTTTGGCTTGTGTTGTGTAGGTGTCGAGCACAGAGACAATGATCGAGGGCAAGGTGAAGGTCAAGTAGAGACGTGCCGTGCCGACGGACCGGGAGCGGTGAAGGGTGGACGTGAGGCTTGGACTGAGGGACCGGTGGCCTGAGGATCAGCTGTGGTGGCTGGCAGCCTGGGACAGCGACGAGCGAAGACTTGCGGGACATGGTGTTGCTCGGGTCGTGGACCTGGGGACACGTGTCGGTGGACGGGGTGCACGGGCGGTGCATCCCCTCTACAACTTCGGTTTGGTGGTAGAGCCAAAGAAAAACCATCGGGTGGACGGTTTCCAGGTTTGGGCCTCAAAACCTGGGTGCTGCGGGTTTGCCGAGTTTGGGCCACAAAACTCGGGCTGAGGACGGTTTCCAGGTTTGGGCCTCAAAACCTGGGCGCTGGCGGGTTTCCTGGTTTCGGCCTCAAAACCAGGGGATGGACTTGGTGGCTGGTTTCTTGGTTTGGGCCTCAAAACCGGGGGTGGACGTGAAGGCCTGGTTTCTCGGTTTGGGCCACAAAACCGGGGGCGGAGTCCGTGAAGAGGACGCAGAGCGGTGGCGGCACGTGGCGGCAATCGGTGAGGTTGCGTCGAGGCAACGCTACCAGTTGTGCGGGCGTGGCCGTCGGATCCACCTACCATCGAGTTGGTCCAGAATAACCTTAGGGTTTAGCTAGTTCGCTCTGTAATTAGTTAGGGGTAGAGTGGGAATTAGGAATAGTTAGAATTAGGATAAGTAGGGGGAGACACCCACCTCCCCATCTATCTCAGCCATTTGCTCTTTGCCTTCTAGGTTTTCCTACTCTCCCACTCCCCTGCTGTAGCAAACTGAGATCCACACGGAAGAGAACAATACCTCTGTGCCCGTGAGATTTTTGAGGAAGTGAGACCGTAATCTCACTATTGTAGCGTGTGGTAGCCACACGAGTGCAATTTCGTGGGTGTGATTCGTGTTTTGTTCTTGTTCTTCGTGGATTACTTTTCTCCACGTTTTTCCCGTCGATCGATCTCTTTGCTTGGTGCATTTTTTGGAAATCCGTTTGAACCAAGTTGTTCTAGATTATGAGGCACTTCTTTCCACCGAAGGAATTCATCCCTAACCTCATGACCTAGTAGATCGGTTGATTTTTGTTTTGGATCGGTTTTATTCCTTTAGTCCCGATTTCTTCCAATCCATCGATTTGAAGTTAGATGCGAGCCATGATTCCCATGGGATAGCTCACTAACCTCCTTGAGACTCCTCATACCAAGTCTAAGCCCTAGTGCTTTTGATTCGGAGGAGATCGAGTGGATTTCGCGGAAGAACAAGGCAGTATCGGGACCATCGGACGCTAGGGTTCGTGGCATCGGACGCTGACTCGAATAGCATCGGACGCTCCGTTGCCACGTGTCAAGTACTGACAGTTTCAAAGGAACAACAGACGCTGCCATCGGACGCTCCGTTGTTCATCGGATGTTCCGGAGTGTATCCATCGGACGCTGAAGGGTCACTGTTCACAGCGTCCGATGGGTGTCCAGTAAGGTTCCAGATCTGCTCTGTTTGCATCGGACGCGTCCGTTGGTTGGGCATCGGACGCCACCAGCGTCCGATGCTGCTGAGTTTGCACAATCTCGTTCGCCATTCATTCGTTCGTTGTCGGTTCTGATTTCTAGCTTTTGTGTTAGGTTTCTAGAGTCGTGTAGTGTCTCGCTGTGCTTCTTGGAAGCATCCACCCTACTTCTAGGGTCGTGGCAATTACGAGCTCTAGGGTTTGCTCTTGGGGTTGATTCTCGGGACAGTGGCAAAAAGTTTCCGAAAGGAATTTTGAAGCTCCCATTCACCCCCCTCTGGTCGCTTTCTGGTAGCACTTTCGGTCCTTCAATTGGTATCAGAGCGGGTTAAGGATCTTCCACCTTAGCCGGTTCCAGATCCACAGAAGGCGACATGGATCGCGGCGTGGGCAAACCGCCGTTCTTTGATGGGACGAACTATGCGTATTGGAAGATACGCATGTCGGCCTATCTCCAGAGCATGGGCTCTTCTGTTTGGGAGATTTGCAACAGGGCGGATTACGTTGTCTTGGCTGCTCGTGTCACTCAGCTTCAGATAGATGAGCACGAAGCCAATAGCCGAGCGCGCAACGCTCTGTTCTCCTGTCTTAGTATGTCCGAGTTTGATCGCGTTTCTCACCTCCCCACGGCTCGTGAGATTTGGGCGACCCTCATGCGCTTCCATGAGGGAACCACTCAAGTCAAATCCCGTCTCTACGAGTCGCACAAGCGGGAGTATGAGAACTTTTGACATATGCCTGGCGAGAGCATAGAGAGTTTATTCGCTCGCTTTCAGGTTATTGTCAACAAGATGAGAGCGAACAAGGAGCTGTTGCCTTTTGACGATCATGAGAGGGTGAAAGGTCCTAATTGGCTAGAGGGGGGGTGAATAGCCTAATTTAAAATTCTACAAAGCACTAGAGCAATTTGTTAGACAATAACAAAGCGATAAATGCGGTTGCTCTAGCTCTATGTCAAATGCAAGCCACCTATTTGCAAGTCTAGTTAATTATGATCTCTAAGGCACACAAGGACTAAGTCACTACTTTACTAAACTAGTGAGCTACACAAGAGAGCTAGCAAAACTAAACTAGCTACACTAGCAAAGCTACTACTATTATTAACAAGGGAAACAAGTTACTTTATAACAAGTATGAACAAAGGAATACAAGAGAGTGGTAGTGTGATTTTACCGAACCGGGCAAGTGAAGATAATTGATATCACAATGGAATGCCAATCACCAAGGGACACAATATGAACACGAGATTTATCCCCGAGGTTCACGTGCTTGCCGGCACGCTACGTCCTCGTTGTGTCGACCAAGGCTTCGTGGTTCGGTGGCTAATCGGTATCACACACCGAGCTCTCCACAAGAGCGCCACAAGAACCTACCCCAAGCAATGGTAACTCAATGACACGCGCAATTTACTAGGAGTTACCTTTGGCTCTTCGCCGGGGAGGTACAAGCCCCTCACAAAGTCGTTGGGATGGCCACGAACAATCACCAACTCGTGCCGATCCTCCTCCGCTGCCACCAAGCCGTCTAGGCACCGGCAAGTGCCAAGAGTAAAAAGAAATCTGCAGCAACAATCACCAAGATGCCTCTAGAATGCAAGATCACAATGCAAGCTCTTGGTTTCACTCGATCTCACTTGGATTCGCACTAACAATCAAAGAGATCGGAGGGAGGGATTAGATCTTGCTCAAGAGGATGTTCAAGAGGTTAGAAAGTCAAGAGAGCCCTCCCAAAGCCAGCCAACTCATATTTATATACTCCCTCAAACAAATATAGCCGTTACCCCTTCACTGGGCAGTTTTCGTACTGACCGGACGCGTCCGGTCGATATTCCAGTAGCGTCCGGTCGATAGTTTAAGTAGTGACCGGACTCTAGTTCACTAGCGTCCGGTCATATTTTTCACTCAGCGTCCGGTCGCGAACAGAGAGGTTCCAGAGACGTTTTTCATCGACCGGACGCGTCCGGTCACCATTGACCGGACTCACTCAGCGTCCGATCACTTCAATTCATTCGTTGCCTCTCGTGAACAGTGTTAGAGGCGCGTCCGGTTGTTTGATTCAGCAGAGTCCGGTCGCTGACTCACTAGTGACCGGACGCACGACAGTAGCGTCCGGTCGCTGTTCTAGCGTCCGGTCAAGCCTGTGTGCCACGTTTTCAACTCCGGTTTCTTCTCCTTTGCAAAAGTGCTAACACCACCAAGTGTACACTACCTTGTGCAAGTGTGTTAGCATTTTCAAAACATTTTTCAAAGGATTTATCGCCTCATTTTAGTTATGTCATATGCAAATGCAACTAGAGGCAACTTGATAACCGTATACTATGAATTTCTCCTCTTGATAGTACGGCTATCTATCCTAAATACACTCACACCCTCTATGGTGTCTTGAGTGCCAAAAACAAAAGAGCCTATTGGTTATACCTTTGCCTTGAGCTCTTTTATTTTCCTCTTTCTTCTTTTCTTCTAGTGAAGATATGGACCATCTTACGACCAATCACTTGATCATTGCATCACATGTCCATCATCATGCTTCACTTGAGCCATGGACCACCTTTTGCTAATCAAACACTTAATGACAAAGGTTAGTCCAATGGGTTTCATCAATTATCCAAAACCAAACTTGGGCTTTTAATCTCCCCCTTTTTGGTAATTGATGACAACCCTCATACAAGATATTATGATAAAGATTTGAGACACCAAGGTAGTATTTGCTCCCCCTACATATGTGCTATAGAGTTTGGTTCGAGGTTCGGCACATATGCATGGATATAAAATTTTGGGTGAGCAATTACTAACTTGTGATACTAAGGTTTAAAGAATGGACCTTTGAAGCGCGATACCAATCGGAGTGCAAAACTCATGATCATCCTTAGCACCATAATGAACTAGATACAACTTGTAAGCCAACTTTTAGGCAAATATATTGGCAAAAAATGTTAAATTCCAAAAATCTAGTTCTATCCTATGCATGCTAGTACTTCATTTCATCATTCAAGTTCTAGTCTAGCAAGCAACACACAAGAGAGATACTACTTGAAAACACAAACTAATGCAAGACAATGCAAGCAAGCATATGTAAGATGCACATTGCAAATGCATTCAATCAAGTTCATAGGCTTGCTCCCCCTACTTGTGTGCTTAAAAATTTTATCCCTTTCTTTTCGTAAATCTTTCTCATTGTGCAACTTCTTCTCCCTTTTTGCATATCTTTTATGCCATTTTTCTCCCCCTTTGTCATCAATGACCACAAAAGGTGAGTTTTTCATTTGTAAAGCATGGGAGTAGAAATTGATCAAATTGTGGTTCAACTATAAACAATTGCATACCATATATAGCACGGTTTGCTCTAGAGTAAGCTTCTTCACACATCTTGCAATGGTTATCTTACTCATGTCGGTTATATACTTCAATGCTCATGTTTATAGTCAAACACTAGGATTGCAAGCCCATAAACATGTCATATGCCACCACTAGATCATAACAATCATAGAAGCAATAGTGGTACCATACCAACATCAAAGTCATTTGATTTTCAATGAATGAGGTCCAAAACCTACTAGATATGCCTAGATGCTCTAAACAAGTCCTTAGCAAGGTATGAGATGCAAATGTCAAACAATAATACCTTTGCTTTGGCTTGGAGGAGAGGCAAGTCATATAAGTGGGGTGCATTATCAACACATATTTGAGAAATCTAGTATGTTCAACTCATTCCTTAGCTTGCAAAACCTCTTCTCATCAAGTGGCTTAGTGAATATATCCGCAAGTTGATCATCAGTCCCAACACTCTCAATAGATATATCTCCCTTTTGTTGATGATCTCTAATGAAGTGGTGCCTAATGTCAATGTGCTTGGTTCTTGAATGTTGCACCGGGTTGTTTGTGAGCTTCACCGCACTTTCATTGTCACATAGCAATGGCACTTGTTTGAATTTTATTCCAAAGTCCTTCAAGGTTGCCCTCATCCATAGGAGTTGTGCACAACAACTACCGGCACTAATATATTCGGCTTCGGCGGTAGAGAGTGCCACACTATTTTGTTTCTTTGAAGACCAAGATACAAGTGACCTTCCCAATAATTGACATGTGCCCGATGTGCTCTTTCTATCAACCTTGCAACCCGCATAATCGGAATCGGAGTACCCAATTAATTCAAAGTTTGCTCCTTTGGGGTACCACAACCCAACATTTTGTGTAGCCTTCAAGTACCTCAAGATTCTCTTTGTTGCCTTCAAATGACTCTCTCTTGGAGAAGCTTGGAATCTTGCACACATGCACACACTAAACATGACATCCGGCCTTGAAGCGATCACATAGAGTAAGCTTCCAATCATAGACCGATACAACTTTTGATCCACCATGTTGCCACTAGCATCACCATCCAAGTGTCCATTTGTTCCCATTGGTGTACTAATAGCTTTTGCATCATTAAGACCAAACTTCTTGAGCATATCTTTGATGTACTTGCCTTGACTCACAAAAGTACCATTCTTCATTTGCTTGATTTGAAGACCAAGGAAGTAACTAAGCTCTCCAATCATGGACATTTCAAACTCTTTTGCCATCATATTTCCAAACTCTTCACAAAAATCTTGGTTGGTTGAGCCAAATATGATATCATCAACATAGATTTGCAACACAAACAAGTCATTCCCTATCTTCTTGGTGAAGAGAGTGGTGTCAACCTTTCCCATTTTGAACCCTTTGGATAGAAGGAAATTCCTCAATCTTTCATACCATGCCCTTGGAGCTTGCTTTAAGCCATACAATGCTTTTCTCAACTTGTAGACATGGTTGGGCTTCTTTTCATCTTCAAAACCGGGAGGTTGCTCAACATATACCAACTCATTGATGTAGCCATTGAGAAATGCACTCTTTACATCCATTTGATATAGCTTGATGTTATGAGCACAAGCATAAGCTAATAGGATTCTAATTGCTTCCAATCTTGCAACCGGTGCATATGTCTCTCCAAAGTCAAGCCCTTCAATTTGAGTGTAACCTTGTGCTACCAATCTTGCTTTGTTTCTCACCACTAGGCCATCTTGATCTTGCTTGTTGCGGAATACCCATCTAGTACCAATAACATTATAGCTCTTAGGCCTCTCAACCAATTCCCAAACTTCATTTCTGGTGAAGTTGTTTAGCTCTTCATGCATGGCATTAACCCAATCAACATCCTTCAAAGCTTCTTCAATCTTGGTTGGTTCAATAGTTGACACAAATGAATAGTTCCCACAAAACATTGCCAATCTTGATCTTGTTTGAACACCACTTTGAATGCCACCAATAACCAAATCTAAGGGATGATCTCTTGCTATACTTGAAGGTTGAAGCACTTGATTCGCATTGCTTGTACTCGGTTGACCCGCTTGTTGCACATTGGGAGATGATGAACTAGCCACTTGTTGATTTTGTACTTGAGAATCACTATCTTGCTCATTTGGGATGGTGACCACTTGCTCTTTGTCATCTTCAACATCAATCACTTCTCTTGGCCTAATATCACCAACATCCATGTTCTTCATTGCATTCACCAAATGAGTGCCTCTCACATCATCTAAGTTCTCATTTTCATCTTGAGATCCATTGGTTTCATCAAATTCTACATCATGAACTTCTTCAAGTGTTCCACTAGCCAAGTTCCATACTCTGTATGCTTTGCTTGTAGTTGAATATCCAAGTAGGAACCCTTCATCACATTTCTTGTCAAACTTGCTCAATCTTGTGCCCTTCTTCAATATATAGCACTTGCAACCAAATACTCTAAAGTATGCAATATTGGGCTTTCTTCCATTCAATAGCTCATATGGTGTCATTTCCAACATAGGATGGCAATATAGTCGGTTGCTAGAGTAGCAAGCCGTGTTGATAGCTTCGGCCCAAAAGGATTGACTCACATTGTATTCACTAAGCATGGATCTTGCCATATCAATCAAGGTTCTATTCTTTCTTTCAACTATCCCATTTGATTGAGGAGTGTACTTTGCCGAGAATTGATGCCTAATGCCAAAATCATCACATAGCTCTTCAATTCTTGTGTTCTTGAACTCACTCCCATTGTCACTTCTCACTTTCTTGATAGTTGTCTCAAACTCATTTTGACTTCTCTTGACAAAAGATTTGAATGTAGCAAATGTTTCACTTTTGTCACCAAGAAAGAATACCCATGTGTATCTAGTGAAGTCATCCACAATCACATAACCATATTTATTGCCACCAATGCTAGTGTATGTAGTTGGCCCAAATAAATCCATATGCAATAGCTCAAATGCTTTAGTAGTGCTCATTTCACTTTTCATAGGGTGAGTATTTCCAACTTGTTTGCCGGCTTGACAAGAGCTACAAAGTTTATCCTTCTCAAACACAACATCTCTCAAGCCCTTAACTAAGTCATATTTGATCAATCTATTTAGTTGCTTCATCCCAACATGACCAAGCCTTCTATGCCATAGCCAACCCATACTAGACTTAGTGATCAAGCATGTTGTCAATTGAGTTTCCTTTGCATCAAAATCAACTAAGTATAGGTTTCCATATCTAAATCCTTTGAATGCTAGGTTGGTTCCATCATTACTAGTGATCATCACATTATCAACACCAAAGTTGCAATTGAAACCAAGATCACATATTTGAGCTACCGATAGCAAGTTGAAGTTCAAGCTCTCTACTAGCAAGACATTTGAGATGCTCAAGTCATTGGATATTGCAATCTTACCAAGTCCCTTGACCTTGCCTTCACTATTGTCCCCAAATGTGATGCTATCCACTTTGAAGTCTTCTTCATTTGTGTTGATTGAGTTGAACATTCTAGAATCCCCGGTCATATGTTGAGTACACCCACTATCAAGCACCCAATGCCTTCCTCCGGCTTTGTAATTGACCTAAAAGAAGATTCAATGTTTAGGTACCCAAATCTTGTTGGGTCCTCCAAGGTTAGTGACTAAGCTCTTTGGTACCCAAATGGCTTTCTTCTTTGAGCCCTCCTTAGGTGTACCAACAAACTTAGCTCTTACACTATTAACACCCTTGTAAAGCACATAACAAGAATCAAACTTAATTGATTTACCAAGGTTGGTTGGTTTGTTCTTGTTTAGGTTCTTTTTATAGCAATTATGCTCGGTATGCCCGGATTGCTTGCAATTTATGCAATAGCGTCCATTGCCCTTCACAAAACTAGTCTTGTGAGGAGCAAAGGCCGCCTTGCCCTTCTTGGGGGTATAGCCAATCCCTTCTTTCTCATGGGAAAATCTTTGGCCACCCAAGCACTTAAGCAAGCGGGCATCTCCACCATAGGCTTTGCCTAAGGCACAAGTGAGCTTATTCACCTCTTTCTTTAAGGTTTCATTTTCCACTATTAATGATGCATCACAAGTAAAACCATCTTTTATGTTTGAGTTAGATGCATCGGTGGAGCATGAACTAGATGAAGCATTGGGAGGTGCAAAGACAATAGGTGTGTAAAATGTTTCATTGATTAAGTCACATGTTATACCTATGTCACATGTTTGAGCAATGTCCTCAATCTTGGTTTGAGTGAGGAGAGAGGAGTGGGCTTCTTCAAGCCTAGTGTGAGCTTTATCAAGCTTCTCATGGGCTACCTCTAGCCTCTCATGAGTTAGCTTGAGCTCATCAAGAGATTGCTCAAGAAGGCTAACCTTCATGCGCAATTCCTTGCACTCCTTCCTCTTCTTCTCAAAGCAAACATGAGCTTGCTCAAACATGTCCATAAGTTCTTCATTAGTGTATTCATTTTCATTATCATCATCATCATCATCACTCTCATCATAGGAAGGTACCTTGGATGGCCTTGCCATCAAGCATGTAGATGGAGTGTCAAAGATAGAAGGCTTTTTGTTGATAGCAATACTTGCAAGTGCCTTCTTCTTCATCTTGTTGTGCTCTTCATCATCACTATCGGATGATGCATCACTATCCCATGTCACAACATAGGATCCACCTTTCTTTTTCTTGGTGAAAGAGAGCTTCTTCTCCTTCTTTTCCTTCTTGTCCTTCTTCTTCTTTGCTTCATCATCATTGTCACTATTTTGAGGACAATCGGCTATCATGTGATCTTCACTCTTGCACTTATAGCATCTTCTCACATAGCCCTTGTTCTTGTTGTTGTCCCTTCTCTTTCTTGCCCCATAGCCTTTCTTCTTCATGAATCTTCCAAACTTCCTTACTAGAAGTGCCATGGCCTCATCATCATCACTAGAATCTTCATCTTCACTATCACTTGATTCTAGCTTTGCCTTGCCCTTGCTCTTGCTCTTGGATGAAGAAGTGGCTTTGAATGCCAAGCTCTTCTTCTTCTCCTCTTCCTTCACCTCCTCATCATCACCACCATCATTGTATTGATCTTCGGTCATTACATCACCAAGGACTTCATTTGGTGTCACATTTTGCAATCCTCCTCTCATGATGATGGTCCTCAATGTCTTGAATCGCTTGGGCAAGCAACTCAAGAACCGGTGGGTGAAGTCTTCATCCTTCACTTTCTCTCCCAAACTCTTGAGATCATTTATGATGCATTGGAGCCTATAGAACATCTCCGGGATTGTTTCATCCTCTTTCATCTTGAAGCTTGTGAGCTTATCTTTGAGCATGTACAATTTGGCACTTTTTACCGTTGAAGTGCCCTCATATGTTTCTTCTAGTCTTGCCCATACTTCATTTGCCTTCTCAAGATCTTTGATTTGCTCAAACACTTTTGGATCAATGCCATTGTATATAGTGTTGAGCACCATTGTGTTGCATTGCTTGCTTTCACGCTCTCTAGGGGTGGGGTCTTCTTCATTGACAATAACATAACCATCTTGTGTGACCTCCCACACCCTATCATTGATGGAGCCAAGGTACATCTTCATCTTTCTCTTCCAATAATCAAAAGATGACCCATCAAAGTACGGTGGTTTGCCCCCAACATGGTTGAACACAATTTGAGCCATATTTGCACCGTAGGTTGTTAAGCCTTTGAATCAAACGGTGTTTGGCTCTGATACCACTTGAAAGGTCCTAATTGGCTAGAGGGGGGGTGAATAGCCTAATTTAAAATTCTACAAAGCACTAGAGCAATTTGTTAGACAATAACAAAGCGATAAATGCGGTTGCTCTAGCTCTCTGTCAAATGCAAGCCACCTATTTGCAAGTCTAGTTAATTATGATCTCTAAGGCACACAAGGACTAAGTCACTACTTTACTAAACTAGTGAGCTACACAAGAGAGCTAGCAAAACTAAACTAGCTACACTAGCAAAGCTACTACTATTATTAACAAGGGAAACAAGTTACTCTATAACAAGTATGAACAAAGGAATACAAGAGAGTGGTAGTGTGATTTTACCGAACCGGGCAAGTGAAGATAATTGATATCACAATGGAATGCCAATCACCAAGGGACACAATATGAACACGAGATTTATCCCCGAGGTTCACGTGCTTGCCGGCACGCTACGTCCTCGTTGTGTCGACCAAGGCTTCGTGGTTCGGTGGCTAATCGGTATCACACACCGAGCTCTCCACAAGAGCGCCACAAGAACCTACCCCAAGCAATGGTAACTCAATGACACGCGCAATTTACTAGGAGTTACCTTTGGCTCTTCGCCGGGGAGGTACAAGCCCCTCACAAAGTCGTTGGGATGGCCACGAACAATCACCAACTCGTGCCGATCCTCCTCCGCTGCCACCAAGCCGTCTAGGCACCGGCAAGTGCCAAGAGTAAAAAGAAATCCGCAGCAACAATCACCAAGATGCCTCTAGAATGCAAGATCACAATGCAAGCTCTTGGTTTCACTCGATCTCACTTGGATTCGCACTAACAATCAAAGAGATCGGAGGGAGGGATTAGATCTTGCTCAAGAGGATGTTCAAGAGGTTAGAAAGTCAAGAGAGCCCTCCCAAAGCCAGCCAACTCATATTTATATACTCCCTCAAACAAATATAGCCGTTACCCCTTCACTGGGCAGTTTTCGTACTGACCGGACGCGTCCGGTCGATATTCCAGTAGCGTCCGGTCGATAGTTTAAGTAGTGACCGGACTCTAGTTCACTAGCGTCCGGTCATATTTTTCACTCAGCGTCCGGTCGCGAACAGAGAGGTTCCAGAGACGTTTTTCATCGACCGGACGCGTCCGGTCACCATTGACCGGACTCACTCAGCGTCCGATCACTTCAATTCATTCGTTGCCTCTCGTGAATAGTGTTAGAGGCGCGTCCGGTCGTTTGATTCAGCAGAGTCCGGTCGCTGACTCACTAGTGACCGGACGCACGACAGTAGCGTCCGGTCGCTGTTCTAGCGTCCGGTCAAGCCTGTGTGCCACGTTTTCAACTCCGGTTTCTTCTCCTTTGCAAAAGTGCTAACACCACCAAGTGTACACCACCTTGTGCAAGTGTGTTAGCATTTTCAAAACATTTTTCAAAGGATTTATCGCCTCATTTTAGTTATGTCATATGCAAATGCAACTAGAGGCAACTTGATAACCGTATACTATGAATTTCTCCTCTTGATAGTACGGCTATCTATCCTAAATACACTCACACCCTCTATGGTGTCTTGAGTGCCAAAAACAAAAGAGCCTATTGGTTATACCTTTGCCTTGAGCTCTTTTATTTTCCTCTTTCTTCTTTTCTTCTAGTGAAGATATGGACCATCTTACGACCAATCACTTGATCATTGCATCACATGTCCATCATCATGCTTCACTTGAGCCATGGACCACCTTTTGCTAATCAAACACTTAATGACAAAGGTTAGTCCAATGGGTTTCATCAATTATCCAAAACCAAACTTGGGCTTTCAGAGGGCTTTGAAGCTTTTGCACACTCTTGATCGGTCGGTGTGGGACTCAAAGGTCCAGGCGATCTTCGAATCGTCTAACTATGAGACCCTCACGTGCGATGAGCTCTTTAGCAAGCTCAAGTCTAGTGAGATTGACGCCATGTCGAGGGCTTCTTATGAAAATCCTTCTGGCCCGACTATGGCTTTGGTTTCTGGCGCTTCTGCTATCCCCTCTGGAGGATTTGCACTTTCTTCACTCTTTTCTGTCACAGAGGACCAGCTGGAGTCTTTGGGGGATGATGAGCTGGCGATGCTCGCCAATCGGTTCTCGTGGTTCCACAACAACCGCATGAACCGTCGCCGCGGAGGAGGACGCTCAGGATGCTATGAGTGCGGCGACCCCGACCACTTCATCGCCAACTGTCCCAAGAAGAAGCACTCATCTGGGAAGGGCGATCATGGGCACAAGTACGACTCTGGCAAGCGCCAGGAGAAGTATGTCCTCGCGAGGCACAAGCGGAGGGGCGGCTTCGACAAGGAGTACATCAAGAAGAAGTACTTGGAGAAGGCCCAGGCTGAGCAGCGTGCGTTCTTCGCCATGCTCAGTGACGTCGATGGCTCGGATGACGACTCCGCTTGCTCAAGCGACGACGAGTCCGAGAAGAAGAAGAGGATCGAGGACAAGCTGAACGGTCTCTGCTTCTTCGCCGACGACGACGGCCTCTGCACCATGGCCCTCGGCAAGGAGGTCGACGGCGAGCTGGTGAACTCCCCTCGGAACGACGACGACGACACCTCCCAGGTATCTCTGACCCACGATGAGCTTTCCACTGAGGTCGAGAAACTTACTGCCGCGCTCCTTAGTCAAGATAAGTTGCTTAGGCGAGCCGCTAGAGAGCGCAAGGAGTTTAGGCAGAAGTGGGAGGACACGGTGAAGGAGCTTGAGTTTGCAAAATCCACCGTGGTCGTTTCTGAGGAGGTGGAGTGTGAGATGTGCACCACGCACATGACTGACCTTCTCACTTTGAGAGGTAAGTATGCTGCGTTGGTAGGAGAGGTAGATGAGCTGAAGGCTAGACCCTCGCTGTTGGGTGCGTGCATGACTTGTCCTGTCCTGCAATCTGAGTTGGCAGAGAAGAATGCCAAGATTGTGTCTCTTGAAGAGGCCAACTCAGGTAGCACACGTGTGGCTAGGTGTGTTCTTTGTGAGGGCCTGGAGATGGAGATAGCCAATGTGAAGCATGACAAGATGCAAACCGAGGAAGAAAACACATACCTTCGGACCATCTTGTCATGGGTATCTTGTGGTGAGCCGCAGCTCGGGATGATGATCTCCCAATTCAAGCGAGCTGCTGGAGGTCCCGGTGTAGGCTTTGCTCAGGGTGTTGATCTTTCTGCTTTTGGGAAGATTGGAGAGTCGAGTGGTCTGAACCCGTGTGAGAAACCCAACTCCACCACTACTCCCAAACTTACCAAGCTTCCACCCAAAGAGCCTCTCAAGCCAAACACCAAGGATGGGGTCTTTATTGAACCTCCGAGAGTTCCACCCAAGAACCAAGTGTGGCATCCCAAACCCAACCACCTGAAAAACAAGCTTGACACAATGCCACCCATCCAGGAGGAGCTTATGCCACAGAAGGGCAAAGTGATCCATACCCACAACCGTGAGTACCAACAACCCCCTTTGAGAGCGGTGAGGTACCATTGTGAGCATTGTGGGAGAGATGGACACTTGAGTGAGTTCTGCTTTCGGCGCAAGAGGGAGGAGCGCCGTGCAAGAGAGATGAACAACCCGGACATGTACCATCCTTTCCATGATGTACATGTGCCGAATGTTCAGAGGAGAGCTCCGAGGAGAGCTGCTAGGCCTAGAGGTGCAACACCTCAGGGTCCTAGGCGTCAGGGAGGTCGTGCCCGGCGGGAGCCTACAGTTGTGGGCTATGGACCTCGTGGCGGTGGCTTTATAGTTGAGCGCTTTCCCCCACCGCGTTTTGAGTATCGCGGTGAGCGTTTTTTCCCCAGCGGACCACGCTTTCCTCAGCGTGGTGATCGCTTCTCTCGTAGACACGCTAGGAATGGTTTTTCTGCTAACCGTTCTTTTGAGCAGTCGACCCAACACTGGTTTTCCCCTTACTTCACTAACCCCAGTGTTGGACCGTATGCTCACCCTATGTCTTTTTATTGATGTAGGTAAAACGATTGGAGAACGTTTGGTTGGTGGATTCCGGTTGTTCGAGACACATGACCGGAAACGCCAAATGGTTCTCCAGTCTTAGTCCGGTCGCCGGAAAGGAGTTTATCACCTTCGGCGACAGTAGTAAAGGTAAGGTGTTGTCTCGCGGGTCGGTGCGGGTTAATGAGCATTTTGTGTTGCGCGATGTTGCTCTTGTTTCTAACCTGCATTTTAACCTTCTTTCTATTTCGCAACTTTTTGATGATGACTATGAGATTCATTTTAAACTGAATCTCAGTCGTATTTTAGATCCTCAGGGCAATCTTGTTTGTTTGATTTCGCCCTTTGGAAAAGTCTTTCGTGCGAATTTCTCGGAGTCCTTTGGCATTTCTCGTTGTCTTTTGGCTGGACCTTCCTCCTCTGATCTTTGGAAGTGGCATAGGAGACTTGGTCACCTGAGCTTCGACTTGCTTGCAAGACTTAGTTCACTTGGCCTAATCCGAGGATTGCCCAAGTTGTCCATGGAGAAGGATCTTGTTTGCCATTCTTGTAGACATGGGAAGATGGTTGCCGCTCCCCACCATCCGGTGACTCAGGTCATGACTAAGCGCCCTGGAGAGCTTTTACATATGGACCTTGTTGGTCCGGCTCGGGTGAGCTCGGTTGGGGGGAAGTGGTATGTGCTTGTTGTTGTTGATGACTTCTCGAGATATTCGTGGGTCTTCCTTTTAGGTGAGAAGACCGAGACTTTCTCCTTTGCTCGCAATCTGATTTTGCGTCTTCAGAATGAGTTCCCTTTGAACTCTATGCGAGCAATTCGAAGTGATAATGGTTCCAAATTCAAAAATTTGGATTTTGAGAAGTTTTGTAACTCTTTGGGCTTGGAGCATCAGTTTTCTTCCCCCTACACACCGCCACAAAATGGTGTTGTAGAGAGGAAGAATCGGACCCTTGTTGAGATGGCTAGGACGATGCTCGATGAGCATAGGACTCCTAGGCGCTATTGGGCCGAAGCTATGAACACTGCATGCTACATTTCAAATCGCATTTTTCTGAGAGCTTTCTTGAAAAAGACCTCTTATGAGTTGCGTTTTGGTCGACAGCCCAAGGTGAGTTATTTTAGAGTCTTCGGTTGCCACTGTTTTATATTGAAGAAAGGCAACCTGGACAAATTTGAGTCTCGTTCTTCTGATGGTGAATTTTTGGGTTATGGCACTCACACTCGCGCATATCGTGTACTTAACCTTGATACTAACCGAGTCATGGAGACATCTGATGTCACCTTCGACGAGACCATGGTTTGTCCTTCTTCTCGTTTTGAGCGTGCAGGTGATCATGAGGTTGGTGAGCCTCTTTTCGATGATGAGGACGAGGATGCTGAAGGCATAGATGACCCAGCATCGCCTCCACCTGTTGTGCCGCAAAGAGCGGCTTCTACAACGACTCACGGCCCTGATACCTCTTCTTCCAAGGGGCCGTGGGATCCGCCACCCCGAGCAGTACCTTTTGTACCCGGGGAGGCACCAGCTGCTGTTGAGGGGGAGGCTACTTCAGCTCGGGAGGCGCCACGACATATCCAGCGCCAGCACCCCCCTCAGCAGATGATCGGCGGCATTGACGAACGTGTCACTCAGTCCAGGTCACAGCAAATCTCTCACTTTGCTCATTCTGCTTTTGTTGCTAATTTGAGCCCCGAGATGTTGGACACGCTTTGACGGATCCGGATTGGGTCAATGCCATGCATGAGGAGTTAGAAAATTTTGAGCGAAATCGGGTTTGGGTTCTAGTTCCACCTCCTCCAGACTGTAAGCCTATTGGGACAAAATGGGTTTTCAAAAACAAGCAAGGAGAGGATGGCCACGTTATTAGAAACAAGGCCAGGCTTGTAGCGAAGGGTTATAGTCAGAAGGAGGGGATAGACTATGAGGAGACTTTTGCTCCTGTAGCTCGTTTGGAGGCTATTAGAATACTCTTGGCTTTTGCTGCATCCAAAGGTTTCAAACTTTTTCAAATGGATGTCAAGAGTGCCTTCTTAAACGGCTACATAGAAGAGGAAGTTTATGTTGAGCAACCCCCTGGTTTTAAAAATCCCAAGTTTCCAAACCATGTTTTTAAACTTCACAAAGCTTTATATGGTTTGAAACAAGCCCCTAGAGCCTGGTATGATAGGTTGAAAACCTTTTTGCTCGCTAAGGGTTTTAAAATGGGATGTGTAGATAAAACGCTCTTTCTCCTCAAGCAAGGCAAAGACACTCTCTTGGTCCAGATTTACGTGGATGATATCATTTTCGGTGGTTCTTCTCATGCCTTGGTTGCCAAGTTTGCAGATACTATGAGCAAGGAGTTCGAGATGAGCATGATGGGCGAATTGACATTCTTTCTCGGGTTGCAAATTAAGCAATCCCGAGAGGGAACGTTTGTGCACCAGGGCAAGTACACCAAGGACTTGCTGAAGCGGTTCGATATGGGTGAGGCCAAGCCTCTTCCAACACCCATGTCGATGACGACTACCCTGGATGCAGACAAGGATGGAGAAGCAGTGGACCAGAAGGAGTACCGAAGCATGATCGGGTCGCTGCTCTACCTGACGGCGACACGCCCGGACATCCAGTTCGCGGTGTGTCTGTGCGCGCGCTTTCAGGCATCGCCGCGCACTTCTCACCGTCAGGCTGTGAAGCGGATTTTTAGGTACCTTCGTTTCACACCTGGGTTCAGGATTTGGTATTCTGCTTCCTCCACCCTCTCCCTTTGTGGTTATTCGGATGCCGATTTTGCTGGTTGTCGTATTGAGCGCAAGTCCACTTCTGGGACTTGCCAGTTTATTGGTTCTTCTCTTGTGTCGTGGTCTTCTCGCAAGCAGTCTAGTGTCGCTCAGTCTACTACAGAGGCAGAATATGTTGCTGCGGCTAGCTGCTGTTCCCAGTTGCTTTGGATGATGGCCACTTTGCGTGATTTTGGTCTGAGCTTTACTCGTGTTCCTTTGCTTTGTGACAGCACGAGTGCTATTAGCGTTGCTAAGAACCCCGTGCTTCACTCGAAGACCAAACACATTGATGTGCGCTTTCATTTTTTGCGTGACCACCAGGAGAAGGGTGATATCGACCTTCGCCATGTCGATACTCATCATCAGTTGGCTGATATTTTCACCAAGCCTTTAGACGAATCAACCTTTAATCGGTTGAGGGGTGAGCTTGGTGTGTGTTTCCCTTTTTAGATGAGGGAAACATTTTGGATCTTGTATAATAGACTAACTCTTTTCGTTTGTATTTCTTTTCTTTTGCATTTTAGCATACGCATTTACATTCTGAGCTTCATGTTTATAATCACTAGAATGTAACTATGCTCTATGTAGTATGCTCCGATGCTTATATTGATGCTTGTAGCCTATGCTCTCTCTGATCACTAGTACATGTTGTGAGCTGAGCTATTTTGGAATGGTGAATTTGCTTAATGTACATAAAATCTGAAAATGTTCACCATTGAGATATGCATCTAGCATGTGTAGGATGTGTTGAGTTCACTCGTGCTTTTCATATATGCTAGGTTGCTATGTCTCTAGTTCTGAGTCATTCACTTGCTTGGTCTGTTCATATCCTGTTTAAAATTTGAACCAAGTTTTAGTGAATTGAAAAGATCGAGATGGGATTGTTTGTCAACACATCACGGTATCGAGACTGTTTCTCATTGCACTTTGAGTTAAACTTGAGCCGTGTAGTGTATGACCGAAACCATAGCTTTAAGCTTCTGATTGCTTCGGCATAGGCTTCGCTCGGTTGAAAAGTTAGGCAAAGACAAGCTTTCAACCTCTCGCAATCACATGCTGAATTTGAACTTGTGAAACTTCACCGCTGCAACTCCGATCTAAATCTGAAATTACAAGTGTATGTTTCATTCTTAAGCATGATGATTGAACCTTGCTAGGGGTAGTTCACCTTGTATACATGTTTAGCACTTGTTCGGATTCCTGTCTATACATGTGTAGTGCTATTTTGATGGTGACTATCTTTTAACTCAAAACTGCTCACCTTGCTCATATGTTCATATTTCGTATTCGGTGATCAGTTTGAGCCTTTGCTATATGAGTGCTTAGCTGTGTCATTAGAGTTATACTGTTTAGAGCATTTTTTGCATTCTTCTGACTATATGCCTGAAGCTGCTAACTTGCATTTTGACTCATATGCATTCTGGAAGGGGGAGTTCTTTGCTCGTTTGCCTAATGGTGCCTTTTCTTGATAAGTGCATTTTCAACTAAGGGGGAGAAAAATGACAAATCATATGCTTCCTCGATCGGTTGACTATCGGTTGACTAAGGGGGAGAAAATTTTGCTCATCATATGCTTCCTGTGTTCAACTAAGGGGGAGTTTTCCTTGGTTGCTTGCACTATTCGAGGGGGAGTTTGCTAGTTGTGTTGAGCCTTCGCCTCTGTCTTGAGGGACTAGCCAACATTTTTTCAGGGCATTTGATTTCGATTGGTTCTAAGCGTGTTTTGGTTCGGAGCGAGCTTTCTCTGCTAGTTGTGTTGAGCCTCTGTGCCTCTTTCTTGAGGGACTAGCATTTGCTTCGATTTCTCAATTGGTGACGAGTTCTTTTTCTGGAGTTTTTCAATTGGTATTTGCTAGCGGTGTTGAGCCTGTTCTACCTCTTCTTGAGGGCTAGCTTTGCTTTGCTTGGTCGCGTTGAGCCGTTGCCCATATCTTTGGGGATCAAGTTTTCTTGCTCTTTCCACTTGACCTTCTTTGGCTTTACTATGCTTTTGGGTCATTTGGTCGAGTTCTCTCTTCTCCTTCTTCCTTCCTTCTTCTTTCTATTATGATTTGTGTGAGTAGTTGACAATGCACTCATCAAGGGGGAGATTGCGGATACATGGGTGTATGCCGGGTCTCGGTGTGATGAGTGATTGTCAACGGGTTTGATCGCAGGTTCTTTGGCTTGTGTTGTGCAGGTGTCGAGCACGGAGACAGTGATCAGAGGCAAGGTGAAGGTCAAGTAGAGACGTGCCGTGCCGATGGACCGAGAGTGGCGAAGGGCGGACGTGAGGCTTGAACTGAGGGACCGGTGGCCCGAGGATCAGCTGTGGTGGCTGGCAGCCTGGGACAGCGACGAGCGGAGACTTGCGGGCATGGTGTTGCTCGGGTCGAGGACCTGGGGACACGTGTCGGTGCACGGGGTGCACGGACGGTGCATCCCCTCTACAGCTACGGTTTGGTGGTAGAGCCAGGGAAAAACCATCGGGTGGACGGTTTCCAGGTTTGGGCCTCAAAACCTGGGTGCGGATGGTTTCCGAGTTTGGCCACAAAACTCGGGCTGAGGACGGTTTCTAGGTTTGGGCCTCAAAACCTGGGCGCTGAGGGTTTGCTGAGTTTGGCCTCAAAACTCAGAAGCTGGTGGGCTGGTTTCTCGGTTTGGGCCTCAAAACCGGGGGTTGGCTGGAAAAGGTTGGTTTCCCGGTTTGGGCCACAAAACCGGGGATGCAGAGCGAGGGCGGCACGTGGCGGCAATCGGGAGGTTGCGTCGAGGCAACGCTATGAGTTGTGCGGGCGTGGCCGTCGGATCCACCTACCACCGAGTTGGTCCAGGATAACCTTAGGGTTTAGCTGGTTCGCTCTGTAAGTAGTTAGGGGTAGAGTGGGAATTAGGGATAGTTTAGAATTAGGATAAGTAGTGGGAGACACCCACCTCCCCATCTATCTCAGTTAGTCATTCCAGTCATTTGCTCTTGCTTTCTAGGGTTTCCTGCTCTCCCACTCCCTGCTGTAGCTAGCTGAGATCCGCAGAGAGACTTGCCTCTGTGTACTGTTGATTCTGAGGAAGTGAGGCCGTAACCTCACCATTGTAGCGTGTGTTTGCGCTACGGCTGCAGATCGTTGTGTCGATTCGCGTTTTGCTTCGTGTTCTTCGCGTTCTTCGTTTCTCCGTGATTTTCCCGTCACTCGATCTCCCTCTCTAGTGCGTCTTTGCGAAATCCCTTTGAATCATTTTGTTCGTATCATTGAGGAGGTCATTTCGACCAAAGGAATTCATCTAACTCCTCATGATCGAATAGATCGGGATGATTTCGTTTTCGTGGCGCTTTTTCGGTTCATCCACCTTCCCTTTTGATTTCCCGGAGATTTAGTCGATTTGAGCGGATGATTTCTTGGGGATAGTCTCCTAACTACCCCGTGATCATCTTCACCAAGTTTGGGAACTTGAGATTTTGGTTTGAATCGAATTGGGGAAGATTTGAGTTGAGGGCTCCCTGGGTACTCGCGGACAGTCCGCCATAGTACCCGCGGACAGTCCGCGCATCGGGCACCAGCCAGACCAGTGGCTGCGGTGCACGTTCGGATAAGTCCGATTTGAACCGCGGACCGTCCGCCGTTGTGTTTGGCGGACAGTCCGGGATCGTCCAGGGACTTCTCAGCAGCAGTGCATTTCAGCATATTTTGCCGTCGGACAGTCCGCCAACCCCTAGCGGACAGTCCGCAGTAGGGGCGGACAGTCCGGGACCTCAGGGCCCGACAGTCCGCGGATTGGCTGAGTACTCCGGTTTAGTGCGTTTGCTCTCCCGGCTTCTTCGCTTGGTTTCCGGACTTCTCGTTTGACCCTAGAGTTGACCAAGGAACCTCTCTAGGTATCTTTGCTACTTGTTAGCATCGGTATTTGGGGATTCCTCGACATAGCCGTCTATCTACGTTCGGGACTTGGTTTTTGAGGGGCAAACTTGTGCCGGTGCTTTTGGCGTTTGGTTCGCTTGTGGTTTGTGGTGCTCCGCTGTGATTCTAGGGATCATCCACCCTCTTCCAAGGGTCGTGAGCATCACGGTTTCGGTTGTTGCTTCTTGGGGTTGATTTTGGGACATTTGGCCAAAGTTTCGAGAGAAATTTTGTTGGCTCCCATTCACCCCCCCTCTGGTCGCCTTGCTAGTGCATTCTCGGTCCTTCACAGTTTGTTCACTCAACTTCGGATTTGGCTGTGGGCTTTTGCGTTGGATTTCCAGCATCCGTGCTCTACAAAAATCGTGCTTCCCGCTTTGCGAAATAGCCTGAATCCTCCTCGCGTTGCTCGGGGGAGGTTGAGGTTACCCAAAGTCCATCCTGTCACTAGTTGACTTGCATGAACTTGGGTGAGAAAGTTCTTGTGGTGTCCCACTGTGTTCCTAGGGAACATCCACCCACTCTCTGGGTCGTGGACATCACGCGTCTCGGCTTTGCTTTTGGGGTTGATTTTCTGGGACAGAGGCCTCAACATTTGGAAAGAAATTTGAAGCTCTCATTCACCCCCCCTCTGGTCGCCTTGCTTTAGCATTCTCGGTCCTTCACGGCCAGCGTCCGATGTGCCTATTCCACGCTGTTTTATCTGTTGCTCGTACCTGGACTTCAGATTTGCTTTCCGGCTTTTGCGTTGGGTTCCTAGGGTGTAGTGTCCCGCTGTGTTCATTGGGAGCATCCACCCTATCAATAGGGTCATGGACATTACCGAAGCTCACTTTGCCTTTAGAGTTTGAACTTGGGACTACAGTCATTCATTCTTGAAAAAGAAATCGAGGCTCCCATTCACCCCCTCTGGTCGTCCTTTTCGGTCCTTCATTTGGTTATGCAAAAGCTCAACTCTTTTGAAATGCTTGCTCATGGGAGTGCTAATGAAATGTACTCACATCTCAATGTTCTTGTAGAGGAATTGAATGGGCTTGGACTCACTCAAATATCTCCATCCGATGTGGTGAGAAAGATACTATGTGTCCTCCCAATCACAAAATATGGGCACATCATCACCATGCTTCATCAAGGTGATCTTTCCGCTGCTACACCAACACAAATCTTGGGAAAAATCAATGCCCATGAAATGTACATGCATATCACTCCACTTGGCGGCTCTTCTTCGGACAAGTAGAATGAGCATTCAAGGCAAGTCATGAGAAGAAGGGCAAGGCTAAGGCAATTGAGGTGCATCATGAGAGCTCAAGTGATGATGAACAAGATGACTCTAACATTGCTCTCATGGTGAGGAGGACAACCAAGATGCTTAAGAAGCTCCACAAGAATGGAATCAATTTTGATTCCAAGAAGTTCTACACTGAGAACATATATGATGAATGATTGACATCTGTGAGGAAGATTTGAGGCTTTTCCCGGTTGAGTCCATATCTCCTTATGCGCTTAATGTTTATGACTAACTGGTGGCGTTGAGTTGTGGTGTGTTACCGTGTTAGCGTGCGTGTGCAACATGTGTCTCTTGGCTGTGTTGATGTGTAGGTGTGGAGCTCGGAGACAGTGGTCGATGGCGAGGTGAAGGTCAAGTAGAGACGTGCTGTGCTGACGGACTGAGAGCGGTGAAGGATGGGCGTGCCGTGCGGCGGACGTGCCATGCCGATGTACCCAGAGCGGTGAAGGGCAGACGTGAGGCTTGGACCGATGGACCAAGAGGCCGGAGGACAAGCTGTGGTAGCTGGCACATGGCATTGGCGAGCGAGAGCACATGGGGATGTGCGATGCATCGGCCGAGTCGGGAGGAAGACGATGGCGTCGTGCACTTGGCGGGAGGTCGGACACGGGCTTGCGTGCGGTGCAAGTGCCGTCGGTCGAGTCAAGAAGGAAGGCGAAGGCGTTGTGCCCGGCGTGGAGGCTGGACATGCATCAGCGTTGGTGTCAGTGGTCGGGGTGTGAGAACCACACTACGTCTACGACGCGGGTTCGGTAGTTGAGCCTCAAAAAGCTACCCTCGAAGGTTTCCGAGTTTGGGCCTCAAAACTCGGGGTGGCGGGTTTCCGAGTTTGGGCCTCAAAACTCGGGGTGGACGGTTTGCCAGGGTTGGGCCTCAAAACCTGGGCTGGCGGGTTTACCGGTTTGGGCCTCAAAACTGGGCGGAGGCTCCTATGCGAAATGGTCGACGCGTGGCGGCACCGAGAGGCTTGCGTTGCGGCGAAGCTATCGGTGAGGAAGGCGCGGTGGTCGACGTGACGACACGTGGCGGCATGCTGGAGCTTGCGTCGAGGCAAAGCGAAGGATGAGAAGGCGCGTGGCCATCGGATGAAATCCGTAGAGTTGGTCGGTTTTACCCCTTGGGGGTATTTGGGTTGAGTGCTTCATGTAAGGGCGTTTTTGTCTTTCGGACGTGCGCCTATATATATGTGAAGGGGCTGCTAGGGCAGCCATCATTGGACGGTGCCGCTCTCATTTTGTTCTTGTGAGAGAAGGCTAGGGTTAGAGGAGTGAGGGCTCTTGTTCTTGAGCTTTTTGCCATCCGAGCTTTGTTGTTGCGAGGAGTGGCTTGTAACCCGACACCGAGTGCTAATACGATCCATCATCTTGCTGAATCCAAGGATCAAATTCGTGCTTTACTTTGTCTTGCGATTTTGTTCTTCGCGTTGCAAGTTTTCCCCTCTTCTGCTCTTCACGAAATCGGTTGTTTCGAGGGATGATTTGCAAATCCGTTTGAACCATCTTGTGTAGCTTCGTGAGAGTCTTCTTTCTACCAAAGGAATTTCTCTAATACCTCACGAACTCATAGATCGGGCGGATTTAGTTTTGGGATCGAGTTCTTGCCCGTTCTTCACTGTTTTCTTCGATTCACCGATTTGGAGTTAGGTTCGAGCCATGATCTCTTAGGAGTAGCTCACTAACATCCTTGTGACCCCTCACACGAAATTTGAGCCCTAGTGCTTTTGATTCGAGGGAGATCGGGTCGATTCGGTGGACGAATAGAGGGCTGCTCGGGGTGACCGGACGCTACATCGAAGTGACCGGACTCACCCTGTCAGAATCCGGTCTTTGAACACTAGCGCTGACCAGATCACGCGTAGTGACCGGACGCTGACTCCGTGCGTCTGGTCGTTGAAGGCCGAGCGAGATACTCTGCGTGAGCTTGACCGGACTCACTGCAATTGCCTGACCGGACGCGTAGCAGTTACTGTTCATCAGGTTTTGTGCGCTGTGACTGGACGCTTGTTTGATCTGACCAGACGCTCCCTGTGCTGAGTCCGGTCACAAACATAGAAGGTCGAGAGTGGATTTTGACTGACCGGACGCGTCCGATCCCGACTGATCGGACGCTGGTCAGAGTCTGGTCAGTGCAGTGATCGCATGTTTTCGTCCGTATCTTTTGCGTTCGAGCTCCAATTTGAGATCCGCTTTTTGCGTTGGATTCCCAACTTCGTGCTCTACAGAAATCGGGCTTCCCGCTTTGCAAAATGGCCTAAATCCCCATCGCGTTGCTCGGGGGAGGTTGAGGTTACCCAAAGTTCATCCTGTCACTAGTTGACTTGCGTGAACTTGGGCGAGTGAGCTTTTGTGATGTCCCGTTGTGTTCCTTGGGAATATCCACCCAATATCTTGGGTCGTGGACATCACGCTTGTCGGCTTTGCTTTTGGGGTTGATTTTCTGGGACAGAGGCCTAACATTTCGAAAGAAATTTTACGGCTCCCATTCACCCCCCCCCCCTTTGGTTGCCATTTTCGGTCCTTCAATTGGTATCAGAGCCTGTTAAGCATCTCTCTACCTTAACCGGTTCTGGATCCGCGAAGGCGACCTTTTAGAGTGATTTTTGCTTCTGACTTTGTTTGTCAAGGTGTTGAGCTTTTGTCTTGCTAACACTAACGGTGCTTTTGGAAATGGCATCAAGTTCTTCTTCCAGTGTGTCTTTGTCCTCAGGTTTGAATCATGGACGTGCGATCGAGGATGACATTTCCGGAAGAAGGAGGAGTGCGGCTCTTGAGGCAGAACGTGAGGTGGATGCTTTGCTGGACTTCCTAGGAGATAATGAGCATTCAACGGAGGATCGTATACGTGAACTTGGCAAGGCCAAGAAAGGTACACTTCTTGCTAGTCTTGGGATTTTGTCCCAACAATTTAATGTCTGCTGTGATGACAACAGTAGATATGATGAGCTTTGTGATACCTTGCATAGAAAGATCAAGAAGTTGAAATGCTCTGTTGCTAGGTTGACATGTGGTCTTTCTCATTGGAAGTCTAGTGCGTCTTTACCTTGCACCTCTTGTAGTGACATGGTTAGGAAGAATGATGAACTATGCTTTTCTCTTGCTAGCTTAAAATCTGAAAATGAAATGTTGATATCTAATGCTTCCAAAACATGTTTAGTTTTCATTGACTTGCGCAAAGATCTTGATTGTGCTAAAACTGAAATAGCCTTGCTAAAGTCAAATGCTTTGTTACCATGTGTTTCTTGTGAGTCTTTACATGCTGAAATTAATAAACTAAAATTGACTCACACCACATGTGTAGATGAACATGAGCATGCTAGGGCTGAAGTTGTTGAAATAAATTCTAGGCCTTGTAGCTCATGCTCTTTGAATAAAAATGTCTGCCTTACTTCTTGTGTTAATCATGATTCTTTGCTTGATGTGAATGGTGATGTTTCTTCCACCGGTCTCATGTGCACATCATGCATTGATTTGGAAAAAGAAGTTTTGGCTTTGAAGGTTTTGCGCGATGATATGAGTGCTAAGTTGGTTGAGCACAATGATATGAGTGCCAACCTTGAGAAGGAAGTTGAACTCTTGTGTACCACATATGCCGAGTGCATTAAAGAGGAGATGGAAAATTTGATAAACACTCCTTGTGGTACTTGTGATCGCCTCATGTTTGAGAATGAGGTTTGAGCCAAAAGATGCAAGAGTCTTTGTGCTAAATCTTTTGATTCACGCAATTCTTGCAACTCCAAAGTTGGTGTTCCCAAGTTTGCATCTTTGCAACCGGAGTTGAGTTCTTGTGTTGCGCGTGAGTCTTTTGACTGTAGCATTAGTGTCAAGGTTTCAGATAGCTCTTTCATAGCTACTCCTAACCTTGTTGTATCTTCGAGTGATGTCCAAGGGACTTCTCATGACAAGGGTGCTTCTCATATTTTTGGAAATCGTGCTCCCAATCTGATATTCCATTACACCTTTTGCAAGAAAGATGGACACTCATTCGATTTTTGCTTTCGCCGTGTCAAACACGAGCGGCGTATTCGAGCTAAGGCTTTTAGGAAGCCGCGTAACCTTTTCCACGGCACGTGTGCTCCTAGTGTTGGCACCAAGTTGGTTGTTGATGCTTCTTGTTCTAAATCCCAAGGGATTTCTCACTTGTCGGAGAATGGTGTGCTTTCCAGTAGGCCTTTGTACCATTGCTCTTTTTGTGAGAAAGATGGGCATCAAGAAAGCTTTTGGTATCGGCGTGCCAAACACTTGCGCCAAGCTCGCTCTTCTAGGAAGTTGGTGGTTCATGGCCCTTCTCATGGCATGAACGCTTGTGTTCCTAGTAAGAGGCCCCTCTTTGTTGATGGGTTTTATGACTCCTTTTCTAGTGGGTTAGGTCATGGTCATGGACATGTTTCTAATGCTTCTTGTGTTGGTCCACGTCATGCTTCTCATGATGCTTCTATTGGTTCTTCTCAAAAAACCTTGGAAGATGTTTGCCTCTATGCCCATGGTACGACTCGTTCTTCTCCTCGAGTTGTCCTTTTGAGGAATGCTTCCAAGAGTGTTTCAAAATTGCATTTGAACCAACATTTGCATCATGCTAACCCACATGATAAGTTGAGATATGTGACCAAGTCTTGGGTTCCCAAGTACATGCTTGCTAACCCTTCGGGATCCAAGACTTCGGTTACTTTGTCCTCTTGTGTGTAGATATGAGGACGCGGGGTGGAGAACATGCGCCTGATGGAGCTTGATCTTTTAGAGGTGATCAAGATTTGATGGTTCTCTACACCCCACTTAGAATTGCCTCCAAAGAGGCTTTTGCAGTTTGGTGAGCTTTCTTTTACACTCATACCTTGTACATTCATGGTCTATTTCTTGTGGTATGAGATGGACTATCATGCGCTCACTTGTATAGTTCTTGAATGTACATTTTCTTTTGTATCATGTTTTGTGTTGGTTGTTGGTCCTTAAACACTTGTTTTACCATCAACATTTTACCCAAAAATTCACCAAAAAGGCATAAAAGTAGTCAAATAGGTTTCAAACTAACCAAATTCCACATGTCCATAGATTTTTATTTGAATGCAGGATTTGGACCAAATTTGGAGAATGGACCCACCAGGGGCCGAGCCCACTCACCAGGACCCATTTGGGCCCTAGTGGGGTGGCGCCCGCCACCAAGGAGAGGCCCAAACTCCCCCCTGCCATGTCACTAATCCGTGTGACCACCCCAGGGCCAAATCTTAGCCCTTGGTCACTAGGTCAGTGGCATCGGAGGGCTGAGAAGAGATGTCACGTGGATCATGACCTAATGATGGTTATCTGGACATGCAACCGACCTTGAAACCGCCTTGGAGGAGTCCCTGGAGACCGTAGGATCAATGACGGTGCATCCAAGGGCCAAGGGGTGGCGGCCGCCACCTAGGGCTGGCGCCCGCCACTAGGGTTTGCCCTAGGTCGGTTGGCTGCCCCCTATAAGTACCCCCCTCACTCACTTGGGCTATAAATACCCCCTGGAGGCGTCACTTCATTTCAAGCAAGGAAAGCAAGGAAGGAAAGGAAGCAAAGAAAGCAAGGCTAGAGCTAGAGAGCTAATAGCTTAGGATTTAGCCAAGCTTAGGCAAGTAGGTAGCTAGTAGAGAAAGGCATCCTTGCCTCATTGCCCTCGCGGAAGCGCTGCTCAAGGCTTAGCTCAAGAGTACAAGCGTCCGAGTAATCGGTCCTGGAGTTGGGAAGAGTCTTCCTTCATATCCAGTTCAGGTTTTGCTCTTGTAACTCAAACACTTTACTATATTCTAGTTCATCATTTCAAGTATTACTTTATTCTACTTACCAGTATTCAGGAGTATACTTGATTGATTGCTTGAGTACCTAGCTATCCTACATTTCAATTCACTTAGCCATAGTAGTTAATCTCTAGTGTGCTTAGTGTTTGATCTTTGCCAATAGGTTGCTTAGTTAGTTTAGTGTTTATCTTATTAAGTCAAGTATTTGCTCTGACGTCCGCAAGGGTGTCTCTATTCTAGGCCAGGATAGAGATAGTTAGAATATAATTAGGCGTGGTGCTTAGTTATAGACTTACCTTCAGATACGGCTAGACCCCCGGATAGCCGTGGTAGCAAGCAGGTGGTGACAGCCCTGTGCGCCTTGAATTCCACCACGTAGTTGGTCTAGTTTAACAGTAAGGCTCGTTGTGCTAGCGTTAAACCTAAGTCAGTGGTAAAGGCTAGTACGCCTCGGTACTTGACAAGATAGGAATAAAACTATACTTAACTTGGTTGCTTATTTGGCATTTGCCTATCTTGCTTCGTAGTTATCTAGGAGTAGTTATTAGTTATTAGTTAGTTATATTAGTTATCCTTAGTTATCTTTTCCCCTATCTACCTATCCATCCACCTTACCTTAACCATTCATTTCATCCTTACCTATCCACTCAAAAATTCTTTCTAGCCTTTCATCTCCTCTCTTCTCTTCTCTCCTTTTCCCTTTCTTATTCTTTGACTCTCATCCCCTCCTTGACTCGACTCATACACCACCCTAGCCTTCCTTTGGGATCAAATAAATCGACACCTGGTACTCCAAGGCGAAGTGCTACTACGATAGTTCTGTGCGCTTGCAGAATCTCCTCTAGGTAGATTGCAATCTCTCTAGCTAGCTCCTACTAGTGTCGGGATTGACAACCCCATTTTGACATTAGTAGATAGCTGCTTTAGCTTCACTCCTTTAGGTATAGTGACTGGACTTGCTACAAGCATTTCTGGCACAGTTGCCCGGGATAGATTCCATAGTCTACTCCTAGTAACGACGTTAGCAAGTGTCAACAAGCATTTCTGGGCCGTTACCGGGGATAGTTGCCTAGCTCTATCTTTAGTGAAGTTAAGAACTACCAACATTGGTCTAGCATGTACTATCTTGTATATCATGTTATGCTAGCCTTGTGTACAGCTTTGGTGGCTATGCCACTTTTCATGCTAGTTTGTGATCCTCATGAACATTATGCCATGCTTTACCATATTTCTCCATGAGCTTGATTTGTAGTGGTATGGTGTTCATTAGGTGTCACTTTTCAGGTGCTAGTTTTGGTTAGCTACATGTACCCTGTTGATATGTTTAGTTCGAGCACTAGCCTTTCCACACTTTTATCATGTTACATGCTTCTGGATCTATTGCTATCATTATCTTGCACTGTAGCATGTGTTGAGGTTTAGGCTGTGTTTGGGTTGATCATGTCTTTAGGCTGCATTTTGCTATACTGTGCTTTATCTTGTTGCATGGTAGTCTTGACTAGTTTGAGTTTAGATCTCCTAGCGGTATCATTCATAGGTAGGCCTCTTTTTGTTGAGAGTTCACCTTATGCTTATTATGTGACTAACCGTTTTGTGGGGACCATGAGATCACACTAGACAAGACAATGCCTTGTGTTTTCTTCTGCTTTTGAGTGTGCAAGAGAACAGGAGCCTGGAGAGAGCATTTCGGCTCACCGACCCGATCCCACTTCTTCCACGACTTGGGGTTCCGTTCGAGCAGCTCTCCAGAGAGCACTAGCTGCACATGTGGGAGCGACAGCATCAGGCGAGGGGGAGACGACTTCGGCGAGGCAGGTGCCCCGGAGATTTCAGCAGATTCAGGCGTCCCCTCGGGTATCACACAAGCAGGCGGTTAAGCGCGTCATGAGGTACCTCCAACACACTTCTGAGTTCGAGTTTGTTACTCTTCTTCTTCGACCCCTTTGCTTTGTGGTTTTTCCGATGTGGATCTTACTGGCTGTACGCTTGAGCGTTTGTTGGCTCTTCGCTTGTGAGTTTAGTGTGTGTTTCCCTTTTAGATGGGGAAGCATTTTGCTTGCTGTATCTTAGTTTGACCTCTCTGATACCCGTTTGTTTTGGGTCTTTTCCTTTAGGCTAGCTTTTGCTCCGTTTCTTATAGGCTAGTTTTTGCATGCATTTCATCATATATGTCTTGCATTTTAGAGCTTCATATATATAGTAATGAGAATGAGACTATGCTCTTTTTGGTATGCCCTATTGTTTCATGATGATGGTTGTAGCTTAGGCTCTTTTTGATCACCTGATACATGTTATGAGCTAGGCTATTTTTGCAAATGGTGAACTTGACTAATCAACTATGAAATATTTAATTTGTTCACCATTGAGAGTGGCAACTAGCATGTGTAGGATGTGTTGAGATCACTTGTGCTATCTTTTGTATGCTAGGTTGCTATGTCTCTTGCACTGAGTCATTCACTTGCTTGGTTTGTTCATGTTTACCTTGTGCTTAAAATTTGAACCAAGTCTAAGTGAAATGAAAAGATTGAGATGGGATTGCATGTGTCAGCACCTCACGGTATCAAGACTGTTTCTCATTGCACTTTTGAGTTAAACTTGAGCCGTGTAGTGTAAGACCGAAACCGGTGTTTTAAGCTTCCGATTGCTTTTCTTGCATAGGCTTAGCTCGGTTGAAAAGTTAGGCAATGACCATGCTTTCAACCTCTCGCAATCACATGTTTTAATTTGAACTTGTGTTAATACCGCTGCAATCTCCGATAAAATTTGATAATAACACAAGTATATGCTTCATTCTATGGCATGATGATTGAACTTTGCTAGGGGTAGTTCACCTTTTATACTTGAGTTAGCACTTGTTTGATTTCCTGTCTATTCATGCTAAGTGCTATTTTAAGTGGTGAACTCCTTTTTGAATAGCTTAAAACTGCTCATATGCTTAATTGTTCATATTTTGTATTCACTTGATCAGTTTGAGCCTTTGCTAGCATTTGTATTGGTTGCTACAATTTCAGGGCAACACCCTTTTGAGCATCTTTTCATTCTGATTACTATACACTTGAAGCTGTTGTATTGTGCATATCATGCATTTTTAGCTTAGTGTTCATACCCCCAACTTCGATACACTTTGTGGTCACCCCCATGTGCATTTGGTTGATGACTTGATTTGTGTTTGTGTCAACTTTGTGGAGAAATGTCAAAACCCCTCAGCATGTTCCCTTTTGTCAAGGGGGAGAAGCTGTTTGCAAGGGGGAGTTTGTGTGTTGGCACAAATGGGAGAGTTGTGCACTTTGGGGAGAGCTTTGAGCTAGGGGTAGTTTATCTCTTTTATGGTCTTTTGATTGGTATCCTTTTTGTGCCTCCTTTGGTAACGAGTGTTCAATTGGTATGGAGTGTATTTGGTGTTGTGAGCTTTGATGCATAGCCTTTGTGTATAGGCTTGCTTTCAGGGGGAGTCGTTTTTGCTTTGCTGCTTCTCCACTTGCTCCGGGTGTTTGTGTTCCAATTGGTATTGAGCTTCTCTTTGTGCTTTTTCTCAATTGGTATCGAGCCTGCTAGTCGTGTTGAGCTGTTTTGCCTCTATCTTGAGGGACTAGCTGAGCTAGTGGCATTGAGCCTTTTCTGCCTCTTCTTGAGGGCTAGCTCATTTTTGACTTGGTTGCGTCGAGCCGTTGCCCATGTCTTTGGGAACCAAGTCTTTCGCTCTTTGTCTGAGTTTTCGCTCTTTTTTGTGGAGTTTTGCTCAGATTTTGCTTGGTTGTGTTGAGCCATTGCCCATGTCTTTGGGGACCAAGCATTGTTCATTTCAAATTGCCCTTTCCTTGGCTTTTCTTCGGCTTTTTGGGCATTTGGATGAGCAATTTTCTCATGTCGAGTGATTTTGATCTTTGCCTTTCTATGGTTTTTGATCACTTGAATGAGATTTTTGGTTTTGGTATCTCAAACCATCTCTTGAGCTTAGTTTTTGTCAATTCAATCATCAAGGGGGAGAAATTTTGAAACCCAAGTGGATGAGAACCTTCCAAGTGGATAAGAACCTTGGTTTCTTTTGTGATGATTGTTTGACAATTTATTTGAGATTGGTTTTGGAGTGCCTTTTGGGATTCATGAAACTCTTGTTTTCTCTTGACTCTTCGGTTGTGTGGAGGCTTTGCCCGCTTTTCTCGTTTCTTTCAGAACCGAGAGCTTTTATTTGGAGTTTTCATGATCCTTCCTCATATCAAGTGGCCTTGTGTTTGCTTTTGCTTGGCTTTTGGGCACATGAATGAGGCTTGCCTTCAAACCCTTCCTTTGTGGTTTTATTGTTAGTCAATGCATTCATCAAGGGGGAGATTGAGAACATATATGATGAATGATTGACATCTGTGAGGAAGGTTTGAGGCTTTTCCCGGTTGAGTCCATATCTCGCTATGCGCTTAATGTTTATGACTAACCGGTGGCGTTGAGTTGTGGTGTGTTACCGTGTTGGCGTGCGTGTGCAACATGTGTCTCTTGGCTGTATTGATGTGCAGGTGTGGAGCTCGGAGATAGTGGTCGATGGCGAGGTGAAGGTCAAGTAGAGACGTGTCGTGCCAACGGACCAGGAGCGGTGAAGGATAGGCGTGTCGTGCGGCGGACGTGCCATGCCGATGTACCCAGAGAGGTGAAGGGCGGACGTGAGGCTTGGACCGACAGACCAAGAGGCCGGAGGACCAGCCGTGGTAGCTAGCACGTGGCATCGGCGAGCGAGAGCACATGGGGATGTGCGATGCATTGACCGAGTCGGGAGGAAGACGATGGCATCGTGGCACTTGGCGGGAGGTCGGACACGGGCTTGCGTGCGGCGCAAGTGCCGTCGGTCGAGTCAAGAAGGAAGGTGAAGGCGTTGTGCCCGGT
Source organism: Coix lacryma-jobi var. lacryma-jobi (assembly GCA_009763385.1). Classification (NCBI taxonomy): domain Eukaryota; kingdom Viridiplantae; phylum Streptophyta; class Magnoliopsida; order Poales; family Poaceae; genus Coix; species Coix lacryma-jobi. The sequence continues at coordinate 88,806,159 of CM019822.1, read as the reverse complement.
GTGGAGGCTGGACATGCATCGGCATTGGTGTCGGTGGTCGGGGTGTGAGAACACACTCTGTCTATGTCGCGGGTTCGGTAGTTGAGCCTCAAAAGGCTACCCTCGACGGTTTCTGAGTTTGGGCCTCAAAACTCGGGGTGGCGGGTTTCCGAGTTTGGGCCTCAAAACTCGGGGTGGACGGTTTGCCAGGGTTGGGCCTCAAAACCTGGGCTGGCGGGTTTACCGGTTTGGGCCTCAAAACCGGGAGGAGGCTCCTATGCGGAACGGTCGACGCGTGGCGGCACCGAGAGGCTTGCGTTGCGGCGAAGCTATCGGTGAGGAAGGCGCGGTGGTCGACGTGACGACACGTGGCGGCATGCTGGAGCTTGCGTCGAGGCAAAGCGAAGGATGAGAAGGCGCGTGGCCGTCGGATGAAATCCGTAGAGTTGGTTGGTTTTACCCCTTGGGGGTATTTGGGTTGAGTGCTTCATGTAAGGGCGTTTTTGTCTTTCGGACGTGCGCCTATATATATGTGAAGGGGCTGCTAGGGCATCCATCCTTGGACGGTGCCGCTCTCATTTTGTTCTTGTGAGAGAAGGCTAGGGTTAGAGGAGAGAGGGCTCTTGTTCTTGAGCTTTTTGCCATCTGAGATTTGTTGTTGCGAGGAGTGGCTTGTAACCCGACCCCGAGTGCTAATACAATCCATCATCTTGCTGAATCCAAGGATCAAATTCGTGCTTTACTTTGTCTTGCAATTTTGTTCTTCGCGTTGCAAGTTTTCCCCTCTTCTGCTCTTCACGAAATCGGTTGTTTCGAGGGATGATTTGCAAATCCGTTTGAACCATCTTGTGTAGCTTCGTGAGAGTCTTCTTTCTACCAAAGGAATTTCTCTAATACCTCACGAACTCATAGATCGGGCGGATTTAGTTTTGGGATCGAGTTCTTGCCCGTTCTTCACTGTTTTCTTCGATTCACCGATTTGGAGTTAGGTTCGAGCCATGATCTCTTAGGAGTAGCTCACTAACATCCTTGTGACCCCTCACACGAAATTTGAGCCCTAGTGCTTTTGATTCGAGGGAGATCGGGTCGATTCGGTGGACGAATAGAGGGCTGCTCGGGGTGACCGGACGCTACATCGAAGTGACCGGACTCGCCCTGTCAGAATCCGGTCTTTGAACACTAGCGCTGACCAGATCACGCATAGTGACCGGACGCTGACTCCGTGCGTCTGGTCGTTGAAGGCCGAGCGAGATACTCTGCGTGAGCTTGACCGGACTCACTGCGATTGCCTGACCGGACGCGTAGCAGTTACTGTTCATCAGGTTTTGTGCGCTGTGACTGGACGCTTGTTTGATCTGACCAGACGCTCCCTGTGCTGAGTCCGGTCACAAACATAGAAGGTCGAGAGTGGATTTTGACTGACCGGACGCGTCCGATCCCGACTGATCGGACGCTGGTCAGAGTCCGGTCAGTGCAGTGATCGCTCGTTTTCGTCTGTATCTTCTGCGTTCGAGCTCCAATTTGAGATCCGCTTTTTGCGTTGGATTCCCGACTTCGTGCTCTACAGAAATCGGGCTTCCCGCTTTGCAAAATGGCCTAAATCCCCCTCGCGTTGCTCGGGAGAGGTTGAGGTTACCCAAAGGTCATCCTATCACTAGTTGACTTGCGTGAACTTGGGCGAGTGAGCTTTTGTGATATCCCGCTGTGTTCCTTGGGAACATCCACCCAATATCTTGGATCGTGGACATCACGCTTGTCGGCTTTGCTTTTGGGGTTGATTTTCTGGGACAGAGGCCTAACATTTCGAAAGAAATTTTATGGCTCCCATTCACCCCCCTCTGGTCGCCATTTTCGGTCCTTCATTCACAAGTAGCAAGAGAAGGCCCATCTTCAAAATGGATTTCTACAATTGTGGAGATCTTGGTCATCTTGCTCACTAATGCCCAAAGACCAAGAAAGACAACTACAAGAACAAGTACAAGGGCAAGAAATATGATTCAAGTAGTGAAGATGACAAGAAGAAAGCGAAACCGTACAAGAAGAAGGATGGCAGGAAGATGCCATAGCACAAGAAGGGTGGCAAGGCCTACATTGTTGGTGATTGGATCATGGATATTGAGTCCTCAAATGGATCATCAAATGAAGATAGTGATGATGAGAAGGATAAAGTGGTCGTTCTAGTCATTGGGACTTCTCTACCTCCACCATCGTCATCGTCGTCATCCTCTAAATACCAATGCCTCATGGCTAAGGGTGATCAGAAGGTGCAAAGTGATGATGACTGTTGACAGTCACTAACTCATATCTTATACCGTCAATAAGTCACCTAAAAGAGAATAAACGTGACCATCAACCTAGGAATAGAGTTTGATTCTAACGAGTTCCACGAGTTGTGTCGTTCTCACTAGTTTTGCAGGAATACCAACATTTAACTACATAAAAGTATCTCAAGTGATGAATCAGAGCACACCATTGCGAAGAGCTCGTCGAGAAGATCGAAATGGACATATGGTTTACTATATTTGGAGTCCCGACGAGAGAGTCCTCATTGGTTACAACTTGGAAGCTTCTAGAAGCGACTTGGAGTGATCACCAAGCAACATAATTCAAGGGCTAAACTGACAGATCCAACAGCTATGGTGAATTCTAGTTCTCCAGGGTGTTTTCCAGCAGATGGAAAGAGATAGGTTCCTTCTCCAACAAGATGGATTGCGCAACAAGATTGAAAGTCGCGCTAGGGCAACCAGGAGGCTTCGAGAAGACAACTCGGCGAAGACAGCGCCTGGTGGCTGCTAGGTGGGGCCGGCCGGCCCCACCCCTTGGCCGGCCGGCTTGGGCCAGGGGTCTTCATGGCCCATCTTCGTGGAGCGTTGAAGGACCGAATTGGCGACCAGAGGGGGGGCAGTGTGAATGGGAGCCGTAAAAATTTTTTTCGAAATATTTTGGCCACTGTCCTAGAAAGTCGACCCCAAAGCGCAAAACCCACACGGGTAGTGTTCTCGAGCCAATGGGTGGCTGGATGTTCTTGGTGATGACCCACAAACACAGCGGAACACTCACCACAGCGAAAAATGCATCACACGACCAAACCAATCCGAGAACTGAAAATGGAGCTCTCTAACTCGATAGAAGCGAGGAAAGAGCCCAAACCAAAATCACCCAAACCAACTGGTGGTTTGATGACTTAGAAAAGTTCCTGGGTAGACTAGAAACCCAACGGAACAAACAGATCGAGAAACAGACACTCGGAAGGCTCGAAACACCAAAATCAGCTAGCAGGTCCGGAGGTTCCGCGTGCTGGCTCGGAGGTTCCGCTGTCTGTAGGGTGAAAGAACCTACAGACCTCGGAGGTTCCACGCCTCAGCGCGGAGGCTCCGTGAGTCCCTGAAACAGCCTACAGATTGCGAAGGTTCCGCGGCTCTGCGCGAAGGCTCCGGACCGCGGAGGTTCCGTGGCTCAGCGTGGAGGTTCCGCGATCTGAAAGCCTGCGAACACTCCCGACCCCCGGACAGTCCGGGAATTAGGGCCGGACAGTCCGGGAACGCCCAGACTTGCATAGAAACAGCCCGAATCAAAAGCAAATTCAATCGGATCTCAACCAAATCAAAAAGGCTTGCAATCAAACTTCTCCCAAGTGTTCTTCTACGTGTTGGGAAGCTAATCCTAGGATATCATTGCTCCAAACCAACTAATCCATGAGAAATCGGAAGAACACTAGAAAAGGGGGAAGAACGAAGAACGAACGCGATTTTGACCCGATCTATGTGCTCGTGAGGTTAGAGAGGAAATCCTTCGGTGGAAAGAAGGAACTCATGACCTAGCACGATCTGGTTCAAATGAAATCAAAAACCACCCCTTGAATCGAAAGAACTCATGAAATCATCGAGGGGGAACAGAAATAAACGCGAAGAACAAAATGCAAATTCAATCCAATTTGCAGCCAACCAAGAGGAGTAAGAAATTGATCCTTGGATTGCAACAAGATGATGAATTGTGTTGCACACGATGTCGGGTTACAAGCCACTCCTCGCAACAACAAAGCGCGGATGGCGAAAAGCTCAAGAACAAGAGCCACTCCTCTCTTCCTAAACCTAGCCTCCTCTCACATGAACAAAATGAGAGTGACACCTCCAAGGATAGCTGTCCAACACAACCCCTTCATATATATATATATATATATATATATAGGTGCATGTCCAAAAGACACAAACGCCCTAACATGAAGCACTAACCCCAAATACCCCCTAGGGGTAAAACCATCCAACTCTGGCAGTTTCCATCCAACGACCACGCGCCTTCTCATCCTTCACTTCGCCTCGACGCAAGCTCCAGGATGCCGCCACGTGCCGTCACGTCGACCACCGCGCCTTCCTCACCGATAGCTTCGCCACAACGCAAGCCTCTCGGTGCCGCCACGCGTTGACCGTTCCGCTAGGAACCTCCGCCCGGTTTTGAGGCCCAAACCGGTAAACCCGCCAACCCAGGTTTTGAGGCCCAAACTTGGAAACCGTCCACCCCGAGTTTTGAGGCCCAAACTCGGAAACCCGCCACCCTGAGTTTTGAGGCCCAAACTCGGAAACCGTCGAGGGTAGCTTTTTGAGGCTCAACTACCGAACCCGTACCGTAGACGGGATGTGGGTCGCACACCCCGACCACCGGCACCGATGCCGATGCATGTCCAGCCTCCACGCCGGGCACAACGCCTTCGCCTTCCTTCTTTACTCGACCGACGACACTCGCGCCGCACGCAAGACCGTGTCCGACCTCCCGCCAAGTGCCACGACGCCATCGTCTTCCTCCCGACTTGGCTGATGCATCGCACATCCCCATGTGCTCTCGCTCGCTGATGCCACGTGCCAGCTACCACAGCTGGTCCTCCGGCACTCCGGTCCGTCGGTCCAAGCCTCACGTTCGCCCTTCACCGCTCTGGGTACATCGGCATGGCATGTCCGCCGCACGGCACGCCCATCCTTCACCGCTCCCGGTCCGTCGGCACGACACGTCTCTACTTGACCTTCACCTCGCCATCGACCACTGTCTCTGAGCTCCACACCTGCACATCAACACAGCCTAGAGACACATGTTGCACACGCACACCAACACGGTAATACACCACAACTCAACGCCACCGGTTAGTCATAAACATTAAGTGCATAGATAAATAATGACTCAACCGGGAAAAACCTCAAACCTTCCTCATAAATGTCAATCATTCACCATATATGTTCTCAAGCGTGCCCTAATCGACCTCATCGACGCATCTCAACCGTTGTTCAAGGTCGGTTTGATCGGAAGGTTACGGTTCATCCTCCAGGGCTATATAAGAAACCTCAGACCCTGAAGCAATCCTCATTCAGATCAGATCCAAGACAGAAACTCCAATCATATTCATCAGGATAGGATTAGAGACATGTAGCAATTAGAAGATTAGTAGCCCTCTAATTAGGGATTAGATCTAGTCTTCTATAGGATTAGAAGAGAGAGAGAGAGAGGGGTATTAGAGGGAGATTAGAAGGAGCTCTGGCCTGTCAGATCTACTTCTTCAGCTTGTACCTGTGGATTCAAGTTCATCAAGAGCTTGGATCAGGATAATCTTCGGTCTTCAACTTCTAATTATCAATAAGTGTTCTTGTTCTTATTGTTCTTCTGGCTTGCAACTCTAATCAGAGTACTCTAATCTAGTTGCGCTAGAATTAGAGGAGTCGTCGTCGTGTAAGCGTGGTGCTTAGACTCGATTACTTGTATAGTGTACCCTATATTCCGAACCGGTGGTAGCTCGCGGGTGTGACTCTTATAGGCCTGTTGAATCTTCCATAGTCCACCTCCCGTCTATAGGACTAGCAGGAGTATATTACTTGGGAATCGACATACTCTGTATGTGGTCTCCCAACGTAATCCACAGTAGAATAATAATCACATAGCTTTCTGAGGTTAGAGCTGGAAACCCTAGTTTTTGTGGCGAAACCGTCCAAATTATAAGAGCTCAAGTACCGTCTTAGCCAAATATGACTGACGTCGACTCATACTTGAACCCATATAACTCCGATAGTCCGGAAATCTCGAAGGATTTCAAACATCGTACAACATACAGGATCGCATCGTTCAAGTACCACATTCGTAAGGATAAAATAGTTGATAAACAGAATCGAAATTAACATCAGAGTGTGAAATCTTAAAAGAGTTATTACAACACTGAGTTTGAAAATGCGGAAGCTCAAATAAGTTTAAAACACGACCACCACATACGTGGTCCAATAAAACATTGTTTGATAACTCACTCCTCCTTTTTCAAATAGTGTGCCACCAGCAGTCTGAGTCCAACAAAAGAAAAGGAGAAGCTTCTGGATGACCCTGCCCTGGGCCTACTCCTCATCACCCTCCACAGGGTAGAGGCAGTGCTTACAATAGCCGTAGTAAACCTGGCCATCTGCAACAACGGGATAAACCCTGAGTACGGGAATGTACTCAGCTAGACTTACCTGTCCAACTGAAAATAAAGACACCAAGGGTATGCAAGGCCTTTTGATGGAGCTGAGATCTTAGTTGCGAAAAGCTCAATTTAAGAGAGGGAGATTTAATGTTATCGGTGAGCAGTCAGGTTTTTGGCCTACTTCTTAATCTAGGTCTTTGCACCTGAACTATTTCATACACTTGAGTCTAACAATCAAATAGTGTGCCTACTTATCCAAATTTTAGTTGAACCTTAATCATCACATGGAGTTGTATCATGGTGAAGCTCGACATAGTTTCCCACTAATCGGGGGAGACGGCGACTCGAATCGAATTACAAACCAGCTGGCGAGAAACCTTTAATACCAACCCACACTTTCCCCGTCGGGTCCATGCATTGGGTAACCGCTCGATACATGTTCGTGGTGGTAATCGTCGTGGCTCACAGCACGGACCACCCAATTGGAACTATACGATGGCCATTCCGAGGCAGATCATGTTTCCATACTAGAGGGTGCGACACGGGTTGAGACCGGCCCGAACAGCGTCTAACCGGCTTTGGGGTCGGCGATTACAGCACCGACAATCCCTAAGTAAAAGGGCGCTTTCAAAAATGAACGAGGGCCAACATCGATACAAACCTACATGATCCAACGGACGGGCTGCCCCCAAGTTCCAACTTGGTGCCTTGCCTTCCAGTTGACCGTATTTTATTACTACTCAGGTTCTTTTCCACGATAGCAAATATAGCCAACCGTGATTCGGTAAATACCCATCAGGGGTATTACGGAAACATCCTTAACTACTACTTTTATTAAGCAGGCTAAGCAATTCTACATTATAACTAATAACAGGATAACAAGGCAGGTATAATCAATAATCAAGAAATGATAATGCAGCAAGTAGGATTCAATCAACTCATATACCTAATGCATCACAATATAAAATACTCAATTAAATTAATTGTAAATAATAGGAGGCTTAGGATGCTCCGGGGCTTGCCTTGGGAGAAGACCGATACCTCGTGACAGGGGCACTCGGGCAGGTTAGTCTCCGCTGCGGGTTCTGCTTCCTCGCTCCTGGGCACTTCTGGAATCTCCTGCTCGACGTTTGTCTCCGGCTCTTGTTCGGTCTCCGGGGCTGTCGATCCTATTGCAATGCGGTACATAATAAATAATGCGTGGTGCAAATATGGTGGTATGTAAAGTAAACCTTTCTTGCAAACCAACAAAACCAACTTGTTGAACAACTTTTGACATTAAGGAAAGCACTTAATGACTGCATTAAATAAAACCAATAACTCAACTAATTTCTATTGATTAATTCAAATAAACCTAGATTTGAACAACAAGTACATTTTTCTGATCTCAGAAAAATCCATAAAAATTCTAGTATGTAACTTACATCTACTGGACCTTACTGTACAAATTTTACCAAGATACAAATTACTGAACAGCAGATACAAAAAGATGTAATAAACTGCCCAAAAGGTGCTTTGAACTAACTTTTCTTATGAAAAGTGTCAAACAGCAGATTTCATATTTTTCCTAGCTTCATCTACCTATAACCACTCTACTGCAGAATACTTACTGCTAAAGCATGAACATATAAATCTACACAAAAATAAACAAGTTTATTTCAAAATCAACCCTTTGAACTGCAACCCTACTTGAAAAGGGTGCAATCCTCATTTTTATATTTTTCCTGGATTCTACTACACATTTCATATTTATCAAGAAAGTTCCATGAATAGAAACATTATATTCTTTTCTGCATGAATTTTCTAAGAAAAACACAGCAAAGCACACTTGTACTACAACTTCTTATTTTTCCATACAACAACCTATACTTAACATTTTTCTCAGCTTAAACAGAACACACAGAGATTGTATAAAATTTCCCATATTTTATTTCCACATATATTTCTCCTAACAAATATTTTAAGAAAACAGCCTAAAAGGAATTTAAACCTAAATAGATTCTTTTTCTACAGAAATAGGTCCTCATAAATTTTTCACAGACACATAACTTGATAAGAAGCATACAAAATTTTTGCCATGAATTAATTCAACCAGAAAACATATAAACCTATTTATTTGGCATAAAGCACATAAACTGAAATAATAAGAACAGTACAATAAATTTTCACCAAAAATACTTTTACATTTTTCCCTGCTAGATCTACTCATGAACAAGTTTACAAAACTGAAAGCATCTCATTTGGATCATTAAAACGTGCTACACAAAATAAATAAGCTTTGCTAGAAATAAACCGAAAAAGAAAACATTTGAAAAACTCCCGGCTGGGCTTCCGTGGGCTTGGTCCATGGGCCAGGTGCGGCTGACGCGTGGGGCCTGCGGGGTCAACGGGACCCACTTGCCAGTGAGGGCAGAGCAGGGGCGCGGCGTTGACCGGCGTTTTCTCGCCGGCGGTGAGTCGGGGCTTGATGAGTTCATCTCGACGAGGCGAACCCATTGGTGGTGATGGTTTGGCCAGTGGGTGGCCGTAGCTTGCCGGTGGCGAGCCATGGCGGATGGTGGCGGCAACGGTGCTTGGCTTGGCCGTTTCCGACGGTCGTCAGTTAAATTAACGTGTGCGTCGTACTTGACTAACCCTAGGAAGGAAAGCTAGGGGGTGGTTTGGCCGGAAAAGCTCCAGAGAAGCTTGGCCTCGTGCGCGGCCATGGCGGACGCTCATGGCACTCGGCCGGGTGAGAGCGGGAGGTAGGGAGCGGTAGCATTGAGGCTGGAAGGTGTTCTCACCTTGCCTTGGTGTGACGAAGCTCGACGGGGAAGGAGGAAGGCTCGGGGTGCTCGGTTGGCGCAGAACGGGGACGTGCTCTTCTTCGGCGACAATGGCGACCGAAGGGGGAAGACGGGGGCACCGACGTGGTGGAGCTCTGCCGGTGCTCCGATTGCGCGCACAGCGTGTGCGAGGCAAAGGCGGAGTGGCGTGCGAAAGGAATCAGACGGTGGCGAGCGGATGAGGTCGGAACGGCGGTGGTGCTCTCACGGTGGTGGTCGCAGCGAGCGCTCGGTGTTCGCCGCGAGCGATCGTGAGAGAGGAGTGGAGAGAGCGAGCGGGACAGGCGAGTGTGTGTGCGGGGTGAGTGAGGGAGTGAGCGGGAGCGGGCTGGTTTTGCTTGGCGGAGCGTCGGCCGACCGATGGTAGTGGCGGGGGCCACGACGACGGCGACCGAGCGGCGGGAGCAGGGCACGGCAGGCGAGGGCGCGCGCGGCAGCCGAGGCGGCGAGTCAGTGGCCGCGGCCGATTGCTTGCGTGATCGGGTGGGAGAGGATCGCGCGAGGAGTGGGCGAAGCGGATTCGGAGCAGAGGAAAGACGCCACGCGGCGGTTTGGCCGGCGTACGGCGCGGCCGTGTCGGGCGCAGGCGCTGGCGCGGCGCGGGAGCATGCGGGCGCAGGCGTGACGCGGGCTGGGCCGAAAGGCTGGATGGGCCGAAAGTGAAGCGCGGGAGAAAAGCAATTCCTTTTTCTTTTTCAAATCTATTTCCAAACTTTGACCGAATCAAAACAGTTTCAAAAACTCAAAACTAGACTTTGACAAAAAAACAAAAGTTGCTCAAAATAATCTTCTCTACAACTTTCATATAAAACACTTTTTCTGAAAATCATTTCCTCAGCCTCCACATAAATAAAGCCAATTTTTGAGTCATAAATCATTTTTGTTCCCACATTTTTAATAATTAAACTATACTGATCTAGGTCAAGGTGTCTACATGAAAAGTGTTATACTCAATATTACCTATTTTATAAAATTATTGGTCAAGACAGAAATTTTATTTAACAACCAAGTCTTATTGAAACCAAATTTCAAATAAACAACAAAAGGCAAAAACACTGATATGCACATGAAATGATGCAATGCATTGCTTATGGAAATTTAATAGCTAAAGTGATTCCTAATGCAGTGCTTGACACTAAGGTGTCACAGTTTTCCCCTTTATCTTTTATATTCTCGCTTTTGCTAGTACTTAGGGTTTAAGCAATAGACTTAAGACAATCACCCTGTTCCTTTCAGTTCGATATAAAACTGGGTCTACATCCGGTGAAGTGCGGGTATCTAATCTATGTGCTTGCGGATTTATCTCTTGTGTTCTGATAACATACCCTAGCCTTTCTAGTGCCGTTGCCAAGGTCGCTCTTGGTAGCGTCGGTAGTAAGTGTCAACAATGACTCTAGTGGTAGTGATAGTGATGGAGAGTTTGAATCACCCACTTATGATGAACTTATTGGCTTGCTTAATGACTACACAAAAATAATAAGAAAGACTAGAGCTAAAAATGAAAAACTTGAGCTTGAAAATGAATGTCTTCTTGCTAAGTATGATAATGCCACTAGAGCTAGTGATGAGCTTAGAGATGAATTTTCAACTGTGTCATCCACTATCAAGGAGCTCAAATACTCTAACAAAGAGCTTAAAGATAAAAATGAGAAACTTGATAGAGTGCATGATGAGCTCAACACTACATACAACTTGCTCAAAGAACAATTTACTACTCTCAAAGTAGATCATGATGCTTTAGTTGTTGCTTATGACTTGTTATCAAATGAGTCGCATGATGCTTCTAACCTTGTTGTTAAGTGTGACATAGCAACATCATGTGATGACTTGGTTAGTGAGAGCATTGAGCAAGGATCTAGTGGCAAAGGCAAGCAAGTGGTTGTGGCAGAGTCTTATGATGATTATCTCAAGATCAAGAATGAGAATGCAAACCTCAAGAGTGATCTAGAGAAGCTATCAACCAACAAGCCAATTGTCATTGAAACACATGATGGAAGCTATAGCATGACACTTGAGCTGGACATGCTAAAAGAAGAGAACAAGAGGCTTAAGATGGAGAGAGATTACAAGTTGACACCATCTAGTTTGGCTCTCCAACAAGAGAATGATAAGCTCAAGAAAGAAAAAGAGCATGTAGCCACAAGATTGAAGAAGTTTACAAGAGGCTAATATCTTCAAAATGAGCTTCTCATGAACACCGTCATGAAGACCAATAGAAGTGGTATTGGGTTATTGGAAAAGAAGATCATGCAACACAAGACCTGCACTCAACACAAGCCAAAGCCCAAGCCAAAAATATGCTTTGAGTGTGGTAAAGAAGGACACTTTTCTCATGAGTGTGAAGCTCCACCACCCACACCCTTGCCCAAGCATGCTAGATCCATTGCCTTCAATGCTCATTACTATTGACGGTCATTAAACTCAGAAATTTGATAGTCAATTACTATAAAAAATAGGGGAATTTGGCAAACCAACATCGCATATGCATTTACTTCTGACATAATTCCACATGTATTTGGAGAATTATATTAACACATACACAAATACATGAAGACATACCCAAAAGATGCTTTTCGACGCACATTTGCGCAACCAAATAAACAAGGACGTCAAAAAAACGGGCTCCAACATAATTCCCCATGGCCAAGGAGTCATCAGGAGGCCCCTAGAGCCCACCTCGCGAAGACAGTGGCCAGGAGGCCTCACCCAGGGACCGATCGGTCCCATGGGCCGACCGGCCCACCACAGGCCCCAAATGGAAGCACCTTTCTCTGGCGGTTGCATGGCGATGCATGGAGGCGGTTCATCCTGTGCTCCCACGCAACTTGTGGAGTTCCACCGCCTTAATCACCTGTATAAGAAGGGAGCTACACCTCCATAAAACAACAAACAACACTTGAGCAATCTCCACTTCCAATTCATTAGTTGTAGCTTTTACTTTCTTGTTAGTAGAAGAGCAAGGAAAAGCTACCTTGGAGGGCTTGACTCCTTGGAAGAAGACCACTTTGGGTATGAATAGAATTATGAGGTCTTCCAAGTTCATTCTCTCATTATCTAATTATAGTCATGTTTATGAACTAGAGTATAGTTGTGATGTTATAATCTTGATATATGAACTAGAGTATAGTTTAAGTATCAAGAGAGTATCATCACTAACATTGTGCCAATTAACTACAATTTATATAATTAAGACTAGAGTTAAGTTGGATGTGGTGGTTCATCGCACCGCAAGGTGTGCCCAATTCATAACTTGTCGATCTGTAGGGTCAGAGTCACGAGGTGAATTGGGTAGACTTTGCATATGTAGGCGAGGTGCCTGGGTATGGAGAGGAAGGTTTTTGCATGGCCCTTGCTTCAGTGAGGGGATGGCGACAGGTGGTGATAGCCCTGTCTGTCCATGGCATTCCCCCTGTTCGTTTGGGATGTAGGAGTCTAAATTGGCATGGTGGTTGCTGGCAGACCAGCACATACATGTTCTCCTGATCCATAACACACTTAAAACTAATCCTGATTATGTGATTTGTATTAACATTAACTAATCATGACATGACTATACTAGCTTAATGCCTGCTCACTTAGAAATATTCTTTTATTAGTTTCTCTTTCATTTATCATTTGAGAACAACTCATATGTGTGTCCACTATCTCTATTACCATTTCTTACCCCTGTATGAACAACTGGTTAACTTGCACAACATTACTACCTATGATCATGTCAGAATCTTAATGAAATGCCTTCCTTTGGGAAAAAAATAAATAATGATACCTGAATACTCACCGGGTGAAATGCTACAAATGATAGCTCCGTGCGCTTGCGGATTAATATCTAAAAAGGTTAAGGAACTATCAAGGTCAATACTAGTAGCATCGCTATACTTTAGCAATGCTCCTATGTAAAATCCATAGCAACATTTCTGGCGCAGTGGCTGGGGATAGGTTCTCTGCCTAATCCTAGTGACTACGTTAAGAAATGCCAACAAGCGTTGTATGGTTTGAAACAAGCCCCTAGAGCCTGGTATGATAGGTTGAAAACTTTTTTGCTTGCTAAGGGTTTTAAAATGGGATGTGTGGATAAAACACTTTTTCTCCTCAAGCAAGGCAATGACACTCTCTTGGTCCAGATTTACATGGATGATATCATTTTCGGTGGTTCTTCTCATTCTTTGGTTGCCAAGTTTGCAGATCTTATGAGCAAGGAGTTTGAAATGAGCATGATGGGCGAGTTGACATTCTTCCTCGGGTTGCAAATCAAGCAATCCCGAGAAGGAACGTTTGTGCACCAGGGCAAGTACACCAAAGACATTCTGAAGAAATTCGATATGGGTGAGGCCAAGCCTCTTCCAACACCCATGTCGACCACGACGCCCCTGGATGCGGACGAGGATGGAGAAGCTGTGGACCAGAAGGAGTACCGAAGCATGATCGGGTCGCTGCTATACCTGACGGCGACACGCCCGGACATTCAGTTCGCGGTGTGTCTTTGCGCTCGCTTTCAGGCGTCGCCGCGCACCTCTCACTGTCAGGCGGTCAAGCGCATTATGAGGTACCTTCGTTTCACTCTAGAGTTTGGGATTTGGTATTCTGCTTCCTCCACCCTCTCCCTTTGCGGTTATTCTGATGCCGATTTTGCTGGTTGCCGACTTGATCGCAAGTCCACTTCTGGGACTTGTCAGTTTATTGGTTCTTCTCTTGTATCTTGGTCTTCTCGCAAGCAGTTTAGTGTCGCCCAGTCCACCACAGAGGCTGAGTATGTTGCTGCGGCTAGCTGCTGTTCCCAATTGCTTTGGATGATGGCCACTTTGCGTGATTTTGGTCTGAGCTTTTCTCGAGTTCCTTTGCTTTGTGACAGCACGAGTGCTATTAGCGTTGCTAGGAACCCCGTGCTGCATTCTAAGACCAAACACATTGATGTGCACTTCCATTTTCTGCGAGACCATTTTGAGAAGGGTGATATCGACCTTCGCCATGTCGATACTCATCATCAGTTGACAGATATTTTTACCAAGCCTTTGGACCAATCAACCTTTGCTAGGTTGAGAGGTGAGCTTGGTGTGTGTTTCCCCTTTTAGATGGGGGAAACATTTTGTCTATTGTATTATAAACTGACTTCTTTTTGTTTTGGCTTATTTTCATTTTTAGTAGATTAGTCTTTGCATTGCATCATGCATCTTTGCTTTTTCGAGCTTCATGACTATATTCTTTAGAATGTAACTATGCTCTGTCTAGTATGCTCTGATGCTATATGATGATGCTTGTAGCTTATGCTCTTTCTGATCACTGATACATGTTGTGAGCTGAGCTATTTTATGAATGGTGAATATGCTTAATGAACATAAAATTTGAAATTTGTTCACCATTGAGATTGGCAACTAGCATGTGTAGAATGTGTTGATATCACTTGTGCTTTTCATATATGCTAGGTTGTTATATCTCTAGTTCTGAGTCATTCACTTGCTTGGTATGTTCATATTCTGTCATAAAATTGAACCAAGTTAAGTGAATTGGAAAGATCGAGATGGGATTGCTTGTCAACACATCACGGTATCGAGACTGTTTCTCACTGCACTTTGAGTTAAACTTGAGCCGTGTAGTGTAAGACCGAAACTGTTGCTTTAAGTTTCTGATTGCTTTTGCATAGGCTTAGCACAGTTGAAAAGTTAGGCATTGACAAGCTTTCAACCTCTCGCAATCATATGCTGAAATTTGAACTTGTGTGATTTAACCGCTGCAACTTCGATAAAATTTGAATACACAAGTCTATGTTTCATTCTATAGCATGATGATTGAACGTTGCTAGGGGTAGTTCACCTTGTATACATGTTTAGCACGCATTTGACTTCCTGTCTATACATGTTCAGTGCTATTTTGATGGTGAATACCTTTTTGGCTAAAACTGTTCACATTGCTCATATGTTCATATTTCGTATTTAGTGATCAGTTTGAGCCTTTGCTAGCATTTGGTGTGTATTGTTGAGTCATCGGATCAGCACTTTGTAGAGCATCTTTTCATTCTATTGACTATATTCCTGAAGCTGCTAACGTGCATTTCTGTCTCATATGTTTTTTGGAAGGGAGAAATTTACTTGATGGTGCATTATCAACTAAGCGGGAGAAAATTGTCAAATCATATCTTAGTTGTGTGCATTGTTGAAGGGGGAGTTTGCTGGTAGCATTTTTCAATTGGCTTGGATTTGCTCTCTTGTTTGTCAGTTGGTATCGAGCTTTCTCGCTAGCGGTGTTGAGCCCGTTCTGCCTCTTCTTGTGTGACGGAACGACCCTAATCCCATGGCCCACGTGTCCCTGTCTACCTCTGACAGCCGAACCCATGTTCCATGTGATTAAGACCTGTTCGCCACCGGGCAACATCAGTGCCCAATGTCCGCAGGATCATCTCACAATTCGGTTACAGCATTGCATACTTTTACAAACAACATCGGAATAAAGAGCGGAAGACTTAAATAACAATAGTTTTACAAACCGAGGTTTCAAATGAGGTAAGGAGTACGATTATTACAAACCATTGTTCGGGGAATTCAAAGTAGACAACGTAGCGGAAACATTAACATAAAGGTACATGTAACACCCAGCCCGAGGGTGCACATTTACTCATCGGCCTCATCGGCCTCTTCCTGGACGAAGGTCACGCAACAGGGTGCGAGACACATCGGGGTCTCAGGCATACCTGCAACATGGGTAACAAACCCTGAGTACGGGGTACTCAACAAGACTTACCCGACTAAAGAAAAAGGGAGAAGACTCAGGAATGAGAGGCTTAGGGTAGTCAAGGTAAGGCTTAAGCAAGATCAAGTATTTTGCAGAAAAGCATTTTGTAAACCTTATTTTATTTTGAAAGATTCGGTATTCCTCAATTCTTCATCATTCATGATTCATTTTACATTTCAAAACATTCCTAGTTGAGAACCACTCTCCGTTGACAGTCAGTGGACCAAGTCTCCATAACCGAGGAGCAACGTTAATCCGGATAAATAATACTCAGCTGAGGATCCCTATCCACACTGCATATGTAGCACCCAAGCTTGCATATGCCAACTCGTCTACCACGATTCCTCCAAGATTGGGCCCGGTCCTACGCCACCCGGAAGTACAGTACACCACTCCAATCCGGGACTTTAACCCACGTGGGTACATGCTACTTCCGCCATCTCTCCACTCCCAGTGCGCGGTTGTCGGTCCAATAAAGGATTCCTCGGAGCCAGAGCTTTCCGTAGTATGTGAATAGTTACAAGTCTTGACCAGCAGGCCCCCATACGGATGGTCCCTAATTTTCCAGCCAGAACTATACCTTGGTTATATCTCACCCAAGCGTAATAGTCCTGTCAGTTTTTCAACCCTGTCCCGGTCGGTGTCAACTGTTGAGTCCCGGACTACAACATGACGGCACCGTACGCTCGGACAACCTCTCCTTCCCATTGACTAAGTACGGATCAGATACTTAGCCAATAGTGGGAGTAAACCAGGAATTCCCATAAATATTCTTAAAGTGATCACACTTTTGACATTGGCATTTTTATTGCAAATCTATCATATAGCATTGCTAAGCATTTTTCAAATAGTTTTAAAACAGGGTTAGGGTTTGACGGTGGAGGTAAGTAATGCAAGAGTTAGGTCATCACACAACTCCTAAAACTTAATGCAGTAGTTTAACTTAAAACATTTAAGAAAAACTTTATAAAAGCAAGGAAGGGTTTAAATGCACCGGGGCTTGCCTTGGATGGCAAAAAGAGCAGACTCGGGGTAGGTATAGGTGTCGGAGCTCGGGGTCGCCTCGGGAGTTGGTTCGTCAACAGCGGCCTCGACTCTGGTACCTTCTTCGTCAACTATACGGATGCAATGATGAATGCTCATGAGAAAGATGATATGGACTTAAGGTGCAAGACAATTCTACTGATTCTAGATTACTCTTAAACAAGGCATAATCGAACCTAGGTTGAGCATAAAAGGTAACCATTTCTTCCTTAAGCAATATTGATTAAAGCTAGGCCTTATTATGATTATCCTAAGCATCATCCAATCACAGCATCACAACCATCATAGACCAAAGGGTAGGGGTCTATGAACATCAATCAATCCAAAGATCACATCATCAAACACTTATTACCAACCCTAATCTACCTTTTCTATTTTCTTAATTTATTTAAAAGGTCATTTTATGAAGTTGCTCCAAAAATTACCAAATTAATCACATAAGTTCCTTAAGGCATAAACAGATGGCAAAACAAATTTCATAATTTTTGGAGGTCATTAAGGTGCTCAATTAAATCTAAACATTTAATTAACAAAAGGCACTATTCCTTAATTAAAATAAATGCCCAAAAATCAACTTGCTCCAAATGACTTCAAAATTTTACCAGAGGTTTAGCATGTTATAACAAGGTCACAAAAATTTATCTCAAGATTTTTGGAGCTATAGATCACTCCCCAAAAATACCAAAACCTCCATTTTTCAATTAAAAGGGGAATTTTATATTTTTAAATCTTTGCACAAAACTCAAGTTTCATAATTTTATAAAATACTACAGAGCATAAAGAGTCTACCACAAAAATTTCAGAATTTTTGGATCAACACAGAAAATACCACAAAAAAGAGAAAACGGAGCACTATTCACATGTTTGAAGAAATAGAAAATCGGCACTGTGCTTCGTTCCCGCACGCCGGCGATCGCCGGACGACGGCGGCGCGATTACGCCGGGCTCTACGAGCGCTCCGCGGCGGAACCAAGGGCACGGGAGGCAACAGGGAGCTCACCGGCGTCGATTAAGCGGCTCGGCGAGGGAAGGGGATGAACGGTGGAGGTGGTCGACGGTGACCGGCGGACGACGAGCGGCGGCGATCGGCGCAGTGGCGACCCTGGGCATCAAACAGAGCCGTAAAGGCCTAGGTTAGAGTCGCACGGAGACAGGGAAGCGAATGCGAGGGTCGGAGGGAGATGATCAAGGCCGGAGACGGCGAATTCCACGAACCCGAGCTCGCCGGGTTTCTGCCGGAGGCGGCAACGACGAGCTACGCCGGGCAAACGGGGACGGTAGAGGTGAAATTGGAGGGTGGGGAAGCTTCACCAGATCAAGGCGGAGCTTCAGAGCTAGGTGGTTGGGCTCGGGAGGCGTTGGTGTGAGCTGGCGACGGCGGCGGAGGTGAGTGAGGGAGGTCGGGCTCCGGCGGGGCTTTTATAGGCACGGCCAGGGGCCGGTAGAGACCTCGGGGTTGCGCGGGTAAGGTTTGCGGGGGCGTGCGCACTCGATTGCGCTCTGGCGGATAAGCTGGCGTGCAGCCGGGGCTCGGGCGCAAGCTCGCCGGCGATGGCCACGCGGCGGCGACGCGCAGAGGACTGTAGGGGACGGGAGCGAGGGTCAGCGCTCGCGTGCGGGCGCGGAGGGAACAAGGAGACCGCGGCGGCAGGTTAGTGGCGCGTGGGGAGCAGCCAGGCACGCGGCACGCGCAGCGCCGGCGAGCTGGCCATGGCCGGGCCCCCCCCCCCCCCCCCTAGCTCGCGGTAGGAGAAGAACAGTGTAGGGGTAGGGTTTGACTTTTGGCTGGTTTCTGAATTTTGCAAATTTCTCCCAAAAATTGAACTGTGCGACAGAAACTCAAAATACCAAAGTTGCTCAGAAAAATGAGATCTACAACTTTGTCAATATAAACATTTTCAAATTCCAAATAGTTTTTGAACTATCTTTAAAAACAGAAAAAGGGGACACTTTTCAAATCTGAGTCAAATCGAAATTACTTTGGATTTCAAACTGAAACTTGAAAATCTTTATATATGAAAGTTGTTCCATTTGTCAAAACCTACAACTTTGCTAATATACACTTTTTCTGAAACTCATTGGTTTTTGAATTAATTTTGAAAACTCAAAAAGGGACAAAAACTGGAGTTTGAATGAATCTGAAATTACTTCAAATTTTATATATAAACTTGGAAATTTGTAAATACCAAAGTTGTTCCTCTTGATCAGATTCACAACTTTGCTTTTTGAACCAACCCAAAATTCTGAATTTTGGAAAAGTTACCAAAAAGGGAATAAATCCAGGATTTGGGATTTTAGGGTTTTGCAAAAGGAAAATCAAATCAAATCTGATTTTTGAACTCTGATCAATTCAACGAACACCAGGGCACTAAATTTAAACAAGAATTACATAGAACTAGGCACAGAGGTGAAATTACCATTTTGCCCTTATAGAGAGAATTGGGCTTTTAGGGTTTTTGAAAAGGGACTAAAGCATAGCAATTAAGCAATCCAAATGCATCACAAAATAATTAATGCTTTAAGATGATGACATGTCAAGTTAATTACATTAGTAACACCAGGGGTGTTACAACCCTCCCTCCTAAAAGAAATCTCGCCCCGAGATTCCGCGTCGTTTAAAGAACAAAAGAGGAAACTCACACCTATAGAGATTCGAGGAAGTCCGGATAGTTCTTTGCCAAGAAATCTTCAGATTCCCAAGTGGCTTCTTCTTCAGAGTGCTGGTTCCACTGGATCTTATACCATCTTGTGGTGGTTCTTCGGGTAACACGATCCTTGTGATCCAACACGCGAACTGGATACTCAGTGTATGACAGATCTGGTTCTAGCTCAACGCCTTCAACTTCAACCACATGTTCAGGTACTCGGAGACACTTCTTGAGTTGGGAGACATGAAACACATTATGAACTGCTGAAAGATGATCGGGCAAACTTAGCTTGTAAGCGACCTTGCCACAACGATCCAGAATCTCAAAGGGACCAATGTAGCGGGGTGCTAACTTTCCTTTGACTCCAAAACGTGTGACTCCTTTGGTGGGTGAGACCTTCAGGTACACATAATCCCCGATCTCGAACTGCAGAGGTCGACGTCTCTTGTCAGCATAACTTTTCTGTCGAGACTGTGCGATCTTCATGTTCTCTCGTATTTGCTTGACTTTCTCTTCCATATCTTTTACTAGGTCAACTCCAAAGAATTCCCTTTCTCCGGGTTCAGACCAACTGAGAGGTGTACGACAACGGCGGCCGTACAGTGCTTCAAAGGGTGCCATTTTGATGCTTTCTTGATAACTGTTGTTGTAGGAGAATTCTGCCAAGGGCAAACACTGATCCCAAGTATCTGCGAAGGTAAGCACACAGGCTCTCAACATATCCTCTAACACTTGGTTGACTCTCTCAGTCTGTCCATCAGTCTGCGGATGATAAGCCGTGCTATACAATAGCTTGGTTCCAAGTGAGGCATGGAACGCTTTCCAGAACTTAGCGACAAACTGAGTACCACGATCTGAGATGATGGTCTTGGGTATGCCATGGAGCTTCACTATGTTGTTTTTGTACAAGGTGGCATAAGTTGGGGCGGTATAACTTGTTTTGACCGGTAGGAAGTGAGCTTGCTTCGTGAGACGGTCCACTATCACCCAAATGGAATCGAATCCCTTTTGAGTCTTGGGTAATCCATTGATAAAATCCATGCTGATGTCCTCCCATTTCCAACCAGGTACTGACAAAGGTTGCAGCTCTCCTCCGGGCTTCATATGCACAGCCTTGACTTTCTGACATGTATCGCAACGAGCGACATGTCGAGCGATTTCGATCTTCATCTTTGTCCACCAGAATTGCTGCCTCAAATCCTGGTACATTTTGTTGCTGCCAGGATGGATGGCAAATCTGGTTGAGTGTGCTTCATCAAGGATTGTCTGTCTCAGCTCAGGTACCTTGGGAACTACCAGACGGTCCTTGAACCATACCACTCCTTCATCATCAATCCTGAAACAGTCGGCTTTTCCAGCTCGAACCTTTTCGCTGATGTGCTTGATTCCGGGGTTATCTTTCTGTGCAGCTATGATCTGTTCTCTGATAGAGGTTTCTACTCTGATATTGCCTAGACTTCCTTGTGGAACCATTTCAATACCCAGCTTCTCTAGTTCATAACATAGGGTAGATTCATAGGATTTCATAACCAGGCAGTTACAGTATGACTTGCGACTGAGTGCATCGGCGACCACATTCGCCTTACCTGGATGGTAATGCACTTTGATATCATAGTCCTTGATTAACTCAAGCCATCTTCGCTGCCTCATGTTCAGCTCTTCTTGGGTGAAGATATACTTCAGGCTCTTGTGATCTGTGTACACATTACAGGTACTGCCCAACAGATAATGACGCCATATCTTCAAGGCATGAACCACTGCTGCTAACTCAAGATCATGAGTTGGATAATTTTCCTCATGTCGCTTAAGCTGCCGCGAGGCATAAGCGATCACTCTTCCTTCTTGCATCAACACGCAACCCAAACCAGTACCAGATGCATCACAGTAGACATCAAAGGGCTTCTCGACGTTCGGCTGAGCTAGCACTGGTGACGTGGTTAACAACTTCTTCAAAGTCTGAAAAGCTTGTTCACAAGCTGGTGACCAAAAGAACTTCACAGAATTCTTCAGCAACTCGGTGATAGGCTTGGCAATTCTGGAGAAATCTGGGATGAATCGACGATAATATCCAGCCATTCCCATAAAACTGCGGACCTTGTGAACAGAGGTAGGTGGCTTCCAATCCAGGATATCTGACACTTTTCCGGGGTCGACTGACACACCTTCTGCGGATAGGACATGGCCAAGAAACTGTATCTGATCCAACCAGAATTCACACTTACTGAACTTAGCATAGAGCTGATGGTCTCTGAGACGGGATAAAATGATACGAAGATGTTCAGCATGATCTTCAGGGGTTTTTGAGTAGACAAGGATGTCGTCAATGAACACGACCACGAATTTATCAAGCTCTGGCATGAACACAGAGTTCATGAGGTACATGAAATGAGCAGGGGCATTGGTCAAACCGAAAGACATGACCAAATACTCATATAGGCCGTATCTGGTGGTGAAAGCTGTTTTAGGAATATCTTCAGGACGGATTTTTATTTGGTGGTAACCAGATCTGAGGTCAATCTTGGAGAATACCTTGGCTCCAGCTAACTGGTCAAACAGAAGATCGATACGAGGCAAGGGGTATTTGTTTTTGATGGTGACTTCGTTGAGTGGGCGATAATCAACGCAAAGTCTGAGACTCTTGTCTTTCTTCTTTACAAAGATTGCAGGACAGCCCCAAGGAGACGAGCTTGGGCGAATGAAACCCTTGTCCAACAAATCTTGTAATTGGATTTTTAGTTCTGCCAACTCTCTGGGAGGCATACGATAAGCTCTGCGGGATATGGGAGCAGTCCCGGGCTTTAGCTCTATGGCAAACTCAACATCACGGTCAGGAGGTAGACCAGGTAAGTCTTCAGGAAAGACATCAGGGAACTCACAGACTACAGGGATGTCTCGGATCCCTTGATCATAAGTAGCATTTAGCTGTGTGGTAGCTGGTTTTGAAGGCATAGGAAGTTGGAGAAGGAGTTTGGCGGTACTGTTAGGAATATCCACTCTCACAACTCTATTCAGGATGTCGATCATGGCTTTATACTGACACATCCAATTCATGCCTAGGATGACATCTATCTCCTGATCTTTCAACACTATCATGGTGGTAGGGAACGCATGATTTCCCAACATCACTGGTATACTGCGAACCACCTCTTTGGTGTTTATATGCCCTCCAGGCGATAAAATGCAAAAACTTTCTTTCAACTCCCCAATTGATATGTCATGCTTAGAGACGAAGGTACGACTGATGAAAGAATGCGATGCACCAGAATCAAGCAACACAACTGCAGGATGATTGGCAACGGGAAACCTACCGATCATGACGGGCTCCCCTTCTGGAATATCGCTGACAGTGGTGTAGTAGACTTGCCCGTGCTTCTTGACGAACTTGCCCTTCTGCACTTGCTGCTGTGGAGCACGGTGTTGCTGCTGCTGTGGTCCTCCGGGACCCTTCTGAAAGTTCTGAGCAGGCTTCTTGGGCTTTGGGCACTCACGAGACCAGTGGCCAAGTTGACCACAGTTGAAGCAGGGATGATTATAGGCGGTTTGTGGGGTGGTGATACGAACACCTGGGGCGTTCGGCTGAGTGGCACTTTGTTGGTTGGCGTTGTGGGTGGTAGCCGCGGTACGGACAACCACTTGCTGGTGAGGGTAAGGTGGACGGTTGTGGTGGTGACTAGGATGATATATGACCCTCTGGCGCTTGTGATTGCCAGAGTGGCTGCTAGATCCTGCTTTCTTCTTCTTCTTCTCCTCTTGGTACTGACGGTTACTCTCTTCAAAAGCAACTGCCCGGTCAACAGCCTCATGATAAGAACCGGTCAGGTTGTTGGACATGCTTCTGCGGATCTTAGGGTGCAATCCCCTAAGGAAACAGTCTCTCTTCTTCTCATCCGTGTTGACATATTCCGCTGCATACTGACTCAGATGGTTGAATTGACCCACATACTGCATCACTGTGGAGTCCTTCTGCTGCAGGGCTAGGAACTGATCAAGCTTCATCTTCATCAGACCTGATGGGATGTGGTGTGCACGGAAAGCGGTGCGGAACTCTTCCCAGGTCAACTCATGACCTTCAGGCTGGGCAGCCAAGAGGTTGGCATACCAAGCACTTGCTGGGCCACGAAGCTGCTGCGAAGCAAACCGGGGCTTCTGGGTTTCAGTGCATCGGATGAGACCAAACTTCTGCTCCAAGGTGCGGAGCCAATCGTCAGCTTCGAGGGGTTCATCGGCTCTGGTGAAAACCGGTGGACGGGTTTCAGTGAAATCCACATAGGTGGTCTCTTGGTTGTGACGACCACGGTGACCAACATTCTGCTGTCCTTGGTTCTGAGCCATCAGATTGGCAGCGGCGGCCAGGGCTGCAATGGCCTCTGCTAGGGTAGCTGGTACAGGTGGAGGGTTTGGAAGGTTGGCATCTCTGGAACTTCCGGCTCCAGTGCGGGTGTTCACAGGCATCTGTATAAGGAACTCGGAACTCAGCATATATGGACAAAGGTTCTGAAACGACTTGATTGATAACTTCACTGATACAAAGATAGCTGGCTTGATAAAGATGACAACAGACTGATAAGGGGAAAAGGTACGAAAAGAAAGATACATGCCAGACTTGGCAACAGACAGACTAACGCCCCCAAACCTAGTCTAAGGTTTTAGGTAAGCAGATGGTACAGACACAAGGAGTCTAGTCGTCATTGATGAAGATCAACTCTTCGTCATCATCATCATCCTCGATGATAAGCTCAGGCTCTTCCTCCTCATCTTCATCTTCAACGTGGACATCTTCAGCAGGTTCCACTTCCTCATTCTGATTGGGCTCGTGTTCCACTTCAGGTTCCTCCACGACTCCGTCTTCGGGGTCCTCAGCAACTGGTGGAATCACGGGGTGGAGCTGGTTGTGCAGCTGGTGTACTTCCTCATGAAGCATATCATTGAACTGCTCGATCTGGGCGGTGTACTGCTGCAGTCCATGGAGCTGGGCTCTGGTGACATCTTCGCGGGTCCAAGCATCATTGCGCTGCTCGATAGCGCGAATCGTGTTCCGATTGGCCTGCTCCAGGGAAGCTCGTGCCTCATAAAACTCCAGGCGGGAAAGGTAGAAGTCATGCTCCATGTTCTCCATCTCAGCCTTCAGGTTCTTGATTTCCTCCTTCAGCTGTTTGCGGGTACGACGGGGAAAACGACGACCATTGGAGGATTCTCCAGTCTCTTCTCCGGTGCGTGGCGCCAGCTGGTGACGCGGCACACCGTTCGGTCCAGTCGACTTGCGGGCGGTCAGCTTGATGCGAGCCATATCTGGACAAGAGGTTATAGATGAGAAAGGCTAGCAAGAAAAGGTATAGGTACACTATCCCAACGAACTCATTTATATACTTAAGTGAATATGACATGATGCATGAATCGTTCCTACGGAACAAGGCAATGCAATACTTAACATATATATAGGGCTTAATATATATGTACCATTGTCCTGCTACTAGTGTTGCCAATTAAAGACAAGTTGAGATAAGCAATTTGGACCAAAATAGTCAAGTTTAAATTTTGTTTGGACTCAAAAGAACTTTTGAAGTTTTCGCAAAAGAAACACTGCAACGTTAAAGTGAGATGCTCCGATACCACTCTGTGACGGAATGACCCTAATCCCATGGCCCACGTGTCCCTGTCTACCTCTGACAGCCGAACCCATGTTCCATGTGATTAAGACCTGTTCGCCACCGGGCTAACATCAGTGCCCAATGTCCGCAGGATCATCTCACAATTCGGTTACAGCATTGCATACTTTTACAAACAACATCGGAATAAAGAGCGGAAGACTTAAATAACAATAGTTTTACAAACCGAGGTTTCAAATGAGGTAAGGAGTACGATTATTACAAACCATTGTTCGGGGAATTCAAAGTAGACAACGTAGCGGAAACATTAACATAAAGGTACATGTAACACCCAGCCCGAGGGTGCACATTTACTCATCGGCCTCATCGGCCTCTTCCTGGACGAAGGTCACGCAACAGGGTGCGAGACACATCGGGGTCTCAGGCATACCTGCAACATGGGTAACAAACCCTGAGTACGGGGTACTCAACAAGACTTACCCGACTAAAGAAAAAGGGAGAAGACTCAGGAATGAGAGGCTTAGGGTAGTCAAGGTAAGGCTTAAGCAAGATCAAGTATTTTGCAGAAAAGCATTTTGTAAACCTTATTTTATTTTGAAAGATTCGGTATTCCTCAATTCTTCATCATTCATGATTCATTTTACATTTCAAAACATTCCTAGTTGAGAACCACTCTCCGTTGACAGTCAGTGGACCAAGTCTCCATAACCGAGGAGCAACGTTAATCCGGATAAATAATACTCAGCTGAGGATCCCTATCCACACTGCATATGTAGCACCCAAGCTTGCATATGCCAACTCGTCTACCACGATTCCTCCAAGATTGGGCCCGGTCCTACGCCACCCGGAAGTACAGTACACCACTCCAATCCGGGACTTTAACCCACGTGGGTACATGCTACTTCCGCCATCTCTCCACTCCCAGTGCGCGGTTGTCGGTCCAATAAAGGATTCCTCGGAGCCAGAGCTTTCCGTAGTATGTGAATAGTTACAAGTCTTGACCAGCAGGCCCCCATACGGATGGTCCCTAATTTTCCAGCCAGAACTATACCTTGGTTATATCTCACCCAAGCGTAATAGTCCTGTCAGTTTTTCAACCCTGTCCCGGTCGGTGTCAACTGTTGAGTCCCGGACTACAACATGACGGCACCGTACGCTCGGACAACCTCTCCTTCCCATTGACTAAGTACGGATCAGATACTTAGCCAATAGTGGGAGTAAACCAGGAATTCCCATAAATATTCTTAAAGTGATCACACTTTTGACATTGGCATTTTTATTGCAAATCTATCATATAGCATTGCTAAGCATTTTTCAAATAGTTTTAAAACAGGGTTAGGGTTTGACGGTGGAGGTAAGTAATGCAAGAGTTAGGTCATCACACAACTCCTAAAACTTAATGCAGTAGTTTAACTTAAAACATTTAAGAAAAACTTTATAAAAGCAAGGAAGGGTTTAAATGCACCGGGGCTTGCCTTGGATGGCAAAAAGAGCAGACTCGGGGTAGGTATAGGTGTCGGAGCTCGGGGTCGCCTCGGGAGTTGGTTCGTCAACAGCGGCCTCGACTCTGGTACCTTCTTCGTCAACTATACGGATGCAATGATGAATGCTCATGAGAAAGATGATATGGACTTAAGGTGCAAGACAATTCTACTGATTCTAGATTACTCTTAAACAAGGCATAATCGAACCTAGGTTGAGCATAAAAGGTAACCATTTCTTCCTTAAGCAATATTGATTAAAGCTAGGCCTTATTATGATTATCCTAAGCATCATCCAATCACAGCATCACAACCATCATAGACCAAAGGGTAGGGGTCTATGAACATCAATCAATCCAAAGATCACATCATCAAACACTTATTACCAACCCTAATCTACCTTTTCTATTTTCTTAATTTATTTAAAAGGTCATTTTATGAAGTTGCTCCAAAAATTACCAAATTAATCACATAAGTTCCTTAAGGCATAAACAGATGGCAAAACAAATTTCATAATTTTTGGAGGTCATTAAGGTGCTCAATTAAATCTAAACATTTAATTAACAAAAGGCACTATTCCTTAATTAAAATAAATGCCCAAAAATCAACTTGCTCCAAATGACTTCAAAATTTTACCAGAGGTTTAGCATGTTATAACAAGGTCACAAAAATTTATCTCAAGATTTTTGGAGCTATAGATCACTCCCCAAAAATACCAAAACCTCCATTTTTCAATTAAAAGGGGAATTTTATATTTTTAAATCTTTGCACAAAACTCAAGTTTCATAATTTTATCAAATACTACAGAGCATAAAGATTCTACCACAAAAATTTTAGAATTTTTGGATCAACACAGAAAATACCACAAAAAAGAGAAAACGGAGCACTATTCACATATTTGAAGAAATAGAAAATCGGCACTGTGCTTCGTTCCCGCACGCCGGCGATCGCCGGACGACGGCGGCGCGATTACGCCGGGCTCTACGAGCGCTCCGCGGCGGAACCAAGGGCACGGGAGGCAACAGGGAGCTCACCGGCGTCGATTAAGCGGCTCGGCAAGGGAAGGGGATGAACGGTGGAGGTGGTCGACGGTGACCGGCGGACGACGAGCGGCGGCGATCGGCGCAGTGGCGACCCTGGGCATCAAACAGAGCCGTAAAGGCCTAGGTTAGAGTCGCACGGAGACAGGGAAGCGAATGCGAGGGTCGGAGGGAGATGATCAAGGCCGGAGACGGCGAATTCCACGAACCCGAGCTCGCCGGGTTTCTGCCGGAGGCGGCAACGACGAGCTACGCCGGGCAAACGGGGACGGTAGAGGTGAAATTGGAGGGTGGGGAAGCTTCACCAGATCAAGGCGGAGCTTCAGAGCTAGGTGGTTGGGCTCGGGAGGCGTTGGTGTGAGCTGGCGACGGCGGCGGAGGTGAGTGAGGGAGGTCGGGCTCCGGCGGGGCTTTTATAGGCACGGCCAGGGGCCGGTAGAGACCTCGGGGTTGCGCGGGTAAGGTTTGCGGGGGCGTGCGCACTCGATTGCGCTCTGGCGGATAAGCTGGCGTGCAGCCGGGGCTCGGGCGCAAGCTCGCCGGCGATGGCCACGCGGCGGCGACGCGCAGAGGACTGTAGGGGACGGGAGCGAGGGTCAGCGCTCGCGTGCGGGCGCGGAGGGAACAAGGAGACCGCGGCGGCAGGTTAGTGGCACGTGGGGAGCAGCCAGGCACGCGGCACGCGCAGCGCCGGCGAGCTGGCCATGGCCGGCCCCCCCCCCCTAGCTCGCGGTAGGAGAAGAACAGTGTAGGGGTAGGGTTTGACTTTTGGCTGGTTTCTGAATTTTGCAAATTTCTCCCAAAAATTGAACTGTGCGACAGAAACTCAAAATACCAAAGTTGCTCAGAAAAATGAGATCTACAACTTTGTCAATATAAACATTTTAAAATTCCAAATAGTTTTTGAACTATCTTTAAAAACAGAAAAAGGGGACACTTTTCAAATCTGAGTCAAATCAAAATTACTTTGGATTTCAAACTGAAACTTGAAAATCTTTATATATGAAAGTTGTTCCATTTGTCAAAACCTACAACTTTGCTAATATACACTTTTTCTGAAACTCATTGGTTTTTGAATTAATTTTGAAAACTCAAAAAGGGACAAAAACTGGAGTTTGAATGAATCTGAAATTACTTCAAATTTTATATATAAACTTGGAAATTTGTAAATACCAAAGTTGTTCCTCTTGATCAGATTCACAACTTTGCTTTTTGAACCAACCCAAAATTCTGAATTTTGGAAAAGTTACCAAAAAGGGAATAAATCCAGGATTTGGGATTTTAGGGTTTTGCAAAAGGAAAATCAAATCAAATCTGATTTTTGAACTCTGATCAATTCAACGAACACCAGGGCACTAAATTTAAACAAGAATTACATAGAACTAGGCACAGAGGTGAAATTACCATTTTGCCCTTATAGAGAG
Organism: Coix lacryma-jobi var. lacryma-jobi; assembly: GCA_009763385.1. Lineage (NCBI taxonomy): Eukaryota > Viridiplantae > Streptophyta > Magnoliopsida > Poales > Poaceae > Coix > Coix lacryma-jobi. Next base: position 88,776,959 of record CM019822.1, on the reverse strand, counting down.
AATTGGGCTTTTAGGGTTTTTGAAAAGGGACTAAAGCATAGCAATTAAGCAATCCAAATGCATCACAAAATAATTAATGCTTTAAGATGATGACATGTCAAGTTAATTACATTAGTAACACCAGGGGTGTTACATCTTGAGGGCTAGTTTTTCAATTGATGTTGAGCTTTCTCAAAGTTTCAATTGGTGTCGAGCTTTCTCGCTAGCGGTGTTGAGCCTGTTCTACCTCTTCTTGAGGGCTAGCTTTGCTTTGCTTGGTTGCGTCGAGCCGTTGCCCATGTCTTTGGGAACCAAGTTGTTTTGCTTTTCCACATGACCTTCTTCTGGATTTGCTATGCTTTTGGGTCATTTGGATGAGTTCTCTACTTCTTCTTCTTCTTCTTTCTTCTACCTTCATATGATTTGTGTTGGTAGTTGACAATGCACTCATCAAGGGGGAGATTGCGGATACCTGGGTGTATGCCGGATCTTGAGTGATGAGTGATTGTCAACTGATTTGATGCGCATGTTCTTTGGCTTGTGTTGTGCAGGTGTCGAGCACGGATACAGTGATCGAAGGCAAGGTGAAGGTCAAGTAGAGACGTGCCGTGCCGATGGACCCAGAGCGGTGAAGGGCGGACGTGAGGCTTGGACTGAGGGACCGGTGGCCTAAGGATCAGCTGTGGTGTCTGACAGCCTGGGACAACGACGAGCGGAGACTTGCGGGGCACGGTGTTGCTCGGGTCGATGACCTGGGGACACGTGTTGGTGGACGGGGTGCACGGGTAGTGCATCCCCTCTACGGCTTCGGTTTGGTGGTTGAGCCACAGAAAAACCACCGGTGGACGGTTTCTAGGTTTGGGCCACAAAACCTGGGTGCGGCGGGTTTTCCGAGTTTGGGCCACAAAACTCGGGCTGAGGATGGTTTCTAGGTTTGGGCCTCAAAACCTGGGCGCTGGCGGGTTTCTGAGTTTGGGCCACAAAACTCAGGCGATGGACGTCGGTTTTCCCGATTTCAGCCTCAAAACCGGGGGGGAGGACTTGAAGGCTGGTTTCCCGGTTTCGGCCTCAAAACCGGGGGCGAGGTCCGTGAAAAGGACGAGCAGAGCGGTGGCGGCACGTGGCGGCAATCGGTGAGGTCGCGTCGAGGCGAAGCTACCTGTTGTGCGGGCGTGGCCATCGGATCACCATCTACTTCGAGTTGGTCCAGAATAACCCTAGGATTTAGCTGGTTCGCTCTGTAATTAGTTAGGGGTAGAGTGGGAACTAGAATTAGGATAAGTAGAGGGAGACACCCACCTCCCATCCTATCTCAGCCATTGCTATTTTCATTCTAGGGTTTCCTCTCTCCCGTTCCCTGCTGTAGCTAACTGAGATCCGCAGAGAAGACAATCATACCTCTGTGTTCGTGAGATTTTGAGGAAGTGAGATCGTAATCTCACTATTGTCTCGTGTGGTAGCCACACGGTTGCAATTCGTGGTTTGAATTCGCGTTTTGAATTTGTTCTTCGCGTTCTTCGTTTCTCCATGATTTTCCCGTCACTCGATCTCCCTCTACATTGCGTCTTTTTCGAATCCACTTGAACCAACTTGTTCTCTGATGTGAGGAGATCATTTCCACGGAAGGAAATTCATCTAACTCCTCGCGAACAAGTAGATCGGGTCGATTCAAGTTTCATACCCTTCCCTTTCGATTTCCCATTGATTGAGTTGATTTGTGCGGATGATTTCTTGGGGATAGTCTTCCAACTACCTCGTGATCATCTTCTCCAAGTTTGGGAACAAGGCATTTTGATTTGGATTGGATTTGGGAAGATTTGGGTGAAAGGCGACCGAAATCGCCCTCACTGGGTGGTAGTGGACAGTCCGCCACCTACCCCGCGGACAGTCCGCGCATCGGGGCCGAGTCTGTTTAGTGGTTGCGTGTCTCGGTGAACAGTGCCGAAGTTTGACCTGCGGACAGTCCGCCATTGTGATCCGTGGACAGTCTGGGATCACCCAGGGAGGTTTCAGCAACACTGCGTTTTGGGATTTTCACCGGCGGACAGTCCGCCATCTCCTCGCGGACAGTCCACAGTTGAGCCGGACAGTCCGGAACTCGCTGTGTGCTGTTTTTTGGTGCGCTTACTCTCCCATCTTTTCCGCTTGGTTTTCGGACTTCTCGTTTGGCCCTAGAGTTAACCAAGGAACCTCTCTAGGTATCTTTGCTACTTGTTAGCATAAGTATTTGGAGATTTCCCGACGTAGCCTTCCATCTACGTTCGGGAGTCGGTTTTTGGGGTTGAACTTGAGGCAGAACTTTTGGTTTTTGGTTTGCTCTTGTTTGGTGGTGCCTCGCTGTGATCCTAGGGCCTAGGGATCATCCACCCTCTTCCAAGGGTCGTGGGCATCACGTTTTCGATCGAAGCTTTTGAGGATTGATTTGAGGGACAAAGTCCAAAGTTTCAAGAGAAATTTTTCGGCTCCCATTCACCCCCCTCTGGTCGCCTTGCTTTAGCATTCTCGGTCCTTCAGCTACATAGAAGGAATTGCAACTGATTTGTTAGTCAAAATTAGAGGTGCATATGTCCCCACTGATTTCATGATATTAGACATGTGCAAAAGTCATGATGTTCCTTTAATTCTGGGTCGACCTTTCCTTAATACTGTTAATGCTTGCATTTTCGTTGGATCCGAAAAGATACAAATGACTCTTGCTGGAAAGAAAGAAATGTTTCTCTTTTCTCATGGTTCGTCGTATCCCGCTAACCTGCAGGAGAAGAAGCCCGTGGAAAAGAAGACAGAAGCGCCAAGAAAGCCGATCATTGACAAAAAGAAGAAGACATAACCCAAGACTGCAAAGCAAGAAAGAGAGGATGGACTAGAAAGAAGCAACCTTCTTTTACTGCATCATGCATTACACCTGACCAGAAAGAAGCACCGCCAAACAACAAGGAAGAAGAAAACAATCCTCCAACAGATGAACCTCCAGGAGATGAAGAATCTCCAAATACAGACGAAATTCTATGAATTTGAGGTACAGCAAAGGTATGAATCTTTAAATTTCTGCATTTTAATTTTCCACACTTTATTTTGCATTGCACTCATCTATAATAATAATAATATATATAGAATATAAAAAATAAACAATCTAAATATAATATATATATAACATATATATATATAATAAATAAATATGCTAAAATATTGACCAAACTAAAAGTGCTCACAGTGAAACCGTGTTGTGGAACAGAGTCCTTGACTACTCCGCAAGGAAAGACAAAGACCTAGTCCAACTAGGACTCTCCGTATGTAATCTACCCTACTAATGCACCATCTCTTTTCTTTGCTTGGTGTACCAAAGAAAATCTCCCCCGCTGAGAGGGCCTTTCTCCGCACACACACAAAACTGTAGCCAGAAAAATAACCCCATAGAAATCAACCATCCAGATGAGATTACTTCTGGGTCTTCTCTCTCCTTACTCACTCAGATTCGACGATCATAATTGTATGTATGGTATGCTCGTCCCTCACATGCATCTCCCACGCGTGCATCCCCACGGTCGCACCCCGCTTTTGATCCCTAAGCTTGTATGTTTTTTTGTTTTTCATGTATTTTTTTTGCTACAGCGATGCCGGAAAGAAAAAAAATACCAGGCCACTTCGGTTGCCGCCTCCTGGTTCCCTGCAACGGCGACCTCCTCCAGCTCAGCGGCGATGGCCAGATCTGGTGGCCGGAGTAGCAGACGCTCCACCCTCTTCTTCTCCCCTGGCTCTCCACCCCCTTCTTCCCCGGTGCTCCTCCCTTGGCAGACAGAGTTGCAGCCGCAGGCTGCCACGACGGCCTCACCGGCAACTCAGGCCACCCGGTCATAGCACAAAGATCTCTGCTCCTAGCATCCCGACCGCCACAGGTCACGTGTCCTCCGCCCGACTCTCTCTTCCCTGCTCCCCATCTCCGCCGTTCCTATCCCCTGCGCGCCCACAGATTGCCTGCGGTTCGGGCGTTGACGGCCCTCAGCGCTGGCCAGCGTCAAGAAAGAGATCTGTTTTTTTGCAAGGGAGAGCGTGGATCTTCTGGGGATCACCCGGGTCAGGCCACGGATCCGGCAGAAGCTCGTGGATGACGGGCTCCCGAATCTCACGCGACTGAAACAGATGTACACTGATAATGTATATGCACATTTATCGTTTTCCTTGATTTGCATAGTGAAGGAACCACAGAACCACACGCTGTGGGACTGGGACTAGATCTTGAACTGAATGTGTTAGTTCGACAATGACTAATAAGGAGAAATCATCTGTTGTCAAGTAATAGAACCTGGCATTTATCTCTTGTAGTCTTGTTCATCATGATTTTTAATAGTTGAGCTGAAATAGAAAATTGTTATTTGTGTCTGTATTCATGGAATGTCTTTGTTTGCCTCTTATCTGGACACTGCCATTGGGAAGTTCACTTCACTTAATTTCTTATGATTCATAAAGTTGCATCGTGAAAGTCTCAAGGGGTCAAGGGGAGCATGCCACATGGGCACTTAATGGTTTGTATAGAGCTTCCTGATCCTTAATACATAATGATGAGAGTTCCTTCTCTTATTAAAATTAGGATATTCAGGAATTGGTTCCAGTCTATTACATGATCAAATTGTATGAATGATAGGTTCAGAACGTCATGTCTTTGATATCATTGTTTTGGCACATCTTGGCAATGGTTCCGAACACATAAGTGTTTGGCTGAATAGATTCCTTACAAAGTTTATTGTTATGCTGGTTTCTTGAGAGCTCTAACAGATTTTCTTAAAATGTTGGAGCCTTAGGGCGGGTCTGCTGAGAAGATGGTTCAGTTTTTGCAAAGTTCTGTTGGAATCATCCATAAGAGCCATGCAGAGATGTAACGTCCTTCGTGAAAGGCATCATGGTTGGGAACTGAAAGAGAAGATTGAGGTACCGGTCATTTTCATATGCAATGCCTTGTCTATTGAAAGACAGTGAAGTTTTATTTTATTTTTAACTCTGGAAACATATAGAAGATGCGATGCCTTATTTTTGTCTCTCAGTTCAGTGAAGTGATTTTGAAGCTTGGCCGTAGATTTACATTGGGGAAATTATTCCTGTGACATGTCTTGTTTCCAATGATTGTTCTTATGTCCAAATGTTGCCTCGCTTTTACTTCAACTGATGTGCATGTGCCATTTGTTAACCTGCAGATCAGTTGCCGATACCCTTGATTTTTTCAGATAGCATGTCATGATAGTTGCTGATTTTTATATTAGTATTTTGCTTTCCTATGGAGGTGGTCCTCTATATTGTAATTTTAGTTTCTTCCCTTCAGTTTGACCAAAGTATATGCACCATTTTAGTTGTTTAGTTTATACGTTGTGCTAAATGTCACCGTAGCGTTAGCACGGGCAATATACTAGTCCTAGAAGTATTGCTACCTTGTAATCCTATTAGGATAATCCTACTAGGACTCCTAAGATTGTAACCGACTAGGACTCTTGCCTCCTGGACTATATAAAGAGAGGCAGAGCTCCCTAGATCGGGACAAAGGTCATGGTGCACAACCAAACACCCAAAGCGCAGGGCGCAATATATTATTCCCCCAAACTGGACGTAGGGATGCTATTCAACAGACCGAACCAATATAAATCATTGCCTCTGCGTTTACCATCGAATTCTGCATGCGTCGAAACCCTCCGAACAATCGTCCTGGGTAATCCCGTGACGAGTTCCTGCTTAATAAACACCGACAGCTGGCGCGCCAGATAGGGGCTTTGGCGATTTTGCGATCAAGAGCTCGACGGACCCTAAAGATCAAGACAGGAATTTCTTTGTCGTCATCATCTGACGCAATTCGGAGCAACAAGCAGGAGTCGTCGACACGCTCGACAGTTCTGTGTTTCATAAAATCTGATCTGATCTACATACAAGACCAACTAGCGTCAGACATGCACGATGGTAATCGTAATGGTGCCTCAAGTCTGACAGCATACGTCGCTGCGCGCAATCGTCAATCATACGTGTGAGGAGTCGTCCCGGACATACAGCACGCCGAGAAGGCAGTGTCCAGGACTCATGCCCAAACAGGATGACCCTAATATGGAATCTGACCGGATGCTCACCACAGTTGAAGTTTGACACGGATTCCCTCCACCAAGTTCGACTTTGTTGTCAGGCCTATATGGGCCACACATGCGTCCAATAAGAGAGAGGTTTAATGGTAACCATCCAGAGGAAACTGGTTCAGGCCATGCATAAAACTGGTTTAATGGTAGACCAGTTTTGAGCCATGCAAGACATACAAGCAATGATAAAACTGGTCACGAGAGGATGCATATGTATTTGCCAACCAGCTTGGACTACTAGGATCCAATGTGTTAGTCGGAAACGAGATCCAGATGATCAAGAATTACTCGCAACAACTCGACTCAATCAAGAATCTGCCGAGAAGTTGTTCCGACTAATCGACTTCATCAACAACCAGCTACTCGTATATCCACGGCGCCTGGGTACCGAGTCGTCGAGCCATCGTGCTGCCACAAAGCCGTGAGCCATGAGCTGCAAGTGAGCCTTCGAGCTGCTGTTGAGCCGCGAACAAGCCCATCAAACCACCCTTGAGCTGCACAAGCGAGCCCTTGAGCTGCTGATGAGTCGTGAGCGAGCCATCAAGCTGTCTTTGAGCCACAAGCGAGCTGTCGAGCAGTCGTTAAGCCATCAAGCTGTCATTGAGACGCAAGCAAGTGAGCCCTCGAGGTGCTGTTGAGCTGCGAGCGACTCATCAAGCTGCCGTTGAGTCACACAAGCGAGCTCTCGAGTTGCTGTTGAGCCGTGAGCGAGCCATCGAGCTGTCGTTGAGCCACGAGCGAGCCATCGAGCCACAAATGAGCTATCGAGCAGTCGTTCAACCATCAAGCCGTTTTGAGCTACAAACAAGTCGTCCGAGTAACAAGCAAGCCGTCCGAGTAACAAGTCATCCATTACTCGGATATCTCAGCGATGCCGACTACTCCTCCTGGTGGTGCTGACTACTCCCCTCGGCAATGCTAACCACTCAACTCGGCATCAACCAAACTAAGTCACGCTTTAATATTTTTCTAAATACTCTTTAAATATATCCATATATTAATCGTGAGCTGCTACGGCCACATCACGATTGCATTCCCGGCTACTCATACAGCTCTGAGCTTGTAGTCGGAACAACACCTCACAGGTGTATAATTTACACTCGGAGTGTGCTCTCTTTTTTCGCGCAGTATGACTGCACTAGTCTTCTCTTAACAAGTTGTTAAATTACCTGAGTAAGTGCATACCTTAATCCGTGAAGCCTGTACCTCACGCTCGATCCAGCTCTCGACACGCACGACAGGTGCTTAAACGTCACAGGCTCACTACTCGGGCGACTTAAACAACCTAGCAAGAGCAAGATGCGAAAAAATTCACATGTATTTGTTAATGTTGGGAACTGCTCCCTACTTGATATCGTGAATATCAGTTACTACATATTTTTGTAAGTCTAGTTTGCAGGGGAAAAGATATAAACTATAATACCGGTTGAGGTACGCCCTGAGGGCTGCCCTACTCGGACACCACGTCGTTGGGTGAGGTAAGTCCCTGAGGGCTGCCTCACTTGGACACCACGCCGCTGGGTGAAGTACGCCCATGAGGGTTGCCTCACTCGGACACCATGTTTTTGTGACGAGCCTTCAAACATAGTTATGATGATTTGGGAGTTCCGAGGTTCGGGTGATATGGGGTCTCCGGTGAGGAGGCTGCCCACCCAAAGCCTTGGACTCACCAATCTTCTATTTCCTTCGCTTCGATCAAGCACCTTCTCCTCCACAGCTTAGTAGACATTAAGCTCGGGGGCTCGATCATTGCCTCAGCTTAGTCGGCTTCATTTCGACTACGCTTGGAGGCTCAGATTCAAGGATAAAAGATTAAAATTACAAGCATTCAACCACTTGGTGACAAGCATACGTTGATCCTTATTTTTGGGAGGCTACTCTGTTGCACCCTTGAGGATGTCTACAAGATCCTACAATCGACTCCGAGTAGTCAATTTTAGGCTCGGGGGTTACAGGATACATATCCTCAAATGATGCATCCAAATTTCTTCGAAAGGAGTTAGAGTAATTTCAGACAAGACCCTCTAGCTCTTTATGCTAAACAGCAAGAGGCTCGGGGGCAACACATAATGGGTGCGCTTTTCAGAAAGCGCACACCATTAGAAAACTTCAAGAGAACTTTATGGTTTCTCTTAGAAGGTACTCGGATGACACTTGACCAAGGCCAAGAGTCTCAAGATGACTTCATCGATAAACCATGAAGAGCTCGAGGGCTTGTGGAACAGAGTCTCTGGGTACTCCGCAAGGAAAGGCGAAGACCTAGTCTAACTATGACTCTTCGTATGTAATCCTAGTAGTATTGCTACCTTATAATCATACTAGGACTCCTAAGATTGTAACCGACTAGGACTCTTGCCTCCTGGACTATATAAAGAGAGGCAGAGCTCCCTAGATCGGGACAGAGGTCAAGGTACATAATCAGACACCCAAAGCGCAGGGCGCAATATATTATTCTCCCTAAACTGGACGTAGGGATGCTATTCAGCAGACCGAACCGGTATAAATCATTATCTTTGCATTTACCATCGAGTTCTGCATACGCTGAAGCCCTCCGAACAATCATCCGGGTAACCCCGAGATGAGTTACCGGTTAATAAACACCGACACATGTCTAGCCTTTTAAGCTTCATAACCCCATGTTGTATTTGTTGAGTACGACATGTGCTCACCCTTGCTATTTCCCCCACATCCCAGTCTTCATTAGAGTCGTGCAGCGGAAGAGTGGTGAAGACATAGTGGAGTTTCTATAAGACTGATGGAAGTGTTAGGCGTATGTTACCCCAGTCAGCTGTCCCTGTGAAGAATGGAGCTTAAGGGAAGATTAGTATCTGTTTCGCTTAACTTTGATGTAAGTGTTAGTTATAACTATGTTTTCGATATATAGAACACTGTTTTTGATATCTTTTCCCTCTGTAGTTGTATGTGTGGACTTCCTAGGCACATATATGGCGTATCTGGTTTTGTTCCATAAAACCGGGTGTTACAACCAAGTAGATGATTTCTCCAGCTAAGCTAGGGATTGGCCTGCAGCTAAGCTGTCGGTCAGCCACCTGCTCGATCTTCACTGTAGCAGAAGAGTCCTCCAGCTAAGTGTGGCAGAACCTCCCAATAATGTGGCCCCACATGCACACGTCATCGTCTTTCAGACCTCTGACAGCTATGCACATGTACAATATTACTGGAACGATCTATCAGGTGTCCATGAGGAACCCCTAACAGTCCACATTTAACACCAGGATACAATTATGGGGAACAACAGTATGGTCAAAGTTTACTCAAAATACATTGGAGTTAAATACCTGTTGGCATTTCTTAGCACAACCACCGGAGGATGGGTTTAAGGTCCATCCTCGGCGATCACACCAGAAATACTTACTGACATCTCTTAGCATCATCACTAGGGTAGGCCATCATCCCCAGGCACGGTGCCAGGAATGCCTGTTGACATTCCTTAACGTCATACACTGAGTATGTTGGTTCCTAGCGATGCTACTAAGGGACATCAGTGTCATCCTCAGACGCAGCCACTTAGCTACACATCTGGTATTGGCGCCGAAGTGCGATGGCACTTCATATACCAAAACATGTGGCTTTAGTGACGGCCTAAGAGGCTGGCTTGGTAAACCAATTCGTTTACAGACAGGGTCCGCAAGCGCACGGGGTTACCATTGTAGCATTTCACCAGGAGTATTCCAGGTATCGTTATTTATATTTTACAACTAGGAAGGCTAGGTGCGAAAGGATTCAAGATATATCCATGACAAGAACATAATAAGTGCATAGTTGACTGATTAATCATAGCAGGAGGACAAACGGTAATTTGGATAGTGGGATCAACACACACATTGCCTAAGATATATGGAGCTTCTACGGAGATAGAATGAAGAATAAAAGAATAAAGAATATCCTACGGAGCATGGATCTTAACAAGGTTATGTAAATGAATTAAGTATACATGGTTATGATCAAGTTAACATTAGTGCTAAGTACTGGATGGATTAGGAGACCCGGGAACACTGGTCTGTCAGCAGGATACACCGGGCAATTTAGACTCTTACCCCAAAGCCGAACATGGGGGATTACAAGGGACGGACATGGCTGTCACCACCCTGCTGCTTACCCCTCAACCGTGGACTAAGCCAGGCATTCACCAAACTCCATATACCCGAGAACCACTCTCGCGCACATGAAGAACACTTGCACCCCCTCGGGTCCCCAACCCTACGGATTGATAGGAAAAGGGCACAAGCGCACCCGAAGGCACGACAAAACACCACCCAACATGTATCATTGAGTTATCAAGATCTAAACATGTTGAATGAAGAACAGTGTTCATGTTCATGATGAACAAGGATCTAAGACTATGAACTAGTTCTAGAACGATGAACAATGAACAAGAACATAGCTCTAATTCAAGAACATAACAATATTGATCATAAGAGAACAGGAACAAGTATGAAAAGAAGAACTTAGTATGCATACCAAGTAGATCTTTACAACTCCTCCTCCTCTCTTGCAAGTAGTACTTGCTCCAACTACTAGAAGATCTAAACTAAGGTAGAGAGCTCCAAAAGTGGAATGAAATGACAAATGTGTTGAATGTGTGATTGATGTTGAAGAGGGAGCTCTACCCCTACTTTTATACTACAACATGGTCGGTTTGGAGGAGCTAAGTATGGTAACCCATATGAACCGCCTTTGCATGGAGGCATGCAACCGCCATAGGAGGTCGGTGGCTAATGGGGCCAGGGGCGGTGTGCCCGCACCCAGGGTGCGCCCGCACCCCTAGTGGGCCCACTGGCTACCGCCTTCGTTTGGTGGGCCCTTGGCTTGATGCATTTTGGAGTTATGATGGTTTCCAGCCCAGATGTTTCTTTAGGTGGGCTTCTCCCATATTTCTTGGTTTTACGCTTTGTCAGAAAGCGTATTCTTCTCGCCTTTTCCACTGTTTTCATGTTTGATACCTGAAAAGCAATGATTCTCCAATACAAGTAGAAATAGGTCAAGGTGATAACATATGTATGCAAGTATGCTTTGTTTTGTCCTTGGTTGGCCTATAAAAGTTGTTGGTAAGCACCGCCAACAAAACCCCCCCAAGCTTACCCCTTGCTCGTCCCGAGCAAGCAGTACAACATTAGGTTGTTGATCAGGAGTTGCTACAATGCCGATCATTTTTTCAAAGTTGTTATGTTTATAACTCAGAATTATTCTTTGATTTAAATAAATTGGCATTCTACTCACCCTTTTACCTTGTCACCTGTGGGGCGTTGTAGCAATCTCTGAGTCTTTTGGTGGTTGCGAGACCGACCGATTTCATAGACCTGCTTATCCTTCATTCCTTGGTCCACTATTAATCGGGAGGTTTTAAAATATTTTGGAATTCAAAAGATAGTTCCTCAAATGATACACTCGATCCCTCTTTGTGTATTTGATCCTTACCAAAGACTTTGAAAGTTGCCTTACTTTTCCCTACCAACTATGAAGGCTTATGTGGAGTTTTAGGTGGAGGATAAAGTTGTGCATACTTGTATTACATATTTTGCTATGTCAAAGACCGAACCATATGGAGATTCAAGTTATATACCTTGATCGAGACGTGGAAGTGTGTGAAAATATTTTTGATTTTGAGCTCCTTGGTCAAATCTCTCTTTCTATTTTTTTTGGAATTTGAGAGTACGACTATCTTTTTCTCTTCTTTTTTTAGGTGGGTATTGAGTTTACCCCTAATTCTACATCGGGCACTTGCCCATTTTTCCAACATGCCTTTTGGCATGGATTTTTTTTTTCAATAGCCCGTAACTCTTCTTTGGACTTTTTGTGAGAGAGAAGTGACATGTGGATGGAGCTTTTATTTGGTGGATGGATGGATGACATGTTGTGCGTAACTCTTGGTATAAGAGTTAGCTATGTTTTCGTAGAGTGTACGTGAATCTCTGATCATGGGTGTATGACAAGAATCTCGACATAGGTCACAAACAATTTGACAAGGCTCAATGTAATTACAAGTAGCATATGAGTGGAAGGTTTTCAAATGAATAACTCATATGGCTCTGGTAGGATATATGATCATTGAGGAACTTGTAATTTTGCTATTTCGAAAATGAAAACTCCGGATGTCAAGTATCACTTAGAACAAAGTTATAGCATAGTCTACTTCATCGAATCAAATCAAGCAACAACTTTAGACAAGGATCAAGCTTATCCTACCCACAAGTTTCAAGTTTCAAAGGATGAATAGTTTTAGCCAATAAACTTAAATGTGAGGGAATTCAAAATCATAAACTAAGCAAGATTTGAAATATGAAACAGAGCAACTATTCATCATTTCAACAAGGACGTAACAAAAGCATGCTTTGACATACAGATGTGAGTGGAATTATTTTATTTTATATTTATATTCTTTTTTAAGTATGGAATTGAAAATTCAAATTTAAATATTGAATGCATGGTTTAGGAAAGGGAAATATGCAATGCAGATACAAGATACAAGGTACCTGGGGGGCTCCTCCTAGCTTGCAGCGATGCCCAATATGCTAGCTGCTGCTCTTGCTGCTGTCGGAGCAGTGCATGGACTTGGCACATTTCTTCGAGTGATTCTGCTTGTCGAGAATCAAACTGGTCCTGTCTGGCGTCCCATCGTTGGTTCCACTGGGCTTGTTCATTCAGGGAACCCTGAATGTTGTCAGCGCGGATCTCCATCCCCTCAATCCTCGTGTTCAGGCCTTCCAAAGTGATGGATTGCCTTGGCGGGACTGGAGGTGGTAGCCCCTTGGAATCTGATGACTCGGCCCAAGTGCCTTGGGCCCAAGCCGCATGGCTTCCTTCAGGCCACTCCGTACCAGCTGTAGAATACCGGGGTAGGTTGTCCCAGCCAGGCTGATATTCGGGTGTAAACCTAGGTACCTGCCCGGTGGGATACCATCCCTGCATGGCTGGCTGTGGAGTAGGTGCTGACGGTGCTTGCGTGCTTGTTCCTGCTTCCTGTCTGGTTCTGCTCCTGGTTGCCTTGCGAGATGATGTGCTTTTTTGGGCTGTAAATTCCCGGCATTTATATAAAGCGAGTTCTGGGTTAGGTAACAGATACTCGTTAATAAATCTAGGTAAGAAATATACGATCATTCCATCTTCATTCATTTTTAAATTATGTCCTTGTATCAGGTATGCTTCATTGATGATGGTGCGGGGGATGGAGATGTATGAGAGATCGTGTCCATCCAGCGCACCAACACTCTCAGCAATACGAGTTACAAGAGACGTGCAGGATATAGAAGTGGAAACCCGAAACATCTCTAGCATGTGTAAAAATATTTCACGAGCAGGGGCAACTTTAATTTTGTGGACAATCGCAAAGAGTAATCTTAATTCATCATTTCTAACATAGCGAATGTTCTGGCTAGGAAACAGAGTCATAGATATCCAACGGTGTATAAACCTCAAAGTGGGATGGTGAATTTGCATGTTGCGAGGTTGGAACTTGCCAACTACCGTTTGGCCAGAAATTTTGCCCCAAAACTTGTGGCGATTAAAGCTCTTAAGCACGTGGTCAAGATCGATAGAGCATTTCTTATTAAAGCCGACATGAGATGCAAAATCCTTCCATGTTACTAAGTACTCAGTATTAAACATGCGGAAGGTAAAGCCATCTTCTACTTCTACTGCGGTGCATAAAAACTAGATGGTTAGGAAATGGTAACCTTCCTCATAGAGGAGGTCAACCTTTTTCCAACCAACTGCTTTGAAAATAGTACGGAATTCGGAATCCATACCTATCTTTTCGAGGAGGTCATGTACTGTGGCGTGTGGACGAAGGCGCGGCCCTGGAGGATCGCGTACGCCTGGAACTCCCGTTCTCCATCGAGGAAGACATTGGTGTTATCCGCGCTTGCTGCACCGGCTTGGCTTGCGGTCGGCAGAGATTCTCCTCGTACCGAGCTCTCTTCTTGATCGACAGAGTAGAGCACGCTTCGGCTTTCGCGAGCGCTTCTCCCCGTCGCTCTCTTCATTGCACCGGAGAGAGCTCTTCCAAAACCCTTCATGATTTTTTGTAGTGGTGCTAGAGAGGGGTTTTGGACAAGGCCTTGCTGCTAGTACCTTGCTCAAACTTTGTGGAATTGGTGTGAAGATGAAGTATGAAGCTAGGAGATGGAGTGTGAGTGAGGAATATGAAGAAGTGAGGATGAGATGAGCTCAACCAGCACTTCTGGTATTTATAGAGGTGGTGGCCAGCTGAAAGGGGGGAGAGGGCAACGGCTAGGAGCCGTTGGGCTCTGGCCAGGTGCGGCCGCACCAGGGGTGCGGGCGCACCCCTATGGGCCCCACTTGGCCCCACTTTCAGCAGGCAGCCTCCAACGGCTAGTTGGAGCAACTAGCCGTTGGTCTCTCACTCTAGCAATTTTGTCTTTTCCCAGATTTGTAAATTTCCACAAAATTTGATGCTTTTTGGATTTTATAAATATTTCGAAAAAATAAGAAATAGTAATGTAGAAAGTATTTTATTCAGAAAATAATTTTTAAACATTTTTCCATGCGTTTTTGAAAAATTGATTTTAATAGCAGATATTGTTTTATATGCATGGTTAAAGTTAGAAAAAATATTAAAGTGAAATTTAAGAATAGATAACTACCATTTAACCTCTGACTGAGGACATACCATTTATAGTCAGGTAGCAAGGCTATACCTCCTCTAGTTTCCCGAAGTAGAAGCTTCTGACCAAGGAGATTGAGGTGGTTGCTTCTTCTTCCGCCACACTGGCCATGGCTTGGCCGCGGGTGGTGGAGTAGGCATGATTGGCTTCGGGTTCTTCACTTTCTGTTGCTTCCACGCAGGTTCACAGCAGAAGTATCCGTTGAATCGGCATCAGATGGTCCTTTTAGGAAACTAAAAGTGAATTCGTCCTCCAGAGACAAATATCACGGCGTTAGCCGTGTTCAGGAATGGTCGTCCTAGAAGGAGCGGGACATTGTCATCTCTTCCTGTGTCCATGATGACGAGGTCAACGGGGATGTAGCTATCCTTGATGTGTACCAGGATATCCTTGGCTACCCCCTCTGGCCTGCATATCGTGTTGTTGGCCATTTGGAGTGTGATGTTGGTGGCCGACAACGGACCACCAAGGATCTTCACATATACCGCCTTGGAGAGGATGTTGACGCTTGCTCCAAGGTTGCAGTATGCATTGTGGAACTTGTGTTCCCCTATGGCACACTCGATGGTGGGTCGGCCCGGATCTTCCTTCTTCGTCATGAAGGGTGGATCAAGATAGTAATGGTAAACAGGCCAACTCGGGGGCTTGTTATACCTTGCAGTGATGAGCTTGACGGACTCAAGGGGGGTCTCAGGTTGCCCTGGGAACTTCCTCGAGTCGTTGACTGGAATTGCCGCCGCAATCTGAGCTAGTTAGGTTTCGATCATCTTGTTGAAGCTCAGTTGGTTCTGCACTGCCGAGGCCAGGCCCTCGATCTTGGAGTTCATCCCTTCAAGGGTCTTGGAGTTATGGGCAAGCTTCTTGGAGATGCTCTCGTTGATTTTTGCTTGCCCTAACACCAGGTCCTTAAAGGTAGGTGTGTTGGAGTTGTAGCCCTGGTTACCTCCATGATATGGAGGTCGATGCTGATTATTCCACGAGTTTCCGCTCTGCGGGCGAAACCCGTTGTTGATGTATGCAGCATCTCTGCGGGTCTCGGGGCAATCATTCCCGAGTGCCCGGTTTCTCCACACACTTCGCACGTCATGTGCGCATCCATGGCTTGGATGGTACCTCTTTCTTCTCTTGTTGTCATCTTCTCGTCCAGCCGCTTGAGCAGAAGATCTATTTTCACGGCAAGCATATCCGCCTCCTTTACGTTATGCATGCCTTTTTGTGACTTAGCTTGGGGTCTTCCATCCCCCCAAGCTTGGTTCACCATCAGCTTGTCAATCAGGGCCTTAGCCCCGTTGACAGTCAGGGACATGAATGCCCCTCCAGCTGCAGCGTCCAGGTGCCCCCTTGACATGGGCATGAGCCCCTCGTAGAAGGTTTGGAGAACCAACCATTCTTCCATCCCGTGATGGGGACAGGCTGCAATGTACTCTTGCAGCCGTTCCCATGCCTCGGGCATGGACTCTGTTGAGTTCTGCTGGAAGCTGGTAATTCGTCCCCTCAGGGCAGTTGTTTTGCCCAAGGGGAAGAATTTCACAAGGAACACCGCCGAACATTTGTACCATGTGGCGACATCTATCGGGTTCTTGTAGAACCACTGCTTCGCCTTCCCCACAAGGGAGAAGGGAAACAGTTGGAGCCTGATGACATCTGGAGTGATGTCCTTGATGACGATGGTGTCACAGAGCTCTAGAAAGTTCTAAAGGTGTCCATTCGCGTCCTTGCTTGGCAAACCACATAATGGGTTTGCCTGCACCATGGTGATGAGGCCAGTCCTTAGCTCGAAAGCTTTGTCACCAGTGTTGACAGCGAGCCCAGAGGGCACGTTGGCAATAGCGGAGACAGAGAAGTCGCGCAGGGTCTTGGCCATGGCGAGAGTTGAGCTTGGTGCAGAAACTGGTGGTTCTTCTGTCGATGGTGGAGCTGCGGAGGAGGAAGAAGATTTCTTCTTTCTCCTGCTGATAGCCTCTAGATTATCGGTGAAGTTCTCCGGTAGAGCGAAACCGCGCATACACTATCCTGTTTTCATCCATAACAGCAGAAAACAGTAAAAGGTTATCCTGCATGATCAATTAGCAATTATATATTTATTAGTTCATGATCATGTTCTATCTGAATCTTTCGTATCTATGCCTTCCCCGACAATGGCGCCAGAAATGTTTGTTGGCATTTCTTAGCGCAACCACTGGAAGATAGGTTTAAGGTCCATCCTCGACGATCACGCTAGAAATACTTACTGACATCTCTTAGCATCATCACTAGGGTAGGCCATCATCCCCAGGCACGGCGCTAGGAATGCCTGTTGACATTCCTTAACGTCATACACTGAGTATATTGGTTCCTAGCGATGCTACTAAGGGACATTAGTGTCAGCCTCAGACGCAGCCACTTAGCTACACATTCGGTATCGGCGCCGAAGTGCGATGGCACTTCATATACCAAAACATATGGCTTTAGTGACGGCCTGAGAAGCTGGCCTGGTAAACCAATTCGTTTACAGACAGGGTCAGCAAGAGCACGGGGTTACCATTGTAGCATTTCACCGGGAGTATTCTAGGTATCGTTATTTATATTTTACCACTGGGAAGGCTAGGTGCGAAAGGATTCGAGATATATCCATGACAAGAACATAATAAGTGCATAGTTGACTGATTAATCATAGCAGGAGGATAAACGGTAATTTGGATAGTGGGATCAACACACACATTGCCTAAGATATATGGAGCTTCTACGGAGATAGAAGGAAGAATAAAAGAATAAAGAATATCCTACGGAGCATGGATCTTAACAAGGTTATGTAAATGAATTAAGTATACTTGGTTATGATCAAGTTAACATTAGTGCTAAGTACTGGATGGATTAAGAGACCCGGGAACACTGGTCTGCCAGCAGGATACACCGGGCAATTTAGAATCCTACCCTAAAGCCGAACGTGGGGGATTACAAGGGACGGACAGGGCTGTCACCACCTGCCGCCTACCCCTCAACCGTGGACTAAGCCAGGCATTCACCCAACTCCATATACCCGAGAACCACTCTCGCGCACATGAAGAACACTTGCACCCCCTCGGGTCCCCAACCCTACGAATTGACAGGAAAAGGGCACAAGCGCACCCGAAGGCACGACAAAACACCACCCAACACGTATCATTGAGTTATCAAGATCTAAACATGTTGAATGAAGAACAACGTTCATGTTCATGATGAACAAGGATCTAAGACTATGAACTAGTTCTAGAACGATGAACAATGAATAAGAACATAGCTCTAATTCAAGAACATAACAATGTTGATCATAAGAGAACTGCAACAAGTATGAAAAGAAGAACTTAGTATTCATACCAAGTAGACCTTTACAACTCCTCCTCCTCTCTTGCAAGTAGTACTTGCTCCAACTACTAGAAGATCTAAACTAAGGTAGAGAGCACCAAATACAAGTGGAATGAAATGACAAATGTGTTAAATGTGTGATTGATGTTGAAGAGGGAGCTCTACCCCTACTTTTATACTACAACATGGTCGGTTTGGATAAGCTAAGTATGTTAACCCATATGAACCGCCTTTGCATGGAGGCATGCAACCGCCATAGGAGGTCGGTGGCTAGTGGGGCTAGGGGCAGTGCGCCCGCACCCAGGGTGCGCCCGCTCCCCTGGTGGGCCTAGTGGCCACCGCCTTCGCGTGGTGGGCCCTTGGCTTGATGCATTTCGGGGTTATTATGGTTTCCAACCCAAATGTTTTATTTAGGTGGGCTTCTCCCATATTTCTTGGTTTTACGCTTTGTCGGAAAGCGTATTCTTCTCGCCTTTTCCACTGTTTTCATGTTTGATACCTGAAAAGCAATGATTCTCCAATACAAGTGGAAATAGGTCAAGGTGATAACATATGTATGCAAGTATGCTCTGTTTTGTCCTTGGTTGGCTTATAAAAGTTGTCGGTAAGCACGGCCAACAATACCGGAAGATTTACAACCATAAGTTTACAAGCCTTTGCAATAAGTATTCTCTCCATTTAAGCGGGAATGACATTACTAAAGGTAGTTCAGAGCACTCAAGCGATCACCCTGCCCACGGGTGCACTCAACGCCAACGGCTAGCGATCTCCAAAACACCCGACCAGCAGGTAATAAACTTTACCTGATGTCGAGGTTAACATATAACAGAGGATTAATAAACCCTAAGTACACGAGGGTACTCAGCAAGACTTACCCGACTAAAGAAAAGACTCGAAGAGCATGCTGGCTTAAAGGATGTAGTGGGGCTAGCAATGAGAGAATCTTTGCAGAAAAGCATTCTACCAGTAGTTCCTATTTTTGAAGTTTTAGCTTAAATTAAATTATTAACCAAAAGCTAGATTGCACCTATTCTAATTCAAACACTTATTATTCACCGCAATTATTGACTATTCTATCAAGTTCCAGTTTTTATTACGATGAGTGGTCAGAGGATCGAGTCTCCTTAACCAAGGAGTAGTGACGATTCGAATCGATTGTAAACCCAGTTGGGACTTCCTTACCACACGATATATGTAGGTCCCTGACCTACATATATCAACCTTTCCCTCAACTCCTCCAGTGTTGCCACAAATGGTAAATGGTAAACAGTTAGTCACCTACCGTTTAGCCACTATTCGGGCCTAAACGGGTGTTTAAACGGGCAAAACGGTCGTTTAAACAGTAAAAACGACAGATTAAATGGAAATGATGCACCACTGTGTAGAGTTTAAATGGTGTGTAAATGGGCTAAACGACCGTTTAGGCAAACAATGCCGAAACATGAACTGGTCCGCACTACCTAAGTGCACAGTACCAAACGTCACTACCCTATCCCCGACGCTGGCCTGGTAGGGTGGGTACATGCTACACTCGCCATCTCACACACACCTAGTGTGTGGTTGTCATTTCACATAATGGATTAGCCAAGGTACACGGTTTCCTAATCGACATAGGCAGAATGAGCACGTCCAGGAAAGCCTGTCTGCTTATTATTATAACACATTTTGCTCAGGCAAGCCTGTTTGCTCATTATTATAGCACATTTTACCTCATTCACCTTGTTCCACCCGGTCTCAGATTATTACTTTTCTATTCATTTTATAGTTTGTACCTAAGAGAGGTGTTGACATCAGAAGTGATCCGAATCACACACCAGTAGGGCTAGCACGCCTAAAGATGTTGCGGACCAACCTGAAAATAGCAAGGAACTCGAATAAACCGACGAAACTGATCTAGGCACCGGTTGGGCTGATTTAGGGTTTGATCCCTTGTGTTGATGACTCCCGAACTTCTCCCAGGAAGACACGTCAGGGAGGAGCACGTGGAGGTTGTTCTAGGACCAGCAAGGTCGCCTAGAACGCCGCCGAATCTCTCCGAGAGACGCAACGAACAACAGGATAGAGAGAAAAGAGGGTAAAAGGGTTGTAGTAGATTGATTTTGACGATTAGGGTTGGATCCCTCAATCGGTCGTGATCCTCTCATATATATAGAGGGGGGTGGTCTTATCCTAGTAGGAAATGCCTTTAGATCGTGATCTCCAATTTTCCTACTCGAACTCTATCAAAATATGGAATTAAAAGAGTCCAATCCGGACCGAAAAAAGTAAACCTGATCCAGCCGATTCTTAAACCGACCAAACCATTTTTTGTGGGCCTCAGTTTAGCTAATAATAGCCCAAACCGACTAAATTGATTTATAGATCTTTACAATCCCTGCAAATACGCATCCTATCATAAGAAAGATCTTTAAATCAGCACTTCGATAACTACGAGCTGGTCTCCATTGCTGCCTCGCCGCCTCCGACCAGTTTTACCTGGTCGGAAGTCTCTCAAGAGGTCTTGTGACTAGTTCCAGGTCGGAAGATATCTACAACAATAATCAGATCAAGCGACCAAACTCAACCTGTTCGGAAAATCTCAGAACACCCTACTCGTCAGATATAAAGTGCTCGGAGAGAGTCGTTCTTCACTTTGGCTCCAAATGTGGTAATCTGAATGTGCCTTCTGGCCATCTCGATAATAAAAGAACTCATTATATGCTCAGGACACTTTTGAGTGTCAACATATGCCCCCCTGTTTTTAGGTGATCTTTAGTGGAACCTAAAAACAAACTAAATAACAACGATGTCCAACTCATCTGTTATTCAGTGACTAAGGACGATGCACATATTGGCTATTTTTGTTCTAAGGGTGATACATGTATCGACCATTGTTTGGAGAGCACTTAGGCTTCTTGCCAAACACTTGGAAAGTACTTTTTCAAATACCTTCCGTTTATTGCCCTTGGGAGACTTTCACCTTGCAATGTCTCTAGCATATATGCATTCCCGAAGATTACTTTGACCACTTTATAAGGACCTTCCCAACTAGGTGACCACTTGCCGAACTTACTACTCTTTGATCCAAGTGGAAGTATAGTCATCCACACTAACTCTCCTACTTGGAATGATTTGCTTCTTACTTTCTTATTGTAGGCTTTGGCAACTCGGGCCTTCTTTTTCTCCATCTCCTTGAGAGCTCTTAACCTTTTATCGGTCACCTCGTCGATGTTATCCATCATCGCATCATGATACATAACAACGGATAAGTCATTTTTCTTAGCAAGTCTATATGCATCTAAATTCACCTCGGCAGGTAACACGACTTCTTGACCATATACTAACTCAAAAGGAGTAACTTTTGTAGCACCATGTCTTGATATACGATGTGCCCATAGAGCTTCAGACAAGACCTCATGCCACCTCCTTGGGTTATCCTTAATCTTCTTCTTGATGAGCTTGATCAAAGTCTTATTACTAGACTCAGCTTGGCCATTAGCTTGAGCATAGTATGGAAATGAGATGAGCATCTTTATTTTATATAATTCAGGAAAATCTCGTACCTCTTTAGAAATAAAGGACGTCCCTTGATCTGTAGTCAATGTTTGAGGGATATCGAATCTATGTATAATATGCTCATTGATGAACTCAATTACCTCCTTGTATGTCATATTCTTCAAAGGTACCGCTTCAGTCCATTTAGTAAAGTAATCTATAGCAACCAAGACAAAACAGTGTCCCTTTGAAGATGGGGGATGAATTTGGCCAATAAAGTCTAACCCCCAACCACGAAAAGGCCATGGTTTGATGATAGGATGAAGCATAACAGCAGACGCAAGCTGCACATTCCTGAATCGTTGGCACTCTTCACATCCTTTGTAGTAGCGAAAGCAATCAGCCATCATAGTAGGCCAATAAAAACCGGCTCTACGCAATAACCACTTCATCTTCGGGGTCGATTGATGTATACCACAGATACCTTCATGGACTTCTCCCATAGCCACCCTTGCTTGATCAGATCCCAAGCACTTAAGCAACAAATCTTTGGCAGTCCTTTGATAGAGCTCATCATTATGCAACACATATTTAAATGCACTCCGCCGAACACTCTTATCAACTTTAGCACTCGGATCACGTAAATATTTCAACAAGGGAGTCCTCCAATCCTCCAAATCAGCCACACTTTCATTAGAAATTAATTCAGGCTGATTTTGGAGCTCCATGGACAAATCAATCGGGCTGGCCGTACCGGAACCGACTAAGCCGACTGGGCAAACTGACTGAGTCGGTTCAGATCCGATTCAGTCGACTGGGCAAGCCGACTGAGTCGATTTTTCGTAACCTGCACATAAAAAATTCAAAGTTCGATGCATTGACTTTTCTTTTATATGAAAATTACGCCTACCGACGTCATAGCCAGATGCTTGTTGAGGTAACATGTTGGCTTTATGATTTTCATGCCCTGGGATATGCCAAATTTGGAATTCGGTAAAGTGAGTAATAATGTCAAGGCACATACCAAGATAAGCATTTAGTGATCCTTCTAGACATTGAAATTCACCAGCAACTTGTTATACCACTAGCAAGGAATCACCGTAAGCCTCAACATGTTTTGCTTCCATAGAATACAATATTTCTAGGCCGAATAAAAGAGCTTCATATTCGGCTTGATTATTGGTGCAAAAGTAATTTAATCGGCTCGACATCTCAAATTCAGCACCATTAGGAGAAATAATGACTATGTTAATACCTTGGCCCTCTTTACAAGTCGATCCATCGAAATGAAGTTTCCATGGTGTAAAGGTAAGGTAATTAATCTCATCCTCTAGGTCAATACCATGCTCAACAATAAAATCAGCAAGAACTTGACCTTTTAATGCTCTCAATGGCTCATAAGTCAAGTCATATTCAATTACGGCATATGCCCACTTGCCTATCCTTCCGCTAAGGATCGACCGATATAACATGTGTTTAATCACATCGGCCTAGCATGCAACAACACATGTACTAGATAGCAAATAATGTCTCATTTTAGCACAAGCATAGTACAGTGACAAACATAATTTCTCAATATGGGCATATCTCATCTCAGGATCAAGAAGACAACGACCAAAGCAATCACATACTCTTTCCCTTCGCGTTCTTGAGTCAAAATAGCTCCGATAATCTTCTCTTCGGCAGCAATATATAATTTGAAAGGGACTCCCTTCTAGGCGCACGAAGAACCGATGGTGTTGACAAATATTCCTTTATCTTCTCAAATGCCTCTTGTTGCTTTGCCCCTCAAGTGAATTCAGATTCATCCTTCAACTTTAATATGGGGGTAAAAGGAATAATTTTCTCGGACAAGTTTGCAATAAACCTCCTCAAATAGTTCACCTTTCCTAAGAACTTTTGCAAGTCTTTCTTGCATGTAGGCGCCTGAACTTTCTTGATCTTCTCTATCCTCTTAGGATTAATCTCTATGCCTTTATCATGAATAATGAAGCCTAAGAACTTTCCAGCCGATACACCAAAAGCACATTTCAGTGGGTTCATCTTTAATCTGTAGCGGCGCATCCTTTCAAAAGCAAGATGCAAATCGACCAAATGAGATACATGAGCGGCCGCTTTGATCACAATGTCATCAATATATACTTCTATGATCACACCAATCAAATCATGAAAGATCAAGTTCATAGCGCGCTGATAAGTAGCACCTGCATTCTTCAACTCAAATGTCATCAGAACCCATTCAAAGAGACCAACGAACCCAGGAGAAATGAAGGCCGTTTTAGACATATCTTCTTCGGCCATAAAGATCTGATTATAACCAGTGTTGCCATCAAGAAAACTAACAACCCGGTGCCCTGAAGCATCATTAATAAGCATATCAGCTATAAGCATAGGATATTCATCTTTTGGAGTAGCTCTATTCAAGTCTCTAAAATCAATGCAGACCTTGATCTTCCCTGTGTCCTTTTTCTCAACAGGCACAATATTAGAGACCCACTTTGCATACCTACATGGCTGAATAAACCTCGCTTGCAACAACCGATTAATCTCTTCTTTAATCCGGTCATATATTGTAGAGTTAAAATGGCGAGGATGATGTTTGAAGGGTCTGAACCCAGGTTTAATGGGGAGCCGATGCTCAACAAGTCTCGGCTCAATCCTGACATTTCCGTATAATTCCATGCCAAACAATCAACGTATTCTTTCAAAAGCGCGATTAACTCAACTTTATAATCGGTTTCCAAGTTTTGGTTTACAAACCTCGGCCTAGGCATAGAACCATCCCCAATATCAACTTGTTCTAAAGGGTCGGCCAACGTAAAACCTTGGCCCAACTTATTGAGCTCATCAAAGTCATACATAGCCTCACAGGCATCGGTCTTAAATGTCCGATACCGTTCAACATGATGTTTTAACCATTCGATATTAACATCCATTAAAAACAATTACATGAAGATATTGAGCTGATTGTCAATCAGCTTTAGAGATGTAGGTACAAAACCTTCCCTAGTAACACTAATAAATTGAAAATTGGAAAGGTCTCTACCAGATAAGCAAGCAATAGCATCATGCCCCTCGAGCGGAGGAGCATCGACCGTAGCAATGTAGGCCGATGAATCTGAATGCACAATCTCTGCATCGTCGCCCACCCACTGAATGAGAAACTGGTGCAAGCTAGAAGGGATACATCGATTAACATGAATCCAATCGCGCCCATGTATCAAGTTATAGCTACCTTGTACATCGACGACGAAGAAGGCAGTGGCCAAAGTCTTGCTCCCAATAGTAAGCTCCATGGACGCAACTCCTTTGGCTGGAATAGGATCTCCCCCACCAACTCCGGTAATAGTCATGTTGGTCTTGACCAATTCTTTATCAATGCCGCCAAGCTTCTGGTAAAGAGAGTATGGCATTAGGTTCACAATTGCTCCACTATCGACCAACATTTTGTGGACTGGCGTGCCATTGATATGACCCTTCACATGTAACAGTTGAGATGATTGATGAAGTCTTCTGGTTTCTGAAATATGACACTCTGCGTGGCAAAATTAAATTCCATCATTGTTGAATCATCTCCTACCACAAAGTAATCAGCGGATAAATAAACTACCACCCTATCTGGGGAAGGTTCATAGTCCACCATCTCCTCATCTTACTACTCGGGTGTATCTTCCCTACCCGCAGCAATATAAATATCAAATGAAGAGACAGGATCATCCGGAAACACGCCAGAGACCACTGGAACATCAGGAACCGATTTAGTCGGTCCAGAATCCGGCCTGGCCGGCTCAACAGGGGACGCAGGAGCAGCCGACTTAATCAGCTCAGCGGTCGACTTAGCCAGTTCAGGTTCCAATCTGGTAGATTCATGATCCGACCTGGTCGGCCCAACAGGCGATTTAGTTGGCTCGGGACCTGACCTGGTCGGCTTAGGATTCGACTTGGTCGGCTCAGCAACCGTCGTAGTCGGTTCTTGGTTAACAAAAACTGACTTTTCACCCCCACGCTTGCCTTGGGGAAATATTGGATGTGTTGAATTGAATATATGTTCCCTCATCTTCTCAAGCTTTTCCCGCTTTTGTTTGTTATATCGAGCTCTTTGCAACTTTCTCCGTTGAGTTTTACTCAGACCAGGAGGACACCACCTAGGCTGAGTATACTTGGGATCCCGCTCAATAAGGTTTTCCTCCTCCACTCTGACTACAATACTTGGAGCATCTTCTTGAGTCTTTGCCGGCGTTGGAGCTTCAATCACCATCGGCTCAACTTCATTAATGATGGGAGCCTCCATAGAGCCGATTGTGATAATTGGAACATGATCAGGCTTGGTCGGAGAGGAAATGATGAGAACATATATGATGAATGATTGACATTTATGAGGAAGGTTTGAGGCTTTTCCCGGTTGAGTCTGTATCTTGCTATGCGCTTAATGTTTATGACTAACCGGTGGCGTTGAGTTGTGGTGTGTTACCGGGTTGGTGTGCGTGTGCAACGTGTCTCTCTTGGCTGTGTTGATGTGCAGGTGTGGAGCTCGGAGACAGTGGTCGATGGCGAGGTGAAGGTCAAGTAGAGACGTGTCATGCTGACGGACCGGGAGCGGTGAAGGATGGGCGTACCGTGCGATGGACGTGCCATGCCGATGTACCCGGAGCGGTGAAGGGCGGACGTGAGGCTTGGACTGACGGACCGGGAGGCCGGAGGACCTGCTGTGGTAGCTGGCACTTGGCATCGGCGAGCAGGAGCACATGTGGATGTGCGATGCATCGGCCGAGTCGGGAGGAAGACGATGGCATCATGGCACTTGGTGGGAGGTCGGACACGGGCTTGCGTGCGGTGCAAGTGCCGTCGGCTGAGTCAAGAAGGAAGGCGAATGCGTTGTGCCCGGCGTGGAGGCTAGACATGCATCGACATTGTGCTGGTGGTTGGGGTGTGCGAACCACATCCCGTCTACGGTGTGGGTTAGGTAGTTGAGCCTCAGAAAGCTACCATCGACGGTTTCCGAGTTTGGGCCTCAAAACTCGGGTGGCCGGTTTTCGAGTTTGGGCCTCAAAACTCGGGGTGGACGGTTTCCAGGTTTGGGCCTCAAAACCTGGGTTGGCGGGTTTACCAGTTTGGTTCTCAAAACCGGGCGGAGGTTCCTATGCGGAACGGTCGACGCGTGGCGGCACCGAGAGGCTTGCGTTGCGGCGAAGCTATCCGTGAGGAGGCGCGGCGGTCGACGTGACGGCACGTGGCGGCATCCGGGAGCTTGCGTCGAGGCGAAGCGAAGGATAAGAAGGCGCGTGGCCGTCGGATGAAAACTGATCGGGTTGTACGGTTTTACACCTAGGGGGTATTTGGGGTTAGTGCTTCATGTTAGGGCGTTTGTGTCTTTTGGACGTGCACTTATATATATGTGAAGGGGCTGTGTTGGACAGCCATCCTTGGACGGTGCCGCTCTCATTTTGTTCTTGTGAGAGAAGGCTAAGGTTAGAGGAGAGAGGGCTCTTGTTCTTGAGCTTTTTGCCATCCGTGCTTTGTTGTTGCCAGGAGTGGCTTGTAACCCAATACCGAGTGCTTAATCAATCCTTCATCTTGCTGAATCCAAGGATCAAATTTGTGCTTTACTTTGTCTTGCGATTTTGTTCTTCGCGGTTGCACGTTTTCCTATCTTTTGCTCTTCACGAAATCGGTTGTTTCGAGGGATGTTTTGCGAATCCGTTTGAACCATCTTGTGTAGCTTCGTGAGAGTCTTCTTTCTACCGAAGGAATTTCTCTAATACCTCACGAACACACAGATCGGTCGGATTTAGTTTTGGGATCGAGTTCTTGCCCGTTCTTCACTATTTACTTCGATTCACCGATTTGGAGTTAGGTTCGAGCCATGATCTCTTAGGAGTAGCTCACTAACATCCTTGTGACCCCTCACACGAAATTTGAGCCCTAGTACTTTTGATTTGAGGGAGATCGGGTCTATTCGGTGGAGAAACAGAGGGCTGCTCGGGGTGATCGGACGCTGCCTCATAGCGATCGGACTCACCGAGTCCGAGTCCGGTCGTTGAACACCAACGCTGTCCAGTTCGCGCGTGGTGACCGGACGCTGACTGGGAATTGACCGGACGCACCTAGTCTAGAGTCCGATCAGTTCCAGAGAGTGTTTTGCGTGATCGGACGCTGGCTTTTGTGTTGACCGGACGCGCTGCTACTACTGTTCATCGAGTAGCAGTGACCTGACGGTCGCTAGGGAATTGATCGGACGCACTCTCACTCAGAGTTCGATCAGTTCCAGAGAGCTCCCGAATCGGTTTTTCTCTGACCGGACGCGTCCGATCGATACTGACCGGACGCACACCAGAGTCCGGTCAGTGCAGACAGTGCGTGTTTTCGTTCGTATCTTTTGCGTTCGAGCTCCGATTTGAAATCCGCTTTTTGCGTTGGATTCCTGACTTTGTGCTCTACAGAAATCGGGCTTCACGCTTTGCGAAATAGCCTGAATCCCCCTCGTGTTGCTCGGGGGAGGTTGAGGTTACCCAAAGTTCATCCTGTCACTAGTTGACTCGCGTGAACTTGGGCGAGGGAGCTTTTGTAGTGTTCTGCTGTGTTCCTAGGGAACATCCACCCATTCTCTTGGGCCGAGGACATCACGCGTGTCGGCTCGCTCTTGGGGTTGATTTTCTAGGACAGAGGCCTAAACATTTCGGAAGAAATTTTAGGGCTCCCATTCACCCCCCCTCTGGTCGCCATTTTTGGTCCTTCAATTGGACATGCGATCGAGGATGTTTGTCGAAGGCCACCTTTTAGAGTGCTTTTGCTTCCGACGGTGTTTGTCGAGGTGTTGAGCTTTTGTTTGGCTAACACTAATGGTGCTTTTGGAAATGGGACCAAGTTCTTCCTTCAGTGTGTCTTTGTCCATAGGTTTGAATGATGGACATGCGATCGAGGATGACATTTTGGGAAGAAGGAGGAGTGCAGTTGACGAGATGGATCGCGAGGTGAATGAGCTATTGAATCTTTTGCGTCATGATGAGCTTTCACCAGAGGATCGTCTACGTCAACTTGGCAAGGCCAAGAAAGGTACACTTGCTTGTGGTCTTGTGACCTTGCATAACCTTTATGAGGCTCGCTGTAGGAATGTTGAGCTTTGTGATACCTTGCGTAGAAAGGTTCAAAAGTTGAAATGCTCCATTGCTAGGATGAAGTCTAGTGCCTCTTTGCCTTGCACCTTCTGTGTTGACTTGGTTAGGAAGAATGATGAGCTATGCTTTTCTCTTGCTAGTTTAAAATCTAAAAATGAAATGTTGAAATCCAATGCTTCCGAACCATGTCTAGTTTGCATTGACTTGCGCAAGGACCTCAATTGTGCTAAAACTGAATTAGCCTTGCTTAAGTCAAATGTTTTGTTACCATGTGTTTCTTGTGAGTCTTTGCATGCTGAAATTAATGAACTAAAATTGACTCACACCACATGTGTAGATGAACTTGAGCATGTTAGAGCAGAAATTGTTGATATAAATTCTAGGCCTTGTAGCTCATGCTCTTTGAATAAAAATGCTTGCACTACTTCTTGTGCTATTTGAAGGACCGAGAAGCTACCCGAAAGCGACCAGAGGGGGGGGTGAATGGGAGCTTCAAAAATTTCCTTTCGGAAACTAGATGCCACTGTCCCAAGATCAACCCCAAAAGCGAAACCTAGAGCTTGCTAATGTCCACGACCCTAGATGTAGGGTGGATGCTTCCTAGAAGCACAGCGGGACACTAGACAACCCTAGAAAGCCAACCCAAAAGACGGAACTCAAATCCGATCAAGAACGAACGAACCGCGAACGAAGACGCGCGAAACTGCAGCGACCGGACTCTGGCCTGCGTCCGGTCAGCAGGGACCGGACGCGTCCGGTCGTCAGAAAACAGCTCTGGGAGCTCTCTGTTCGCGACCGGACGCACGGAGCTCAAGCGTCCGGTCGTTCACTGAGCGTCCGGTCAGATGAGACAATGACACGGGAACAGTGCGAGCAGCGCGTCCGATCAGTTCCAAAAACCAGCGTCCGGTCGAGCAAAACGAAACACCGAAAAACGATCGGACTCACCAGAGGGTCCGGTCACTGGGCATCGGACGCGTCCGGTCACAGAAAAACGTTTCTGGAAGCTTTCTGTTTCTGACCGGACTCACTGAAGGGAGCGTCCGGTCGATTTGAACAGAGCGTCCGGTCAAGCAAAAGAACTCAGACAGAGTTCAACCACCGGACGCACTGTAGCAGCGTCCGGTCGTTGAATGAAGCGTCCGGTCACCCTGCGAATTCACTGTTCGTCCACCGATTCGACTAGAACTCACCCAAAACAAATCCTCTAGGGATCAAACTTGGTGAGTGAAGTCACAAGGAGGTTAGTGAGCTATCTCTAAGAGATCATGGCTCGAACCTAACTCCAAATCGGTGAATCGAAGAATTTCGGGGGAAGGGAAGAAAAGTGACCCGAAACGAAAAATCGATCGATCTCCTAGACCGTGAGGTTAGAGGATGATTCCTTCGGTGGAAAGAAGTGCCTCACGATCTAGAACAACTTGGTTCAAACGGAATTGCAAAAGATGAACCGAGCAAAGAGATCAAGCGACGGGAAAATCGTGGAGCAAAAAGGATTCCGCGAAGAACACAAGCAAAACGGAAATCACAGCCACGAACTCGAATCAAGGACGCAAATCAACCCATCGATCAGTGCTCCAAGGTGAGGATACGGCCTCACTTCCTCGAATCAACAGTACACAGAGTGGAGTCTCTCTGCGGATCTCAACTAGCTAAAGCAGGGGTGTGGGAGAGTGGAAACCCTAATGCTAGGAAGCAAATGACTGCGCTAACTGAGATTGAGATAGGGAGGAGGGTGTCTCCCCTAGACTACTTATACTAACCTAGCCTAAGTCTATTTCCTACTCTACCCCTCACTACTGTATTTACAGAGCGGACCAGCCTAACCCTAAGGCTATTCTAGTCCACCCGCTGGTGGTAGGTAGATCCGACGGCCACGCCCGCACGGTCTTCCGCGTCGCCTCCACGCAACCTTCAGATCGCCGCCACGTGCCGCCACCACTCTGCTCCCCCGGTTTTGTGGCCCAAACCGGGAAACCAGCCTTTTCCATCAGCCCCCGGTTTTGAGGCCCAAACCGGGAAACCAGCCTCCAGCCCGAGTTTTGTGGCCAAACTCGGAAACCGTCCGCGCCCGAGTTTTGAGGCCCAAACTCGGAAACCGGCCCACGCCCAGGTTTTGAGGCTCAACCTGGAAACCGTCACGCCCAGGTTTTGTGGCTCAACCTGGAAACCCAGCACCCAGGTTTTGAGGCCCAAACCTGGAAACCGTCCACCGTTGGTTTTTCTCGGGCTCTACCAACAAACCGGCGTCGTAGAGGGGATGCACCGTCTGTGCACCCCTTCCACCGACATGATCGCACTTCTCCGCTTGTCGCTGTCACAGTCTGCCAGCCACCACAGCTGATCCTCCGGCCTCCAGTCCATCAGTCCAAGTCCACGTCCGCCCTTCACCGTCCGATACATCGGCATGGCACGTCCGCCGCACGGCACGCCCATCCTTCATCGCGCCCGGTCCATCGGCACGGCACGTCGCAACTTGACCTTCACCCGCCATCGATCACTGTCTCCGTGCTCGACACCTGCACAACACAAGCCAAAGAACATGCGCATCATCTCCGTTGACAATCACTCATCACACAGAGACTCGGCATACACCCATGTATCCGCAATCTCCCCCTTGATGAGTGCATTGTCAACTCCACAACAAATCATGAATAAGAAGAAGGAGGTAGGAAGGAGTGGGGAGAGAAAACCCAACCAAATGACCCAAAAGCCTTAACAAAAGCCAAAGAAGGTCAAGTGGATGAAGCAAAAACTTGGTCCCCAAAGACATGGGCAACGGCTCAACGCAACCAAGCAAAGCAAAGCTAGCCCTCAAGAAGAGGTAGAACAGGCTCAACACCGCTAGCAGATACCAATTGAAGATCGGAGGACAACAGAAGCAAAATGCTAGTCCCTCAAGATAGAGGCACAGAGGCTCAACACAACTAGCAAGAAAATCACTCCGAACCAATTGGAAATCAACCCAAACCAAATGGGAAAGCACACCAGACGATACCAATTGAAAGCCAAATGAAAAAGCTTATGAAAGCTCATGAAAAGCTAGGAACGTTTGCTAGTCCCTCAAGACAGAGGCAACGGCTCAACACAACTAGCAAACTCCCCCTCGACAAATGCAAGCAACTAGGACAAAAGATTCTCCCCTTAGTTGATCAACACAGGAGCATATGATTTGCATAAATTTCTCCCCCTAGTTGAAAATGCACTTATCAAGGCCAAAAGGTATCGGAGAAGCAACTCCCTTCACATAAACTCCCCCTGAGCACAAGATCTTCTTCCAAAATGCATATGAAGTCAAAATGCAAGTTAGGAGCTTCAAGTATATAGTCAAAAGAGTGCAAAGATGCTCTAATCAGTATAGCTCCAACATCTCAATTAAGCACTCAAATAGCAAAGGCTCAAACTGATCACTTATACGAAATATGAAGCATATGAGCATGTGAGCAGTTTTAAGCCAAAAGGATAGTCACCATCAAAGTAGCACTAGACATGTAGAGAAGGAATCCAAACAAGTGCTAAGCATATATACAAGGTGAACTACCCCTAGCAAAGTTCAATCATCATGCATAGGAATGAAGCATATACTTGTGATTTCAAATTCATATCGGAGTTGCAGCGGTAAGAGAATTCACAAGTTCATTTTTAGCATGTGATTGCGAGAGGTTGAAAGCTTGTCATTGCCTAACTTTTCAACCGTGCGAAGCCTATGCCGAAGCAATCAGAAGCTTAAAGCAACGGTTTCGGTCATACACTACATGGCTCAAGTTTAACTCAAAGTGCAATGAGAAACAGTCTCAATACCATGAGGTGTTGACAAGCAATCCCATCTCGATCTTTTCAATTCAACAATACTTGGTTCAGATTTTAAGCAAGTTATGAACAACCAAGCAAGTGAATGACTCAGAACTAGAGACATAGCAACCTAGCATATATGAAAAGCAGGAATGGACTCAACACACCCTACACATGCTAGTTGCATATCTCAATGGTGAACATTTTCAGATTTATATACATTAGGCATAATTCACCATTCCAAAAATAGCTCGCTCATAACATGTAACAGTGATCAGAAAGAGCATAAGCTACAAGCATCATCATAAGTATCGGAGCAATACTAACAAGAGCATAATCACATTCTAGTGAATATAGACATGAAGCTCAGAATGTAAATGCGTATGCCCGACACAAAACTGAAAGAAGGAAGATACCAAATGGAAAGACTCAAGAAACTCAAAAGAAAAGAGCCTCAAAATAAAAGAGTCAGTCTGTACATCTCAAAATGCTTCCCCCATCTAAAAGGGGAAACACACACCAAGCTCACCCCTCAACCTATTAAAGGTTGGTTCGTCTAAAGGCTTGGTGAAAATATCAGCCAATTGGTGATGAGTATCGACATGGCGAAGGTCGATATCACCCTTCTCCTGGTGGTCTCGCAAGAAATGAAAGCGCACATCAATGTGTTTGGTTTTCGAGTGAAGCACGGGGTTCTTAGCAACGCTAATGGCACTCGTGCTGTCACAAAGCAAAGGAACTCGAGTAAAGCTCAAACCAAAATCACGCAAAGTGGCCATCATCCAGAGTAACTGGGAACAGCAGCTAGCCGCAGCAACATATTCAGCCTCCGTGGTAGACTGAGCGACACTAGACTGCTTGCGAGAAGACCACGATACAAGAGAAGATCCAATAAACTGGCAAGTCCCAGAAGTGGACTTGCGCTCGGTGCGACAACCAGCAAAATCAGCATCAGAAAAGCCACAAAGCGAGAGGGTGGAAGAAGCAGAATACCAAATCCCGAACTCAGGCGTGAAACGAAGGTACCTGAAGATGCGCTTCACGGCCTGACGGTGAGAAGTGCGTGGCGAAGCCTGAAAGCGCGCGCACAAGCACACGGCAAACTGAATGTCCGGCCGTGTCGCCGTCAGGTAGAGCAGCGATCCAATCATGCTGCGGTACTCCTTCTGGTCCACTGCTTCTCCATCCGTGTCGGCATCCAGGGCAGTCG
Source organism: Coix lacryma-jobi var. lacryma-jobi (assembly GCA_009763385.1). Classification (NCBI taxonomy): domain Eukaryota; kingdom Viridiplantae; phylum Streptophyta; class Magnoliopsida; order Poales; family Poaceae; genus Coix; species Coix lacryma-jobi. Next base: position 88,743,316 of record CM019822.1, on the reverse strand, counting down.
TCGTCGACATGGGCGTCGGAAGAGGCTTGGCCTCACTCATGTCGAACCGCTTCAGCAAGTCCCTCGTGTACTTGCCCTGGTGCACAAACGTCCCCTCTCGGGATTGCTTAATTTGCAACCCGAGAAAGAAAGTCAGCTCGCCCATCATGCTCATCTCGAACTCCCTGCTCATAGTATCTGCAAACTTGGCAACCAAAGCGTGAGAAGAACCACCGAAAACGATATCATCCACGTAAATTTGGACCAAGAGAGTATCTTTGCCTTGCTTGAGGAGAAAGAGCGTTTTATCAACACATCCCATTTTAAAACCCTTAGCTAGCAAGAAGGTTTTTAATCTCTCATACCAGGCTCTAGGGGCTTGTTTCAAACCATACAAAGCTTTGTGGAGTTTAAAGACATGGTTTGGAAACCTGGGATTTTCAAAACCGGGGGGTTGCTGGACATAGACCTCCTCCTCAATGTAGCCGTTTAAGAAGGCACTCTTGACATCCATTTGGAAAAGTTTGAAACCCATGGATGCAGCATAAGCCAAGAGTATCCTAATAGCCTCCAAACGAGCTACAGGAGCGAAGGTCTCCTCATAATCTATCCCCTCCTTCTGACTATAACCCTTCGCTACAAGCCGGGCCTTGTTTCTCACAATGTGGCCCTCCTCTCCTTGCTTGTTTTTAAATACCCATTTTGTCCCAATAGGTTTACAGTCAGGAGGTGGAGGCATTAGAACCCAAACCCGATTTCGCTCAAAATTCTCTAGCTCCTCATGCATGGCATTGACCCAATCCGGATCCGTCAATGCGTGTCCAACATCTCGGGGCTCAAAAGACGCAACAAAAGCAGAATGAGCAAAGTGCGAGATGTGCTGTGACCTGGAGCGAGTAACTCGCTCGTTGATGTCGCCGATCATCTGTTCAGGGGGGTGCTGGCGCTGGATATGTCGTGGCGCCTCCCGGGAAGAAGTGACCTCCCCCTCAACAGCAGCTGGTTCCACCCCGGGTACGAAAGGTACCGCGCGAGGTGGAGGATCCCACGGCCCCCAGGAAGAGGAAGTGTCGGGGCCGTGAGTCGTCGTCGAGGCCGCTCCTTGCGGCACGGCAGGTCGAGGGGGTGCTGGATCATCTATACCTTCAGCACCCTCGTCCTCGTCATCAAAAAGAGACTCTCCAACCTCACTATCACCTGCACGCTCAAAACGAGAAGAAGGAGAAACAAGAGTCTCGTCGAAGGTGACATCTGATGTCTCCATGACTCGGTTAGTGTCAAGGTTAAGTACACGATAAGCTCGAGTGTGAGTGCCATAACCCAAAAACACACCGTCAGAAGAACGAGACTCAAACTTGTCCAGGTTGCCCTTTTTCAATATAAAACAGTGGCAACCAAAGACTCTAAAATAACTCACCTTGGGTTGACGACCAAAACGCAACTCATAAGAGGTCTTCTTCAAAAACGCTCTCAGAAAAATGCGATTCGAAATGTAGCATGCAGTGTTCGTAGCTTCGGCCCAAAAACGCCTAGGAGTCCTATGCTCATCAAGCATCGTCCTGGCCATCTCAACAAGGGTCCGATTCTTCCTCTCTACAACACCATTTTGGGGTGGTGTATAGGGAGAAGAAAACTGATGCTCCAAACCAAGGCGGTTACAAAACTTCTCAAAATCCGAATTCTTAAACTCGGAACCATTATCACTCCGAATAGCTCGCATCGAGTTCAAAGGGAACTCGTTCTGAAGACGCAAAATCAGATTGCGAGCGAAGGAGAAAGTCTCGGTCTTCTCAGCTAAAAAGAAGACCCACGAATATCTCGAAAAGTCGTCAACAACAACCAAAACATACCACTTGCCACCAACCGAGCTCACCCGAGCCGGACCAACAATGTCCATATGTAAAAGCTCTCCGGGGTGCGAGGTCATGACCTTAGTCACTGGATGGTGGGGAGCGGCAACCATCTTCCCATGTCTGCAAGAATGGCAAACTAGATCCTTCTCCATCGAAAGCTTGGGCAATCCTCGGATTAGGCCAAGTGAGCTAAGTCTTGCAAGCAAGTCGAAGCTTAAGTGACCGAGCCTCCTATGCCACTTCCAAAGATCGGAAGAAGAAGGACTAGCCAAAAGACAGCGAGAAGAACCAAACGACTCCGAGAAATTCGCGCAAAAGACTTTCCCAAAGGGCGAAATCAGACATACAAGATCGCCCTGAGGATCTAAGATGCGACTAAGGTTCGGTTTGAAACGAATCTCATAGTCATCATCAAAAAGTTGCGAAACAGAAAGCAAGTTAAAATGCAGGTTAGAAACAAGAGCAACATCGCGCAACACAAAGTGCTCATTAACCCGCACGGTCCCACGAGACAATACCTTACCTTTACTATTGTCGCCGAAGGTTATGTACTCCTTTCCGGCGACCGGGCTAAGGCTGGAGAACCACTTAGTGTTTCCGGTCATGTGCCTCGAACAACCGGAATCCACCAACCAAACGTCCTCCAACCGTCTTACCTACATCAAAAGAAAGACATAGGGTGAGCATACGGTCCAACACTGGGGTTAGTGAAATAAGGGGAAAACCAGTGTTGGGCCGGCTGCTCAAAAGAAGGGTTAGTGAAAAAAAACCATTCCTAGCATGTCTACGAGGGAAGCGATCACCACGCTGAGGAAAACGTGGTCCGCTGGGGAAGAAGCGCTCACCGCGGTACTCAAACTGCGGTGGGGGAAAGCGCTCAACTAAGCCTCCGCCACGGGGTCCGTTACCTGCAAAAGCAGGACCCCGTCGGGCACGCTCTCTACGAGGTTTACGCCTAGGAGCCTGGGGCTCAACTGCTCTAGCGTCTCTCCTCGGAGCTCTCATCTCCTGCCTAGGCCTGGGACCCTGACGTCCGGACCTAGCAGCTCTCCCCTGGGCCTTCGGTACATGTCCACCATGAGCTGGATGGTACATGTCCGGGTTCTCCATCTCCCGAGCCCTGCGCGCCTCTCTCTTGCGCCTAAAGCAGAACTTGCTCAAGTGACCATCTCTCCCACAAAAATCACACTGGTACCTCACCGCACGCACAGGGGGTTGTTGGTGACCAGGGCTGTGGGTGTGGCTCACTTTGCCCTTCTGAGGCAAACACTCCTCTCTGATGGGTGGCATAGCATCAAGCTTGTTCTTGAGGTGGTTTGGCTTGGGTGCCCAAACTGGGTTCTTGGGAGGAGCTCTCGGGGGTTCCTCAACCACACCATCTTTGGTGATAGGCTTGGCTGGCTCTTTGAGTGGAAGCTTGACAAGTTTGGGAGTAGTGGTGGAGTTGGGCTTCTCACATGGGTTCAGACCACTAGACTCTCCAATCTTCCCAAAAGCTGAGAGATCAACACTCTGAGCAAAACCTACACCAGGGGCACCCACAGCTCGCTTGAATTGGGAGATCATCATCCCGAGCTGCGGCTCACTACTGGAGACCCATGACAAGATGGACCGAAGGTATGTGTTTTCTTCCTCGGTTTGCATCTTGCCATGCTTCACATTGGCAATCTCCATCTCCAGGCCCTCACACAAAACACACCTCGTGACACAAGTGCTATCTGAGCTGGCCTTGACTAAAGACTCAATCTTGGCATCCTTCTCTGCCAACTCAGATTGCAAGACAGGACAAGTCTTGCACGCACCCAACAGCTGCGGCCTAGCACGGAGCTCATCCACCTCTCCAACCAACGCAGCATACTTACCTCTCAGAGTGAGAAGGTCAGTCATGTGCGCGGTGCACGACTCGCACTCCGCCTCCTCCGACACAACCACGGTGGACCGAGCGAACTCAAGCTCCTTCACCGTGTCCTCCCACTTCTGCCTGAACTCCTTGCGCTCTCTAGCGGCACGCCTAAGCAACTTATCTTGGCTAAGGAGGGCATCAGTCAACTTCTCAACCTCGGAGGAAAGCTCGTCGTAGGTGAGAGATACCTGGGAGGTGTCGTCGTCGTCGTCCCGAGGGGTACGCTCCGGCTCGCCGTCGACCTCATCGCCCAGCGCCATGGTGCAGAAGCCGTCGTCGTCGGCGAAGAAGCAGAGGCCGTTCAGCTTGTCCTCGATCCTCTTCTTCTTCTCGGACTCGTCATCGCTCGAGCTGGCGGAGTCGTCATCCGAGCCGTCGACGTCGCTGAGCGTGGCGAAGAACGCGCGCTGCTCAGCTTGCTGCTTCTCCAAGTACTTCTTCTTGATGTACTCTTTGTCGAAGCCGCCCCGCTTCTTGTGCCTTGGGGGAACGTGCTTCTCCTTGTACTTGGAGTCGCGCCTGTGGCCGTGATCGCCCTTCCCCAGATGCTTGTTCTTCTTCTTGGGGCAGTCGGCGATGAAGTGGTCGGGGTCTCCGCACTCGTAGCATCCCGTGCGTCCTCCTCCTCGACGACGGTTCATGCGGTTGTTGTGGAACCGCGAGAACCGGTTGGCGAGCAAAGCCAACTCGTCATCTCCCAAAGACTCCAGCTGGTCCTCTGTCACAGAAAAGAGAGAAGAAAGCGCAAAGCCAGCTGAGGGGTTAGAGGAAGAGCCGGAAACCAAGGCCATGGACGGGCGAGAAGGATTTTCAAAAGAGGCCCTCGCCATAGCATCAATCTCACTGGACTTGAGCTTACTGAAGAGCTCGTCGCAGGTGAGGGTCTCATAGTTCGGCGATTCGATGATTGCCTGAACCTTGGAGTCCCACACCGAACGGTCAAGAGTGTGCAAAAGCTTCAAAGCACGCTCATGATCGTCAAAAGGCAACTGCTCTCTGTTAGCCCTCATCCTGTTGACAATCACCTGAAAGCGAGCGAATAAACTTTCTATGCTCTCGCCAGGTTGATGTCTAAAGTTCTCATACTCTCGCTTGAACGACTCGTAGAGTCGGGTTTTGACTTGAGAGGTGCCCTCATGAAAACGCATGAGAGTGTCCCAGATCTCCCGAGCCGTAGCGAGGTGAGAAACACGATCAAACTCACCCATGCTCAAACAAGAGAAAAGAGCATTACGGGCTCGGCTATTGGCATCGTGCTCATCGATCTGCTGTTGAGTCACACGAGCAGCCAAGACCACGTAATCAGGGGAGTTGCAAATATCCCAGATCGAAGCGCCCAAGCTCTGCAAATAGGCCGACATACGTATCTTCCAATACGCATAGTTCGTCCCATCGAAAAACGGCGGTTTGCCCACGCCGCGATCCATGTCGCCTTCGGTGGATCTGGAACCGGCTAAGGTGGAAGATCCTTAACCTGCTCCGATACCAATTGAAGGACCGAGAAGCTACCCGAAAGCGACCAGAGGGGGGGTGAATGGGAGCTTCAAAAATTTCCTTTCGGAAACTAGATGCCACTGTCCCAAGATCAACCCCAAAAGCGAAACCTAGAGCTTGCTAATGTCCACGACCCTAGCTGTAGGGTGGATGCTTCCTAGAAGCACAGCGGGACACTAGACAACCCTAGAAAGCCAACCCAAAAGACGGAACTCAAATCCGATCAAGAACGAACGAACCGCGAACGAAGACGCGCGAAACTGCAGCGACCGGACTCTGGCCTGCGTCCGGTCAGCAGGGACCGGACGCGTCCGGTCGTCAGAAAACAGCTCTGGGAGCTCTCTGTTCGCGACCGGACGCACGGAGCTCAAGCGTCCGGTCGTTCACTGAGCGTCCGGTCAGATGAGACAATGACACGGGAACAGTGCGAGCAGCGCGTCCGATCAGTTCCAAAAACCAGCGTCCGGTCGAGCAAAACGAAACACCGAAAAACGATCGGACTCACCAGAGGGTCCGGTCACTGGGCATCGGACGCGTCCGGTCACAGAAAAACGTTTCTGGAAGCTTTCTGTTTCTGACCGGACTCACTGAAGGGAGCGTCCGGTCGATTTGAACAGAGCGTCCGGTCAAGCAAAAGAACTCAGACAGAGTTCAACCACCGGACGCACTGTAGCAGCGTCCGGTCGTTGAATGAAGCGTCCGGTCACCCTGCGAATTCACTGTTCGTCCACCGATTCGACTAGAACTCACCCAAAACAAATCCTCTAGGGATCAAACTTGGTGAGTGAAGTCACAAGGAGGTTAGTGAGCTATCTCTAAGAGATCATGGCTCGAACCTAACTCCAAATCGGTGAATCGAAGAATTTCGGGGGAAGGGAAGAAAAGTGACCCGAAACGAAAAATCGATCGATCTCCTAGACCGTGAGGTTAGAGGATGATTCCTTCGGTGGAAAGAAGTGCCTCACGATCTAGAACAACTTGGTTCAAACGGAATTGCAAAAGATGAACCGAGCAAAGAGATCAAGCGACGGGAAAATCGTGGAGCAAAAAGGATTCCGCGAAGAACACAAGCAAAACGGAAATCACAGCCACGAACTCGAATCAAGGACGCAAATCAACCCATCGATCAGTGCTCCAAGGTGAGGATACGGCCTCACTTCCTCGAATCAACAGTACACAGAGTGGAGTCTCTCTGCGGATCTCAACTAGCTAAAGCAGGGGTGTGGGAGAGTGGAAACCCTAATGCTAGGAAGCAAATGACTGCGCTAACTGAGATTGAGATAGGGAGGAGGGTGTCTCCCCTAGACTACTTATACTAACCTAGCCTAAGTCTATTTCCTACTCTACCCCTCACTACTGTATTTACAGAGCGGACCAACCTAACCCTAAGGCTATTCTAGTCCACCCGCTGGTGGTAGGTAGATCCGACGGCCACGCCCGCACGGTCTTCCGCGTCGCCTCCACGCAACCTTCAGATCGCCGCCACGTGCCGCCACCACTCTGCTCCCCCGGTTTTGTGGCCCAAACCGGGAAACCAGCCTTTTCCATCAGCCCCCGGTTTTGAGGCCCAAACCGGGAAACCAGCCTCCAGCCCGAGTTTTGTGGCCAAACTCGGAAACCGTCCGCGCCCGAGTTTTGAGGCCCAAACTCGGAAACCGGCCCACGCCCAGGTTTTGAGGCTCAACCTGGAAACCGTCACGCCCAGGTTTTGTGGCTCAACCTGGAAACCCAGCACCCAGGTTTTGAGGCCCAAACCTGGAAACCGTCCACCGTTGGTTTTTCTCGGGCTCTACCAACAAACCGGCGTCGTAGAGGGGATGCACCGTCTGTGCACCCCTTCCACCGACATGATCGCACTTCTCCGCTTGTCGCTGTCACAGTCTGCCAGCCACCACAGCTGATCCTCCGGCCTCCAGTCCATCAGTCCAAGTCCACGTCCGCCCTTCACCGTCCGATACATCGGCATGGCACGTCCGCCGCACGGCACGCCCATCCTTCATCGCGCCCGGTCCGTCGGCACGGCACGTCGCAACTTGACCTTCACCCGCCATCGATCACTGTCTCCGTGCTCGACACCTGCACAACACAAGCCAAAGAACATGCGCATCATCTCCGTTGACAATCACTCATCACACAGAGACTCGGCATACACCCATGTATCTGCACTATTCATGATTCTTTGCTTGATGTGAATGGTGATGTTTCTTCCACCGATTTCATTTGCACATCATGCATTGATTTGGAAAAAGAAGTTTTGGCTTTGAAAGTTTTGCGCGATCATATGAGCGCCAAGTTGGTTGAGCACAATGATATGAGTGTCAACCTTGAAAAAGAAAATGAACTTTTGCGTAGCACATATGCCGAGTGCATTAGAGAGGAGATGGAAAATCTGAAAAACTCTCCTTGTGGTACTTGTGATCGCCTCATGTTTGAGAATGAGGTTTTAGCTAAAAGATGCAAGAGTCTTTGTGCTAAGTCTTTTGAGTCACGCATTTCTTGCAACTCCGATGTTGATATTTCTAAGTTTGCATCTTTGCAACCGGAGTTGAGTTCTTGTGCTGCGCGTGAGTCTTTTGACGATAGCACTTGTGCCAAGGTTTCGGATAACTCTTTCATAGCTACTCCTAACCTTGTTGTTTCTTCGAGTGATGTCCAAGGGACTTCTCTTGACAAGGGTGTTTCTCACATTTTTGGAACTCATGTTCCCAATCCGATATTTCATTGCACCTTTTGCAAGAAGGATGGACATTCGCTTGATTTTTGTTTCCGCCGTGTCAAACACGAGCGACGTATCCGAGCTAAGGCTTTTAGGAAGCCACGTAGCCTTTCCCATGGCACGCGTTCTCCTATTGTTGGCACCAAGTTGGTTGTTGATGCTTCTTGTTCTAAGTCCCAAAGGACTTCTCACTTGTTGGAGAATGGTGTGCCTTCCAATAGGCCTTTGTACCATTGTTCTTTTTGTGAGAAAGATGGGCATCAAGAAAGTTTTTGCTATTGGCGTGCCAAACGCTTGCGCCAAGCTCGCTCTTCTAGGAAGGTGGTGGTTCGTAGCCCTTCTCATGGCATGAACGCTTGTGCTCCTTGTTGACACTTGCTAACGTCGTCACTAGGAGTAGACTATAGAATCTATCCCCGGCAACGACGCCAGAAAGGCTTGTTGGTACTTCTTAATGTAAGAAGTATAACTAACTATTCTTATGAATATTGGTAAATTCCGCAAGCGCACAGAATAAGTCAATTGTAGCACTTCACCCGGGAGTAACCGAGTATCGTATTTATTTCCACAGGGAAGCTACTATGGCAGAACTAACACTAGGACTGCTATGAATAACCAGTGATTCTAGCAAGGTTGATCGAAATGTATGAATGGGGGTTGATTTCTACTACTACTAAAAAGAAAGAAAAAACTAACTACTACTAAACTAAATCGACGAGGTCTGACCGATGAACAGATTAATGTTTTCCTACATACTTACGATCACAACTAACTTAGCAATAAAGATTTTATCTAGTTCTTTGAACCGTACACACCCTCTGGACTATTTACCTCAGACGTGCACAACGAGGTTTATGATTTAAAAACTAACCCAACTACGTGGTGGAATTCAAGGCTCCCAGGGCTGTCACCACCTGTTTGCTACCACAGCTATCCGGGGGGCTAGCCACAAACTAAGGTATAATTAGTTTAAGCACCGCGCTTACACTAATATATACTACTCTAATCTTGCGTCCAAAACTAGAGCACTGATTACTCAGCGAAAAACCCAAACTAGATACAAACTAAATAATAAGTTATCTATGATCGAAAGCACTCAACAAGAACAATAAGTAAAGAACTTAAAGTAAATGCTGAAAGTAGAAGAACACTAAGATAAATGAAGAAAGACTTGGAATTATACCAGAGACTCTGGAAGATCCTCTATTACAACTCTAGCTCTTCTCTTCTTCACTCTCGCTCTCACTCTAAGTCTCTCAACTAGAGTGTTACTCCACCAGAGCTTTGCTTACAAGAGAGTGGGACTAATGAGGTGAGGTCTGAGTACAAATGAGCTTAGGGGGTCCTATTTATAGCCTAAGGGACCTAGGGGGGTACTTATGGACCTAGGGTTAGGTCAGGGGGGTGAGTGTGGTGGCGGGCGCCAGCCCTAGGTGGCGGCCGCCACCCCCCTGGCCGTTGGATCCACCGACATTGCTTCAACGGCATCCAGGAGCTCTAGGGAGGCGGTTCCAAGGTCGGTTGCATGTCCAAAAACCGTCACATGGGCAATTTAGGTCATGATCCATGTGACATCTCTTCTTAGCCCTTGGATGCAACGACCTAAGTGATCAATGGCTGCAAATGAGTGTGGCAAGCCTCCCCTGGATCGGTGACGTGGCAGGGGAGGAGTTTGGGCCTCACTCCCCTGGCGGCCGCAAGTGAGGGGTGGCGGGCGCCAGCCCACCTTGGCCCAAAGTGAGCCCAGGTGAGTGTGCTCGCCTCCTGGTGGGTCCTCTTGGTCATTTTGCTCAAAAACCCTGCAATTACCTACATTCAAATAAAACTCAAGGACAAGTGGAAATCGTTAGTTTATAAAAGGTTTTTGGTTGATTTTAGGTCCTTGTGTTGTGTTATATGACCTTGTTGATGCTACGAATATGACACTTAGTGAGCATCAACAAGCTCCCTCAAGCTTACCTCTTGCTCGTCCTCGAGCAAGCATGAACTTGAATTTTGGAAACTCTGTGTTTTTGTTGTGTATGCCCATATTATTTTCATCACCATGGAGTTCGTAGCCTTCCCTGCACTCAAGATTAGAACAAAAGACCAGCAAGAAAGAAGGTTTGTCTTTCCCTTGCCTATTTTGCTAATCAAGATATGTGGAGTTTTTGCAAGTTTTGTTCAAAAGAAAGCATGCTTAGTAACTTCTGTGGCTCACTCAATCACTCATATTTGTATGTGGAAATGGAAGAATTATCCTCTCACTATGACTTTATGTGGGGTTTAATGGGTAGGATAAAATGAGCATGCAATGCTAGCATAATTTTGCTAAGTTAGAGAAATGGAGCAAAGGAGCAACAAGTCATAGGTTCAGACCAGGAATGTGCAAGTGTGGGGTATTTATTGTGGCTAATACTGTCATGGCACTTCTCCTTTTTATCTCATTTGTGGGATCATGGCTATGAATGAGAGCACTTGCTCTTTTGAATATTCTTTTCTTTCTAGAGCACTTGCTCTTTTTTTTCTTTTTTTTATTTTAGAGCACTTGCTCTTTTTTTTAAATTGCTATAGCCATGTCCCTGAGATTTCATTATGGAGCATGATATTTTGCCATGTAGTATTTCTAACAATGAATGGAAATAAAGGCATGTTGTGTGCGTATTCTCAGTGTAAGAATAGCACTATATAGGTGGGTGCAAGTGAATTCCTTGGTCTAAAAATATGACAAGTTTCTCTACCATGTCTATCAACAAAAGTCTAACTAGCTCAACACTAACATGCAGCAAGTGGGAGCTCCTACTCTAAGAGTAAAAATTATTTGGCTTTGGTAGGACTTTCTTTGCCACAGAAGTACTTAGAGCAAGTTTTTAAATTTTTCAAAATAACTACTCCACAAACTTGACTTGCTCAAGTCAAAGTAGAAACTTACTTCCTCTTTACTTAGTCTAATGCTCATGTCTCAAGTTTAGTTCTAGCATACGTTTTCCCATGATAACTCTAATGCATGGCATACATTATTTTTATTCATTGAAAAGACTTATGATGAGAGCGTTTTATTTATTGCTATTTATTTATTATTATTATTATTATTATTATTATTTTTAAACTGCAAATTAACAACTCAAATTTAAATTTCTGAAATAAAAATAAAACTGACAGTAATAAAGATGGTAGTGATACTTACCTCTTTGACGGGGGTCCTCCCCGAAGCTGGCTGTTGGTGTGGTTGGGTTACATCCATCCTTGACGACGGTACATGTCGTCCCAGTTCTGCTGGTTCTGCTGCAGGAGAGAAGAAATATTACCCAGTTCTCCACCAGTTTCCTGGCGGAATTCCTGGAAATTTTGGTTCAGTTCGCTCAAGTCCTGACGGATTTCGGCAGTATCCATGGTGAGTCCATTCATTTGGTGCTGAAGATATCCCATATCGCGCATCCACTCGTCCTGATGAAAGGACGAATGGCGAGCGGCCTGTGGTGAGATTCCTCCAGGGAAGAACTCATCACCACGGCCAGTGTACCGGGTGGATCCTCCCAAAGAGTGGGATGAACTCCCCAACTGGGATGAGTGGAGGGACGCCTCATGGCCGTATCCCCACTGCGGATGTTGCGGTTGCTGCCAGTTCGACCCCCCTGCTTGGTGCGAGCTAGGGGGTGTCAAATGACCATAGTGTGCTGCTCCTCCGTACTGCTCTGCATGAAAAGGGTCAAACTCCGGTGCTGCTGCTGCGGCTCTTGCTGCCTCTTCTGCTGCACGGGTCTGCGCTCGCGTCCTCCTCCTGGGAACCTGCATGATGTTCTCTCGAGCCAACCTGCGGTTTCGTTCTGCCTCGGTTTCCAGGGCCAAAAGTAACGTTGGTGCATTCACCAACCAAAGTGACATGTCAGGAAGAGCGATTTTATTCACATAATCTTGGTAGATCATGTGAATTTCACCGATCTCCTGGTTCTCATGCAAGAGGTGTCCTTGCGAGAAGTGTTCCATGGTCAAAAGGTCTCGGTCACCAGGAATGTAAGAGTATACAGCGGTGTTCAGCAGACCCATGTTTAAAGCCAGTCTAGTTATCCATGATGTCATTTCGATATTTCCAGTGCGTTGATCAAATTTAGACCAGTAGTCCGCCATGGCTTTGGCGGGTGATACTTTTATGTGGTTTACTAGAGCATAAAGCAGCAGCATTTCGGGCTTTTTAATTGGTCTTAAGTCAGGCCTTGGAAAGAGTGTGATACTAATATATTTGTGAAAGAACCTGAGCGTGGGGTTGTGGATATTACTTGTACGGGGCAAGCTTAGATTTCTGTTCCCAGCAATACTTTTCCAAAATTCATTTCCATTAAATCCCGTACAGGCAGATTCCAAGCTCAGCAAGCATGAATCATCAAAGTTTAAATTCTTGCTGAACTGCTTCCATGTTAAAGTATGTTCTTCATTAAAAAGCCGAAATGTTATGTGATTAGCAGATATTTGCATTGTGGCCAGAAATTCCATTGTGAGGGGAAGGATTCCCTCCTCATTAACCTTCCATGCAACTTTCCATCCCAAGGTTCGAAAAATATATAGAGAAACTCATTGTCCATACCAGTGCGACTTAGCAAGTCGTCGTCGATGTGGCGGGTGTGAACGAACTCCCTCTCACTGACGATGTTCCGGGCCTACCGTTCCCGATCACTCTGCCAGATGATATCATCGACGGAATTCAGGACGTGGATGGTTGGTCCAGCCTGGTGTGTGGGCGGAGAGTTCCGATCCACCGACATTTCGTTGGTGGATGGAGTACCCCACCCAACAATCTCCTCATCACTCCCAGCAAAGCGAATGTGAGTGTTTGCCCTCGACGAACTTCCCTCACCCTTACTCTTCTTCTTCTTGCCGGTGAAGAAGTTCTTGAGAGGGCCCGTGACCTCCTCGCTAGTGCTCAAGGTGGCTGGCGTTTTTGTGTTTTGAGTGAGGTGTAGGAACTTGCATGGGGTGTGGGTAGTATTTATAGGCTGAGGATGGAAGGGGGAAGGCCGAGAGCTCCTCCCACCTGGCGGGCGCCAAGAATAAGTGGCGGGCGCCACCCCACCTTGCCCATTTTTGTCTGCAACCGACACATGAGGTTCCCTCGCAATGTCAACTGAAATTCTGAGTGGGGAATAAAGTGGTAGTGTCGGTGTAAAGTGTAAAGAGTGTAACCTCCTAAATGGGGTAAGTGGGCTGAAAATTTCAAAGACCACTTCTTCATCCTGGTCATACTTTATACCAAGGATGGTGGGAAACTTACTCGGCAGCAGTTTTGTGCAGAAATGTGGAAATTGAGGTGGCGGGCGCCAGGAAAAAGTGGTGGGCGCCACCCCTTTATGGGTAATTCCCACTCAAAGCCACTCCTTCTTTCACTTTGTGCTCTCTTCATCACTCCTTACCATAATTTTTAAGTGGAGAAGTGTCCAAAAGTTAGAGTGAAGATGAAGAGAGAGGAGGAGACATGGGAATGAATGAGTGCATTGAAAAGAGCAAAGGCATGGGTCTCTCCTGGTGTTATTTGAGTCTATGAGCTAGGGATGATAGTCTAGTTGATTGGCTAAGTGGAAAAGGGCCAAATGGGGTGGCAGGCGCCAGCATGGGGTGGCGGGCGCCACCCCTAAGGCTGCCCTAAGCCCCCTAGGCTTTGCCTAATCTCCCTACTAAGCATCTATTTTGCAGAAAATTAATTTGCTTAAGTAAAAACGAGAATTTAAATGGGGGATAAAGACTTACCTTAGCCTAACTTACCTTGGTTAGCCGCTTTGGATTCCCGATTAGTGTCGCCTTCACGGTGGTTGTGGATGAATGTAGGCACTGACGAACCTTGATGACGGGTGTTTTTCCGGTCGCGGTGTGAACTGGAATTTCTCCTCCTTTCCACTGATGTGGAGCTGAATTTCTCCAGCTCCTACATTAATGGTGGCTTTTGCAGTGCTCAGAAATGGCCGTCCCAAGATCAATGGCGTCCGGTGGTCAGGATTAATATCTAGAACCACAAAATCCACCGGGACAAAGAGATTCCAGATTTTCACCGGAATATTCTCTGCTATTCCCGCGGGATATCGGAGCGATTGATCGGCTAGCTGCAGACACATAGAAGTAGGGGACAAGGTATGATGATTTAATTTATCATATATTACCTTGGGCATGATGCTGACGCTTGCTCCCAGATCACAGAGTGCATGCTCGAAGTGCTGCTCTCCAATTGAACATGCGATCGTTGGGTTTCCTGGGTCCTTCTTCTTTTCTAGGAGTTGGTTTAAAATGACCGCACTATAATTTTCGGTTAATTTAACCACATCCCTACATGGAATTGGTTTCTTCTTATTGAGCATGTCTCTCAAATATTTTGCATAAGTTAGAACCTGCATAGCGTCAATAAATGGCACATGTATATATAATTTTTGAATTACCTCGTCGAATTTCTTCAATTGGTCGTCTTCCATCGGATTTCTGTTTCGATCTGGAAAAGGTAATACATGTGTATCATAGAATTCATGAGGAGCAGTTCGTACCTTGGATGAAGGTTCAGCTGGGGTCTCCTCTTCTTCGTCTTCTTCAACATTAACAATATTTTTCTTTGCGGCAGAATTACTACTAGGAACTAAATTAGGATGAGGTGGATCACGAGTGAATTTACCACCTCTCGTGGTTACAGCTTTTAATTCCTCATAGTGTTTAATTTGAGATTTAATGTTATCTAATTTTTTCTCTAATCTCTTATTAAAATTAATTTGTTCCTTAAATGCTTCAGAAAAATCTTTCAGTTTAGCATAAATTCCTTCTAACATTTGATCATGTTCAATTAATTTATTATTTATGCTATCATTAATTCTACCTTGATTAGAAACTAATTTTCCAATAGGAGAATTAAATACGGAGGTTTGAGGCATACCTTTATTATTCCATTGTTGGATCATTGGAATTGGAGGTTCTCCGTAGCCACCATTATTAAGAAGGGATTTTGCATCCTCTTTCTTAATTTCTTCTTGACCTTCACTTGACGAAGCGGCTCTTTGTTTGGCGTAGTACTCCATTGCAGCGCGATCTTTCTTCTCATTTATTCTTTGCTCTAGCAATTTTACCAAAGTTTGCAGGGTCACAGAATCAACTTGCTTAATTTCAGACATACCTCTAGCACGTTTTTCTGTCCATCCTTTATTCGCCACCATTGTCTCGATCAGTTTGGTTGCCTTCTCTACAGTGAGAGAGAGGTATGCACCTCCGGCGGCAGCATCAATGTGTTGTCGAGATTCTTGCTGGATTCCATGGTAGAAGCTCTGGATCAAGTGCTAGTCTTGCATACCATGGTGGGGACAGTTTTCAACATACTCTTGTTGTCTCTCCCAAGCTTCAGTGATTGTTTCTTCATCTCCTTGTCCAAAGTTGGAAATCTTGCTACGGAAAAGAATAGTTCGACTTATCGGGCAGTACTTGTTGAGGAATTGATCCGCGCATCTCACCCATGTCAGCAGGTGTCCAGAATTGAAGAGGAACCACTGCTTCGCTTTTTCCACTAATGAAAATGGAAAAAGACGAAGTCTAATGGCATCCTGCGAAACTCCCTGCACAGAAATTGTACTACATATCTCCAGAAAATTCCGGAGGTGAGCATTGGCATCCTCGGAAGGTTTGCCATTAAATGCAATAGCTTGAGCCATACGTATTAGGTGAGGTTTAAGCTCAAAATCTACATTACTAGTAGAAGGTAACACTGGAATGTGAGCAAGAGTAGGCATGGAATACTCACGGAGTGTTTTGGTCGACGTCGATGTTGATTGATCGTTGGAGCAGCTTGGTTCGTCAGTCACTTTTGACTGGGATTCTTGTCTTGACGAACTCCTCTCGCGAAACTCCAGGTTCTTCCTTGGAGGAGTGAGATTAGCTCTCGCTCTACTAAGGATGGCCTCAGGATCTTCTTGATAGTCGCTCGGAAGATTGAATCCGACCATGACTACTTGAACGATCACAAACAACGAACAATATATATACCCGCTAGAACTACGGGGGTCAATTCAATAGAAATCACAAAGAATTAATTCTAGCCAATTGCTTCCTCGGCAACGGCGCCAGAAATGCTTGTTGACACTTGCTAACGTCGTCACTAGGAGTAGACTATAGAATCTATCCCTGGCAACGACGCTAGAAAGGCTTGTTGGTACTTCTTAATGTAAGAAGTATAACTAACTATTCGTATGACTATTGGTAAATTCCGCAAGCGCACAGAATAAGTCAATTGTAGCACTTCACCCGGGAGTAACCAAGTATCGTATTTATTTCCACAGGGAAGCTACTATGGCAGAACTAACAGTAGGACTGCTATGAACAACCAGTGATTCTAGCAAGGTTGATCGAAATGTATGAATGGAGGTTGATTTCTACTACTACTAAAAAGAAAGAAAAAACTAACTACTACTAAACTAAATCGGCGGGGTCTGGCCGATGAACAGATTAATGTTTTCCTACACACTTACGATCACAACTAACTTAGCAATAAAGATTTTATCTAGTTCTTCGAACCGTACACACCCTCTGGACTATTTACCTCAGACGTGCACAACGAGGTTTATGATTTAAAAACTAACCCAACTACGTGGTGGAATTCAAGGCTCCTAGGGCTGTCACCACCTGTTTGCTACCACAGCTATCCGGGGGGCTAGCCACAAACTAAGGTATAATTAGTCTAAGCACCGCGCTTACACTAATATATACTACTTTAATCTTGCGTCCAAAACTAGAGCACTGATTACTCAGCGAAGAACCCAAACTAGATACAAACTAAATACTAAGTTATCTATGATTGAAAGAACTCAACAAGAACAATAAGTAAAGAACTTAAAGTAAATGCTGAAAGTAGAAGAACACTAAGATAAATGAAGAAAGACTTGGAATTATACCAGAGACTCTGGAAGATCCTCTATTACAACTCTAGCTCTTCTCTTCTTCACTCTCGCTCTCACTCTAAGTCTCTCAACTAGAGTGTTACTCCACCAGAGCTTTGCTTACAAGAGAGTGGGACTAATGAGGTGAGGTCTGAGTACAAATGAGCTCGGGGGGGTCCTATTTATAGCCTAAGGGACCTGGGGGGGTACTTATGGACCTAGGGTTAGGTCAGGGGGGTGAGTGTGGTGGCGGGCGCTAGCCCTAGGTGGCGGCCGCCACCCCCTGGCCGTTGGATCCACCGACATTGCTTCAATGGCATCCAGGAGCTCCAGGGAGGCGGTTCCAAGGTCGGTTGCATATCCAAAAACCGTCACATGGGCAATTTAGGTCATGATCCATGTGACATCTCTTCTTAGCCCTTGGATGCAACGACCTAAGTGATCAATGGCTGCAAATGAGTGTGGCAAGCCTCCCCTGGATCGATGACGTGGCAGGGGAGGATTTTGGGCCTCACTCCCCTGGCGGCCGCCAGTGAGGGGTGGCGGGCGCCACCCCACCTTGGCCCAAAGTGAGCCCAGGTGAGTGTGCTCGCCTCCTGGTGGGTCCTCTTGGTCATTTTGCTCAAAAACCCTGCAATTACCTACATTCAAATAAAACTCAAGGACAAGTGGAAATCGTTAGTTTATAAAAGGTTATTGGTTGATTTTAGGTCCTTGTGTTGTGTTATATGACCTTGTTGATGCTACAAATATGACACTTAGTGAGCATCAACACTCCTAGTAAGAAGCCCCTCTTTGTTGATGGGTTTTATGACTCCTTCTCTAGTGGGTTAGGTCATGGTCGTGGACATGCTTCTAGTGCTTCTTGTGTTGGTCAATGTCATGCTTCTCATGGTGCTTCTATTGGTTCTTCTCAAAAAATCTTGGAAGATGTTTGCCTCTTTTCCCGTGGTACGACTAGGTCTTCTCCTCGAGTTGTCCTTTTGAGAAATGCTTTCGAGGATGAATTTGAACCAACATTTGCATCATGCTAACCCACATGATAAGTTGAGTGCTCCTTTGAGAGTTGTGACCAAGTCTTGGGTTCCCAAGTATATGCTTGCTAACACTTCGGGATCCAAGACTCGGGTTGCACTGTCATCTTGTGTGTAGATATGAGGACGCGGGGTGGAGAACATGCGGTTGATGGAACTTGGTCTTTTAGAAGTGACCAAGATTTCATGGTTCTCTACACCCCGCTTAGAATTGTCTTCAAAGAGGCTTTTCCAGTTGGGTGAGCTTTCTTATGCACTCATACCTTGTACATCCATGATTTATGTCTTGTGGTATGAGATGGACTTTCATGTGCTCACTTGTATAGTTCTTGCATGTACATTTTCTTTTGTATCATGTTTTGTTTTAGTCTAGGATGTGTTATCTTGTATATCATGTCATGCTAGCTTTGTGTACAACTTTTGTCGAGTAGCCACTTTTCATGCTAGTTTGTGATCCTCATGAACATTGTACCATGTTTTACTATATTTCTCCATGAGCTTGATTTGTAGTGGTATGGTGTTCATTAGGTGTCACTTTTCAGGTGCTAGTTTTGGTTAGCTACATGTACCATGTTGATATGTTTAGTTCGAGCACTAGCCTTTCCACACTTTTATCATGTTACATGCTTCTGGATCTATTGCTGTCATTATCTTGCATTGTAGCATGTGTTGAGGTTTAGGCTATGTTTGGGTTGATCATGTCTCTAGGTTGCATTTTGCTCCATAGTGCTTTATCCTGTTGCATGGTAGTCTTGACTAGTTTGAGTTCAGATCTCCTTGCGGTATCATTTATAGGTAGGCCTCTTTTTGTCGAGAGTTTACCTTATGCTTTTATGTGACTAACGGTTTTGTGGAGACCTTGAGGTCACACTGGACAAGACAATGCCTTGTGTTTCTTCTGCCTTTGAGCTTGCAGGAGAACAGGAGCTTGGAGAGGGCATTTCGGCTCACGAACCCGATCCCACTTCTTCCACGACTTGGGGTTCCATTCGAGCAGCTCTCCAGCGAGCACTAGCTGCACCTGTGGGAGCGACAGCATCAAGCGAGGGGGAGACGACTTCGGCGAGGCAGGCGCCCCGAAGATTTCAGCAGATTCAGGCGTCCCCTCGGGCATCACATAAGCAGGTGGTCAAGCGCATCATGAGGTACCTCTGATACACTCCTGAGTTCGGGTTTTGGTACTCTTCTTCTTCGACCTCTTTGCTTTGTGGCTTTTTGGATGTGGATTTTGCTGGTTGTTCGCTTGAGCGTTTCTTGGCTCTTTTCTTGTGAGTTTGGTGTGTGTTTCCCTTTTAGTTGGGCAAGCATTTTGCTTGTTGTATCTTAGTTTGACTTCTCCAATACCCCTTTTGTTTTGGGTCTTCTTTTTAGGCTAGCTTTTGTTCCGATTCTTATCGACTAGCTTTTGCATGCATTTCATCATGTATTTAGTGCATTTTAGAGCTTCATGTATATAGTAATGAGAATGAAACTTTGCTCTTTTTGGTATGCTCTGTTTATTCATGATGATGCTTGTAGCTTAGGCTCTTTTTGATCATTTGATACATGTTATGAGCTAAGCTATTTTTGCAAATGGTGAACTTGATTAATCAACTATGAAACCTTTAATTTGTTCACCATTGAGAGTGGCAACTAGCATGGGTAGGATGTGTTGAGATCACTTGTGCTATCTTTTATATGCTAGGTTGCTATGTCTCTTGCACTGAGTCATTCACTTGCTTGGATTGTTTATATTTACCTTGTGCTTAAAATTTAATCCATGTCTAAGTGAAATGAAAAGATCGAGATGAGATTGCATGTGTCAGCACCTCACGGTATCGAGACTGTTTCTCGTTGCACATTTGAGTTAAACTTGAGTCGTGTAGTGTAAGACCGAAACCGGTGCTTTAAGCTTCCGATTGCTTTTCTTGCATAAGTTTAGCCCGGTTGAAGAGTTAGGCAATGACCATGCTTTTAACCTCTCGCAATCACATGCCTTAATTTGAACTTGTGTTAATACCGCTGCAATCTCTGATAAAATTTGAAAAATAACACAAGTTTATGCTTCATTCTATGGCATGATGATTGAACTTTGCTAGGGGTAGTTCACCATTTAAACTTGAGTTAGCACTTGTTTGATTTCCTGTCTATTCATGCTAAGTGCTATTTTAGTGGTGAACTCCTTCTCAAATGGCTTAAAACTGCTCATATGCTAAATTGTTCATATTTTGTATTCACTTGATCAGTTTGAGCCTTTGCTAGCATTTGTATTGGTTGCTACACTTTCAGGGCAGCACCCTTTTGAGCATCTTTACATTCTGATTGCTACACACTTGAAGCTGTTGCATTGCACATATCATGCATTTTTAGCTTAGTGTACATAACCCCAGCTCCGATACACTTCGTGGTCACTTCCAATGCTTTTCACTACCCCCATATGCTTTTGGTTGATGACTTGTCTTGTGTTTGTGTCAACTTTGTGGAGAAATATCAAAATCCCTCAGCATGTTCCCTTTTGTCAAGGGGGAGAAGCTGTTTGCAAGGGGGAGTTTGAGTGTTGGCACAAAGGGGAGAGTCGTGCACTTTGAGTAGAGCTTTGTGCTAGGGGAGTTTAGCTCTTTTATGATCTTTTAATTGGTATCCTGTTTCTGCCTCCTTTGGTAACAAGTGTTCAATTGGTATGGAGTGCATTTGGTGTCCTGAGCTTTGATGCATAGCCTTTGTGTATAGGCTTGCTTTCAGGGGGAGTCATTTTTGCTTTGCTGCTCCTCCACGTGCTCCGGATGTTCGTGTTCCGATTGGTATTGAGCTTGTCTTTGTGCTTTTCTCATTTGGTATCGAGACTGCTAGTCGTGTTGAGCCATTTTGCCTCTATCTTGAGGGACTAGCAGTTTTTGGTGATTTGATCTTTGAGCTAGTGGTGTTGAGCCTTTTCTGCCTCTTCTTGAGGGCTAGCTCATTTTAGACTTGGTTGCGTCGAGCTGTTACCCATGTCTTTGGGAACCAAGTCTTTCGCTCTTTGTCTGAGTTTTCACTCATTTCTGGAGATTGGCTCGAATTTTGCTTGGTTGCGTTGAGTCGTTGCCCATGTCTTTGGGGACCAAGTTTTCGGCTTTGATATCTCAAACCATCTCTTGTGCTTAGTTTTTGTCAATTCAATCATCAAAGGGGAGAAATTTCGAAACCCAAGTGGATAAGAACCTTCCAAGTGGATAAGAACCTTGGTTTCTTTTGTGATGATTGTTTGACAATTTATTTGAGATTGGTTTTTGAGTGCCTTTTGGGATTCATGAAGCTCTTGTTTTCTATTGACTCTTCGGTTGTGAGGAGGCTTTGCCCGTTTTTCCCATTTCTTTCGGGACCGAGAGCTTTTATTTAGAGTTTTCATGATCCTTCCTCATATCCAGTGGCCTTGTGTTTGCTTTTGCTTGGCTTTTGGGCACTTGAATGAGGCTTGCCTTCAAACACTTTCTTTGTGGTTTTATTGTTAGTCAATGCATTCATCAAGGGGGAGATTGAGAACATATATGATGAATGATTGACATTTATGAGGAAGGTTTGAGGCTTTTCCCGGTTGAGTCCATATCTTGCTATGCGCTTAATGTTTATGACTAACCGGTAGCGTTGAGTTGTGGTGTGTTACCGGGTTGGTGTGCGTGTGCAACATGTGTCTCTTGGCTGTGTTGATGTGCAGGTGTGGAGCTCGGAGACAGTGGTCGATGGTGAGGTGAAGGTCAAGTAGAGACGTGCCGTGCCGACGGACCGGGAGTGGTGAAGGATGGGCATACCGTGCGGCGGACGTGCCATGCCGATGTACCTGAAGCGCTGAAGGGCGGACGTGAGGCTTGGACCGACGGACCGGAGGACCAGCTGTGGTAGCTGGCACTTGGCATCGACGAGCAGGAGCACATGGGGATTTGCGATGCATCGGCCGAGGCGGGAGGAAGACGATTACGTCGTGGCACTCGGTGGGAGGTCGGACACGGGCTTGCGTGCGACACAAGTGCCGTCGGCCGAGTCAAGAAGGAAGGCGAAGGCATTGTGCCCGACGTGGAGGCTGAATATGCATCGACATTGGTGCTGGTGGTTGGGGTGTGTGAACCACATCCCGTCTATGGCGCGGGTTCGATAGTTGAGCCTCAGAAAGCTACCATCGACGGTTTCCATGTTTGGGCCTCAAAACTCGGGTGGCCGGTTTCCGAGTTTGGGCCTCAAAACTCGGGGTGGACGGTTTCCAGGTTTGGGCCTCAAAACCTGGGTTGGCGGGTTTACCGGTTTGGGCCTCAAAACCGGGCGGAGGTTCCTATGCCGAATGGTCGACGCGTGGTGGCACCGAGAGGCTTGCGTTGCGGCGAAGCTATCGGTGAGGAGGCGCGGCGGTCGACGTGACGGCATGTGGCGGCATCCTGGAGCTTGCGTCGAGGCGAAGCGAAGGATGAGAAGGCGCGTGGTCGTCGGATGAAAACTGACCGGGTTGGACAGTTTTACCCCTAGGGGGTATTTGGGGTTAGTGCTTCATGTTAGGGCGTTTGTGTCTTTGGGACGTGCGCTTATATATATGTGAAGGGGCTGTGTTGGACAACCATCCTTGGACGGTGCCACTCTCATTTTGTTCTTGTGAGAGAAGGCTAGGGTTAGAGGAGAGAGGGCTCTTATTCTTGAGCCTTTTGCCATCCGAGCTTTGTTGTTGCGAGGAGTGGCTTGTAACCCGACACCGAGTGCTTAATCAATCCTTCATCTTGCTGAATCCAAGGATCAAATTCGTGCTTTACTTTGTCTTGCGATTTTGTTCTTCGCGTTGCACGTTTTCCCCTCTTTTGCTCTTCACGAAATCGTTTGTTTAGAGGGATGTTTTGCGAATCCATTTGAACCATCTTGTGTAGCTTCGTGAGAGTCTTCTTTCTACCGGTGGAATTTCTCTAATACCTCACGAACACACAGATCGGTCGGATTTAGTTTTGGGATCAAGTTCTTGCCCGTTCTTCACCGTTTTGTTCGATTCACTGATTTGGAGTTAGGTTCGAGCCATGATCTCTTAGGAGTAGCTCACTAACATCCTTGTGACCCCTCACACGAAATTTGAGCCCTAGTGCTTTTGATTTGAGGGAGATCGGGTCGATTCGGTGGACGAACAGAGGGCTGCTCGGGGTGATCGGACGCTGCCTCATAGCGATCGGACTCACCGAGTCACAGTCCGGTCATTGAACACCAGCGCTGTCCAGTTCACGCGTGGTGACCGGACACTGACTGGGAATCGACCGGACGCACCTAGTCTGGAGTCCGATCAGTTCCAGAGAGTGTTTTGCGTGATCGGACGCTGGCTTTTGTGTTGACCGGACGCGCTGCTACTACTGTTCATCGAGTAGTAGTGATCGGACGCTCGCTAGGGAATTGATCGGATGCACTCTCACTCAGAGTCCGATAAGTTCCAGAGAGCTCCCGAATCGGTTTTTCTCTGACCGGATAAGTCCGATCGATACTGACCGGACGCACACCAGAGTCCGGTCAGTGCAGACAGTGCGCGTTTTCGTTCGTATCTTTTGCGTTCGAGCTCCGATTAGAAATCCGCTTTTTCTGTTGGATTCCTGACTCCTTGCTCTACAGAAATCGGGCTTCACGCTTTGCGAAATAGCCTGAATCCCCTCGTGTTGCTCGGGGGAGGTTGAGGTTACCCAAAGTTCATCCTGTCACTGGTTGACTCGCTGAACTTGGGCGAGGGAGCTTTTGTAGTGTTCTGCTGTGTTCCTAGGGAACATCCACCCATTCTCTTGGGCCGAGGACATCACGCGTGTCGGCTCGCTCTTGGGGTTGATTTTCTGGGACAGAGGCCTAAACATTTCGGAAGAAATTTTACGGCTCCCATTCACCCCCCCCTCTGGTCGCCATTTTCGGTCCTTCAAATGAGAGCATTTTGCACCCTTTTAGGCACATAAACTTGCCGCACATGTGCCTTCCCTGTTTCTTGAGGAGTCAAAGTCCTTGAAATAATCACTCGACTTTGACTCACACTGCCGGAGCTCGATTGATCACCCAATCGGTTGAATACTGATACCCTTGGATATTGATTAGTAGGCACTCTCCAAGTTTGTTGATGATACAAAGGCGCTGGCATATGATATGGCACCCAAACTCCTTAGGGACCCCATTATGGAGGTAGTGAAATAAGGGGACCCCACTGAGACATATGAGGAGCAGTCTTCGATGGTGGAGGTCCTACTTGAGTTGTCATCAATTGTTTAAACTTTCCATCTTCCCGCTTCAGAGGAGTAGATACCCTTTTTAAAAATGGCTGATTCCTGGAATCGGCCTTTTGATCCTTGTACTTGGTAATAAATCTATCAAAAGTACATTGCTCCTTGATGAGTCTCCCCTTGTTCTTCTCCACATTAGTCTTCCAAGTACCAATCTCAGGCCTTTGTGGGACGAATGTGCGCAGGACATGAACTCCAAAAGGGCAGAGCTACTGGAGCCGGCTAAAACGACTGGGGCAGTCGACTTAGACGACTTGGCTAAGCTAGAGGGGACCGAGCCATCTTGGTCGGCTCCTCGAGCCGACTGAATCGACTGCTCCAGGGTGGAGTCAGCTTGGTTGGCTAGGGAAACCGACCTAGCCGGCCTCTGCTGTGCTGCCCTGGTCTCATACCACCTTTGCTTGTTCAGGTGTCTTGTTGATCCGGCAGTAATCTTGAGCTTGCTTTTGCAATCATCACCTTTCTCAAGCACCACTTTGCGCCTCAAACTATTCTCAACATTCGGTGTAACCCGTTGTTGGTAGTTCTTGGCTACACCTAGGATAGGGTAACTAAAGTAGCTATCTACTAATGCCAAGCGGGGTTGTCAGTCCCGACACTAGTAGGAGCTAGCTAGCGAGAATGCAATCTACCAGGAGGAGATTCTGCAAGCGCACAGAACTATCGTAGTAGCACTTCGCCTGGGAGTACCAGGTGTCGATTTATTTGATCCCAAGGGAAGGCTAGGGTGGTGTATGAGTTGAGTCAAGGAGGGGTTGAGAGTCGAAGAAAAGAGAAAAGGGAAAAGGGGAGGAGAGAGGAGATGAAAGGCTAGACAGAATATATGGGTGGATAGGTAAGGATGAAGTGGATGGCTAAGGTAAGGTGGATGGATAGGTAGATAAAGTGATTAGGATAACTAAGGGTGACTAACTACTAACTATGAAGTACTCCTAGATAACTACAAAGCAAGATAACTACGAAGCGAGACAGTTACAAAGCAGGGCAGGCAAAAGACAATAAAGTAACTAAGTTGAGTATAGTTTTATTCCTATCTTGTCAAGTATCGAGGCGTACTAGCCTTTACCACTTACTTAGGTTGAACGCTAGCACAACGAGCCTTACTGTTAAACTGGGCCAACTACGTGGTGGAATTCAAAGCGCACAGGGCTGTCACCACCTGCTTGCTACCACAGCTATCCGGGGGTCCAGCCGTATCTGAAGGTAAGTCTATAACTAAACACCACGCTTAACTATATTCTAACTATCTCTACCCTAGCTTTGAATAGAGACACCCTTGCGGACGTCAGAGCAAACACTTGACTTAATAAGATAAACACTAAACTAACTAAGCAACCTATTGGCAAAGATCAAACACTAAGCTCACTAGATATTAACTACTATGGCTAAGTGAATTGAACTGTAGGATAGCTAGGTCACACTCAAGGTACTTGATAAAGTAATACTGAAAGTAATACTGAAAGTAATGCTTAAAGTAATACTGAGATAAAGATAAATGTACCTGAGATACAAGAGAGCAAACCAGACCAGAGACGCCGAGAAATCAACCGACCTCCGATGCCAGTCGCTCGCACCCGCTTCTCTCTTAGCAAGCTCTACGCTAATACTGCCAAGGACTTAGGCTAAGCTGTGCTAAACTAAGAGCCGCGCTGTAGCGAGGGCACTAGAGCTATACTCTCTCTGCTAGCTAACCTACTTGCCAAAGCTCTCTAAGCTTCTAACCTAACTCTCACTTGCTTCTCTTGCTTTGCTTGGGATGGTACTTGGTGTGAGATGGTACAAATGAAGAGGTGCCTCCAGGGGGGTATTTATAGCCCAAATGAGTGAGGGGGGTTCTTATAGTGGGCAGCCAACCGACCTAGGGTTAGGTCAGGTGGCGGGCGCCACCCCCTACTGGCGGCCGTCAGCTTCCTGGCCGTTGGATGAACCGCCTCTGCTTCAACGACATCCAGGTGGTTGTCCAAGGCGGTTTGGAGGTCGGTTGCATGTCCTAGCAACCGACATTCAGCCTTGATCCACGCCACTCCATCCTGAGCCGTCCGATGTCACTGACCTAGTGACCAAGGGCCAGGATTTTGGCCTTGGGGAGGTCACACGGATCGGTGACATGGCAGGTGGTGGCACTTGGGCCAACCCAAGTGGCGGGCGCCACCCCCCTTAGGCCCATTTGGGCCCTGCTGAGTGGGCTTGGCCTCTGGTGGGTCCATATGTCCAAATTTGGTTCAAATCCTGCATTCAAATAGAATTCTATGGACATGTGGAATTTGGTTAGTTTGAAACCTATTTGACTACATTTCATGCCATTTTGGTGGACTTTAGGGTCAAATGTTGATGGTAAAACATTGTTTAAGGACCGTCAACAAGCTCCCCCAAGCTAACCTGTTGCTCATCCTCGAGCAACAATGCGGTTTAAGCAATGAGCATGAAATGGATAGCAACTTAAGATGTCTGCAAGTGCATATTGTATAGTGAGAAATAACTTAGCATATATCATTAATCATAGCAATGTGGGGCTTATAGCTTTTCACTTCAAACATGCAAGAGTGAAATAAAGCAGTAGATAGGAAACTTTTATCTTGCTTAGGTTTGACTAGGATTCTGTCTGGAGGTTTTTTTCAAGGTTTTCAAAAGATAACAACTTGCTTAAGTCCTCCAAGATTCACTCAATCACTCAATGGTGTTTAAATCCTCACTTAGGCCAAAATGTAGCCTCTACTATTTCTAAAGAATGATATGTGGAGATATAGGTAGGCTAAGAACCATGAGCAAATTGCCTGATGTTTATTGCTAAGCTAGACACTCAGATCATAAGAAGCAGCAAATCATAAAAATTGATCAAGATGTGCATGTGTGGTTATGTGGAAGTGTATAAAGAGATATTTCGTAATCCTTCCTAGTTAATTTCTGGGGTCTAGAGCTAATAATAATTCTCTCTCTTTTTTTTTTGGATACAAAGTGAGTAGACAAAAGGTGTGTCCTCACATTTTCTTAGGACATAGTCCTCTTTTGAGCTACTTTGCTCACTTTTTTTTTCACAGGACATAGTCCTTTCTTGAGCTACTTTGCTCATTTTCTCTCTCTCTCTCTCTTTTAGCTCTAGATTTCCCCAGACATCTATAGGAAATGATTTTTGAAATGAAAAAGGGAAAGGGAGAGAAATGCTTATTCCCAGTGTAGGAATAGCATAAGGCTAGCAATGGGATGTTTGGCAGGGTATTGCATATCTCTGGTGTAGAGAATAAGCAATTTATTTGGTGGTTGCAAACTTCCAAAGTGGAAAGTAGGCAAATTATGGTGGGTGTGCGTGAATCTTGATTCAAAAGATATGATAGGCTTCTCTACTAAGATCTATGAGGTCTAACAAAGCTCAACACAAACAAAGCTCTTTGTGGTTTTGACTAATGACTAACAAATATTTGGGTGGTGGTGGGATGGGATAAAATCTAGGAGGAACTTTTAGCAAGGTTTTCATAATTTTTAAAAGAAATCCTCCATATTAGGTCCTAATTTCACCTTAACAAGTTTAAAGAATTACTCCATTTCTTACTAACTTTACTCACTAAGCATGATTTCAGTTAAAGCATGTGCAACCCACAAAAGCTATAACTTAGATAAGACTAGTCATTCAAACCATAACAATAGCATTTGCATGACATATTTCAAATCTTATTCAGGGTTCAACTTGTTTAAGCAGATATTATCAGTTTTATTCATGGAGTGGTTATTTAGGCAAGCATGTGACATTCAAAGGATATAGAATTTAAGAACTGAATGTAAAGTGTAGGCTTGAGACATACCTTATCGGAGCGGGAGTCTCCCCCAAGCTGGCTTCTTGCTTGGTGAAAGATCTTCTTCGTCTCAGTCGGAGCTCTTGTTCTCATTTTATTAAAAGGGAAACAATCTAATGTTGTGAAAAGGGAAACTATCCTATTTTGATATTTTTATTGTTCTAACTAAGTTTAACATATACCTATGCATATAACTAATGATAACTGATTTTTTTTAGTTACATGCATGACATATGTTATTTATTTGAAAAGGGAAATTGAAGGGAAAAATTAAAAATAAAACCATACCTTAGGTCCATGGAGTTTCATCCTTATCGGGTGGATCTTCTTCCTTGGGCACTTCTTCTCTTAGTACTCCATCTGGTTCTTCTTCTTTTGGCACCTCTCCCTTGTTATGTGAATCACACAACTCAGGAGGTGGTTCTTTCTTTCTACTCCACCTTGTTTATGGGCGCCTCTTCTTGGTACGAACGGGTTTTGCTACCTGCATGTTAGCGGCATATGCGGGACCACGGGAGAAGGAGAATATTTCCTTCCTTCCTCCTAATGTCATTTGAATTTTACCACTTCCCACATATATGCAAGCATTAACAGTATTCAAGAAGGGTCTACCTAAGATTAGAGGCACATCTTTCCTATTTCCCATATCTAGTATATTGAAATCAGCAGGAACATATGAGCCTCTAATATGAACAGGTAAATCATTAACTATTCCTTCTACATAGCAAGTGGATTGATCAGCTAGCACAACATAGGCAGATGTGGATGACATGGGTGGAAAGAACGAGTTTTCATAGAAATCTTTAGATAAAATGTTCACACTCGATCCTAAATCACACATGGCATTTTTAAAGACTTCACCAAAGATTGAGCATCTAATTATGGGACTACCAGGGTCACCCTTTTGAACAGTCATGGTTTGATCTTTATAATAGTTAAAATATTTTATTTCAACCATATTAGCAGTTTCCATGTCAGGTTTAGCAGGAATTTTGCCAGATTCAAAAGATGGTATGATAGCAGCAAGTTGAGCTAATTGGGTTTCTAACATCTTATTAAAGCTAAGTTGATTTTTCAGAGCAGATGAGAAATCTTCCAATTTAGCATTTATATTCTCAAGAGTTTTATCATTCGCCATTAATCTCTCTTTCAAGAAATCAGTAGTTTTACCTTGTGAGTAAACTAAATTTTTCAGGAATGAGAAATTATCAGAATTATGAAAATTAGAGCGGGGGAATGAATTGTTACCTTGAGAATTTGCAGGCTGATTCCATCCTTGATTCTGTTGACGGAAACCGTTGTTGTTGTTGATGAAGTTCAAATCTTCATGTAGCTCGGGGCAGTGGCTCCCAGAATGTCCGGTTTCTCCACAGACTTCACAAGTCATGTAGGATTCCAGAGATTGGACACTCTCTTGTTGGTTCATCTTCTCACAGCTGTCCAGCTTCTTTGCCAGCAGGTCCATCTTGGCCATGATCATGTCGGCCTCCTTAAGGGAATGCATACCTCGCTTACGGGGCTGTAGTCTTTCATCATTCCATCCTTGGTTCGACACCATCTTCTCTATGAGAGCCTTGGCATCTGCAACATTCAGAGAAAAGAATGCACCGCCGGCGGCGGCATCCAAATGGCTTCTAGAGAGAGGGGTTAGGCCATGGTAGAAGTTCTGGATCAATAGCCAGTCCTCCATACCATGGTGCGGACAAGCAGCGACATACTCTTGCAACCTCTCCCAAGCCTCGGGAATAGATTCCTTGGCTTGTTGCGTAAAGCTGGAGATTTTGTTGCGAAGAGCATTCGTCTTGCCCAAAGGAAAGAATTTGGCGAGAAAAGCATTGGAACACTTGTCCCATGTGTCTACAGTGTTGCGATCGGTATAGAACCATTGCTTCGCTTTTCCTAGCAAAGAGAAAGGAAAGAGACGAAGACGGATGGCTTCTTGGGTTATCCCCTTAATGGTGAAGGTGCCGCAAATCTCCAAGAATTGTTGGAGGTGAGCATTGGCATCCTCATGAGCCTTGCCACAGAACGGGCTAGCTTGGACCATCGTGATCAGAGCCGGTTTCAACTCAAAATTGAGGTTGGCATCGATCACGTCTGGTCCTATCGCTACATTAGCGGCAGAAGGAGCAGAAAACTCACGAATGGTCTTGTTGGCCATCGTGAAGATAGAACGAGATAAGAAAGAAGGAAGTTGAAGAAGATGAAGGAAAAAGATAAGAAGAAAGAATGGGGTAAGATGGGATTCGCTAAGCGGGAGCTTGAGCGAAGATAAATTCGACACGGACTCAACCGATACACCGATTGCCTTCCCCGGCAACGGCGCCAGAAATGCTTGTTGGTAGTTCTTAGCTACACCTAGGATAGGGTAACTAAAGTAGCTATCTACTAATGCCAAGCGGGGTTGTCAGTCCCGACACTAGTAGGAACTAGCTAGCGAGAATGCAATCTACCAGGAGGAGATTCTGCAAGCGCACAGAACTATCGTAGTAGCACTTCGCCTGGGAGTACCAGGTGTCGATTTATTTGATCCCAAGGGAAGGCTAGGGTGGTGTATGAGTTGAGTCAAGGAGGGGTTGAGAGTCGAAGAAAAGAGAAAAGGGAAAAGGGGAGGAGAGAGGAGATGAAAGGCTAGAAAGAATATATGGGTGGATAGGTAAGGATGAAGTGGATGGCTAAGGTAAGGTGGATGGATAGGTAGATAAAGTGATTAGGATAACTAAGGGTGACTAACTACTAACTACGAACTACTCCTAGATAACTACAAAGCAATATAACTACGAAGCGAGACAGTTACAAAGCAGGACAGGCAAAAGACAATAAAGTAACTAAGTTGAGTATAGTTTTATTCCTATCTTGTCAAGTATCGAGGCGTACTAGCCTTTACCACTTACTTAGGTTGAACGCTAGCACAACGAGCCTTACTGTTAAACTGGGCCAACTACGTGGTGGAATTCAAAGCGCACAGGGCTGTCACCACCTGCTTGCTACCACAGCTATCCGGGGGTCCAGCCGTATCTGAAGGTAAGTCTATAACTAAGCACCACGCTTAACTATATTCTAACTATCTCTACCCTAGCTTTGAATAGAGACACCCTTGCGGACGTCAGAGCAAACACTTGACTTAATAAGATAAACACTAAACTAACTAAGCAACCTATTGGCAAAGATCAAACACTAAGCTCACTAGAGATTAACTACTATGGCTAAGTGAATTGAACTGTAGGATAGCTAGGTCACACTCAAGGTACTTGATAAAGTAATACTGAAAGTAATGCTTAAAGTAATACTGAGATAAAGATAAATGTACCTGAGATACAAGAGAGCAAACCAGACCAGAGACGCCGGGAAATCAACCGACCTCCGATGCCAGTCGCTCGCACCCGCTTCTCTCTTAGCAAGCTCTACGCTAATACTGCCAAGGACTTAGGCTAAGCTGTGCTAAACTAAGAGCCGCGCTGTAGCGAGGGCACTAGAGCTATACTCTCTCTGCTAGCTAACCTACTTGCCAAAGCTCTCTAACCTTCTAACCTAACTCTCACTTGCTTCTCTTGCTTTGCTTGGGATGGTACTTGGTGTGAGATGGTACAAATGAAGAGGTGCCTCCAGGGGGGTATTTATAGCCCAAATGAGTGAGGGGGGTTCTTATAGTGGGCAGCCAACCGACCTAGGGTTAGGTCAGGTGGCGGGCGCCACCCCCTACTGGCGGCCGCCAGCTCCATGGCCGTTGGATGAACCGCCTCTGCTTCAACGGCATCCAGGTGGTTGTCCAAGGCGGTTTGGAGGTCGGTTGCATGTCCTAGCAACCGACATTCAGCCTTGATCCACGCCACTCCATCCTGAGCCGTCCGATGTCACTGACCTAGTGACCAAGGGCCAGGATTTGGCCTTGGGGAGGTCACACGGATCAGTGACATGGCAGGTGGTGGCACTTGGGCCAACCCAAGTGGCGGGCGCCACCCCCCTTAGGCCCATTTGGGCCCTGCTGAGTGGGCTTGGCCTCTGGTGGGTCCATATGTCCAAATTTGGTTCAAATCATGCATTCAAATAGAATTCTATGGACATGTGGAATTTGGTTAGTTTGAAACCTATTTGACTACATTTCATGCCTTTTTGGTGGACTTTAGGGTCAAATGTTGATGGTAAAACAGGTGTTTAAGGACCGTCAACACCCGTGGTTCACCGATAATGACATTCTTACCTTTAGTTGTATCGGCTTGCTCAGGATGAATCAAAATAGCAGGACTTCCTGCTTCCACCATATGCATTGGGAAAGGAGTAGTATCAACTTGCATCTCAGTAAGACTCAATTGTCCCTCATTAAGGGCCGATTGGACCTGTCGATGAAAAACATCGCAATCATTAGTGGCATGAGAAAAAGAGTTATGATACTTGCAATAAGCCCTTCTGTTTAATTCGTCAGGTGATGGCAATGTATAATTAATTCTAAGATAACCGAATTGAAGAAACTCATCAAAGATTGAGTCACATTTAGAGAAATCAAAAGTAAATTTCACCTCATCACCCTGATTCTTTTGAATCGGCTTGAGAGAGGGACAAGTAACTAATTTATTTTGTGCTGGCCTTAAGAACTCAGCAGCATAGCAATCTTTAGATTCATCGTCTGAACTATCAGAATATGTCTCAATAACATGTATGTTCGGTCGATGTGATCTGTGAGGATCATGAGGTTCTTTAAGGCGCGATTCGATTGAAACAACCTTTTGTAAAAGTTGATTCACATTTAAAAAAACTCATAATCCTCAAGTCTATCTTTAATTTCACGACGTAAGCCAGCAAAACATAGATCCGTCAGATCTCTATCAGAAATCATCAAATGAAAACATCGGCTCTTAATTTCCTTAAAACATTTAAAGAAATCAATTACAGGTTCGCTACATCCCTGACGAACCGATGCAAGATGTGACAATCTAGTTTCTTGGATTCCATCATAAAAGTGATTATGAAACTTTTCTTCCAATTCAGCCCAAGATGGGAATGATGTAAACCAAGCAAAAGCTGTACCAGTAAGAGACAAAGGAAAATGACAAACATTCATAAAATCTAAGGTACTAGCTTCACCCATTTGTGCAAGAAACATACTAACGTGCTCCATAGTTGATTTACTACCATCACCGCCGAATTTATAAAACTCTGGTACCCTACATCCATCAGGTGCTTTCAAAAAATCAAAGTGCGGAGGGTACGACTTAAAATAAGTAGTTCTACTGGGTTTAATTTGAACTCCTAAAATACTCTCAAGAGATCTAGTTATTTCCTCTTTGAACCCATTTAAAGCTTGACTAAAATCGGTTGTGGTAGAGTTGGAAGTACCGCTAAGTATTGGAATTTGACTTGGAGACTTTGGTGGGTTAGGTAAGACAGTGCTTTGCCCCGCCGAAGCTCTATTTGTCGCTGCCCCTTGATCAGTTTGTGTGGTACGACCCGAATTATGGATGGCATTAATAGCATGTGTAGATGTGCTAGCTCCACCATAACCGGTTCTATCGGTTTCATTTGCCGAAGGACCCGATTGTAGTTGGCTAGACTATGCATAAGGGGTTTGATTTTCAAAGAAATTTAAAGGCATACCGAACTGAGGTTGTTCAGTCGGTTAATTAGAATCGATTGTCTTACCCTCTAATTTATCCATACGAGTGCTAAGCAACTTAAATGAATGGTGAATAGTATTGGTAAGAGCCTTCGTAGCACCGTCTAACATTACAGAATAATTAGCATGAGTAGGGTAAGGATCATCTTGTAACTCAGCATTTACCTTTTCAGCAGTCTCTTCAGCGGGTTTAGATGAAGAAGTAGGAACTATCTCGCTGAAATCTGGCTCCTTGTCTTGAGTGACCTTACCGCGCCGATCTTTTGAGAAACTTTCCAACAAAGCCTTCAAGACGTCGTCGAGCTTGGCATGCGCTTGTTGCTTCAACTCATCGGGAAGTTCCTCCATAGCCGAGGGGTGGATGATGTTGTTCTTGTCGGTGGAAGCATCTTTGTTGCCCATCTTGCTAGTAGACGAGATCTGATTTTGATTGTTCTTCCGCAGCGGAGTCACCAAAAAGTGTGCTGACGTCGGAAGTGATCCAAATCACACACCAGCAGGGCTAGCACGCCCAAAGAGGTTGCGAACCAACTTGAAAACAGCAAGAAAATCGAATAAACCGATCTAGGGACCGGTTGGGCCGATTTAGGGTTTGATCCCTTGTGTTGATGACTCCCGAACTTCTCCCGGGAAGACCCGTCGGGGAGGAGCACGTGGAGGTTGTTCTAGGACCAGCAAGGCCGTCTAGAACACCGTTGAATCTTGCCGGGAGACGCGACGAACAGCAAGATAGAAAGAAGAGGGTAAAAGGGTTGTAGTAGATTGATTTTGACGATTAGGGTTGGATCCCTCAATCTGCCATGATCCTCTCATATATATAGAGGGGGTGATCTTATCCTAGTAGGAAACGCCTTTAGATCCTGATCTCCAAGTTACCTACTCGAACAATATCAAAATATAGAATTAAAAGAGTCTAATCCGGACCGAAAAAAGTAAACCTGATCCAGCCGATTCTTAAACCGGCCAAACCGGTTTTTGCGGGCCTAAGTGTAGCTAATAATAGCCGAAGCCGACTAAATTGATTTATAGATCTTTACAAACTCTGCAAATATGCATCCTGTCATAAGAAAGATTTTCAAATCAGCACTTCGATAACTACGAGCTGGTCTCCATTGTTGCCTCGCCGCCAACAACCAGTTTTACCTGGTCGAAAGTCTCTCAAGAGGTCTTGTGACTAGTTCCTTGTCGAAAGATATCTGCAACAATAATCAGATCAAGCGACCAGAGTCAACCTGCTCGGAGACAGTCGTTGTGGGGATATTACCTCCGTATACCCCCATGGACCTACTTGGGCCAGTCGCCAAGTACGGCCCAACCAGAAGGCCTCGCGGCACGCGACCAAGCCATCGCAACCGCCAAGGACTCTCCTGAAGCCTTGCTTGCCAAGGAAGATCCTAGAAGATAAACCTGGATTCCTTGCCTAAAGGAACCGATTGTAATCTGTTAGGTTTCGACAATTGTAACCCTACTCCCCGGCTATATAAGGCGAGCAGGGACCCCTCTAATGACACATCATATTCCAATCTCATAATACAAACCAGCTACCAGAACACAGGACGTAGGGTATTACGGCAACTTGCCGGCCCGAACCTGTCTAAATCGTCGTCTCTTGCCCCTGTGTTAACGCTTGCGTAGACGTCTCGCACGCCTCCTCAAACTAATCTACTACCTTGGGATACCCCTCGGTAGACTACCGACCGTATTACATCGACAGTTGGCACGCCAGGTAGGGTGTTTGTGCTACGACACCATGATCTGCCAAGCGGTCACCTTCCCTCGCTCCATGGTTCTACCGGAGGCCGGCACCACTTTCCAGATCGGATCTATGATCTGGACTGTCGGTGACCACGTCCCAGCTCCGGAGATCATGGAATCTGCACAGCTTCCTGCGCCGGACGCCTTGCCGTCCGCCCAACACGTCATCACGCCGGCGCCCCGCGCGCCGAAAATCGTCCGCTGCGACGACCTGATCAAAGCCATCGACCGGGCCAACCAAGGGATCGCTGACTGCATCGACGCCATCGAGGTGGCTCGCATGCAACTCTCTGGTCGCCCTCATCTCCAACATCGCCGACATACACCATCGGGAGTCTCCAGCGCTCTCCCAGCCCGCCGCCCCAGATCGGATCTGCATCCGGCTCGTCGTCACGCTCTGTCATCAAACTCCATGCCCTTCGGGCTCCGCGGCACGACATCTATGTTCTAGCGCCAGGCGCTGCGACAACTCTCTGACCAGGCCCAGTTCTTCGGTTCCGACCAGGCGACTCCGACCAGCCCGCGCGACCAGGCATCTGCGGCTCCGCTCATCAGCATGGTGATCCTCTGAAGGGTCGAGATGGCGGACTAGAGGGGGGGTGAATAGTCCTTTTAAAAACTTAAACCTAAATCGCAGCGGAACGGCTAACCGAAACAAATGCGGAATTAAATTTATCGGTCTAGCCAAGACTACACCCCTCTATCTATACTCTATGACACCTTACAAAAGATCCTAAACAAGGTGAATAAGGTGCCGGGCTAGCTAGAGCTCACCTAACCAATTCTAGATGCAAGGTCACACAAACCTAAGCAACTAGTACTTCAAGCACGGGGGAGCTCCTATGCAATCTAGCAAGCAAAGCACAAAGCCTAAGCTCACTAGCAATGCTCAATAACAAGGCTACACAAGCCAAATTAGAGAGCTCAACTTAGCTACACAAACTAAGCAATGTGACTAGCAAAACTACAAGTCAACTAGTCACGCAAGAGAGCTACTTCTATGCTACACAAGCAAGGAAGATAACTAGCAAACTACACAAGCTAACTAATTACAAAAGCAACTACACAAGCACAATATATATGAAAGTAAATACAAGCTTGTGTATGGAGATTGCAAACCACCGAGAAGAGTAGACAATGTTGAGACGGTGATTTTTCCCCGAGGTTCACTTGGTTGCCACCAAGCTACTCCCCGTTGTGTCGACCACACACCTTGGTAGTTCGGCGGCTAATAGGCACCACACCTAGCTCGACACTCGAGCGCCGCAAGAACTCACCCACAAGTGAGGGTAACTCAATGACACGCGCAATCCACTAGAGTTGCTCTTCGCGATCCCCGCGGGGCGAGCACAACACCCCTCACAATCCTTCTCCGGAGCCACGCACAATCTTCACGCGGGCTTCACGACGGAGACTCGATCACCAAGCCGTCTAGGAGGTGGCAACCTCCAAGAGTAATAAGCACCACCGGCTTGCAACTCGAACACCTAGTGCCACTCGATGCAATCTCTCAAAGCAACGCACTAGTGATCACTAACTCGCTCTCGAATCGCACACTATCAAGCACTAGCGAGTTGGAAAGCTCCCGGGCACATCCACACACGCCACCAAGGCGTTGGAGTGCTCCAGCCACGCCAGCAGCCGGCCCTCAGCCGGCCTCCACTCCTATTTATAGAGGGGAGCGGCCAACTAGCCGTTTCCCCTTTCTCTGCGCCTCGGTCGGTAGTACCGACCCTTCCTGGGCGGTACTACCGGCTTGGTCAAACTAGCCGTTTACTCACACGACCCGCTGATTTAGGCGAAGCACCGACCCCTGGTCGGTTCCTCCGAGGTCGGTAGTACCGGCCCTTTGGCGGTACTACCGGCAGGTCATTTCCGGATCTACACAGAACGGATTCAAAACTTCCTCCAGACCTTTGAACTACCGACCCCCTGGTCGGTACTTCCGAGCCCGGTGGTACCGGCCCTATGGCGGTACCACCGCCAGGTCATTTTCCATCCAACACAGAGAGCTCCGCAAACTTGCCAACCACCGGCCTTGGGTCGGTAGCACCGGGCGCGGTACTACCGAGGTTATAGCGGTACTACCGGTAGGTCTTTTTCAAAACCACACAGAGAGCTCTGCAAAACTCCTCAGGGCCACGGTACCACCGACCCTCTGGTCGGTACCAACGCTGGCGGTAGTACCGAGGTTATGGCGGTACTACCGCCAGGCCAAATCAGCCCCAACACAGAGAAGGCTGCACGCAGCACCTATGGGCGGTACCACCGACCATCCTGGTCGGTACCACCGACCATACACAGAAAACTTCATTTTCTTCTCTGTGTTGATCCAAATCAACTCGAACAACTTCTCCTTTGCAAATGTGCCAACACCACCAAGTGTACACCATCATGTGCATTTGTGTTAGCATTTTCACAATCATTTTTCAAAGGATTTTCACTTGCTCTCACCACGCCACTCGATCTTAGTAACATCGCAAAGTTAGATCGCTCAAGTGGCACTAGATGACCGATATGCAAACAAGTTTGCTCCTCTTAATAGTACGGCCATCTATCCTAAACCCGGTCATAATCTTCTCTACACACCTATGACCGGTGAAATGAAATGCCCTACAAATATACCTTTGCCTTGCGCATTCCATTCCATCTCCTTCGGTGTTGATGCAACACATGCACCAACCTATCTTCAAATGATATGATCCACTTCATATCATCACATGGCCTCCATGGTCCATCGATCTTGACCTCACTTGCTCTTCACCATCGCTTCGGTCCTTCGGCGCCAAGTCTTGCTTAAGCCTCCCGACACTCGGTACCAACGGCTTCAAAGCCTCAACTTGCCCTTCACCTTCGCAGCCGGTCCATCAAGCCAAGTCTTGCCTTGATCTTCACCATCTTAGCCACATGACCACATGTCATGTTTCATGTGCATTAAGCTCCTTCTTCACATGTGTGAGCGTTGCAACATATTCCAAGCCATTTCTCCTCTATGGCATATGTTGCTCACACATGATCACCTGTGGACTAATCACCTGTGTAATTCACTTCAAACACATATTAGTCCACCTAAGTTGTCACTCAATTACCAAAACCAAACAAGGACCTTTCAATCTCCCCCTTTTTGGTAATTGATGACAACTCTACAAAGATATGGAAATTAAGCTCTTTGGATTCTATGTTACTTATCCAACATTAAGACCATATGAGAGAATTTGGATAAGCACCATACAACCCGACTTTGTAGTGATAACTGCCCCTACATGTGTGCTTAAATGGTTTGGATTCAAGCTTGCACACATGCATAAATATGAAATCTGTGGGAGTGTTATCACTACTAAGTGATGCTAAGGTATACATGATGAAATTTTACCTTTGAAGCGTGCATACCACATTTTGATTCATCCTTAGCATCGACCTTGCTAGAAACAAGTGAAACTAGATACCACGTGAGATCAACATTATAATCAAGGTTCTAGTTACCACTTGCTACACTAAGACTAAGCTCTAAATACCAAATAAAGGAAAACAATCATCATCCAAGTCTTAGCTCTAGCAAATATTGCACACAAGCATGTAGGAATGTAAAACATATGCAATGTGAGCAAGCAAATGTAATGCGCAAACAAATGCATTAAACATGTATTCATGAGCTTGCTCCCCCTACTTGTGTGCTCTCTTTGTCCAAGAATTTTGATCCTCCAATCTTGATCTTGCTCCCTCTTGATCCATGTCCATCTTCTTTTCTCCTTCTTTGTCCTTGACATATTTTTACCACATCTCCCCCTATCATATCATATCTTTGGCACTTTCTCCCCCTTTGTCATCAATAACCATAAAAGGCATGCTTTACTTGATACAAAGGGTTGCACTAGGGTAGATGGTTGACACTTTAGGCTTCATTTTTGATGGACACTACCATATGTGTTGGAATGACACTTCTTGTAAATACCCCGTTTAGATGCATGAAACCCACTTGAAGGATCTTTGACCTTGATACCAATAGGTGGGGCTCCTCTCCTATGTCATAGCATGGGTCATCCAAATGATAAACTTGAGCTCTTGTTGGTGAGGGATGCTTTGCTTGATTTGATCACTTATAGTTGAGGATCACTTGAAGTCTTGTAGGATACCAATTGAATGAAAATTTGAAACTTGATATCCATTTGCATTATTGTCTTCTTCTTGAACTCTTGTCATGAGCTTCTCATTTGTGACTTGAACTATTAAACTTGCACAATATATCTAACTCGGTTTGCTCTAGAGTAAGCTTCTTCACACATCTTTGAATGGTTATCTTACTCATGTTGAATTAGACATTTGAATGCTCATCTTCTAGATCAAGTATTTGGGTTCACTAGCTCATGAACAAATTCACATACTAACCACTAGATCATATAATAAATCAAGCAATAGTGGTAATCTATGAATTTAAACTTTTCATTTGTTATGCATGATCCTATTAAGCATGTACTATATGCACTAACCGCATACTAGTAAGGGATGAATATGATCATGCACATTACAATGATACCTTTGCTATCTTGGAGTAGAGGATAGTCATTTGATTCCAATTAAGCTCCAAATAGCAATGTGAAGTCCATGGTGAAGACCAATAGATAGATATAAAAAAAAATGATACCAATTGATGAAATCCATCTTCACCCATATGATCAAGTGCACTAGCTCAATGTTGTGGTTGGCTTGCTTCTTTGTTTGATCATAGCTTGCATGAGAATACCACTTGAATTGCAATGCTTTGCTTTCTATTCGGATGTTGCTTGCTCTCTAGATCAACCCTTTTAATTTCTCCAACTAAGCATCTCAAATGACACTTTAGATCACCACTTCCATGTTAGCCTTCCAAGCACCATACTTGGTTAACCTACAAAAGGCGGCAAGCCCCTACAAAAGGGAGAAGTGACCTCTCTCCAAAGAATCATCCTTGATACTCATTTGAATTGACTTGTTTTGACTGATCCAAATGATGAACTCTTCTTAAGATGTGACATTGAAACCTTCTTTGAGTCCTTTTCTTTCTTCCAAAAGATCCTCAATTTGATACTAGGACTTGATCTTTCTCTTTATCTTGATCTTGGTCTTGATCTTCAATTTGAGTACCAATTGTGTGCCAAATACACTCCATAATCAAATGACCTTGTACTCATCTTTGTCATGCTTCTAGCTCATCTCAAAACCAAACATAGGTCCCTCAACCACTTATAAACATGACTCCAACTTGAGGGCCTTCCAATTTGAGTGACTCTTTAAGTAATCCAATGTTAGTCACTTTTCTGGCAGATTCTGTCCACTTGATTCAAACATGCATATCTCCCAAAATATAAGTCCAATGATCATGAAATTTGGTGGAGATGTGCTTTACTAAGTCAACTAGGTGTCATGAAAATTTGAGCTTCATTTGACCACCCATTTACTGCCAGCACTCAATTCTTTGACTTGCTGTCCATGCTAAAAACTGCTGCACTAGTGTTGATAGGATCCACTACCACAAGGAGTTTCACTTATCTAATGAATTCCAAAATTCTACAGCAACTTATACTATAAGTGTAGAGCATGCACAACAAATTTCAAGCCAATCCAAAAATATTTGATCATTCAAACATGGCTATTATCACAGCTAGCTCATATTTCAGATTTTTGACAATTTTTGAGCAATTGAGCTATACTCTACCAATATGAATCAAACTTGAGCTAAGCTTGCTTGAACATCAACACAAGACATATATCCATTCAAACCACTTACTAAAAGAAGTCTTATGAACATATCCATTCAAACTAACTCAATTTGATCACTAAGCATTAAATCCATTCAATCATCTTATAGCAAGCAACATATGCATATATATCCAATTCGATCATCTTATATGCATCTAAAAGTCTAAAAGAATGTGATCAACTATAAATATACCTTAGTAGCATATGATCATCCAATAGCAAGCTTCTTCATCTATCATTTGCAAGCCTTCAAATATTTCCAATCAACTACCACAACTTGATCTTTTGCACTTGTATGTTTTGCACTTGGACTTCACTTGACTTGACTTGGCATTGGGTTTGGATAGCACTAAACTTCATTACTTGACTCCATCATGTAATGAACAATATGAAATCAATTGAATCAAGTCTCCAATGCCATGGTACCTACACACATTCATCCATGGTTTGATGGTACCCAAACTAGTTTGGGTCCTCTCAAGTTAGGTGCAACATACTTAGGCATAGCCTTAGTATGAGTAGCGGGATGTTTTGCACTAGCAACCAATGTGGTACCATTTACATCCTTTCTAAGCACATTAACATTATCAATTGAAATCGGCTTAGAAGTCATACCTAGGGGACATGAATGAGCCATGTGTCCCCTTTCCCGGCATGAGTAGCAACTTCTCTTTGATTGAGCCTTCTCTTCCTTGCTCATTTGTTGCTTCTCATTGCCTTGCCTCTTCTCATTTGCTTGAGCCTTCTTCTCAAGCTTGGTAGGACACTTCGAGGCAAAGTGTCCCATATCACCACACTTGTAGCACTTGATGTGAGCCAAATCTTTCTTCTTTTCCTCGTTCTTGCTCATCATCATCTTGGCATCTTGAATGTGAGTTGGATGCCTTGCTCTTCCGCCCCTTCTTGTTTTCTTCTTCTTCATCAAGTCACCATCATGATGGTTGTTCTTGATTTGAGCTTGGGGCTTCTTCTTGTTGGCTTGTGGCTTCATCATTGGCTTCTTCTTGTTAGGGCAAGCA
Organism: Coix lacryma-jobi var. lacryma-jobi; assembly: GCA_009763385.1. Taxonomy (NCBI): domain Eukaryota; kingdom Viridiplantae; phylum Streptophyta; class Magnoliopsida; order Poales; family Poaceae; genus Coix; species Coix lacryma-jobi. The sequence continues at coordinate 88,701,331 of CM019822.1, read as the reverse complement.
TTTGCAAGATGTCCCATCTCATGGCACCGATAGCACATGAAATGAGATAGTTTTTCTTGTTCTTGCTTCTTCATTTCTTTTGCATATGTTCTCTTGCCCTTGACATTGCTTTTGTTGAAGCCAATGCCACTCTTGTCACCACATCTTCTTTGATTCTTCATTATGTGCTCATGGGTGACTTTTGATTTGCACCACCTCTCTAACTTGTTGCTCAAGTTCTTCACTTCACTTTTGAGCTCATTGTTCTCCTTCAAAAGGTTAGTCTCACAAGACATAGAAGTAGAACAAGCATCTAATTGTGAAGAACATGACATAGATATTAAATCATTGCAAGAGGTGGATACATTCTTCTTGCCTACATCACAAGGGTTAGCACAAATATGTGATTGATCAAATGACCCATGTGATGAGCTCTCATTATTTTTAATTTTCTTTGAAAGCTCCTTAATGAGAGAGCCATACTTTTCAATTAAATCATCATGTGAAGCTTTAAGAACATCAAGTAAGCGCTTATGTTCTTCACATGAGTTCTTTAGAAATGAGTTCTCATTTGCTAATTTCATTGTTTTATTTTTCTCATTTTCTAAAGACATGGTCATGCTAGCAAGTCTACTAACAAGCTCATCATAGCAATCATGATCAATCACATTGCAATTTGATACCTTAGTGTCACCTTGTGACATGAAGCAATATGATGATGTTGGAGAGCTTGTAGTAGCATCATTATTGGAGCATGTACCATCATTACCATCAAGTGTGCTTGAGATTGAAACATCACTTGCATCACTTGAGCATGAGGTGGAGCAATCTTCCACAATCACGGAGTTGTGGTCTTGCTCAACATCCTCTTGCGCCACCGGTTCATCCTCCTTTATGAACTTGCCATCATCAAACGTGGAGGGATCACCGAAAGTGGTCTTGATGGATTCCCACATCTCATGGGCGGTCCCTTTGGAGTTGATCTTGTAAAACAACTCAAAACTCAATGCATCCATTAGATAACAATAAGCATTTGCATCAAGTTCAAAGAGATCCTTTTGAGCTTTGGTGAGATTTTTATGGTCCAAGATATGAGTGAGACCACTAGTGATAATCCACCAAAACTTTGGCCCCTTTGCACGAAAATGATCAAGCATATGGTGTTTCCATTGTGCAAAGTGTGTGCCATCAAAAATATGTGTATCACACACATCATCTAGCCCACTAGACGCCATCCTCTCGGGTCGGTGAAGACCACAAATGAGAGACCTTGCTCCGATACCAATTGAAGGGTCGAGATGGCGGACTAGAGGGGGGGTGAATAGTCCTTTTAAAAACTTAAACCTAAATCGCAGCGGAACGGCTAACCGAAACAAATGCGGAATTAAATTTATCGGTCTAGCCAAGACTACACCCCTCTATCTATACTCTATGACACCTTACAAAAGATCCTAAACAAGGTGAATAAGGTGCCGGGCTAGCTAGAGCTCACCTAACCAATTCTAGATGCAAGGTCACACAAACCTAAGCAACTAGTACTTCAAGCACGGGGGAGCTCCTATGCAATCTAGCAAGCAAAGCACAAAGCCTAAGCTCACTAGCAATGCTCAATAACAAGGCTACACAAGCCAAATTAGAGAGCTCAACTTAGCTACACAAACTAAGCAATGTGACTAGCAAAACTACAAGTCAACTAGTCACGCAAGAGAGCTACTTCTATGCTACACAAGCAAGGAAGATAACTAGCAAACTACACAAGCTAACTAATTACAAAAGCAACTACACAAGCACAATATATATGAAAGTAAATACAAGCTTGTGTATGGAGATTGCAAACCACCGAGAAGAGTAGACAATGTTGAGACGGTGATTTTTCCCCGAGGTTCACTTGGTTGCCACCAAGCTACTCCCCGTTGTGTCGACCACACACCTTGGTAGTTCGGCGGCTAATAGGCACCACACCTAGCTCGACACTCGAGCGCCGCAAGAACTCACCCACAAGTGAGGGTAACTCAATGACACGCGCAATCCACTAGAGTTGCTCTTCGCGATCCCCGCGGGGCGAGCACAACACCCCTCACAATCCTTCTCCGGAGCCACGCACAATCTTCACGCGGGCTTCACGACGGAGACTCGATCACCAAGCCGTCTAGGAGGTGGCAACCTCCAAGAGTAATAAGCACCACCGGCTTGCAACTCGAACACCTAGTGCCACTCGATGCAATCTCTCAAAGCAACGCACTAGTGATCACTAACTCGCTCTCGAATCGCACACTATCAAGCACTAGCGAGTTGGAAAGCTCCCGGGCACATCCACACACGCCACCAAGGCGTTGGAGTGCTCCAGCCACGCCAGCAGCCGGCCCTCAGCCGGCCTCCACTCCTATTTATAGAGGGGAGCGGCCAACTAGCCGTTTCCCCTTTCTCTGCGCCTCGGTCGGTAGTACCGACCCTTCCTGGGCGGTACTACCGGCTTGGTCAAACTAGCCGTTTACTCACACGACCCGCTGATTTAGGCGAAGCACCGACCCCTGGTCGGTTCCTCCGAGGTCGGTAGTACCGGCCCTTTGGCGGTACTACCGGCAGGTCATTTCCGGATCTACACAGAACGGATTCAAAACTTCCTCCAGACCTTTGAACTACCGACCCCCTGGTCGGTACTTCCGAGCCCGGTGGTACCGGCCCTATGGCGGTACCACCGCCAGGTCATTTTCCATCCAACACAGAGAGCTCCGCAAACTTGCCAACCACCGGCCTTGGGTCGGTAGCACCGGGCGCGGTACTACCGAGGTTATAGCGGTACTACCGGTAGGTCTTTTTCAAAACCACACAGAGAGCTCTGCAAAACTCCTCAGGGCCACGGTACCACCGACCCTCTGGTCGGTACCACCGCCGGCGGTAGTACCGAGGTTATGGCGGTACTACCGCCAGGCCAAATCAGCCCCAACACAGAGAAGGCTGCACGCAGCACCTATGGGCGGTACCACCGACCATCCTGGTCGGTACCACCGACCATACACAGAAAACTTCATTTTCTTCTTTGTGTTGATCCAAATCAACTCCAACAACTTCTCCTTTGCAAATGTGCCAACACCACCAAGTGTACACCATCATGTGCATTTGTGTTAGCATTTTCACAATCATTTTTCAAAGGATTTTCACTTGCTCTCACCACGCCACTCGATCTTAGTAACATCGCAAAGTTAGATCGCTCAAGTGGCACTAGATGACCGATATGCAAACAAGTTTGCTCCTCTTAATAGTACGGCCATCTATCCTAAACCCGGTCATAATCTTCTCTACACACCTATGACCGGTGAAATGAAATGCCCTACAAATATACCTTTGCCTTGCGCATTCCATTCCATCTCCTTCGGTGTTGATGCAACACATGCACCAACCTATCTTCAAATGATATGATCCACTTCATATCATCACATGGCCTCCATGGTCCATCGATCTTGACCTCACTTGCTCTTCACCATCGCTTCGGTCCTTCGGCGCCAAGTCTTGCTTAAGCCTCCCGACACTCGGTACCAACGGCTTCAAAGCCTCAACTTGCCCTTCACCTTCGCAGCCGGTCCATCAAGCCAAGTCTTGCCTTGATCTTCACCATCTTAGCCACATGACCACATGTCATGTTTCATGTGCATTAAGCTCCTTCTTCACATGTGTGAGCGTTGCAACATATTCCAAGCCATTTCTCCTCTATGGCATATGTTGCTCACACATGATCACCTGTGGACTAATCACCTGTGTAATTCACTTCAAACACATATTAGTCCACCTAAGTTGTCACTCAATTACCAAAACCAAACAAGGACCTTTCATCCTCCGCGAGATATCCAGCGATACCATCTCGGCGACCTCCGCGTCAGGGTCTACTACATCAAGTGACTCCATCTCCACGCGGACCACCACCATCACCTCCACTGAGTCCGGCATCGTCTTCCCGCCGTACCGTGGAGGCATCATCTTCAACGTCTCCGCCGACAGTGCTCCACAGCCAAACGAGACGGACGCCAAATGCGCCAACCGGGAGAAGTGCAACGTCGAACGACAACATCGTCGTGATGATGAACGACGCGACCAGGAGCGCCGCGACCGGGAGCGCTGTGATGACGAACGCCGCGATCAGGAACGCCGAGATCAGGAGAACCATGGAGGGCGCGACCTCCTCTACGAGTTCGACAGGGTCGACGATCAGCCCGTCTATCCGACCCCAAGCGCCAACCTCGCCGTTGTCGCCAACGAGCTCTCCAAGTTTCCGGTCACCCCGGAGCTTCAAAAGATCGACACCCACGTCAAGGCTGCCGCGGTGTAGTGCAACGAAAAAGGGCATTGTTGGTATTTCTTTGCACAACCACCGGAGGATAGAGTTTAGAATCCATCCTCGGTGATCACGCCAATAATACTTACTGACATCTCTTAGCATCATCACTAGGGTAGGCCATCATCCCCAGGTACGGCGCCAGGAATGCCTGTTGGCATTCCTTAACGACATACACTGAGTATGGTGGTTCCTAGCAATGCTACCAAGGAAATATCAGTGCCAGCCTTAGACACAGCCACTTAGCTACATACCCGGTATTGGCGCCGAAGTGCAATGGCACTTCATATACCAAAACATGTGGCTTTAGTGAAGGCTTGAGAGGCTGACCCGGTAAACCAATTCGTTTACAGACAGGGTTCGCAAGCGCACGTGGTTACCATTGTAGCATTTCACCGGGAGTATTCCAGGTATCGTTATTTATATTTTACCACTGGGAAGGCTAGGTGCAAAAGGATTCGAGATATATCCATGACAAGAACATAATAAGTGCATAGTTGACTAATTAACCATAGCAGGAGGATAAACGATGATTTGGATAGTGGGATCAACACACACACATTGCCTAAGATACATGGAGCTTCTACGGGGATAGAAGAAAGAAAGAATGAATAAAGAATGTCCTACGGAGCATGGATCTTAACAGAGTCATGTTAATGAATCAAGTATACATGTTATGATCAAGTTAACGTTAGTGCTAAGTACTGGATGGATTAGGAGACCCGGAAACACTGGTCTGCCAGCACGATACACCGGGCAATTTAGACTCCTACCCCAATGCCGAACGTGGGGGATTACAAGGGACGGACAGGGCTATCACCACCTGCCGCCTACCCCTCAACCGTGGACTAAGCCATGCATTCACCCAACTCCATATACCCGAGAACCACTCTCACGCACATGAAGAACACTTACACCTCCCGATAAAGATGTAAGCGCGCCCGAAGGCACGGCAAAACACCACCCAACACATATCACTAAGCTATCAAGATCTAAACATGTTGAATGAAGAACAATGTTCATGTTCATGATGAACAAAGATCTAAAGCTATGAACTAGTTCTACAACGATGAACAAAGAACAAGAACAAGGCTCTAATTCAAGAACATAACAATGTTGATCATAAGAGAATAAGAACAAGTATGAAAAGAAGAACTTAGTACTCATACCAAGTAGATCTTTACAACTCCTCCTCTCCTCTTGCAAGTAGCACTTGCTCCAACTACTAGAAGATCTAAACTAATGTAGAGAGCTCCAAATACAAAGTGGAAATGAAAGACAAATGTTGAATGTGTGATTGATGTTGAAGAGGGAGCTCTACCTCTACTTATATACTAGTACAAGGTCGGTTTGGAGGAGCTAACTATGGAAACCTATGAAAACCGCCTTTGCATGGAGTCATGCAACCGCCTGAAGGAGGTGGGCCGGGGTGGACCCACCGGTGTTGCGGGCGCACCCCTAGCGCCGCCTCTGGCCACTGGCCTTCTCCTGTGGGCCTCTGGCTAGGCCTGGATGCCTACCATGTGGGTTTCCAGCCCAGGTTTGTTCTTTAGGTGGGCTTCTTCCTTGTTCCTTGCTTTTACTTTGTCGGAAAGCACATTCCTCTTGCCTTTTCTACTGTTTTTATGTTTGGTACCTGAAAAGTAATGATTCTCCAATAGAAGTGGAAATAGGTCAAGGTGATAACATATGTATGCAAGTATGCTTTGTTTTGTCCTTGGTTGGCTCATAAAAGTTGTCGGTAAGCACCGCCAATAGGCGTTGTCCCTCCCCCTCCGACTCTTCATATAACAGGACCCCCCCAGAGTCCTCGCTGCTCCCACAGGAGGCAAACGCCACCGCATCGCGACCAAGAAGTCTCCCAGGGCAATCGCGGTGCGCACCGAGCTTTGGCTCCCGATGCTTCGACCGGGCCTCGCCTCTTCACCGCTCGGCTCTGAGCCGTCCAGTGGCCTCAAGGCTTCAAGGTCAACACAGTGGACAAGTATGATGGGAAGGCCAACGCTGAGCAGTGGCTAACCACATACGAAATCGCTATTCAAGCCACCAGAGGAGGATCCGATGTGATGGCCAAGTACCTGCCGGTCATGCTGCCTTCCTCAGCGAACAGCTAGCTCCATAAGCTCGCCGAAAACGCCATCAATACCTAGGAGCAGCTCAAGGAAGTCTTCATCAAGACGTACAACGCTACCTGCGTTCAGCCAGGAACGCGATATGATCTCCAAAACGTCCACCAGGATCACGATGAAAGCCTTTGGAGCTACATCCGTCGCTTGTCCAACATGCGGCTGACGATACCAGAGATCGCTGACGTCGAGGCCATCTCCATCTTCTCCAACGGCGTACGCCACAAGGAGCTCCGTGACAAGATCATCCGCAAAAAGGTGGCTACGGTCACCGAATTGATGACGATCGCCAATTCCTATGCCGACGCCGACGACTCCCATTTCCATCACGAGCGCACGCGTCGCCGATCATGATCCTAGGAGCGTCACCGCGATGATGAACGGCGCGATGAACGTCGCGATGGAGGACGCGACCACCGCTCTGGACACCGTGATCGCCGTGACCACCGGGACCGTCGCCACGATCGCCCCGAGTCCTCTCATCAGAGGCCGGACCACCGTCGCCGTGACCACCGTTATGTCGCCAACACCAACACCCGCCCGAAGCGCACCTACGACAACGAGTTTGAGAAGCTCCTCGACGGTCCCTGTCCTCTCCACAAGAACGCCAAGCACACCATGCGCGAGTGCGACATCATCGCCCGTAGCGTGCGAAGGAACGATGAGAAGCGTCAACAAAACGACAACGACAAGGACAAGGACCCTGACGCTCAGGAGCCCACCTTCCGAGCACCGGTGAGGACACTCTCCATCTTCGGCGGCAACATCGTCGTTGAGAGCGAGCAGAAGCGATGCCAAGTTTGCCGAGATATCGCCTCCGTGGCAGCCATCCACGATGACCCCGCCAACGTCCGCTACCTCGACTGGTCGGAGCGCCCCATCACCTTCTCCAGGGACGACCAGTGGTCGGACGACAAGTACCCCGTGTGTTTCCCCCTCGTCATCGACCCGGTGATCTCCAATTGCCGCTACCGAAAGGTCCTCGTCGACGGAGGGAGCACCCTCAACATCATCTTCGCCTCCGCCTTCTGCGAGCTCGACTACTCCAAGCGGGACCTGTTCCCGGCGAACTTCCCATTCTGGGGCATCATCCCGGGGAAGCCCTCCATGCCCCTCGGGCAGATCACCCTCCTGGTGCAGTTCGGTACGCCGGACCACTTCCGCGAGGAGTACATCAACTTCATCATCGCGGACTTCGACACCACCTACCACACCATCCTTGTAACACCCCAGGTGTTCGTCATCAGTCGAGTAGTCAGTTGAACACATACATGGTATATCAAGTGATGATGAAGGACTAAATTCAATGGTAGTCTTTGATAACAGACATGTTAGAATCAATCTCAGAGGCAGAACCTCAATTTGAATTATTCAGAAAATAATTAATGGAGCCAGATAATAATGATTGCCAATTTATGAATATTCAGGATTAATGCTAAACATGGATTTTTTATGTGTCCCACCTCAGTTCCTGTCTATAGTGACTGGTGAAAAAGTTTTGCGAAGTTTGGAATCAAAAAGTCACGTGAAATGATGAGTCACAGCTTTGCCTATAATGGCTGATTAATTGAAGGACATCATTTGAGTTCAACCAAGTATTGCGATTATGCCCAATCAACTATATATGGACTCACGACCAAAATTTACGAAAGTTCCGTATTGAGCAGACGACCTAAATCAGACCCTATCGGGTGACTGCTTTGACCAGCTTTGAACGGCATTTTCGAGTGTTCACGTGTCGATGCGTCCTAAACGAAAGTTCTAAATGAAAGTTCTAGTACAGATCGAGAGGAACAAATTTTGTTTTATGACCGAGACCTGGGTCGGTGTCAAAAATACTGAAAACGAGCTCACAAGATAGAAGACAGCGCAAATTTTATGTTCCAGGAATTGGTTAAGTCTGTACTACGGAAATTGGAATTTCGGTCACCGCGATGCTGCCGTCGACGATTGTTACCAGGCAAACGTTTGGGAATTTGACTAAGTGCCTGTAACGAAAGTCGGAGTACTCTTCGAGACGGCGACAATAAAATTGGGTTAATCGAAATCAAAATCCGTTTGAGCAGTGTTTACGATTTTGGAGTTTGACCAAAAGTTTTCGGAAACTTGCCGAAAGAAATTTTGGGGAAAGAAATGTCGTGGCCGACTGGTGCCTGTCCCGAGGTCGCGCCTCCTCCCCCCTCCGACCAAAAAGGCCGAGGCCGGCTCCCCTCTCCCCCTCGGTCCTTTGTCCCCCTCTCTCTCGGTTTCCCTCTTCCTGTTCTTCCCCTCCATGGATGAACAGCAGGAACCAATCCCCTCCATGGATGAACAGCAGGAACCAGCAGCTCCTTCCCTGCCATGGCCGCCCCTCCTTTCTCCGCCCTGCTCCTCCTCCACTTTCCCCATGGATGTGCAACAGCAAGCTCCTTTCTCTTCTCCTTTTCCTGGGACGAAATGCAGCTTTCCCCTTCCTTCCTCCTTTCCTGCGCTGCACGCAGAGGAGCGCGCCTCTTCTGCGCGGCTTCAGGCCGCGGCCTCCGCTGGCCGCCCCTGCAGGAGCAGCAGGCAGCGGTGGCCCTGGCCAAGGCGGCAGCGAGCAGCAGCCCAGCACAGCCAGCGGCACCTCCAACCGAAACCCTAGCCCGAGCCCTCCTTTCCCCAACGCCCGAGCTCGGTTTCCCCTCCGTCTTCCCGAGCTTTCTTGCGTCAAATCCATGGTGAGGATCATCTAGCGAAGCTGAAGCTTTTTGTTGGGTTTTTGTGTTAAGTGGTATGACTCATTAGATTTACTAACAAGTCCTTAATCGTTTTGTGCAGATCCAGGGGTCCTAGATGCAAAAGCAGTTTTTGTTTTCGTTTTTAATCAAATGGTAAATCTGTCTGAAATTTATAAATTGCGTGATAAATTGTGTGTTTGTCCAAAAATTACAAGTGAGCACTTTTTGGAATCCTTGTGATTAGATCTGTCTAGTGGATGCATAATATGTTGGGTATTAGTGGAAGTTTTGTGCTGTGATGATTTATTTGTGTTTAATATGTTTAAATAGGGAGAAAATGATATCTGATGTTGTGATGCTTTTTTTGCTATGAAATTTTTCTGGTAGGCTCTGCTGATCATGTGTGTGCTGTGATAAAAATTTCAGATTTATTAGTGCATGTATAATTTAGTTATAGTTTTATCTTGCTTTCAGCTCATTAAATGGATTAAAATGAATTGTGGTAAATGTTTGCATGTAAAAATAGAAATGGTGGTTCCACTGCCTTTCTATGGTGTTGTTGTAGCTTAGAGAATTTTATTATGGTTATGTGTTTGCTCAAAATATATTTTGTAAATTTATCTTGCTCTCACATGTATTTTCGTGAATAAAGTTTGTCATGTTTTTAATAAATAATCTACAAGACCTGAGTATGTAATCTTTTTAAAATAGCTATATTTTGATGTCATCTATCACCAATAAAAATATGAGCTTCAAATTGGATGTTTACAACATCACCTAAGAATAATGCCTATGTTTAATAGTTAAATAAATAATAGAAACATAGTAGTAGATGAACATGTATATGTTGATATGTTTGGCTTGCTGCATATTAATCTAAGATAAATGATGTATGATCATGTTCAAGTGTGTTTATAGCTCATATGTGTGCTCACAAGTTCACCAAATAAGTAGTGAAGTGAGTTTATTAATTTGCTGAAATGACTGCATGTGTAGTTTCTGTTGTGGTGATTAGTTCATGATATAAATTATATTTCCTGTAGATATGTTCTATACAAAAGTTATAGACAACTTCTCTATCTTATTTGTCCTAAAATTTCATGATTTTAAGCCAAGTAGTTTGGGAGTTATAGCTTTTAGAAGTTTGCTGTCAGGTTTTGATTGCTTTCTGTGCAGATCTGAAAGAGTGAACTGTTTGGCTAATTTAACTTATGAATCGTGTATTCATGTTAATAGAAGAGTTGTAGTGCTTTTTATATGCTTTCTAAATTGTCTTGTATCACTGTTTTTGGTGGTCTAGAACTTGACTTACATGTGTTTGAAGTTAAGATTCAGAATCTGTCCAAGTCTGGACAGATTTGCTTATTTGTGTTGTTTGACCTTGATAACTACTTAATCAACTTAAGATGATAATAAATAAGTTATAGAGAACTTAATAGTCTTTCTAAAAAGTCTTATATAAAATCTTTTGGTGCTCTAGATCTCTAGTTATGACTGTTTGAATATGAATGTGGTATTCTGTCGAAAGTTTGGACAGAACTGTCTTGCATGTAATGTTTGGTCTTCTTAATGATTGAATCATATTTAGGTAATAATAGAAAAGTTTTAGATAATTTCATTAGCTTTCTAGAAAGTCTAAGATCACCTTGTTTAGATGTGTGTAGCTCTATTTATGATTAAATTGAATGCTTGTTGTATGCTGTCCAAACTGTGTGCATAAACCCAAAATTGATTGCCTTAGCTTGATGTTGCTTATGTGACCTTTGATGCTATATCATGCCTTGATAATAATTAGTTTATGCATTCTGTGTTTCTAAATTAATCAACCCAATATAGTATGTCAATATGTTTAGCATGTTGGTTAACATGTTTAATTAAAATAGAAGCTTTATGTGCATACATGTGTCAAGTGGGTGGTGTATGTAATGTAGTCTCAACTGATTGTTATAGCTAAACCCTTCTATATGCCTAATGAACCTTGTGTAACACCTTAATATAACCATAACCTGCTGAAGTGAGTATGCTATGTGTGTGCTAAGTTAATAGTATAGTTATACTTTCTCTTGTTTAGTTATCCTAATTGCTTGTGTGTAGTAGTTAGTAGCGCTTGTGCTGTGTAGTAGTTATAGAAGTTGTGTGAAACCGTTGTTGCATTACTTATCCATACCTTGATTAATTGAGATATACATCCTTGTTACACTGCTAGGTCTAGGCTCGACTTATATGCTTAGCCATGCTTAGATCGGTAGAAGTTGGGCAACCTTCATGTTACCCGTGAGTAATAGGTGGTTACTTGATCTTTTAGCGAAAAATTGCCAGTACGTGAGATAACTGAGTGTTTGGATAATGGAGATCGACATATTCCTATAGTGTTGTACTACAACATTTCTAGCCGTGTCGAATGGGAAAAACAGTATCATCTTATGACGACCTTCTTGTCATGTTGAACGCATGCCCCATATTTAGCTAGAAGGATAACTCGTTCCGATCGCGAAGCCGCTCATTGTTCTAGGCCGGCTCTTGAACCCGGTGGCGGAGCCAGAAATTTTAGAGAGCCTGAGCGAGATAAAACGTCATGCTAATAGCAAAGTCACTCTCAGCATGAGAACTATATAGGTTTTCTATGTTTATTAAATAGGATATCAACTAAGACCCTGTTTAGATGTCTTCCTAATTTTTTTTACCTATCATATCGAATATTGAGACACACATGCATGAAGTATTAAATATAGAGTAATTATAAAAACTAATTTATCAGCCGAAATCTACTTCATTAGACGAATCTAGAGTCTAATTAGTCAATGATTTGACAATGTGGTGCTACAGTAAACATGTGCTAATGATAAATTAATTAAGTTTAATAGTTTCATCTCGTTAAGTATTGTGCAGTGATGTAATTAGTTTTATAATTAATCTATTTTTAACAAACTAAAATAGTGCCTCAACATTCGGTGTAATTAGTGCTAATCAATCTATTTTTAAGTTTTAAACTATCCTAAGCGAAGTGTGCTTTCTACCTCGTCTTTGTACTACCTTATTTCGTAGCTTTTTTTAGTTTTTTAGAAAACAACCTTTCTTTTTAAGTTGTATTTGTACTTTTTTGAGAGAGAAATGTGTAGGATTTTTAAGTACCAGAATTTGTTTTTTAATCAAGTACTGTAGCATGTTCTGGGGGAGCCCGGCCACCGGCCCAGGGTGGCCGGGCCTTGGCTCCGCCCATGCTTGAACCCCATGCATCTGTCGAAGCCACGAAGGAGGTATTGGGACGCGGGGGCGCGGAGAGTAAGACACGTTAAGTCCAACTCCTTGGCAGTCGGGCTTGCCTCCGGGTATGTTGGTGGCAGTCGAGTCCGCGGCTTCCTGGAATGGTGTTGTGGTTATCTGTAGCTCATCTTAGCGGGTGAGTGTGGTTTGTGTGGGGAATAAAATCACCAGCTGGTTAGGAATCGATTATAATCGCCATCGCTCCTGGACAGTGAGCACTTGACTTGAACCCCGATCGGTTTTGATACTGAAGGCAAGGAACACGTGACAATTATCATGGCACTGTTGGCAATTGCTAATTGATCTGCTTGTTATTATATTGTGGTGATTGCTTAATCACTACTCATGATTGTTCTAGAACAGGTGCTAATCTAGTTGAGTAGGTTAATTATCTATGTAAAACCTGCAGCTAGTAAGTAAGAGATAATGCTACTTTATTACTTATGCTTTTATGCAAAACTGTGGTCATTGCCAGCTCCACTCTTATATCAGCCTTGCATACTCCTCGGCGTCACTTTATTTCTGGTTTACGATGGGTAAGTCTAGCTGAGTACATTCGAGTACTCAGAGTTTATCCCACCTTGTTGCAGGTGAAGGTTAGGCCTGCCAAAAGGTGATGGCCAGTGCCGGTGGGCTCGGCAGTTCCATACTTCTTCTCTTATGCTGTTGTTGGAGGATGTCACCTAAGCTAGCAAAGTATTTCAACATATGTTATGGTATTCATTTCAAAGCTATGTTGTTTCTTTTAAATTAAGTGGAACCCAACTTGTATCTTTATAACGTGAACTCTATTGTAATCTTATTTCCGCTGCAAAGCTCCGTGGACATGATTTGTATTTGCTTGACCATGCGATCTTGGCTGAGATGTTGAAAAAGTTTGAAATCTCTCAGGATTTCACGGACTACAGGGTTTATATGGGCTCAAGTGTGCTAATTCAGCTGCTCCGGCAGAGGTTTTCGCACTTGTGCTCTTATAAATTGGACGGTTCTGTTACAATCCTTGGTCGCCCGACGCTCTCCAAACTCATGGCGGTTCCGCACTATGCTTACCTAGTGCTCAAGATCCCGACGAAGAAAGGCATCCTCAGCCTCTGGGCTAACCTTTAGGTGGCATACGAATGAGAACAGGAGGCCATCAACTCCGCGGAGACGCAGCAACAGATCCAAGGCGCCCAGGCCTGCATCACCGACGCTGCCAAGCTCTGCCCCAAAGATTTGGAGATTCCGGAGAACTCCAACCAGCGCTCCACCAAAAAGTCGAAAGACACGAAGCAGGTCGTCCTGGTGGACGGAGCTCCAGAGAAGACCACCGTCATCGGCGCCAACCTCAACCCCAAATAGGAAGACATGCTTATTAGCTTCCTACGAAGCAACGTTGATGTGTTCGCCTGGAAACCAGCGGACATGCTCGGAGTTCCACGGAAGTTCGTCGAGCACTTCTTGAACGTCTCCACGTCTGCCAAGCCGGTTCGCCAAAAGCTTCGTCACTTCGCACCAGATAGGAAGGAGGCAATTAGGGTAGAGCTCACCTGGCTCCTAGCAGCCGACTTCATTAAAGAGGTGTATCATCCCAATTGGTTAGCCAATCTGGTCCTTGTACTTAGAATGAATAAAGAATGGCAAATGTGCGTTGACTACACCGACATCAATAAACACTGCCCTAAAGACCCCTTCCTCCTCCCTCGCATCGACGAAGTCGTCGACTCCACCGCCGGGTGCGAACTCCTCTCCTTCCTCGACTGCTACTCCAGCTATCACCAGATCGCCTTCAAGGTGGAGGACCAGATCAAGACGACATTCATCACACCCTTCGACGCCTACTGCTACACCATCATGTCCTTCGGACTCAAGAACGCCGGAGCTACATACCAGCGCGCAATCTAGGATTGCTTGAAGGACCTCATCCCGGAGAAGGTTGATGCCTAGTCGATGATGTTGTCGTCAAAACCCACACTGCCGATACGCTTGTCGCCGACCTCGAGGCAACCTTTAAGGCCCTCAACAGATTCAAGTGGAAGCTCAACCCCAACAAGTGCATCTTTGGCGTACCTTTGGGGAACCTCCTCGGCAACATCATTAGCCGAGATGGCATTCGCCCAAACCCCGACAAAACCTCGGTTGTTCTTCGCATGCGACCTCCCTCCAACGTGAAGGACATTCAGAAGCTCACCGGGTGCATGGCGTCCCTGAGCCATTTCATCTCCAGGCTCGGTGAAAAGGGGCTACCCTTCTTCAAGCTCCTCAAAGCAGGTGAAAGGTTCATCTGGGACGCTGAAGCCGATCGCGCCTTCTCTGACCTGAAGAAGTACCTCACCCAGCCTCCTGTGCTCGCCGCACCTATGGAGAAGGAGCCTTTGCTGCTCTACATCGCCGCCACAAATCGGGTCGTTAGTGAAGGACCGAAAGTGCTACCAGAAAGCGACCAGAAGGGGGGTGAATGGGAGCTTTAAATTTCTTTTCAGAAACTTTAAACCTCTGTCCCGAAAATCAACCCCAAGAGCAAAACTGATGTGCGTGATGTCCACGACCCAAGAGAATGGGTGGATGTTCCCTAGGAACACAGCGGGACACCACAAAAATTCCCTCGCCCAAGTTCACGCAGGTCAACTAGTGACAGGATGAACTTTGGGTAACCTCAACCTCCCCCGAGCAACGCGAGGGGGATTCAGGCTATTTTGTAAAGCGAGAAGCCCGATTTCTGTAGAGCACGAAGTCAGGAATCCAACGCAAGAAGCGGATCTCAAATCGAAAGTCGGACGAACAAACTGCGGACGGAAACGCGCAGGACAGACTCGACCGGACTCTGCCTGCGTCCGGTCACAGACCACCGGACGCGTCCGGTCAAAGAAAATCACTTCTGGACCCTTACTGTTTGTGACCGGACTCACTGTCCCTGTGCGTCCGGTCAAGTCTCAAGCGTCCGGTCCCAAGAATACAAGCGGATGAACAGTGTGTTGAGTGCGTCCGGTCAGTAACGAACAGAGCGTCCGGTCAAGTCACGAATAAAAACACAGAGTGTGTTCAACGACCGGACTCTCAACCCTAGCGTTCGGTCTGCCCGACGCCAGAGTCCGGTCACCCCGAAAATCAGCTGTTCGTCCACTGATTCGACACAAACTCTCCCAAAATGAAACCTCTAGGGTTCAAACTTGGAGAGATGAGTCACAAGGAGGATAGTGAGCTACTCCTACGAGATCACGGCTCGAACCTATCTTCAAATCGATGAATCGAAGAAATTTGGGGTAAAAGAACCAAAACCGAACCAAAACGAAAATCGATCGATCTACTAGCTCGTGAGGTAAGAGATGAATTCCTTCGGTGGAAAGAAGTTCCTCACGATCTAGAACAACTCAGTTCAAACGGGTTTGCAAGAGACACACCGAGAAGAGAGATCGATCAACGGGAAAAACGTGGAGAAAAGCAACCCGCGAAGAACAAGAACAAAATGCGAATCACAACCACAAATTAGCAACCGGGTGGCTACCACACGCTACAATAGTGAGATTACGGTCTCACTTCCTCAAAATCTCACGGGCACAGATGTATTGTTGTCTTCTCTGTGGATCTCAGTTCGCTACAGCAGGGAATGGGAGAGCAGGAAAACCCTAGGTGGAAAATAGCAAATGACTGAGATAGTTTGGGAGGTGGGTGCCTCCCCCTACTTATCCTAATTCTAATTCCCACTCTACCCCTAATTATTTACAGAGCGACCCAGCCAAACCCTAAGGCTATCGTGGACCAACTCGAAGATATTGTTGATCCGACGGCCATGCCCGCACAACAGGTAGCGTTGCCTCGACGCAACCTCACCGATTGCCGCCACGTGCCGCCACCGCTCTGCTTGTCCTTTTCCTGGACTGCGCCCCCGGTTTTGTGGCCGAAACCGAGAAACCAGGCCTTCACGACCAACCCCCGGTTTTGAGGCCCAAACCGGGAAACCAGCCTCCAAGTTCATCCCCCGGTTTTGAGGCCGAAACCGGGAAACCCGACGTCCGTCGCCTGAGTTTTGTGGCCCAAACTCAGAAACCCGCCAGGGCCCAGGTTTTGAGGCCCAAACCTGGAAACCGTCCTCAGCCCGAGTTTTGTGGCCCAAACTCGGAAACCCGCAGCACCCCTAGGTTTTGTGGCCCAAACCTGGAAACCGACCACCCGATGGTTTTTCTCTAGCTCTACCACCAAACCGAAGCTGTAGAGGGGATGCACCGCCCGTGCACCCCGTCCACCGACACGTGTCCCCAGGTCCTCGACCCGAGCAACACTATGTCTCGGAAGTCTCCGCTCGTCACTGTCCCAGGCTGTCAGCCACCACAGCTGATCCTCAGGCCACCGGTCCCTCAGTCCAAGCCTCACGTCCGCCCTTCACCGCTCCCGGTCCGTCTGCACGGCACGTCTCAACTTGACCTTCACCTTGCCCTCGATCACTGTCTCCGTGCTCGACACCTGCACAACACAAGCCATAGAACATGCGCATCAAACCCGTTGACAATCACTCCTCACTCGAGACTCGGCATACACCCATGTATCCGCAATCTCCCCCTTGATGAGTGCATTGTCAACTACACACACAAATCATAATAGAAATAGAAGAAGGAAGAAGGAGAAGAGAGAACTCGACCAAATGACCCAAAAGCATAGCAAAGTCGAAGAAGGTCAAGTGGAAAGAGCAAGACAACTTGGTCCCCAAATACATGGGCAACGGCTCGATGCGACCAAGCAAAGCAAAACTAGCCCTCAAGAAGAGGTAGAACAGGCTCAACACCGCTAGCAAATACCAATTGAAAAATCAAAGCAAAATGCTAGTCCCTCAAGACAGAGGCACAGAGGCTCAACACAACTAGCAAGAAAGCTCGATACCAAAACCTTACGGTCATCAAGAAGCAAACTCCCCCTCAAATAGTGCACACAACCAGGAAATCTCACCCTCAGTTCAACTCGGAAAGCACATGATTTATCAATATTTTCTCCCCCTTACTTGAACACAGAAGGCACTCATGATTTGTCAAATTTCTCCCCCTTAGTTGAAAATGCACTATCAAGTAAAAGTTCCCCCTTAGAAAATGCACCATCAAATGTGCCAACAAGCAAATTTCTTCCCCTTCCAAAATGCATGAGTCAAAATGCAAGTTAGCAGCTTCAGGAATATAGTCGATAGAAAGAGAAGATGCTCCACATAGTATATCTCCAATGGCTCAACAATATCCAGAATATGCTAGCAAAGGCTCAAACTGATCACCAAAGATGAAATATGAACATATGAGCAAAGTGAGCAGTTTTTAGCCAAAAAGCATTCACCATCAAAATAGCACTAAACATATATAGACAGGAACTCAAACAAGTGCTAAGCATGTATACAAGGTGAACTACCCCTAGCAAAGTTCAATCATCATGCTATAGAATGAAGCATACACTTGTGATTTCAAATTTTAATCGGAGTTGCAGCGGTGAAATTACACAAGTTCAAAACTTAGCATGTGATTGCGAGAGGTTGAAAGCTTGTCATAGCCTAACTTTTCAACTGAGCAAAGCCTATGCATATGCAATCAGAAGCTTAAAGCATCAGTTTCAGTCATACACTACACGGCTCAAGTTTAACTCAAATGTGCAATGAGAAACAGTCTTGATACCGTGATGTGTTGACAAGCAATCCCATCTCGATCTTTTCTATTCACTTAAAACTTGGTTTAGATTTTAAACAGAATATGAACATACCAAGCAAGTGAATGACTCAGAACTAGAGACATAGCAACCTAGCATAAATGAAAAGCACGAGTGAACTCAACACATCCTACACATGCTAGTTGCATATCTTAATGGTGAACATTTTCAATTTTTAAGTTCATTAGCAGGTTCACCATTCAAAAATAGCTCAGCTCACAACATGTATCAGTGATCAGAAAGAGCATAAGCTACAAGCATCATAAAGCATCGGAGCATACTAAACAGAGCATAATCACATTCTAAAGATTATATACATGAAGCTTAGAAAGTAAAGATGCATGCTGAACATGCAAATCTAACCAACTAGAAGCTAAAAACAAGATAAACGAAAAAGAGTCAGTCTATGATACAAGAACCAAATATGTTTCCCCCATCTAAAAGGGGAAACACACACCAAGCTCACCTCTCAACCTAGCAAAAGTTGATTGGTCCAAAGGCTTGGTGAAAATATCAGCCAACTGATGATGAGTATCGACATGGCGAAGGTCGATATCACCCTTCTCATAGTGGTCTCGCAGAAAATGAAAGCGCACATCAATGTGTTTGGTCTTTGAGTGAAGCACGGGGTTCTTAGCAACACTAATAGCACTCGTGTTGTCACAAAGCAAAGGAACACGAGAAAAGCTCAGACCAAAATCACGCAAAGTGGCCATCATCCAAAGCAACTGAGAACAGCAGCTAGCCGCAGCAACATATTCAGCCTCTGTGGTAGACTGAGCGACACTAGACTGCTTGCGAGAAGACCACGATACAAGAGAAGAACCAATAAACTGACAAGTCCCAGAAGTGGACTTGCGCTCAATACGACAACCAGGAAAATCGGCATCGGAAAAACCGCAAAGGGAAAGGGTGGAGGAAGCTGAATACCAAATCCCGAACTCAGGAGTGAAGCATAAGTACCTCATAATGCGCTTGACCGCCTGACGGTGAGAGGTGCGCGGCGACGACTAAAATCGCGCGCCAAGACACACCGCGAACTGAATGTCCGGGCGTGTCGCCATCAGGTACAGCAGCGACCCAATCATACTCCGGTACTCCTTCTGGTCCACAGCTTCTCCATCCTTGTCCGCATCCAGGGCCGTTGTGGTCGACTTGGGTGTTGGAAGAGGCTTGGCCTCACCCATATCGAACTTCTTCAGCAAGTCTTTGGTGTACTTGCCCTGGTGCACAAACGTTCCTTCTCGGGATTGCTTAATTTGCAATCCGAGAAAGAATGTCAGCTCGCCCATCATACTCATCTCGAACTCCCTGCTCATTAAATCTGCAAACTTGGCAACCAAAGCATGAGAAGAACCACCGAAAATGATATCATCCACGTAAATCTGGACCAAGAGAGTGTCACTGCCTTGCTTGAGAAGAAAGAGTGTTTTATCCACACATCCCATTTTAAAGCCCTTAGCAAGCAAAAAGGTTTTCAACCTATCATACCAGGCTCTAGGGGCTTGTTTCAAACCATATAAAGCTTTGTGGAGTTTAAAAACATGGTTTGGAAACTTGGGGTTTTCAAAACCGGGGGGTTGTTCGACATACACCTCTTCTTCTATGTAGCCATTTAAGAAGGCACTCTTGACATCCATTTGAAAAAGTTTAAACCCTTTGGATGCAGCAAAAGCCAAGAGTATCCTAATAGCCTCCAAACGAGCTACAGGAGCAAACGTCTCCTCATTGTCTATCCCCTCCTTCTGACTATAACCCTTGGCTACAAGTCTGGCCTTGTTCCTCACAATGTGGCCATCCTCTCCTTGTTTGTTTTTGAAAACCCATTTTGTCCCAATAGGATTACACTCAGGAGGAGGTGGAACCAAAACCCAAACCCGATTTCTCTCAAAATTCTCTAACTCCTCATGCATGGCATTGACCCAATCTGGATCCGTCAAAGCGTGTCCAACATCTCGGGGTTCAAAATCAGCAACAAATGCAGAATGAGCAAAGTGAGAGATTTGTTGTGACCTAGACCGAGTGACACGTTCGCCGATGCTACCGATCATCTGTTGAGGCGGGTGTTGACGCTGAATGTGTCGTGGCGCCTCCCGAGCTGAAGAAACCTCCCCCTCAACAGCAGCTGGTGTCTCCCCGGGTACGAACGGTATAGCCCGAGGCGGCGGATCCCACGGCCCCCAAGTAGTCGAAGAAGAAGGGTCGGGGCCGTGAGTGGTAGTAGAGGCCGCTCTTTGCGGCACAACAGGTGGAGGAGGTGCTGGGTCATCCATCCCTTCAGCACCCTCTTCCTCATCATCAAAAAGAGGCTCGCCAACCTCATGATCACCTGCACGCTCAAAACGAGAAGAAGGACAAACCATGGTCTCGTCGAAGATGACATCGGATGTCTCCATGACTCGGTTAGTATCAAGGTTAAGTACACGATAAGCTCGAGTGTGAGTGCCATAACCCAAAAATACACCGTCAGAAGAACGAGACTCAAATTTTTCCAGGTTGCCTTTCTTAAGTATAAAACAGTGGCAACCGAAAACTCTAAAATAACTCACTTTGGGCTATTTTCCAAAACGCAACTCATAAGAGGTCTTTTTTAAGAAAGCTCGGAGAAAAATGCGATTGGAGATGTAGCATGCAGTGCTCATAGCTTCGACCCAATATCGCCTAGGAGTCCTATGCTCATCGAGCATCGTCCTGGCCATCTCTACAAGGGTCTGATTTTTCCTCTCTACAACACCATTCTGAGGCGGTGTGTAGGGAGAAGAAAGCTGATGCTCTAAACCAAAAGAGTTACAAAACTTCTCAAAATCCGAGTTTTTGAACTCGGAACCATTATCACTTCTAATAGCTCGCATTGAGTTCAAAGGGAACTCATTCTGAAGACGCAAAATCAGATTGCGAGCAAAAGAGAAAGTCTCAGTTTTCTCAGCTAAAAAGAAAACCCATGAATATCTCGAAAAATCGTCAACAACAACAAGCACATACCACTTCCCCCCAACCGAGCTCACCCGAGCCGGACCAACAAGGTCCATGTGTAAAAGCTCTCCAGGGCGCTTAGTCATGACCTGAGTAACTGGATGGTGAGGAGCGGCAACCATCTTCCCATGTCTACAAGAATGGCAAACAAGATCCTTCTCCATGCATAACTGGGGCAATCCTCGGATTAGACCAAGTGAACTAAGCCTTGCAAGCAAGTCGAAGCTCAAATGTCCTAGTCTCCTATGCCACTTCCAAAGATCAGAGGAGGAAGGTCCAGCCACAAGACAACGAGAAACTCCAAACGACTCCGAGAAATTCGCACGAAATACTTTCCCAAAGGGCGAAATCACACAAACAAGATTGCCCTGAGGATCCAAAATACGACTGAGATTCGGCTTAAAATGAATCTCATAGTCATCATCAAAAAGTTGTGAAACAGAAAGAAGGTTAAAATGCAAGTTAGAAACAAGAGCAACATCACGCAACACAAAGTGCTCATTAACTCGCACCGACCCACGAGACAACACTTTACCTTTGCTATTGTCGCCGAAGGTGATAAACTCCTTTCCGGCAATAGGACTAAGACTGGAGAACCACTTGGCGTTTCCGGTCATGTGCCTCGAGCAACCGGAATCCACCAACCAAATGTCCTCCAATCGTTTCACCTACATCAATAAAAAGACATAGGGTGAGCATACGGTCCAACACTGGGGTTAGTGAAGTAGGAAGAATACCAGTGTTGGGCCGGCTGCTCAAAAGAACGGTCAGTATAAAAACCATTCCTAGCATGCCTACGGGGAAAGCGATCACCACACACAGGAAAACGTGGTCCGCTAAGGAAAGAGCGTTCATCGTGATACTCAAAACGCGGTGGAGGGAAACGCTCACCAAAGCCTCCGCCACGGGGTCCGTATCCTGCAAAGTCTGGACCCCGTCGGGCAACACCCCCCTGACGCCTAGAACCTTAAGGCAGAGCACCTCTAGGCCTAGCAGCTCTCATCTGAACATTTGGCACATGTACATCATGGAAAGGATGGTACATGTCCGCATTGTTCATCTCCCTGGCACGACGCGCTTCTCTCTTGCGCCGAAAGCAGAACTCACTCAAGTGTCCATCTCTCCCACAGTGCTCACAATGGTACCTCACTGCTCTCATAGGGGTTGTTGGTACTCACGGTAGTGGGTGTGGATCACTTTGCCCTTCTGTGGCATTAGCTCCTCCTGGATAGGTGGCATTGTGTCTAGCTTGTTCTTGAGGTGGTTTGGTTTGGGAGCCCATTGCTGTTTCTTGGGTGGAGCTCTTGGATGTTCATCAAACACTCCATCCTTGGTGTTAGGCTTGAGAGGCTCTTTGGGTGGAAGCTTGGTAAGCTTGGGAGTAGTGGTGGAGTTGGGCTTTTCACTCGGATTGAGACCACTCGACTCTCCAATCTTCCCAAAAGAAGAAACATCAACACCTGGAGCAAAACCTACACCTGGACCTCCAGCAGCACGCTTAAACTAAGCGATCATCATTCCTAGCTGCGGCTCATTACATGACACCCATGACAAGATGGTCCGAAGGTATGTGTTTTCCTCCTCGGTTTGCATCTTGCCATGCTTCACATTAGCGATCTCCATCTCCAAACCTTCGCACAAAGCACACCTAGCCACACAAGTCCTACCCGAGCTGGCCTTCTCAAGAGACTCAATCTTGGCATTCTTCTCTGCCAACTCGGATTGCAAGCCTGCACAAGACTTGCACGCACCAAGCACCGAAAATCTAGCTCTAAGCTCATCCACCTCTCCTACCAACACAGCATACTTATTTCTCAAAGTGAGAAGATCAGTCATGTGTGTGGAGCACATCTCACACTCCTCCTCATCTGTGACAACAACAGTGGACTTGACAGATTCAAGTTCCTTCACCGTATCCTCCCACTTCTGCCTAAACTCCTTCCTCTCTCTAGCAGCGCGCCTAAGCAACTTGTCTTGACTAAGGAGAGCGGCAGTAAGTTTCTCAACCTCAGCAGAAAGCTCATCGGGGGTCTGAGATACCTGGGAGGTGTCATCGTCGTCGTCATCGTTCCGAGGGATCTCCTCCAGCTCGCCGTCGACCTCCTTGCCGAGGGCCATGGTACAGAAGCCCTCGTCGTCGGCGAAGAAGCAGAGGCCATTCAGCTTGTCCTCGATCTTCTTCCTCTTCTCGGACTCGTCGTCGCTTGAGCAAGCGGAGTCGTCATTCGAGTCATCCACATCGCTGAGCATGGCAAAGAAAGCACGCTGCTCAGCCTGGGCCTTCTCCAAGTACTTCTTCTTGATGTACTCCTTGTTGAAGCTGCCCTTCCGCTTCTGCTTCGCGGCGACGTACTTTTCCTTGCGCTTCCCAAAGTCGTACTTGTGCCCATGATCGCCCTTCCCAGATTGCTTGTTCTTCTTGGGACAGTTGGCGATGAAGTGGTCAGGGTCGCCGCATTCGTAGCATCCTGAGCGTCCTCCTCCGCGGCGACGGTTCATGCGGTTGTTGTGGAACCGCGAGAACAGGTTGGCGAGCAAAGCCAACTCATCATCCCCCATGAACTCCAACTGCTCCTCTGTGACAGAAAGAAGTGAAGAGAGTGCAAATCCTCCAGAGGGGTTAGCAGAAGAGCTAGAAACCAAAGCCATAGTCGGGCCAAAAGGATTTTCATAAGAAGCCCTCGACATGGCGTCAATCTCACTAGACTTGAGCTTACTAAAGAGCTCGTCGCATGTGAGGGTCTCATAGTTAGACGATTCGATGATCGCCTGGACCTTTGAGTATGCAAAAGCTACTTGTTTGCTCTCATCTTGTTCGATCGAGAGTATGCAAAAGCTTCAAAGCCCTCTCATGATCGTCGAAAGGCAACAACTCCTTGTTTGCTCTCATCTTGTTGACAATAACCTGAAAGCGAGCGAATAAACTTTCTATGCTCTCGCCAGGCATGTGTCGAAAGTTCTCATACTCCCGCTTGTGCGACTCGTAGAGACGAGATTTGACTTGAGTGGTTCCCTCATGGAAGCGCATGAGGGTTGCCCAAATCTCACGAGCCGTGGGGAGATGAGAAACGCGATCAAACTCGGACATGCTCAGACAGGAGAAAAGAGCGTTACGCGCTCGGCTATTGGCATCGTGCTCATCCATCTGAAGCTGAGTAACACGAGCAGCCAAGACAACGTAATCGGCCTTGTTGCAAATCTCCCAAACAGAAGAGCCCATGCTCTGGAGATAGGCCGACATGCGTATCTTCCAATACGCATAGTTTGTCCCATCAAAAAACGCCGGTTTGCCCACGCCGCGATCCATGTCGCCTTCTGTGGATCTGGAACCGGCTAAGGTGGAAGATCCTTAACCTGCTCCGATACCAATTGAAGGACCGAAAGTGCTACCAGAAAGCGACCAGAGGGGGGGGCAAATGGGAGCTTTAAATTTCTTTTCAGAAACTTTAAACCTCTGTCCCAAAAATCAACCTCAAGAGCAAAACCGATGCGCGTGATGTCCATGACCCAAAAGAATGGGTGGATGTTCCCTAGGAACACAACGGGACACCACAAAAATTCCCTCGCCCAAGTTCACGCAGGTCAACTAGTGACAGGATGAACAGCGGGACACCACAAAAATTCCCTCGCCCAAGCGAGAAGCCCGATTTCTGTAGAGCACGAATTCAGGAATCCAACGCAACAAGCGGATCTCAAATCGAAAGTCGGACGAACAAACTACGGACGGAAACGCGCAGGACAGACTCGACCGGACTCTGCCTGTGTCCGATCACAGACCACCGGACGCGTCCGGTCAAAGAAAATCACTTCTAGACCCTTACTGTTTGTGACCGGACTCACTGTCCCTGTGCGTCCGGTCAAGTCTCAAGCGTCCGGTCCCAAGAATACAAGCGGATGAATAGTGTGTTGAGTGCGTCCGGTCAGTAACGAACAGAGCGTCCGGTCAAGTCGCGAATAAAAACACAGAGTGTGTTCAACGACTGGACTCTCAACCCTAGCGTCCGGTCTGCCCGACGCCAGAGTCCGGTCACCCCAAAAATCAGCTGTTCGTCCACCGATTCGACACAAACTCTCCCAAAACGAAACCTCTAGGGTTCAAACTTGGAGAGATGAGTCACAAGGAGGATAGTGAGCTACTCCTATGAGATCATGGCTCGAACCTATCTCCAAATCGATGAATCGAAGAAATTCGGGGTAAAAGAACCAAAACCGAACCAAAACGAAAATCGATCGATCTACTAGCTCGTGAGGTAAGAGATGAATTCCTTCAGTGGAAAGAAGTTCCTCACGATCTAGAACAACTCAGTTCAAACGGATTTGCAAGAGACACACCGAGAAGAGAGATCGATCAATGGGAAAAACGTGGAGAAAAGCAACCCGCGAAGAACAAGAACAAAACGCGAATCTGCGTACACAAGGTTGATATGTGCCCTTGTGCTTCCCTTCCTGAGTGATGAGTGATCGATCAATGGGCAACATGTCTCTTGGCTGAGTTGATGTGCAGGTGCGGAGCTCGGGCAGTGGTCGAAGGTGAGGTGAAGGTCAAGTAGGAACGTGCCATGCCGACGGATCGGGTGCGGTGAAGGGCGGACGTGGAGCTTGGACCGACGGACCGGGAGACCTGAGGACCAGCTGTGGTAGCTGGCACATGGCGTCGACAAGCAACAGCACATGGGGATGTGCGGTGCATCGGCCGAGTCGGGAGGAAGGTGATGGCGTCGTGACACTTGGCGAGAGGCCGAGAAGGATGGCGAATGCACTATGCCCGGCATGGAGGCTGGACATGCTCCGGCATCGGTGCTGGAACTCAGGGTGTGCGAACCACATCCCGTACGGCACGAGTTCGGTAGCTGAGCCTCAAAAAGCTACCCTCGACGGTTTCCGAGTTTGGGCCTCAAAACTCGGGGTGGCCGGTTTCCAAGTTTGGGCCTCAAAACTCGGTGTGGACGGTTTCCAGGTTTGGGCCTCAAAACCTGGGCGCGCGGGTTTCTGAGTTTGGGCCACAAAACTCAGCCGGAGGACAGGTTTCCAAGAGAATTGCCTCATTCTTCCTCTCCGCGAGATGGTTTTTGATTCCACTTGAATCAATTTGATCTTGGTCGTGAGCCCCTTCTTTCCACCGAAGGATTTCTCCTATAACCTCACGAATCCATAGATCAGGTTGATTTCGTGGTTGGTCTTCGTTTCTTCCCCCTTTCCGGTGATCCTCAGATTTCTTTCAATTGACTTGGTTTGGTGCGATGATTTCTTAGGATTAGCACCCCAATACGTAGAGGAACACCTGGGAGGAGTTTGATCGAAGTCCCTTTTGTTTTGGTGGAGATCCGATCGATTTGCCTCTTTGTCCCGAGCGTTTTTGTGCTTTCTGTTCATCCGCCGACAGTCCGCGCCTCCAGCGGCAGACAGTCCGGGGATCGGGACTTGCACGGTTCAGAACTGCGCAACGCGACACTGTTCTCGGTCAAGTGACCGGCGGACAGTCCGCCAGTGACCCGCGGACAGTCCGGGGTCACATCGGACGCAACACAGGGTTGGCATCGGACGCTTGTGTGTTACTGTTCATGAGAACCGCGGACAGTCCGGCGTTCAAATCGCGGACTGTCCGGGACTCGAACAGGGCTTGTGCAGAACTGTTCTGTTTCTGGTTTTTTGCCTGCGGACAGTCCAGACTCCCAGTGTTGGACAGTCCGGCGTTCAGCGGATAGTCCGGGACCCTGACCCCGGACAGTCCGCGAACCTGTAGATTGTGCAGTTTTGCTCTGTGGCTTTGGCAGTTGGTTTCAGGGTTTCTCCGGGGGTTCCGCTGTACCACTAGGACATCTCCTAGGGTATCCACCTACTCGTAGGTCGTGAACTCTCCGGTCATCTTGAGTCTTTGTTTTTGGGGTGATTCTCTGGGACAAGGGTCATCCTATTCACGAGTTGAATTTGAGGCTCCCATTCACCCCCCCTCTGGTCGCTAATCCGGTCCTTCCATTGGTATCAAAGCCGGTTAAGGATCTTCTCTACCTTAACCGGTTTCGGATCCTAAGGGCGACATGGAACGAGTGAACGGCAAGGCTCCTTGGTTCGATGGAACGAACTACTCCTATTGGAAGATTCGGATGCGTGCTTATCTCAGCAGCATCGGATCTTCTGTCTGGGAGATATGCGAGAATGCTGAGTACGTAGTCCTTGCGGCTCGTGTGGGTCAGATCCAGATTGACCAGCACGAGGCCAACTCCAAGGCTCGTAATGCTCTTTTGGCCAGCATCTCCCTTCCTGAGTTCGAACGTGTCTCTGAGCTTGAGACGGCACGAGAGATCTGGGTGAAGCTTCAAAGCTATCACGAGGGGACAACTCATGTCAAGACCAGACTCTTCGAGACGTACAAGCGCGAGTACGAGAACTTTGTTCAGTTGGAGGGAGAGATGATTGACGTCTTGTTCGCTCGTTTCCAAACGATTGTGAACAAGATGTGTGCCAATCGGGCTAACCTACCCTATGACGATCATGAGAGGGCACTCAAGTTACTATATGCCCTGGATCGGAGGGTATGGGAGGTGAAGGTGTCGACTATCATTGAGTCTCCATCTTATGACACCCTCACCGTGGATGAGCTGTTCAGCAAGCTCAAGTCCACCGAGATCGATCACCTGACTCAGGCCAAGATGAAGAACCCATCTTCACACTCCATGGCTTTGGTCTTAGGCACGGGTGGATCGACTGTCTCTGCTAATGCTTCACCTCCTCTTGTTGCTTTGTCTTCTTTGCATACAGTCACGGAGGAGCAGTTGGAGAGCTCGCCCTCGCCATCACCCGGTTCTCACGGTTTCACAACAACCGCCTGAATCGCCGGCGTGGTGGCGCACGTGAGGGCTGCTACAAGTGTAGTGATCTAGACCACCTCATGGCAAATTGTCCCAAGAACAACAAGAAGTCTTCCGGCAAGAATCGCAACTTCAGGCGCAAGGGCAAGCCGGAGTACAAGACCGAGAAGAAGAACAAGGACAGCTTTCGCCGAGAGGACCTGGAGAGGGCTTTTGATGCCGGTCGGCGTGTTCTCTTCGCCGGCAAGGGCGACACCGACAAGTCCTCCGACAGCGACTCCAGCGACGATGGGTCCGAGCACAAGACTGAAGATCGCTTCAATGGACTCTGCTTCTTCGGCAACTCCTCTAAGGGCTTGTGCACCATGGCCCTGGACGAGGAAGACTCCAAGTGCCAGGCAAAGGACGCTGATGACGCCAACAGCGACGACGACGACGACAATGCTTCCGAGGTATCAAATTCCTCTCTTGTCGATCGTCTCACTGATGAGCGCGATAGCTTTGCGGAGTTAGTCCTTGCTTTGGAGAAGAGACTCAAGGAGGTTCTCCTAGAGCGCGGTGAGTTTAAGGCCAAGATGAAAGAGGCGCTTAAGGAGCTTGAGTTTTCTAAGTCCAAAGTGAGGGTGACTGATGAGGAGGAGTGCGATGAGTGCACCACACACATGGCAAACTTTTCCACTCTACAAACCAAGTATGCCTCTTTGATCGAGGTGTATGATGAGCTGAAGAGTAGGCTAGACTTGGTGGGTGAGTGTCATGAGTGTGCCTCCATGAAGAAGGAGCTGGAGGAAGTGAAGGCGAGGCCTTCTTTGCTAGGTGCGTGCAAGCTTTGTCCTAGCTTGCGAACTGAGTTGGCAGAAGTTAGTGCCAAGCTTGCTGAAGCCGTGAAGGCCAGCTCAGTTAGCACCTTGTTCGCTCCATGTGAGCGATGCGTGGGGATGGAGCTTGAGATTGCCAACTGTCGGCATGCCAGGATGCAAACCGAGGAGGAAAACACATACCTTCGGTCCATCCTGAGTTGGGTGTCATGTAGTGAGCCGCAGTTGGGCATGATGATCAGTCAGTTCAAGAGGGGAACTGTTTGCTCGGGAGTAGGCTTTGCTTCAGGTGGGAAGGGCGCTAGTACCTTTGGCAAGATCGGTGAGTTTAGTGGAGTGAGCCCTAGTGAGAAGCCATCCGCTATCCCTAAGCTTATCAAGATCACCCCACCTGAGCCTCCCAAGCCTATCACCAAGGATGGCATCCTTGATGAATCTCCCAAGGCTCCACCTCGCAAGCAAGTGTGGGTTCCCAAACCTAATCATCTTAGGAACACACTTGACACCCTTCCTGACGTCTCTAGTGATCCCCTTCCGAAGGGCAAGCAGCCAGCCAGAGTGAACAACCCTCGCAGCCATAGGAACCCACAACCCAAGAGAGTGGTGAGGTTCGAGTGCGAGTACTGTCACCGTGAGGGTCACCTAGCTGAGTTTTGCTTTCGGAGGAAGAGAGACGCTAGGAAGGAGTTCGAGCTGAACAACCAGGCCAGGCACCACCCTCTCCATGGTGTGCAAGGTCGGGGAGTTCAGAGGCAGGGCGCTAGGCCTGGAGGTGCACCCCCTCAGGTTGCTAGGCCCCAGGCAGCTAGACCACGGGGTGGTGGTCGTGCCCGTCGCAGTTCCGGTCATCCTCAATACGATCGTGAGCCGAGTGTAAGAGGTTTTGCTGCTCAGTCCCATAGCGGACCACCTTTTCAATATGGTGGTGATCGCTTTGCTCAGATGGGACAAGTAGGTCAGTTTGGAGGTTTTCCGTTCCATAGCGGACCACCCTTTCAGGTTGGTGGTGCTCGCTATCCACCCATGGGATGAGGACAGCTTGGTGTTGCTACTAACATTTTTTCTGGGCCTATGACACAGCACTGGTATCCTTCTCAGTATACTAACCCCAGTGTTGTGCCATATGCTCATTTCCTGCCTTTCTATTGATGCAGGAACTTCGGTTGGAGAACATGTGGCTCATGGATTCCGAGTGTTCGTGCCACATGACAGGAAAGAAGGAATGGTTCTCCAGCCTTAGCCCTGTGATGCACAACGAGTACATCACTTTCGGGGATAATAGTAGAGGTAAGGTTGTTTCTCATGGAGCTATTCAGCTCAATGAGAACTTTGTTCTTAAGGATGTTGCTTTGGTTTCTAACTTGCATTACAATCTGATTTCTGTTTCGCAACTTCTTGAGGATGATTGTGAAGTGCGCTTTAAGAAGGGTCTGAGTCGTGTTTTAGACCCTTGGGGAGATCTTATTTGTTGGATTGTCCCTTTTGGCCGTGTTTTCAGAGCCGACTTTTCTCGTTCTTTCGGCTCTGCTAGATGTTTGATGGCTGGTCCTTCTTCTAATTTGTGGAAGTGGCATAGGAGACTCGGTCACTTGAGTTTTGACTTGCTTGCAAGACTTAGCTCACTTGGCTTAATCCAAGGATTGCCCAAGCTTAAGTTTCAGAAGGACCTTGTTTGCCATCCGTGTCATCACGGGAAGATGGTTGCTGCTTCTCACCCACCTGTTAATCAGGTGATGACAAAGTGACCCGGCGAGCTTTTACACATGGACACAGTCGGTCCAGCTCGGGTTTGCTCAGCGGGTGGGAAGTGGTACGTTCTTGTGATCGTTGACGATTTTTCGAGGTACTCTTGGGTATTTTTCATGGAGGGTAAGGATGAAGCTTTTCTTTTTGCTCGTGATTTGATTTTGAGGTTGAAAACTGAGTTTCCCCCTGATACCATTAGAGCTATTCGTAGTGATAATGGTACTGAGTTTGATAACTCTCAGTTTGCCTCTTTCTGTTCTTCTAATGGAATCGAGCATCAGTTTTCTTCTCCTTATGTCCCCCAGCAGAATGGTGTTGTTGAGCGCAAGAATCGGACCCTTGTTGAGATGGCCAGGACGATGCTCGATGAGCATAGGACTCCTAGGCGTTTTTGGGCCGAGGCGATCAACACCGCCTGCCATGTTTCGAATCGCATCTTTCTTCGAGCTTTTATGAAGAAGACTTCTTATGAGTTGCATTTTGGACGGGTACCCAAGGTGTCTCATTTTCGGGTGTTTGGGTGTAAGTGTTTTATCCTAAAGCAAGGCAATTTGGACAAATTTGAATCTCGCTCTGCTGATGGTGTGTTTCTGGGTTATGCTTCGCATTCGCGTGCTTACCGAGTTCTTAATCTTGAAACTAACCGGATAGTGGAGACCTGCGAGGTCACATTCGACGAGACTATGCCTTGTGCTTCTTCTACTTTGGATGTTGCAGGAGAACAGGAGCTGGGAGAGACCATCTTTGTGGAGGAGGAGCAGGAGAATGCCGATTGGGGTGATCCCGAGCCAACTCCACTGGCTGCCCCCGTCGGCCCTGCGACGACTACTTCAGCTCGAGGACCCGATCCCATGACTTCTTCTTCCTGGGGTCCTCTTGAGCCACCTCTCCAGCAAGCACCGACTGCACCTGGAGGAGCGACAGCATCTGGAGAGGGGGAGGCGACTTCGGCGAGGCAAGCGCCCCGAAGCGTTCAACAAGTTCACCCCCCGCAGCAAATGATTGGCGGCATCGACCATCGAGTCATGCGGTCGCGAGCGTATGAAATCTCACACTTTGCTCATTCTGCATTCGTTGCTTCTTTTGAGCCCAAAGATGTTGGATACGCACTTTCTGATCCTAACTAGGTAAATGCCATGCATGAGGAGCTAGAAAACTTTGACCGAAACCAAGTTTGGACCCTAGTTCCACCTCCACCAGAATGCCACCCTATAGGTACCAAATGGGTTTTCAAAAACAAAGAGGGTGAGGATGGGATGGTAGTGAGGAACAAGGCTAGGCTAGTAGCCCAGGGTTTTTGCCAGAAAGAGGGGATAGACTATGAGGAAACCTTTGCCCCTGTTGCCCGTTTAGAAGCCAATAGAATCCTTCTAGCCTTTGCTGCTTCGAAGGGTTTTAAGCTTTACCAGATGGATGTCAAGAGTGCCTTCTTGAATGGGTATATAGAGGAAGAGGTTTATGTTAGGCAACCCCCTGGTTTCGAGGATCCCAAGTTTCCAAACCATGTCTTTAAACTTTCAAGAGCTTTGTATGGTTTGAAACAAGCCCCGAGAGCGTGGTATGATCGTTTGAAAACCTTTTTGCTCTCTAAGGGTTTTAAAATGGGATGGGTCAATAGAACTTTGTTTCTCCTCAAGCAAGGCAACGATACCCTGATAGTCCAGATTTACGTGGATGATATCATCTTTGGTGGCTCTTCTCATGCGTTTGTTGCCAAGTTTGCAAATACTATGAGCAGGGAGTTTGAGATGAGTATGATGGGCGAGTTGACTTTCTTCCTCGGGTTGCAAATTAAGCAAACCCGAGACGGGACGTTCGTGCACCAAGGAAAATACACGAAGGACATCCTGAAGAAATTCGACATGGGCGAGGCCAAGCCTCTTACGACGCCCATGCCGACGACTGCGGCGATGGACGCGGACCAGGACGGAGAGCCGGTTGACCAGAAGGAGTACAGAAGCATGATTGGCTCGCTTCTGTATCTGACGGCGACGAGGCCGCATATACAGTTTTTTGTGTGTCCGTGCGCTTGTTTTCAGGCGTCCCCTTGGACTTCCCACAAGCAAGCAGTCAAGCGCATCATGAGGTACCTCCGATACACTCCTGAGTTTGGACTTTGGTACTCTTCTTCTTCGACTCTTTCGCTTTGTGGTTATTCCGATGTGGATTTTGCCAGCTGTCGGCTTGAGCGTAAGTCTACTTCTGGGACGTGTTAGTTTCTTGGCTCTTCTTTGGTCTCGTGGTCTTCTCGCAAACAGTCGAACGTAGCCCAGTCTACTACAGAAGCCGAGTATGTTGCCGCTGCTTCTTGTGCTTCGCAGCTTTTATGGATGGTTGCTACATTGCGTGATTTTGGTCTAGATTTCATTCGGGTCCCTTTGCTTTGCGATAGCACTTCTGCCATTAGTGTAGCAAAGAACCCTGTTCTTCACTCCAAGACCAAACTCATCGATGTTCGCTTTCACTTTCTTCGTGATCACTATGAGAAAGGCGACATTGATCTTAGGCATGTAGACACCCATAACCAGGTTGCGGATATCTTCACCAAGCCTTTGGACCTCTCAACTTTTGCTAGGTTGAGAGGTGAGCTTGGTGTGTGTTTCCCCTTTTAGATGGGGGAAGAATTTTGTTTATGTACCATAGACTGACTTTCTGATCCTTTTTGTTTATGGGTCTTGAGTCTTTTTGGTTTTATTTTCGCTCCGTTTCTGACTTCATCATGTATACACCTTGCATTTTCAAGCTTCATGTCTATACTCTTGAGAATGAACTTATGCTCTGATTAGTGTATGCTTCGATGATATATGATGATGCTTGTAGCTTAGGCTCTCCTTGATCACTGCTACATATTGTGAGCTAAGCTATTTTTCAGAATGATGAACATGCTTAATGAACTTAACATTTGATACATGTTCACCATTGAGATTGGCAACTAGCATGTGTAGGATGTGTTGAGGTCACTTGAGCTATTTCATATATGCTAGGTTGCTATGTCTCTGGTTCTGAGTCTTTCACTTGCTTGGACTGTTCATATTCTGCCTGAAATGAACCAAGTGTTAGTGAATTGAAAAGATCGAGATGGGACTGCTTTGTCAGCACATCACGGTATCGAGACTGTCTCTCATAGCACTTTGAGTTAAACTTGAGCCGTGTAGTGCAAGACCGAAACTGATGCTTTAAGCTTCTGATTGCATTTGCATAGGCTTAGCATGGTTGAAAAGTTAGGCAATGACAGGCTTTCAACCTCTCACAATCACATGCTGAATTTAAACTTGTGTTAATAACCGCTGCAAATTCTCTGATAAAATCTGAAAACACAAGTCTATGTTTCATTCTATAGCATGATGATTGAACAGTGCTAGGGGTAGTTCACCTTGTATACATGTTTGGCACTTGTTTGACTTCCTGTCTATACATGTTCAGTGCTAATTTGATGGTGAAACTCCCTTCTGAATGGCTTAAAACTGCTCACTTGGCTTATGCATTCATCTTTTATATTCAGTGTTCAGTTTGAGCCTTTGCTAGCACTTGTACATGTTGCTGTGTAGTCGGATCAGCGCTCATTAGAGCATTCTTTCACTCTTTCGAGTATATACTTGAAGCTGCTAACATGCATTTTTGACTCATGTGCATGTGTCTGACTCCGATAGGCATGACCTAGCTCCGTTTTGCTGATTTGAGCTCCTTTCCCTTCTCTTTTGATTGCAAATTGCCCCTAGGGGGGAGAATTTTTCCAAGGGGGAGAGTGTCAGAGTGTTTTGTTGTGGTGACAATTTGCAATTTATGCTTCATTTGCTGAGGGGGAGTTCTTTGAGTGAGGGGGAGTATTTCTGCCTGCTTCGAGTTGGTTTTACTCGATATCGATCTTTTCAGCTAGTTGCGTCGAGCCTCTGTGCCTCTGTCTTGAGGGACTAGCTGTCTTCACCATGATTTGATGGTTCTTGATTGGTATCGGGCTTACTGCTGGTTGTGTTGAGCCTCTGTGCCTCTATCTTGAGGGACTAGCAGTAGCTGCTTCTTATGCAGTCTTCATTTGGTTTCGAGCTTTCAGCTAGTGGTGTTGATCCCTTTCTGCCTCTTCTTGAGGACTAGCTTGTTTCTGACTTGGTTGCGTCGAGCCGTTGCCCATGTCTTTGGGAACCAAGTCTTGTGCTCTGATTTTGGTCGAGTTTTGCTCTCTGATGAGTTGTTGCTCTGATTTTCTGCTTGGTTGTGTCGAACCGTTGCCCATGTCTTTGGGGACCAAGCTTCTCTTATCTCGATTTGTTCTTCTTCGGCCTTTTCTCTGGCTTTTGGACATCTCGAGTGAGTTTTCTCCTTCTATCTATCTCTGCTTTCTTTTTATTTTGGTTATGGTTACTATGAGTTGACGATGCACTCATCAAGGGGGAGATTGCGAACACAAGGTTGATATGTGCCCTTGTGGTTCCCTTCCTGAGTGATGAGTGATCGATCAACGGCCAACATATCTCTTGGCTGTGTTGATGTGCAGGTGCGGAGCTCGGGCAGTGGTCGAAGGTGAGGTGAAGGTCAAGTAGGAACGTGACGTGCCGACGGATCAGGTGCGGTGAAGGGCGGACGTGGAGCTTGGATCGACGGACCAGGAGACCTGAGGACCAGCTGTGGTAGCTGGCACGTGGCGTCGACAAGCAAGAGCACATGGGGATGTGCGGTGCATCGGCCGAGTCGGGAGGAAGGTGATGGCGTCGTGACACTTGGCGAGAGGCCGAGAAGGATGGCGAATGCACTATGCCCGGTGTGGAGGCTGGACATGCTCCGGCATCGGTGCTGGAACTCGGGGTGTGCGAACCACATCCCGTACGGCACGGGTTCGGTAGCTGAGCCTCGAAAAGCTACCCTCGACGGTTTCTGAGTTTGGGCCTCAAAACTCGGGGTGGCCGGTTTCTGAGTTTGGACCTCAAAACTCGGCGTGGACGGTTTCCAGGTTTGGGCCTCAAAACCTGGGCGCGCGGGTTTCTGAGTTTGGGCCACAAAACTCAGCTGGAGGACAGGTTTCCCGGTTTCAGCCTCAAAACCGGGGGAAGGCCCAAGTTTCCTGGTTTCGGCCTCAAAAACCGGGGGGGAGGTCCGCAAAAAGGACGGTCGACACGTGGCGGCGTGGAGAGGCTGGCGCGGCGGCGCAGCTATCCGCGAGGAAGGCGCGGCGGTCGACGGGGCGGCACATGGCGGCATCCTGAGGCTTGCGTCGAGGCGAAACTAAGGATGAGATGGGCGCGTGGCCGTCAGATAGTCATCAAGCAGAGTTGGACGGGGATACCCCTAGGGTTGGCGGCTTCGCTCGTGTATCTAGGAGTAGAAGGGGATTACTGTATTAGGCTATAAATAAGGGAGGCACCCCTCCTCTCTCTCTATCCTAGCAGTCATTTGTTCCTGAGCACTCTCTCTCCTTAGCCCCCGCTTAGGTTCTAATCATACCTAGCTGCTAGCGATCCGCAGGGAAGACTCAATCATGTCTCTGTGTTTTGGGAAGTTCAAGAAGTGAGACCGTAATCTCACGATTGTCTCGTCTGGTTGCCACACGGCTGGAATTGATCGATTCGCGTTTTGAGATGGTGTTCTTCGCGTTTTGGTTTTTCATCTCTCGGAGAATTGCCTCGTTCTTCCTCTCCGCGAGATGGTTTTTGATTCCACTTGAATCAATTTGATCTTGGTTGTGAGCCCCTTCTTTCCACCGAAGGATTTCTCCTATAACCTCATGAATCCATAGATCGGGTTGATTTCGTGGTTGGTCTTCGTTTCTTCCCCCTTTCCGGTGATCCTCGGATTTCTTTCAATTGACTTGGTTTGGTGCGATGATTTTTTAGGATTAGCACCCCAATACGTAGAGGAACACCTGGGAGGAGTTTGATCGAAGTCCCTTTTGTTTTGGTGGAGATCCGATCGATTTGCCTCTTTGTCCCGAGCGTTTTTGTGCTTTCTGTTCATCCGCGGACAGTCCGCGCCCCTAGCGGCGGACAGTCCGGGGATCAGGACTTGCACGGTTCAGAACTGCGCAGCGCGACACTGTTCTCGGTCAAGTGACCGGCGGATAGTCCGCCAGTGACCCGCGGACAGTCCGGGGTCACATCGGACGCAGCACAGGGTTGGCATCGGACGCTTGTGTGTTACTGTTCACGAGAACCGCGGACAGTCCGGCGTTCAAATCGCGGACTGTCCGGGACTCGAACAGGGCTTGTGCAGAACTGTTCTATTTCTGGTTTTTTGCCGGCAGACAGTCCGGACTCCCAGTGTCACACAGTCCGGCGTTCAGCGGACAGTCCGGGACCCTGACCCCGGACAGTCCGCGAATGTGCAAATTGTGCTGTTTTGCTCTGTGGCTTTGGCAGTTGGTTTCGGGGTTTTTCCGGGGGTTCCGCTGTACCACTAGGACATCTCCTAGGGTATCCACCTACTCGTAGGTCGTGAACTCTCAGGTCGTCTTAAGTCTTTGTTTTTGGGGTGATTCTCTGGGACAAGGGCCATCCTATTCACGAGTTCAATTTGAGGCTCCCATTCACCCCCCCTCTGGTCGCTAATCCGGTCCATCAGAATCACAACCACAAATTAGCAACCATGTGGCTACCACACGCTACAATAGTGAGATTATGGTCTCACTTCTTCAAAATCTCACGGGCATAGAGGTATTGTTCTCTTCTCTGTGGATCTCAGTTCGCTACAGCAGGGAATGGGAGAGCAGGAAAACCCTAGGTGGAAAATAGCAAATGACTGAGATAGTTTGGGAGGTGGGTGTCTCCCCCTACTGATCCTAATTCTAATTCCCACTCTACCCCTAATTATTTACAGAGCGACCCAGCCAAACCCTAAGGCTATCGTGGACCAACTCAAAGATAGTGTTGATCCGACGGCCACGCCCGCACAACAGGTAGCGTTGCCTCGACGCAACCTCATCGATTGCCGCCACGTGCCGCCACCGCTCTGCTTGTCCTTTTCCTGGACTGCGCCCCCGGTTTTGTGGCCAAAACCGGGAAACCAGGCCTTCACGACCAACCCCCGGTTTTGTGGCCCAAACCGGGAAACCAGCCTCCAAGTCCATCCCCCGGTTTTGAGGCCGAAACCGGGAAACCCGACGTCCGTCGCCTGAGTTTTGTGGCCCAAACTCAGAAACCCGCCAGGGCCCAGGTTTTGAGGCCCAAACCTGGAAACCGTCCTCAGCCCAAGTTTTGTGGCCCAAACTCGGAAACCCGCAGCACCACCAGGTTTTGTGGCCCAAACCTGGAAACCGACCACCCGATGGTTTTTCTCTGGCTCTACCACCAAACCGAAGCTGTAGAGGGGATGCACCGCCCGTGCACCCCGTCCACCGACACGTGTCCCCAGGTCCTCGACCCGAGCAACACTATGTCTCTCAAGTCTCCGCTCGTCGCTGTCCCAGGCTGTCAGCCACCACAGCTGATCCTCAGGCCACCGGTCCCTCAGTCCAAGCCTCACGTCCGCCCTTCATCGCTCCCGATCCGTCGGCACGGCACGTCTCAACTTGAACTTCACCTTGCCCTCGATCACTGTCGCCGTGCTCGACACCTGCACATCACAAGCCAAAGAACATGCGCATCAAACCCATTGACAATCACTCATCACTCGAGACTCGGCATACACCTATGTATCCGCAGTTAGCTCCATCATCGTCATCGAGCATGAGGAGGTCGGCCACTCCTACCCCGTTCAACGACCGTGTTACTTCGTTAGCGAGGTATTGAACGACTCCAAGTCCCGGTATCCCAAGTCCAGAAGCTGTTGTATGCGGTCGTCATCACCGCTCGTAAGCTGCGCCACTACTTCCAAAGCTCCGAACGGGTCACCATTATCACCGAGTTTCCCCTTAGGGACATACTTCGCAACAAGGATGCTATGGGGCATATCATCAAGTGGGCCATTGAGCTTGGCTCCTACGACATCGCCTTCCAAGGTCGCCAGACCATCAAGTCTCAAGCTCTCGTCGACTTCGTCACAGAATGTATGGACATATAGACCCCAGTGTCGGCGGAGACACCCGAGCAGTGGGTCCTCTTCTTCGACGGATCCCTCACATTACACGGTGCAGGTGCCGGTCTCCTCTTCACGTCTCCGTCTAGCGAAAAACTCCGCTACGTGCTTTGGCTGTTGTTCCCAGCTTCAAACAACTCCGTCGAGTACGAAGCCACTCTCCATGGCCTCTGCATCGCCAACGAGCTAGGGGTCAAGTGCCTCATGGTCTATGGTGATTCCGCCCTAGTCATTAACCAGCTTAACAAAGATTGGAGCTGCTCCAACGACAAAATGAGCGCCTACTGCGCAACCATCCGGAAGCTTGAAGACAAGTTCTTCGGTGTCGAGTACCATCACGTCCCGTGTGACCGGAGCCAGGCGACCGATGAGTTGTCCAACTGGCGTCGTCATGGTCCCCGGTCCCAGCCAGCGTATTCATCCATGACTTGCCCGAGCCTTCCATCGCCGACCCCGCAAGCTCCGCGTCTCCGATGGACGTCGTGCCTCCCCCTCCACCAGCTGCATAACGGGTCGGATCTATCCCTGTGCCTTCATCCGACTGGTGGGAAGACTTTATCAAGTACCTCTCCGAGAATCTTGTACCTGTCGACAAGGTTGAGGCCAAACGCCTCATCCGTCGCATCAACAACTACGTGCTGGTCGATGGTGTGCTCATGCGCAAGAACTCCAGAGATGAAGTACTCCAAAAATGCATCTCCAGGAAAGAACGGCCTCGAGATCCTCTTCGACATTCACATCGGAGAGTGCGGGAACCACGCCACTGCAAAGACTCTGGTGCGCAAGGCCTTCTGGGCAGGATTCTACAGGCCATCAGCGGTCGCCGATGCCGAGCAACTCATACGCACCTGCGAAGGGTTCCAATTCTTCGCCAAGCAAACACACGATCCCGCGCAAGAGCTCCAAACCATACCAGCCTCGTGGCCCTTCGCCTGCTAGGGCCTCGACATGATCGGCCCATTCCGACCAGCTCCGGGTAGCTTCAAGTGGATCTACGTCGCCGTCGACAAGTTATCCAAGTGGATCGAGGCCAAGCCGATCACCAAGGCAACCGCCGAAAATGTCATTTCCTTCTGTTGGTAGTTCTTAGCTTCACTAAAGATAGAGTTGGGCAACTATCCCCGGTAATGGCCCAGGAATGCTTCTTGGCACTCGCTAACGTTGTTACTAGGAGTAGACTATGGAGTCTATGCCCGGCAACGGCGTCAGAAATGCTTGAAGCAAGACCGGTCACTATACCTAAAGGAGTGGAGCTAAAGCAGCTGTCTACTAATGCCAAACGGGGTTGTCAATCCCGACACTAGTAGGAGCTAACTAGAGAGATTGCAATCTACCAGGAGGAGATTCTGCAAGCGCACAGAACTATCGTAGTAGCACTTCGCCTGGGAGTACCAGGTGTCGATTTATTTGATCCCAAGGGAAGGCTAGGGTGGCGTATGAGTCGAGTCAAGGAGGGGATGAGAGTCAAAGAAATAAGAAAAGAGAAAAGGGGAAAAGGGAAGAGAAGGGATGGAAGGCTAGAAAGAATATATGGATGGATAGGTAAGGATGAAATGGATGGCTAAGGTAAGGTGGGTGGATAGGTAGATGGTAAATAAGGGTAGCTAAGGATAACTAAACTACTAACTACTAACTACTAACTACTCCTAGATAACTACCAAGCAAGATAACTACGAAGCGAGACAGTTACGAAGCAAGGCAGGCAAAAGACAATAAAGCAACTAAGTTGAGTAAAGTTTTATTCCTATCTTGTCAAGTATCGAGGCGTACTAGCCTTTACCACTTACTTAGGTTGAACGCTAGCACAACGAGCCTTACTGTTAAACTGGGCCAACTACGTGGTGGAATTCAAGGCGCACAGGGCTGTCACCACCTGCTTGCTACCACAGCTATCCGGGGGTCCAGCCGTATCTGAAGGTAAGTCTATAACTAAGCACCACGCCTAACTATATTCTAACTATCTCTACCCTAGCTTTGAATAGAGACACCCTTGCGGACGTCAGAGCAAACACTTGACTTAATAAGATAAACACTAAACTAACTAAGCAACTTATTAGCAAAGATCAATCACTAAGCACACTAGAGATTAACTACTATGGCTAAGTGAATTGAACTGTAGGATAGCTAGGTCACACTCAAGGTACTTGATAAAGTAATACTAAAAGTAATACTGAAAGTAATGCTTAAAGTAATACTGAGATAAAGATAAATGTACCTGAGATACAAGAGAGCAAACCAGACCAGAGACGCCGGGAAATCAACCGACCTCCGATGCCAGTCGCTCGCACCCGCTTCTCTCTTAGCAAGCTCTACGCTAATACTGCCAAGGACTTAGGCTAAGCTGTGCTAAACTAAGAGCCGCGCTGTAGCGAGGGCACTAGAGCTATACTCACTCTACTAGCTAACCTACTTGCCAAAGCTCTCTAAGCTTCTAACCTAACTCTCACTTGCTTCTCTTGCTTTGCTTGGGATGGTACTTGGTGTGTGATGGTACTGGTACGAATGAAGAGGTGCCTCCAGGGGGGTATTTATAGCCCAAATGAGTGAGGGGGGTTCTTATAGTGGGCAGCCAACCGACCTAGGGTTAGGTCAGGTGGCGGGCGCCACCCCCTACTGGCGGCCGCCAGCTCCCTGGCCGTTGGATGAACCGCCTCTGCTTCAACGGCATCCAGGTGGTTGTCCAAGGCGGTTTGGAGGTCGATTGCATGTCCTAGCAACCGACATTCAGCCTTGATCCACGCCACTCCTCCCTGAGCCGTCCGATGCCACTGACCTAGTGACCAAGGGCCAGGATTTGGCCTTGGGGAGGTCACACGGATCGGTGACGTGGTAGGGGGTGACACTTGGGCCAACCCAAGTGGCGGGCGCCACTTAGAGGTGGCGGGCGCCACCTAGGGGTGGCGGGCGCCACCTAGGTGTGGCGGGCGCCACCCCCCTTAGGCCCATTTGGGCCCTGCTGAGTGGGCTTGGCCTCTGGTGGGTCCATATGTCCAAATTTGGTTCAAATCCTGCATTCAAATAGAATTCTATGGACATGTGGAATTTGGTTTGTTTGAAACCTATTTGACTACATTTCATGCCTTTTTGGTGAACTTTAGGGTCAAATGTTGATGGTAAAACAGGTGTTTAAGGACCGTCAACACCTTCATCGATGAAATTATACACCGCTTTGGCCTCCCAAACTCCATCATCACCGACCTCGGCTCCAACTTCACTGACAACATCTTCTGGGACTTCTACGAAGGACACAGCGTGCTCGTCAAGTACGTTTCCATCGCCCACCCTCGAGCCAACGGCCAAGCCGAGCGCACCAGCTGCATGATCCTCGACGCTCTAAAGAAGCGGCTCTACCAGAAGGACGAGAAGCATCCAGGTCGCTGGATGCACG
This sequence comes from Coix lacryma-jobi var. lacryma-jobi, assembly GCA_009763385.1. NCBI lineage: Eukaryota > Viridiplantae > Streptophyta > Magnoliopsida > Poales > Poaceae > Coix > Coix lacryma-jobi. Next base: position 88,659,543 of record CM019822.1, on the reverse strand, counting down.
AGCTCCCCTCCGTGCTATGGGGCCTTCGCACCCAGCACAGCTGCAACACCGGCATTTCGCCCTACTTCATGGTCTTCGGTTCGGAGGCCGTCATCTCGGCTGGCGTCGTCTTTCGCTCCTCGCGAGTCGAGAACTACGATGAGGAGGCTTCCGACCAGGCACGCTCCGATGATCTTGATCGCCTTGAAGAAGAAGGGTTAGCATCCTTCCTTCGCACCGCCAAGTACCTTGAAGGAGTTCGCCGCTACTACAATCGCAACGTTAAGGACAGATCCTTCGTTGTGGGCGACCTCGTCCTCAAGCGGAAACTCAAGACCGACGACCTGCACAAACTCTCCTCACATTGGGATGGCCCCTACATGGTGAATTAGGTCACCCGACCAGGGGCCTATCGTCTCTCTGACCTCGAAGGCATCGACGTGCCCAACTCCTGGAGTATCGAGCACCTTAGAAGATTCTACGCCTAAACAACTTGTACCATGTACCCTGCATGATGAATAAAGACTTGTCGATGAGTTTGCCTCGCCATTTTGTCTCCATTACAACTTCTCCAAACGACTCGCCGACTTCTCCAAACGACTCGTCGACCTCTCCAAATGACTCGCTGACTTCTCCAAACGTAGGGGTGAAAGTGGTATGGATAATCCTCCGCTCCGATCCGCTCCAAATCCGGGTTTCAAGGATACAGAGAAGTAAATTTAATATCCACGCGGATACGGATAATCCGAATCCGATTTCATGCTGATGTGGTGTAGGATATGGAATTGGCAAAATCCGGTGGATATGGATTCTCCGATGATTGAACATGGATTATCCGACACTTATAATAGGATAATCCGAATATTTTAAGTGATTTCCTATTTATTTCTTTTACATGCTTGTTTTATATTCTTAAATTTAAACTGAGAACTTGTATTACTTTTATAAGCTCTTAAATAGTAGTCGTGGATGGATGATGATTATTTCGTGTTGTATTGCCGCTTTATAACTTTGGCTAATGAAATGTTTTTCATCTTAAAAACCAACATGTAGGCACATATTATCCGATTTTAAAAAGTCCGCTTCCGCTTCGACACCGATCCGAATCCGTACCACTTCCGACATCCGAAAAAATCTGTATTTGTATCTGAATCCGTATAATATCCACTCCGCTCCGAATCCGACCAAAAAATATGGATTAGGATATGGGGAAGACATTACCCGCTCAGATCCGATCCGTTTTTATCCCTATCCAAACGACTCGCCGACCTCTCCAAACGACTCACTGACCTCTCCAAACGATTCGTCGGCCTCTCCAAATGACTCGCTGACCTCTCCAAACAGCCTGGCTGATGCTGAAGAGGCTTCAGAGCAGGGGCTGCTGTCACCGCCGGACGCGTGCATGAGCGCCTACCCTCTGCGCTATGGCGGCCAACAGTCCTCCCGAGTGGCGTCCTAACCTCTCTACGCGTGCATGAGCGTCTGCCCTCTATGCTACGAAGGGAAGGCCAAGCTCGGGCTGAGACCTCCAAGGCTACACGCACAGTGCCTGTATACGCGTCGTTTACGTGCTCGCCATGCGATCTCCATACGGTCTCCAAGCAGCCTGACTGATGCCGACGAAAACTCAGAGCTGGGGCTGTTGTCTCCACCGGACGCGTGCATGAGCGCCTACCCTCTGCGCTATGGTGCCCAAAAGTTCTCCCGAGCGACGTCCCGACCCCTCTACGCGTGCATGAGCGTCTGCCCTCTGCCCTATGAAGGAAAGGCTAACTCGGGCTGAGAACTCTAAGGCTACACGCTGAGTGCCTATATCTGCTCTACCCACGCACTCTCCGAACGGTCTCCATTCACCCAAGTCACGCCTCGATCGAGCCACTCGGAAAAGACCCTGTCCCTGGTAGCTCCCTACGCGTGCATGAGCGTCTGCCCTCTGCACTATGGGATTCCAGCAGCGGTTCCTTGGGCGACGCCCTTGACTCCTATGCGCAAACGAGCTCCGCGCTCTATGCTACAGATCATGGGATAACCCATGGCCGAACCGTTCATCACTACGGCTCACGGCTATTGGGTCTGTGGAATTCGGGGAATACACAAAACACACCAACTCACTACAAGTTTTGCCCTTATTCGCCCAAGAGTCTACTTACAGACTATCTCCCTATTACACATACTACTGGTGCCCCGCACCAAAGAGATCTACACCTCCGATGAGGGCTTCGGCGGCCGGCTCCGCCTCTTCCTCCAGGCGCTCCATTTCAGCGTCTGACATATTGGCCGCAAAGCCGCCACTCACCCTCGCCATCTCCATCCGCGGATAATGCGAACGAAGAATGGCAAGACCATGAGCAGCCACGCTCTACGCCGCCGCCTTGGTGTACGCCTGGAATCGCCCCCATAGGCCCCGTGCCTTTTGCACAACCTGATCGCCGATCCTCCTCTCCTTCTTCGCCGAGAAAAGTGGCTCCTCGTCGATGCACTGCACCAAGGTGGCCACCTCCTCCGCCGGTGACCAGAAGCGATCGTGATATCCTTCAATTCTCCTCTGCAGATCTGCAAATTGCATTTGCACGTTTTCCCGATAAACTGCATACGCCAAGGCAAGCAATAAGGAAACAATTCGAACCACTCAGACCAGACATCATCACGAAGACTCACCCGTCTGCATCGCCAGCAACTTCCGGACCTCCTCGTCGGATTTTGCCTTCTCCTCGGCTAGGAGACGCTTCTCCTCATTGGCCTGCACCAACTCTGCAAAGGCAACACCTTCCGTCAGCTCTCTAACGAGGTGTCGCACGGAATCCCAAAGGGCAGCCTGATCTCCAACTTACGTGTGGTGAATTCATCAACCTTCTCGGCCCGCTCCAGCAACTGGAAGTTTTCCTGCTCCTGCTGCTGGATAACCCCCTCCAGCTGCCGCGACCGCGCGTGGGCATCCTCCAGACGCGCCTCTAGACCAGCGAACTGGCCCTCGACGCGCCTGACCTCCGCCCGAAGCCGCACGTTTTCGTCATACAGCAGCGCCATCTTCTCTAGGGCGAGCTTGCGCTCTTCGCCGACCTTCAACAGATGCTGCACACAGGCGTCGACCAGGGGATCAAACCGAGTCATCTTCAAACCAAACATAAGACAAAGAACGCGCCTACATGGATCTTCTCCATCATCTTCGCCGCATCACCCAGGAAGGCGTTCGTCTCTTCAGCCGCCACTTTCTCATCGACGCAGATGACCTGGGTGCCCACGACGCAGAAATGACGGACTGACCCCCGGCTCGGCTCCTTCACCTCCCGATCAATCTCCTCGATCTCCGGCTCCGAGGGCTCCAGCGCCTTCTTCTTCTCCTGGGCGCGTCGGCCCAATGATCGCGACTCCGCCGCAGCATCTGGCTCCGTCGCACCGCCCCCCTCGCCAAGACTGGCATCCATTGCCGGGGACTTTGGTCGCTCCGCCTGCGGAGGCTCGGGGACATCGGGCGCTGCATCCCCCTCTGTCTCCCCCGTCGCCGTCTCTGGCATGGTCGGCCTCGCGGGCTCTTCAGCCTCAGTGGTCGGCGGAGGGCTGGGCTCCGTCCGGCCACCCTATTGGGTCTCTGACGCCTCCTCTGTGTCCGTCGGGCTGCACAAGCAACAAGCAAGTGGTCAACACATGGCTCCGACCAGGTGTCAAGCTACAAAAATCAGGCGAGAAGCACTCACTGGCCTGACACCTTCTTCTCCCGCGAGAAGCGCTGAGACCGCGGACGTGCACCATCCCCAGCAGCCTTCTCCTGCGGCTTCAGCGTCACAGTGGCTTCATCGACCGTCTTCCGCTCCGGGGACGTCACCGCTTGTCGTGACTCCGGCGCTCGCGTCTCCTTCGGTTTCGCTGCTCCGCCACTCCTCCCCACCGAGGAGCCCTGCCCGAAGCAGGCACTCAGCGGGACTGCATCGTCACTGTCCAACTCGTCCTCCGACCAGTCGGCCACAAATCGGTGCCTCTTCGATGCCTCCTCATCGATGCTGAAGGGACCACCGGTCTCCAGCGATGCCTTCTTCCTCTTCTTCGGAAGGGCAGCCTGATGTTTCCCCTTGGGGTTGCCACGTGCTCGCCGCCTGCTCGCCTGGGACTCGGGGACTCAGCTCCTCTCCTCCCCGGCGGTCTCGACCTCCTCCTCATCGTCGTCATCCTCGTCGGTCCCCTCTCGGGCGCCTTTGCCGATATCTTCATGCCGCGGATCGACACCCTTCGGCCACGCCTTCATCAGGGCCCGCAAAGCGAACGCGTCATGCCCCTGCACAGTAATTCAATGAAACTCAACATCCGCCCAGGCATTTCAACAAACAGTAACAGGGCACGAAATCATACCTTCGGCGGAGGATACTCCAAGCGGTATGACCTCCTCACCTGCGCCGGTCTCGTCCTCTTAGGAAGATCGAACAGAGAATCAACCCATAGCTGAATCTCCGAGTCCTGAAGAGGTTCCGGTGCTTCCCGCGTCCCATCATCCTCATCCCCGGCATACTCGTACGATGGGTGGTCCCTTTCCTTGCATGGTTGGTAGTGCCGCTTGATGAAATTCCATCTGAAGGCCACTCCATCGACAGTACGCCGGTTCATCAGCTTCAGGAGCTCCTCGACCTGCTCCATCCCCGCCACACCGGGACGCTCCGACCAGGTGGCCAGAACCTTTGGCGCGAAGGCGGGGTCACACGTTGGGCGCGACACCTCCTGGTGGATGTAGAACCACTTTGACTTGTACTCCATCGCCTTCGAAAGCAACGACATTGCAATATACTTTTCCGCCATTCCGTCCCGGAGTTGAAGATACACCGATCCGACGATGCTCGACGACCTGGTGTCGTTGATCTTTGAAGTACCTCCTGGTGCCAGTGCAAGGTATCACAAAGATCATCATTCCTAGTGCAAGCATCATGTAGGTCGTGCAGAGTCACAAGACTACAAGCAAGTATACCTTTCTTGGCCTTGCCAAGTTGACGTAGAAGATCCTCTAGCGAAAGCTCATTATTACGAAGAAGGTTCAACAGATCGTTCACCTCGCGATCCCTCTCATCAACTGCACTCCTCCTTCTTCCCAAGATGTCATCCTTGATAGCTTTCAACTCTAGGGAGAAAGACAAACTAGAAGAAAAACTCAGTGCCATTTCCAAAAGCACCGTTAGTGTTAGCAAGACAAAAGCTCAACACCTCGATACACAAGGTCGGAAGAAAAAGTCACTCTAAAAAATCGACACCTTGACAAACAACGTCGGAAGCAAAACCACTCTAAAAGGTCGCCTTCGCGGATCCGAAACCGGTTAAAGTAGAGATATCCTTAACTAGCTCCGATACCAATTGAAGGACCGAATTGGTGACCAGAGGGGGGCTGAATGGGAGTCTCAAATTTCAACTCGTGAAACGCTGGCCCTTGTCCTAGAAAATCACCCCAAAAGCAAATCTGACGAACGTGATGTCCACGACCCAAATGATTGGGTTGATGTTCCCTAGGACAAACTTGAGAGTCGAGGGACTGCTCGAGAGACAAGACAAGTACAGGCTCGAATCGAGGCAAAACAAGCACAGGCTCGAGTCGAGGCAAAACAAGCACAGGCTCGAGTCGAGGCAAAACAAGCACAGGAAGCATAGGCTCGAGTCGAGGCTCGACAGGCAAAACAAGCACAGGCTCGAGGCTCAACATGCAAAACGACCTCAGGCTCGAGGCTCGACAGGCAACACGAGCTCAGGCTCGTCAGGGAAAGCAAGACAGAGGCTCGGGAACTCAACACTCGACAGGCAAAACGAACAGGGGCTCGAGACTCAACAAGCAAACTCGAGGCTCAATAGGCTCGAGACAGGCAAGGCTCGCAAGTCAGCAGACTCGAGGCTCGACAGCAAAACAAGAACCTCGAGGGACTGCTCAAAACTCGATAGGCTCGAGACCAGCAATGCTCGACAGGCTCGACACTTGACAAACAAAACAAGCACGAGCACAGCCCCGAGAGACTGCTCGAGGGACTGCTCGAGGCAAAACAGGCAAACTCCCCTTGGATAAAAGCACAAGTGTAACTCCCCCTCGAAGAATGCATACTCCCCCTCGAAGGATGCACCTCGAGGGCCTCAAGGGACTGCTCGGAGCACACATAGAGAAGCAGCAAAACAAAAATGCCTCCCCCTGAAAGCAAGCCTATACACAAAACACGATGCATCAAAGCTCATGACACCAAATGCACTCTATACCAACTGAACACTTGTTACCAAAGGAGGCACAAAAAGGATACCAATTAAAAGACCATATAAAAGAGCTAAACTCCCCCTAGCTCAAAGCTCTCTCCAAAATGCACAACTCTCTCATTTGTGCCAACACACAAACTCCCCCTTGCAAACAGCTTCTCCCCCTTGACAAAAGGGAACATGCTGAGGGGTTTTTACATTCTCCACAAAGTTGACACAAACACAAGACAAGTGATCAACCAAAAGCATATGGGGGTGACCACAAGATGTATCGGAGCTGGGGGTATGAAAACTAAGCTAAAAATGCATGTAATGCACAATGCAATAGCTCCAAGTGTATAGCAATCAGAATGAAAAGATGCTCAAAAGGGTGCTGCCCTGAAAGTGTAGCAACCAATACAAATGCTAGCAAAGGCTCAAACTGATCAAATGAATAAGAAATATGAACAATTGAGCATATGAGCAGTTTTAAGCCATTTGAAAAGGAGTTCACCACTAAAATAGCACTTAGCATGAATAGACAGGAAATCAACCAAGTGCTAACTTAAGTATAAAAGGTGAACTACCCCTAGCAAAGTTCAATCATCATGCCATAGAATGAAGCATAAACTTGTGTTGTTTTTCAAATTTTATTGGAAATTGCAGCGGTATTAACACAAGTTCAAATTAAGGCATGTGTTTGTGAGAGGTTGAAAGCATGGTCATTGCCTAACTTTTCAACCGGGCTAAGCCTATGCAAGAAAAGCAATCGGAAGCTTAAAGCACTGGTTTCGGTCTTACAGTACACGGCTCAAGTTTAACTCAATTGTGCAATGAGAAATAGTCTTGATACCGTGAGGTGCTGACACATGCAATCCCATCTCGATCTTTTCATTTCACTTAGACTTGGATCAAATTTTAAGCACAAGGTAAACATGAACAATCCAAGCAAGTGAATGACTCAGTGCAAGAGACATAGCAACCTAGCATACAAAAGATAGCAGAAGTGATCTCAACACATCCTACCTATGCTAGTTGCCAATCTCAATGGTGAACAAATTAAAGGTTTTATAGTTGATTAATCAAGTTTACCATTTGCAAAAATAGCTTAGCTCATAACATGTATCAAGTGATCAAAAACAGCCTAAGCTACAAGCATCATCATGAATAAACAGGGCATACCAAAAAGAGCATAGTCTCATTCTCATTACTATATACATGAAGCTCTAAAGTGCACTAAATTACATGATGAGATGTATGCAAAAGCTAGTCTATCAAAATCAAAGCAAAAACTAGCCTAAAGAGGAAGACCCAAAACAAAAGGGTATCAGAGAAGTCAAAACATGATACAAAAGATGTATATGCAAGAACTATACAAGTGAGCATATGCAAGACCATCTCATACCACAAGAAATAGACAATGAATGTACAAGGTATGAGTGTAAAAGAAAGCTCACCAAACTGCAAAAGCCTGTTTGGAGGCAATTCCAAATGGGGTGTAGAGAACCATCAAATCTTGATGACCTCTAAAATATCAAGCTCCATTAAGCACAAGTTCTCCACCCCGCTGTAACACCTCTGGTGTTAATCTGTAATTAACCTGACATGTCATCATCATTAGTCTTAATCATTCTCTTCATACTTGTGTGTCTCCCTTATGCATGTGCATTTGTCCCCTTTTGTGTGTAGTGTTTCCCTTTTCAAAAACCCTAAAAGCCCTCACCTTCCTTTAAGGGCAAAATGGTAATTTCACCTCTGTGTCTAGCTTGGTGTATTTCTTATTCCTTTGATGTCTTGTAGATATGTTGTGTTGACCAAAGATCAAAAAATCAGAATTTGATTTCAAATCCCTTTGCAAAACCCTGATTTCCAAACCCTGGATTTTATCCCTTTTTTTTGTAATTCAAAAATTATTCAAAATTTGGGGTTGGTCCAAAAAGCAAAGTTGTAGGTCTGGCCAAGAGCAACAACTTTGGTATTTACAAATTTTCAAGTTGCAGTGCAAAATGTTGAGTTATTTCAAACTCCAACTTTTGTCCCCTTTTCAGTTTTCAAAATTTTGCTTTAACTATCGACTCTGTGCATGAGCATTAAAGCTCGGGGGCCCCGGCCTCCGGCAAGGCCGCCGCGCCGCGCGCGAGCCTCGCCGCCCATGCCGAGCCGGCCGACCCGCGCCCGTGCCGCACGCGGCCAAGCGCTGGCGCTCGCTCTCTCTCTCCGGCCCCTACCTACCGCCTGCCTTCGCCGTTCCCTAACCCTCCATCTTCCCCTCGGCCGCGGACAGCGCGCAGTTGTCGGCCGCCGGCAACCGCCCCGCCGCGCGCAGTCGCCCGACCGCACCGAGCCGCCCTACCGTGCTCCCTACCTTCTTCAATGCCGTCCGAACACTCGCACTCCTCGCCCGGACCCCTCCCTGGCTCCACCCGCGACTATAAGAAGCCGCCGAATCCGCCATTCCTCCGCCATCGGCGAGCTCCGTGAGCCCGAGTCTCGAGACCACCCCAGCACCAGCCGAGCCCGCCGCTGCCATCGCCTGGAGCTGCTCCACCTTCCCGAGCAACCAATTTCACCCCTCCGCCCCTCCCCTCGCCGGCGCAGAAGCTTCTTCCTCGACTCCGGCATACGGCCGCGTTTCGGCCGCACGAGAAATTCGCCGCCGTGAGTTTCCCTCCCGTCCCACCGACCCCTGCCCTTTGTTCCTCACCTCCGTGCGCTCCTAACCGCTCCTCGGTGATCCCTTTCTGTGGACAGAGCCGCCGGACGTCGTTCGCGCCAGAGAGCTCCGCCGGAGCACCTCCACCGTCGAACTCCCGTCTCCGACCCCGCACCGCCTCGCCGAGACTTCCATCCGACTCACGGTGAGCCCCCAAATCTTTTCCCGCCCTCGGCTTTCCCAGCGCAAGTCCCGAGCAGCCGGACCGCCGTCCGCCTCGCCTGCTATTCGCCCGAACCTCCCAGCTCGAGCACACGTTCACTGTTAACTCGAGCCACACCCTCGAGCACACGTTCACTGTTAACTCGAGCCACACCCTCAAGCAGACGCGCATCTCCCCTTCGCCCGAGCCAGGCCTCGGCAAGCGCACGACCCTCCGCTTCGTCGAGCCCAGCCTCGAGCAAACACACCCTCCGCTTCGCCGAGCCCAGCCTCGAGCGAACCTGCGTTTCCCGTTTCGCCCGAGCCTCCCGGCCAGGCCTCGGACGGACGAGCGATAGTCTCCGTCTCGCCCGAGCCTTTCCGCCAGGCCTCGAGCAGACGATCGTTCCCGTTTCGCCCGAGCCCGTTTCGCCCGAGCCCTTGCACAGTGCTCTTTTTCTTTTTTTGAAAAGCTGTGAACAGTGTTCTTATTTCATCTTTTTGTATGATTTTCTGTGTTGCTCTAAAAATTCTGAAAATTTTACAGTTGACTCTTTATACTGTGTAGTATTTTATAAAAATAAGAAACTTGACTTTTCTGCAACAATTAAAAAATGAAAAATCCTCCTTTTAGTTAATAAATGGATAGTTTTAGATTTTTAGAAAATCATGCTTAACTCCAAAAATTATGAAATTTGTTTTGACATCTAGTTACACCATGATGAACCTATGAGTTTAATTTGGTAAATTTTGGAGCAACTGTACAACACAACCTTTTAAAATAAATTAGGAAAAATAGAAAAGTATTTAGGAATCGTGTTGTATGGTGTGACCTTTCGGATTGTTTGCTGTTCATAGACCCCCACCCGTCTGGTCTATAATGTTGTGATGCCATGCCTTGGTCTATGTTTAGGTTAAGTCAATAATGCTTAAAAGGTTTAACTAATCTTGCCTAAAAGTAAAGATAGGTAACTCTGTGTCTACTCTAGAATAAGTAGTTTTGTCTTGTGCTTTTGTTCATGTCAGCATCCTCATAAGCATACATCATTGCATCCGTGTAGTGACTGAAGGAGAAGGTGTCAAGGTCGAGGCAGCTGCTGACGGACTAAACCCCGAGACGACTCCGAGCTCCGACGACTGCTCCGTCGCCCTCGAGCCTGCCCTTTTTGCTCTTCAAGGCAAGCCCCGGTGCATTTAACCATTCCTTGAATTTATAAAATGATTTCCTTAAATGCTTTTGAGTTAAATTATTGCATTAGGTTTATAGGAGTTGTGTGCTATCCTAATTGATGCACTATCCACCTTGACCACTACTACACCCGATACCTACTTTTCAAAAGTATTTGAAAAATGCTTAGCAATGCTCATTGAATTAGACTTTGCAATAAAAATGCCAATTTCAAAAGTGTGATCACAGAGATGAATTATATCAAGGGTTTTGGTTATACTTCCCGATCGATGACTGCTTGCCTAGCTAGCATGTGGTCATTGTCGAGAAGGGGTTGTCCGCGCGTACGGTGCCGTCATGTTGTAGTCCGGGACTCAACAGTTGACACCGACCGGGACAGGGTTTTAAAAACCAACAGGACCTGTACTCTCGGGTTAGAGTCCCGAGGTGCTTGTTGCTGGAGGAAAACCGACAGGACCTGTACTCTCGGGTTAGAGTCCCGAGGTGCTTGTTGCTGGAGGAAAACCGACAGGACCTGTACTCTCGGGTTAGAGTCCCGAGGTGCTTGTTGCTGGAGGAAAACCGACAGGACCTGTACTCCCGGGTTAGAGTCCCGAGGTGCTTGTCGCTGGCGGAAAAATGTAGGGACCATCCGTATGGGGGCCTGCTGGTCAAGACTTGTAACTATTCACATACTTCGGAAAGCTCTGGCTCCGAGAAATCCTTTATTGGACCGACAACCGCGCACTGGGAGTGGAGAGATGGCGGAAGTAGCATGTACCCACGTGGGTTAGAGTCCCGGATTGGAGTGGTGTACTGTACTTCCGGGTGGCGTAGGACCGGGCCCAATCTTGGAGGAATCGTGGTAGACGAGTTGGCATATGCAAGCTTGGGTGCTACATATGCAGTGTGGATAGGGATCCTCAGCTGAGTATTATTTATCCGGATTAACGTTGCTCCTCGGTTATGGAGACTTGGTCCACTGACTGTCAACGGAGAGTGGTTCTCAACTAGGAATGTTTTGAAATGTAAAATGAATCATGAACGATGAAGAATTGAGGAATACTGAATCTTTCCAAAATAAAATAAGGTTTACAAAAATGCTTTTCTGCAAAATACTTGATCTTGCTTAAGCCTTACCTTGACTACCCTAAGCCTCTCATTCCTGAGTCTTCTCCCTTTTTCTTAGTCGGGTAAGTCTTGTTGAGTACCCCAGTACTCAGGGTTTGTTACCCATGTTGCAGGTGTGTCAGAAACCCCGATGTGTCTTGCACCCTGCTGTGTGACCATCGTCCAGGAAGAGGCCGATGAGGCCGAAGAATAGTTGTACACCCTCGGGCTGGGTGATTATAAGTATCTTTGCTGTTCTCCACTATGTTGCCTATGTCTATTTCTATTGTCAGGACTTGGTCTGTAATAACTGCACCTGAAGTTCTATTTGGAACCCTGTGTTGTAAAACTAATGTTTCTTAAGTCTTCCGCTCTTTATTCCGATGTTATTTGTAAAAGTATGCAATGCTGTAACCGAATTGTGAGATGATCCTGCGGACATTGGGCACTGATGTAGCCCGGTGGCGAACAGGTCTTAATCACATGGAACATGGGTTCGGCTGTCAGAGGTTGACAGGGACATGTGGGCCATGGGATTAGGGTCGTTCCGTCACAGAGTGGTATCGGAGCATCTCACTTTAACGTTGCAGTGTTTGTTTTTGCGAAAACTTCAAAAGACCTTTTGAGTCCAAACAAACTAAACTTGACTATCTTGAGTCCAAAATGCTCCTCTCATCTTGTCTCTCTTGTGGCAACACTAGCTAGTGGAACAACGTGTATTAAGCCCTATATATATGTTAAGTATTGCATTGCCTTGTTCCGTAGGAACGATTCATGCATCATGTCATAATCACTTAAGTTAACTTCCTCTCTAAGTTCGTTGGGGTAGCGTGCCTATACCTTTTCTTGCTAGCCTTTCTCATCTATAACCTCTTGTCCAGATATGGCTCGCATCAAGCTGACCGCCCGCAAGTCGACTGGACCGAACGGTGTGCCGCGTCACCAGCTGGCGCCACGCGCCGGAGAAGAGACTGGAGAATCCTCCAATGGTCGTCGTTTTCCCCGTCGCACCCGTAAGAACCTGAAGGAGGAAATCAAGAATCTGAAGGCTGAGCTGGAGAACTTGGAGCACGACTTCTACCACTCACGCCTGGAGTTCTATGAGGCACGAGCTTCCCTGGAGCAGGCCAACCGGAACACGATCCGCGCCATCGAGCAGCGTAATGCTACTTGGGATCGCGAGGATGTCACTAGAGCCGAGCTCCACGGACTGCAGCAGTACACAGCTCAGATTGAACAGTTCAATGATATGCTTCATGAGGAAGTACACCAGCTGCACAACCAGCTTCACCCCGTGATTCCACCAGTTGCTGAGGACCCCGAAGACGGAGTCGTGGAGGAACCTGAAGTGGAACCTGCTGAAGATGTCCACGTTGAAGATGAAGATGAGGAAGAGCCTGAGCTTATCATCGAGGATGATGATGATGACGAAGAGTTGATCTTCATCGATGACGACTAGACTCCTTGTGTCTGTACCACCTGCTTACCTAAACCCTTGGTCTAGGTTTGGGAGCGCTAGTCGGTCTTTTGTTTAGTCGGGTCTGTATCTTTCTTTTCGTACCTTTTCCCTTTATCGGTCAGTTGTATCGGTCAGAGATCTTTACCGATCTATCAGTCTTTGTATCAGAAAAAGCTATCAGTCTGTTGTTTTCAGAACTCAATCTATAAGTACTAAGGAAATGGTTCGCAGTATACCGGTAATGTTGGGGAAACATGTATTTCCCACCACCATGATAGTGCTTCGTGATCAGGAGATAGATGTCATCCTAGGCATGAATTGGATGTGTCAGTATAAGGCCATGATCGACATCTTGAATAGAGTTGTGAGAGTGGATATTCCTAACAGTACCTCCAAACTCCTTCTCCAACTCCCGATGCCTCCAAAACCAGCAGCCACGCAGTTGAATGCCACCTATGTTCAAGAAACCAGAGACATCCCCGTGGTCTGCGAATTCCCTGATGTTTTTCCAGAAGATTTACCTGGTTTGCCTCCTGACCGTGATGTTGAGTTTGCCATAGAGCTAAGGCCCGGGACTGCTCCTATATCCCGCAGAGCTTATCGAATGCCTCCCAGAGAGTTGGCAGAACTAAAAATCCAATTACAAGATTTGTTGGACAAGGGTTTCATTCGCCCAAGCTCGTCTCCTTGGGGCTGTCCTGCAATCTTTGTCAAGAAGAAAGACAAGACTCTCAGAATGTGCATTGATTGTCGCCCACTCAATGAGGTCACCATCAAAAACAAATATCCCTTGCCTCGTATTGATCTTCTCTTTGACCAGTTAGCTGGAGCCAAAGTATTCTCCAAGATCGATCTCAGATCTGGCTACCACCAAATAAAGATTCGTCCTGAAGATATTCCTAAAACAGCTTTCACCACCAGATACGGCCTATATGAGTATTTGGTCATGTCCTTCGGTTTGACCAATGCCCCTGCTCATTTCATGTACCTCATGAACTCTGTGTTCATGCCAGAGCTTGATAAATTCATGGTCGTGTTCATTGACGACATTCTTGTCTACTCAAAGACCCCCGAAGAGCATGCCAATCATCTTCGTATCGTTCTATCCCGTCTCAGAGAGCACCAGCTTTATGCCAAGTTCAGTAAATGTGAGTTCTGGTTAGATCAGATACAGTTCCTTGGTCATGTCCTATCCGCTGAAGGTGTGTCAGTTGACCCTGGTAAAGTGGCAGACATTCTGGATTGGGAGCCACCTACCACTGTTCGTGAAGTCCGCAGCTTTATGGGAATGGCAGGATATTATCGTCGATTCATCCCAGATTTTTCAAGAATCGCCAAGCCTATCACTGAGTTAGTAAAGGATTCTGTGAAGTTTGTCTGGTCACCAGCCTGTGAGCAAGCCTTTCAAACTCTGAAGAAACTGTTAACTACATCACCAGTGCTAGCCCAGCCGAACATTGAAAAGCCCTTTGATGTCTACTGTGATGCATCTGGTACTGGTTTGGGCTGTGTTTTGATGCAAGAAGGTCGAGTGATCGCATATGCCTCCCGACAGCTTAAGCGACATGAAGAGAATTACCCAACCCATGATCTCGAATTAGCAGCAGTAGTGCATGCCTTAAAGATCTGGCGTCATTATCTGTTGGGTAGTACCTGCAATGTGTACACTGATCACAAAAGCCTGAAGTATATCTTCACTCAAGAAGAATTGAACATGAGGCAGAGAAGATGGCTGGAATTGATTAAGGACTATGATATCGAAGTGCGTTACCATCCAGGTAAAGCGAATGTGGTCGCCGATGCTCTCAGTCGCAAGTCGTATTGCAACTGTATGATCATGAAATCCTATGAATCTTCCCTATGTTATGAATTGGAGAAGTTGGGTATTGAAATGGTACCACAAAGAATTCTGAGTAATGTCAGGATAGAAACCTCTATCAGAGAACAAGTCATTGCTGCACAGAAAGATAACCCTGGAATCAAGCACATCGTCGAAAGGGTTCGAGCCGGAAAGACTGATTGTTTCAGGATTGATGATAAAGGAGTGGTTTGGTTCAAGAACCGTCTAGTAGTTCCTAAAGTGTCTGAGTTAAGAAAGTTAATCCTTGATGAAGCACACTTGACTAGATTCTCCATCCACCCCGGCAGCAACAAAATGTACCAGGATTTGAAGCAGCAATTCTGGTGGACAAAGATGAAGATTGAAATCGCTCGCTGTGATACTTGTCAGAAAGTCAAAGTCGTGCACATGAAGCCTGGAGGAGAATTGCAACCTTTATCTGTACCTGCTTGGAAATGGGACGATATCAGTATGGATTTTATCAATGGTCTACCCAAGACATCAAGAGGTTTTGATTCCATATGGGTGATCGTGGATCGTCTCACTAAGCAAGCTCACTTCCTGCCAGTGAAGACCAGTTACACCGTTCCCACATATGCCGCTTTATACAAGAACAACATAGTCAAACTTCACGGCATACCCAAGACCATTATCTCTGATCGTGGTACTCAGTTTGTCGCAAAGTTTTGGAAAGCGTTCCATACCTCACTTGGAACCAAGTTACTGCATAGTACGGCATATCATCCGCAAACAGATGGACAAACTGAGCGAGTCAACCAAGTGCTAGAGGATATGTTGAGAGCATGTGTGCTCACCTTCGCAGATACTTGGGATGACTGTTTGCCCTTGGCAGAGTTCTCATATAACAACAGTTACCAAGATAGCATCAAAATGGCACCCTTTGAAGCACTGTACGGCCGCCGTTGTCGTACACCTCTCAGTTGGTCTGAACCTGGAGAAAGAGAATTCTTTGGAGTCGACCTAGTGAAAGATATGGAAGAAAAAGTCAAGCAAATACAAGAGAATATGAAGATTGCACAGTCTCGACAGAAGAGCTATGCTGACAAAAGACGTCGACCTCTGAAGTTTCAAATCGGAGATTATGTGTATCTGAAGGTCTCACCCACCAAAGGAGTCACTCGTTTTGGAGTGAAAGGGAAGTTAGCACCTCGCTATATTGGTCCCTTTGAGATTCTGGATCGCTGTGGCAAGGTAGCTTACAAGCTGAGTTTGCCCGATCATCTTTCAGCAGTTCACAATGTGTTTCACGTCTCCCAACTCAAGAAGTGTCTCCGAGTGCCCGAACATGTGGTTGAAGTTGAAGGCGTTGAGCTAGAACCAGATCTGTCATACTCTGAATATCCAGTTCGTGTATTGGATCACAAGGACCGTGTTACCCGGAGAACGACCACGAGATGGTACAAGATCCAATGGAACCAACACTCTGAAGAAGAAGCCACTTGGGAATCTGAAGACTTCTTAGCAAAGAACTATCCCGACTTTCTCAATACTCTGTAGATGTAAGGTTTTGCCTTTTTCCTTCTTAAGACGTGGAATCTCGGGGCGAGATTTCTTTTAGGGGGGAAGGTTGTAACACCTCTGGTGTTAATCTGTAATTAACCTGACATGTCATCATCATTAGTCTTAATCATTCTCTTCATACTTGTGTGTCTCCCTTATGCATGTGCATTTGTCCCCTTTTGTGTGTAGTGTTTCCCTTTTCAAAAACCCTAAAAGCCCTCACCTTCCTTTAAGGGCAAAATGGTAATTTCACCTCTGTGTCTAGCTTGGTGTATTTCTTATTCCTTTGATGTCTTGTAGATATGTTGTGTTGACCAAAGATCAAAAAATCAGAATTTGATTTCAAATCCCTTTGCAAAACCCTGATTTCCAAACCCTGGATTTTATCCCTTTTTTTTGTAATTCAAAAATTATTCAAAATTTGGGGTTGGTCCAAAAAGCAAAGTTGTAGGTCTGGCCAAGAGCAACAACTTTGGTATTTACAAATTTTCAAGTTGCAGTGCAAAATGTTGAGTTATTTCAAACTCCAACTTTTGTCCCCTTTTCAGTTTTCAAAATTTTGCTTTAACTATCGACTCTGTGCATGAGCATTAAAGCTCGGGGGCCCCGGCCTCCGGCAAGGCCGCCGCGCCGCGCGCGAGCCTCGCCGCCCATGCCGAGCCGGCCGACCCGCGCCCGTGCCGCACGCGGCCAAGCGCTGGCGCTCGCTCTCTCTCTCCGGCCCCTACCTACCGCCTGCCTTCGCCGTTCCCTAACCCTCCATCTTCCCCTCGGCCGCGGACAGCGCGCAGTTGTCGGCCGCCGGCAACCGCCCCGCCGCGCGCAGTCGCCCGACCGCACCGAGCCGCCCTACCGTGCTCCCTACCTTCTTCAATGCCGTCCGAACACTCGCACTCCTCGCCCGGACCCCTCCCTGGCTCCACCCGCGACTATAAGAAGCCGCCGAATCCGCCATTCCTCCGCCATCGGCGAGCTCCGTGAGCCCGAGTCTCCAGACCACCCCAGCACCAGCCGAGCCCGCCGCTGCCTTCGCCTGGAGCTGCTCCACCTTCCCGAGCAACCAATTTCACCCCTCCGCCCCTCCCCTCGCCGGCGCAGAAGCTTCTTCCTCGACTCCGGCATACGGCCGCGTTTCGGCCGCACGAGAAATTCGCCGCCGTGAGTTTCCCTCCCGTCCCACCGACCCCTGCCCTTTGTTCCTCACCTCCGTGCGCTCCTAACCGCTCCTCGGTGATCCCTTTCGGTGGACAGAGCCGCCGGACGTCGTTCGTCGCCAGAGAGCTCCGCCGGAGCACCTCCACCGTCGAACTCCCGTCTCCGACCCCGCACCGCCTCGCCGAGACTACCATCCGACTCACGGTGAGCCCCCAAATCTTTTCCCGCCCTCGGCTTTCCCAGCGCAAGTCCCGAGCAGCCGGACCGCCGTCCGCCTCGCCTGCGATTCGCCCGAACCTCCCAGCTCGAGCACACGTTCACTGTTAACTCGAGCCACACCCTCGAGCACACGTTCACTGTTAACTCGAGCCACACCCTCGAGCAGACGCGCATCTCCGCTTCGCCCGAGCCAGGCCTCGGCAAGCGCACGACCCTCCGCTTCGTCGAGCCCAGCCTCGAGCAAACACACCCTCCGCTTCGCCGAGCCCAGCCTCGAGCGAACCTGCGTTTCCCGTTTCGCCCGAGCCTCCCGGCCAGGCCTCGGACGGACGAGCGATAGTCTCCGTCTCGCCCGAGCCTTTCCGCCAGGCCTCGAGCGGACGATCGTTCCCGTTTCGCCCGAGCCCGTTTCGCCCGAGCCCTTGCACAGTGCTCTTTTTCTTTTTTTGAAAAGCTGTGAACAGTGTTCTTATTTCATCTTTTTGTATGATTTTCTGTGTTGCTCTAAAAATTCTGAAAATTTTACAGTTGACTCTTTATACTGTGTAGTATTTTATAAAAATAAGAAACTTGACTTTTCTGCAACAATTAAAAAATGAAAAATCCTCCTTTTAGTTAATAAATGGATAGTTTTAGATTTTTAGAAAATCATGCTTAACTCCAAAAATTATGAAATTTGTTTTGACATCTAGTTACACCATGATGAACCTATGAGTTTAATTTGGTAAATTTTGGAGCAACTGTACAACACAACCTTTTAAAATAAATTAGGAAAAATAGAAAAGTATTTAGGAATCGTGTTGTATGGTGTGACCTTTCGGATTGTTTGCTGTTCATAGACCCCCACCCGTCTGGTCTATGATGTTGTGATGCCATGCCTTGGTCTATGTTTAGGTTAAGTCAATAATGCTTAAAAGGTTTAACTAATCTTGCCTAAAAGTAAAGATAGGTAACTCTGTGTCTAATCTAGAATAAGTAGTTTTGTCTTGTGCTTTTGTTCATGTCAGCATCCTCATAAGCATACATCATTGCATCCGTGTAGTGACTGAAGGAGAAGGTGTCAAGGTCGAGGCAGCTGCTGACGGACTAAACCCCGAGACGACTCCGAGCTCCGACGACTGCTCCGTCGCCCTCGAGCCTGCCCTTTTTGCTCTTCAAGGCAAGCCCCGGTGCATTTAACCCTTCCTTGAATTTATAAAATGATTTCCTTAAATGCTTTTGAGTTAAATTATTGCATTAGGTTTATAGGAGTTGTGTGCTATCCTAATTGATGCACTATCCACCTTGACCACTGCTACACCCGATACCTACTTTTCAAAAGTATTTGAAAAATGCTTAGCAATGCTCATTGAATTAGACTTTGCAATAAAAATGCCAATTTCAAAAGTGTGATCACATAGATGAATTATATCAAGGGTTTTGGTTATACTTCCCGATCGATGACTGCTTGCCTAGCTAGCATGTGGTCATTGTCGAGAAGGGGTTGTCCGCGCGTACGGTGCCGTCATGTTGTAGTCCGGGACTCAACAGTTGACACCGACCGGGACAGGGTTTTAAAAACCAACAGGACCTGTACTCTCGGGTTAGAGTCCCGAGGTGCTTGTTGCTGGAGGAAAACCGACAGGACCTGTACTCTCGGGTTAGAGTCCCGAGGTGCTTGTTGCTGGAGGAAAACCGACAGGACCTGTACTCTCGGGTTAGAGTCCCGAGGTGCTTGTTGCTGGAGGAAAACCGACAGGACCTGTACTCCCGGGTTAGAGTCCCGAGGTGCTTGTCGCTGGCGGAAAAATGTAGGGACCATCCGTATGGGGGCCTGCTGGTCAAGACTTGTAACTATTCACATACTTCGGAAAGCTCTGGCTCCGAGAAATCCTTTATTGGACCGACAACCGCGCACTGGGAGTGGAGAGATGGCGGAAGTAGCATGTACCCACGTGGGTTAGAGTCCCGGATTGGAGTGGTGTACTGTACTTCCGGGTGGCGTAGGACCGGGCCCAATCTTGGAGGAATCGTGGTAGACGAGTTGGCATATGCAAGCTTGGGTGCTACATATGCAGTGTGGATAGGGATCCTCAGCTGAGTATTATTTATCCGGATTAACGTTGCTCCTCGGTTATGGAGACTTGGTCCACTGACTGTCAACGGAGAGTGGTTCTCAACTAGGAATGTTTTGAAATGTAAAATGAATCATGAACGATGAAGAATTGAGGAATACTGAATCTTTCCAAAATAAAATAAGGTTTACAAAAATGCTTTTCTGCAAAATACTTGATCTTGCTTAAGCCTTACCTTGACTACCCTAAGCCTCTCATTCCTGAGTCTTCTCCCTTTTTCTTAGTCGGGTAAGTCTTGTTGAGTACCCCAGTACTCAGGGTTTGTTACCCATGTTGCAGGTGTGTCAGAAACCCCGATGTGTCTTGCACCCTGCTGTGTGACCATCGTCCAGGAAGAGGCCGATGAGGCCGAAGAATAGTTGTACACCCTCGGGCTGGGTGATTATAAGTATCTTTGCTGTTCTCCACTATGTTGCCTATGTCTATTTCTATTGTCAGGACTTGGTCTGTAATAACTGCACCTGAAGTTCTATTTGGAACCCTGTGTTGTAAAACTAATGTTACTTAAGTCTTCCGCTCTTTATTCCGATGTTATTTGTAAAAGTATGCAATGCTGTAACCGAATTGTGAGATGATCCTGCGGACATTGGGCACTGATGTAGCCCGGTGGCGAACAGGTCTTAATCACATGGAACATGGGTTCGGCTGTCAGAGGTTGACAGGGACATGTGGGCCATGGGATTAGGGTCGTTCCGTCACACCCGCGTCCTCATATCTACACACAAGAGGACAAAGTAACCCGAGTCTTGGATCCCGAAGGGTTAGCAAGCATGTACTTGGGAACCCAAGACTTGGTCACACATCTCAAAGCACTCAACTTATCATGTGGGTTACCATGATGCAAATATTGGTTCAAATGCAATTTTGAAACATCCTTGGAAGCATTCCTCAAAAGGGAAACTCGAGAAGAAGAATGAGTCGTACCATGGGCAAAGCGGCAAACATCTCCCAAGGTTTTTTGAGAAGAACCAATAGATGCACCATGAGAAGCATGATGTGGACAAACACCAGTAGCACTAGAAGCATGTCCACAACCATGACCTAACCCACTAGAAAAGGAGTCATAAAACCCATCAACAAAGAGGGGCTTCTTACTAGGAGCACAAGCGTTCATGCCATGAGAAGGGCCATGAACCCCCAACTTCCTAGAAGAGCGAGCTTGACGCAAGCATTTGGCACGCCGATAGCAAAAGCTTTATTGATGCCCATCTTTCTCACAAAAAGAGCAATGATACAAAGGCCTATTGGAAGGCACACCATTCTCCGACAAGTGAGAAGTCCCTTGGGACTTAGAACAAGTAGCATCAACATTCAACTTGGTGCCAACACTAGGAGCACACGTGCCATGGGAAAGGCTACATGGCTTCCTAAAAGCCTTAGCTCGAATACGTCGCTCGTGTTTGACACGGCGGAAACAAAAATCAAGCGAATGTCCATCCTTCTTGCAAAAGGTGCAATGAAATATCGGATTGGGAACACGAGATCCAAAAACGTGAGAAGCACCCTTGTCAAGACAAGTCCCTTGGACATCACTCGAAGAAACAACAAGGTTAGCAGTAGCTATGAAAGAGCTATCCGCAACCTTGGCACCAATGCTATAGTCCAAAGACTCACGCGCAACACAAGAACTCAACTCCGGTTACAAAGAAGCAAACATAGAAATATCAACATCAGAGTTGCAAGAAGTGCATGAATCAAAAGAATTAGCACAAAGACTCTTGCATCTTTTAGCTAAAACCACATTTTCAAACATGAGGCGATCACAAGTACCACAAGGAGCATTTTTCAGATTTTCCATCTCCTTTTTAATTCACTCGGCATATGTGGTACGCAAGAGTTCAACTTCTTTCTCAAGGTTGGCACTCATATTATTATGCTCAACCAACTTGGCGCTCATATCGTCGCGCAAAACCTTCAAAGCCAAAACTTCCTTTTCTAAATCAATGCATGATATGCAAATGAAATTGGTGGAAGAAACATCACCATTCACATCAAGCAAAGAATCATGATCAGCACAACAAGTAAGGCAAACATTTGCATTCAAAGAGCATAAGCTACAAGGCCTAGAATTTATCTCAACAATTTCAGCCCTAGCATGCTCAAGTTCATCTACACATGTGGTGTGAGTCAATTTTAGTTTATTAATTTCAGCATGCAAAGACTCACATGAAACACATGGTAACAAAGCATTTGACTTAAGCAAGGCTATATCAGTTTTAGCACACTCAAGGTCCTTGTGCAAGTCAATGCAAACTAGACATGGTTCGGAAGCATTGGATTTCAACATTTCATTTTCAGATCTTAAGCTATCAAGAGAAAAGCATAGCTCATCATTCTTCCTAACCATGTCACTACAAGAGGTGCAAGGTGAAGATGCACTAGACTTTAATCTAGCAATGGAGCATTTCAACTTCTCAACCTTTCTACACAAGGTATCACAAAGATCATCATTCCTAGTGCAAGCATCATGTAGGTCGTGCAGAGTCACAAGACTACAAGCAAGTATTGAAGGACCGAAAGTGCTATATCCAATGTGACCAGAGGGGGGGGGGTGAATGGGAGCTTCAAATTTCTTTCGAAATGTTGAGGCCTCTGTCCCAGAAAATCAACCCCAAGAACAAAGCCGAGACGCGTGATGTCCACGACCCAGAGAGTGGGTGGGTGTTCCCTAGGAACACAGCGGGACACCACAAGAACTTCCTCACCCAAGTTCACGCAAGTCAACTAGTGACAAGATGGACATTGGGTAACCTCAACCTCCCCCGCGCAACGCGAGGGGGATTCAGGCTATTTTGAAAGCGGGACACCCGATTTCTATAGAGCACGGAAGCCGGGAATCCAACGCAAAAGCCGAAACTCAAATCTAAGGCCAAACGAACAAGCTACGAACAAATCAGTGCAGAACCAGCTGCATCGGACGCTGGGAGCGTCCGATGTGTTCACGTCGGACGCGTCCGATGTGAACAGGACCTTTTTGGAACCTTACTGAGTAACCATCGGACGCTGCACTGTAGCGCCCGATGTCAGCGTCCGATGCCCCTCCAAAAACACAGAAACTGACACATGGCAACAACGCGTCCGATGCTATTCGGGTCAGCGTCCGATGCCAAGAACACTAGCGTCCGATGCCCCCGAAAACGCAAAGTTCTTACGCGATTCCAACCCGATCTCCTCCAAATCAAAAGCACTGAGGCTTAGACTTGGTATGAGGAGTTCCAAGGATGTTAGTGAGCTACCCCTAAGAGATCATGGCTCGAACCTAACTCCAAATCGGTAAATCAGGAGAATTGGAGACAAAAGGGAGAAAAATGATCCAAACACGAAAACCGATCGATCTACTTGCTTGTGAGGTTTGAGTTGAATTCCTTCGGTGGAAATGATCCCCTCACAGTATAGAACAAGTTGATTCAAATGGTTTTGCAAACGAAGCAACGTGGAGAGAGATCGATCGACGGGAAACTTGAGGAGAAAAGCAAAACGCGAAGAACAACACAAGAACGTGAATCACAACCTCAATTGCCAGCCGAAATTCGTCCCCACGAGGAGATAACGGGAATCCGGTCCCATTTCCGCAAAATCCAAATACACAGAGGTATGATTAAACCATCTCTGCGGATCTCAGTAGCTACAGCACGGAATGGGAGAGCAGGAAACCCTAGAATGAAAATAGCAATAGCTGAGATAGTCTAGAGGGAGGGGTTGCCTCTCCTTATATAGCTTAATACAATTATTCCCCTTCTACCCTACTGCTAAAGAGCAAGCAGGCTAACCCTAAGGGTATTCCTGACCAACTCGATGTTGATATTGATCCGACGGCCACGTCCGCACATCGAGTAGCTTCGCCTCGACGCGACCTCACCGGATGCCGCCAAGCGTCGCTCGTCCTTTTCACGGACCTCCCCCCGGTTTTGAGGCCAAAACCGGGAAACCTGGGCCATCCCCCGGTTTTGAGGCAAAAACGGGAAACCTGTCGTCCGTCGCTTGAGTTTTGTGGCCCAAACTCAGAAACCCGCCAGCCCCTAGGTTTTGAGGCCCAAACCTGGAAACCATCATCAGCCCGAGTTTTATGGCCCAAACTCGGAAACCGGCCGCACCCAGGTTCTGAGGCCCAAACCTGGAAACCGTCCACTCGGTGGTTTTTCTGTGACTCAACCACCAAACCGACGCTGTAGAGGGATGCACCGCCCGTGCACCCCATCCACCCGCAAGTCTTCACTTGTCGCTGTCCCAAGCTGTCAGCCACCACGGCCGATCCTCAAGCGACCGGTCCGTCAGTCCAAGCCTCACGTCCGCCCTTCACCGCTCCGGGTCCATCGGCACAGCACGTCTCTACTTGACCTTCACCTTGCCTTTGATCACCGTATCCGAGCTCGACACCTACACAACACAAGCCAAAGAACATGCGCATCATCCTAGTTGACAATCACTCATCATCTCAAGATCCGGCATACACCCATGTATCCGCAAGTATACCTTTCTTGGCCTTGCCAAGTTGACGTAGAAGATCCTCTAGCGAAAGCTCATCATTACGAAGAAGGTTCAACAGATCGTTCACCTCGCGATCCCTCTCATCAACTGCACTCCTCCTTCTTCCCAAGATGTCGTCCTTGATAGCTTTCAACTCTGGGGATAAAGACAAACTAGAAGAAAAACTCGGTGCCATTTCCAAAAGCACCGTTAGTGTTAGCAAGACAAAAGCTCAACACCTCGACACACAAGGTCAGAAGAAAAAGTCGCTCTAAAAAATTGACACCTTGACAAACAACGTCGGAAGCAAAACCACTCTAAAAGGTCACCTTCGCGGATCCAAAACCGGTTAAGGTAGAGAGATCCTTAACTAGCTCCGATACCAATTGAAGGACCGAATTGGCGACTAGAGGGGGGGGGGGGGGTGAATGGGAGTCTCAAATTTCAACTCGTGAAACACTGGCCCTTGTCCCAGAAAATCACCCCAAAAGCAAATCTGACGAACGTGATGTCCACGACCCAAATGATTGGGTGGATGTTCCCTAGGAACACAGCGGGACACCACAAGAAAGCTCACACAAAAGCCGGATCACCAAGTCAAACATACCCCGTCAAAACCCTATCCTAAAAGCTCCTCGATGCTAGCCTCGTTCGCACGGGAGAAGTCCGTAATCGAGGGTCAAAAGTGAAGGATCGAGAATGCAAAAGCAAGGCGACCAGAGGGGGGGTGAATGGGAGCCTAAAAATTTCTCTCGAAACTTCGGCCTTTGTCCCAAAAATCAACCCCCGAGAGCTACGACCAAAACGTGATGCCCACGACCCTTGGAAGAGGGTGGATGATCCCTAGGATCACAGCGAGGCACCACAAATCAAGAGCGAACCAAACACCAAAAACTTCGACTCAAGTCTGACCCAAAAACCGACCCTCAAACATAGAAGGAAGGCTACATCAAGAAATCTCCAAATACCTATGCTAACAAGTAGCAAAGATACTTAGAGAGGTTTCTTGGTTAACTATAGGGCCAAACGAGAAGTCCAAAGACCAAGCGGAAAAGCTGGGAGAGCAAACGCACTGAAGAAGACAAGTCTGCGAGTTCCCGGACTGTCCACGGGTACGGTCCCGGACTGTCCGGCTCAACTGCGGACTGTCCGCAAGGGGATGGCGGACTGTCCGCCGGCAAAATCCCCGAAACAGCACTGTTGCTGAAAGTCCCCTGGACGGTCCCGGACTGTCCACGGATGACAACGGCGGACTGTCCGCCGGTCAACCTGACCAAGAACAGTCGAGCTGCACAGCCACTGATCTGGCTCGAGTCCGACGCGCGGACTGTCCGCGGGCACAACGGCGGACTGTCCGTGAGTGCCCAGAAAGGGCGATTTTGGACGCCCTCAACTCAAATCTCCCCAAATCCGATCCAAATCAAAATCCCTTGTTCCCAAACTTGGAGAAGATGATCACGAGGTAGTTAGTAGACTATCCTCAAGAAAATATCCGCTCAAATCAATTCAATCAATGGGAATCCGAAATGGAGGGAGTATGAACCGAAAAAGCGCCATGAAAATTGAATCGACCCGATCTACTTGTTCGTGAGGAGTCAGATGAATTCCTTCGGTGGAAATGATCTCCTCAATATAAAGAACAAGTTGATTCAAGTGGATTTCAAAAAGACGCAGTAGAGAGAGAGATCAAGTGACGGGAAAATCACGGAGAAACGAAGAACGCGAAGAACAAAGTCAAAACGCGAATCAAGACATCGATCTGCAACCGTGTGGCTACCACACGCTACAACAGTGAGATTACGGTCTCACTTCCTCAAAATCTCATGAACACAGAGGTATGGTTCTCTGCGGATCTCAGTAGCTACAGCAGGGGATTGGGAGAGCAGGAAAACCCTAAGTGGAGAATAGCAAATGACTGAGATAGGATGGGAGGTGGGTGTCTCCCTCTACTTATCCTAATTCTAGTTCCCACTCTACCCCTAACTAATTACAGAGCGAACCAGCTAAACCCTAGGGTTATTCTGGACCAACTCGAAGTAGATGCTGATCCGACGGCCACGCCCGCACAACTGATAGTGTTGCCTCGATGCAACCTCACCGATTGCCGCCACGTGCCGCCACCACTCTGCTCGTCCTTTTCTCGGACCTCGCCCCCGGTTTTGAGGCCCAAACCGGGAAACCAGCCTTCACGACCAACCCCCGGTTTTAAGGCCCAAACCGGGAAACCAGCCGTCCATCACCTGAGTATTGTGGCCCAAACTCAGAATCCTGTTGGCGCCCAGTTTTGAGGCCCAAACCTGGAAACCGTCCTCAGCCTGAGTTTTGTGGCCCAAACTCGGCAAACCCGTAGCACCCAGGTTTTGTGGCCCAAACCTGGAAACCGTCCACCGGTGGTTTTTCTGTGGCTCAACCACCAAACCGAGCCGTAGAGGGGATGCACCACCCGTGCACCCCATCCAACGACACGTGTCCCTAGGTCCTCGACCCGAGCAACACCATGCCCCGCAAGTCTTCGCTCGTCGCTGTCCCAGGCTGTCAGCCACCACAGCTGATCCTCGGGCCACCGGTCCCTCAGTCCAAGCCTCATGTCCGCCCTTCACCGCTCTCAGTCCATCGGCACGGCACCTCTCTACTTGACCTTCACCTTGCCTTCGATCACTGTATCCGTGCTCGACACCTGCACAACACAAGCCAAAGAACATGCGATCAAACCTGTTGACAATCACTCGTCACTCGAGACTCGGCATACACCCATGTATCCGCAATCTCCCCCTTGATGAGTTCATTGTCAACTACCAACATAAATCATAATGAAGTAGAAGAAGGAGGAAGAAGGAGAAGTAGAGAACTCGTCCAAATGACCCAAAAGCATAGCAAAGCCAGAAGAAGGTCAAGTGAAGGAGCAAAACAACTTGGTCCCCAAAGACATGGGCAACGGCTCGACACAACCAAGCAAAGCAAAGCTAGCCCTCAAGAAGAGGTAGAACAGGCTCAACAGCGCTAGCAGGAAAGCTCGACACCATTTGAAGTAAAGCTCGACACCAATTGAAATATCAGTAGATAATCAAGCAAAATAGAGCTAGCCCTCAAGAAGAGGCAGAACGGGCTCAACACCACTAGCGAGAAAGCTTGATACCAACTGAAAAACAACAGAGCTCGAAACCAAGTGAAGAGCGTATAGGCAAAGTCGCTAGTCCCTCAAGAAGGAGGCAAAGGCTCAACACAACTAGCTACCAAAGATGCTCCGAACCAACTGGAAAAATGCTCCAAACCAATTGAAAATTCATCAACCAAAGCGAGCAAACTCCCCCTCCAATAGTGCACACAACCTTATGATTAGACAAATGTCTCCCCCTTAGTTGATAATGCACTATCAGGCAAACTTCTCCCTTCCAAATGCATATGAGTCAAAAATGCAAGTTAGCAGCTTCAGGAATAAGCATACATGTGTAGAACGAAAAGATACTCCACAAAGTATAACTTCAATGACTCAACAATAAGCATACATGCCAGCAAAGGCTCAAACTGATCATCAAATACGAAATATGAACATATGAGCAAAGTGAGCAGTTTTAGCCAAAAAGCATTCACCATCAAAATAGCACTAAACATGTGTAGACAGGAAGTCAAACAAGTGCTAAGCATGTATACAAGGTGAACTACCCCTAGCACAGTTCAATCATCATGCTACAAAATGAAACATATACTTGTGATTTCAGATTTTAATCGGAGTTGCAGCGGTGAAATTTCACAAGTTCAAAATTCAGCATGTGATTGCGAGAGGTTGAGAGCTTGTCATTGCCTAACTTTTCAACCATGCTAAGCCTATGTAGAAGCAATTAGAAGCTTAAAGCAATAGTTTCGGTCTTACACTACATGGCTCAAGTTTAACTCAATGTGCAATGAGAAACAGTCTCGATACCATGATGTGTTGACAAGCAATCCCATCTTGATCTTTCCAATTCACTTATCTTGGTTCAGTTTTATAACAGTTTATGACCATACCAAGCAAGTGAGTGACTCAGAACAAGAGACATAGAACCCTGGCATATATGAAAAGCACAAGTGAATTCAACACATTCTACACATGCTAGTTGCATATCTCAATGGTGAACAATTTCAAGTTTTAAGTTCATTAAGCAAGTTCACCATTCATAAAATAGCTCAGCTCACAACATGTATCAATGATCAGAAAGAGCATAAGCTACAAGTATCATCATATAGCATCAGAGCATACTAGATAGAGCATAATCACATTCTAAAGATTATATACATGAAGCTCAGAAAGTGCAAAGATGCATGATGAAATGCAAAGACTAACCTACCAAAAACATAAACAAAAACGAAAGAAAAAGAGTCAGCCTATGATACAATAGACAAAATGTTTCCCCCATCTAAAAGGGAAAACACACACCAAGCTCACCTCTCAACCTGGCAAAGGTTGATTGGTCCAAAGGCTTGGTAAAAATATCTGCCAACTGATGATGAGTATCGACATGGTGAAGGTCGACATCACACTTCTCATAGTGGTCTTGCAAGAAATGAAAGCGCACATCAATGTGTTTGGTCTTAGAATGCAACATGGGGTTCTTAGCAACGCTAATAGCACTCGTGCTGTCAGAAAGCAAAGGAACTCGAGAGAAGCTCAGACCAAAATCACGCAAAGTGGCCATCATCCAAAGCAACTGGGAACAGCAGCTAGCCGCAGCGACATACTCAGCTTCTATGGTAGACTGGGCGACACTAGACTACTTGCGAGAAGACCAAGATACAAGAGAAGAACCAATAAACTGACAAGTCCCAGAAGTGGACTTGCGATCCAGTCGGCAACCAGCAAAATCGGCATCAGAATAACCGCAAAGGGAGAGGGTGGAGGAAGCAGAATACCAAATCCCAAACTCTGGAGTGAAGCATAAGTACCTCATAATGCGCTTGACCGCCTGACGGTGAGAAGTGCGCGGCGACTACTGAAATCGTGCGCAAAGACACACCGCGAACTGGATGTCTGGGCGTGTCACCGTCAGGTACAGCAGCGATCCGATCATACTCCGGTACTCCTTCTGGTCCACAGCTTCTCCATCCTTGTCCGCATCCAGGGCCGTCGTGGTCGACATGGGTGTTGGAAGAGGCTTGGCCTCACCCATATCGAACTTCTTTAGTATGTCCTTGGTATACTTGCCCTGGTGCACAAACGTTCCTTCTCGGGATTGCTTAATTTGCAACCCGAGAAAGATAGTCAACTCGCCCATCATGCTCATCTCAAACTCCCTGCTCATAAGATCTGCAAACTTGGCAACCAAAGCGTGAGAAGAACCACCGAAAATGATATCATCCACGTAAATCTGAACCAAGAGAGTGTCATTACCTTGCTTGAGGAGAAAAAGCGTTTTACCCACACATCCCATTTTAAAACCCTTAGCAAGCAAAAAGGTTTTCAACCTATCATACTAGGCTCTAGGGGCTTGTTTCAAACCATATAAAGCTTTGTGAAGTTTGAAAACATGGTTTGGAAACTTGGGATTTTCAAAACCGGGGGGTTGTTTCACATACACCTCTTCTTCTATGTAGCCATTTAGGAAGGCACTCTTGACATCCATTTGAAAAAGTTTAAACCCTTTGGATGCAGCAAAAGCCAAGAGTATCCTAATTGCCTCCAAACGAGCTACAAGAGCAAAAGTCTCCTCATAGTCTATCCCCTCCTTCTGACTATAACCCTAGGCTACAAGTCTGGCCTTGTTTCTCACGATGTGGCCATCCTCTCCTTGTTTGTTTTTGAAAACCCATTTTGTACCAATAGGGTGACACTCAGGAGGAGGTGGAACCAAAACCCAAACCCGATTTCTTTCAAAATTTTCTAACTCCTCATGCATGGCATTAACCCAATCCGGATCAGATAAAGCGTGTCCAACATCTCGGGGTTCAAAATCAGCAACAAATGCAGAATGAGCAAAGTGAGAGATTTGTTGTGACCTTGACCGAGTGACACATTCGCCGATGCTGCCGATCATCTGTTGAGGCGGGTGTTGGCGCTGGATGTGTCGTGGTGCCTCCCGAGCTGAAGAAACCTCCCTCTCAACAGCAGCTAGTGCCTCATCGGGTACAAAAGGTACTGCTCGAGGTGGCGGATCCCACGGCCCCCAAGTAGTCAACGAAGAGGAGTTGGGGTTGTGAGTCGTCGTAGTAGAAGTCGATGCTTGCGGCATGGCAGGTGGAGGTGGTGCTGGATCATCCATCCCTTCAGCACCCTCGTCCTTGTCATCAAAAAGAGGTTCGCCAACCTCATGATCACCTGCAAGCTCAAATCTAGAAGAAGGACAAACCATGGTCTCGTCGAAGGTGACATAGGATGTCTCCATGACTCGGTTAGTATCAAGGTTAAGTACACGATATGCGCGAGTATGAGTGCCATAACCCAAAAATACACCGTTAGACGAGCGAGACTCAAATTTGTTCAGGTTGCCTTTCTTGAGTATAAAACAGTGGCAACCAAAAACTCTAAAATAACTCACTTTGGGCTGTTTTCTAAAACGCAACTCATAAGAGGTCTTTTTCAAGAAAGCTCAGAGAAAAATGCGATTGGAAATGTAGCATGCAGTGTTCATAGCTTCGGCCCAATATTGCCTAGGAGTCCTATGCTCATCGAGCATCGTCCTGACCATCTCTACAAGGGTCTGATTTTTCCTTTCTACAACACCATTCTGTGGCAGTGTGTAGGGTGGAAGAAAACTGATGCTCTAAACCCAAAGAGTCACAAAACTTCTCAAAATCCGAGTTCTTAAACTCGAAACCATTATCACTTCTAATAGCTCGCATTGAGTTCTTAGGGAACTCATTCTGAAGACGCAAAATCAGATTGCGAGCAAAAGAGAAAGTCTCGGTTTTCTCAGCTAAAAAGGAAACCCACGAATATCTCGAAAACTCGTCAATAACAACAAGCACGTACCACTTCCCCCCAACCGAGCTGACCCGAGCCGGACCAACGAGGTCCATGTGCAAAAGCTCTCCAGGGCGCTAAGTCATGACCTGAGTCACTGGATGGTGAGGAGCGGCAACCATCTTCCCATGTCTATAAGAAATGGCAAACAAGATCCTTCTCCATGCACAACTTGGGCAATCCTCGGATTAGGCCAAGTGAGCTAAGCCTTGCAAGCAAGTCGAAGCTTAGGTGACCAAGTCTCCTATGCCACTTCCAAAGATCAGAGGAGGAAGGTCCAGCCAAAAGACAACGAGAAATCCCTAATGACTCCGAGAAATTCAAACGAAAGACTTTCCCAAAGGGCGAAATCAAACATATAAGATTGTCCTGAGGATCTAAAATACGACTGAGATTCGGCTTAAAACGAATCTCATAGTCATCATCGAAAAGTTGCGAAACAGAAAGAAGGTTAAAATGCAAGTTAGAAACAAGAGCAACATCACGCAACACAAAGTGCTCATTAACTCGCACCGACCCACGAGACAACACTTTACCTTTGCTATTGTCGCCGAAGGTGATAAACTCCTTTCCAGCGACTGGGCTAAGATTGGAGAACCACTTGGCGTTTCCGGTCATGTGCCTCGAGGAACCAGAATCCACCAACCAAATGTCCTCCAATCATTTTACCTACATCAATAAAAAGACATAGGGTGAGCAAACGGTCCAACGCTGGGGTGAGTAAAATGGGAATTATACCAGTGTTGGGCCGGCTGCTCAAAAGAACGGTTAGTAGAAAAACCATTCCTAGCACGCCTACGGGGAAAGCGATCACCACGTATAGGAAAACGTGGTCCGCTAAGGGAAGAGCGTCCATCGCGATACTCAAAACACGGTGGAGGGTAACGCTCAACTACAAAGCCACCACCACGAGGTCCATAGCCTACAACTGTAGGCTCCCGCCGGGCTCGTCCTCCTCGCGGCCAAGGCCTAGGAACTTGAGGCATTAGACCTCTAGGCCTAGCAGCACGCCTTTGAACATTCAGCACATGTACATCATGGAAAGGATGGTACATGTCCGTGTTGTTCATCTCCTTTGCACGACGCTCCTCTCTCTTGCGCCGAAAGCAAAACTCCCTCAAGTGTCCATCTCTCCCAAAGTGCTCACAATGGTACCTGACCACACTCATAGGGGGTTGTTGGTACTCACGGTAGTGGGTGTGGATCACTTTGCCCTTCTGTGGCATGAGCTCCTCCTGGATAGGTGGCATGGTGTCTAGCTTGTTCTTGAGGTGGTTTGGTTTTGGAGCCCATGTCTGTTTCTTGGGTGGAGCTCTTGGAGGTTCAACAAACACCCCATCCTCGGTGTTAGGCTTTAGAGGCTCTTTGGGTGGAATCTTGGTCAGTTTGGGAGTAGTGGTGGAGTTGGGCTTCTCACTCGGATTAAGACCACTCGACTCTCCAATTATACCAAAAGACGAAGCACACTCAACACCCTGAGCAAAACCTACACCAGGACCTCCAGCAGCACGCCTGAATTGGGCTATCATCATCCCAAGCTGCGGCTCACCACTAGACACCCATGACAAGATGG
This sequence comes from Coix lacryma-jobi var. lacryma-jobi, assembly GCA_009763385.1. Taxonomy (NCBI): domain Eukaryota; kingdom Viridiplantae; phylum Streptophyta; class Magnoliopsida; order Poales; family Poaceae; genus Coix; species Coix lacryma-jobi. The sequence goes on along the minus strand of CM019822.1, from coordinate 88,626,964 downwards.
TCCGAAGGTATGTGTTTTCTTTCTCGGTTTGCATCTTGTCATGCTTCACATTGGCTATCTCCATCTCCAAACCCTCACTCAAAACACACCTAGCCACACAAGTGCTACCCGAGCTAGCCTTCTCAAGAGACACAATCTTGGCATCCTTCTCTGCCAACTTGGATTGCAAGCCTGCACAAGACTTGCACGCACCCAACAACATGGGTCTTGCCCGGAGCTCATCCACCTCTCCAACCAAAGCAGCATACTTACCTCTCAAAGTGAGAAGGTCAGTCATGTGCTTGGTGCACATCTCACACTCATCCTCCTCAGTCACGACAACGGTGGACTTGACAGACTCAAGTTCCTTCATAGTATCCTCACACTTCTGCCTAAACTCCTTCCGCTCTCTAGCAGCATGCCTAAGCAGCTTATCTTGACTAAGAAGGGCGGCAGTAAGTTTCTCGACCTCAGCAGAAAGCTCGTCAGGGGTCTGAGATACCTGGGAGGTGTCGTCGTAGTCATCGTCGTCGTTCTGAGGGATCTCCTCTAGCTGGTTGTTGACCTCCTTGCCGAGAGCCATGGTGAAAAAGCCCTCGTTGTCGGCGAAGAAGCAGAGGCCGTTCAGCTTGTCCTCGATCTTCTTCTTCTTCTCGGACTCGTCGTCGCTTGAGGAAGCGGAGTCATCATCCGAGTCATCGATGTCGCTGAGCGTGGCGAAGAAAGCACGCTGCTCAGCCTGGGCCTTCTCCATGTACTTCTTCTTGATGTACTCCTTGTTGAAGACGCCCTTCCGCTTGTGCTTCGCGGGAACATACTTCTCCTTGCGCTTGTCGAAGTCGTACTTGTGCCCATGATCACCCTTCCCAAATGCTTGCTTGTTCTTCTTGGGATAGTTGGCGATGAAATGGTCGGGTCGCCGCACTCGAAACATCCAGAGCGTCCTCCTCCGCGGCGGTGGTTCATGCGGTTGTTGTGGAACCACGAAAACCGGTTGGCGAGCAAAGCCAAGTCGTCATCCCCCATGAACTCTAGCTGCTCCTCTGTGACAGAAAGAAGAGAAGAGAGTGCAAATCTTCCAGAGGGATTAGCAGAAGAGCCAGAAAGCAATGCCATCGACGGGCCAGAAGGATTCTCATAAGAAGCCCTCGCCATGGCGTCAATCTCACTGGACTTGAGCTTACTAAAGAGCTCGTCGCATGTGAGGGTCTCATAGTTAGGCGATTCGATGATCGCTTGAACCTTCGAGTCCCACACCGACCGATCGAGAGTATGTAAAAGCTTCAAAGCCCTCAAATGATCGTCGAAAGGCAACAACTCCTTGTTAGCCCTCATCCTATTGACAATCACCTGGAAGCGAGCGAATAAACTCTCTATGCTCTCGCCAGGCATGTGTCGAAAGTTCTCACACTCCCGCTTGTGCGACTCGTATAAACAGGATTTGACTTGAGAAGTTCCCTCATGGAAGCGCATGAGGGTCGCCCAAATCTCACGAGCCGTGGGGAGATGAGAAACGCGATCAAACTCAGACACACTCAAACAGGAGAAAAGAGCATTACGGGCTCGGCTATTGGCATCGTGCTCATCGATCTGCAGCTGAGTCACACGAGCAGCCAAGACCACGTAATCATCCTTGTTGAAAATCTCCCAGACAGAAGCACCCATGCTCTGAAGATAGGCCGACATGCGTATCATCCAATACGCATAGTTCATCCCATCGAAAAACGGCGGTTTGCCCACGCCGCGATCCATGTCGCCTTCTGTGGATCTGGAACCGGCTAAGGTGGAAGATCCTTAACCCGCTCCAATACCAATTGAAGGACTGAGAATGCAAAAGCAAGGCGACCAGAGGGGGGGGTGAATGGGAGCCTAAAAATTTCTCTCGAAACTTCGGCCTTTGTCCCAAAAATCAACCCCCGAGAGCTACGACCAAAACGTGATGCCCACGACCCTTGGAACAGAGTGGATGATCCCTAGGATCACAGCGAGGCACCACAAATCAAGAGCGAACCAAACACCAAAAACTTCGACTCAAGTCTGACCCAAAAACCGACCCTCGAACGTAGATGGAAGGCTACGTCGAGAAATCTCCAAATACCTATGCTAACAAGTAGCAAAGATACTTAGAGAGGTTTCTTGGTTAAATATAGGGCCAAACGAGAAGTCCAAAACCCAAGCGGAAAAGACGGGAGGGCAAACACACTGAAGAAGACAAGTCTGCGAGTTCCCGGACTGTCCGCGGGTACAGTCCCGGACTGCTGGCTCAACTGCGGACTATCCGCAAGGGGATGGCAGACTGTCCGCCGGCAAAATCCCCGAAACAGCACTGTTGCTGAAAGTTCCCTGGACGGTCCCGGACTGTCCGCGGATGACAATGGCGAACTGTCCGCCGGTCAACCTGACCAAGAACAGTCGAGCTGCGCAGCCACTGATCTGGCTCGAGCGCGACGCGCGGACTGTCCGCGGGCACAACGGCGGACTGTCAGCGAGTGGCCAGAAAGGGCGATTTTGGACGCCATCAACTCAAATCTCCCCAAATCTGATCCAAATCAAAATCCCTTGTTCCCAAACTTGGAGAAATGATCAAGAGGTAGTTAGGAGACTATCCCCAAGAAATCATCCGCTCAAATCAAATCAATCAACGGGAATCCAAAATGGAGGGAGTATGAACCGAAAAAGCGCCATGAAAATTGAATCGACCCGATCTACTTGTTCGTGAGGAGTTAGATGAATTCCTTCGGTGGAAATGATCACCTCACTATAAAGAACAAGTTGATTCAAGTGGATTTCAAAAAGACGCAGTAGAGAGAGAGATCGAGTGACGGGAAAATCACGGAGAAATGAAGAACGCGAAGAACAAAGTCAAAACGCGAATCAAGACATCGATCTGCAACTGTGTGGCTACCACACGCTACAACATTGAGATTACGGTCTCACTTCCTCAAAATCTCATGAACACAGAGGTATGATTCTCTGCGGATCTCGGTAGCTACAACAGGGGATTGGGAGAGCAGGAAAATCCTAAGTGGAGAATAGCAAATGACTGGGATAGGATGGGAGGTGGGTGTCTCCCTCTACTTATCCTAATTCTAGGGTTATTCTGGACCAACTCGAAGTAGATGCTGATCCGACGGCCATGCTCGCACAACTGGTAGCGTTGGCTCGATGCAACCTCACCGATTGCCGCCACGTGCCGCCACCGCACTGCTCGTCCTTTTCCCGGACCTCGCCCCTGGTTTTGAGGCCAAAACCGGGAAACCAGCCTTCACGACCAACCCCCGGTTTTGAGGCCCAAACCGGGAAACCAGCCGTCCATCACCTGAGTTTTGTGGCTCAAACTCAGAAACCTGCCAGCGCCCAGGTTTTGAGGCCCAAACCTGGAAACCATCCTCAGCCCGAGTTTTGTTGCCCAAACTCGGCAAACCCGCAGCACCCAGGTTTTGTGGCCCAAATCTGGAAACCGTCCACCGGTGGTTTTTCTGTGGCTCAACCACCAAACCGAGCCGTAGAGGGGATGCACCGCCCGTGCACCCCATCCAACGACACGTGTCCCAGGTCCTCGACCCGAGCAACACCATGCCCCGCAAGTCTTCGCTCGTCGCTGTCCTAGGCTGTCAGCCACCACGGCTGATCCTCGGGCTACCGGTCCCTCAGTCCAAGCCTCACGTCCGCCCTTCACCGCTCTCAGTCCATCGGCACGACACGTCTCTACTTCACCTTCACCTTGCCTTCGATCACTGTATCCGTGCTCGACACCTGCACAACACAAGCCAAAGAACATGCGCATCAAACTCGTTGACAGTCACTCATCACTCGAGACTCGGCATACACCCATGTATCCACAAAAAGCTCCTCGAGGCTGGCCTCGTTCGCTCGGGGAAAGTCCGTAGTCGAGGGGTACTAGGAGATCTCAAGGGTCTTGAGGCTGGCCTCGTTCGCTAGGAGAAATTCCATAAAGCTACTCGAGTCTGGCTTCGTTCACACGGGAAATCTCTGTAAAGCTACTCGACCATGGCTTCGTTCGCACGGGACATCTCCGTAAAGCTACTCGAGGGTTACCCGAGGAGAGCTCGAGGGATGCCTCATTCGCTCGGATCACCTCCGTAATCGAGGGTCCCGAAGAGAGCTCGAGGGGTGCCGCTCGAGGGGTACCTGAGGGTGCTCGAAGGTGGCTCTCAAGAAGTGTCTGAAAAGCGCACGAGGGGTGTCCCAAAAAGATTGGTTCTGTCCTGAGCAGGGACCTCTCGAGGCAGATTGAGCAAGACCCCTTGAGGGTGACTAAGACTGAGCTGCTGAGGCCCGATCGAGGTCTGGCCTCGAGTTCGATTGAGCCAGAGAGAAAGCGTCCAATCACTCCGAGCGGCTCTCTATTCGTTCACCGAATTGACCCGATCTCCCTCAAATCAAAACCATTAGGGCTCAAAATCCATGTGAGGGATCACAAACAAGTTAGTGACCTACTCCTAAGAGATCATGGCTCGAACCTAACTAGAGATCGGTGAATCGAAGAAAATCGATGATGAACGGAGCAAAAGAGCAAGAACGAGATCCAAAATGAAATCCGCCCGATTTGTGAGTTCGTGAGGAGTTAGAGAAATTCCTTCGGTAGAAAGATGTCTCTCACGAAGCTCTAGAAGATGGTTCAAATGGATTTGCAAATCATCCCTCGAATCAACAAATTTTGTGAAGAGCAAAAGAGGGGAAACCATGCAACGCGAAGACAAGAAACGCAAGGCAAAGTAAAGCACAGAATTGATCCTTGGATTCAGCAAGATGATGAACTGTATAGCACACGGTGGTGTTGAGCTACAAGCCATTCCTAGCAACACACAGCTTGGATGGCAAAACGCTTAAGAAGAAGAGCCAATCTCTCCACTAACCCTAGCCGCCTCTCACAGGAACAAAATGAGAGTGGACACCTCCAAGGATGGCTGTCCAACACAGCCCCTTCACATATATATAGGCGCACGTCCAAAGACAAAAACGCCCTCACATGAAGTACTCAGCCCAAATAACCCCATGGGTAAAACCGTCCAACCCTAGCAGTTTTCATCCGACGGCCACGCACCTTCTCATCCTTCGCTTTGCCTCGATGCATCCTCCAGGATGCCGCCACGTGCCGTCACATTGACCACCGTGCCTTCCTCATCGATAGCTTTGCGCAACGCAAGCCTCTCGGTGCCGCCACGCGTCGACCGTTCCGCATAGAAACCTCCGCCCGGTTTTGAGGCCCCAAACCGATAAACCCGTCAGCCCAGGTTTTGAGGCCCAAACATGGAAACTGTCCACCCTGAGTTTCGAGGCCCAAACTCAGAAACCTGCCACCCCGAGTTTTGAGGCCCAAACTTGGAAACCGTTGATGGTAGCTTTTTCAGGCTCAACTACTGAACCCGCGCTCTTAGATGGGATGTGGTTCGCACACCCCGACCACTGGCACCGATGCCGATGCATGTCCAGCCTCCACGCCAGACACAACGCCTTAGCCTTCCTTCTTGACTCGGTCGACGGCACTTGCGCCGCACGCAAACCCGTGTCCGACCTCCCGCCAAGTGCCACGACGCCATCGTCTTCCTCCTGACTCGGCCGATGCATCGCACATCACCATGTGCTCCTGCTCGCTGATGCCACGTGCCAGCTACCACAGCTGGTCCTCCGGCCTCCTGGTCCATCGGTCCAAGCCTCACGTCTGCCCTTCACTGCTCCGGGTCCATTGGCATGGCACGTCTGCCACACGGCACGCCCATCCTTCACCGCTCCCGGTCCGTCGGCACAATACGTCTCTACTTGACCTTCACCTCGCCATCGACCACTGTCTCTGAGCTTCACACCTGCACATCAACACAGCCAAGAGACACATGTTGCACACGCACAACAATACATGTAACACACCACAACTCAACGCCACTGGTTAGTCATAAACATTAAGCGCATAGCAAGATATGGACTCAACCATGAAAAGCCTCAAACCTTCCTCATAAATGTCAATCATTCATCATATATGTTCTCAATCTTCAGCCGGAAGAAGTGGCAGAAAAGGTCGAAATGGGGCTCTATGCCCAGATATGCCTCGCAAAAATGGATGAAGACGGCGATGTGCAACAACGCAATCTGGTAGTACTCCAACAACCTGTGAAGAAAGGGGTGGACCTGAATCCCAAGGCCGCACCTGAAGAACGTTCAAACACGACGAGCTCCGTGGTGTTCGGCGTCGGGAACTCCTCCTGGTACGCCTCCCTCCACCCGCCGGTCACCTCATCGGGGAGCACGCCGACCACAATGAGGTCCTCCAGATACTTCTTCCGGAGAACGCTCTAGGTCCATCCCTTCGCCCAGCTCAGCTTGTCGATGAGGTTGTCGCTCCTCGCCTTCTTCGCCGCCGTCGCCCTCGACTGCTTCCCACGCGCCATTGCTTCTTCAGGCGAATGGATCTGGATCTAGATCTACTTCAGAACAGGAGCACGCGCCTAAGCTCTACTAGTACGGGAGAAGGAAGGCAAGGAGGCGAATGCTTCAGAGAGTGGAATGCAAGGAACAAGTAACGAACCGCCGCTGCGCGCTCAGCCTTTTGATACTACATCGCCCGACCCTCCGACTCCACGGTTTGCGGGGACACATGCCCACTCCTCCCATGACCGCCACGTCGCCCGTGGCTTCCGCCTGCACGCGCCCCTCGCGCTTCTCCTTAATGGGCCGATGAGCCAAGGGTTTGCAAAAATGGCCCACCCGTTCGCCTTCCTCATTTTGTATTTTGGTTAATTATTTCTGTCATCACTAACGGCAACACCCATTCCCAGGGACTGACCCCACGGGTTAGTTACACTTTTTTCAAAGATAAGCGGTTACTGCTACAGTAACAGGTCGGCAACATCAGGCAAAACTAAGACCCCTCAATCACACCCGGGGACTTCGAGCTCTTGTTTTTTATTCTTGGGGACTTCGTCCGCCATTTCAATTTTTTCTGGATTATTATACTTTCTTTGACCCTGCTACAAGAACCATACTGCTTCTTACAACAGGCTCGGGGACTACGTGTACACACGTCATTTCTTGCAAAATGACCGTGTTTGTTTCCTGTAGATATTTTACAAGCTTGGCACCACGTGCCCACAACACCTACTTCCAAGCTCGGGGACTAACCGTGTGTTTGGTTTGGGGATGATGTGGATGGGTTGGACCCAACCCAGTTTTATGGGTTGGGTTGAACCCATCTCTTGTTTGGTTAAGGGGTTGGGTTGAACCCAGTTTTTTGTTTGGATAGAAGGATGGAGAGGAATGTGATGATGACATTTTAACACCATTAACAGTAGCCATCAATGGTGTCCACCTGTCACCCACCTTATTTCTCCTACCTTATCTTCTTCCTCCGCTCTCCCAATCCCGCACGGCCACACCGCACCACCGTCGCCCCTACGGGCGCTCGCCTGAGCCGCTCCCCCGCTCTCGCCACGTCGCCCCCGCTCTCCCAATCCCGCACGGCCGCACCGCAACACCCTCGCCCCTGCGGCCGCTCGCCTGAGCTGCTCCCCTGCTCTCCCCACCTCGCCCTGCGCCGTCGCTCGCTCCGCTCGGCACCGGCCATGGGGAACCTCACCCCCTCGATTAGCATGAGCTCGCCATGGCCACCACCTCTTTGGGACTGAGCTCGCACGCCATGGCCGCCGCCTCCCCGGGCCCGAGCTCGCCCGCCAAGGTCGCTGTCTCCTCGGGTCCGATCTCGCCCGCCATGGCTGCCTTCCTGGGCCCGAGCTCGCACTGCCCAGATCTAGAGAGCCGAGGCCAGCACCACCACCAACTCTGAGGAGGGAGGAGGGAGAAGACAGGCGCAACGAACGAGACGGAGAAGGAGACGGACGCAAACGCCATTCAACTGGGTCGAGCTCGTCTGCCCAAATTGGAGGGACCATGAGAACCCACATCTGAAGGTATATTCTCTCCTGGGTCCAACCCAAACCCACATGACTCCTCAACCAAACAATAGCTCATCTGGGTTGAATCCGGGATATCCCACCTCAACCCACAATCCAAACACACGGTAAGTGAATACACTTCAACTGTTGGTGAATGTATTTTTTCTTTTTCCTATGCAGCTCGAGCCAGACTGACACGGACTTCTACTGGGACCTCATCGGCCCCTACAGTCTGGCCAAGCTCCAAGTGGATACACTTCACCAGAAGAAAGATCTTCAAATTTTTTCTTGCAACACTTCGCATCCTCTTAACAGGACGACGATGGACATCTCATACGGCTGCGCTCCGGTCTCGGCTACTACTTCATCACCGACAACTAGTCTAACCTGGTCAGAAGTCTACTCCGAGCGCATCCGCGACCAGGCAACCTCGTCCGAAGATGTCTTCAACAACATGCGACCAGATCCGACCTGCTCGGGAAGCTCCAGAACGCCCTGCACAACGGATAGAAAGTGCTCGGGGACTAGTTGTGGGGATATTACCTCTGTATACCCCATGGACCTACTTGGGCCAGTCGCCAAGTACGACCCAACTAGAAGGCCTCGCGGCACGCAACCAAGCCGTCGCAACCTGCGAACACAAGGTTGATATGTGCCCTTGTGGTTCATTTCCTGAGTGATGAGCGATCGGTCAACATGGAACATGTGTCTCTTGGCTGTGTTGATGTGCAGGTGTGGAGCTCAGAGACAGTGGTCGATGGCAAGGTGAAGGTCAAGTAGAGACGTGTCGTGCTGATGGATCGGGAGTGGTGAAGAGCGAACGTGAGGCTTGGACCAACGGACCAGGAGGCCGGAGGACCAGCTATGGTAGCTAGCACATGGCATCGGGGAGCAGGAGCACATGGGGATGTGCGGTGCATCGGCCGAGTCGAGAGGAAGACGATGGCGTCGTGACACTTGGCGGGAGGCCGGGTTGGACGAGTCAAGAAGGAAGGCGAAGACATTGTGCCCGGCGTGGAGGCTGGACATGCATCGGCATCAGTGCCGATGGTCGGGGTGTGCGAACAACATCCCGTCTATGGCGCGGGTTTGGTAGTTGAGCCTCGAAAAACTACCCTCGACGGTTTCTGAGTTTGGGCCTCAAAACTCGGGGTGGCCAGTTTCTGAGTTTGGGCCTCAAACTCGGGGAGGACTTTTTCCAGGTTTGGGCCTCAAAACCTGGGCTGGTGGGATTCTAAGTTTGGGCCAAAAAACTCAGCTGAGGACACAGGTTTCCTGGTTTCAGCCTCAAAACTGGGGGGAGGTTCCATATGGAATGGATCGACGCATGGCGGCACCGAGAGGCTTGCGTTGCGGCAAAGCTATCGGTAAGGAAAGCACGACAGTCGACAGGACGGCACGTGGCGGCATCCTGAGGCTTGCGTCGAGGCGAAGCTAAGGATGAGGAAGGCGCGTGGTCATCGGGTCAAGACATGGCAGAGTTGGACCGGAATACCCCTAAGGTTAGCCTCTTCGCTGTTGTATCTAGGGGTAGAAGGGGAATAAGTGTATTAGGCTATAAATAGAGAGGCAGTCCCTCCTCTCATTCCATCCTTGCAGCATTTCGTTCTCTTAGCCCTCGCTAGGTTTTCTTCCACCTGTTGCCTGTGATCCGCAGAGAGGAAGACAATACCTCTGTGTACTTGAGATTTTGAGGAAACGGGACCGTAATCCCGTTGTCGTCTCGTGGGTTCGAGACACTGCTGAAATCGTGATCGATTAACGTTCTTGTGTTGTGTTCTTCGCGTTTCGGTTTTTGCCTTCTCGGAGATTTGCCTCATTCTTCCTCTCTGAGAGATGGTTTTCGATTTCATCTAAACCTGCTTGTGCTAGATCGTGAGCCCCTTCTTTTCACCGAAGGAATTCCCTCCTAACCTCACGAAATAGCGGATCGGTCGGTTTTCACGTTTGGATCAAGTTCTTGCTTGTTTGCCCCAAATCTCTTCGATTCACCGATTTCGAGTTAGGATCGAGCCATGATCCCCTAGGAGTAGCTCACTAACCTCCTTGTGACTCCCCTCACCAAGTTTGAGCCTTACTGGTTTCGATTTGAGGGAGATCGAGGTTAATCGGTGGATGAACAGTGCTGTTTTGGGGTGACCGGACACTGGCTTTGAACTGACCGGACGCTGACCCTGTGCGTCCGATCGTTGAAGGCCGAGCGGCATAATCTGTGCGAACCTGACCGGACGCTCGGGAATCGCTTGACCGGACTCACAGCTACTACTGTTCATCGAGTAGTAGTGACCGAACACTGGCTAGGAAATTGATCGAACGCACTCACACACAGAGTCCGGTCAGTTCCAGAGAGCTCCCGATTTGGTTTTTCCCTGATCGGACGCGTCCGATCACATCTGACCGGACGCACTCCTGAGTCCGGTTAGTGCTGATCTGCATACTTTCGTTCGTAGTTTGTTCGTCTATCTTCGAATTTGGTTTTTGGCTTTGGCATTGGGTTTCTAGGATTGCGTAGAGTCCCGCTGTGCTTCTCGGAAGCATCCACCCTACATCTAGGGTCGTGGACACTAGCAAGTCCTTGTCTTGCTTTTGGGGTGACTTTCTGGGACAAGGGCCATCCATTCTCGGGAAGAAATTTGAGGCTCTCATTCACCCCCCCTCTGGTCCCCAATTCACTCTTTCAATTGGTATCGGAGCCGGTTAAGGGATCTTCTCTACCTTACTAGGTTTCGGATCCTAAGGGCGACATGGATCGAGGGAACGGTAAGGCTCCCTACTTCAATGGGACGAACTATCCCTATTGGAAGATTCGGATGCGTGCTTATCTCAATAGCATCGGGTCTTCTGTCTGGAGATATGTGAGAATGCTAAGTACGAGGTCCTTGCGACTCGTGTGGGTCAGATCTAGATTGACCAGCACGAGGCGAACTCTAAGGCTTGTAACGTGCTTTTGGACAGCATCTCCCTTCTTGAGTTCGAGCGTGTCTCCGAGCTTGAGACGGCACGAGAGATCTGGGTGAAGCTTCAAAGCTATCACGAGGGGACCGTCCAGGTCAAGACCAAACTCTTCGAGACGTACAAGCGCGAGTATGAGAACTTCGTTCAGATGGAGGGAGAGACAATTAACGCTATGTTCGCTCGTTTCCAAACAATTGTGAACAAGATGCGTGCCAATCAGGCTAATCTACCTTATGATGATCATGAGAGGGCACTCAAGTTGGTATATGCCCTAGATCGAAAGGTATGGGAGGTGAAGGTGCCAACCATCATAGAGTCGCTAAGCTATGACACCCTCACCGTGGATGAGCTATTCAGCAAGCTCAAGTCCACCGAGATCGATCACTTGACTCAGGCCAAGCTGAAGAACCCATCTTCACATTCCATGGCTTTGATCTCAGGCAAGGCTAGATCGACTCTTTCCGCTGACGCATCACCACCTCTCTTTGCTTTGTCTTCTTTGCTTTCAGTGATAGAGGAGAAGGTGGAGGCGTTGGGCGATGACGAGTTCGCCCTCATCATCACTCGGTTCTCGCGGTTTCACAACAACCGCTTGAATCGCCGGTGTGGTGGCGCACATGAGGGCTGCTACGGGTGTGGCAACTCTGATCACTTTGTCGCAAGTTGCCCCAAGCACGACAAAGGCTTCCCCGTCAAGAACCGCAACTCCAGGCACAAGGCCAAGCTGGAGAACAAGGCCTGGAAGAAGACTAAGGGCGGCTACCGCAGGGAAGATCTTGAAGGACCGAAAATGCTAAAGCAAGGCGACCCGAGGGGGTGAATGGGAGCCTAAAAATTTCTTTCGAAATTCCGGCCTCTGTCCCAACAAAATCTAACCCAAAAGCTTCAGACTCAAACGCAATGCCCACGACCCTTGGAAAGAGGGTGGATGATCCCTAGGATCACAGCGAGGCACCACACAAGAGATCAAACCAAAACTCCCAAAACTCCAAGTCAAGTTCTTACCTAAAAGACCCACTCCCAAATGTAGATGGAGGGCTACGTCGGGATTCCTCCAAATACCTATGCTAACACGTAGCAAAGATAGGTAGAGAGGTTCCTAGGTGAACTCTAGGAGCAAACGACAAGTCCGGAAACGAAGCGGAAAAGCCGGGAGAGCAAACGCACTAAAATGCAACATAAAGCAGGTTACCGGACTGTCCGGACTGCTGGTGCCGGACTATCCGCGCCAGGGGCGGACTGTCCGCGAAACCCTGGCGGACTCTCCGCAGGTGAAAAGGCAAAAACAGCAAAGCTGCTGATCCTTCCCTGCACGAGTCCCGGACTGTCCGCGCCTTGTACGGCGGACTGTCCGCCGGTCACCAGACCGCGCTCAGAGCTCGCTGCGGTGAACTGTTCTGGCCGAGCCCCGATGGCCAGACAGACCGCCACCAAGGGGCGGACAGTCCGCCACTGTCTAGAGTGCCCAAAGCCTGCACGGCTCAAAACCAAAATCGATTGGACCTTCACCAAATAGAACGGGGCTGCAATCAAACTTCTCCCAAGTGTTCTTCTACGTGTTGGGAAGCTAATCCTAGGATATCATCGCTTCAATCCAACTAATCCATGAGAAATCGGAAGAACACTAGAAAAGGGGAAGAATGAAGAACGAACGCGATTCCGACCCGATCTATATGCTCGTGAGGTTAGAGAAGAAATCCTTCAGTGGAAAGAAGGAGCTCACGACATAGAACAATTTGATTCAAACGGAATTGCAAATTGTCGCTCGGAGAGGGAGAACGAAGCAAAACTCCGAGAAGGGAAAAACCAAAACGCGAAGAACAAAAACGCGAATCAATCCAAATTTCAGCCAACACAAGAGGAGTAAGAAATTGATCCTTGGATTGCTACGGGATGATGAATTGTGTAGCACACTGTGTCGGGTTACAAGCCACTCCTCGCAACAACAAAGCGTGGATGGCGAAATGCTCAAGAACAAGAGCCACTTCTCCTCTAACCCTAGCCTCCTCTCAAATGAACAAAATGAGAGTGACACCTCCAAGGATGGGCTGCCCTAACCAGCCTCCTCACATATATATAGGCGCACGTCCGAAGACCAAAATGCCCTCACATGAAGCACTGACCCAAATACCCCCTAGGGGTAAAACCGTCCAACTCGGTCATTCTTCATCCAACGGCCACGCGCCTTCTCATCCTTCGCTTCGCCTCGATGCAAGCTCCAGGATGCCGCCACGTGCCGTCACGTCGACCACCGCGCCTTCCTCATCGATAGCTTCGCCGCAACGCAAGCCTCTCGGTGCCGCCACGTGTCGACCGTTCCGCATAGGAACCTCCGCCCGGTTTTGAGGCCCAAACCGGTAAACCCGCCAGCCTAGGTTTTGAGGCCCAAACCTGGAAACCGTCCACCCCGAGTTTTGAGGCCCAAATTCAGAAACCGGCCACCCCGAGTATTGAGGCCCAAACTCGGAAACCGTCGAGGGTAGCTTTTTGAGGCTCAACTACCGAACCCGCGCCGTAGATGGGATGTGGTTCTCACACCCCAACCACCGGCACCGATGCTAATGCATGTCCAGCCTCCACGCCGGGCACAACGCCTTCGCCTTCCTTCTTGACTCGGCCGACGGCCTTGCGCCGCACGCAAGCCCGTGTTCGACCTCCCGCCAAGTGCCACGACGCCATCGTCTTCCTGCCAACTCGGTCGATGCATCGCACATCCCCATGTGCTCTCGCTCGTCGATGCCACGTGCCAGCTACCACAGCTGGTCCTCTGGCCCTCCAGTCCGTCGGTCCAAGCCTCACATCCGCCCATCACCGCTCTGGGTACATCAGCATGGCACGTCCGCCGCACGGCACGCCCATCCTTCACCGCTCCCGGTCCGTTGGCACGACACGTCTCTACTGGACCTTCACCTTGCCATCGACCACTGTCTCCGAGCTTCACACCTGCACATCAACACAACCAAGAGACACATGTTGCACACGCACACCAACACAGGAACACCACAACTCAACGCCACCGGTTAGTCATAAGCATTAAGCACATAGCGAGATAATGACTCAACCGGGAAAAGCCTCAACCCTTCCTCATCAGTGTGAATCATTCATCATATATGTTCTCAATCTCCCCCTTGATGAATGCATTGACTAACAATAGAACCACAAAGGAAGGGTTTGAAGGCAAGCCTCATTCAAGTGCCCAAAAGCCAAGCAAAAGCAAACACAAGGCCACTTGATATGAGGAAGGATCATGAAAACTCCAAATAAAAGCTCTCGGTCCCGAAAGAAACGGGAAAAGCGGGCAAAGCCTCGACACAACCGAAGAGTCAAATGAAAATAAGAGTTTCATGAAATCCCAAAAAGGCACTCAAAAACCAATCTCAAATAATTTGTCAAACAATCATCACAAAAGAAACCAAGGTTCTTAGTTCTTATACACTTGGAAGGTTCTTATCCACTTGGGTTTCAAAATTTCTCCCCCTTGATGATTGAATTGACAAAAACTAAGCACAAGAGATGGTTTGAGATACCAAGACCGAAAATCTCATTCAAGTGACCATAGAAAGGCAAAGATCAAAATCACTCGACATCAGAAGATTGCTCATCCAAATGCCTAAAAAGCCAAAGAAAAGCCAAAGAAAGGGCAATTTGAAATGAACAACGCTTGGTCCCCAAAGACATGGGCAACGGCTCAACGCAACCAAGCAAAATCTGATCAAAACTTCACAAAAGAGCGAAAACTCAGACAAAGAGCGAAAGATTTGGTTCCCAAAGACATGGGCAATGGCTCGACGCAACCAAGTCAAAAATGAGCTAGCCCTCAAAAAGAGGCAGAAAAGGCTCAACACCACTAGCTCAAAAGCACAAATCACCAACTGCTCCAATCGAAAAATACCAAGCCAAAACTACTAGTCCCTCGAGATAGAGGCAAAATGACTCAACATGACTAGCAGGCTCGATACCAAGTGAGAAAGCACAAAAAGAAGCTCAAAACCAATTGGAACACAATTACTTGAAACACGCGGAGAAGCAGCAAAGCAAAAACGACTCCCCCTGAAAGCAAGCCTACATACTAAGGCTATGCATCAAAGCTCATGACACCTAATGCACTCCATTCCAAACGAACACTTGTTACCAAAGGAGGCACAAAAAGGATACCAATTAAAAGACCATAAAAGAGCTACATTCCCCCTTGCTCAAAGCTCTCCCCAAAATGCACAACCCTCTCATTTGTGCCAACACACAAGCTCCCCTTGCAAACAGCTTCTCCCCCTTGACAAAAGGGAACATGCTGAGGGGTTTTGATATTTCTCACAAAGTTGACACAAATACAAAACAAGTCATCAACCAAAAGCATATGGGGGTGATCACAAGGTGTATCAGAGCTGGGGGTATGAACACTAAGCTAAAAATGCATGATATGCACAATGCAACAGCTTCAAGTGTATAGCAATCAAAATGAAAAGATGCTCAAAAGGGTGCTGCCCTGAAAGTGTAGCAACCAATACAAATGCTAGCAAAGGCTCAAACTGATCAAATGAGTACGAAATATGAACAATTAAGCATATGAGCAGTTTTCAGCCATTTGAAAGGAGTTCACCACCAAAATAGCACTTAGCATGGATAGACAGGAAATCAACCAAGTGCTAACTCAAGTATAAAAGGTGAACTACCCCTAGCAAAGTTCAATCATCATGCCATAGAATGAAGCATAAACTTGTGTTATTTTTCAAATTTTATCGGAGATTGCAGCGGTATTAACACAAGTTCAAATTAAAGCATGTGCTTGCGAGAGGTTGAAAGCATGGTCATTGCCTAACTTTTCAACCGGGCTAAGCCTATGCAAGAAAAGCAATCGATGCTTAAAGCACCGGTTTCGGTCTTACACTACACGGCTCAAGTTTAACTCAAAAGTGCAATGAGAAACAATCTCGATACCGTGAGGTGCTGACACATGCAATCCCATCTCGATCTTTTCATTTCACTTAGACTTGGATCAAATTTTAAGCACAAGGTAAATATCAACAATCCAAGCAAGTGAATGACTTAGTGCAAGAGACATAGCAACCTAGCATACAAAAGATAGCACAAGTGATCTCAACACATCCTACCCATGCTAGTTGCCACTCTCAATGGTGAACAAATTAAAGGTTTCATAGTTGATTAATCAAGTTCACCATTTGAAAAAATAGCTTAGCTCATAACATGTATCAACTGATCAAAAAGAGCCTAAGCTACAAGCATCATCATGAATCAATAGGGCATACCAAAAAGAGCATAGTCTCATTCTCATTACTATATACATGAAGCTCTTAAAATGCAAGATGTATATGATGAAATGCATGCAAAAGCTAGTCTATCAAAAACAAAGCAAAACTAGCCTTAAAAGAAAAACCCAAAACAAAAGGGTATCGGAGAAGTCAAACTATGATACAACAAGCAAAATGCTTCCCCATCTAAAAAGGGAACCACACACCAAACTCACACGACAGGAGCCAAGAAACGCTCAAGAGAACAACCAGCAAAAAACCACTCCGGAAAGACCACACAACAGAGAGAGGTCGAAGAAGAAGAGTACCAAAACCCGAACTTAGAAGTGTGTCGGAGGTACCTCAGGAAGTGCTTGATCGTCTGCTGGCCGGTGTGATACCCGAGAGGACGCCTGAATCTGTTGAGATCTTCAGGGCGCCTCCTGTTGACACTTCTTAATGCAACCACTAGAACTAGACTATGGAGCCTAATCCCTGGCAACGGCGCCAGAAAAGCTTGTTGACACCAGAAGTGGCAAAACGGATATACCGCAAGCGTACG
Source organism: Coix lacryma-jobi var. lacryma-jobi (assembly GCA_009763385.1). Classification (NCBI taxonomy): domain Eukaryota; kingdom Viridiplantae; phylum Streptophyta; class Magnoliopsida; order Poales; family Poaceae; genus Coix; species Coix lacryma-jobi. The sequence goes on along the minus strand of CM019822.1, from coordinate 88,610,315 downwards.
GTAGTTAATTGTAGCCTTTCACCGGGAGTATTCCACGTATCGTATTTCCACAGGGAACGTGAAGTGGATTAACTAGAAGTAGGGTCGTCAAAGGATGATCAAAGGGTATATGACAACTAGGATAGAGAGGTCTTCCTAATATCAATATCTGGTACTGGTTTTCTAAGAGTACTGAGGTTTACCACCTCATTCCTTACTGGGGGGCGAAGGACGAAACAACAGTTGATTAAAAGGTTTTCCACCTAACAACTACTGAGGCGGCAATGCTGCTACCCAACTATTATTTTCAAGTTGAGAGGAACTCCAAGCACTGGCTGTGTCTGTCACCCTACCACCAGGCGTCTACACAAGTGCGACAAGAAGTCCACACTGGCAAGATATAGCCTAGACACAACGTCTACACTAATCTTACTACTCTAAAGCTAAGCTTATTAGGCCTAGAGAACTTCAACAAAGTAAAGCAATGTGCCAAGTAAAAGAACTGTAAACTTAAATTAGCAGACCAGAATATTAAATGCTAGAAGGACTCAGATGTAACACTTACAAGAAGAATCGCATCCGCTGAGGCGCACCTTGGAGAAGATTCCCGACAGGCCGGGACTCCTCCGTGGAACTCCTCACTCCCTTCCCTCTCTTCTAACACTAAAGCTACTAAGTAGGCTTTCTCTCCTTGGATGCATACAAATGAAGAGCTCTAGGGGGTATTTATAGCTTGGAGGTGGAGTAGCGGCTACTCCAGTGCCACGTCAGCGATCTGCGTGCTCTCCTTCCTTGGCCATTGGATCAAACCGTCATAGTTACCGACCTTGATGAATGGCTAGGATATTGTTCACGTGTGAAACATGTGCTTTGCCACCGACTTGGACGAAGCTCACCATGGGGTCGGCCGACCCCACTCTATGACATGTGGGCCAGGGGTACATCTTCTAGAAGGTGGTGATGTCATCCTGATGAACAGTGCAGATGGGCCCCACCAAGGGGGGGTCGGCCGACCCCCCTATGACAGGGCTGGCCCACCTTCTTCTCTCCCTCGGTGACCCCACATGTCATGGAGCAAGTCTTGTGATGATGGTTGCATTTGGTTTTGCGGATACAAGGGTGTATGCCGAGTCTCGAGTGATGAGTGATTGTCAACGGGTTTGATCGCAGGTTCTTTGGCTTGTGTTGTGCAGGTGTCGAGCACGGATACAGTGATCAGAGGCAAGGTGAAGGTCAAGTAGAGACGTGCCGTGCCGATGGACCGAGAGTGGCGAAGGGCGGACGTGAGGCTTGGACTGAGGGACCGGTGGCCCGAGGATCAGCTATGGTGGCTGGCAGCCTGGGACAGCGACGAGCGAAGACTTGCGGGACATGGTGTTGCTCGGGTCGAGGACCTGGGGACACGTGTCGGTGGACGGGGTGCACGGGCGGTGCATCCCCTCTACAGCTTCGGTTTGGTGGTAGAGCCAGAGAAAAAGCATCGGGTGGACGGTTTCCAGGTTTGGGCCACAAAACCTGGACGTGCTGCAGGTTTCCGAGTTTGGGCCACAAAACTCGGGCTGAGGCTGGTTTCCAGGTTTGGGCCTCAAAACCTGGGCGCTGGCGAGTTTCCTGGTTTCGGCCTCAAAACCAGGGGATGGACTTGGAGGCTGATTTCCCGGTTTGGGCCTCAAAACCGGGGGTTGGCTGTGAAGGCTGGTTTCCCGGTTTGGGCCACAAAACCGGGGGCAGAGTCCGTGAAAAGGACGCAGAGCGGTGGCAGCACGTGGCGGCAATCGGTGAGGTTGCGTCGAGGCAACGCTACCTATTGTGCGGGCGTGGCCGTCGGATCGCCACCTACCACGAGTTGGTCCAGAATAACCTTAGGGTTTAGCTAGTTCGCTCTGTAAGTAGTTAGGGCTAGAGTGGGAATTAGGAAAAGTTAGAATTAGGATAAGTAGGGGGAGACACCCACCTCCCCATCTATCTCAGTCATTTGCTATTTTCCACCTAGGGTTTCCTGCTCTCCCATTCCCTGCTGTAGCGAACTGAGATCCACAGAGAAGAGAACAATACCTCTGTGCCCGTGAGATTTTGAGGAAGTGAGACCATAATCTCACTATTGTAGCATGTGGTAGCCACACGGTTGCAAATTTGTGGTTGTGATTCGCGTTTTGTTCTTGTTCTTTGCGTGTTGCTTTTCTCCACGTTTTTCCCGTCAATCGATCTCTTTGCTTGGTGTGTCGTTTGCAAATCCGTTTGAACCAAGTTGTTCTAGATCGTGAGGCACTTCTTTCCACCGAAGGAAATCACCTCTAACCTCATGAGCTAGTAGATCGGTTGACTTTTGTTTCGGGTCAAGTTTTTCTCCCTTTCCCCGAATTTCTTTGATTCATCAATTTGGAGATAGGTTCGAGCCATGATCTCTTAGAGATAGCTCACTATCCTCCTTGTGACTCCTCTCACCAAGTTAGATCTCTAGAGGATTCGTTTTGGGTGAGATCGAGTCGAATCGGTGGACGAACAGTAGGTTTTCGGGGTGACCGGACGCTCGGCTCGGGCTGACCGGACGCTGGGGGTGAGTCCGGTCGTTGAACACTTCACTGTTTAGTTTCGCTCCTTGACCGGACGCTCCACCCGGTGCTTGACCGGACGCTACGGATACACCGTTCATCGCTCTTGTTTTTAAGTGACCGGACGCACAGGTTAAGACCGGACGCTCTGTCAACCAGAGTCTGGTCCAATCCAGTAAGGTTCCCGAGCGAGTTTTCTCAGACCCGACGCGTCCGGTGGTCAGTTACCGGACGCAGGCAGAGTCCGGTCAGTGTTGTTTCGCGCTGTTTTCGGCCGCGTTTTGACCGTTCGACTTTGGGTTTGGTTTTAGGTTTTTGCGTTGGATTTCTGACTTCGTGCTCTACAGAAATCGGTCTTCCCGCTTTGCAAAATAGCCTGAATCCGCCTCGCGTTGCTCGGGGGTGGTTGAGGTTACCCAAAGTCCATCCTGTCACTAGTTGACTTGCGTGAACTTGGGTGAGGAAGTTTTTGTCGTGTCCCGCTGTGTTCCTAGGGAACATCCACCCATTCTCTTGGGTCGTGGACATCACGTTCATCGGTTTTGCTCTTGGGGTTGATTTTCTGGTACAGAGGCTATTAGTTTCTAGAAAGAAATTTAAAGCTCCCATTCACCCCCCTCTGGTCGCTTTCTGGTAGCACTTTCGGTCCTTTAATTGGTATCGAAGCGGGTTAAGGATCTTCCACCTTAGTCGGTTCCAGATCCACAGAAGGCGACTTGGATCGCGGCGTGGGCAAACCGCCGTTCTTTGATGGGACGAACTATGCGTATTGGAAGATACGCATGTCGGCCTATCTCCAGAGCATGGGCTCTTCTATTTGGGAGATTTGCAACAGGGACGATTACGTTGTCTTGGCTGCTCGTGTTACTCAGCTTCAGATGGATGAGCACGATGCCAATAGCCGAGCGCGTAACGCTCTTTTCTCCTGTTTGAGCATGTCCGAGTTTGATCGCGTTTCGCACCTCCCCACGGCTCGTGAGATTTGGGCAACCCTCATGCGCTTCCATGAGGGAACCTCTCAAGTCAAATCCCGTCTCTACGAGTCGCACAAGCGGTAGTACGAGAACTTTCGACACATGCCTGGCGAGAGCATAGAGAGTTTATTCGCTCGCTTTCAGGTCATTGTCAACAAGATGAGAGCGAACAAAGAGCTATTGCCTTTTGACGATCATGAGAGGGCTTTGAAGCTTTTGCACACTCTTGATCGGTTGGTGTGGGACTCAAAGGTCCAGGTGATCATCAATTCGTCTAACTATGAGACCCTCACTTGCGATGAGCTCTATAGTAAGCTCAAGTCTAGTGAGATTGACGCTATGTCGAGGGCTTCTTATGAAAATCCTTCCGGCCTGACTATGGCTTTGGTTTCTGGCTCTTCTGCTAACCCCTCTAGAGGATTTGCACTTTCTTCACTCTTTTCTGTCACAGAGGATCAGCTGGAGTCTTTGGGGGATGACGAGTTGGCAATGCTCGCCAACCGGTTGTCATGGTTCCACAACAACCGCATGAACCGTCACCACGGAGGAGGACGCTCAGGATGCTTTGAGTGCGGCGACCCCGACCACTTCATCGCCAACTGTCCCAAGAAGAAGCACACATCTGGGAAGGGCGATCATGGGCACAAGTACGACTCCGTCAAGCGCAAGGAGAAGTACGTCCCCGCGAGGCACAAGCGGAGGGGCGGCTTCGACAAGGAGTACATCAAGAAGAAGTACTTGGAGAAGGCCCAGGCTGAGCAGCGTGTGTTCTTCGCCACGCTCAGCGACGTCGACGGCTCAGATGACGACTCCGCTTGCTCAAGCGATGACGAGTCCGAGAAGAAGAAGAAGATCGAGGACAAGCTGAACGGCCTCTGCTTCTTCACCGACGACGACGGCCTCTGCACCATGGCCCTTGGTGATGAGGTCGACGGCAAGCTGGAGGACACCCCTCGGAACGACGACGACGACGACACCTCTCAGGTATCTCTCACCCACGACGAGCTTTCTGCTGAGGTCGAGAAGCTTACTGCCGCCTTGCTTAGTCAAGATAAGTTGCTTAGGCGTGCTGCTAGAGAGCGCAAGGAGTTTAGGCAGAAGTGGGAGGACACGGTGAGGGAGCTTGAGTTCGCCAAGTCCGCCGTGGTCTTGTCTGAGGAGGGTGAGTGTGAGATGTGCACCAAGCACATGACTGACCTACTCACCTTGAGAGGTAAGTATGCTGCTTTGGTTGGAGAGGTGGATGAGCTCCGGGCTAGACCCCTGTTGTTGGGTGCGTGCAAGTCTTGTCCAGTCTTGCAAACCGAGTTGGCAGAGAAGGATGCCAAGATTGAGTATCTTGAGAAGGCCAGCTCGGGTAGCACTTGTGTGACTAGGTGCGCTTTGTGTGAGGGTTTGGAGATGGAGATCGCTAATGTGAAGCATGACAAGATGCAAACCGAGGAGGAAAACACATACCTTCGGCCTATCTTGTCATGGGTGCCTAGCGGCGAGCCACAGCTCGGGATGATGATCTCCCAATTCAAGCGAGCTGCTGGAAGTCCTGGTGTAGGCTTTGCTCCGGGCATTGATGTTTCTGCTTTTGGGAAGATTAGAGAGTCGAGTGGCTTGAATCCGAGTGAGAAGCCCAACTCCACCACTACTCCCAAACTTACCAAGCTTCCACCCAAAGAGCCTCTCAAGCCTAACACCAAGGATGGGGTGTTTGAAGAACCTCCATGAGTTCCACTCAAGAACCAGCAATGGGCTCCTAAACCCAATCACCTGAAAAACATGAGAACATATATGATGAATGATTGACTTTGATGAGGAAGGTTTGAGGCTTTTACCCGGTTGAGTCATTATCTCGTTATGTGCTTAATGCTTATGACTAACCGGTGGCGTTGAGTTGTGGTGTTTCTGTGTTGGTGTGCGTGTGCAACATGTGTCTCTTGGCTGTGTTGATGTGCAGGTGTTGAGCTCGGATACAGTAGTCAATTGCGAGGTGAAGGTCAAGTAGAGACGTGCCGTGCCGACGGGCCGGGAGCGGTGAAGGATGGGCGTGCCGTGCGGCGGACGTGCCATGCCGATGTACCCAGAGCGGTGAAGGGCGGACGTGAGGCTTGGACTGACGGACCAGAGGGCCAGAGGACCAGCTATGGTAGCTAGCACGTGGCATCTGCGAGCGAGAGCACATGGGGGATGTGCGATGCATCGGCCGAGTCGGGACGAAGACGATGGCGTCGTGGCACTTGGCGGGAGGTCGGACACGGGCTTGCGTGCGGCGCAAGTGCCGTCGGCCAAGTCAAGAAGGAAGGCGAAGGCGTTGTGCCCGGCGTGGAGGCTGGACATGCATTGGCATCGGTGCCGGTGGTCGGGGTGTGCGAACCACATCTCGTCTACGGTGCGGGTTCGGTAGCTGAGCCTCAAAAAGCTACCATCGACAGTTTCTGAGTTTGGGCCTCAAAAATCGGGTTGGACGGTTTCCAGGTTTGGGCCTCAAAACCTGGGCTCGCAGGTTTCCGAGTTTGGGCGTCAAAACTCGGGGTGGACGGTTTCCAGGTTTGGGCCTCAAAACCTGGGCTGGCAGGTTTCCCGGTTTGGGCCTCAAAACCGGGGGAAGGTCCAAAAGGACGGTCGACGCGTGGCGGCGTGGAGAGGCTGGCGCGGCGGCGATGCTATCCACGAGAAGGCGCGGTGGTCGACGGTGGCGGCACGTGGCGGCATCCTGGAGCTTGCGTCGAGGCGAAGCGAAGGATGAGAAGGCGCGTGGCCGTCGGATGGAAACTGTCAAGTCTGGACGGTTTTACCCCTAGGGGGTATTTGGGTTAGTACTTCATGTTAGGGCGTTTGTGTCATTTGGACGTGCACCTATATATAGATGAAGGGGCTGTGTTGGACAGCTATCCTTGGGAATCCTGGACGGTGTCTCTCTCATTTTGTGCTTGTGAGAGAAGGCTAGGGTTAGAGGAGAGTTGGCTCTTGTTCTTGAACTTTTCGCCATCCAAGCTTTGTGTTGCTAGGAGTGGCTTGTAGCCCGACACCGAGTGCTTAATCAATCATCCATTCATCTGAATCCAAGGATCAAATTCGTGTTTTAATTTGTCTTGCGATTTTGTTCTTCGCGTTTGCACGTTTTCCCCTCTTTCGATCTTCATGAGAATTCTTGTTTCGAGGGAAGATCCGCAAATCTATTTGAACCATCTTGTGAAGCTTCGTGAGAGTCTTCTTTCTACCGAAGGAATTTCTCCAATACCTCACAAACTCACAGATCGGGCGGATTTAGTTTTGGGATCAAGTTCTTGCCCGTTCTTCACCGTTTTCTTTGATTCACTGATTTGGAGTTAGGTTCGAGCCATGATCTCTTAGGAATAGCTCACTAACATCCTTGTGATCCCTCACACGAAATTTGAGCCCTAGTGCTTTTGATTTGAGGAAGATCGGATCGATTCGGTGAACGAACAGAGGGCTGATCGGGGTGACCGGACGCTGCATCGAAGCGACCGGACGCACCCTGTCAGAGTCCGGTCGTTGAACACCCGCGCAGTCCAGTTCAGGCGCGGTGACCGGACGCTGACCTGGACTTGACCGGACGCACCCCGTGCTGAGTCCGGTCAGCTCCAGAGAGTGTTTTGTGCGACTGGACGCTAGGGTTTCGCGTGACCGGACGCACTGAAGGCACTGTTCATTGCCTTTTCGGTGTTTGACCGGACGCTCAGTTGTAACGACCGGACGCTTGTTCACCGTGAGTCCGGTTGTGAACAGAGAGCTCCCAGAACGTTGATCAGCTGACCGGACGCGTCCGGTGCTTGTTGACCGGACGCACCAGTGAGTCCGATCAGTGCAGTGATCGCACGTTTTCGTCCATATCTTTTACGTTCGAGCTCTGATTTGAGATCCGCTTTTTGCGTTGGATTCCCGACTATGTGCTCTACAGAAACCGGGCTTCCCGCTTTGCGAAAAAGCCTGAATCCCACTCGCGTTGCTCGGGGGAGGTTGAGGTTACCCAAACTCCATCCTGTCACTAGTTGACTTGCGTGGATTTGGAAGAGGGAGCTTTTGTGGTGTCCCACTATGTTCCTAGGGAACATCCACCCATTATCTTGGGTCGTGGACATCACGTGTGTCGGCTTTGCTCTTGGAGTTGATTTTGTTGGGACAGAGGCCATAATTTCTGAGAAGAAATTTTAGGCTCCCAATCACCCCCCCCCCTCTGGTCGCCTTGCTTTAGCATTTTCGGTCCTTCAATTGGTATCAGAGCCAGTTAAGGATCTCTCTACCTTAACCGATTCCGGATCCGCGAAGGCGACCTTTTTAGAGTGGTTTGGCTTCCGACGTGGTTTGTCGAGGTGTTGAGCTTTTGTTTGGCTAACACTAACGGTGCTTTTTGAAGTAGCACCAAGTTCTTCTTCAAGTATGTCTTTGTCTTTCAGCTTGAACATTTCCAAGGATGACATCTTGGGAAGAAGGAGGAGTGCAATTGATGAGAGGGATCGCGAGGTGAACGATCTGCTTAACCTTCTATGACATGACGAGCTTTCACCGGAGGATCTCCTATGTCAACTTGGCAAGGCTAAGAGAGGTATACTTGCTTGTGGTCTTGTGGCTTTGCACAACTTATATGAGGCTTGCTCTAGGGATGATGAGCTTTGTGATACCTTGCGTAGAAAGGTAGAAAAAATAAAATGCTCCATTGCTAAGTTGAAGTCTAGTGCCTCTTTGCCTTGCACCTCTTGTAATGACATGGTTATGAAGAATGATGAGCTAGGCTTTTCTCTTGCTAGCTTAAAATCTGAGAATGAATTGTTGAAATCAAATGCTTCCAAACCATGTTTAGTTTGCATTGACTTGCGTAAGGACCTTGATTGTGCTAAAACTGAAATAGCCTTGCTAAAGTCAAATGCTTTGTCACCATGTGATTCTTGTGAATCTTTTGTTGCTAGACTTAGAGAATTAAGCTTGATTCACAGGACATGTGTAGATGAACTCGAGCATGCTAGGGCTGAAATTGTTGAATTAAATTCTAAGCCTTGTAGCTCATGCTCTTTGAATAAAAATGCTTGCCTTACTTCTTATGCTATTCATGATTCTTTGCTTGATGTGAATGGTGATGTTTCTTCCACCGATTTCATTTGCACATCATGCATTGATTTGGAAAAAGAAGTTTCAGTTTTGAAGCAAATGCGTGATGATATGAGCGCCAAGTTGGTTGAGCACAATGATATGAGTGCCAACCTTGAAAAAGAAAATGAGCTCTTGCGTACCACATATGCCGAGTGCATTAGGGAGGAGATGGAAATTTTGAAAAACACTCCTTGTGGTACTTGTGATCGCCTCATGTTTGAAAATGAGGTTTTAACCCAAAGATGCAAGAGTCTTTGTGCTAAGTCTTTTGAGTCACGCGTTTCTTGTAACTCTGATGTTGGTATTTCCAAGTCTGCATCTTTGCAACCGGAGTTGAGTTCTTTTGCTGCGTGTGAGTCTTTTGACTGTAGCACTAGTGTCAAGGTTTCGGATAGCTCTTTCATAGCTACTCCTAACCTTGTTGTTTCTTCGAGTGGTGTCCAAGGGACTTCTCTTGACAAGGGTGCTTCTCATATTTTTGGGACTCGAGCTCCCAATCCAGTTTTTCACTGCACCTTTTGCAAGAAGGATGGACACTCATTCGATTTTTGTTTCAGCTGTGTCAAACACGAGCGACGAATTCGAGCTAAGGCTTTTAGGAAGCCGCGTAGCCTTTCCCATGGCACATGTGCTCCTAGTGTTGGCACCAAGTTGAACGTTGATGCTTCTTGTTCTAAGCCCCAACGGACTTCTCACTTGTCGGAGAATGGTGTGCCTTCCGATAGGCCTTTGTACCATTGCTCTTTTTGTGAGAAAGATGGCATCAAGAAAGCTTTTGCTATCGGCGTGCCAAACGCTTGTGCCAAGCTTGCTCTTCTAGGAAGTTGGTGGTTCATAGCCCTTCTCATGGCATGAACGCTTGTGTTCCTAGTAAGAAGCCCCTTTTTGTTGATGGGTTTTATGACTCCTTTTCTAGTGGGTTAGGTCATGGTCGTGGACATGCTTCTAGTGCTACTTCTCTTGGTCCACGTCATGCTTCTCATGGTGCATCTATTGGTTCTTCTACAAAAACCTTGGAAGATGTTTGCCTCTTTTCCCGTGGTACGACTCGTTCTTCTCCTCGAGTTGTCCTTTTGAGGAATGCTTCCAAGGGTGTTTCACAATTGCATTTGAACCAGCATTTGCATCATGCTAACCCACAAGGTAAGTTGAGATTTGTGACCAAGTCTTGGGTTCCCAAGTACATGCTTGCTAACCCTTCGGGATCCATGACTCGGGTTACTTTGTCCTCTTGTGTGTAGATATGAGGATGCGGGGTGGAGAACATGCGCCTGATGGAGCTTGATCTTTTAGATGTGATCAAGAGTTGATGGTTCTCTACACCCCGCTTAGATTTGCCTCCAAAGAGGCTTTTTGCTATCCGGTGAGCTTTCTTACACACTCATGTCTTGAACATCCATGTTCTATTTCTTGTGGTATGAGATGGACTCTCATGTGCTCACTTGTATAGTTCTTGCATGTACATTTTCTTTTGTATCATGTTTTGTTTAGTCTAGCATGTGCTATCTTCTGTATCATATGTCATGCTAGATTTGTGTATATCTTTTGTGGAATATCCACTTTTTATGCTAGTTTGTGACCCTCATGAACATTGTGCCATGTTTTACCATATTTCTCCATGAGCTTGATTTGTAGTGGTATGATGTTCATTAGGTATCACTTTTCAGGTGCTAGTTTTGTGTAGCTACATGTACCCTGTTGATATGTTTAGGTTGAGCACTAGCCTTTCCACGATTTTATCATGTTACATGCTTTTGGATCTATTGCTATCATTATCTTGCATTGTAGCATGTGTTGATGCTTAGGCTATGTTTGGGTTGATCATGTCTTTAGGCTGCATTTTGCTATACAGTGCTTTATCCTGTTGCATGGTAGTCTTGACTAGTTTGAGTTCAGATCTCCTTGCGGTATCATTCATAGGTAGATCTCCTTTTGTTGAGAGTTCACCTTATGCTTATTATGTGACTAACTGTTTTCGTGGAGACCTTGAGGTCACACTGGACGAGACAACGCCTTGTGTTTCTTCTGCCTTTGAGTGTGCAGGAGAACAGGAGCCTGGAGAGAGCATTTCGGCTCAGGGACCCGATCCCACTTCTGCCATGACTTGGGGTTCCGTTCGAGCAGCTCTCCAGCAAGCACTAGCTGCACCTGTGGGGGCGACAGCATCAGGCGAGGGGGAGACGACTTCGACGAGGCAGGCGCCCCGGAGTTCAGCAGATTCAGGCGTCCCCTCGGGTATCACACCAGCAGGCGGTCATGCGCTTCATGAGGTACCTCCGACACACTTCTGAGTTTGGTTTTTGGTACTCTTCTTCCTTGACCTCTTTCTGTTGTGTGGTCTTTCCGATGTGGTTTTTGCTGGCTGTTCGCTTGAGCGTTTTCTTGTCTCTTCTCTTGTGAGTTTGGTGTGTGTTTTCCTTTTAGTTGGGGAAGCATTTTTCTTGTTGTACCTTAGTTGGACTTCTCTGATACCCTTTTGTTTTGGGTTTTCCTTTTTAGGCTAGTTTTGCTTTGTCTTTGATAGACTAGCTTTTGCATGCATTTCAACATGTATATCTTGCATTTTAGAGCTTCATGTATATACTAATGAGAATGAGACTATGCTCTTTTTGGTATGCCCTGTTTATTCATGATGATGCTTGTAGCTTAGGCTCTTTTTGATCACTTGATACATGTTATGAGCTAAGCTATTTTTGCAAATGGTGAACTTGATTAATCAACTATGAAACCTTTAATTTGTTCATCATTGAGAGTGGCAACTAGCATGGGTAGGATGTGTTGAGATCACTTGTGCTATCTTTTGTATGCTAGGTTGCTATATCTCTTGCACTGAGTCATTCACTTGCTTGGATTGTTCATGTTTACCTTGTGCTTAAAATGTGATCCAAGTATTAGTGAAATGAAAAGATCGAGATGGGATTGCATGTGTCAGCACCTCACGGTATCGAGACTGTTTCTCATTGCACAATTGAGTTAAACTTGAGTTGTGTAGTGTAAGACCGAAACCGGTGCTTTAAGCTTCCGATTGCTTTTCTTGCATAGGCTTATCCCGGTTGAAAAGTTAGGCAATGACCATGCTTTTAACCTCTCGCAATCACATGCTTTAATATGAACTTGTGTTAATACCGCTGCAATCTCCGATAAAATTTGAAAATAACACAAGTCTATGCTTCATTCTATGGCTTGATGATTGAACTTTGCTAGGGGTAGTTCACCTTTTATACTTGAGTTAGCACTTGCTCGATTTCCTGTCTATTTATGCTAAGTGCTATTTTAGTGGTGAACTCCTTTTTAAATGGCTTCAAACTGCTCATATGCTCAATTGTTCATATTTCGTATTCATTTGATCAGTTTGAGCCTTTGCTAGCATTTGTATTGGTTGCTACACTTTCAGGGCAGCACCCTTTTGAGCATCTTTTCATTCTGATTGCTATACACTTGAAGCTGTTGCATTGTGCATATCATGCATTTTTAGCTTAGTGTACATACCCCCAGCTCCGATACATCTTGTGGTCACTGTCAATGCTTTTCATTGCCCTCATATGCTTTTGATTGATGACTTGTCTTGTGTTTGTGTCAACTTTGTGGAGAAATGTCAAAACCCCTCAGCATGTTCCCTTTTGTCAAGGGGGAGAAGCTGTTTGCAAGGGGGAGCTTGAGTGTTGGCACAAAGGGGAGAGTCATGCATTTCGGGGAGAGCTTTGAGAAAGGGGGAGTTTAGCTCTTTTATGTTCTTCTTCTCTTGGTATAGCTCCTTTATGTGTTTCAATTGGTATCCATCTTTTGGTATGGAATGCAATTGGTGTCATGAGCTTTGTTACATAGCTTTTGTGTATAGGCTTGATTTTAGGGGGAGTCGCTTTTGTGTTGCTGCTTCTCCGCGTGCTCCGAGTGATTGTGCTCCATTTAGTGTTGAGCTTCTCTTGTGATTTTTCTCAGTCGGTATCGAGCCTGCTAGTCGTGTGGAGCCCTTTTTGCCTCTGTCTAGAGGGACTAGCAGTTTTTGCTTGGTATTTTCGATTGGTATGGACCCTTCAGCTAGTTGCGTCGAGCCTATGTGCCTCTGTCTTGAGGAACTAGCTGTTTTCACCAATTCTTGGCTGTTTGTGATTAGTTTTGCATTCTTATGCGTTGATTCAGCCTCAATTGGTATCGAGCCTTGAGCTAGTGGTGTTGAGCCTTTTTTGCCTCTTCTTGAGGACTAGCTCATTTTTGACTTGGTTGCATCGAGCCGTTGCCCATGACTTTGGGAACCAAGTTTTTTCGCTCTATGTGATCGAGTTTTGCTCTTTGATGAGTTGTTGCTCCGATCCCTTGCTTGGTTGCGTTGAGCCGTTGCCCATGTCTTTGGGGACCAAGTTATGTTCATTTCAAATTGCCCCCTCTTTAGCATTTATTTGGCTTTTGGGCATTTGAATGGATAATCTTCTCATGACAAGTGACTTTGTTCTTTGCCCTTCTATGGCTTTTGATCACTTGAATGAGATTTTCGGTTTTGGTATCTCAAACCATCTCTTGTGCCTAGTTTTTGTCAATTCAATCATCAAGGGGGAGAAAGAGAAAGAGAAAGAGAAAAAGGGGGAGAAATCTCGACCCAAGTGAATCCAAGTGGATAAGTACCTTGGTTTCTTTTGTGATGATTGTTTGACAATTTATTTGAGATTGGTTTTCGAGTACCTTTTGGGATTTCATGAAACTCTTGTTTTATCTTGACTCTTCAATTGTGTGGAGGCTTTGCCCGCTTTTCCCGTTTCTTTTTGGCACTGAGAGCTTTTATTTGGAGTCTTCATTATCCTTCCTCATTCCAAGTGGCCTTGTGTTTTCTTTTGCTTTGCTTTTGGGCACTTGAATGAGGCTTGCCTTCAAACCCTTCCTTTGTGGTTTTATTTTTAGTCAATGCATCCATCAAGGGGGAGATTGAGAACATATATGATGAATGATTTACTTGGATGAGGAAGGTTTGAGGCTTTTACCCGGTTGAGTCATTATCTCGTTATGTGCTTAATGCTTATGACTAACCGGTGGCGTTGAGTTGTGGTGTTTCTGTGTTGGTGTGCGTGTGCAACATGTGTCTCTTGGCTGTGTTGATGTGCAGGTGTTGAGCTCGGATACAGTGGTCAATGGCGAGGTGAAGGTCAAGTAGAGACGTGCCGTGCCGACGGACCGGGAGCGGTGAAGGATGGGCGTGCCGTGCGGCGGACGTGCCATGCCGATGTACCCAGAGCGGTGAAGGGCGGACGTGAGGCTTGGACTGATGGACCAGAGGGCCAGAGGACCAGCTGTGGTAGCTGGCACGTGGCATCTGCGAGCGAGAGCACATGGGGGATGTGCGATGCATCGGCCGAGTCGGGACGAAGACGATGGCGTCGTGGCACTTGGCGGGAGGTTGGACACGGGCTTGCGTGCGGCGCAAGTGCCGTCGACCAAGTCAAGAAGGAAGGCGAAGGCGTTGTGCCCGGCTGGAGGCTGGACATGCATCGGCAACGGTGCCGGTGGTCGGGGTGTGCGAAGCACATCCCGTCTACGGTGCGGGTTCGGTAGCTGAGCCTCAAAAAGCTACCATCTACAGTTTCTGAGTTTGGGCTTCAAAACTCGGGTTGGACGGTTTCCAGGTTTGGGCCTCAAAACCTGGGCTCGTGGGTTTCTGAGTTTGGGCCTCAAAACTCGGGGTGGACGGTTTCCAGGTTTGGGCCTCAAAACCTGGGCTGGCAGGTTTCCCGGTTTGGGCCTCAAAACTGGGGGAAGGTCCAAAAGGATGGTCGATGCGTGGCGGCGTGGAGAGGCTGGCGCGGCGGCGAAGCTATCCACGAGATGGCGCGGTGGTCGACGGTGGCGGCATGTGGCGGCATCCTGGAACTTGCGTCGAGGCGAAGCGAAGGATGAGAAGGCGCGTGGCCGTCGGATGGAAACTGTCAAGTCTGGACAGTTTTACCCCTAGGGGGTATTTGGGTTAGTACTTCATGTTAGGGCGTTTGTGTCATTTGGACGTGCGCCTATATATAGATGAAGGGGCTGTGTTGGACACCTATCCTTGGGAATCCTGGACGGTGTCTCTCTCATTTTGTGCTTGTGAGAGAAGGCTAGGGTTAGAGGAGAGTTGGCTCTTGTTCTTGAGCTTTTCGCCATCCAAGCTTTGTGTTGCTAGGAGTGGCTTGTAGCCCGACACCGAGTGCTTAATCAATCATCCATTCCTCTGAATCCAAGGATCAAATTCGTGCTTTAATTTGTCTTGCGATTTTGTTCTTCGCGTTTGCACATTTTCCCCTCTTTCGATCTTCACGAGAATTCTTGTTTCAAGGGAAGATCCGCAAATCTGTTTGAACCATCTTGTGTAGCTTCGTGAGAGTCTTCTTTCTACCGAAGGAATTTCTGCAATACCTCACGAACTCACAGATCGGGCGGATTTAGTTTTGGGATCAATTTCTTGCCCGTTCTTCACCGTTTTCTTCGATTCACTGACTTGGAGTTAGGTTCGAGCCATGATCTCTTAGGAGTAGCTCACTAACATCCTTGTGATCCCTCACACGAAATTTGAGCCCTAGTGCTTTTGATTTGAGGAAGATCGGGTCGATTCGGTGAATGAACAGAGGGCTGATCGGGGTGACCGGACGCTGCATCGAATCGACCGGACGCATCCTGTCAGAGTCCGGTCGTTGAACACCCGCGTAGTCCAGTTCGCGCGCGGTGACCGGACGCTGACCTGGACTTGACCGGACGCACCCCGTGCTGAGTCCGGTCAGCTCCAGAGAGTGTTTTGTGCGACCGGACGCTAGGGTTTCGCGTGACCGGACGCACTGAAGGCACTGTTCATTGCCTCTTCGGTGTTTGACCGGACGCTCAGTTGTAATGACCGGACGCTTGTTCACCGTGAGTCCGGTCGTGAACAGAGAGCTCCCAGAATGCTGATCAGCTGACCGGACGCGTCCGGTGCTTGTTGACCGGACGCACAAGTGAGTCTGGTCAGTGCAGTGATCGCACGTTTTCGTCTGTATCTTTTACGTTAGAGCTCCGATTTGAGATCCGCTTTTTGCGTTGGATTCCCGACTCTGTGCTCTACAGAAACCGGGCTTCCCGCTTTGCGAAAAAGCCTGAATCTCCCTCGCGTTGCTCGGGGGAGGTTGAGGTTACCCAAACTCCATCCTGTCACTAGTTGACTTGCGTGGATTTGGAAGAGGGAGCTTTTGTGGTGTCCCGCTGTGTTCCTAGGGAACATCCACCCATTCTCTTGGGTCGTGGACATCACGTGTGTCTGCTTTGCTCTTGGGGTTGATTTTGTTGGGACAGAGGCCGTAATTTCTGAGAAGAAATTTTAGGCTCCCATTCACCCCCCTCTGGTCGCCTTGCTTTAGCATTTTCGGTCCTTCAAAACAAGCTGGACACAATGCCACCTTTCCAGGAGGAGCTTATGCCATAGAAGGGCGAAGTGATCCACACCCACAACAGTGTGTACCAACAACCCCCTTTGAGAGCGGTGAGGTACCATTGTGAGCACTGTGGGAGAGATGGACACTTGAGTGAGTTCTGCTTTCGGCGCAAGAGAGAGGCGCGCCGTGCTAGGGAGATGAACAATGCGGACATGTACCATCCTTTCCATGATGTACATGCGCCGAATGTTCAGAGGCGTGCTGCTAGGCCCAGAGGTCCAGAACCTCAAGTTCCCAGGCCTAGGCAGTGGAGAGGACGTGCCCGGCGGGAGCCTGCAGTTGTAGGCTATGGACCCCGTGGCGGTGGCTTTGTTGTAGAGCGTTTTCCTCCACCGCGTTTTGAGTATCGCGATGGACGCTCTTCCCTTAGCGGACCACATTTTCCTCAATGTGGTGATCGCTTCCCCCGTAGGCGTACTAGGAATGGTTTTTCTTCTAACCGTTCTTTTGAGCAGCCGGCCCAACACTGGTATTCTTCCTACTTCACTAACCCCAGTGTTGGACCGTATGCTCACCCTATGTCTTTTTATTGATGTAGGTAAAACGATTGGAGGACGTTTGGTTGGTGGATTCTGGTTGCTCGAGGCACATGACCGGAAACGCCAAGTGGTTCTCCAGTCTTAGCCCTGTCGCCGGAAAGGAGTTTATCACCTTCGGCGACAATAGCAAAGGTAAAGTGTTATCTCGTGGGTCGGTGCGAGTTAATGTGCACTTTGTGTTGCGTGATGTTGCTCTTGTTTCTAACTTGCATTTTAACCTTCTTTCTGTTTCGCAACTCTTTGATGATGACTATGAGATTCGTTTTAAACCGAATCTCAGTCGTATTTTGGACCCTCAGGGCAATCTTGTCTGTGTGATTTCGCCCTTTGGGAAAGTCTTTCGAGCGGATTTCTCAGAGTCTTTTGGCATTTCTCGTTGTCTTGTGGCTGGACCTTCCTCCTCTGATCTTTGGAAGTGGCATAGGAGACTTGGACATTTGAGCTTCGACTTGCTTGCAAGGCTTAGTTCACTTGGCCTAATTCGAGGATTGCCCAAGTTGTCTATGGAGAAGGATCTTGTTTGCCACTCTTGTAGACATGGGAAGATGGTTGCCGTTCCCCACCATCCAGTGACTCAGGTCATGACCAAGCGCCCTGGAGAGCTTTTACACATGGACCTTGTTGGTCCGGCTCGGGTGAGCTTGGTTGGGGGGAAGTGGTATGTGCTTGTTGTTGTTGATGACTTTTCGAGGTATTCGTGGGTCTTCTTTTTGTCAGAGAAGATCGAGACTTTCTCTTTTGCTCGCAATCTTATTTTGCGTCTTCAGAACGAGTTCCCTTTGAACTGGATGCGAGCTATTAGAAGTGATAATGGTTCCGAATTCAAGAATTCGGATTTTGAGAAGTTTTGTAACTCTTTGGGTTTGGAGCATCAGTTTTCTTCCCCCTACACACCGCCCCAAAATGGTGTTGTAGAGAGGAAAAATTGGACCCTTGTAGAGATGGCCAGGACGATGCTCGATGAGCATAGGACTCCTAGGCGATATTGGGCCGAAGCTATGAACACTGCATGCTATATTTCCAATCGCATTTTTCTCTGAGCTTTTTGAAAAAGACTTCTTATGAGTTGCGATTTGGGAGACAGCCCAAGGTGAGTTATTTTAGAGTCTTCGGTTGCCACTGTTTTATATTGAAGAAAGGCAACCTGGACAAATTTGAGTCCCGTTCTTCTGACGGTGTATTTTTGGGTTATGGCACTCACACTAGAGCTTATCGTGTACTTAACCTCGATACTAACCGAGTCATGGAGACATCCGATGTCACCTTCGACGAGACCATGGTTTGTCCTTCTTCTCGTTTTGAGCGTGCAGGTGATCATGAGGTTGGTGAGCCTCTTTTTGATGACGAGGATGAGGGTGCTGAAGGTATGGATGATCCAGCACCCCCTCCACCTGCTGTGCCGCAAGGAGCGGCTTCTACTATGACTCACGGCCCCGACACTTCTTCTTCCTGGGGGCCGTGGGATCCGCCACCCCGAGCGGTACCTTTTGTACCCGGGGAGGCACCAGCTGCTGTTGAGGGGGAGATCACTTCTGCACGGGAGGCGCCACGACACATCCAGCGCCAACACCCCCCTCAGTAGATGATCGGCAACAATGATGAACGTGTCACTCGGTCCAGGTCTCAAATCTCTCACTTTGCTCATTCTGCTTTGTTGCTGATTTTGAGCCCCGAGATGTTGGACACGCTTTGACGGATCCGGATTGGGTCAATGCCATGCATGAAGAGTTAGACAACTTTGAGCGAAATCGGGTTTGGGTATTAGTTCCACCTCCTCCAGACTGTAAGCCTATTGGGACTAAATGGGTTTTCAAAAACAAGCAAGGAGAGGATGGCCACGTTGTTAGAAACAAGGCCAGGCTTGTAGCGAAGGGTTATAGTCAGAAGGAAGCGATAGACTATGAGGAGACTTTTGCTCCTGTAGCTCATTTGGAGGCTATTAGGATACTCTTGGCTTTTGTTGCATCCAAAGGTTTCAAACTTTTTCAAATGGATGTCAAGAGTGCCTTCTTAAACGGCTACATAGAAGAAGAGGTTTATGTTGAACAACCCCCCAGTTTTGAAAATCCCAAGTTTCCAAGCCATGTTTTCAAACTCCACAAAGCTTTATATGGTTTGAAACAAGCCCCTAGAGCCTGGTATGATAGGTTGAAAACCTTTTTGCTTGCTAAGGGTTTTAAAATGGGATGTGTGGATAAAACGCTCTTTCTCCTCAAGCAAGGCAAAGACACTCTCTTGGTCCAGATTTACGTGGATGATATCATTTTTGGTGGTTCTTCTCACGCTTTGGTTGCCAAGTTTGCAGATAATATGAGCAGGGAGTTCGAGATGAGTATGATGGGCGAGCGGACTTTCTTTCTCGGATTGCAAATTAAGCAATCCCGAGAAGGGACGTTCGTGCACCAGGGCAAGTATACCAAGGACTTGCTGAAGAGGTTCGATATGGGTGAGGCCAAGCCTCTTCCAACACCCATGTCGACCACGACGGCCCTGGATGCGGACAAGGATGGAGAAGCTGTGGACCAGAAGGAGTACCGAAGCATGATCGGGTCGCTGCTCTACCTGACGGCAACACGCCCGGACATCCAGTTCGCGGTGTGTCTGTGTGCGCGCTTTCAGGCGTCGCCGCGCACTTCTCACCGTCAGGTGGTGAAGCGCATTTTCAGGTACCTTCGTTTCACACCTGAGTTCGGGATTTGGTATTCAGCTTCCTCCACCCTCTCCCTTTGCAGTTATTCCGATGCCGATTTTGCTGGTTGTCGCATTGAGCGCAAGTCCACTTCTGGGACTTGCCAATTTATTGGTTCTTCTCTTGTATCGTGGTCTTCTCGCAAGCAGTCTAGTGTCGCCCAGTCTACCACGGAGGCTGAGTATGTTGCTGCGGCTAGCTGCTGTTCCCAGTTGCTTTGGATGATGGCCACTTTGCGTGATTTTGGTCTGAGCTTTTCGCGTGTTCCTTTGCTTTGTGACAGCACGAGTGCAATTAGCGTTGCTAAGAACCCCGTGCTTCACTCGAAGACCAAACACATTGATGTGCGCTTTCACTTTTTGCGAGACCAATATGAGAAGGGTGATATCGACCTTCGCCATGTCGATACTCATCATCAGTTGGCTGATATTTTCACCAAGCCTTTGGACGAATCAACCTTTAATCGGTTGAGGGGTGAGCTTGGTGTGTGTTTCCCCTTTTAGATGGGGGAAACATTTTGGATCTTGTATCATAGACTGACTATTTTCTCGTTTGCTTTGCTTTTCTTTTGCATTTCAGCATACACTTTTACTTTCTGAGCTTCATGAATATAATCTTTAAAATGTAATTATGCTCTGATTAGTGTGCTCCGATGCTATATGTTGATGCTAGTAGCTTATGCTCTTTCTGATCACTAATACATGTTGTGAGCTGAGCTATTTTTTGATTGGTGAATCTGCTTAACCAACATAAAACTTGAAAATGTTCACCATTGAGATATGCAACTAGCATGTGTAGGATGTGTTGAATTCACTCATGCTTTTCACTTATGCTAGGTTTCTATGTCTCTAGTTCTGAGTCTATCACTTGCTTGGTATGTTCATATTCTGTTTAAAATCTGAACCAAGTTTTAAGTGAATTGAAAAGATCGAGATGGGATTGCTTGTCAACACATCACAGTTTCGAGACTGTTTCTCATTGCACTTTGAGTTAAACTTGAGTTGTGTAGTGTATGACCGAAACTGTTGCTTTAAGCTTCTGATTGCTTCTGCATAGGCTTCGCACAGTTGAAAAGTTAGGCAATGACAAGCTTTCAACCTCTCGCAATCACATGCTGAAATTTGAACTTGTGTAATCTTAACCGCTGCAACTCCGATAAAATTTGGATACACAAGTGTATGTTTCATTCTATAGCATGATGATTGAACTTTGCTAGGGGTAGTTCACCTTGTATACATGTTTAGCACTTGTCTGATTTCCTGTCTATACATGTGTAGTGCTATTTTGACGGTGAATACCTTTTTGGCTAAAAAGTGCTATTTTGACGGTGAATACCTTTTTGGCTAAAAACTGCTCACTTTGCTCATATGTTCATATTTCATATTTGGTGATCAGTTTGAGCCTTCGCTAGCTTGTATGCTTTCCAGTGAGTCGTTCGAGCTATACTGTTTAGAGCATCTTTGCATTTTCTTGACTATATTTCTGAAGCTGCTAACTTGCATTTTGACTCATATGCATTTTGGAAGGGGGAAAACTTCTTTTGTTGGTATTTTTGATGGTGCATTTTCCCAGGGGGAGACCTTGCTTGATTGCTTGTTGATGCAGTTTTTTTTCACTTGATGGTGCATTTTCAACTAAGGGGGAGAATTTGGACAAATCATGCTCCCATGTTCAAAGGGGAGAGGAATCGGTTGTGTGCACCATGCAAGGGGGAGTTTTGCTCGAGATAAATTTTTGAAATTTCCAATTGGTTCGGAGCACTTTGCTAGTTGTGTTGAGCACTTGCCTCTATCTTGAGGGACTAGCAGTCGCATCTTTACTTCAGTTGGCTTCAGTTGATTTCGGGCTTTTCAGTTGATGTCAAGCTTTTCTGCTAGTTGTGTTGAGCCTCTATGCCTCAGTCTTGAGGGACTAGCATTTTGCTTTGATTTTTCAATTGGTATCTGCTAGCGGTGTTGAGCCTATTTTACCTCTTCTTGAGGGCTAGCTTTGCTTTGCTTGGTTGCGTCGAGCCGTTGCCCATGTCTTTGGGGACCAAGTTGTCTTGCTCTTTCCACATGACCTTCTTCGGCTTTGCTATGCTTTTGGGTCATTTGGTCGAGTTCTCTCCTCTCCTTTCTTTCTTCATTCTATTTCCATCATGATTTGTGTGTGTAGTTGACAATGCACTCATCAAGGGGGAGATTGTGGATACAAGGGTGTATGCCGAGTCTCGAGTGATGAGTGATTGTCAACGGGTTTGATCGCAGGTTCTTTGGCTTGTGTTGTGCAGGTGTCGAGCACGGATACAGTGATCAGAGGCAAGGTAAAGGTCAAGTAGAGACGTGCCGTGCCGATGGACCGAGAGTGGCGAAGGGCGGACGTGAGGCTTGGACTGAGGGACCGGTGGCCCGAGGATCAGCTGTGGTGGCTGGCAGCCTGGGACAGCGACGAGCGAAGACTTGCGGGACATGGTGTTGCTCGGGTCGAGGACCTGGGGACACGTGTCGGTGGACGGGGTGCACGGGCGGTGCATCCCCTCTACAACTTCGGTTTGGTGGTAAAGCCAGAGAAAAACCATCGGGTGGACTGTTTCCAAGTTTGGGCCACAAAACCTGGACGTGCTGCGGGTTTCTGAGTTTGGGCCACAAAACTCGGGCTGAGGACGGTTTCCAGGTTTGGGCCTCAAAACTTGGGCGCTGGCGGGTTTCCTGGTTTCGGCCTCAAAACCAGGGGATGGACTTGGAGGCTGGTTTCCTGGTTTGGGCCTCAAAACTGGGGGTTGGCTGTGAAGGCTGGTTTCCCGGTTTGGGCCACAAAACCGGGGGCGGAGTCCGTGAAAAGGACGCAGAGCGGTGGCGGCACGTGGCGGCAATCGGTGAGGTTGCGTCGAGGCAACGCTACCTATTGTGCGGGCGTGGCCGTCGGATCACCACCTACCACGAGTTGGTCCAGAATAACCTTAGGGTTTAGCTGGTTCGCTCTGTAAGTAGTTAGGGGTAGAGTGGGAATTAGGAATAGTTAGAATTAGGATAAGTAGGGGGAGACACCCACCTCCCCATCTATCTCAGTCATTTGCTATTTTCCACCTAGGGTTTCCTGCTCTCCCATTCCCTGCTGTAGCAAACTGAGATCCACAGAGAAGAGAACAATACCTCTGTGCCCGTGAGATTTTGAGGAAGTGAGACCGTAATCTCACTATTGTAGCGTGTGGTAGCCACACGGTTGCAAATTTGTGGTTGTGATTCGCGTTTTGTTCTTGTTCTTTGCGGGTTGCTTTTCTCCACGTTTTTCCCATCGATCGATCTCTTTGCTTGGTGTGTCGTTTGCAAATCCGTTTGAACCAAGTTGTTCTAGATCGTGAGGCACTTCTTTCCACCGAAGGAATTCACCTCTAACCTCATGAGCTAGTAGATCGGTTGACTTTTGTTTCGGGTCAAGTTTTTCTCCCTTTCCCCGAATTTCTTCGATTCATCGATTTGGAGATAGGTTCGAGCCATGATCTCTTAGAGATAGCTCACTATCCTCCTTGTGACTCCTCTCACCAAGTTAGATCCCTAGAGGATTCATTTTGGGTGAGATCGAGTCGAATCGGTGGACGAACAGCAGGTTTTCGGGGTGACCGGACGCTCGGCTCGGGCTGACCGGACGCTGGGGGTGAGTCCGGTCGTTGAACACTTCACTGTTCGGTTTCGCTCCTTGACCGGACGCTCCACCCGGTGCTTGACCGGACCCTACGGATACACTTTTCATCGCTCTTGTTTTTAAGTGACCGGACGCACAGGTTAAGACCGGATGCTCTGTCAACCAGATTCCGGTCCAATCCAGTAAGGTTCCCGAGCGAGTTTTCTCAGACCGGACGTGTCCGGTGGTCAGTGACCGGACGCAGGCAGAGTCCGGTCAGTGTTGTTTCGCGCTGTTTTCGGCCGCATTTTGACCGTTCGACTTTGGGTTTGGTTTTGGGTTTTTGCGTTGGATTTCCGACTTCGTGCTCTACAGAAATCGATCTTCCCGCTTTGCAAAATAGCCTGAATCCGCCTCGCGTTGCTCAGGGGAGGTTGAGGTTACCCAAAGTCCATCCTGTCACCAGTTGACTTGCGTGAACTTGGGTGCGGAAGTTTTTGTGGTGTCCCGCTGTGTTCCTAGGGAACATCCACCCATTCTCTTGGGCCGTGGACATCATGTTCATCGGTTTTGCTCTTGGGGTTGATTTTCTGGGACAGAGGCTATTAGTTTCTAAAAAGAAATTTAAAGCTCCCATTCACCCCCCTCTGGTCGCTTTCTGGTAGCACTTTTGGTCCTTCAGGTTTCGGTGTGGACCTATGAATCCATGTGCTTCTCATCTTGTACCATTGAGTAAAAGCACATGTTTGATCCAAGGGTTGATATTGACTTGAACATGCTTCTCTTGGATCGTGCCATGTCACCTTGGCCGAGGTGGCCACCAAGGTGGGGTCGACCGACCCCCTTGGTGGGCCCACCTGGCCTCATTTTGTTCATTTTGCCATCTCCTACAAGTTCACAAGCTAAGAGTACAAGTGGAACTTATTAGTGATAAATATGCTCATGATATGCTATACTTCCTTGAAACCGAGGCCTGTTGACGGTATTTTGATAAGGTAAAACATGCTATAACTTCCGTCAACAAGATCCCCCACACTTGAATCTTTGCTCGTCCTCGAGTAAAGGTTAGAGAAAGTGAACAAGTGATTATTACATACTTAAAATGATAATGATCATAAAGCATCATTCCTAACATAGTTTATACAAATGGGTTATGTGGTACTGTCTATCATATATCCTTTAGATCTTGAGAAAAGGAACAAATCTCAAAGCAAAGTCATCTCCCTGAATTCTTGTTCTTGGTACTTAGAGTTTTTAGGACAGTTTCAAAGGAAAACACATAGTTCATGCTTACTCCTCATATAGTACTCTCAAGACACTCTTATAGGTGTTTGGTTCCTCACCAAGGCATAGCATGTGATTGCCTTATTTTTGTGTTATCCTAATCTATCAGGCTTATGTGGAGCTCGGTAGGGATAAACAAAGTAGCATACTTGTTTTGCATATATTGTAAAGTCAAAACAAGGATCCAAGGAGAAGAATGTCATAATCCTAGATCAAGATGTGCATGTCTGTGGAAAGTATGTGGACTAGAATAATGCTCCTTTAATATAATCTCTCTCTCTACTTTATTTTACCTTGAGACATGGCTAGCATTTTTCAACAATGGACCTTCATGTGTCCATATATATATATTTTTTTTATACTGGACCTTCATGTGTCCACATTTTTTTTCTTTTTCTTTTGCTTAGCCTTAATGTCTCTTTTTACTAACCAGAGTTAGAGAGAGAGATATTGTAGAACTTTAATGTACGGAGCTTCTATAGAGTGGAAATGAATGGCATGTGCAGGCATACTTCCAGTGTAGAAGTTGCATATGTAGATGGTGTCTGGTGGGCCCAGGTGCAGGCATATTTCCACTCTATACTTCCAGTGCAGAGGTGAGCTGGTGGGCCCAGGTCACCAAGGTGGGGTCGGCCGACCCCACCAAATGGTGGTTTTCATTGCCATTTGCTTTTTCCTCCATTCAGTATTACATCTGCAAAAACACTTTTCAAAAATTCAAGAAAACGGGGGTCGCCCGACCCCTTGCTTACCTCTGTTTTGTGTACTGCAGCGTGTCAGCCTGTGCTCAGCAGTTCAGTGTGGTTCAGTGATGAAATATTGGGGTCGTCCGACCCCCCCACACTTGAATTTTTCCATAAATGAACTATGAACATAGCGCAAAGGTAAAATGCAAAGTTCTCTACTGGTGGCAAACACACCAGTAGAGACGAAATATATTTTATTTATTCTCTAAGAAGGGAAATACATTGGAAATTTAAAAGGAAAATTCAAAAGAAATAAATCTAAGATGAAACTTGGAAATTCAAAATAAATCTAACATGGAACTTTATTCTAACCTAAGCTAAACTTTTTATGGGGACGGGGGGTCTAGGAGGTCATCCCGCCCCATAGCCCTGGCGAAGCGTTTGAGCTTCGCAGAGGTGCTAATCCTAAGATGGCGAAAGTCATCTTCTAAGTCTTTATTCGCCATCTTCAACTCTGACACCGTCTCCTCCAACACCCTGTTCTTTGCTTGCAGGGTGGAGGTGACGTGCATCAACCTCTCCAGATCTGTTTTCTCGTCTTCCTCCTCGAATTGTCCCGGCGGCCCCTTGATCGACGGAGGGTCCATCCTCCGCCGAATAGAAGCCTGGGACTCCAGGGACTCCCGCAACTCGCCCTTCTCTTCCGTGTTGAGAGAAGGGACGACCACCTTCCCTCGGCCATGCCCACCGGCCATGATCCGATGGGTCTTCTAGAACGTGGGCGTCGACGGGGAGTACGACGAAGTGTGCTCCGTACTCCCCATTGTCGTGGTGATCGCACGCGGGTTCTCCTCCAGCGGGGCCTTCCCCTTCAGTGCGAGTTGGCCCGTGGTCGGCCTAGTCGGCGTGATGGAGCGGCCGGGGGATTTCCTGATCCCCCTTCTCAGAGTCAGCGAGCGGGACGATGCCGCCGCGTGAGGGGATGGACGGGGGGTGGTCGGCCGACCCCTGGTGGGATCGGGCGTCCCCGCCACCGGCCCGACCAGCCCCCCTGGTGGAGGTACCTTGGCCAGCGGCACCGCATTGATCACGTTGATAGCGAGGGCCTGCTCTAGATCTTCGGCTAGAGCCCGTCGTGGCGTGGGTGTTGCAGGGCGCGTAGGCTTGCTAGTGGGTGCCATGGCTAGTGTTTGAGGTCGCGGTGGAGAGTGCAGGGAAGGCTAGGAGGCTCTAGCTTTGCGTGGAATTGCGAGTAGGAGGAAGAAGGAGAGGAGTGCAAGGCTAAATAGCGGCTGCAGGCGACTACGACGCCGATTTTCACGGGATCGCCGCAGAAAACTCGTAACTTCACAGGGCCCGTTGCGCCGCCGTTCCAAACCCGCAAGACGGGGGTCGCCCGACCCCCTAGTTGGGTCCTCGGAATGAACACTTCTCAAGCCCGTGCTTCCCCTAACGTGTGTGCAATGAGGGTTGCAGGTGGGTGGATCGGCCGACCCCATTGGTGGGTGTCCGGCGCGGTCACGTCCCCAGCTCGAGCCCTTTACGTGATTGTGCAACCCTTGTTGCAGGTGGGCCCCATATAGGGATCGCCCGACCCCCTAACTGGGGTCTATGGGCCCCACCTCAAAGCCTATGGTAAGCCTAGCCTATAACTTCTTGAACCAAGACATGAGATCGAGGACATGTAGCTTTTAGGATTTGGTTCAAGCAATGAAGAGAAGAGACTTGTAGGTTTTAGGTTGTGTATAGTTTGAACTCTACCATGTCTACTTCATTTTCTATGGGATCATGTTCATGAAAAACTTTAAGACGGTGGCCATTTACCTTAAAGATGTTGCCGTCGGTGTCCTGAAGCGTGACAGCTCCAGGCGTTGCGGCGTCGATCACGAGGAATGGTCCTTCCCATTTGCTTTTTAGTTTTCCATGGCCAAAGAGCTTGACCCTTGAGTTGAACATAAGAACCTTGTCTCCCGGATGGAACTCCTTTTGCTTGATCCTCTTGTCATGCCATTTCTTGGTTCTCTCTTTATAGATCCTAGCGTTGTGATAGGCTTTCTCTCTCCATTCTTCCAGTTCAGAGATCTGCATTCTCCTATTTCTTCCAGCTGCGGGCAAATCCATATTCCATCTCTTTATTGCCTAGTGTGCTCTATGTTCCAATTCCACGGGCAGATGGCATGTCTTGCCGTATACAAGTTGGTATGGGGTCATACCAATTGGAGTCTTGTATGCGGTCCTGTATGCCCACAGTGCATCTGATAGCATGCTTCTCCATGCTGTCCCCATTTCATTGACAGTCTTTTGCAGAATATTCTTGATTTGCTTGTTCGATGTTTCTGCTTGTCCGCTTGTTTGTGGGTGATAAGGTGTTCCAATATTGTGCCTTATCCCTCTTTCTGTTAAGTAGCATCGGAACTTTCTGTCAATGAAGTGGCTTCTTCCATCGCTGATTACTAACCTTGGGGTGCCAAACCGTGGGAATATTATTTCCTTGAACATCTTCGTTGCGTGCAACGAATCCGCTGACTTGCACGGCATGGCTTCAACCCATTTGGATACGTAGTCTACTGCCACCAGATTATACTCACAACCTTGAAACGGGGGGAAAGGACCCATGTAGTCAATTCCCCAAGCATCGAACAGCTCTACTTGTAGGTTGTTTGTGAGTGGCATTGCATCACGGGCATTGATGTTCCCATGTTTCTGACACCTTGCACACTTCTTCATGAAGTCCTTGGTGTCTTCATACATGGTAGGCCAACAGAATCCACTTTGCCAAATCTTGGCATGGGTTCGGAATGTTCCATAATGGCCTCCATACTCTGCTCCATGACACTTCTCCATGATCTTGACTACTTCGTTCGTGGGCACACACCTTCTTAGTAAGTCGTCTTGGCATACTCTATATAGATCCGGGTCATCCCATAGATGCACCGAGCTCTCCTTGATAAGCTTCTTTTTGTCTACTCCAGGTGGTACGTAGCCTGAGACTATGTAGTTGATGATGTTTGCATACCACGGGTAGGTGTCTGAAACTTTGAGGAGTGTGTCGTCCCGAAGATAGTCGTTGATGGGCATGTCCTGTTTATCCTCAATTTGCATTCTAGACAAGTGGTCGGCTACAGAGTTCTCTACTCCCTTTTTAACTTTAATTTCTAGATCAAATTCTTGGAGGAGTAGGATCCATCTTATTAGCCGAGGTTTAGCATCTTTCTTAGTAAGTAGGTATTTCAGAGCTGCGTGATCGGTGTAGACGATCACCTTGGCTCCTACCAAGTAAGATCTAAACTTGTCTATAGCAAATACCACAGCTAAAAGTTCTTTTTCTGTTGTTGCATAGTTTAGTTGTGGTCCGGTTAGCGTTTTACTAGCATAGGAAATGGCATAGTGTTTCTCATCCTGGGTCTGTCCTAGGACAGCTCCTACAGCATAGTCACTAGCATCGCACATTATCTCAAAAGGTAGCGACCAGTCAGGGGGTTGAATGACTGGTGCAGAGATAAGTGCTTTCTTGAGATGGTAAAAAGAGTCTAAGCATCTGTCGTCAAAGTCAAAGGGTGCGTCTTTAGCTAGCAGGTTTGTTAAAGGTCTAGCAATTTGAGAAAAATCTTTTATAAACCTTCTATAAATACCGCCGTGGTCAAGGAAACTGCGAACGCCTTTAACATTCGTGGGAGGTGGGAGCTGTTCTATAACTTCTATTTTACCTCTATCTACCTCTATTCCACGTTTAGATACTCTTTGTCCTAGCACTATCCCTTCTCGAACCATTGAGTGGCATTTCTCCCAGTTCAAGATCAAGTGCTTTTCTTGACAGCGTTGTAAGACACGGTCCAGATTCTCTAAGCAGTGATCAAAGGTTGTTCCGTAGACTGAAAAGTCGTCCATGAAAACTTCCATGATTTCTTCTATCATATCTGAGAAGATGGACATCATGCACCTCTGAAATGAAGCAGGGGCATTGCACAGGCCAAATGACATGCGCCTGTATGCATATGTCCCATAGGGGCATGTGAACGTGGTCTTACTTTGGTCGTCGGGATGGATTGGAATTTGATGGTACCCCGAATACCCATCAAGGAAACAAAAGAAGGAATGTTTGGCTAGCCGTTCCAACATCTCATCGATGAATGGCAACGAAAAGTGGTCTTTCTTTGTGGCCTTGTTAAGTTTTCGGTAGTCTATGCACATTCTCCATCCCGTGACAGTTCGTTGTGGAATCAATTCGTTGTTTTCATTTTTAACGACCGTCATTCCTCCTTTCTTAGGAACTACTTGGACGGGGCTGACCCACTCGCTGTTTGGAATAGGGTAGATTATGCCCGCGTGCAAGAGCTTCAAGACCTCCTTCTTTACTACTTCTCTCATCGCATTGTTGAGCCTCCTTTGTGGCTCTCTAGAAGGTGTAGCATCGGGTTCGATCGGAATGCGATGTGTGCAAAGAGCGGGACTAATTCCCTTGAGATCTTGCAATGAATATCCTAAGACAGATCGGTGTTTTTCTAGGACGGTGATGAGTTTAGAAACTTCTTCCGTTGTAAGTCGATCACTAATGATCACGGGAGTCTCTCTATGACCATTAAGGAAGGCATACTTAAGCCAGAAGGAAGTGGCTTAAGCTCTATAGACGGTTTTGGTGGAGGTTCAGACTCATCCAAGTCTAACGGTTCATCTAAATCAGTGTCTTCTTCTTGGATAAAGTCATGGGCGTCTTCTTCTAGATCGGGTTAAGAAGTTTCTAGTGAAGATACAAACATTACCTCCTCTATTGGATCAGGCTCGGGTTTTGGTTCGGCTATCGAATTAACGGAGCTGGCAAAAGGAACTGAAAGATCTAGATCCTTCCCAAGGTGACCCTTAAGGCTCCCTTCACGAAACCCCTCAATGAATCTCATGAGTGGGTGGCCAATTAACAAGTCGACCTCGTCTACGTCAAAGACATAGAAGTTTGCGAGGAAGCTAACCTTGTTAATTGTGATAGAAATATTCTGTGCAATCCCGCAACTCTCGACCAATTTTCCATAAGGAAGCTTAAGGAATTTATTGGTCGGGTTTAGCGGTTCCTCACCTAGGAGTGTTAACATCAACGATTTAGACATTAAATTTACTCCTACAGCGGGATCATAGAGGGAATCTACAGCCGTCTTGTTTATGGCACACAGTATGGATGTGAAACAGGACAGAAGCTTAACGACATCTAATGATGCTTCAGCCTCCATGAACCATTCGTTGCTCATAATAGACATGAGCTCTTGGGCAGTCACCTTAAGGTAACTTGCCTCAAACTGGGTTGGCATGTGGTTATTAGGAGCTCTACGGGCCGTGGATCTCTTCTGCACAGGTTGTTTCGAGACATTGCCATAGTCGGCGAAAAGATCTGTCTCGATATTCAGAGGATAATCTAAAGGATGAATTACTTCTTCCTTTGGAGGAGTAGGTGGTTGTGGTTCAGGTTTGACAGCTTGGGGTATAGGTAAAGGAGTTTCGGCTGTCGTGGGTTCGTCCCTAGGAGTTTGATCTTCCTCTAGAGTTTCACCATGGTCATCGGTGTAGGGGGTGTTCTTGAGAATGGTCGCAAGGACTTCCTTACCTTCACTAATGGGTAAATGGAGGAAAGCTCCTTTAGAGGCTAAATCAAGGAATTGTGCGGAGTTTTGGCTAAGACTGAGATAGAAATGTTGCATAAGGGTTGGCTCGGTTATAGCTAATTCTGGGCCAGAGGATGCTAAGTCTGTAAGTCGTGCCCAGGCCGCACCTAGAGATTCCTTCTCGTCTTGTTTGAAGTTTAGCACATCTCTACGAAGACAAGCTACGCGGGATATGGGAAAGTACGTTAAGCAGAACATGGCTTGCAGTTTCTCCCATTCTCCGTTCACACTACCAACGTAGCGAGTATACCAGCGTCTAGCTTTTCCTGTTAACAAGAACGGAAATAGCTTCCACTTAAGAGTGACTCGCCTCATCCCTTGAATGTGAATACACGAACAAAGTTGTTCGAAATCACATAGGTGGGTATGAGTATTCTCATCTACTTCTCCTGAAAAGGGATTCTCCTGAACCATCGCTATAAGGCTGGGGCGAAGCTTATAGCGAACTGCCAAAATGGCATGAAATGAACTAGGCGGCTCCAACTCAGCGCCCGATGGAGCAGCGTAGTCAAAAAGGGTTGTTTGATCCATATTGATTTATGAAATAAAAGTTCTAATCAAACTACGATAACTTTAACGACTTTGTTCTAGCTAACACAGCTACCGTTCCCCGGCAACGGTGCCAGAAAAGCTTGTTGACACTTCTTAATGCAACCACTAGAACTAGACTATGGAGCCTAATCCCTGGCAACGGCGCCACCAAAGCTTGTTGACACTTCTTAATGCAACCACTAGAACTAGACTATGGAGCCTAATCCCTGGCAACGGCGCCAGAAAAGCTTGTTGACACCAGAAGTGGAAAACGGATATACCACAAGCGTACGGTAGTTAATTGTAGCCTTTCACCGGGAGTATTCCAGGTATCGTATTTCCACAGGGAACGTGAAGTGGATTAACTAGAAGTAGGGTCGTCAAAGGATGATCAAAGGGTATATGATAACTGGGATAGAGAGGTCTTCCTAATATCAATATCTGGTACTGGTTTTCTAAGAGTAGTGAGGTTTACCACCTCATTCCTTACTGGGGGCGAAGGATGAAACAGCAGTTGATTAAAAGGTTTTCCACCTAACAACTACTGAGGCGGCAATGCTGCTACCCAACTATTATTTTCAACTTGCCTACAACACTTGAGAGGAACTCCAAGCACTGGCTGTGTCTGTCACCCTACCACCAGGCGTCTACACAAGTGCGAAAAGAAGTCCACACTGGCAAGATATAGCCTAGACACCACGTCTACACTAATCTTACTACTCTAAAGCTAAGCTTATTAGGCCTAGAGCACTTCAACTAAGTAAAGCAATGTGCAAAGTAAAAGAACTGTAAACTTAAATTACCAGACCAGAATATTAAATACTAGAAGGACTCAGATGTAACACTTACAAGAAGAATCGCATCCGTTGAGGCGCACCTTGGAGAAGATTCCTGACAGGCCGGGACTCCTCCGTGCAACTCCTCACTCTCTTCCCTCTCTTCTAACACTAAAGCTACTAAGTAGGCTTTCTATCCTTGGATGCATACAAATGAAGAGCTCTAGGGGGGTATTTATAGCTTGGAGGTGGAGTAGCGGCTACTCCGGTGCCACGTCAGCGATCCGCGTGCTCTGCTTCCTTGGCCATTGGATCAAACTGTCATAGTAACCGACCTTGATGAATGGCTAGGATATTGTTCACGTGTGAAACATGTGCTTTGCCACCAACTTGGACGAAGCTCACCATGGGGTCGGCTGACCCCACTCTATGACATGTGGGCCCGGGGTACATCTTCTAGAAGGTGGTGATGTCATCCTGATGAACAGTGCAGATGGGCCCCACCAAGGGGGGGTCAGCCGACCCCCCTATGATAGGGCTGGCCCACCTTCTTCTCTCCCTTGGTGACCCCACATGTCATGGAGCAAGTCTTGTGATGATGGTTGCATTTGGTTTCTATGTGGACCCATGAATCCATGTGCTTCTCATCTTGTACCATTGAGTAAAAGCACATGTTTGATCCAAGGGTTGATATTGGCTTGAACATGCTTCTCTTGGATCGTGCCATGTCACCTTGGCCGAGGTGGCCACCAAGGTGGGGTCGGCCGACCCCCTTGGTGGGCCCACCTGGCCTCATTTTGTTCATTTTGCCATCTCCTACAAGTTCACAAGCTAAGAGTACAAGTAGAACTTATTAGTGATAAATATGCTCATTATATGCTATACTTCCTTGAAACCGAGGCCTGTTGACGGTATTTTGATAAGGTAAAACATGCTATAACTTTCGTCAACAACTGCCTCGCCGAAGTCGTCTCCCCCTCGCCTGATGTTGTCGCTCCCACAGGTGCAGCTAGTGATCGCTGGAGAGCTGCTCGAGCGGAACCCCAAGTCGTGGAAGAAGTGGGATCGGGTCCGTGAGCCGAAATGCTCTCTCCAGGCTCCTGTTCTCCTGCACCTCAAAAGCAGGAAGAAAACACAAGGCATTGTCTCGTCCAGTGTGACCTCAAGGTCTCCACAAAGCGGTTAGTCACATAATAAGCATAAGGTGAACACTCAACAAAAAAGGCCTACCTATGAATGATACCGCAAGGAGATCTGAACTCAAACTAGTAAGGACTACCATGCAACAGGATAAAGCAATATATAGCAAAGTGCAGCCTAGAGACATGATCAACTCAAACACAGCCTAAACCTCAACACATGCTACAATGCAAGATAATGATAGCAATAGATCCAAAAGCATGTAATCATGATAAAATTGTGGAAAGGCTGGTGCTTAAACTAAACATGTCAACGGGATACATGTAGCTAACAAAAACTAGCACCTGAAAAGTGACACCTAATGAACATCATACCTCTACAAGTAAAGCTCATGGAGAAGTTTGGTAAAGCATGGCATAATGTTCATGAGGATCACAGACTAGCATGAAAAGTGACTACTCCACGAAAGTTGTGCACAAAGCTAGCATGACATATGATACAGAAGATAGCACATGCTAGACTAAACAAAACATGATACAAAAGAAAATGTACATGCAAGAACTATACACGTGAGCACATGAAAGTCCATCTCATACCACAAGAAATAGAACATGAATGTACAAGGTATGAGTGTATAAGAAAGCTCACCAAGCTGCAAAAGCCTCTTTGGAGGCAATTCTATGCGTGGTGTAGAGAACGATCAACTCTTGATCACATCTAAAAGATCAAGCTCCATCAGGCGCATGTTCTCCACCCCGCGTCCTCATATCTACACACAAGAGGACAAGATGACCCGAGTCTTGGACCCCAAAGGGTTAGCAAGCATGTACTTCGGAACCCAAGACTTGGTCACAAATCTCAACTTATCATGTAAGTTAGCATGATGCAAATGTTGGTTCAAATGGAATTTTGAAACACGCTTGGAAGCATTCCTCAAAAGAACAACTCGAGGAGAAGAACGAGTCATACCATGGGCAAAGAGTCAAACATCTTCCAAGTTTTTTTGAGAAGAACCAATACAAGCACCATGAGAAGCATGACGTGGACCAACACAAGAAGCATTAGAAGCATGTCTACGACCATGACCTAACCCACTAGAAAAGGAGTCATAAAACCCATCAACAAAGAGGGGCTTCTTACTAGGAGCACAAGCGTTCATGCCATGAGAAGGGCTATGAACCACCATCTTCCTAGAAGAGCGAGCTTTGCGCAAACGTTTGGCACGCCGATAGCAAAAGCTTTCTTGATGCCCATCTTTCTCACAAAAAGAGCAATGGTACAAAGGCCTATCGGAAGGCACACCATTCTCTGACAAGTGAGAAGTCCCTTGGGACTTAGAACAAGAAGCATCAACGTTCAACTTGGTGCCATCACTAGGAGCACACGTGCCATGGGAAAGGCTATGTGACTTCCTAAAAGCCTTAGCTCGAATACGTCGCTCGTGTTTGACACGGCGAAAGCAAAAATTGAATGAGTGTCCATCTTTCTTACAAAAGGTGCAATGGAATATCGGGTTGGGAACACGAGTTCCAAAAATGTGAGAAGCACCATTGTCAAGAGAAGTCCCTTGGACATCACTCGAAGATACAACAAGGTTAGGAGTAGCTATGAAAGAGCTATCCAAAACCTTGACACTAATGCTACAGTAAAAAAACTCACGCGCAACACAAGAACTCAACTCCGCTTGCAAAGATGCAAACTTGGGAACACCAACTTTGGAGTTGCAAGAATTGCGTGAATCAAAAGACTTAGCACAAAGACTCTTGCATCTTTTGGCTAAAACCTCATTCTCAAACATGAGGCGATCACAAGTACCACAAGGAGTGTTTCTCAAATTTTCCATCTCCTTTTCAATGCACTCGCCATATGTGGTACACAAGAGTTCAATCTCCTTCTCAAGGTTGGCACTCATATCATTGTGCTTAACCAACTTGGCGCTCATATCATCGCGCGCTTGTTTCAAAGCCAAAACTTCTTTTTCCAAATCAATGCATGATGTGCACGCGAAATCGGTGGAAGATGCGGATACATGGGTGTATGCCGAGTCTCTGAGTGATGAGTGATTGTCAACTGGGATAATGCGCATGTTCTTTGGCTTGTGTTGTGCAGGTGTCGAGCACGGATACAGTGATCGAAGGCAATGTGAAGGTCAAGTAGTGACGTGCCGTGCCGATGGACCGAGAGTGGCGAAGGGCGGACGTGAGGCTTGGACTGAGGGACCGGTGGCCTGAGGATCAGCTGTGGTGGCTGACAGCCTGGGACAGCGACGAGCGAAGACTTGCGGGCACGGTGCTGCTTGGGTCGAGGACCTGGGGACACGTGTTGGTGGACGGGGTGCACGGGCGGTGCATCCCCTCTACGGCTCGGTTTGGTGGTTCAGCCACAGAAAAACGACCGAGTGGACGGTTTCCAGGTTTGGGCCTCAAAACCTGGGCGCTGATGGTTTCCGAGTTTGTGCCACAAAACTCGGGCTGAGGACAGTTTCCAGGTTTGGGCCTCAAAACCTGGGCGCTGCGGGTTTCTGAGTTTGGGCCACAAAACTCAGGCGATGGACGGCTGGTTTCCCGGTTTGGGCCTCAAAACTGGGCGTTGGTCGTGAAGGCTGGTTTCCCGGTTTGGGCCTCAAAACCGGGGGCGAAGTCCGAGAAAAGGACAAGCAGAGCGGTGGCGGCACGTGGCGGCAATCGGTGAGGTTGCGTCGAGGCAACGCTACCAGTTGTGCGGGCGTGGCCGTCGGATCACAATTATCTTCGAGTTGGTCCAGAATAACCCTAGGGTTTAGCTGGTTCGCTCTGTAATTAGTTAGGGGTAGAGTGGGAATTAGAATTTGGATAAGTAGAGGGAGACACCCACCTCCAATCCTATCTCAGTCATTTGCTCTTTGCCTTCTAGGTTTT
Organism: Coix lacryma-jobi var. lacryma-jobi; assembly: GCA_009763385.1. NCBI lineage: Eukaryota > Viridiplantae > Streptophyta > Magnoliopsida > Poales > Poaceae > Coix > Coix lacryma-jobi. The sequence goes on along the minus strand of CM019822.1, from coordinate 88,574,490 downwards.
CCAGCTCTCCTAATCCCCTGCTGTAGCAACTGAGATACGCAGAGAACCATACCTCTGTGTACTGGAGATTTTGAGGAAGTGAGACCGTAATCTCACTGTTGTAGCGTGTGGTAGCCACATGGTTGTAGATCGATGTGTTGATTCGTGTTTTGTTCATGTTCTTCACGTTCTTCGTTTGTCCGTGATTTTCCCGTTACTCGATCTCCCTCTCTACTGCGTCTTTTCGAAATCCGTTTGAATCAACTTGTTCTTTACAGTGAGGAGATCATTTCCACCGAAGGAATTCATCTAACTCCTCACGAACAAGTAGATCGGGTTGATTTCATTTTCGTGGTGCTTTTTTGGTTCATACTCCTTCCCTCTCGGATTCCCGGTGTTTGAGTTGATTTGAGCGGATGATGTCTTGGGGATAGTCTTCCAACTACCTCATGATCATCTTCTCCAAGTTTGGGAACAAGGGATTTTGATTTGAATCGGTTTTGGGAGGATTTGCGTTGAGGGCGACCGAAATCGCCCTCTCTGGGCACTCGCGGATAGTCCGCCGTTGTGCCCGCGGACAGTCCGCGCGTCGGGCTCCGACCGAGGCAGTGGACGTGTGGCTTGGGTGTGCTGACTCGGTTTGACCGGCAGACAGTCTGCCGTAGTCGGTCGCGGACAGTCCGCGAGCCGACCAGGGAGGTTCTGCAGACTTGCTGTTTTGGTGAAGTTGCCGGCGGACAGTCCGGGACCGTACCCGCGGACAGTCCGGGAATCAGCTGTGTGTTGAGTTTTAGTGCGTTTGCTCTCCTGGCTTCTTCGCTTGGTTTCCGGACTTCTTGGTTGGTCCTTTAGATCACCTAGGAACCCCTCTAAGTATCTTTGCTACTTGTTAGCATCGGTATTTGGGGATTTCCCAACGTAGCCTTCAATCTACGTTTGGGACTCGATTTTTAGGGGTCGATCTTGTGCCGGTGCTTTTGGCGTTTGGATTGCTATAGCTTTCTGGTGCCTCACTGTGATCCTAGGGATCATCCACCCTCTTCCAAGGGTCGTGGGCATCATGGTTTCGATCGAAGCTTTTGGGGTTGATTTTGGGGACAAAAGGCCAAAGTTTCAAGAGAAATTTTTGAGCTCCCATTCACCCCCCCTCTAGTCGCCTTGCTATTGCATTCTCGGTCCTTCAATTGGTATCGGAGCGGGTTAAGGATCTTCCACCTTAGCCGGTTCCAGATCCACAGAAGGCGACATGGATCACGGTGTGGGCAAACCGCCATTTTTCGATGGGACGAACTCAGAGTATTGGTGCTTCCATTTGGGATATTTGCAACTCTGCTGATTACGTGGTCTTGGCTGCTCGTGTGACTCAGCATCAGATCGATGAGCACGATGCCAATAGCCGAGCCCGTAATGCTCTTTTCTCATGCTTGAGCATGACAGAGTTTGATCGCGTTTCTCAACTCGCTACGGCTAGGGAGATTTGGGCTACCCTCATGCGTTTCATGAGGGAACCACTCAAGTCAAAACCCGTCTCTACGAGTCGCACAAGCGAGAGTACGAGAACTTTCGACACATGCCTGGCGAGAGCATAGAGAGTTTATTCGCTCGCTTTCAGGCGATTGTCAACAGGATGAGGGCTAACAGGGAGTTGTTGCCTTTCAACGATCATGATAGAGCTTTGAAGCTTTTGCACACTCTCGATCGGTTGGTGTGGGACTCAAAGGTTCAGGCGATCATCGAATTTCCTAACTATGAGACCCTCACATGTGATGAGCTCTTTAGTAAGCTCAAGTCCAGTGAGATCGATGCCATGGCGAGGGCTTCTTATGAAAATCCTTCTGGCCCGTCAATGGCTTTGCTTTCTGGCTCTTCTACTAACCCCTCTGGAGGCTTTTGTAACACCCGGTTTTCTGAACAATACCAAGTGACCACTATATGTGTGCCCAAGAAGTCCACAAGACACATATAGCAACAAATATGGAATTTTCCTAAAGACAATGCTTTATTACATATCGAAACATAGTCACAACAAGACTTACATCTAAAACAAAGCCGAGCGGAAACTACTCTTCGGGACTCCCGAACTCCACAGGGACGGTTGACTGGGGGAACACCCGCCTAGAACTCTTGGAACATCTTCTGTAATTCTTCTCTTGAATCCACCATCTGGTACCCATCCGGGATTTTTGTGAACCAATGACAAGCGTCAGCTCACCATGCTCAGCAAGTACAACTACGGGGATGCAAGGCTCAAGAGGTTTGACTCGGTTGACTGCGGTCAACATTTTAAGTTGATCATATTTTATATTCACCTTATATTACTAGATGTATAAACCCTGTTGTCCCATGGTAAGTGATAATCATTATGTTAAAAAGAGGTAGACCACCAACCACCAACATACCCCACCATGGACTGCTTAAAAAGGATCCGAGCCGCTCGTATCCGTGAGCACGGCTGATATATCAGGTTTACACTCTGCAGAGGTTGTACACTTTCACCTTAGGCCGTGATTCCCATTTGCCGGGGTTTGCAAGGCCCACATTACCTCCTCTATGGAAGTACGACAGGGTTTCACTACGTAGCCTTTCACTAGCTACCCTAACAAGTAGTAGCCGCAAGGTTTCAGCGTCTAGGCGAATGGAGGCCCCCTTCAAGATGGCACACCTGACAGCCGACCAGTACACATCTTGACAGGCAAGGAAGCCATTCTAAAGCCTAGGCTCCCCTCTAGCGCCTTTCGGTAACTACTACAAGCTAGAGAAAGTCTAGTTATACGACTAAGATCAGAGCCATGTAATACCCAAGGTTGCCCGGGATCTCCTGGGTGGCCGCTTTAAAAGATAGTCCTTGGGGTGGGTCACTGAGCGAACAACATGCTCTAGTGCCCAAAAGTGGTTAAAAAGCCTCTTTTAACATTGTTCCATAATCATTAATCAATATTAAACATTTAACAATTAATAGCGCATAGCATTACTAAACATATTATGCAAAACCCTTCCATAGGTACAAGGTAATAAGATCAAGTGAGACTAGGTTTGTCCTATGGTTCATCAAGTTATGACACATGCATAATGAATATTTAGTCTTGCATTTAGTAGGTAACAAGGAAACCGTATGTTATACTTGCCTTCCAATAACTTGTGTTGATGGTCTCACTTCTTCAGAGATCTTCTTCTTGATAACCTTGAACAACTTGAACTCTAAAGAGGGTCAAAGGCACCACACAAACATCCATTCATCACATGCAGATAAAATATACTTCTATGAGAATAGTACACCAAGCATAAAAAACAGGTAGAGAAACATATATAAAACTATTCTACTCGTCGATACGATCACATGAACATAAAGATCACTCTAATTGGATCTAAAACGAGAAAGTTATAAAGAAAACAAGTTTCAGGGGCACCTTTGTAAATAAAACTCATTTTTTGAGGGCTAACTCACGAAAACCGAGGAGCTATACGTAATTATCTATAGACCAGAGGGGCTAGCAAGCGAAACAACAGGGTTTGGATGGCGGGTCTTATTTCCGAAGACTCCAGGGTCTAAAACGCAAGAAAACAGGACCTGAATCTAATTATTTTGAACTGCAGCAGACCGCAGGTTGATTTTGTAAAAGCGCAGGGGCCTTTTTGTAAAACTGGCAGTGGCTGCCGCGCTGGCGCTGACGCGGCGCCACGCGGCACGGCGGGATTGGCTGGTCCACCAGCTGGTGGTGAACCGCGCGCACGGCTGCGGGTCCACGGGCTCACGGTCTCGGTGTATACCCCTTCGGGGTTGGGATCTAATCCTGGCCGCCCATCATCAAACGGACGGCGCAGGGGCAGCTACGGCGGCGCGGCGGCGGGCGGCTGCCAGAGTACGGCGGCGCGCCATGGGAGCGGCTCGGGAGCTCGCCGAACGAGAGCTCCCGGGCTCGGCTGGCCAAGCGAACATTATCAGGGGGTTGCGGGGAAGACGACGAGCGCTATGGGAGGCTCGGTTGAGGCGGGGAGCTCACCACGGCGGCGACCGACGCCGGCGGCGATCTGCAAGGGGAAAAGATGGTCGGGTGAGGTCAGATTCACGCCAAAGGGGAAAGATAGGGCACGGGGTGCTCGGGGTGGACGCGGCGTCACCTTTGGGGGCTCGGGGATGGCCAAGGGAGCTCGGTGAGCCTCGAAGCGGCGGCGGCAGACGGTGGGGGTGAGCGAGTGCTTGGGAGAGAGGGAGAGGGCCTCGCCCTAGGTTTATATAGGGTTCAGGGTGGGCGGCGAGGAGTTGGGGAACTCCACCGAGCTCGGCTTGGGGCCGAGTGGCCATAAAGGCCACTTAATCGACCGTTACTGGGAGGGGAACGGTGCGGCGGCGGCGGCTCTGCGCGGCGCGGGGAAGAAGAAAGGTCGAGAGGCTGACGGGTGGGGTCAGGGCATCGGACGGGCGTGCGCACACTGACGCGTGGGGCCAAGCGGTCAGCGGCGTGGTGGCTCGTGCGTGGGCGCTGACGTGCGGGGCCAGCGTTTCGGAGAGGGAAACCGGGAATGCGGCGGGCGCTGCACGCGCGTGTGCGAGCGGGCTGTGGTTCTGGGCTGGCGAGCGCACGTGGGGAGAGGGCGAGCGGGGGCGAACGGGCCGCGCGAGGCGGGCCAGCTAGGCCGGGGAGCTTGCGCGCGAAGGGGAGAAGAGACGGACCGCTGGGCGGCTTGCGCGCGGGGGGAGGGGAGAGGAAGGGAGGGAGCGGGCCAAGCGAGAGCTGGGCCGCGGCTGGGCTGGCTTGGACCTCGGGCCGGAAAGGGGAGCAGGCCGCGCGGGAGCGGCCGCTGGGCCGGCACAGGCCGAGGCGAGCGCGAGGAGAGGAGAAGGGAAGGCTACGCGGGCTGGGCTGCCAAGCTCGGTTGGGCCAAAAGGGTGGGAAGGAAAAGAGAGGAAAAAAAAAGCCTTTTCTTTTTATAATTCTTTTGAAACTTGCCCAAATTCAAATCAAATTTGAATTTGAACCACTCAACACTATTCCTACTCTCAGACAAAATATTATGCTCCAGCATGAATGCAATAAAATTGTTTCTAAGCCCCAACTTAATTTATTAATTCACCAAAATTATTATTTGACCTATATGTTTCATGAAAAATAAATAAACAAAGTCATATTAAATTCTATTTTCTCAAAAGCGATTTTCAGGGTGTCACAAACCTACCCCCCTTAAAAAGAATCTCGTCCTCGAGATTCGAAGAGACTTGGCACGAAGAGTACAGCAAAGGATCTTGGAAAGATGGAAAAGAGAACTTGATTAGACATTTCCAACATCTTCACATATAAACCAACTTGACAAGTGACTCATGACAGATCTTTTATACTTGATATCACGGAGGTTGAACTGAACGGCTACCCCCCTTAAAAGAAGGGTTACAACTGAGTTGCCAACAAAGCAGTCACCTCAAAAACATATCCGAACTTCATATGACACCTCGGTTGTTATTGTCCGAACTTCATAACCTGATTGAGTACTCGTCTCATGCGAAGTCATCTGTTTGTATTGTGCTTTTCCACGGGTTCGTGTTCCTCCTCAAGACCATCTAAAATCTCACAGTTCATATTATCACTTTCTGGGTTCACACTTTCCTCTAGGCCAACTTCATATTCCTGGGGTAGAGGTTGAATTCCTTGATATTCAATTCTTTCTCCTAACAGGGTTGTTAGAAGTACCGAACATTGAGCATAGTTAATTACTCCATCACAAGCAGATAGCCATCCCATTCCAAGGATAACATCGATCTCTGTTATTTTCAAAACTATAAGGTTTGCCATAAAGTTTACTTCCTTTATATCCAGTCTGACCTTCGGACACATGCGGTTTGCCTTCATTTTTCCTCTTGAAGAATTAACTGTCATGGGCTTCCTCATTGGAAACATAGGTATATTATGATTTTCAACAAACTCGGTAGAGATGAACGAATGCGAAGCTTTGGGATCAAACAAAACCATGGCATTGACTGAGTTTACTGGTAACAAACCATATATGACCTCTTGAGCTCTGTAAGTGGTATTTATATCCACCTGGTTCAACCTCCCTTGGATACAATTCCTTTTTACTTTATTTCCTTTTGCCTGCTTCTTACGAACCTTTCGTATCTGTTGCTGATGTGGTTGATTTTGACTCTGATTACTCGAATCAAGATTCTCAGTACAGTTATTCATATCATGTCCATTCTCTTCAACATTGTAACATCCTTCACTAGGAGTGTTAATCTCCATCAGAGAGTTGGTATAATATGACAGGCTTGGTTCTTGAGAGAAAAGTTGCACATCATCATTTCTTGTGCGTGACATCTATCGTTTAACAAAGGTGGCATGAGAAAGAGGGAGATGACCTTAAAGCATGGCTTGATAAGAGACTTCATTGTTGGATTTAGGATAGATCGAGAGAACACAAGGATGAGAGGTCGACAACACTACCCCAACTATCTACTCACTAACTTTTAACAATCATTACAAAGATCCAAATCAAACATATGCATAAAGATAAACCAACTTGCACAACAAAGATTCACACTTCACACAAAGACTGAACTTCGTGACTAACGGTTTTATTACATAAATTGCTTAAGCTCCTAATTCCTAAAGACAACATGGTTACAGGGATATCTTGGTGGCTCTCTTGCATGGGGGTGAGACTGACACATCCAAACCTTTTCTCAAACTCATCAGGGGGTTTCTTCGTATGATGTGCTGGCAACACTTGCTAGAGGTTGTTCTGCAGTGACTTGACTCTAGTTACTTCCATGACATAACTATTGATTCTTCTGTGGGCAAGACTGAACATAGTGCCCTTCTTCTTGGCAATGATAACACCTTCTCTTAGCTGGATCTTTCGTGTTCAGGTTGTCACTTGGTGTATTGTTGTCTTGCTGACTCGTAGGGTTCAACTTCATCTGATTAGCTTGCTTCTTGGCTTGCTTGGTCTTTCGCGGTTGGAACTCCTTATAGGTGATGGTCCACCCATCTATGTACACCACTTGTGAAGTTGTTCCAGCTGACTGTTGGTTGTTCTCCATTGAGTCTGCCTTTCTCTTCTTAACCACATTGGTCTTTCCATTTGGGTCCTCCTTGATTCGCTTCTTAGTTGACTTGTTTTGCAGACAGGGAAATCCATAATGCTTGCAACAACGACATTGATCCTGACTTCCAAACATCTTGGTGTCTACATTTTCATTGGATTTCATATTCTTCCAGGCTTCTGCTACTTGGCTCTTCACTGGTCCCTTGATAGAATTCCCATGTTGAGCCATATCTTCCAATACATTTCTTTGCATAGCTAAGAGTTTCTCCTTGTCAAATGCTTTCTAGGGCAAGATAGCTTGGTCCTCCTGACCTTTGGTGTTGGTGACATCCTTGTTATGGTCCATCTAAGAGAGAAGACTTTAGAAAAGAAGCAAAGTTTTGTAATAGAACAGAGATAGAAGTAGCATTTCTTTTATCAAATAACAAGGTTGGAGAGAAAACAAGGACTAAGCAAGGATGAGAGCATGCTAAAACGTCCAGTTCTAACTAGGCTTGCATCCTACAGTCAACATTGCTTTGATACCAATTTGTAACACCCGGTTTTCTGAAGAATACCAAGTGACCACTATATGTGTGCCCAGGAAGTCCACAAGACACATATAGCAACAAATATGGAATTTTCCCAAAGACAATGCTTTATTACATATCGAAACATAGTCAAAACAAGACATACATCTAAAACAAAGCAGAGCGGAAACTACTCTTCGGGACTCCCAAACTCCACAGGGACGGTTGACTAGGGGAACACCCGCCTAGAACTCTTGGAACATCTTCTGTAATTCTTCTCCTGAATCCACCATCTGGTACCCATCCGGGATTTTTGTGAACCAACGACAAGCGTCAGCTCACCATGCTCAGCAAGTACAGCTACAGGGATGCAAGGCTCAAGAGGTTTGACTCGGTTGACTGCGGTCAGCATTTTAAGTTGATCATATTTTATATTCACCTTATATTACTAGATGTATAAACCCTGTTGTCCCATGGTAAGTGATAATCATTATGTTAAAAAGAGGTAGACCACCAACCACCAACATACCTCACCATGGACTGCTTAAAAAGGATCTGAGCCGCTCATATCCGTGAGCACGGCTGATATATCAGGTTTACACTCTGCAGAGGTTGTACACTTTCACCTTAGGCCGTGATTCCCATTTGCCGGGGTTTGCAAGGCCCACATTACCTCCTCTATGGAAGTACGACAGGGTTTCACTACGTAGCCTTTCACTAGCTACCCTAACAAGTAGTAGCCGCAAGGTTTCAGCGTCTAGGCGAATGGAGGCCCCCTTCAAGATGGCACACCTGACAGCCGACCAGTACACAGCTTGACAAGCAAGGAAGCCATTCTAAAGCCTAGGCTCCCCTCTAGCGCCTTTCGGTAACTACTACAAGCTAGATAAAGTCTATTTATACGACTAAGATCAGAGCCATGTAATACCCAAGGTTGCCCGGGATCTCCCGGGTGCCCGCTTTAAAAGATAGTCCTTGGGGTGGGTCACTGAGCGAACAACATGCTCCAGTGCCCAAAAGTGGTTAAGAAGCCTCTTTTAACATTATTCCATAATCATTAATCAATATTAAACATTTAACAATTAATAGCGCATAGCATTACTAAACATATTATGCAAAACCCTTCCATAGGTACAAGGTAATAAGATCAAGTGAGACTAGGTTTGTCCTATGGTTCATCAAGTTATGACACATGCATAATGAATATTTAGTCTTGCATTTAGTAGGTAACAAGGAAACCGTAAGTTATACTTGCCTTCTAATAACTTGTGTTGATGGTCTCACTTCTTCAGAGACCTTCTTCTTGATAACCTTGAACAACTTGAACTCTAAAGGGGGTCAAAGGCACCACACAAACATCCATTCCAATCATCATATGCAGATAAAATATACTTCTATGAGAACAGTACACCAAGCATCAAAAACAGGTAGAGAAACATATATAAAACTATTCTACTTGTCGATACGATCACATGAACATAAAGATCACTCTAATCGGATCAACAACGAGAAAGTTATAAAGAAAACAAGTTTCAGGGGCACCTTTGTAAATAAAACTCATTTTTTGGGGGCTAACTCACGAAAACCGAGGAGCTATACGTAATTATCTATAGACCAGAGGGGCTAGCAAGCGAAACAACAGGGTTTGGATGGCGGGTCTTATTACCGAAGACTCCAGGGTCTAAAACGCAAGAAAACAGGACCTGAATCTAATTATTTTGAACTGCAGCAGACCGCGGGTTGATTTTGTAAAAGCGCAGGGGCCTTTTTGCAAAACTGGCAGCGGCTGCCGCGCTGGCGCTGATGCGGCGCCACGCGGCATGGCGGGATTGGCCGGTCCACCAGCTGGTGGTGAACCGCGCGCACGGCTGCGGGTCCACGGGCTCACGGTCTCTGTGTATACCCCTTCAGGGTTGGGATCTAATCCTGGCCGCCCATCATCAAACGGACGACGCAGGGGCGGCTACGGCGGCGCGGCGGTGGGCGGCTGCCGGAGTACGGCGGCGCGCCATGGGAGCGGCTCGGGAGCTCGCCGAACGAGCGCTCCCGGGCTCGGCTGGCCAAGCGAACATTATCAGGGGGTTGCGGGGAAGACGACCAGCGCTATGGGAGGCTCGGTTGAGGAGGGGAGCTCACCACGGTGGCGACCGACGCCAGCGGCGATCTGCAAGGGGAAAAGATGGTCGGGTGAGGTCGGATTCATGCCAAAGGGGAAAGATAGGGCACGGGGTGCTCGGGGTGGACGCGGCGTCACCTTTGGGGGCTCGGGGATGGCCAAGGGAGCTCGGTGAGCCTCGAAGCGGCGGCGGCAGACGGTGGGGGTGAGCGAGTGCTTGGGAGAGAGGGAGAGGGCCTCCCCCTGGGTTTATATAGGGTTCGGGGTGGGCGGTGAGGAGTCGGGGAACTCCACCGAGCTCGGCTTGGGGCCGAGTGGCCATAAAGGCCACTTACTCGACTGTTACTGGGAGGGGAACGGTGCGGCGGCAGCGGCGGCTCTGCGCGGCGCGGGGAAGAAGAAAGGTCGAGAGGCTGACGGGTGGGGTCGGGGCGTCGGACGGGCGTGCGCACACTGACGCGTGGGGCCAAGCGGTCAGCGGCGGGGTGGCTCGTGCGTGGGCGCTGACGCGCGTGGCCAGCGTGTCGGAGAGGGAAAGCGGGGATGTGGTGGGCGCTGCACGCGCGCGTGCGAGCGGGCTGCGGTGCTGGGCTGGAGAGCGCACGTGCGGAGAGGGGGAGGCAGGCCAGCTAGGCCGGGGAGCTTGCGCGCGAAGGGGAGAAGAGACGGGCCGCTGGGCGGCTTGCGCGCGGGGGGAGGGGAGGGGAAGGGAGGGAGCGGGCCGAGCGAGAGCTGGGCCGCGGCTGGGCTGGCTTGCACCTCGGGCCAGAAAGGGGAGCAGGCCGCGCGGGAGCGGCCGCTGGGCCGGCGCAGGCCGAGGCGAGCGCGAGGAGAGGAGATGGGAAGGCTACGCGGGCTGGGCTGCCAAGCTCGGTTGGGCCAAAAGGGTGGGAAGGAAAAGAGAGGGAAAAGAAAAGCCTTTTCTTTTATAATTCTTTTGAAACTTGCCCAAATTCAAATCAAATTTGAATTTGAAGCACTCAACACTATTCCTACACTCAGACAAAATTTTATGCTCCAGCATGAATGCAACAAAATTGTTTCTAAGCCCCAACTTAATTTATTAATTCACCAAAATTATTATTTGACCTATATGTTTCATGAAAAATAAATAAACAAAGTCATATTAAATTCTATTTTCTCAAAAGCTGAGCAAAGCTTTCTGCACCATGGCCCTCGGCAAGGAGGTCGATAGCGAGCTGGAGGACATCCCTCGGAACGACGACGACGACACCTCCCAGGTATCTCAGACCCCCGATGAACTTTCTGCTGAGGTCAAGAAACTTACTGCCGCTCTCCTTAGTCAAGACAAGCTGCTTAGGCGCGCTGCTAGAGAGAGGAAGGAGTTTAGGCAGAAGTGGGAGGATTCGGTGAAGGAACTTGAATCTGTCAAGTCCACCGTTGTTGTCACAGATGAGGAGTGTGAGATGTGCTCCACACACATGACTGATCTTCTCACTTTGAGAAGTAAGTATGCTGTGTTGGTAGGAGAGGTGGATGAGCTGAAGGCTAGATCCTCGCTGTTGGGTGCATGCAAGTCCTGTGCGGGCTTGCAATCCGAGTTGGCAGAGAAGAATGCCAAGATTGTGTCTCTTAAGAAGGCCAGCTCGGATAGCAAGTGTGTGACTAGGTGCGTTCTGTGTGAGGGTTTGGAGATGGAGATTGCAAACGTGAAGCATGACAAGATGCAAACCGCGGAGGAAAACACATACCTTCGGACCATCTTGTCATGGGTGTCAAGTGGTGAGCCGCAGCTTGGGATGATGATCTCCCAATTCAAGCGTGCTGCTGGAGGTCCAGGTGTAGGCTTTGCTCAGGGTGTTGAGTGCGCTTCATCTTTTGGCAAGATTGGAGAGTCGAGTGGTCTGAACCCATGTGAGAAGCCCAACTCCACCACTACTCCCAAGCTTACCAAGATTCCACCCAAAGAGCCTCTCATGCCTAACACCAAGGATGGTGTGTTCGTTGAACCTCCAAGGGCTCCTCCCAAGAAACAATCATGGGCTCCAAAACCAAACCACCTCAAGAACAAGCTGGACACCATGCCACCCATCCAAGAGGAGCTCATGCCACAGAAGGGCAAAGTGATCCATACCCACTACCGTGAGTACCAACAACCCCCTATGAGAGCGGTGAGGTACCATTGTGAGCACTGTGGCAGAGATGGACACTTGAGTGAGTTTTGCTTTCGGCGCAAGAGAGAGGCGCGTCGTGCAAAGGAGATGAACAACACGGACATGCACCATCCTTTCCATGATGTACATGTGTCGAATGTTCAGAGGCGTGCTGCTAGGCCTAGAGGTCCAAAACCTCAAGTTCCTAGGCCTAGGCCGCGAAGATAACGTGCCCGGCGGGAGCCTGCAGTTGTGGGCTATGGACCCTGTGGCGGTGGCTTTGTAGTTGAGCGTTTTCCCCCATCGCGTTTTGAGTATCGCGATGGACGCTCCTCCCTTAGCGGACCACGTTTTTCTCTACGTGGTGATCGCTCTTCCCGTAGGCGTGCTAGGAATGGTCTTTCTGCTAACCATTCTTTTGAGTAGCCGGCCCAACACTGGTACTCTTCCTACTTCACTAACCCCAATGTTGGACCGCATGCTCACCCTATGTCTTTTTATTGATCTAGGTAAAACGAATGGAGAATGTTTGGTTGGTGGATTCCGGTTGTTTGAGGCACATGACCGGAAACGCCAAGTGGTTCTCCAGTCTTAGTCCGGTCGCCGGAAAGGAGTTTATCACATTCGGCGACAATAGCAAAGGTAGAGTATTGTCTCGTGGGTCGGTGCGAGTTAATGAGCACTTTGTGTTGCGCGATGTTGCTCTTGTTTCTAACTTGCATTTTAACCTTTTTTCTGTTTCGCAACTTTTCGATAACGACTATGAGATTCGTTTTAAGCCGAATCTCAGTCGTATTTTGGATCCTCAGGGCAATCTTGTATGTTTGATTTCGCCCTTTGGGAAAGTCTTTCGTGCGAACTTCTCAGAGTCATTTGGAGTTTCTCGTTGTCTTTTGGCTGGACCTTCCTCCTCTGATCTTTGGAAGTGGCATAGGAGACTAGGAAATTTGAGCTTTGACTTGCTTGCAAGGCTTAGTTCACTTGGCCTAATCCGAGGATTGCCCAAGTTGTGCAAGGAGAAGGATCTTGTTTGCCATTCTTGTAGACATGGGAAGATGGTTGCCGCTCCCCACCATCCAGTGACTCAGGTCATGACCAAGCGCCCTGGAGAGCTTTTGCACATGGACCTTGTTGATCCGGCTCGGGTGAGCTCGGTTGGGGGGGAAGTGGTATGTGCTTGTTGTTGTTGACGATTTTTCGAGATATTCGTGGGTTTTCTTTTTAGCTGAGAAAACTGAGACTCTCTTTTGCTCGCAATCTGATTTTGCGTCTTCAGAATGAGTTCCCTATGAACTCAATGCGAGCCATTAGAAGTGATAATGGTTCCGAGTCTAAAAACTCGGATTTTGAGAAGTTTTGTAACTCTTTGGATTTAGAGCATCAGTTTTATTCCCCCTACACACCGCCAAAGAATGGTGTGGTAGAGAGGAAGAATCGGACGCTTGTAGAGATGGCCAGGACGATGCTCGATGAGCATAGGACTCCTAGGCGATATTGGGCCGAGGCTATGAGCACTGCATGCTACATTTCCAATCGCATTTTTCTCCGAGCTTTCTTGAAAAAGACCTCTTATGAGTTGCGTTTTGGAAAACAATCTGTTGGGAACACACTTGTCCAACCTCCGCACTTGTGCAGGGGAAGGAGCGAAGGTGGCCAAGTGTCGGATGCAGCAACGAAGGTGAAACGGAAGTGGAAAGTGCTCGAATTCCCCAAAAGTCCTGCTTACACTGTTCATCCCCCTGGTATTTATAGGGAATGCCAAGGGGTACGGGCCAAATTACAAGAGGGTACAGCAAAGATTCCTCGCCTCCACGCAGGGAGGAAGGGCAAAAGCGTAAACACACAGCTGAAGCGGAAACCCTAATCGGTCACACCCCAGCGCGCCGCCACCTGGCCCTTGTTCACCTTCGGGGAGAGGCGCAGCGGTCTTGACCTTCGGCCGCGCCCGCCCTTGGGCCCGCGCACCTTCGTCATCTGCCGGACCTCCGGCTTCACTTGCCTCCCGGGAGAAAGACGAAAGTTTTAGCCTTTGGCCGTGCTCGCCGGACCTTCGGCTTCGCCCACCCTTGGGGCGACACACGCTTGCTGCTTGCCTGGACCTTCGCTCCAAGCGAAGGTGGCGTCGTGAGTCAGCGATGGTTTCCTGCAGCGCGACCGTCGCCTTGGACCTGCACAAAAGTGCAACAAAGCGTCGAGGGTTGTCCCCGCATCCGGGGGTCAGGGTAACGGTCTCCAATAGGAGAGGGACCTCGCAAGCACACCGGGCGTTGCGCGAGGGCTGATTTAGACCACCAGTTCGGGCGGCGCCTCTGCCGAGGGTCCTTTCCCCCAACAGTAGCCCCTCGTTGTCTTGGATCTAAAAAACCGTGTTTAGGCCCAAGCAGCGCCTTTTTAATGGGGACAGAACGGGGCCCTCGGCAGCGACGCCCGCGGCTGCTTTGGGCTGGGCCGTTGTGTTGTTTTGTACTATTGAGGCCTGTTTCGTTTTTCGCGCCGCGTTTTTTGGTTGTCGTGCCGATACTGTCGCGGGGGGTGCCCGCTACTTGGCCTATAAATAGGAGGGGTAGCTGGGATGTGGAGACCTTGTGCCCTCATTTTGCTCTAGCCTCCCTGCTGCTGCTGTCTGCGCGTAGCGAAGGTTGTGTTCTAGTGATTTGCGAGGGTTCTGTTTGTTCGGCATCTTGCGAGGCTTAGATAGTGATGGCGAGGCTGAAGCAAACTGCCCGCGCTGTTTCGCCCTCTACTGGTGTCGAGGGCATCAGCTTTGAGTTTGGTTTGAGCCGCGTTGGGAGTTCTGAACTGGCGGCCTATTTGAAGCGAGGGTGGATCGAGGAGGGAAAGGCGAGGATCAGCTCTGGAGAGACGGTTCCGAAGCCTGGTGCAGATGAAATCGTCGTGTTTGAGGAGTTTTTTGAAGCTGGTCTACGTTTTCCAGTTGACTCGTTTGTTACGGCCGTTCTGCGGAGGTTTAAGCTTAGATTTCACCAGCTAACACCTTCGTGTTTTACGAAGATGTCGGTGTATGTTTGGGCCTGTCGGTCGCAAGGTATTGCTCCCCAGGTCGAGGGTTTTGTTCGGACACACCGTGTGCACATGCAGCCTCGCAGGGTTTCTGACAGCGAAGGTATTGCGAGGCAGGGACAGTTTGGAGTGTACACCTTTTGCCACCGTGCTGGGTCGGAGCTACTGGCGCAGGCGCAGAAGAACAAGTGGGCCAGCGGATGGCAAGAGTTTTGGTTCTATTATAAGTTTGATGTGGGTTCGGAGCTTTGCGGCGACCTTCCTCCGCTTGGCGATGTGAGTGCCGAAGCTCAGATGAGCCCCGAGGCGCACGCCGCTGTTGACTGTTTGAGGGTGGTTGCGCGTTCCCAATGCGCTCGTGATCTGGTCGAAGAGTATTGCTGCGCCGACGCGTGGCCGCTAAGCCGGAGACAGGCTTGGTTTCCGGTGGAGGACGATGCGAGGTACGAGGCTCGTGGATTAAAGAAGCCGAAGCTCAATTTGGGCAAGATTTGGGAGAGGGTTTTTAAGAAGTTTCCGAGACGTCAGGATGGTGTTGATGCTATTTACAAACGAGTTCAGCAGAGGGTTGAGAATCTCGTTGGGAAGTTGACCACCCTCGAGGTTAAAGCTATCCACAGCTCAGTGGGGAGCGGGGGTCGTATTAACAGGGTGTTTGACCTGCTTGGGATAGAATATACAAATTGGCCTGCGCCGACGAGCGACGACGCGCCCAAGAAAAGGAAACGCGTTCCTGCGGAGGATAGCGGTGTGGTTTCGCGGCCGAAGAGGGGTCGCGGCGGAGGTCGGGGTGGCACCGGCGGCCGGGCAAAAGTTATTTCATCGAAGATTGTTACGAGCTCTGGTGCCGTAGGAACTTCATCCTCGGCCGCGGCCTCGAGTGGTCGAGGTTTTGAAAAAACTGGAGGGCGAGCGCCTCGCGTGGGCGGTATCGGGGCTTTAGTTCAGACCTCGGAAGACGAAGGCGTTTCCGAGGACTCCGATGAGGAAGAGAAAGGAGGGGAAAAGGATGTCGTGTCTTCCGGCGAGGGCAGCACTTCATCCAGTAGCGAGGATGACTCCGATGAAGACGTTTCTGAGGAGGACAGCCGAGGCAAGAGGATAGCTGCATCCAGCGCTGTTGATGCGGCTACCCAAGATATTGAGGAAGTGCTGCGGGATGTGGAGGGGGTGAGCCCACGACGGGGGTCTGTGCCCGATTATGCTGGTTCACACATTTGGGTCGAGGGGTCCGAAATTAAGGGTGATGTTGGCCCGGACCAGGCCCCTGGAAAGAGGCCGTATGGCGAAGCTAGCCTGGCGAGCCTTCCTTACTATGCGAGGGAGCTGGGTGTTACGGACCCGGCGACTCATTTGTATACAAGTGCGGATCTTCAAGCCACCCGCTTGCCTTGCTCTCCGGAGGAGAGGCGATTCTTGGGCCGTGTATTTGACCGGGTTTGTCTGCCGGAAGTGGAACTTCGGCTCGCCGGCGAGCCTTTGGACAATATCCACGATGATATTGATGTGAAAGTGGCGGAGCTGATGCTTCTCAACCGGTCGGCACGTCGAAGGGCCAGCTATAACCTGCATTATCTGAACGACCGGTTGAAAGACGTGCAGAAAGAGAACAAAGACCTTCGCCGGAGCTTGCAAGATAAAGATGGTGAGCTGAGGGCCGCCTTGGAGGAGGCTGAGAAATGGAAGAAGGAAAGGCAAGAGGTTGCGAAGGCCAACGCGGAGCTCATCGCCGCGGGTCAGCAAAAGGATAAGGACTTGGTGTCTATGAAAAAACGCGTGGAGGATTTGTCGGCGGAGGTGGCGGCCCAGGCCGAAGCTTGGCGTGGTAGTCTGTCGAGGGTTAAAACCAAGATAGATGCATGCTTAACTGAAGCCGGGGGTTCAGCTGGGGAGCCACTTCCTGTGGTTGGCGCTGAGGCCTTCGAAGGTTGGTTAAGTAACGAGCTAGATGTGTTCAGCTCGTTGGTTGGGAATGCTGCTGACTTTGGCGGGTATGCTGGGGCGCTGGCGATGGCTGGAACGCTTCGCCAAGCAGACTGCGAGCATCTTCGCAAGATAAAGAAGCCCAACCACATTTTTCCAACCGTCGAAGAGGTTCGACAGATGAAGATTGATGACGCCGAGGTCCGGAATTGTGCAATGCGGTTCCTTCGCCGATTTTGGATTGCAGGCGGCGGTCGGGCTCTTGCCTTCGAGGAGGCGGCCGAGGCTACTCGTCAGGTTTGTGTTGAGGGTGTTGTTTCTTCGGTATTGTTTGATGATTGTGAGTTTGGAGTTGAGAATTGAACTGTTTGGTCCTTTTGGTTTTTTACAGGCTCGGAAGGATGCGATGCCTTCGCCGCCTACTGCTCAAGAGGCCGGTTGCAGCTCCGAAGGCGCTCAGACTCTCACCTCTGCGGAGGTGCTGCCGGTGGCGGTGGAAAAGACAATCGTCGGCGAGGGTACCTCACAAGATGCGGCTGCGAGTGGCAAAGCCGCGCAGGATGCGAAGAATGCTGCTGGCGAAGCTGTGACGGCTGAGGTTGAAGAAACCCGGCAGGTGTGATCGCGTGGGATTGTGTAGATGGGGATGTGTTGGTAGTAGCCATGATGCTTGTAATGACTTCGATGCATGCTGAGACATTTTATAATGTTTTATGTGAATGCAGGTTCCTGATGGAACCGTGCTTGAGGTTTTTGACGTGACGCCGTTAACACTTAACTACCAGGATGTTTTTATAACTGGTGAGTCCTGGGCTCGTGCGAAGTTAAAACATCCTTCGTTGTCCTTCGAGCGTTTTTGGTGGTCGAAGGTGCGAAGGTACGATTTGAAGAATAGTAGGTCGAGCAGCTTTTGGCGTGATGCTGACTTTACTGATCGGCAAGCTACGCGTTATTTGTTTGGTTCGTCTTCGACTTCGCAAGCCGTGTTAGATGATGATATCGATGATAGCACTGCGTTGGACTATTTATTCGGGCGAAGCAATCTTGCAGTGGACTCCGCCGGGTCGCTGGTGGTTCCGAAGGAGGAACCGTTGGAGGTTGAGGCGAAGTGCCCCGCGCGTATATGTATCGGGCGAGGGTTTTGACTGGTGAGTTGCCGATTGTGCCGGTAACTCCTTTGTTGTGGGGGCCCATAGTTGCGGTTGAGCCGGAGTTTGAGGAATTTAACGGGGGCCCTGATGATTTGATGCTGATAGAAGGGAACGACGGTTCCTTGTAATCTTTTGTAATTTGCATTGTTTGGTTTGTGGTTGTAAAAATATTCTATGAACTGTCAGGGAAAGATGTAATAGTTGTGTACAACGACACTTCGTTTCTTTTGGCGAGGCTCACGCATTTGCTCTTGTGAGCTTGTGTTGAAAAAGCAGCGACGCCCCCCCTTTTTCTTTAGCGAGGCTCGCGCATTTGCTCTTGTGAGCTTGTTTTGAAAAAACAGCGACGCCCCCTTTTTCTTTAGCGAGGCTCGCGCATTTGCTCTCGTGAGCTTGTTTTGAAAAAACAGCGACGCCCCCTTTTTCTTTAGCGAGGCTCGCGCATTTGCTCTCGTGAGCTTGTTTTGAAAAAACAGCGACGCCCCCTTTTTCTTTAGCGAGGCTCGCGCATTTGCTCTCGTGAGCTTGTTTTGAAAAAACAGCGACGCCCCCTTTTTCTTTAGCGAGGCTCGCGCATTTGCTCTCGTGAGCTGGTTTTGAAAAAACAGCGACGCCCCCCTTTTTCTTTAGCGAGGCTCGCGCATTTGCTCTCGTGAGCTTGTTTTGAAAAAACAGCGACGCCCCCTTTTTCTTTAGCGAGGCTCGCGCATTTGCTCTCGTGAGCTTGTTTTGAAAAAACAGCGACGCCCCCTTTTTCTTTAGCGAGGCTCGCGCATTTGCTCTCGTGAGCTGGTTTTGAAAAAACAGCGACGCCCCCCTTTTTTCTTTAGCGAGGCTCGCGCATTTGCTCTCGTGAGCTTGTTTTGAAAAAACAGCGACGCCCCCTTTTTCTTTAGCGAGGCTCGCGCATTTGCTCTCGTGAGCTTGTTTTGAAAAAACAGCGACGCCCCCTTTTTCTTTAGCGAGGCTCGCGCATTTGCTCTCGTGAGCTTTAAGCTAATAGATGTGATGAGCTTTTTAGGGCTTCGCGCGTCACGTAACTTGGGCGATGTGTTTTGCGAGGGTGCTGCTTTTCGAGCCCCTGGCGTGTTGTGCGAGAGTGTTCTGCTTTTTGGACCCGCCCGATGCCTGAATTAGCCCGAGGGCTGGGGCGGAAAAAGTGGGCCCGCCCGAGGCCTAGCTCGGAGTGCTCGGGCGGGGCGGAAAAAGTGGGGCCCGCCCGAGGCCTAGCTCGGAGGGCTCGGGCGGGGCGGAAAAAGGTGGGCCCGCCCGAGGCCTAGCTTGGAGGGCTCGGGCGGGGCGGAAAAAGTGGGCCCGCCCGAGGCCTAGCTTGGAGGGCTCGGGCGGGACGGAAAAAGTGGGCCCGCCCGAGGCCTAGCTTGGAGGGCTCGGGCGGGACGGAAAAAGTGGGCCCGCCCGAGGCCTAGCTTGGAGGGCTCGGGCGGGACGGAAAAGGTGGGTCCGCCCGAGGCCTAGCTTGGAGGGCTCGGGCGGATGTGCTCGGGTTTTTGGGCTTTCGCGCCTCCCCTTATTTTGGGCGGAGGTGGGATTCGCTTTTTGCGAGCCCCTGTCGTTTGTGCCAGGGTGCTCGACTTTTTCGACCTCCCCTTGTCTTAGGCGGAGGTGGAAATTGCTTTTTTGCGAGCCCCTGTCGTTTGTGCCAGGGTGCTCGACTTTTTCGACCTCCCCTTGTCTTAGGCGGAGGTGGAAATTGCTTTTTTGCGAGCCCCTGTCGTTTGTGCCAGGGTGCTCGACTTTTTCGACCTCCCCTTGTCTTAGGCGGAGGTGGAAATTGCTTTTTTGCGAGCCCCTGTCGTTTGTGCCAGGGTGCTCGACTTTTTCGACCTCCCCTTGTCTTAGGCGGAGGTGGAAATTGCTTTTTTGCGAGCCCCTGTCGTTTGTGCCAGGGTGCTCGACTTTTTCGACCTCCCCTTGTCTTAGGCGAGGTGGAAATTGCTTTTTTGCGAGCCCCTGTCGTTTGTGCCAGGGTGCTCGACTTTTTCGACCTCCCCTTATCTTAGGCGGAGGTGAAGTTTGCTTTGAAAAGAAAAGGAATGTTTTTCGAAGCAATCTTAGCAGGTTTTCATCGAATGTAGCGCTCTTGAAAGAGATCCGCTTTTTCGATGTTTGGGGGTAGAGGGTTGGAGATTTTACTTTTTTGGGGGTTCTAGCCTGCATTAATGCTTTGGATGCTGCCTCGTTAAAAAACCTTACGCCCCTTCGTAAGGAAAAAGAGTGCAGCTCCTGTTTTTGTTAAGTACATGAGAGTATGTACCATAAAAAGTAAGAAAAATTACATAACGCGAGGGCTCGCTAAGGCTCCGCTATGGGTAGAATTTGCGAAGGTCGTCGATGTTCCAGGTGTGTGGCAGGATATTACCTTCGCTGTCGGAGAGGTGGAAAGAGCCTGGGCGATTGCATTCTGCGATCAGGAACGGGCCTGTCCACTTAGGCTGGAATTTTCCGGCCAAGCTGGCGTTTTGTTTACGGATGAGGACGAGGTCACCCTTCTGCAGGTTCTTGATTCTGACCTTTTTATCTCTCCACTTCTTGGTCTCTTCCTGATACTTGCGGAGGTTGTGAACTGCGCTGCATCTTGTCTCTTCTAGCAAGTCCTTGTCAGTTAGTATGGCTGGCTCATCACTTGCGAGGGTTGTTCTTGGTGAAACAAATTTTAGCTCCTCTGGTAACACAGCTTCTTCGCCGAACAGCAGTTTGAAGGGTGTGAACTTGGTTGCTCTGCATTCAGAGGTGTTGTGAGACCAGGTGACTGCAGTTAGCTCGTCCGCCCATTTGCCTTTGGGTCTGCCTTGCAACTTTTTGGATATGGATTGGAAGACTGTTGCGTTGGCTCTTTCGACTAGGCCGTTGGACTGCGGGTGACGGACTGAGGCGAAGCATAGTATTGTTCCGATTTGTGCACAGAACTCTTTGAAAACCTCGCTGTCAAACTGGGTGCCGTTGTCGACGGTTAGATGTTTTGGGACTCCGAAGCGACAAACTATCTGCTGCCAGAAAAACCTTTTTACTGCGAGGGAGGTTATGGAGGACAGCGGTCTTGTTTCGGTCCACTTGGTGAAATATTCCACGGCCACCACCGCATAGCGAAGGTTCCCCGGAGCCGTCGGTAGTGGGCCCACGAGATCCATTGCCCACCTTTGTAGGGGCCAGGTTGGGCATATGAGGGTTGTGGGAGCCCCTGGGGTGTTTTGGTTTTTTGCTGTCAGTTGACAACCTTCGCACTTCTTGACGATGGTTTCCGCGTCTCTCAGCGCAGTTGGCCAGTAGAAACCTTGCCGGAAAGCCTTTCCTACTAGTGCTCTTGGGCCGTTGTGTGAACCACATATACCTTCGTGGATGAGTTTGAGGATGTCGTTACCTTCGGACTGTGACACGCACTTGAGCCAAGGTGAGGTTACCGAAGCTTTGAACAAGGTGTCATCCACAATCTTGTACCCTCGCACTCTTTGCTTTAGTCTGTTCTCTTCTTCTTTGGAGCTGGGTTCATGGAGTCCTTTGATGTAGGCCATGATAGGTGCTCTCCAATCCTCGCACTGAATTGTGTTGATCAGCTTGATGCTGATTTCGGAAGCTTCGAAAGCTGACCGAGTGGAAACCTCGTAGAACACATCCGGAGGGAGCTGTAGCTGCTGCGCGGCTGCTTTGGCTAAGCAATCTGCTTCGCTGTTTTCAGTCCTCGATATTGCTTTTACTGTTATGCCGAGGAAGAAAGATTCTAACCTTCGTACATATTGAAAATACTTGTGAAGTTCTGGATCTTTTGCTTTGTAGTTCTTTTCAATGTGCCCCGCAATGACTTGAGAGTCTGTGTTAATGAGTGCCCTTCGGACTGATAACGATCGCAACTTTGAAAGTGCCAGAATCACAGCCTCATATTCAGCGGAGTTGTTTGTGCACTTGAAGTCCAGCCTTCGTGCGTATCTCAGCTTCGACCCGGAGGGCGAGACTAAAATGGCCGAGGCACCGGCTCCGGTTGCGCCCCAGGCCCCGTCGACGTAGACGATCCAAAACTGGTCCTGCTGCAGCTCGCCGGGGCGAGGGTCGGGTGTCCATTCTGCTATGAAATCAGCCAGCACCTGCGATTTGATCGCTGTTCTACCAACGAAGGTTACAGCATAACTATTAAGCTCCACTGCCCATTTTGCTATTCTTCCAACAGCTTCGTTGTTTTTGAAGATGTTCTCGAGAGGGTACGTCGAAGGTACATGTATTTCGTGCGCCTGGAAATAGTGCTTTAGCTTTCTTGATGCCATGACGACGGCATATGCTATTTTCTCAAGCTCCGAATAATTTCTCTTTGGGCCTTCGAGGGTTTCTGAAACATAATAGATTGGGGCTTGTCTGGTTCTGTTGTTTTCGCGGAGCTCCTTGATGAGGACTGCGCTTGCAGCGTGTGGCGAAGCTGCGACGTAAAGTAACAATAAGTCTCCCTTGCTTGGGCTGGTTAGGGCAGTCAAGCTGGTCAGATACTTTTTCAACTCCTCGAAGGCCTTTTGCTGCTGGGGACCCCAGTTGAATGGAGCGTTGCTTCTGAGTGTTTCGAAAAATGGTAACCCCCGCTCTGCGGATCTTGAGATGAATCTGCTAAGTGCTGCCAAACGACCGGTCAGACGCTGAGCTGCTTTCTTGGTCGTCGGGGGTTCCATGTTCATGATGGCATCAATCTTCTCAGGGTTGGCTTCGATTCCTCTGGCTGAGACGATGCAACCTAGCAACTTGCCTTCGCTTACCCCAAAAACACATTTTTCTGGGTTTAGTTTCAGTCCGGCGGACCGGAGGTTGCTGAATACCCTCGATAAGTCTGGTATGTGGTTCTCTTTTAGTTCGCTTTGGACCACTAGGTCGTCGACATAGGCGGAGACAGCATGCTCATCCTTGAACACTTCGGAGGTCATGCGAGCGAAGGTTGATCCTGCATTTTTCAAACCTTCTGCCATCCTTCGGAAGCAAAAGGTGCCAGAGGGTGTGATAAAGCTTGTTTTTTCTTCGTCGTCTTCATTCATCCAGATTTGGTGATAGCCTGAGAAGCAATCGAGGAGGGATAGCATTTGGCAGCCTGCCGCTCTGTCGACCAGGGTGCTTATGTTCGGGAGGGGGAAGTCATCCTTCGGACAGCCTTTGTTCAAGCAGGTGAAATCGACGCACATTCGCCATTTTTTATTCTTCTTTTGGACTAGGACCACATTTGAGAGCCAAGTTGGGTATTTGACTGGGCGGATGACGCCTGCGTCCAGAAGTCTTTTTACCTCAGCCTTCGCTGCCTCCTTTCTTTCTTCTGACATCTTGCGAAGCTTTTGTTTGATTGGGCGATAACCTGCTTTGATGTTCAGGCTATGCTCGATCATTGATCTGTTGACTCCTTTTAGGTCTTCGGCGGACCAAGCGAAGGTGTCGGAATTTTCTCTGAGGAATGTGACGAGGTTGCCTTCTGATTGAGGGTCTAGATTGGCTGAGATGATCACCTTTCTTTCGGCATTACCCTCGAAGAGTTGGACTTGTTTGGTTTCGTCCTTTGGCGCCGCCTTCACTCTGTCGTTGCGGACCTCGCCCTCGACGCTGATACCGGGGGTTTGAGGTTTTGACAAATTGTGTACATTACGTTGCCCCGGGGCTACGTTCCCTTCAGCTGTCCTTGCAATGTCCTGGTCCCCAAATACTGCGACCACACCCTTCGGAGCGGGAAGTTTCATGCATAGGTAGGCGGGATGGATGACCGCATTGAACGTGTTTGTGACCCCTCGGCCGAAAATGGCATTGTATGGGTAGAACATGTCGACGACATCAAATGTTATATGTTCCGTCCTGCAGTTTATTTGGTCGCCGAAGGTCACGGGCAGAGAAATTTTCCCGACGGCTCTCACTTGTTGACCACCGAAACCGTATAGGGGGTTGTCGGCCGGTTGCAAAAGATTTCTGTCAAGCTTCATGCTGTCGAAGGTTGAGGCGAACAAGATGTCAGCGGAGCTACCTGTATCGACCAGTATTTTGGTGACAGTCCACCCAGCGAGGTTGGTTTCGATCACCATGGCATCTGTGTGAGGGTAATCTCTTAGCTTCATGTCACTGGAATCGAAGGTTATGGGGATGTGGGACCAACGGCCGAATTTATGTGGTCCTTCGACGGCCACGTGGTGAACGCGTCTGGCGTGTTCCTTCCTCTGCCGTTTGTTACCATGGTCTTCATTTGAACCTCCGGTGATAGCTAGAATCACACCGAAGGTCGAAGTTGGGTTGTTGATGGTTGTTTGGCTCGGGGCTTCGGCTTTCACGGGTTGTGGTGCTGGTAACGCGGGGATTGGCGGTGGTGGTGGCAGAGCGCTGGTGGCTTGGTGGGTTGTTGGAATTTGGTTTTGGGGGGTAGCTGGGTATGTGACTGTGTAAGGTGGGTTTTGGCGTTGTGGGGTGGTGGTTGGCTGATAATGTGTTTGGTTGTAGAGTGGGTGGTGGGTGTAAGGGGGTTGTTGCGAAGGTAGGCCGTAGTTTATGGGGGTATAGTGGTATGTTGGATTTGGTGGGTGGAAGCTTGGTTTCCTTGTGTGGTTTATGGTTCGGGGGTCTGACGAAGCAGGTTTCCTGGATTCCTGGTATTCTTTTCCCTTGGCGAAGCATTCGCATTGCTTTGTTGTGTGCCCCTTTCCCATTCCACAGAAGTGACAATACATTTTGGCAGGATCTCGCTGCTGGTAGCGCTGGTTAGGCGGAGGTGGTAAAACCTGCGGGGCTTGGCTGCTCGGATGTTGAGCGTCCCGTGTTTGATGTTCATAGTTTGTTGCTTTGTTGATTGCACCGACGTTGCTTTGCTCTTGGCGAAGGTTGCTTTCTCTCGGTTGAGGCCTCGGCTGTGGCCTCTGCTGAGACCTCCGAGCGTCGGACTTCGCTCTGAAATCCATATCAGCTCTACAGTATCTTTCCATTGTTTCATGCAACTCCTCGATCGAGTTTGCCGGTTTTCTGGCGAATTTTGAGGAGCATGGTCCTGGGCGCAGGCCACTGACTGCAGCGAGGATGACAGCCTCGTCAGATATCCCAGGCGTCCTTGCTCTGATTTGAATGAACCTTCGCCAGTAATCTTGGAGCGGTTCGCGCTCTTCTTGCTTGCAGTTGAAAAGCTCGATGGGGTTTAGCGGGGCTGGGGTAATGCCCTTGAAGTTTGTACACAGCTTGTCTCTGAGGGTGATCCAGGAATCCACAGTTCCAGGGCGAAGGTTGCTGTACCAAGTTTGTGCGATGTCTCGCAGAATGATGACGAAGGATTTTGCCATTGTTGATTCATCCCCGCCTGCTGCGGCGACTGCCGCTTCGTAGCTCATGATGAACTGGCGAGGGTCGGAAAGCCCATCGTAGCGAGGTAGGTTTTGTGGATTGTAACATGGTGGCCAGGGCTGGGTTTGGAGTGTTTGGGAGAGTGGTGACTTTGGATCATAGGGCATTTGGTGTTGCTGATGCCTCCGCTGAATGCGAAGGTTTTGTTCTCTCTCATCTGGGTAGAGTTGGCGGAAGTTTGGGTGTCTCACAGGGTATGGCTCTGGGTGTGCTGGTGGTGGTGGGGGTGGAGGATGGTTACGATGGTTATCTTGATTCTGTTCCTCGTTTCCCTCTTGCAGCGGGGGTATCTCCTCATCGTTCCAGCCTTCGGCTTCGGCTTCTGCCGCAGCGAGGGATTCCTCCATACGGCGAAGCTGCTCCCTTGCCTCGTCAGCCCTCTGCCTGATTGAGCGCAATCGGTTATGCCTCTCTAGCTGTTCCAGGCGCCTCTTCTTCTCTTGCAGCTCGGCTTCGAGCCTTTCGAGGGCTTCGAGGCCCATCTCCTCTTCTTCTCGTCCTCCTTCTCCCGAGGTGTGAGGGTGCGGCTGCGTCGCCATTCGGACCTGAGGGCCGAGGGATTGGGGTTCTGGGGTGACATTCTCTTCCCCCGAGGGTTGCACAATTTCTTCCGCAGGCGGGACCACCGCCGCCACCTCTCTTGCAACGCGCTGGTCCCTCGTCGAAGGTGCTCTCCTGTTTCCCGCCATTTCAGACTTCAGTCCCCACGGTCGGCGCCAAACTGTTGGGAACACACTTGTCCAACCTCCGCACTTGTGCAGGGGAAGGAGCGAAGGTGGCCAAGTGTCGGATGCAGCAACGAAGGTGAAACGGAAGTGGAAAGTGCTCGAATTCCCCAAAAGTCCTGCTTACACTGTTCATCCCCCTGGTATTTATAGGGAATGCCAAGGGGTACGGGCCAAATTACAAGAGGGTACAGCAAAGATTCCTCGCCTCCACGCAGGGAGGAAGGGCAAAAGCGTAAACACACAGCTGAAGCGGAAACCCTAATCGGTCACACCCCAGCGCGCCGCCACCTGGCCCTTGTTCACCTTCGGGGAGAGGCGCAGCGGTCTTGACCTTCGGCCGCGCCCGCCCTTGGGCCTGCGCACCTTCGTCATCTGCCGGACCTCCGGCTTCACTTGCCTCCCGGGAGAAAGACGAAAGTTTTAGCCTTTGGCCGTGCTCGCCGGACCTTCGGCTTCGCCCACCCTTGGGGCGACACACGCTTGCTGCTTGCCTGGACCTTCGCTCCAAGCGAAGGTGGCGTCGTGAGTCAGCGATGGTTTCCTGCAGCGCGACCGTCGCCTTGGACCTGCACAAAAGTGCAACAAAGCGTCGAGGGTTGTCCCCGCATCCGGGGGTCAGGGTAACGGTCTCCAATAGGAGAGGGACCTCGCAAGCACACCGGGCGTTGCGCGAGGGCTGATTTAGACCACCAGTTCGGGCGGCGCCTCTGCCGAGGGTCCTTTCCCCCAACACAATCCAAAGTGAGTTATTTTAGAGTTTTCGGTTGCCATTGTTTTATACTCAAAAAGAGCAACATGGACAAGTTTGAGTCTCGCTCTTCTGACGGTGTATTTTTGGGTTATGGCACTCATACTCGTGCATATCGTGTACTTAACCTTGATACTAACTGAGTCATGGAGACATCCGATGTCACCTTTGGCGAGACCATGGTTTGTCCTTCTTCTCGTTTTGAGCGTGCAGGTGATCATGAGGTTGGCGAGCCTCTTTTTGATGATGAGGAAGAGGGTGCTGAAGGGATGGATGACCCAGCACCACCTCCACCTACTGTGCCGCAAAGAGCGGCCTCTACTACCACTCACGACCCTGACCCTTCTTCTTCGACTACTTGGGGGGCCGTGGGATCCACCACCTCGAGCGGTACCTTTTGTACCCGAGGAGGCACCAGCTGCTGTTGAGGGGGAGGCTACATCAGCTCGGGAGGTGCCATGACACATTCAGCGTCAACACCCGCCTCAACAGATGATCGGCAGCATCGGCGAACGTGTCACTCGGTCTAGGTCACAACAAATCTCTTACTTTGCTCATTTTGCATTTGTTGCTGATTTTGAACCCCGAGATGTTGGACACACTTTGACAGATCCGGATTGGGTCAATGCCATGCATGAGGAGTTAGAGAATTTTGAGAGAAATCGGGTTTGGGTTCTGGTTCCTCTTCCTCCTGAGTGTCACCCTATTGGGACAAAATGAGTTTTCAAAAACAAACAAGGAGAGGATGGCCATGTTGTGAGAAACAAGGCCAGACTAGTCACCCAGGGGTATAGTCAGAAGGAGGGGATAGACTATGAGGAGACTTTTGCTCCTGTAGCTCGTTTGGAGGCGATTAGGATACTCTTGGCTTTTGCTACATCCAAAGGGTTTAAACTTTTTCAAATGGATGTCAAGAGCGCCTTCCTAAACGACTACATAGAAGAGGAGGTGTATGTGAGACAACCCCCCTGTTTCGAAAATCCGAAGTTTCCAAACCATGTTTTTTAACTTCACAAAGCTTTGTATGGTTTGAAACAAGCCCCTAGAGCCTGGTATGATATGTTGAAAACCTTTTGGCTTGCTAAGGGATTTAAAATGGGATGTGTGGATAAAACGCTCTTTCTCCTCAAGCAAGGCAATGATACTCTCTTGGTCCAAATTTACGTGGATGATATCATTTTCGGTGGTTCTTCTCACGCTTTGGTTGCCAAGTTTCCAGATACTATGAGCAGGGAGTTTGAGATGAGCATGATGGGCGAGTTGACGTTTTCCTTGGATTGCAAATCAAGCAATCTCGAGAGGGAACGTTTGCGCACCAGGGTAAGTATACCAAGGATATCCTGAAGAAATTTGATATGGGTGAGGCCAAGCCTCTTCCAACACCCATGTCGACCACGACGGCCCTAGATGCGGACAAGGATGGAGAAGCTGTGGACCAGAAGGAGTACCGGAGTATGATCGGGTCGCTGCTGTACCTGACAGCGACACGCCCGGACATTCAATTCGCGGTGTGTCTTTGCGCGCGATTTCAGTCATCGCCGCGCACCTCTCACCGTCAGGCGGTCAAGCGCATTATGAGGTACTTATGCTTCACTCCAGAATTTGGGATTTGGTATTCTGCTTCCTCCACCCTCTCCCTTTGCGGTTATTCTGATGCCGATTTTGCTGGTTGCCGTCTGGAGCGCAAGTCCACTTCTGGGACTTGTCAGTTTATTGGTTCTTCTCTTGTATCGTGGTCTTCTCGCAAGCAGTCTAGTGTCGCCCAGTCTACCACGGAGGCTGAGTATGTTGCTGCGGCTAGCTGCTGTTCCCAATTGCTTTGGATGATGACCACTTTGCGTGATTTCAGTCTGAGTTTTTCTCGCGTTCCCTTGCTTTGTGATAGCATGAGTGCTATTAGCGTTGCTAAGAACCCCGTGCTGCACTCTAAGACCAAACACATTGATGTGCACTTTCATTTTCTGCGAGACCACTATGAGAAGGGTGATATCGACCTTCACCATGTCGATACTCATCATCAGTTGGCTGATATTTTCACCAAGCCTTTGGACCAATCAACTTTTGCTAGGTTGAGAGGTGAGCTTGGTGTGTGTTTCCCCTTTTAGTTGGGGGAAACATTTTGACTTTTGTATCTTAAACTGATTTTGTGTTTTTCAATTGGTATCTTTTCTGCATTTCATCTTGCATATTTACATTCAGAGCTTCATGTATATAATCTTTAGAATGTGACTATGTTCTGAACAGTGTATGCTCCGATGCTTTATGATGATGTTGTAGTTTATGCTCTTTTTGATCACTGATACATGTTGTGAGCTGAGCTATTTTATGAATGGTGAATTTGATTAATGAACATAAAATTTGAAAATGTTCACCATTGAGATATGCAACTAGCATATGTAGAATGTGTTGAAATCACTTGTGCTTCTCATATATGCTAGGTTGCTATGTCTCTAGTGTTGAGTCATTCACTTGCTTGGTATGTTCATATTCTGCTTTAATTTTGAACCAAGTTAAGTGAATTAGAAAGATCGAGATGGGATTGCTTGTCAACACATCACAGTATCGAGACTGTTTCTCATTACACTTTGAGTTAAACTTGAGCTGTGTAGTGTATGATCGAAACTGTTGCTTGAAGCTTCTAATTGCTTCTGCATAGGCTTCGCACAGTTGAAAAGTTAGGCGATGACAAGCTTTCAACCTCTCGCAATCACATGCTGAAATTGGAACTTGTGTAATTTAACCGCTGTAACTCCGATAAAATTTGGATACACAAGTCTATGTATCATTCTATAGCATGATGATTGAACTGTGCTAGGGGTAGTTCACCTTGTATACATGTTTAGCACTTGTTTGACTTCCTGTCTATACATGTTTAGTGCTATTTTGATGGTGAATACCTTTTTGGCTGAAAACTGCTCATTTTGCTCCAATGTTCAGATTTAGTATTTGGTGATCAGTTTGAGCCTTTGCTAGCATTCTGTGCATATTGTTGAGTCATCGAATCAGTACTTTGTCGAGCATCTTCATATTCTATCGACTATATTCCTAAAGCTGCTAACTTGCATTTTGACCCATTTGCATTTGGAGGGGAGATACTTGATGGTGCATTTTCAACTAAGGGGGAGAAAATATTGCAAATCATGTGCTTTCCGAGTTGAACTAAGGGGGAGAAATTAGATCAACTACGGGGAGATTTCCTGGTTGTGTGCACTATTTGAGGGGGAGTTTGAGCTGGCTCGGATTTTGAGGATTTTGAATTTTCTAATTGATTCGGAGCTTTTCTGAAGCCTTTACTTGGTACGGAGCATTTTTGGTAGCTAGTTGTGTTGAGCCTTTGCCTCTTTGTTGAGGGACTAGCAACCTTGTCCTTATGCTCTTCAGTTGATATCGAGCTTCCTCGCTAGCGGTGTTGAGCCCGTTCTGCCTCTTCTTGAGGGCTAGCTCTGTTTTGCTTTAATTTCAGTTGATTCTTCAATTGGTATCGAGCTTTCTGGCTAGCGGTGTTGAGCCTGTTCTACCTCTTCTTGAGGGCTAGCTTTGCTTTGCTTGGTTGCGTCGAGCCGTTGCCCATGTGACGGACCAGGATGTCAGAGATATCATCAAACACTGATTACTCCGACTAATTCTGGATGGCATGAGAGATCCGAAGACTTGATACGAAGTGTACTTGAGTTAGGACTCTCGCTGTAACTTAGTTGAGTTCTTAAAAGAAGTCATGTAATTAGAATAGGACTCCTTTGTTGTAATCAACTAGGACTCGGTCTGCGCTATGCTTCACCCGGATATATAAGGGGAAGCAGGCGCAGGCTCCTATCAATCGAATCATAATCATACACAAGGCACACGCCGCACTGGACGTAAGGTATTACGCTATTTAGCGGCCTGAACTAGTATAAATCGCTGTCCCTGTGTACTCGCCGAGTCCTACGAACGCCGATCCCCACCGAACAAATTGTCTGAGATTACTCAAGACGAGTTGCTGGTTAACAAACACCGACAGCTGGCGCGCCAGGTAGGGGCTTTCGGCGATTCGACGACCAAGAGCCCGACGAACCACGACAACATGTTCTCGGCGGGATCAATTTTCGTTTTTGGCTCATGGACTTGCGTCGCGGATGATCAAGGAAAGCTGCATCGACAACTTCACACTGATCTAGAAGCGCAAGCCACACCAAAGATGAGTGATCTCACCCAGAACCTAGCAAACCTTGCTATCCAAGATCCGCAAGATTCTGGAGACCAACCTGAGGCATCCGACTCCTACTCAAACTCAAATTCTTAGAACAAAATGGACTCGGAGACCAAACATGGCATCACCTTCGGACTGCGGAACTCGGCTAAAAACTTCCAAGACCTGATTTACACAAGATTCAAAGAGTATCAACAAATACCTTTGACTGGAGCTCAACAAGGACTCGTTTTCAACTCCACCAAGGAGGGTAACATTGTTCATTGGCCAATACAGCCAGCTCCGGCTAGGCTGGTTGGCACAATCGACCAGCAACTTCCATACCAACATGGACATCAGCTCCCCTTGGAGGAACACGACACCTCAACAGAACTAATCTCCAGCACTTCTACTTTGGAGTCGGTTACGCCAGGTTCAACAAACCAGGGCTACCCTCGTGAAGTTTTCATGGCGGGGCATCAGCCATCTTTACGACCTCCAACCCCTCCAGATGTCTTCCAGGATGATGAAACTCTGAGTATGATATCTGACAATGACCTAGAAGGACCCGGAGAAACCGAGTCAATAAAGGCTGAGAGAATCAGGAAGAATCAAGCTAAAGAAGCTCGCAGAAGGCGAGCAAATCATCGCAAGGAAGCCATAGAGCGCTACAACGTACGACTCAAGGAATATAATACTCGGAGGCACCTAGAATAGGACACGGAAAATCAAGCTCGCGCCCAACGTGATCAGGAGCATCAATCACAGAACGTTCACAATCGCCGACAAGCTGATTGCTCCCGCAACCTCGAGCCTGAGTTTATGAGAGTCGCTAGTCACAAGGTTTTCCAGACACCCTACCAGAACATCATTGCCCTAGATACAGAGATGGGAGCCAAGGACAACCGCACCCCTGATGAAGAGCGATGATTAGTCATGCTTCAGACTACCACGCTACAACTCCGGGGACGGAACCTTGAGTCTCTAGTTGATGAGCAAGCGTCATCCCATCCAAGCCGGAGGCGACCTGTTTAGGAGCGACTCGGCCGGGTTCCAGCAAGGAGTCGTCTGGGCCACCGAATACCTGATCAAGCTAAAGGAGGAGCCGAATCTTCATATCAAGGAGTCGCACTTGCGGCATCTGACGCAGTCGATCGTTTCCCTTGCTTTTCCCAGAGGCTCCGAGCAGTCCTGTTTCCACGGAAATTCAAACCTGGGAACTACTCAAAATACGATGGGAAGACATAGCCTAAACGGTGGCTCAGGCTGTACGCTCAAGACGTCGAGTTAGCAGGAGGAAGCAATGACGTCAAAGCACTTTTTCTCCCAATGGCTTTAGAGACAATGCCACTTGCTTGGTTCGACAGGCTTAAGCCTGAGTCCATCGACTCCTGGGAACAACTCCATCGTATCTTCATAGAGAACTTTGCGGGTGTCCCCGAGAGATCAGATCCCCGAACTAAGCTCAGGACCTGCAAGCAACAGAAAAACGAGCCAATACGAGAGTACTATAGGCGCTTCTCAGAGATCCGCTCCATAGTATCTGACATTACAGACAGAGAAGTAATTGACCTTTTTGGCAACGGAATCTGCGAAAGGTACAATTACAAGGACTTCATCAAGCAGGACCTGACCATCGCTGACGAGTTTCATCGGGCTGTAAATTCCATGATGGCAACAGAGGAACGCACTCAGGAATGCTTTCCCGAGAGAAACACGCACGATGATCGAGACAATAATCAAAGAGGCAACCAGGCTACCAAGCAAAA
This sequence comes from Coix lacryma-jobi var. lacryma-jobi, assembly GCA_009763385.1. Taxonomy (NCBI): domain Eukaryota; kingdom Viridiplantae; phylum Streptophyta; class Magnoliopsida; order Poales; family Poaceae; genus Coix; species Coix lacryma-jobi. The sequence continues at coordinate 88,541,882 of CM019822.1, read as the reverse complement.
CACCCGCAAAAGAACATGGGACAATACTGTTGCAGCCATGGCGCCTCAGAAGAAGGGAAACAAGCCATCCACCTTCGACGACTTACACGACGGACCGTGCCCCTTCCATCCGAAAGGAGGACATCAGGCTAGGCACTGTCGACAGCTCAAGGAGAGAGGCTTAAACTCCGATTTTAATAAAAACAAGAAAGACAAGGGGAAAAAGGCAGTTGAAGACCCCCAACAAGACGCCGGTGGTTTCCAACACCCCAAAGGGACTATCAATGTCATTTTCGGGGGAGTAACTACTAGTGATAACAAGAGGCTCCAGAAGCTTTCCCTAAGAGAGATCATGTCTACAGAACTAGCGACACCTAGATACCTTGACTGGTCTGAGCACCAGATCAACTTCTCTCGAGCGGACCAATGGACCAGCGTCTCCAATGCAGGGCACTACCCACTGGTCCTGGATCCTACGGTCGCCGGATTCACATTGGGAAGAGTACTCATCGATGGCGAAGCAGGACTCAACGTCATCTTTGCAAGCACCTTACGCAAGATGAATCTAGATCTCGCAACCCAGCTCACACCATCAAGCGCCCCCTTTTACGACATAGTACTCGGAAAGGCAGCTGTACCACTCGGAAGGATCATACTACCCGTCACTTTTGGAACTCAGACCAACTACCGGACTGAGTACATCAATTTCGAGGTAGCCGACTTCGAGTCATCATACCACGCCATATTTGGACGACCAGCTATCGCCAAGTTCATGGCAGTACCCCACTACCCGTACCTTCTACTGAAGATGCCGGGTCCTAAGGGAATTTTAACCTTCAGAGGTGACTTGAAGCGATCATTTGATTGTGACATAGAAGCTGTCCAAATCGCCGAAAAAGCTCAACTCACTCTAGAATTACAAGAACTCGCTCAGATGGTGCATAATACCAAGCCTGGAGATTCAGAAATCCCAACCAAGAAGGCGGGTACTATCCAACCATCAGCAGAAGTCTCTACAAAAAGCATTGACCTGGAAACCGGTGATCCCTCCAAGACAGCGGTTATCAGTGCTCACCTATCTGAAGAATAGGAATTCGCGCTCACCAAGTTCCTTAGAGCAAACAAAGATATATTTGCTTGGAAACCGGCTAATATGCTAGGAGTCCCAAGGAATTTGGCTGAGCACAAATTGGAATTAAAAGAAGGTTCTAGACCTATCAAGCAAAGACTACGATGATTCTCACCAGAGAAGAATGAGGCGATCAAGAAGGAAATAGCCAAACTACTCGCGACCGGATTCATCAGAGAAATCCTTCACCCCGAGTGGTTAGCCAACCCAGTGCTAGTCAAGAAGAAGAACTCTGCCGAGTGGCGCATGTGTGTCGACTATACAGACCTCAACAAACACTGTCCAAAGGATCCTTTCGGATTACCAAGGATAGATCAAATAGTTGATGCCACCGCAGGCTCTGCTCTATTATCCTTTCTGGATTGCTACTCTGGGTACCACCAGATTGCTCTCAAAGAAGAAGACCAACCCAAGACATCGTTTATAACTCCCTTCGGCGCCTACTGTTATAAAACCATGTCCTTTGGGCAGAAGAATGCAGGGGCCACTTATCAACGAGCTATCCAAGATTGCTTGGGTGACCAAATTGGCCGCAACGCAGAAGCTTATGTCGATGATGTGGTCATAAAGACAAAGGATCTGACTACTCTCATATCAGACCTGGAGGAAACCTTCATCCGACTGCGCGCCTATCAATGGAGACTCAATCCCACAAAATGCGTTTTCGGAGTACCCTCAGGCCAGTTACTCGAATTTCTTGTTAGCCATCGGGGCATCGAGGCTAGTCAAAAGCAGATCACAGCTATCATCAACATGAAGCCACCTACCTCAGTCAGGGATGTTCAGAAGCTCACCGGGTGCATGGCCGCGCTAAATCGATTTATCTCACGGCTGGGAGAAAAGGGACTCCCTTTCTTCAAATTACTCAAGGCTGGCGATAAATTTCAGTGGACGGAAGAAGCGGACAGGGCCTTTGAACAACTCAAAGGATACCTTACCAATTCACCTATACTGACACCACCAGAACCAAGGGAGCCGATGATGCTTTATATCGCAGCTACCACACACGTTGTAAGCACAACGATCGTAGTAGAGCGCAAGGATGACAAGCACATCTACCACACCTAGCGACCAGTATACTACTTCAGCGAGGTACTCTCCGATTCAAAGGTCAGATACCCGCAAGTACAAAAATTACTCTACGCATTACTCATATCTTCAAGAAAGCTATGGCATTACTTCGAAGCTCATGAGATCACAATTGTTACGGATTTTCCGTTGGGAGAAATCCTCCACAATCGTGATGCTACTGGAAGAATTTCCAAGTGGGCAGTCGAATTGGGGGCTGTAACAGAATCGACCAATTTGCACCAGATTAAGCACCAAAATCTCCACTTAACGCAAAGATCATCGAGTACTTAAGCTCGTACAAACCTGGTAGTCCGGAAATCTCGAAGGATTTCAAATCATTTCAACATTCAGCCAAGATCGTACTAGTTCAGCGACATGCCCACAAGTTACATCACAGTTGCACATAGTTCAAATACATCGGAGTACGAAACAATACTACAAACCATAGTTTTTAAATAGTAGCGGAAGCAACATATTCTGAACATAAGTTTGGATCGTTCTTAATACAGTGCCAACCATCTGACCAGGTCCCCAAAAGCATCAGATAAGATAAGTGGTGACCATGCCCCTAGTCTAGTCATCTCCCGTAACCGGGTACAGGCAGTTCTCACAGTAGCCATAGAAGCATTGGTCATCTGCAACAACAAGGGAATAAAACCCTGAGTACGAGAAGGTACACAGCTAGACTTACCCGTCATAAACCAGAAATAAAGTGACACCAAGGAGTATGCAAGGCTGTATCTGGGGTTGGCTATACTTACCTTTTTGCATAAAAGCATTTTCATTATTAGATAATCATCATTAGAGTATTAGCAATCAATTTTATGTAATTAACCTGATGAACTAGATTTGCACCTGATCTAGAGCAATCACTTGGCTAATTAATCAAGCAAGATTGAGTATTTCATCAATAGCCTTTCAGATTCAACATCATAACCATCTTTAGTTCCATAAGTTCTACGGGCGATGGTCTACAGTCAATTGCTCACTGTCCAGGATCGATGGCGATTATAATCGATTCCTACCCAGCTGGGGATAAAATGTCTCACACTCGCCCGGCACATCCAGCCACGATAGTCGTAAGCTACTAGTCAGGAGATTCGAGAACACAACGCGCGGGACGGCCATGGGCCCTTCTACACCGGGGGTTATCTCAGTGCCAGGTCACTCAAGCTATAGCTGCCCACGGTCATGCCAGGTCGATCAGGCCCTGCCTGCCCTCGGACCATGCTAGGTTGATCAGAATAGTTGCCCACGGTACAGCTGAGGCCCTGGGTGTTAGGCGTCAACATCTCCATCACCGGCTCGAATAACCTTACTCGGCTTCACGGGAGGTACTCCGACCTACTCCGTTAAGTGATCGACGCGTTCAATTTGACTGAAGGGACATTCCCGAACGGGTCCTATGCGACACAGACGGGAGACTACTAGCACACAGAACCCATGTCCTACTGCTCTTACATCCCGCCTCTGTCTCAAATTAATTATCACATGGTTATCTCCATGATAGCATAGGCTAATCATGATCAGTGTCCACCTACTGCGGGAGACAGGAAATCACCTGACTTTTACCGGTCTAAGCAAGGCTAAGCATAATACAAGCCTAGACCTAAACAGGGATATCGAGATGATAATTGCTGGTGGACAAGGTATAGTAATAATGCATCAACGGTAGCAACCAATTCCTATAACCTAATGCACAGTCATTAACAGGTTAAAGTATAAAACGTTTGCAAACCGTAGGAGTTAGAATGCTCCGGGGCTTGCCTTTCTCGAAGTCAGATGGACGGTGGTCGCGGCACTCAGGCAGTTCTTCGACGTCGGTCCCTCCGGCTTCCTCGGTCACGGTCTCTTCCTGGTTCGGTTCTTCCTGCGACGGCTGGTTCTGGGTCTCTTCCATTGATCCTGTATGATGCGTAATATGCATGAATAGGATGAATGCATATAGAATGCATAGGTGATGCATAGGACTAACAACAATCAGGAGATAAACACATGTCATCTACTTCATTTTCTTCAACAAGGTAGTCAACATCATCCTAATGGTTATAAAAGACCTTAACATCTAACCAACCATTTAACCTTCCTAATTAACTTGTTAAGATGTATAATTACCACAACAACATCTACTTAATTAACTTATTCTCATCTAAATACTTGCCGAAATAAACCTATTTATTCATGCTTATAACAGCAACCCATCCTAGACAGCTTCAGAAAAATCTACAAAAATTACCCTCAGGCCAGTTACTCGAATTTCTTGTTAGCCATCGGGGCATCGAGGCTAGTCAAAAGCAGATCACAGCTATCATCAACATGAAGCCACCTACCTCAGTCAGGGATGTTCAGAAGCTCACCGGGTGCATGGCCGCGCTAAATCGATTTATCTCACGGCTGGGAGAAAAGGGACTCCCTTTCTTCAAATTACTCAAGGCTGGCGATAAATTTCAGTGGACGGAAGAAGCGGACAGGGCCTTTGAACAACTCAAAGGATACCTTACCAATTCACCTATACTGACACCACCAGAACCAAGGGAGCCGATGATGCTTTATATCGCAACTACCACACACGTTGTAAGCACAGCGATCGTAGTAGAGCGCAAGGATGACAAGCACATCTACCACACCCAGCGACCAGTATACTACATCAGCGAGGTACTCTCCGATTCAAAGGTCAGATACCCGCAAGTACAAAAATTACTCTACGCATTACTCATATCTTCAAGAAAGCTATGGCATTACTTCGAAGCTCATGAGATCACAATTGTTACGGATTTTCCGTTGGGAGAAATCCTACACAATCGTGATGCTACTGGAAGAATTTCCAAGTGGGCAGTCGAATTGGGGGCTGTAACAGAACCGACCAATTTGCACCAGATTAAGCACCAAAATCTCCACTTAACGCAAAGATCATCGAGTACTTAAGCTCGTACAAACCTGGTAGTCCAGAAATCTCGAAGGATTTCAAATCATTTCAACATTCAGCCAAGATCGTACTAGTTCAGTGACATGCCCACAAGTTACATCACAGCTGCACATAGTTCAAATACATCGGAGTACGAAACAATACTACAAACCATAGTTTTTAAATAGTAGCGGAAGCAACATATTCTGAACATAAGTTTGGATCGTTCTTAATACAGTGCCAACCATCTGACCAGGTCCCCAAAAGCATCAGATAAGATAAGTGGTGACCATGCCCCTAGTCTAGTCATCTCCCATAACCGGGTACAGGCAGTTCTCACAGTAGCCATAGAAGCATTAGGCCCGCAGACAAACACCCGCAGACACAAACAAAAACGCTATACGCACCCGGATATCCCGAGCGCTAGCGTACCCAAACTTCTCTCCTTCTCTCTCCCTATCACTGCCAATGGGCCCCACTGGTCAGACGACCCCACTCGCTAGTGGTCAACAGGCCCACGCGTCGGAGGCACACGGCTCCCGCCGGAGTTGACCGACGCTAGCTCGCCGGCGGCGAGGTTCCTGGCGACACCAACCCTACCACTAGACTCACCATAGCAAGGCGGACACGGTCGGCTAGGTCTCATGTCCAGAGCATCACCGGAGCAAGCTCGACGGCGACAATGGCAGAGCGGCGGCGCGGCAACTCGATAGCGCGGCTTTGCCCGGCTAACCCAGGGCTCGGCGGCGCGAGCATCAGCTCCAGCACACCATAAGCTACCTCCTGAGGCTGCTATCTAGCCTTGCCGGCCTCGGCAGTGCCCGGCGCCACGCACGGCGGCGGTCCGCGGCGGACATGGCCTTGGCATGGCCCTGTTCCGGTCGAAACATGCCGAAAGAAGGGTCTCCATCTAACCCTAAACATCTACAGAGGTAGAGGGGGTGAGAACTGGGCTTGGTTGGAGATGGTTTGGCCGAGAATGGACGGACCAAGCTTTGGTCATGGCGAGAACCCGAGGTTGGCACTCGGTGTTCCGCCGGCTAGAGAGGAGAAGAGGGGAAACCAACCCACTCAGGTGGAAGAGGAGGTTAGGGCGGAGAAGTTGACGGGCGGAATCGGGCGACAGTGCGGCGAGTAGCGAGCAATCGCTCGCCGGAGTTCGGCAGGCTGCGGCGGCGCTGAGCTCTGGAGAAGATGAAGTGGTGGCAGGCGAGCGAGAGAGCGAGTGAGTGGGCGAGCTTCTGGCTTGCAAGCGCGAGGCGGAGGGAAGGGAAAGGGGAAGGAGGGCTCGATGCATTGCACCTGGCCGGTTCCCATCGGGGCAGCTCCCGACCGGGCGCGGCGGCGTCAGGAATCGTCGGCCACGCGGCGGGCGAGCAGAGGGCGACAGGGCGACGTGGCGAGGCTTGCGCAAACCGCGGGCGACGGCGAGCGGCGGTTTGGTCGGCCGGTGGAGCGGTCTTGCGGTGGCGAGGCGGTTTCTGCCGGCGGAGGTGAGCGGCGCGCGCGGGGAGGGAGAAGGGACCGACAGGTGGGGCCCGCTGGCAGGTTTAAACTAATGAGGTTTTTGAAATTTCTTTGCTGCTCTATATCTCCCAAACTAAGCCAAACTAGGAAAAGGTCCAAAAAGCAAAGTTGCTTAGAATTTTGCAAAGAACAATTCATCTTTAAGGCTCAAATCCAAATTCTGCTTAGAAAAAGAATTTTACTCCTAATTCATTTTTCTAATGCAAGAAATCACATTTTAAAAAAAAATTCTGAGAATGTGCTTTTAAGCAAAGTTGTTTATTTTATCAAGGTCTACATCTATGGTTTAAGGCACTAGGTCAGAAACAGTAAGCAAAACATGGATATACTAGAGACTAACAGGGACTTAAACACTCATGCACACAAATGCACATGAAATGATGAGATGCTATGCTCATGCTATGTCAAAATTATGCATTTTAGGGTTGCTTAACACCTAGGGTGTTACAGCCCTCCCCTCCTTAAGGAAATCTCGTCCCGAGATTTTGATTATGAACCATTTCTTATAAAAGTGTGGATACACCTCCTTTAGATAGTCGTCCGTTTCCCACGTAGCATCGCGATCATCTTGTTCACTCCAAGATACTTTGTATTGCTTCAGTATTCTTCCGCGAGTCGTTCTCTCCTTTTTGTCAAGCACTCGGCACGGTTCCACTGAGTAGGTGAGATTGGATTGCAACTTGATACGGGCTGGCTGTACCTCTTCTTCCGGCACTCGAAGACACTTCTTCAATTGCGAGACATGGAACACAGGAAATATAGTTTTCAGATGTTCTGGTAACTGTAGCTGATAAGCTACTTCTCCCCTCTTTTTTGCAATCCTGTATGGTCTCACAAACCTTGGCGCTAATTTTCTTTTAACCCCAAAGCGCTTAACACCTTTCATCGGCGAAACCTTCAAATAGACATAGTCACCGGCATTGAATTCAAGTGGTCTTCTTCGTTTATCAGCATAGCTTTTCTGTCGAGACTGTGCAGCTGCCATATGTTGCTGAATGATTCTAACTTGTTCTTCTGCTTCTCTGATGAAATCAATTCCATAGTACCGGCGTTCCCCTGGTTCAACCCAATTTATTGGTGTTCTGCATCTTCTACCATATAAGGCTTCAAAAGGCGCCATCTGGATACTCTCTTGATAACTGTTGTTGTAAGCAAATTCTGCCAAAGGCAACCATTTTTCCCAAGCACCCTTCGCTGATATTACACAGGCTCTTAGCATATCTTCTAACACTTGATTTACTCTTTCAGTGTGTCCTGATGTTTGCGGATGATAGGCTGAACTTCGAATCAAATTCGTGCCTAACTCTTTTTGCAGCTTTTCCCAAAATGGTGCAATGAACTATGGTCCTCGGTCCAAAACTATGACCTTCGGTATCCCATGTAGACGAACAATCTGACTCACATAGATCTCCACGTAATCTGGTGCTTTATAGTTGGTTCTAACCGGGATAAAATGTGCTGTCTTGGTGAGACGGTCCACGATTACCCAAATCGAGTCATTTCCCTTTTGAGTGATGGGCAACCCGGTGATAAAATCCATGCTCACCTCTTCCCACTTCCATTCCGGTATAGCTAACGGTTGAAGCATTCCGGCTGGTTTTAAGTGAATAGCCTTCACTCGACAACATGTGTCACACCTAGCCACATAAGCAGCAATTTCTTTCTTCATTTTAGTCCACCAAAATCTGGGATGCAAATCTTGATACATCTTCGCGCTTCCAGGATGGATAGATAACTTAGACAAATGCGCTTCATCCATGATCCGGTTTCTTAGTTCTCTATCTTTGGGTACCACTAGTCGCTGGTCGAACCACAGAACTCCATCGTCATCAACTCGAAAATGCTTATCTGATTCCGTTGCAACTCTGAGCCTTTCCTTGATATGATAGATCCCCTTATCAGTTTTCTGTCCCTCTAAAATTTGATCGACTAATGCACTGCGTAACTCTAAATCATGTAGTACTGCAGAATGCATTAGACTGAACTCATCTTCTGGTAGCAACTTCATAGCGTTACAATGCGATTTCCGACTCAAGGCATCGGCTACCACATTTGCCTTACCGGAATGATAGTGAATCTGTAGATTGTAATCTTTAATTAACTCAAGCCATCTTCTCTGCCTCATGTTCAATTCTGCCTGAGTGAAGATATACTTAAGACTTTTGTGATCTGTGTACATATTACAAACATTACCAAGCAAATAATGCCTCCAGATGTTTATAGCGTGAACAACTGCAGCTAATTCCAAATCATGTGTCAGATAGTTCACTTCATGCTTCCTTAATTGCCGAGATGCATACGCGATTACTCTGCCTTCTTGCATAAGAACACAACCTAAGCCAACCTTCGATGCATCACAAAAGACATCAAATGGCTTCTCAATGTCTGGCTGAGCTAAAACAGTAGCAGTGGTCAACAGTTTCCGCAAAGTACGGAAAGCAGTTTCGCACTCCTTTGTCCATTCAAACTTTCTACTCTTCTGCAACAAACTTGTCATAGGCTTTGCAATCTTGGAGAAATCCGGAATGAATCGGCGATAGTATCCTGCTAAGCCTAAGAAACTCCGAATTTCACCGACTGTTGTAGGAGCCTTCCAATCCATTACTTCCTGAACTTTACTGGGATCAACCGAAATTCCCTTTTCAGATAAAATATGACCAAGGAAGTGCACTTTCTTCATCCAAAACTCACACTTACTAAACTTAGAATAGAGCTTATGCTCTCTGAGTCTAGACAAAACAATCCTCAGATGTTCTGCATGGTCTTCTGCATTTTCTGAATAGATTAAGATATCATCGATTAACACTATCGCAAACTTGTCTAGTTTTGGCGTGAACACGGAGTTCATCAAACTCATGAAGTATGCTGGAGCATTTTTCAACCCAAAGGACATGACAAGATACTCATATAATCCGTATCTGGTTGAGAAAGCAGTCTTTGGGATATCTTGTGGTCGGATTCTGATTTGATGGTAACCGGATCTCAAATCAATCTTGGAAAACACCTTGGCTCTGGATAACTGGTCAAAGAGGATATCTATCCGCGGTAACAGATACTTATTCTTAACAGTCACAGCATTGAGCGGACGGTAATCCACACACATGCGTAATGACTTGTCCTTCTTCTTCACAAACAAAGCTGGTCATCCCCATTCGGACACACTAGGTTGAATGAACCCCTTGCCTAAGAGTTCCTTGATCTGGGTTTTGAGTTCTGCCAATTCATTGGGCGGCATACGATATGGTCTCCTAGAGATCGGTGTAGTTCCTGGTAATAACTCTATTGCAAACTCTACTGCTCTTTTGGGTGGTAACCCTGGTAACTCATCCGGGAAAACATCAGGAAAATCTCTGACAACTGGAATTTTGGAGAGGTCTTCTATAGCAAGAGTGCAAGATAGGTCAACAAAATCGGCACCTCGGGGAAGAGATACGCGATGTTTGTTACCTGTCCGACTATCAGATAAGGTAAGAGTTCTGTTCGCAGTGTCTAACACAGCGTTCCACATGGTCATCCAACTCATACCTAAGACTACATCCATACTTAATCCAGGCAAAACCACTAAATTAGCTCCAAATTTATGCCCTCCAATATCGATGGTTGCATTACAAACCATTTGTCTAGACAACACGCTACTCCCAACGGAGCTCACGCGAAACCCATAATCCATTTCAGACATTTCTTGGTTATGCTTTTGTGCAAATGCCTTACTCATAAAAGAATGCGATGATCCAGTATCAAACAAAACAACTGCAGGATGATGGTTCACGAGACACATACCGGCAATCACGGGCTCTCCTGCACGGGCTTCCTCAGCAGTCATATTATGCAGACGTGCAGGGTAATTGGCCTGCTTCTTCTTTGGGTGTGGGCAATACCTTGCAAAGTGCCCCTCTTGGTTGCAATTGTAGCATGGCCCACGAACTAGAGGCTTGCTTCCGGCTGAGCTGCCTTGACCCACTCGAGTTTGGTTTGCTGCTATCTTGAATGGCCGTTGACCACGCTGGGCTTGCTGCTATCCCTTCTTCTGAGGCGGCCTGAAACGAGCCTCAGGCGCTGGTGGTCGATACTGAGAACGCTGGGCTGGTGGTCCTCTAAGCTGGGATGGTCCAGATTCCAAGGTCCTCTTTCTAGCCTTGCTTGCAGCATGCTTGTTGTTATGATTTTCCTGAATCAAGCAGTCACTGATAAAGTCATTGAAGATGGTACGGGACGAAGTACCCACTGATTTTCCCATCTTGGTATTTAGCCCTCTCTTAAAACTATCTATTTTGTTAGCGTCAGTGTCCACAAAGTCCGGAGCAAAACGAGACAAGGAGTTCAACAGGTGATGGTACTCGGTAACAGATCGAGTTCCTTGTGTCAGGCTCATGAACTCTGCCACCTTCATCTGAGTCAAACCTGGCGGAATATAATGCCCTCGCACAGCTTCTGTGAACATCCTCCAAGTGACAGGTGTACGGGCAGGATAGGTGGTGCGATGATGTCCCCACCAGATTCCGGCCGGTCCTTGCAGCTGATGTGCAGCATACTCTGCCTTTAACTCTTCTGTAAGTCTGAGCAGCCGAAATTTCTGCTCCATGGTATGCAGCCATTCTTCCGCTTCCAACGGTTCTATAGCTTCTTTGAAGATTGGTGGTTTTGTATCCAGAAAGTCCTTGAAAGAGCTGTACTGATTTGGCTCTGGGCGTTGATGGCCCTGTGCCAAATTTTCCCGCAGAAGTTCCTCGATGTTGCGCTGACTTCCCAGAAATTGAGCAAAGAGTTGCTCGGCCGTAGGTGGTGGAGGAGGTGGTGGATTGCGGTTCTCTCTGTTATCATCATTACCACCACTACCGCCTGCTCCACTGCGAGTCATCGTCATCTGCATGTATCGATAGCAATGATCATTAGGCGATGTTGCCGTTATCGTAGAGAATAATAAACCATGCCAACAAAAATTATTCGGAAAACGAATTCGCCAAACAATTGCAGAGGCATAATCGATTTTAATCTACATCGCAGCATCACATAATAAAAGTGTTCATCCCATAACATGCAAAAGCCAACATAACATCCATAGGTGCCCATGCATATGGGACTTTTAATGGTCTTGCGCCACAGGCGCACAAGTTCATAACACAACCTTACAACATCCATGATAACTACAAAAGATCAAGCGCACAAGACATGTGACATAAGTTCACCAGGCGCTAAATAGCCAGCTAGCCTACTCTCTATCGGCATCATCATCATTGTCGTCATCGTCGCTCGAGATATCCGAAGAACCACTAGAAGAAGCACGAGGATCTGGGTCCTCCTGAGGAAAGATGGGGTTCCTCTCGTTCTCGCGGCGATGAATCTCCTCATGTAGTCGGTCGTTGTAGTCCTGGAGATGGTGAAGCTGTAACTCCAAGTCTCCTACCTGAAGCCTGAGAAGCCTATTCTGCTCAGTCGCACGTATGCCCTCAAGGCACACACCTCGAAGTGACTCCTCAGTCCCAGCCATGATCGTGGTCAAGAAAGTCGTCATCCCCTGCTGATCACTAAGCTGCTGCGCCGTCTCCTGCTCTCTCTAACGAGCCTGGTCCCTCTCGACAGTCATGTGAGCTAGCTGTGTGGTGAGGAGGTCTATCTCTGTAGCATGCTCCTCCTGACTCTGGTGATGTGCAGCTATCTCCTCGCTGAGAATATGTTCCAGGTGGTCGTAGCTACGAGACAAACACCCATAGGTAGCCATGAGTGCAGCCATAGCACTCCCAGCTGGTCCTGCGCAATGCTCTCACTCCAGAGAACTGGCCTCAAGTACAGTGGCACCTGGCTAACGCCACACCGACTGGTAAGGGTCCGCCGTAGGAAAGATGCTAGCAGTGGCTTGCGCGACCACCTCCGGGTGATCCTCCATAATGTCCCGAAGAACAGTATAGGCAACCCTGGTAGCTCCATCCCACGGGGTCCTACCCTGCAGTGCGAACACCCGGCGGCACCATACATGATCCTATGGATCACGGCTGGGGACGTCCACCTCAACTGTGTACATGTAGCGATCCTCGGAAAGCTGGACACGATGCCAATCATACTGCGGCTCCTGGCCCTCCTGGTATCCAACCAAGTGCAGCACCCTCCACAAGATGGTAGGCATGCCGAACTCCTCCAGAAAGTCCTCTGATCCCTCAGCGGTCCAGGGTCCCAGCATGTAATTTGGCCTCTTGCCTCCAGTCGACTTACGGGCTGTACGCTTGGTGTGGGCCATCTGAAAGAAGTTTATCCACATAGTTTTTAATTAGTTGAGAACAACTTTTATTAGGAAGTACAGGACGATCATGATGCATGTGCGCAACGTATGTCCTCACTGTCCAACAATCTAATGGCTAGACGGTGGCATACAACGTTCACTCATAGCATTAACTAATGTACTACACGATCGCAAGTTAGCGTACCTGCAGAAATTCATTTCAGCCCTGCCCATAGTATGAATATTATGCATTGCTGAAATTAAATCTAATACGAACTTAGGTGCACACCCGGTATACATGTAAGCAGTATATGCACCCATCGAATGAAATACTCCCACAATTAAGTACCTTCACATATACTTGTGTGTAACAGGTATATGCTCCAATACCAATCTAACACACCCCTAGACCGGCGGTTGTCCGATCATGCTCTCACAACTCACCCATTACCTTGGCGTAGAGGCAAATTGATCCATACATTACTATCCCGTAGAATAGCACCCATACAATTTCACCCTTGCCGTATAGACGATAGAACAACAGAATTTAAATATGATGCACGACCCCCAAGTGAGTACTTACATAGCCACCTAAGATCCTATTGGGCATAAGGACTTGGTCACTGGCACACTTTAGATTTAATTCTTAAAGATTTCCAAATCCTACTATAACTATAAGTTGGTAATTACAGTTTTATCTTTGTAAAATACTGTTTTCAAATACACTTATGAACAGTACACTGAACTATGCTCCGATGCCAGCTGTAACAGATCCGACCAATTTGCACCAGATTAAGCACCGAAATCTCCACTTAACGCAAAGATCATCAAGTACTTAAGCTCGTACAAACCCGGTAGTCCGGAAATCTCGAAGGATTTCAAATCATTTCAACATTCAGCCAAGATCGTACTAGTTCAGCGACATGCCCACAAGTTACATCACAATTGCACATAGTTCAAATACATCGGAGTACGAAACAATACTACAAACCATAGTTTTTAAATAGTAGCAGAAGCAACACAGTCTGAACATAAGTTTGGATCGTTCTTAATACAGTGCCAACCATCTGACCAGGTCCCCAAAAGCATCAGATAAGATAAGTGGTGACCATGCCCCTGGTCTAGTCATCTCCCGTAACCGGGTACATGCAGTTCTCACAGTAGCCATAGAAGCATTGGCCATCTGCAACAACAAGGGAATAAAACCCTGAGTACGAGAAGGTACTCAGCTAGACTTACCCGTCATAAACCAGAAATAAAGTGACACCAAGGAGTATGCAAGGCTATATCTGGGGTTGGCTATACTTACCTTTTTGCATAAAAGCATTTTCATTATTAGATAATCATCATTAGAGTATTAGCAGTCAATTTTATGTAATTAACCTGATGAACTAGATTTGGACCTGATCTAGAGCAATCACTTGGCTAATTAATCAAGCAAGATTGACTATTTCATCAATAGCCTTTTAGATTCAACATCATAACCATCTTTAGTTCCATAAGTTCTATGGGCGATGGTCTACAGTCAATTGCTCACTGTCCAGGATCGATGACGATTATAATCGATTCCTACCCAGCTGGGGATAAAATGTCTCACACTCGCCCGGCATATCCAGCCACGGCAGTCGTAAGCTACCAGTCAGGAGATTCGAGAACACAACGCGCGGGACGGCCATGGTCCCTTCTACACCAGGGGTTATCTCAGTGCCAGGTCGCTCAAGCTATAGCTGCCCACGGTCATGCCAGGTCGATCAGGCCCTGCCTGCCCTCGGACCATGCCAGGTTGATCAGAATAGTTGCCCAGGGTACAACTGAGGCCCTGGGTGTTAGGCGTCAACATCTCCATCACCAGCTCGAATAACCTTACTCGGCTTCACGGGAGGTACTCCGACCTACTCCGTTAAGTGATCGACGCGTTCAATTTGACTGAAGGGACATTCCCGAATGGGTCCTATGCGACACAGACAGGAGACTACTAGCACACAGAACCCATGTCCTGCTGCTCTTACATCCTGCCTCTATCTCAAATTAATTATCACATGGTTATCTCCATGATAGCATAGGCTAATCATGATCAGTGTCCACCTACTGTGGGAGACAGGAAATCACCCAACTTTTACCGGTCTAAGCAAGGCTAAGCAAAATACGAGCCAAGACCTAAACAGGGATATCGAGATGATAATTGCTGGTGGACAAGGTATACTAATAATGCATCAACGGTAGCAACCAATTCCTATAACCTAATGCACAGTCATTAACAAGTTAAAGTATAAAACGTTTGCAAACCCTAGGAGTTATAATGCTCTGGGGCTTGCCTTTCTCGAAGTCAGATGGACGGTGGTCGTGGCACTCGGGCAGTTCTTCGACGTCGGTCCCTCCGGCTTCCTCGGTCAGGGTCTCCTCCTCGTTCAGTTCTTCCTGCAACGGCTGGTTCTGGGTCTCTTCCGTTGATCCTGTATGATGCGTAATATGCATGAATAGGATGAATGCATATAGAATGCATAGGTGATGCACAGGACTAACAACAATCAGGAGATAAACACATGTCATCTACTTCATTTTCTTCAACAAGGTAGTCAACATCATCCTAATGGATATAAAAGACCTTAACATCTAACCAACCATTTAACCTTCCTAATTAACTTGTTAAGATGTATAATTACCACAGCAACATCTACTTAATTAACTTATTCTCATCTAAATACTTGCTGAAATAAACCTATTTATTCATGCTTATAACAGCAACTCATCCTAGACATCTTCAGAAAAATCTACAAAAATTAGCCTAGATTGATAACATGCACAACAGTTCACTGTCCAAATTTTAAGCCATTTGGATTTAAACACTGTCCCCTATGAAAAAGACAAATACCATGATGAAAAGGTGCTTTGAACTACACCTCATAACAAAAAGTGTCAAACAACAGATTTCACATTTTTCTCCCAAACTTCTTAGCACAAGAGCAGTCCACAAAAATTATTGGGTTCAAATTCCTTATATTTTAATTACTACAAATTATACAAGAAAACACCATTTAACCATTTTAATTGCTACTGCAAAAGTATTTCATAGAATATCCCCATATTATATTTTCCCTAAAACTACTCTTCTACACAAGCCTAACAAGACTAGAATCACATTTTTCTGAGCTACGCAGAATTAGTTATGCATTTTCCATGTTAACAGCAATTTCCTAGATTAAATTAAACTGCATATAAAAGCATCACCAAAAATGCATTTAACATTTTTCACAGGTAGATCTATTCATTCTTAATACAACTAAATTTGTTTCACAGGATTTGGACTTAAATGAGCCTTGAATGAATTTTTGAAGCTTTTAACCCATTTCTGAAAAACTGATTTTAAAAGAAACTTAACCTAAACTGCTACGGACACCCGGCGACAAACACCCGCAGACACAAACAAAAACGCTATATGCACCCGGCTATCCCCAGCGCTAGCGTACCCAAACTTCTCTCCTTCTCTCTCCCTCTCACTGCCAATGGGCCCCGCTGGTCAGACGACCCCACTCGCCAGTGGTCAACGGGCCCACGCGTCGGAGGCAAACGGCTCCCGCCGGAGTTGACCCGCGCTAGCTCGCCGGCGGCGAGGTTCCTGGCGACACCAACCCTACCACTAGACTCACCATAGCAAGGCGGACACGGTCGGCTAGGTCTCATGTCCAGAGCATCACCGGAGCAAGCTCGACGGCGGCAATGGCGGAGCGGCGGCGCGCCAACTCGACAGCGCGGCTTTGCCCGGCTAACCCAGGGCTCGGCGGCGCGAGCATCAGCTCCAGCACACCGTAAGCTACCTCCTGAGGCTGCTATCTAGCCTTGCCGGCCTCGGCAGTGCCCGGCGCCACGCACGGCGGCGGTCCGCGGTGGACATGGCCATGGCATGGCCCTGTTCCGGTCGAAACATGCCGAAAGAAGGGTCTCCATCTAACCCTAAACATCTATAGAGGTAGAGGGGGTGAGAACTGGGCTTGGTTGGAGATGGTTTGGCCGGGAATGGCCGGACCAAGCTTTGGTCATGGCGGCGGCCATGGCGAGAACCCGAGGTTGGCACTCGGTGTTCCGCCGGCTAGAGAGGAGAAGAGGGGAAACCAACCCGCTCAGGTGGAAGAGGAGGTTAGGGCGGAGAAGTTGACGGGAGGAATCGGGCGGCGGTGCGGCGAGTAGCGAGCAATCGCTCGCCGGAGTTCGGCGGGCGGCGGCGGCGCTGAGCTCTGGAGAAGATGAAGTGGTGGCAGGCGAGCGAGAGAGCGAGTGAGTGGGCGAGCTTCTAGCTTGCAAGCGCGAGGTGGAGAGAAGGCAAAGGGGAAGGAGGGCTCGGTGCATTGCACCTGGCCGGTTCCCGTCGGGGCAGCTCCTGACCGGGCGCGGCGGCGTCTGGAATCGCCGGCCACGCGGCGGGCGAGCAAAGGGCGACGGGGCGACATGGTGAGGCTTGCACAAACCGCGGGCGACGGCGAGCGGCGGTCTGGTCGGCCGGTGGAGCGGTCTTGCGGTGGCGAGGCGGTTTCTGCCGGCGGAGGTGAGCGGCGCGCGCGGGGAGGGAGAAGGGACCGACAGGTGGGGCCCGCTGGTAGGTTTAAACTAATGAGGTTTTTGAAATTTCTTTGCTGCTCTATATCTCCCAAACTAAGCCAAACTAGGAAAAGGTCCTAAAAGCAAAGTTGCTTAGAATTTTGCAAAGAACAATTCATCTTTAAGGCTCAAATCCAAATTCTACTTAGAAAAAGAATTTTACTCCTAATTCATTTTTCTAATGCAAGAAATCACATTTTAAAACTTTTTCTGAGAAAGTGCTTTTAAGCAAAGTTGTTTCTTTTATCAAGGTCTACATCTATGGTTTAAGGCACTAGGTCAGAAACAGTAAGCAAAACATGGATATACTAGAGACTAACAGGGACTTAAACACTCATGCACACAAATGCACATGAAATGATGAGATGCTATGCTCATGCTATGTCAAAATTATGCATTTTAGGGTTGCTTAACACCTAGGGTGTTATAGGGGCACTCAACATCAAGTTCACTCCCAGGAAAGCAATCAAGTCACAGGCTCTAGCTGATTTCGTCGCCGAGTGGACAGAAATACAGCAGATCCAAGACAACGCTATTCCCGATTGTTGGAAGATGTACTTCGATGGGTCCTTAAAACTCGGAGGAGCAGGAGCCGGAGTACTACTTGTATCACCCGCCGGAGAGCAGCTCAAGTACGTTCTACAGATATTGTGGCCTGTACCAACAATGAAGCAAAATATGAAGCACTACTCCATGGACTCAAGCTAGCAGTCGCATTGGGCATCAAGCGACTCTTAGTCTACGGTGACTCTTCCGTGGTAATTCACCAAGTCAACAAAGACTGGGATTGTACCAAGGAAACAATGAATGCCTATTGCGCGGAAGTCTGTAAGCTGGAAAAACACTTTTCTGGGCTGGAACTCATTCATATTACCCGGGATCTCAATGTAGCAGCACATATGCTAGCAAAATTGGGTTCCGACAGAGCTCTGGTTCCCAATGGTACCTTCGTACATGAGTTATCCAAGCCTTCAATCCAAGAGAAGGAAGAGGTTGAACCAGCACCCTCTACTCAGGTTCTAGCTCTAGCACCCGACTGGACACAAGCCTTCATCGACTACTTCAAAGAGCATAAACTGTCAAATGACAAAATTGCCGTAGAACAAGTCACCAGACGTAGCAAAAACTATGTTCTAGTCGGGGATAGGCTATTCCGATGCGGAGCTTCGTCAGCAGTCCTCCTCAAGTGCATCTCACCAGAAGAAGGCAGGGAAATCTTAAACGAAGTTCACTCCGGGTGTTGTGGCAACCATGCAGCATCAAGGACACTAGTCGGAAAAATCTTCAGATCAGGGTACTATTGGCCCTCAGCCTTGAAAGATGCAGAAGACCTAGTCCGCCGCTGTCAGTCATGCTAGTTCTTTGCCAAACAGCAGCATGTACCTGCACATGAATTGATTTGTATTCCTCCATCATGGCATTTCTCATGCTGGGGACTCGACATGGTGGGTCCTCTTAAGCGTGCTCCAGGCGGATTCGAGTACATCTACGTCGCAATCGACAAATTCACCAAGTGGATTGAGTACATGTCATTGGTTAAGTTCAACGCATCCAAGTCAGTACAATTCATGCAGAGCATCTTTCATCGTTTTGGGATGCCACATAGAATTATCACCGACCTCGGGTCCCCTTTCACGGCTATTGAGTTCAAGTCATGGGCCAGTGACTGTGGAATCAAGATAGACTACGCATCAGTAGCCCATCCACAGTCCAACGGTCAAGTTGAACGAGCAAACACCCTGATCCTTGCCGGATTAAAACCAAGGCTATTTGACCTTCTAAAAGATCACGACGGAAAATGGATTGAAGAGCTGCCTAAAGTAGTCTGGGGGCTATGGACACAACGAAGTCGGGCCACAGGCCAAACTCCTTTCTTCTTGGTATATGGTACTGAAGCAATCCTCCCAGCTGACTTAATTTGGTACTCCCCACGAACAGAGCAGTACAATGAAGGCGAAGCTGATGATACTAGGCGGCTAGAAATCAACAGCCTTGACGAAGCCTGATTAACCGCACTCTTTCAGTTAGCAAGATACCTTCAAGGGATGAGGCGCTACTACGATAAGAACGTCCATCACCGCACCTTCCAAGTAGACGACCTGGTCCTGAAGAAAATTCAGAATACCACAGGGCGCCACAAGCTCATGAGTCCATGGGAAGGACCCTACTAAAGTCACAAGACCCGGGTCATTTGAACTAGTCACTGAGGATGGTTCTCTGTTACCAAATTCATGGAATATTGAGCATCTGAAGAAATTCCATACCTAAGGATTATGATACAAATTCAACTCAGGACAAATGTACTCATTTCTCGGATATTAATAAAGTTTGATGTTCATCAGAAACGAAAGCTTTATGACTTATCTTTTATTACACTTCATCACGACTACTCAGTCGGATAAGGTCCTTTAATGATACAATAAGCTTCAGCTATTGTATCTCACCGACTAATACTTATTAGTACTCGGACAAATTGGTTCAGCGGCAACCATACTCGAGTTACGAGCTACGAGCTCAATGCAACTCAAAAGATAGTACGGTTTAATACCCGGCTATCAGCCTATAGTGAATATGGTATCTACAAAAGTAGATACTAGTTCCTATAAGGCATAACAAGGGGAGTAATACTCACCCTGTTATATACTAATTGGACAGAGGTCCGCTTACTTTCGCACTCAAGCTGCGACCACCAAGAGGATATGATTCACCCAACAGGAACCATCGTTCGGTCCTATAGAGGTGCTTGATCAAAATTATCCCTTGGACAAAGGTACTAAGAGTAGTACCCGGGCAGACTGAGTCCTCTATAAGATCAGTAAAGACTATTAGAGAAACGATGTCATATGACCCAAAACTTAAGTGCTAGAGAGCACTCGGATAGACCCGTCTAATAAGGCGCCTGGTCGCACATCCATACCAAACAAAACGACCCATTGACAAGACATTCCTTGCAATGCCGAGTCGACTATACATGAGATACACAAGATTCAAAAGTAACTAATACTTTGATTCTTTATGCTTAACATTAATTGTTTACAAGGAATACAAGTTACGACAAAAAGAACCAAGGAGGCTAGACTACTCTACAAGATCAAGAATCTGAGAGTACTCCTCCGCTATGGGCGTAACTTCCTCCTGCATCGCCACAAGGTCCTCATCACTCTTGCCTTCGGGGAGCGTCATGATGGACGACAGATCGAAGGTTGGCAGATGCAGCCGCAGCGTCGCCAGAAGGCCCTGCACCACTGAAGTCGCCATGTCCTTGATGTACTGAGCCAGTCGCCCGGGTGCTGCCTTGGCCCGATCAACCAAGGACTCGTCGGTACCTTCAGGGCGAGGGATCATATCCAGCACGAGCTCAATAGCAAGCTCCAGTGCCTTCAGCTGTGCCTGAACTGCTTCAAGAGCCTCCCGCGACTCCTTCGTCAATTTCAATGCCTGCAGGAGGTCTCGGTCAGCACCCTCATGCATCAATTTGGCTTCTTGAAAAGTACTTTGTGCATTAGCATATACCTCTTCAAGTTTCGCCTCCTTCCGGTTGAAAGCATTTTGCCACCCGGATGTCGTAGTGTTTGCATCTAAAAAAGATCAGTCGGATAAGTCTTAGAAGGTCTGCAGACGAAAAAGTGGACTCGGGTCAGTACTGTCAACCTACCAGCCAGTTGCTTTTTGGAAGACTTTTTGAGCTCCCTCAGTTTCTGCTCCAAAGCAGCATCCTTGGCAATTAGCGCAACTTCTCGGTTATTGGCTGCATCGCGCTCAGCCACAACAGTCTTAAGACTGCCTTGCAACTCATTGATGCGGTTGTGCAGGAGTTGGGTAGACACCTTCTGGCTAATTTAGTCCTGGGTGATGTAGTCTCAGAGCTCTTGATTCTCACGGGACATCTCTTGGCGAATCCGAGTGATCTGATCCTTGACCTTTACATGAAAACCCTGCGCAATAATACTGTAAGTACTCGGATGAGACTACAACATATGAAGAAGATTTCAAAAGAATTACTTCAACAAATTGGCGAAGCGCTTCGACAGGTGCCGCCACTTGCTCACTCAACTCCTTCAGCCGGGTGAGGTCCTGGTTGTATCCCATAACATCAAGGGTCGCTCCTTGACGTGAGGACTCGGGGGCACCTGCGGACCCTTCCTGAAGGCGAGTCGAAGCTTCAGCATGAACGTCAGCCAAGACCATCTCCAGAGTTGGCTCGTCCGGCTGTCGTGTGCGGAAAAACCACTCATTGATTACACGGTCAAATTCCAACTGAGCAGGAGAACGGAAGATCGAGAATGGCACACCAACCTGAGGCAAAGGGAGAATATCCACTTCAGGCGCTGTATCGACCTGAGGACCCGACGGAGAGGAGCCGGGCAGAGCATCTACCTGGCTAAAGACAAGAGGGGCGCTGGATTCTTCCTTGTCCAGCGTCTCCAACTCCTCTACCGCCTGGGTCTCAGGGACAGCATCTGAAGGTGCTACAGCCGGCCTCATTTTTCTATAACAAGAGGAGTATATATGTTACTACCAGAAACACGCGGGCACTCTAAAAGTAAAGTTTTGTAATCACTTTACGAGCTTCAACGCCCGCAGCAGCTTCAAGAGCGGCTTCTTCAGTTGTGGGACAGGAGCCGGAGCTTCTTCAGGAACCGTACCGCTGGAAGCTCCCTGAGCCTTTTCAACATCTGGAGCAAGCAAAGATATAAGACAGAGGTTTATTAAAATCCAAACAGAGAAAGACTACAAAGTACTGGGGCTTCTCCTTACCCGGAGCACCTGTATTACAGTGCTTTTCAG
This sequence comes from Coix lacryma-jobi var. lacryma-jobi, assembly GCA_009763385.1. Lineage (NCBI taxonomy): Eukaryota > Viridiplantae > Streptophyta > Magnoliopsida > Poales > Poaceae > Coix > Coix lacryma-jobi. The sequence goes on along the minus strand of CM019822.1, from coordinate 88,519,676 downwards.
CCAATTCTGGTGACAAAAGTACTTTTCGACAAGCACGGCGATTACCAGTGCGAGCCTTCTTTGGGACTGGTTCTCCGACTTCTTGGAGTGGAGTCGACGACCTCTTCCGGCTACTCTCGGCTTTCGGATCTATGAGCATGACATCAGAGTCAGTTGAATCTGAGTCAAGCTAGTCCAAATCACCAGGAGAGCTCGACTTGCTTGGGAGGTCCTCACTTCTGATAGGACCCCCGAGAGCGATGCCTCCGCCTTCCTGAGTCGCTGGAGGCAGGGAAGGACAATCATTGTTATCCCGCCCCTGGCCCTATAAATAAGAAGCACATTTCAATCGAGTCAGAAGGATATCTACAAAAGAATCTCGAAAGACAAGATAGCCCATCTAGTCACCTGAGGAGGTGGGTTGATAGCAGAGAATGTAGTCATCACCGGAACAAGATGTTCATGGCTCCTTAGTAGTCGGTTCGTTCGCCTCAGGACCTCATGATCAGGCAGCTGCTCGGTGTCATGATGACTCGGGTCCTTCGTGCCTAGGTACTCGAAGCCAAAGTTGGCTCGCTGCTGGAGTGGATGGATGCGGCGCACGATGAAGTCTTGGACGACGGTGTACCCGTTCAATCCGGTGAGCTTTAATCCCTCTATCATATTAATGAGAGGTTGGACAGTTGCTACCTCCTCGATGGTAATCTTTTCCTTGCACTCCCGGCACTTTTGCGGAGGCCATCCATCATGGCGGCGAAGAGCTAGCGGGGGATTGGCCATGTAAAACCACCCGACAGCCCAATCCCGGATAGATTCCGACAGCTCTACAGAAATATACTGTGTGGCTACCTCAAATCTAAGCTGGATGCTAGCTCCTCCGAGTACCTCTACACTAGCATCACTGGGTTGACATTTCACCCAGAAGAAGTAGCGGAACAGAGTAAAGGAAGGACAGATTCCTAGAAAAGCTTCACACAGATGGGTAAAGATCGCAATGTGAAAGCAGGCGTTGGGAGTAATATGGTTGAGAGTCAAACCATAATAGTGAAGTAACCCTCGCAAGAAGTCCGACGCCGGAAGCTCCAATCCCCGCTCCACGAAATATTTGAACATGACTATCTCCGTGGTGTTGGGGGCGGGAGCGCGATGATCAGTCGGTACCCTCCATCCATCAAGCGGCTGTGCTCGGAGAAGTCCTAGCTGCGCCAAGTACGCCAGCTCCGTCTGCCTGGTATCCGACATCTTCCATGCCAAGACATCAGTGGGCGGGCAAGGATGGCGCGGCCTCCCGGTGGTGGTGATCCTGGCCTTCTTCTTCTCCACAGCAGCTTGCTTCTTAGGACCCATGTTGGTGACAAGGGATTTTCTTCGCATCAACTGAGGATTGACTATAGGATTTCTAACTTCGAAGGCAATGGCTTGATGAAGGCATGAGGAAATCATAGGCCCGGCGGCGGCTTATTATTGATCTGTTTCGGCAACCGTTCATCTTTTCCAAAAGGCATCATGAAACCGTTCAAAACCCTAACGATTGGGGGACGTTTCAGACGGCGTCGGAACCAGTGAACAGGTACACCGTAAGCGGATAACGTTACTTCTTTCCCAAGACACAGTTAGTACTCGGAGAAAAAGACAAAGGACTCGGAAAATATTCCAAGTACCTGGATCTTATTTATTATTACTCGGAATTACAACAGAGATATGTGGATACATCTTGAGATACAACAACTACCAGCACAAGTACAATCAGGATGTAAAACGCTACTCTAGTGTAATCAAGGTACAGAGTCTTGATGCCTAGTGCACCAAGGACCGGGTTCAGTGAGACGCAGTAAAGAAGACACAGAACCTTGGGTAGACACTATCTTTTCAGTGCATCCCAAGGTGGGTCTTAGGCACCGCCCCAGTGCTCAAGGAACTTGGGGGAAGACCATCACCTTCGCTGCCTTTTGACAACCTGTGACTCCGTGGTTGTCTATGAGTGGTAGTCACAAGAGTTCTTCTAGGCGCACATTTGTATCCGTCTGCTCGCGACCACTTGGAAACCACCCTGGCGGATGGTCCCTTCACAAGAGTTCTTCTGGACACCTCATTTACCTTACAGAAGGAAGATACCCGGGGGCTCGGCCATCTCCACTATTGATTCTATAATACTCATGGAACTAGAGGAAGTCATACACTTAAAAGGATATGAGCTCTTCGCTTCCTAGGCAGGGTATCTATAGGCCGATCATCTTGGTCTATAGACATTGTTCACGGACACAAGTGACTCAAGGGTCAAATAATTCAACCTATGCACTGTTGCACATGTGAAGCCTGGCACCAGTGATGGGTTTGATTCACCATGCGCACTTCAAGAGGAAGGCGACAAAGTTTGCAGTTGCAGAACACGACAAAAATCATTAATACGTACAGCTGGAACAGTGATTGGTCAATTATTGCTGATTTCACAGTAATTTTTGTTTAGTGGGGGTGATAAGGGATGTTTGTTGAAAACATTACCCACATGAAGCTGAATATTTATTACTCAGATGGAGTAAGCAACGAATCAGTTACATGTTTTGACTCCTCAAAGACCTTTATGGGTTATCTGGTCATATATTTGGAAGACCCCAAGAACCGACTACTAAGTACTCGGAACTTAGGCTCGGGGGCTGCAGGGTACATACCATAAAGGAAATGTTTTTTCTTACCCAAGAATTACTCAGAAAAGGCTCAAAAGATCCTCAAAGTTATTATAAATAACAAGAGGCTCGGGGGCTACACCCTATGGGTGCACTTTTCAGAAAAAGTGCACACCATAGAAGTTCTTCACCTACAGAGCACTTCAGGATTTCTCAGGACATTACTCGAAGATTCTCAAGGAGAAACCAGAAGATAATGTTTTGAAGAAATAATGAAGAGCTCGGGGGCTTGACGGACCAGGATGTCAGAGATATCATCAAACAGTGATTACTCTGACTAATTCTGGACGGCATGAGAGATCCGAAGACTTGATACGAAGTGTACTTGAGTTAGGACTCTCGCTGTAACTTAGTTGTGTTCTTAAAAGAAGTCTTGTAATTAGAATAGGACTCCTTTGTTGTAATCAACTAGGACTCGGTCTGCGCTATGCTTCACCCGGATATATAAGGGGAAGCAGGCGCAGGCTCCTATCAATCGAATCATAATCATACACAAGGCACACACCGCACTGGACGTAAGGTATTACGCTATTTAGCAGCCTGAACCAGTATAAATCGTTGTCCCTGTGTACTCGCCGAGTCCTACGAACGCTTATCCCCACCGAACAAATCGTCTAAGATTACTCAAGATGAGTTGCCGGTTAACAAACACCGACACCATGTCTTTGGGAACCAAGTTGTTTTGCTCTTTCACTTGACCTTCTTCGGCTTTGTTATGCGTTTGGGTCATTTGGTCGAGTTCTCTCTTCCTCTTCCTTCCTTTCTCTATTCCATTATGATTTGTGTTGGTAGTTGACAATGCACTCATCAAGGGGGAGATTGCGGATACATGGGTGTATGCCGAGTCTCTGAGTGATGAGTGATTGTCAACTGGGATAATGCGCATGTTCTTTGGCTTGTGTTGTGCAGGTGTCGAGCACGGATACAGTGATCGAAGGCAAGGTGAAGGTCAAGTAGAGACGTGCCGTGCCGATGGGCCGAGAGTGGCAAAGGGCGGACGTGAGGCTTGGATTGAGGGACCGGTGGCCTGAGGATCAGCTGTGGTGGCTGACAGCCTGGGACAACGACGAGCGAAGACTTGCGGGCACGGTGCTGCTTGGGTCGAGGACCTAGGGACACGTGTCGGTGGACGGGGTGCACGGGCGGTGCATCCCCTCTACGGCTCGGTTTGGTGGTTGAGCCACAGAAAAACCACCGAGTGGACGGTTTCCAGGTTTGGGCCTCAAAACCTAGGCGCTGATGGTTTCCGAGTTTGGGCCACAAAACTCGGGCTGAGGACGGTTTCCAGGTTTGGGCCTCAAAACCTGGGCGCTGCGGGTTTCTGAGTTTGGGCCACAAAACTTAGGCGATGGACGGCTGGTTTCCCGGTTTGGGCCTCAAAACCGGGGGTTGGTCGTGAAGGCTGGTTTCCCGGTTTGGGCCTCAAAACCGAGGGCGAAGTCCGGGAAAAGGACAAGCAGAGCGGTGGCAGCATGTGGCGGCAATCAGTGAGGTTGCGTCGAGGCAACGCTACTAGTTGTGCGGGCATGGCCGTCGGATCACAACTATCTTCGAGTTGGTCCAGAATAACCCTAGGGTTTAGCTGGTTCGCTCTATAATTAGTTAGGGGTAGAGTGGGAATTAGAATTAGGATAAGTAGAGGGAGACACCCACCTCCCATCCTATCTCAGTCATTTGCTCTTTGCCTTCTAGGTTTTCCTGCTCTCCCAATCCCCTGCTGTAGCAACTGAGATCCGCAGAGAACCATACCTCTGTGTACTGGAGATTTTGAGGAAGTGAGACCGTAATCTCACTGTTGTAGCGTGTGGTAGCCACACGGTTGTAGATTGATGTGTTGATTCGCGTTTTGTTCGTGTTCTTCGCATTCTTCGTTTCTCCACGATTTTCCCGTCACTCGATCTCCCTCTCTACTGCGTCTTTTCGAAATCCGTTTGAATGAACTTGTTCTTTACAGTGAGGAGATCATTTCCACCGAAGGAATTCATCTAACTCCTCACGAACAAGTAGATCGGGTTGATTTCGTTTTCATGGTGCTTTTTTGGTTCATACTCCTTCCCTCTCGGATTCCTGGTGTTTGAGTTGATTTGAGCGGATGATTTCTTGGGGATAGTCTTCCAACTACCTCGTGATTATCTTCTCCAAGTTTGGGAACAAGGGATTTTGATTTGAATCGGTTTTGGGAGGATTTGAGTTGAGGGCGACCAAAATCTCCCTCTCTGGGCACTCGCGGACAGTCCGCCGTTGTGCCCACGGACAGTCCGCGCGTCGGGCTCCGACCGAGGCAGTGGTCGTGTGGCTCGGCTGTGCTGACTCGGTTTGACCGGGGGACAGTCTGCCGTAGTCGGTCACGGACAGTCTGCGAGCCGACCAGGGAGGTTCAGCAGACTTGCTGTTTTGGTGAAGTTGCCGGCGGACAGTCCGCCCCTTCTTCGTGGACAGTCCGGGACTACTGCGGACAGTTCGGGACCGTACCCGCGGACAGTCCGGGAATCGGCTATGTGTTGAGTTTTAGTGCGGTTGCTCTCCCGGCTTCTTCGCTTGGTTTCCGGACTTCTCGGTTGGTCCTTTAGTTCACCTAGGAACCCCTCTAAGTATCTTTGCTACTTGTTAGCATCGGTATTTGGGGATTTCCCGACGTAGCCTTCAATCTACGTTTGGGACTCGGTTTTTAGGGGTCGAACTTGCGCCGGTGCTTTTGGCGTTTGGATTGCTATCGCTTTGTGGTGCCTCACTGTGATCCTAGGGATCATCCACCCTGCCTCTTCCAAGGGTCGTGGGCATCACAGTTTCGATCGAAGCTTTTGGGGTTGATTTTGGGGACAAATGGCCAAAGTTTTGAGAGAAATTTTTGAGCTCCCATTCACCCCCCCCTCCGGTCGCCTTGCTATTGCATTCTCGGTCCTTTAGAAGAAATATCACCATTCACATCAAGCAATGAATCATGATTAGCACAAGAAGTAAGGCAATCATTTTTATTCAAAGAGCACAAGCTACAAGGCCTAGCATTCATTTCAACAATTTCAGCCCTAGCATGCTCAAGTTCTTCTACACATGTGGTGTGAGTCAATTTTAGTCCATTAATTTCCGCATGCAAAGACTCACATGAAACATATGGTAACAAAGCATTTGACTTAAGCAAGGCTATTTCAGTTTTACCACAATCAAGGTCCTTGCGCAAGTCAATGCAAACTAAACATGGTTTGGAAGCATTGGATTTCAACATTTCATGTTCAGATTTTAAGCTAGCAAGAGAAAAGCATAGTTCATCATTCTTCCTAACCATGTCACTACAAGAGGTGCAAGGTAAAGATGCACTAGACTTCCAATGAAAAAGACCACATTTTAACCTAGTGATGGAGCAGTTCAACTTCTCAATCTTTCTACACAAGGTATTACAAAGCTCATCATATCTAATGTTATCATCACAGCAAGCTTCAAATCGTTGGGACAAAATCCCAAGACTAGCAACAAGTGTACCTTTCTTGGCCTTGCCAAGTTCACGTATACGATCCTCCGTCGAATGCTCATCATCTCCTAGGAAGTCCAGCAAAGCATCCATCTCATGTTCCGTCTCAAGAGCCGCACTCCTCCTTGTTGCCAAAATGTAATCCTCAATCGCATGTCCATGATTCAAACCTGAGGACAAAGACACGCTAGAAGAAGAACCTAATGCCATTTCTAAAAGCATCATTAGTGTTAGCCAAACAAAAGATCAACACCTCGACAAGCAAAGTCAGAAGCAAAATCGCTCTCAAAGGTCGCCTTCGTGGATCCGGAACCGGTTAAGGTAGAGAGATCCTTAACAAGCTCCGATACCAATTGAAGGACCGAAAATGCTAAAGCAAGGCAACCAGAGGGGGGTGAATGGGAGCCTAAAAATTTCTTTCGAAATTCCGGCCTCTGTCCCAACAAAATCAACCCCAAAAGCTTCGGACTCAAACGCGATGCCCAACACCCTTGGAAAGAGGGTGGATGATCCCTAGGATCACAGCGAGGCACCACACAAGAGAGCAAACCAAAACTCTCAAAACTCCGAGTCAAGTTCTTACCTAAAAGATCCACTCCCAAACGTAGATGGAGGGCTACGTCGGGATTCTTCCAAATACCTATGCTAACACGTAGCAAAGATAGGTAGAGAGGTTCCTAGGTGAACTCTAGGAGCAAACGAGAAGTCCGGAAACGAAGCGGACTGTCCGTGCCAGGGGCGGACTGTCCGTGAAACCCTGGCGGACTGTCCGCAGGTCAAAAGGCAAAAACAGCAAAGCTATTGATCCTTCCCTGCACGAGTCCCGGACTGTCCGCGCCTTGTACGACGGACTGTCCGCCAGTCACCAGACCGCGCTCAGAGCTCATTGCACTGAACTGTTCTAGCTGAGCCCCGATGGCCGGACAGTCCGCCACCAAGGGGCGGACAGTCCGCCACTGTCCAGAGTGCCCAAAAACTGCACGGCTCAAAACCAAAATCGATTGGACCTTCACCAAATCAAACGGGGCTGCAATCAAACTTCTCCCAAGTGTTCTTCTACGTGTTGGGAAGCTAATCCTAGGATATCATCGCTCCAATCCAATTAATCCATGAGAAATCGGAAGAACACTAGAAAAGGGGAAGAACAAAGAACGAACACGATTCCGACCCGATCTATATGCTCATGAGGTTAGACAAGAAATCCTTCGGTGGAAAGAAGGAGCTCACGACATAGAACAATTGATTCAAACGGAATCGCAAATCGTCGCTCGGAGAGGGAGAACGAAGCAAAACTCCGAGAAGGGAAAAACCAAAATGCGAATAACAAAAACGTGAATCGATCCAAATTTCAGCCAACACAAGAGGAGTAAGAAATTGATCCTTGGATTGCTATGGGATGATGAATTGTGTAGCACACTGTGTCGGGTTACAAGCCACTCCTCGCAACAACAAAGCATGGATGGCAAAAAGCTCAAGAACAAGAGCCACTCCTCTTCTAACCCTAGCCTCCTCTCAAATGAACAAAATGAGAGTGACACCTCCAAGGATGGGCTGCCCTAACCAGCCCCCTCACATATATATAGGCGCATGTCCGAAGACCAAAATGCCCTCACATGAAGCACTGACCCAAATACCCCCTAGGGGTAAAACTGTCCAACTCGGTCATTCTTCATCCGACGGCCAGGCACCTTCTCATCCTTTGCTTCGCCTCGACGCAAGCTCCAGGATGCCGCCACGTGCCGTCACGTCGACCACGGCGCCTTCCTCACCGATAGCTTCGCCGCAACGCAAGCCTCTCGGTGCCGCCACGCGTCGACCGTTCCGCATAGGAACCTCCACCCGGTTTTGAGGCCCAAACCGGTAAACCCGCCAGCCCAGGTTTTGAGGCCCAAACCTGGAAACCGTCCACCCCGAGTTTTGAGGCCCAAACTCGGAAACCGGCCACCCCGAGTTTTGAGGCCCAAACTCAGAAATCGTCGAGGGTAGCTTTTTGAGGCTCAACTTCCGAACCCGCGCCGTAGATGGGATGTGGTTCTCACACCCTGACCACCGGCACCGATGCCGATGCATGTCCAGCCTCCACGTCGGGCACAACGCCTTCGCTTTCCTTCTTGACTCGGTCGATGGCACTTGCGCTGCACACAAGCCCGTGTCCGACCTCCCGCCAAGTGCCATGACGCCATCGTCTTCCTTCCGACTCGGCCGATGCATCGCACATCCCCATGTGCTCTCGCTCATCGATGCCACGTGCAAGCTACCACAGCTGGTCCTCCGGCCCTCCGGTCCGTCGGTCCAAGCCTCACATCCGCCCTTCACAACTCTGGGTACATCAGCATGGCACGTCCGCCGCACGACACGCCCATCCTTCACCGCTCCTGGTCCATCGGCACGACACGTCTCTACTTGACCTTCACCTCGCCATCGACCACTGTCTCGAGCTCCACACCTGCACATCAACATAGCCAAGAGACACATGTTGCACACGCACACCAACACGGGAACACCACAACTCAACGCCACCGGTTAGTCATAAGCATTAAGCACATAGCGAGATAATGACTCAACCAGGAAAAGCCTCAAACCTTCCTCATCAATGTCAATCATTCATCATATATGTTCTCAGATCTGGAGAAGGCTTTTGACGCTGGCAGGCATGCCTTCATCGCCTCCATCAGCGACGTCGAGAAGAGCTCCGACGGCGACTCCAACGATGATGAGTCCGAGCACAAGATGGAGGATCGCTTCAACAGACTCTGCTTCTTCGGCAGCTCCACCGACGGCTTCTGCACCATGGCTTTAGACGAGGAGGACCGCAAGTGCCAGGACAAGCACGCCGACACTGACGACGATGACAACACTTATGAGGTATCGAATTCTTCCCTTGTTAAGCGTCTTCCCTTGTCGAACTCTTCAGCACAATGCACATGACAAACTTTACCACCCTACAAACCAAGTATGCCTCTTTGATCGAGGTGTATGATGAGCTGAAGAGTAGGCTAGACTTGGTGGGTGATTGTAAAGAGTGTCCCTCCCTGAAGAAAGAGCTAGAGGAAGTGAAGGCGAGGTCTTCTTTGCTGGGTGCGTGCAAGTCTTGTCCAGGCTTGCGAACTGAGTTGGCAGAAGTTAGTGCCAAGCTTGCTGAAGCCATGAAGGCCAGCTCTATTAGCACCTTTTCTGCTCCATGTGAGCGATGCGTGGAGATGGATCTTGAGATTGCCAACTGTCGGCATGATAGGTTGCAAACCGAGGAAAAAAACACATACCTTCGGTCCATCCTGAGTTGGGTGTCATGTAGTGAGCCGTAGTTGGGCATGATGATCAGTCGGTTCAAGAGGAGAGCTGGCGATCTCGGAGTAGGGTTTGCTTCAGGTGAGGAGGGCGCTAGTACCTTCGGCAAGATCGGTGAGTTTAGCGGAGTGAACTCGAGTGAGAAACCATCCGCTGTCCCTAAGCTTACCAAGATCACCCCACCTGAGCCTCCCAAGCCTATCACCAATAGAACTTTATTAAATGTATTTATTAATCATATTTAATATTGAGAAATCTCTAGGACTCTAGTGTTGTTTAGAACAAGATGATAGCAGCTCAGATCATCACCTATCATACTTGTCAATTACGTAGACCTTAGATCAAGCATTTGCTACCCATGTATTTAGTTTTATTTTAAAGCATCATTATTAATTATTAATTAGGAGAACTCATGTTTGAAGGCTAGGTACTAGAAAGAAATTATGATAGAGCAACTATTCATCATTTCCATATAAGAGATTAGATAGAGATTGCTTCTTTTATCAACTTCTTAAAACAAACTAGACACACTATTTTATTTATTTAATCTAACACACTTTAATATAAAAACTAATAATAATAATACTAATGATAATAATAATAATAATAATAATAATAATAATAATAATAATAATAATAATAATAATAATAATAAAGACATACCTGAATCGTGATGATAACGAGGGTGCGTCTCCCCAAGTTGGTTCCCTTAGTAGGGTTGAGCTTTCATGTGCCCATATATTTTTGTCTCTTTTTTTAATTAATGGTGAGCCTTCATGTGCCCATATTTGTTTTGAATTTATTTATAGAATGAAAAACTTAACAGGATAAAGATACTTACGTGGATACACGGGTTGCTTTCCCCCAAGGTGTTGACATAGTCGTGCGACTTGTAATGTAGCGGACTGGCGGTGAAAGTGTTCTTCCTCTATTGGAGCTTTGATTGATGTTTATGGTTGTGACACAATAGTACAACATTGGATGGAACATCCACTTGCTTCTCAGCTTTTCTTGGTCTTTCAGATCCTGTGAAACTCAAATAGACAACAAAACTTGTGGAACAGATTAAACGTAATTGGTTGGCCACTCAAGCCTTAGTTGTCCATAATTTCAGTAAGATCTCTTTCTCAATATTTTTATATTTTAATATTTTTATGATGCAAGAAAATACAACAAGATGAATGTATGTATATTTATTTTTATTTTTTATGCCACCACGGTGAATATTCCTGCGGGTTTTTACACACCATAGAATTATTTACATGGGGCTTCTTGGTTTATGATGTAGTGCAATAAGTAAAATATTTTTATTTTTCTTTTCTAATGCAATGAATAAATTAAAATGTTTGTGAATTAAATATGATGATGCAAGAAATGATTATGGATTAAATGCAGGAAAGTAAATATAAGGATAACTACCGATTTTTACTTTTGGCGAAGGTTCGGATATTTAGGTCCGACGAACCGGACCTTCCCTTGGTTCAGACCTCCCAAGGTATGTCAGACGTTTGGAAAGTTATTATTGATTGTACCTTTAGGTGCAGACTTTTTCTTTCATACTTTCTTGGTCTGAGTCTTCACTTCCTGTTGTTCACTGTCTTGAGGTTTCTCTTCTTCTTCCTTTTCTGGGATAGTGTCACTAGCTTCTTCTTTGTGATTGGCCTCTCCATATGACTTGTCTTCGTTGGCGTTGAGAGCAGCGTCTTTCACTTCTGTTCTTCTTGGGTGCTTCATTGGGTATGTAGTTGATTAAGTAGCATCGTACCTTTTCTCCAGAAAAGTGAAAATGGAATTTCTTTTGCTTCATATAGATGATTGCACTTGTAGTGTAGAGGAACGGTCTTCCTAAGATGAGGTGGACATCATCGCCTTCTTCCATATCGAGGACCAAGAAGTCTGTGGGGACTTCATGACCTCTAATTCTGACTATGACGTCTTCCATCATTCCTTCTTGTTTATGTCTCTTGATATGGTGTCAAGCATCTTATTCAGTGTGCATGTTCTTGTAGATCTAGGACCTTCACTCTGTAGGGTTTGGGAGTTGAAAATTCTTCCTTTTTTCATTCAAAGTGTGTCCTGCTCATAAAGACAAGGTAGAGATCAAGTGCATGGGCTCTGTTGGTGAAAAAACACCAACAAAACCAAAAGGTTTATTCATACTTCTCTAACCTTAGGCACATTGAACCAGGTACAAATGTTGATTATATGTTCTGCTCAGTTTTAATATGAGTGATATGAGATTACAAGATGAGCATGAATATCTCACAACATATGACAGATCATATTACTTAACCCTTGGAAGGATAATCTATTTATGCATAATGTATCTATCTGATTGTGATCTATCATCTTCCAAAGGTTGGATCTACAACTTTTTAGCTCATTAAGATAGTGAAATTCAAGAGTGTAAAGCTAGGAATAAAGATAAAAGGACTGAACATGTTGAGTTGATTGGGTTAGATCAAGTGTGGTGTAACTTAAACATGTTTGGTTCTTTATCTATGCACGCACCAGGATCAAGGAGAAGCTTTTAAAATGATGGTCACATACCTTGAGATGTTACCTTAATCATTGAAGAGTGATGATACCGTATCACCTTGTAGAAGCTTCCCTTGCCTAGTGGTTGTGCATCTTGTTCATGTACTTTTGTCTCCTTGTTGCACTCCTTCATTGTCTTGAGAATTCATGATGTTGTTCATCTTGAAGGGGCTTGGTGGAGATTTGTTCGACCACTTCCATGGAGTGAGTGCTTTGATTGTGTCTTGTTTGTGGCACTCTTCTCCTTGTTGCATGGATCTCATCTCTCTATGACGAATGAGTTGTGTCTTTCTTGTGTAAGTGTTAAAGTTCATGTGTCATCCTCTTTATCTCCAATGTGAGTTTATCTCAGGACTTTCCCAGATTGACTTTGAAAGTTTTCCTGCAGGGGTTAGTCCAACAAAATATCCAATATCTACTATAGCATACTATCAGTTCAGAAATCAACCTAGACACCACGTCTAATTTGATTTAGGAAGGGATTTTAATCTAAGCACCATGCTTGATTTAAAAGGCCTTTGAAAGCAAGATCATCACTCATAAACTAGGCACCATGCTCAATTTAAGAGATGTATGAAAGTACTTCAAACCTAAACATATTCTATAGTAGATGTGTGTAGCATTAAAGCATTAAAGAGATTTACTCAAATGATGATGAAAGTGCATGATTAGTGTTGGGGGAAGGAGTATAGTTCCGGTCCCCGGTTGCTCCGTCCAGCTTTCGCTTTGAGGCCGAATGGTTGGTATCGTCGTCAGAACGAAAGCCGATGACAGAAGGACACTGTCCGATAGATGGGACGGTGTAACACCCTAAAATTTTCTCCAAAACAAAATAGGTGAAAATGATTTAATAATGAATTTGTGAGCATTTAACCTAGGCTTAAATAAATTTTTGTTGAATTAAAATTATTGTGGCAACATGTTTATGCACTCATGCTGATGCACTGGATTTATTGGAGTGACTGGTTTTTGCCAAAATTTGTTTTGATTTCAAACTCTTTTGGAAATGACTTGGATTGCTTTGAAAATTTAATGAAAAGGATTTATTCCTCTCCCTCTCTCCTTTCCTGGTTTTCGGCCCAACCGCCCTGGCGGCCCAACCGCTCGGCGGCACCCGCGCGCGCTCCCTCCTCCTCCCTCTTCTCTCCGCGCGGCCCGTGGGCCGGCCTGCTCGCCGCGCCCGCGCAACCGTCGGCCCGCGCGCGCGCTCTCCCCTCCTCTCTCTCTGACACGCCGTCCCCACCTGTCAGCGCCTTTCTTCCCCTCCTCGCGCGCCGTCCCGAGCACAACCGCCGAGCTCCGCTTCGTCCGCGCGTCGTGCGGAGTCCGCTCCCACGACCTCGCCCTCGCCCTCGCGCTTTTAGTAGATGCGGCCGCGCCCCGCTCCTTCTTTCTCCTCTCCCACTCCCGCAGCGTCGCACAACCGAGCTCCCGAGCGTCCGTGCCGAGCACCCCGCCGCCTTGCTGTCGTCCGCCGCCGTCGATCTGCCGATTCGGCGCCGCCCGGGCCGATTCGATCCATCTCCAAGCTCCGCCGCGTCGTGGTGAAGCCTCCGAACCTCCTCCCTCTCTCTTTAGTGCTCAGTTTCGCCCTGACCGCCGTACTCCGTGAGCAGGTGCCCTGCCGGTCGCCGTGCTCCGCCGTTCGCCGCGGACCGCCTCCCCCGAGCCGCCTCCTCCTCTCCATTCCGCCTCGGTGAGACTCCCGTGCCTCCCTCTAGCTCTCCGACCGCTTGGTTTGGCCTGTGATGGACCCTATGCCCGAACCCGCGAGCTCCGTGACTTCGACCATGGCGGAGCCGCGCACGACGTCGCGGAGCGCCGTGACGCCGCGGCCAGTGCGCGCCGTCGGCAGCCCGCGCGCGCACCCGCCCCTGGTTTTAATCCGAGCCGCCCATCTCCGATCCGGCGGCCGAGGATCACCCGTACCCCTTCGGTGGCATCTTTGCTAAAGAGCCCCTGGAGAAGCCGGGAACCAACCCGCACTCCCTTTTCCACTATTCCCTGTGCCTTATAAAACTTGTAACCAGGCCCCTGTGTTTCGGTGAAAGCGAGGCGCGGTCCAGCCGTCTGTAATTTTGATTTAAATTCAATTAAAATTTCCGATTTCAATTCAAATGCTTTTCAGTGTATTTACAGAAATGCCACTGCTTTGTTTTGCTTATAAAATCCACGTTTTAGCTCCGATTTGATCCATTCAAATTGCGTTAGCTTCGTAATTTAGTGCTCTACCCGTTTATGTTCCTGTTGGTCGGTTTTGGACAGTTTAGATGTAGGGTCCAAGTTAATCTTGTTTAGGGCTTTTTATATACTGTTTCGATCGTAGCTTTCACACCGTGACTCCGTTTTCGATGAACCAAAACTTGTTGTGATCGTATAGATGCGTACTTCTGTTTTATCAAAGTTTTATTTCAGTTTAATACTGTTTGGTGTATTGTTCTAATAATAGCTCTGTTTGCATCGTGTATGTTTGCACCTGGAATGCGTGGTGATGTTGTGTTCGAGTAGACGGTGAGTCGGTGTGGTACGACCAGGACCCCGCGTTCAGTGACCAGCAGGAGGATCAACCTTTCGACAACCAAGGCAAGTTAGCATGGGATCTCCTTGTTTACCTATACACTTTACTTTAATCACTCATTTATGCATGTGTCCAACTGAGCAACCTTAGAAAACCCACTTAGTTTTTGATCGGTGATGTTTTTGTTCTCGTGGGATATATGCATGTGGGTAGCTTTGCTAGTGCTAACTGACTTATAATTGATCCAGTCCAATGATGAATTTGTTTCTCATGATGATACATTGTTAAACGGTTAATAAAACTTGCTGTTAGCAAAAGCTGGGATTGACAGTGCTACCATGAGTGCTATATGGCTCTGGTTTTAGCTCAGTAAACTGGATCTTGTCTAATATGGCAGCGGTGACCCGAAACGGGCGAAAAAGGGGCTTGCCACTTTGGGTGTAGGGCTGCTCCTGTTTCTATGTGTATAGCTGCGATGGCCTTGTGCCATAGAAAAGGGGGGTTGCTACATCTGCATGCCAAGGAAACCTAGCGGCCCTGACCTGTTAGACGAACCAGCGAAAGGCTTCATAGTGTGCCCTGCCGATCTACCTCGGAAGTGGATCAAGAGGTTGGCCGCCTCGGGCACAAGGGTAACACGGACTTGTGGGTAAAGATGCACCACCTCTGCAGAGTGTAAAACTGTTATAACAGCCGTGCTCACGGTCACGAGCGGCCCGGAAAACTAGCGGAACTATGAAACTTAACAATTGTTACTTTATGTTGTTGGTACATTATGATGTCATATCTTACCTTTGTTGGACAAATGGATCATGGGTTAAGGGTTAAGCACAATATTCGTTTACCTTAATGTTAAAACTTTGCCAACTTAAAAGCTACTGCAGTCAGACAGCGTCTGCCTTTTTGAGCCTCATGAACCCTATGTTAGCTTGCTAAGTACGTGGAGTACTTACGCTTGTTGTTTATCTTCTTTTTGGGCAAAATCCCGGATGGGTAACAGATGAAGGTGCAGTTGGCGACTTTCCTGAAGACTTCTAGGCTAGCTGTTCCCCCAGTCGACGTTTCCCTGTGGTTTAGTTTGTGTACCAGTTCAGCGATCTGTGTTTCAGCATGTTGTAAGACTCTGTTTTAAATACTATCGTGATGTAATAAACAATGTGATGATGCCACTCTTGTAATTTGTCTACTTATGTGTGTGATTGTTTCCTGGGCACACATGAGTATTCCGCCTCAGTTTTATCCTTAAAATTGGGGTGTGACAAATTGGTATCGGAGCTTTGTTGACTGTAGGACGCAAGCCTAGCTAGGAAATGGCCGTCTAACACCTTTTTGCTTCCTGTTCATGCTTATTTTATTAACTTGTTACTTTATTAAAATTTTATGCTCCTTATTCTTATTCTATTGCATAAAACTAATTGTTTCCGCTTATCTTATCTTGTTTTATGACGTCAGGATGCCTCGCATGAACGCCCGTGCCTACTGTGCTCTTTTCACCAGCCAGCCTGCTCCCCCTGTGGTTCACATCCCCGACAGTGACGGTTCCTCCAGCTCCTCCAACGACGTCTTCGCGGAGGATGAAGAGTTGACCGTTACTCCAGCAGTTTCTGAGGAGCTAGCAAGCGCCATCCCCGCCCCCTGCAGCAGTTCCCGAGTCTCCGGCTCCGGAGGTGCCTGCTCCGGAGGTGCCAGTCCCAGTGGAGCCTGAGCCTGAGGCGCCAGCGCCTGAGGTCCCTGCTCCAGAGGCACCCGCTCCTGCAGCACCTGACGCTCCACCAGCTCCTGCGGCGCCAGCCTTCGTGCCAGTATACCCGGTGGTACACTCTCCCGCCACTTCGTCAGTTTCGGCACCAGCACCCCCTGCCTCCCCAGCAGCGCAGGTGGTGGAAGACCTTGGTTGGGATCGTCGCTTCATGTTTAAGAAGCCCGACGAGACAGCGTACTACCATAGTATGCTGGTTCGTCTGCTGGAGGAGTACTACCCGGACATGGAGGCTAAACTCCAATACCACTGCGGAGAGTACACCCACCCGTTGGAAGCTACATACTGGAAGTCCGACCTGATGGTTACAGGTTGGAAAGCTGCTGATCAAGCTCATGTCATAGAGTCAGCTCACAGGACTACCACCAAGCGTAGTGATGCCCTCGCGAGTATGGAGGACGCAGCGCAGGATGCCTACCTGCACTACCATGGCCTTCGCTTCCAGAGGATGAGGAATGATCGCTACCGCTACCTGCCCCAAAGTGACATGGAGGGCTCGTGGCGAACCCTGCTACCACCAGTGGAGTACCCGGTTCTGGTCTCTACTGCTCAGCATGCCTACGAGGTGCATAGGAAGGCCGACAAGGTGCAAGATGACCTGCGTGCGGCTCAGAAGGTGATAAGGCGTTTGGAGCGCGAAGTGGATTACCTTCGCGGTGAGCTAGACTATGCAGCTGTTTACAAGAAGAAGTATAGAGCCAACGATGCCCCCGGTGGAGCCCAGTAGCTTGCCTACCAGGATCAGTTATCTCGTTTAGACACGTTGTTTTAAATTCAGTTTGTGTTATGTGAACCTGTGGTGTTTGTGTTACTTATGTTAGTGAACTATGTTTGTTTGGATCTTTGTCTGTGTGATGTGAAGTATGGGTTATGTCCGTGCTTCTCCAAGTTAAACACCTTCTTGTGGCATATAAAGTTGCTTACCTCCTTTGTCTGTGTTGCTGTTTTCTGGAGCAGCCTGTGTTTAAATCTGTGTATCTCTTAATCCGTGACCCCAAAAATTGTGAAATTTTTGTGGGAGTATCTAGACTGATGTACCTTTCAAACAAATCTGGAACCAAGTCTTTATCTGTTCGGATCTGGGAGATATGCCTGTTTAAAGTCGATGTTTCTACGCAGTCTGTCGTCCAGAACAGGTTCTGTTCAATGCTGTTTTCGGCCCAGAATCTGGCCGAATCTGAAGAAGTGTTCTATATGAAAGTTGTAGCTGGTTTCTTAAACTTTCCAACGATGTCTGGTTCATCCCCGTTGGATTTTTGTAGCTCGAGTTATGCCCGTTTTAGTATGCTGCTGTTGACAAGAATGTGCACCGAAAATTTCAGCAATGTTCATTTAGGTCATATATACTTTCTATGTTGGATATAAAGGTCTAACTCTTGCGCATTTGTTGGTGAGCAGATGGCAGCAAGGGGTGGACGCGGGAGAGGCCGTGGCCGTGGGCGTGGTGCTCCTATGGACCCGCCACCGCCACCGCCGCCAGTGACCATCGAGCAGTTGATGGCCACGCAGAATCAACTGATGCACGCCATGATGAACCGCCTGGATCAGGCGCCCGCTGCCGCACCTCAACCTCTTCAAGTCAGGGACCGTCGAGGAGAATTCCTGAAGGGCCATCCACCAGTGTTCTCTCACGCCTCTGAACCACTGGAGGCGGATGACTGGCTCCGTGCAGTGGAAAAACAGCTGAACATCGCCCAGTGCACCGATTATGAGAAGGTGCTCTACGCTTCTGGGCAACTGCAGGGAGCTGCACAGGACTGGTGGGATGCGTTCATGTTTGGCCGTCCCCAAGATGCCCCCATTGTTACATGGCAGGAGTTCAAGGAGAACTTCCGATCCTATCACATCCCAGATGGTCTCGTGGAACTGAAGCAAGAGGAGTTCCGCTCTCTGAAGCAAGGGTCCATGTCAGTGGCGCAGTACCGCGACAAGTTTGCACAGCTATCGCGTTATGCCCCTCAGGATGTGGCTAACGACAAGGACAAACAGCGCCGTTTCTTGAATGGTCTGTATGATGGGTTGCAACTCCAGTTGATGCCCAACACCTACCCGAACTATCAGGCCCTGGTCAATAGGGCGATAGTTATTGACAACAAGAGGAAGGAAATGGAGGCAAAGAAAAGAAGCTTCCAAGGCCAGTCATCGGGGAGCAACACTCGTCCCCGAATCAACCCACAGCAAGGTTACCCCCAGAGGAGTCAAGGCAACCAGTGGAACAGAGGACAGTACCCCCAGGGCAACCAGAACCAACAGCGCCTTCCACATCAGCAGCAGTCAGGTGGTCAGCGCTACCAGCAGCAGCCAGGAGGTCAGAGGTACCAGCAACAGCAGAGCAGCCAAGCATCACGCCATGGAGCACCCAACTCCGCTCCCATGAAGAATGCAGCTCAGCAGAACCCCAACGCATGTTACCGTTGCGGGGAGTCAGGACACTACGCTCACCAGTGCCCCAAGAAGCAGAATCCCCAGGCCCCACAGAACCAGGCAGGAGCTCAGAAGCAGAATGCTCGCCCACCTCACACTGGACGGGTGAATCATGTAGCTGCCGATACTGCCCTGGATGCACCGGATGTTATGATGGGTACGTTCAGCATCAACTCAATCCCAGCAACCATACTTTTTGATTCTGGTGCTTCGCATTCTTTCATTTCACAGTCGTTTGTTAGAATGCATGGTGTGCCTTTATGTGCAATGAAAGAAACAATCATAGTAAACTCACCAGGGGGTAGTATGCCTGCAAGTTTTTGGAGCCCCACCTCTAGTGTCAACCTAAGGGGGGTAGACTTTAAAGTAAAGCCTATAGTGCTAAGAACAGCAGGTATAGATCTCATCTTGGGTATGGACTGGATGAAGCAACATGGGGCTGTCATTCAGTGTCAAGAAAGGTCAGTTGTTGTAACTACACCTAAGGGAGACAGAATCTGTGTGCAAGTGGTGTTAAAAGAGCAGCCAACTGCCACGGTCAACCAGATGGATGCTAGTGGTGCAGAGCAAGATCGGGTGGTGGACGAGTTCCCTGATGTCTTTCCGGATGATCTGCCAGGTATGCCACCTGATCGCGATGTTGAGTTCATTATTGAATTACTGCCTGGAACTGCACCAATATCAAAAAGACCATATAGAATGGGGGTAAATGAATTAGAAGAACTTAAGAAACAGCTTAAGGAGTTGTTAGAGAAAGGGTATATACGTCCTAGTGCTTCTCCTTGGGGAGCACCAGTGATCTTTGTGGATAAGAAAGATGGTAGCCAGAGGATGTGTGTGGATTATAGGTCTTTAAATGAGGTTACCATTAAAAACAAATACCCTCTACCCCGGATAGACGATCTATTTGACCAACTTAGAGGAGCATGTGTGTTCTCTAAAATAGATCTCCGATCTGGGTATCACCAGTTGAAAATCCGGAACTCAGACATTCCTAAGACCGCCTTCACCACGCGGTATGGACTGTATGAGTATACAGTGATGTCTTTTGGTCTGACCAATGCCCCAGCCTACTTCATGTATCTGATGAATAAAGTGTTCATGGAATACCTAGATAAGTTTGTGGTGGTGTTCATAGATGACATTCTAGTATTCTCTAAAACAGAGGAGGAACACGCGGAACATCTGAGGATGGTTCTGCAGAAGTTAAGAGAGCATCAGCTCTATGCCAAGAGGAGCAAGTGTGAATTTTGGCTGAAAGAAGTCTCTTTCTTAGGGCATGTTGTCTCTAACGGAGGTATATCCGTTGATCCTAGCAAGGTGCAAGATGTGTTGGATTGGAACCCGCCAACTAATCCCAGTGAAATCCGAAGTTTTCTGGGTTTGGCTGGGTATTATAGGAGGTTCATTGAAGGATTCTCCAAGCTCGCAAAACCTATGACTGCCTTGTTGGAAAAGAATGCTAAGTTTGTGTGGTCTGATAAATGTCAAGCAAACTTTGAAGAGTTAAAGAAGAGATTAACCTCAGCACCAGTCCTAGTTCTGCCAGACTTGAACAAAAGCTTCTCCATCTATTGTGATGCATCTCGTCTTGGACTTGGATGTGTTCTAATGCAAGAAGGAAGAGTAGTGGCCTACGCATCTAGACAGCTGAGGAAGCACGAGGTGAACTATCCAACTCATGATTTGGAGTTAGCAGCTGTGGTCCATGCTCTGAAAATATGGAGACATTATCTGGTTGGGCATAAGTGTGACGTGTATACGGATCATAAAAGTCTGAAGTATATATTCACCCAGTCAGATCTGAACTTGAGGCAACGTCGTTGGCTAGAACTGATCAAAGACTATGACCTAGAGGTGCATTATCACCCGGGAAAGGCCAATGTCGTGGCCGATGCCTTGAGTAGAAAAACCTACGCAAACGGTCTGCAAGTGGAACGCATGTCAGCAGAGTTGAGAGCTGAAATGGCATACCTTAATCTATGTTTTGCCAACAATGTGGTGGAAATGTCAGTTGAACCTACCTTGGAGAAAGAAATCCGTGAGGGTCAGTTGAAAGATGAGAAGTTGAAAGAGATAGCAGAAAACATAGTGCTTGGAAAGGCACCAGGATTCCGGATGGATGATAATGGGACTCTTTGGTTTGGAAAGAGGATTTGTGTGCCCGATGTGAAAGCTATCCATGATGCCATTTTGCGGGATGCACATGAATCTGCCTATTCCATTCACCCCGGTAGCACCAAAATGTACTTGGACCTGAAAGAAAAATACTGGTGGTATGGTATGAAACGAGATGTAGCAGAATATGTGGCTCTATGTGACACCTGTCAGAAGGTCAAAGCTGAACATCAAAGGCCAGCAGGACTGTTACAGCCTATGCAGATACCCGAGTGGAAATGGGAAGAAGTGGGAATGGACTTTATCACTGGATTACCCCGTACACAAAGAGGCTATGATTCTATATGGGTAATAGTCGACCGTCTCACTAAGGTCGCTCACTTCTTACCAGTAAAGACCACCTATTCTGGGGCAAGGTTAGCAGAACTGTACATGGAGAGGATTGTGTCTCTGCATGGTGTTCCAAAGAAAATAGTGTCTGACAGAGGGACACAGTTCACTTCTCACTTTTGGCATCAAGTACATCAATCCTTGGGAACTGAGCTGACTTTCAGTTCTGCATATCACCCACAGACAGATGGGCAGACTGAAAGGATAAATCAGATCTTGGAGGACATGTTGAGAGCATGTGCCCTTCAACATGGGACTAGTTGGGATAAAAGCCTGCCATATGCGGAATTCTCATACAACAACAGTCACCAGAAGAGTCTGAAAATGGCTCCTTTCGAAGCTTTGTATGGGCGAAAGTGTAGAACTCCTTTGTTCTGGAATCAGACAGGAGAAACTCAAGTGTTCGGACCAGATGTCCTTAGGAATGCTGAAGAACAAGTAAGGATGATCCGAGATAACCTAAGGATAGCTCAATCCCGACAGAAGAGTTATGCAGATACTCGCAGGAGGGACTTAGTTTTTAAAGTGGGAGACTATGTGTATTTGAAAGTGTCACCCATGAGAAGCGTAAAGAGGTTTAACATGAAAGGAAAGTTGGCACCCAGATACATAGGTCCTTTCCGGATCTTGGCCAGACGTGGAGAAGTGGCCTATCAGCTTGAGTTACCGGAGAGACTGTCAGGTGTGCATGATGTGTTCCATGTTTCACAGTTAAAGAAATGCCTGAGAGTGCCTGAAGAGCAGGTTCCCCTGGAAGAGATCAAGATAGGACAAGGTCTCACTTATGAAGAGTACCCTGTCAAGATCGTGGAAACAGCAGAAAGAGTTACCAGGAGCCGAGCTATCAAGATGTGCAAAGTTCAGTGGAACCGGTACACAGAAGAAGAGGCTACCTGGGAAAGAGAAGAAGATCTTCGGAAATCTTATCCCCAGTTGTTTGAGTAAGCTCCAGTCGAATCTCGAGGACGAGATTCATCTTAAGGGGGGTAGAGTTGTAACACCCTAAAATTTTCTCCAAAACAAAATAGGTGAAAATGATTTAATAATGAATATGTGAGCATTTAACCTAGGGTTAAATAAATTTTTGTTGAATTAAAATTATTGTGGCAACATGTTTATGCACTTATGCTGATGCACTGGATTTATTGGAGTGACTGGTTTTTGCCAAAATTTGTTTTGATTTCAAAATCTTTTGGAAATGACTTGGATTGCTTTGAAAATTTAATGAAAAGGATTTATTCCTCTCCCTCTCTCCTTTCCTGGTTTTCGGCCCAACCGCCCTGGCGGCCCAACCGCTCGGCGGCACCCGCGCGCGCTCCCTCCTCCTCCCTCTTCTCTCCGCGCGGCCCGTGGGCCGGCCTGCTCGCCGCGCCTGCGCAACCGTCGGCCCGCGCGCGCGCTCTCCCCTCCTCTCTCTCTGACACGCCGTCCCCACCTGTCAGCGCCTTTCTTCCCCTCCTCGCGCGCCGTCCCGAGCACAACCGCCGAGCTCCGCTTCGTCCGCGCGTCGTGCGGAGTCCGCTCCCACGACCTCGCCCTCGCCCTCGCGCTTTTAGTAGATGCGGCCGCGCCCCGCTCCTTCTTTCTCCTCTCCCACTCCCGCAGCGTCGCACAACCGAGCTCCCGAGCGTCCGTGCCGAGCACCCCGCCGCCTTGCTGTCGTCCGCCGCCGTCGATCTGCCGATTCGGCGCCGCCCGGGCCGATTCGATCCATCTCCAAGCTCCGCCGCGTCGTGGTGAAGCCTCCGAACCTCCTCCCTCTCTCTTTAGTGCTCAGTTTCGCCCTGACCGCCGTACTCCGTGAGCAGGTGCCCTGCCGGTCGCCGTGCTCCGCCGTTCGCCGCGGACCGCCTCCCCCGAGCCGCCTCCTCCTCTCCATTCCGCCTCGGTGAGACTCCCGTGCCTCCCTCTAGCTCTCCGACCGCTTGGTTTGGCCTGTGATGGACCCTATGCCCGAACCCGCGAGCTCCGTGACTTCGACCATGGCGGAGCCGCGCACGACGTCGCGGAGCGCCGTGACGCCGCGGCCAGTGCGCGCCGTCGGCCGCCCGCGCGCGCACCCGCCCCTGGTTTTAATCCGAGCCGCCCATCTCCGATCCGGCGGCCGAGGATCACCCGTACCCCTTCGGTGGCATCTTTGCTAAAGAGCCCCTGGAGAAGCCGGGAACCAACCCGCACTCCCTTTTCCACTATTCCCTGTGCCTTATAAAACTTGTAACCAGGCCCCTGTGTTTCGGTGAAAGCGAGGCGCGGTCCAGCCGTCTGTAATTTTGATTTAAATTCAATTAAAATTTCCGATTTCAATTCAAATGCTTTTCAGTGTATTTACAGAAATGCCACTGCTTTGTTTTGCTTATAAAATCCACGTTTTAGCTCCGATTTGATCCATTCAAATTGCGTTAGCTTCGTAATTTAGTGCTCTACCCGTTTATGTTCCTGTTGGTCGGTTTTGGACAGTTTAGATGTAGGGTCCAAGTTAATCTTGTTTAGGGCTTTTTATATACTGTTTCGATCGTAGCTTTCACACCGTGACTCCGTTTTCGATGAACCAAAACTTGTTGTGATCGTATAGATGCGTACTTCTGTTTTATCAAAGTTTTATTTCAGTTTAATACTGTTTGGTGTATTGTTCTAATAATAGCTCTGTTTGCATCGTGTATGTTTGCACCTGGAATGCGTGGTGATGTTGTGTTCGAGTAGACGGTGAGTCGGTGTGGTACGACCAGGACCCCGCGTTCAGTGACCAGCAGGAGGATCAACCTTTCGACAACCAAGGCAAGTTAGCATGGGATCTCCTTGTTTACCTATACACTTTACTTTAATCACTCATTTATGCATGTGTCCAACTGAGCAACCTTAGAAAACCCACTTAGTTTTTGATCGGTGATGTTTTTGTTCCCGTGGGATATATGCATGTGGGTAGCTTTGCTAGTGCTAACTGACTTATAATTGATCCAGTCCAATGATGAATTTGTTTCTCATGATGATACATTGTTAAACGGTTAATAAAACTTGCTGTTAGCAAAAGCTGGGATTGACAGTGCTACCATGAGTGCTATATGGCTCTGGTTTTAGCTCAGTAAACTGGATCTTGTCTAATATGGCAGCGGTGACCCGAAAGGGCGAAAAAGGGGCTTGCCACTTTGGGTGTAGGGCTGCTCCTGTTTCTATGTGTATAGCTGCGATGGCCTTGTGCCATAGAAAAGGGGGGTTGCTACATCTGCCTGCCAAGGAAACCTAGCGGCCCTGACCTGTTAGACGAACCAGCGAAAGGCTTCATAGTGTGCCCTGCCGATCTACCTCGGAAGTGGATCAAGAGGTTGGCCGCCTCGGGCACAAGGGTAACACGGCTTGTGGGTAAAGATGCACCACCTCTGCAGAGTGTAAAACTGTTATAACAGCCGTGCTCACGGTCACGAGCGGCCCGAAAAACTAGCGGAACTATGAAACTTAACAATTGTTACTTTATGTTGTTGGTACATTATGATGTCATATCTTACCTTTGTTGGACAAATGGATCATGGGTTAAGGGTTAAGCACAATATTCGTTTACCTTAATGTTAAAACTTTGCCAACTTAAAAGCTACTGCAGTCAGACAGCGTCTGCCTTTTTGAGCCTCATGAACCCTATGTTAGCTTGCTAAGTACGTGGAGTACTTACGCTTGTTGTTTATCTTCTTTTTGGGCAAAATCCCAGATGGGTAACAGATGAAGGTGCAGTTGGCGACTTTCCTGAAGACTTCTAGGCTAGCTGTTCCCCCAGTCGACGTTTCCCTGTGGTTTAGTTTGTGTACCAGTTCAGCGATCTGTGTTTCAGCATGTTGTAAGACTCTGTTTTAAATACTATCGTGATGTAATAAACAATGTGATGATGCCACTCTTGTAATTTGTCTACTTATGTGTGTGATTGTTTCCTGGGCACACATGAGTATTCCGCCTCAGTTTTATCCTTAAAATTGGGGTGTGACAGACGGTTAATGTCCAGATAAGCAATATGAGATCGAAAGCCCACTATCGTTGGCTGGATGAATCGTCGCTTTCGATCCGTGCGATGGAAAGACTTTCGGTTGCGCTCAACGATTGGATTATTATTCTGTCGGGCGAAAAGTTGTTTTCGTCATGATGGAGAAACGTCAGATTTCATTTTGGTTTTGTTTTCCAAATACGATTATTGCTGATGCTCATCCGTTGCAGGGACAGTTTGTGGCATAGAAGTCGATATGTTCGCGGAAGGAGGAATCATGCCGGCTGGTTGCGGGCCTGCTGGCGTCATCAAAGGAGGTTGTGGAGTGCCTTTTTCCCCAAGACATCCTTTCAAGACCGCAAAGGGCATTTTGGTCCATGTAAAAATATGTGTACGAGTATAAATAGAGCCCAATGGGGGGCAGTGAGGGGGAGGGACCCTAATTCTACAGGAGCAATATAGAGAGTACTTCGTTTTGCCTGTTACTTTCTCCTTTCGTCTATTCATTTGAGTGCTTTTGAGTGTTTTGGGGACAACCACTGTTCGAAGGTTTTGGCCTAGAACAACATTGGCGCCCACCGTGGTTGTTACCCGAGCTTTCCAGGGCACCAAAGAAAGGAGCAAGGTTAACTAGCGAATCATCCAAGGCGATAGCTCCGGCAGCGGTAGTACCAGGGGAGGTACCGCCGACCGAGCCGGATACCTCAGTTCAGCAGGACGTCATTGGGAATCATCCAGGCAATCGGCAAGTGACACTAGAAGTGTATCTGGAAGAAATACCAGAAGGCGCAAAAGAGGATAATGGCGACGAAGACGAAATCACCAATCGAGCAAGGCACCTGAAGACTCTGGACACTTTCCAGCAAGAAATTGAGAAGCTTGCACAGGAGCGCAATCAATTGTTGCATCAGTTAGCAGAACAGAACAGAGCCGCCCAAGCCAAAATGGCCATCAGGCAGGCCGAAAGTCACAAGGAGGGGCTACTTAAGGAAATACAACAATTGCAAAGGGCAATTGGAAAAGGTGGCGGTTCAGGAGGCGGAACCTTGCCTTAGCAAATGCACACAAATTCGGATGAAGAGGACGAGGCATTCGACCCTTCATCGCCTTTGTCTAGGGAGCTGCAACTTTATCCATGGTTGCCGAATTACAAGCCAAGAATACCACCTTTCGACGGAAGGACGAATCCAAAGAAATTCATCGCAGGCTATGAAACGACAGTATACTCCGCAGGCAGCGATAGTACAACCTTGGCCAAATCTCTTATTCTGGCGGTGGAGGACATTGCCCATGATTGGTATATGTCAATCAAGCCCTTGTTAGTAGAATCTTGGCAGCAGTTCAAGACCGACCTTCTGTCAACCTTTCAAGGATACAACACAGGAATCAAAACCACCAGAGACCTGTTGAATTGTACACAACGAAACTTTGTCTGAATACTTGGGAAGATTTATCCAGCTAAAGGCGCAAGTGCCAAATGTGCCGAAAGCAACTGTGATCGCAGCAGCAATCGAAGGGTTAGTGTTAACACCAGAATTTCGCACACATAAGAGGATGACAAGAGGACCCAACCGGCAGTAAGAGGAGCATTCGGTAAACGACCAAGCGGTCGATTAATCCTCAGGATTTCGGCAAACGCCTGTACGGATGGATGTCTTGCGAAGCGGTAACTTCATTCGGGAAACAGATATGGCAGGTGAAGCCGGCTTGTGCAAGAAGACGCAGGACATCAGAGGACACCAAGAGGAAAATAAGGATAAGGCTCATATTTTCCTAGTTTCATTAGAGAAATTGTAGTCTTCTAGGACTCGTATTTTTGCCCAGGGTATAAATATAAACCCTCGGCCATTGTAAAACTGTTCACAACCATATCAATACAAACCGGCCCCGTGCCATCTTCGAGTCCTTAGTCGTGTCGTCGAGTTCTTCGAGAGGAATCATTGATCCGTTGACCTCCGTAAGTCCCGGCAACCTTGTTATCATGTCTAGTATCATGCGGTGGATTTAGATATGATGCAAGTAGTCTTGCTTGTTTTCAATGGTCGTGCGGCGGACCCTTGTTAGCGATCAAGAGGTCTTTGCTTATGCTTTGCTTATGGATAGATACTGTGCGGCAGGCGTTTATTCGTATGTTTAGCAAAAGCGAGATAGTTATCGGCTCTGTTAGATTTGGCAAGATCTGATAGATTCATTAAGTTATCATGTGTTGCATTGTTTATTTAATTTTGTAACACTCTTTTGCCCAATCTAGATTGATCCTTATTCGGCCTTGTTTTGCAAGTTTACTTGTGAACCAATAATTGCATAATCATGATGGCCGAATCAATTTCTAATCTAGATTGTTACATGTTGTGGGTTCATGCATGCCAATTACGATTAGACTTTGATGAAACTAGGTATCGTGCGGCAGATGCAGGTTTTAGATTGGTTTAATCGCGCTTGTTTGTATGTTCCTTCCTCATGGACCCAATTCGGCTAGTTTGCCAATCTTGGTTAAGCTTACGCGAGTAATGAGTATTTATAGATCTGTCCAGATACATGCATGCTTTTAGCTCCTTATCATTAGATTGTATCATGCGGTAGATTAATCTAATTATAAGGAGTGGTGTAGACTTAGTTTATGCTTGACGGGTTTTATGAAGACTAGACGTGCGACAGACTAGTTGGATTAGCCTATGCATGTGTTCTTTGAATAGGTTTATATTTTATAAGTTACCTGTTTATAATTCTTCATTTAAATATGTCTTTTCTCACACATGCGTTCGGCAATCAAGGTGTTTACATACTTTCTTTTTTTATACTTGCCGAATGACTCTATAAACATGTTCGGCAGACAGCTTCTATAGCTATGCCATTGTGAGTGGCTTCAGGGCCGTAAATATGGAACTGCCTGGTCTCACCCGGCATGTTCCCATTTTATTCTCACAAGTTTTATCCCTTGTTGGCTTTCAGGTCAAACCGACTGGCACGTCTCCGGATTTCAAACCGTCCGGGCACCCGATTCAAGCCACGCTTTTTCCGGCTTGCTGTGTGTGAGGCGCGGCGTACCATATTTTGCGCCAACACACTTTTTGGCACGCCCGGTGGGACAGAACAGCCGATCCAAGTGATTGACTCTCAAAGCAATTCTTGGATGGATAACCCAATTGATGGAAACGAAGGAAAGTTGGGACAAGGCTTCATGTCGGCTGATAAGTTAGAAGAAGTAAATGTTGGCAGTGAAGCTAAAATAAGACCGATATATGTCAGTACAAATTTGAATCCAGAATATAGATTGAAATTGATAAATCTTTTAAAGGAGTTCAAAGATTGTTTTGCATGGGATTACACAGAGATGCCCGGACTACATCGCTCCATTGTCGAACATCGACTACCGATCAAACCTGGGTATCGCCCCTACAAGCAACCCCCTCGGAAGATTTTTAAGGAAGAAGTATTAGCCGACGTGAAAAAAGAAATTGAGAGATTATTGAAAGCAAATTTCATTCGGCCATGTAGATATGCAGATTGGATTTCGAGTATAGTTCCAGTATATAAAAAGAATGGAAAGATGAGGGTTTGCATTGATTTCAGAGATCTCAATAAAGCTACTCCAATGGATGGTTATCCAATGCCGATTGTCGAATTGCTTGTTGACGCAGCAGCTGGTTATGAAGTCATCAGCTTTATGGATGGTAATGCTGGATACAATCAAATCTTCGTGGCAGTGGAAGATATCTCAAAAACAACTTTTAGGTGTCCTGGTCATATTGGTTTGTTTGAATGGGTTGTTATGACATTCAGATTAAAGAATGCTGGCGCAACTTATCAAAGAGCTATGAATTACATCTTCCATGAATTGATCGGCAAGATCGTAGAAATTTATATCGATGATGTGGTCGTGAAATCTAGAAATCATGAAGAACATTTGGCCGATTTGAGGAAAACTTTGGAATGCACAAGGAAGCATGGTTTGAGGATGAATCCAAAAAAGTGTGCTTTTGGAGTTTCGGCAGGAGAGTTTTTGAGGTTTCTGATCCATAAAGGGGGAATTGAAGTCGGAAAGAAAAACATGGAGGCAATAGACAAAGTTGTCCCTCCAACCAACCTCACAAAGTTGCAATCGTTACTTGGCAAGATTAATTTTGTAAGGAGGTTCATATCTGGCTTATCGGAAAGAGTTTTGCCTTTTTCTCCGTTGCTGAAGCTTAAGAAAGATAAAAAAATTCATATGGGGTGACATACAACAGAAAGCTTTTGACGAAATTAAATAATATATGAAGACACCACCAGTATTCATACCTCCTCAGCTTGGTAAACCTTTCAAGCTGTGCGTGGCGGCCGATAGACTGACAATAGGATCGGCTCTTATGCAAGAATTTGAAGGAAAAGAAAGAGTAATAGCTTACCTTAGCCGAAAACTGTTAGACCCAGAGACAAGGTATTCGGCTATGGAGAAACTTTGTTTATGTGTGTACTACTCGTGTACCAAATTTCGGCATTACTTGTTAAATGCCGAATACGTAATAGTTTCTGAATTTGACGTAATAAAGCATATGTTGTCAATGCCTATTCTAAACGGAAGGATCGACAAGTGGATTTTACCACTGTCGGAATTTGATTTAAGATACGAATCGGCAAAGGCAGTGAAAGGTCAAATTATTGCCGATTTTGTTACTCATCATCGTGATCCTTCTGCTGATATGGTAAACATTGCACCTTGGACATTGTTTTTTGATGGCTCATCTTGTAGTAAAGGTGGTGGTGTCGGTATTTTCTTGATTTCTCCACGAGGATTGACATTCAAATATGCTATCCCCATTGAGTTTTATGTTACTAACAACCAAGCAGAGTATGAAGCCTTACTCAGAGGACTTCGGCTTCTCGTGGAAATAAAAGCTGTTGCTGTCGAGGTCTTTGGGGATTCTGAGTTAGTTATCAACCAATTAACTGGTCAATATGAATGCAAAAATGATATATTGAGAGAATATTATGAAGAATGTCAAGAACTTTTGAAATATTTCCAGATGGCAACTTTATGTCATATCCCTAGGGGGCATAATGAGGAAGCAAATAAATTAGCTCAGGCAGCTTCAGGATATCAGGAAGATCAAGAAGTTCTTGCTTTGGATGAAGGTCGTATGGTTGATGATTGGAGAAGAGAAATTACTGATTATTTAAAAAATCCATCACAAAAAGTTTCCCGAAAGCTCAGGTACAAAGCTATCAAGTTTACACTTCTTGACGATCAATTGTACTATAAATCCATAGATGGGGTGCTCCTGGAGTGTCTAAGTCAAGAGGAAGCCAAAAAGCTGATGTACGAAGTGCATGAAGGATTATGTGATGCACATCAATCGGCTTACCAAATGAAATGGATAATAAGAAGGACTGGTTATTTTTGGCTAACTATGCTCGAGGATTGTTTTGAATATTATAAAGGATGTCAAGATTGTCAGAGATTCAGAAATATTCAAAGAGTTCCAGCATCGGCTATGAATCCAATTATCAAGCCGTCGCCGTTTAGAGGATGGGCCATAGATTTAATTGGTCAAATTCATCCTCCTTCTAGCAAAGGACATAAATTCATACTATTAGCTACAGATTACTTTACCAAATGGGTTGAGGCTGTACCTTTGAAGAATGTTATGTCAGAAAACATGATCGATTTTGTTAAGGAGCATATAGTTCACAGATTCAGGATCCCTCAAACTATAACAACGGATCAAGGGACCCAGTTTACATCATCCGAATTTTGTGATTTTGCTGAAGAAATGGGGATCAAGTTGTGTAATTCTTCTCCTTATTATGCACAAGCTAATGGTCAAGCCGAAGCATCAAATAAGATTATGATTAAGATTATCCAGAAAAGGATTGATGAAAAGTCAAAGAAGTGGCATTTAGTTCTTAATGAGGCATTATGGGCTTACCGAATGGCATGTCATGGGTCTACTCAAGTGTCTCCCTATGAGTTGGTTTATGGACATTGTGCTGTGTTGCCATGGGAGTTACAATCAAGTTCAAGACGAGTTACATTGCAGAATGAGTTAAAGAAAGAATATTATAAAAGTTTACTGATGGACGAACTGGAAGATTTGCACTTGAATCGTCTTAAGGCATTAGAGAATATAGAGAAGAACAAACTGCGTGTTGCCAAGTATTACAACAAAAGAGTCAAGGAAAAACACATTGAAGAAGGGGATCTAGTTTGGAAGGTTATATTGCCGATCGGGATGAAAGACAAAGCATTCGGTAAATGGTCCCCAAGTTGGGAAGGTCCTTTTCGAGTAGTAAGACATGTGCCTGGCAATGCATATATTTTGAAGACCTTGCTGGGAGAGGAGTTTTCTAGAGCTATTAATGGGAGATTCCTTAAGAAGTTTCATCCCAGTGTGGAAGTCGGTACATGAATAGATTTAAAATTTGTATGCAATAAGTTAGCCGATGAGAAGCATCGCCTTTAGCAGAAAAAATGCTCCAGAAGTTTGGAGAACAGCCGACATGACATATGTCGCCTTTAGAGTAAAATACTAATCTAACCGATTGGGGACAATATCATACGGGAATTCTGCTTTCGGAAATTCAGAGAAGAAGAAACAGGAATCACAAGCAAGTATCTCACAAAAGCAGATGTTTCATAAAAGGGAGCAGTTTTATCACAAGGAGTTCCTAAGTACAAACTACTCATCGAACAATCTGTTCAAGACAGATTGAGCGTCAGAAGCCTGGGCGAGCACGGTCGCATGATCTTCATAACTTTCTAGAAGATCTTCGACATCCTCTGGGAGCTCACCACCACGGAAGCCAGTCGGCATGGCGGAGAAGTCCTCGCACGTCTGGGTGGACATCGCCGCCAGCCCTAAGGCAACGCCATGGTGTACACCGTGAATGGCGACTTGATCGACACGGCCGTCCGCATCATCAAGGCGTGCATACACGGTTTCCCCCTGGGCGTTCACCTTGTCGGCCGCCCTGGTTCCCGCGATCTTCAGGCTCTCGACCTCTGCAGATAATGCTGGATAGGGAAGAGAATACATCAGACAAATGAATCCGATTAGAAAAAGGGAAATCAGGTGAAGATTTCACTGACCTGAGATTGCATCGCAGAGTTGCTTCCGCTGATCCTCCCAGTCAAGCTGATCGATGCCATACTGTTTGGAGACCTCGCTTAGCTCCTCTCGGGCCTTGTCCCTTTCCTCCTTGAAGCGGCAGGCGTCGCGGTGGTTCCACCAGTTGGAGTAGTAAGAATCTGAAGAGGAATCCGAGGAGTCGGAAGAGCTGCAAGATCCGGATGATGGAGTTCCGGGCTGGGGAAGAAGATGGCTTTGACTGGTGGGGATGAATCTTATCCTGAGAAGTAAGAGAAAAATCAAAATCGGAACAATGGATGAACAGGGAAATAGAAATGGCAAGGGGGCAGAGTAACCGATTCTTACCCATGGCGCCGGCGTTGCGGTGCTCGGCTGCCCTCCGCTTCTCCTTCAGCAGGTCGCTTGCCGCAGTCGTCGTCGTTCACCATTGCTACGAAAACTAGGGTTTTCTTCTGAGTTGAATCGACAAGAGGAAGTGAAGAAGTGGAGGCAAGGATGCGTAACTGCAAGTGCTAATCGAAGTTGCGGAGAGGGATTATTTATAAACTGGAAAAGTAGTCGTGGCGAGTTCTACGGAGTATGAAGCAGGAATGCCAAGCGACAAAGTAGGGTTTTCCTCTCTCGGCTGGGCCGTTATTGGACTGGGCCAGGATCGGTTAAGTTAAACGTCGTTCAGATGTCTTCCTGGTTCTTTAAGTCAAGGTTCATTCGGCTATCGGAGTATGAAGACAATCGGCTATGTCTTAACATGGAAAATTTAAGGGAAAAGGGGCCGATTGTATTCTCAGACAAATGAAAGCATGAAAAACACAAAGACAGTTTTACGGAGACAGAGTATATTACACTTGGTTTATTACAAGATCAATGTTTACTCATTCAAAAGCTGATTGATTGTCTTTATAGCCTCGGCTCTGATTCGGTTGACATTATCTATCACTTTTTGATCTTCATCTTCGGAGCTTTGGATTTTGGATAGTTTGGCTTTGATTTGTTGATCTTCTTTAAGGGCCGAAGTTATCCTTAATGAAGCTGCTTCTATGTTCTTCGGCATATCAGCCTTATGAGCCCTATGGGACTGAATTTTGATGTTCAGGTTGGCTAGCTGGACTTCTAACTTGCTCTTGTCTTCCTCCATGGCCTTTAGTTCAGACTCCAAGGTCGCCAAGGAATTCTTTGCAGTTTGGACGTGGGAATGCAAATCTTTAAGCTCTAGCTTCCTTGAAGACCTATCATCCTGCAAGGCAGCCCTGGATGATGTGTTTTTAATTGCCCTCCTTATCATTCCAACAAAGTTTTCGAGTGTTGACACTGATTATCTATCATAATTAAGGGATAAATAAATATGAAAAGGACAAGAATTTGATCACCAACAAAGGTTTAGGGTTTCAACTGATAATATTCCACGAGTTTTGGTGAACTATGATTCTGCAGGGACTAAACCAGGAAATCAGCACCGGTAGCTTCCCATAGAAGGAAACCGACGGGAGATAACGCCACCACCACGTCAGGATTATTCTAGAAGACTCCAGAGGACGTAAGAAGACACCAGGAGGTCGACCACCGCGAGAGGCCGCCAGGTGGGATCGGTCGGTCCCGCCCTTAGACCGCCGGTCTGCCCCCGGGTCCGCTGGCTTCCGTCTTCTGCAAGCTACCTCCACCGACCTCTAGGATGCATCTCGGCCGTACCTTAAGTCGGTTTGATCCAAGGGCCACGGTTGATCGCCCAGGGCTATATAACCAGACCCCAGACCCCCCTCTCCATCATCATCAGATCTCAAGTCATTAGAAGAGGAGGAGGATCAATCAGAACCCCTAAATTCCTTAGAGCCACATCAACTTAGGCATAGCTAGATAGAATTAGAATTAAAAGTGGCAAGCTTCGCTTGGATTCCGGATCTAGTCGCGAGAAGGCTCGGTAAACCCAAGATCTTCTCTCTTGTATCAACATTATGGATCTAATTGTGTTTCTAGTTCATAATTGTTCTTCTAGTTCTTCATTGTTCTTCATTGTTCATGTTCTAGTTCTACTTCATCGTCTAGTTCATCTTCTAGTTCTTAATCTAGATCTAGTTCGTGTTCTAGTTCATCATACTGTTCATCATTTTGTGCTAGTTCATAATAGTTTAGATATAATTGATATGACTAAGACATTAATTACTATATTCTTAATTATACTGCTTATAGTATGCTTTGATTATATATTTGGCATAGATAGATTATCATCATGTTTATACTCATGTTCGTATAGCGCTCATCTTAATGTACATCGGGTGGGTGATAAATGCTGTGTAGGTGTGGTGCCTATACACTATTTATCTGCGAATGCGTCCTATGTTCCGGATAGAGTGGTAGATCGCGGGTGTGACAGGCCTGTTGAGTCCTTTGTATTCTACCTCCCGAATATAGTGTTCAGTATGGCTCAGTTAACTCATGGTTTAGGGGTTACTCTGTTTGGCACCTTTACTATGGAGTTGCCTCTTGAATATGAATATGGGATAACCTAGCCAATGATTGCCAAATATAATTGCACTAATCAATGTATATTATGACTTATAATTAGAATAGCTTAGGAATACTTCTTTATAATGTCTATTCTAATCCGCATGCCTTGTCTAAGTTGAAATGCTCTAAGGACTATCATAGATTAATCTTTTATCTTTTATAGTGTACCTCATTATTGTGATTGATCCCTGTTTAGGATAAAGGAGTGTGTTCCTACTTTGTTCTCAATTCTCCTATCACATGTGTAGAGTAGCTCTTGTCCTTATTTATTTCACTTCATTCCTAGTGCTAAATATAAATAACGATACTTGGAACATCTCTGGGTAAAATGCTGCTACAACGGGTGTATTTATCTGTGCGCTTGCGGGTAAATATTTATCTTTAGAGTCAGTGCCATGATATAATCACATTGCTAGTTTCATGTTGGGGATGACAACTTGACGTTAAGTGATGCTAGTAGTGTCCCGTACACTTCTTAGTGCCTTCACTAGGTTATTGTTTATGAAGTCTATGTTAGAGTGATTCCATTAAGGAGTGTCAACATCGAGGCAAGCTGCAGACTCCAAGTGGGCCAAAAGAGCAGGGGGAATATCTTCATCAATAAGCTCAAGAATATCTCTTATCTGATCCACGTCCTGAACCAAACTGACGATGTCTTTGTTCAACAGAGTGATTACTTCCCTCGGCCGAGCTTGATTTTCTATTGATAAAGTACGTTGGGAAGTATTTTCTTCACCCTTCTCAATGATGTAGTCTTCAGCAGGGAAAGAATAACTCGTGGTCAGCTCGTTGGTGTTTTTCTAAAAAGGGGAAAGGAGCGTTAGCCGACTGAATGAGTTTGGTAAAAGCAATATAGTTCGAAAACAAGACTTTGCCTGCTGAGCTGATTGGTCATCAAGGGGCGCTGTGTCCTGGCTTGCTTGAGGACTTTGTCGAGTGTTCAGGGGAGGTGGACTTGGAGTATGATCAGGAGATGGCTGTTCTTCCAGTTTCTTTAAAATTTCATCTGTTTCAAATAGCAATATGAGTATGTGGCAATTGGAAGGAGGATAGCCGAATGTATCACCTATAGTTTCATCGGTTTCTTCATTTTTTGAACCTTTGGGAGTTTTTGGATCCTCAGCTTCATCTTGAACCTCTTTTGTAGCTTCAAGAGATGGTTTTGCAGTTGCTGAAGTACTGCCTGATTTTGGGATTTTGACTTGTGGCTGCAATAGAAGTGGTGGAATATGGGATTGGTCAGATTTATTGCCGAATAAGGTTACTTAACACAGAATGAGAGATTCATACCTTGGGAGATAGCTTAGCCCTTTTGGTTCTTGGTTTCTTAGATAAAGAGACATTCTCAAGTGCCTTTCTTTTACTTTCTCCTCTTGGGGGTGCAGTAGTTGAAGTTGCAGGGATCTTCATGAAGATGCTTAAGCTTGGAGCATTAAAACCCAGGGCAGGATTAGGTCCAGCCAGGTAGTATTGGATCACCTTGACAGGAGGTATAAGCTCAGGATCCTGTGTATAGCCGAATGTTAAAGAAAGGAGTGAATTCAAGAATGGAAAAGATGATAAATATAATGAAATTACCTCACTGTCAGAAGCAAAGTCAGATTGCAAATCTTGACATAGGGGGTGAACTGATACATTGAAGAGATGAGCATGCCATTCTTCCCACCAGGAAGTGAAGAAAGGACGACCAATGTCTACTATCTCAAATGGAGATGGTTCATATGTTGGCAGCTCCCATCCTAGTTCAAAGACTTTTTTGGCCACTATCCCCTCCATGATTACTTCTCTGGGCCTTATTATTGTTGAGAAGAAAGGTCTTGGGGGCAATTGGCCACACCCTAATTGTGTGGCCACCATGTTTGGATAATAGAACTCGTAGGTGGACTGCACTAATCTTCCATGATAAAATTCGGCTGGCAAAGTGCAGGGTTTGATGAAAGAATTGAAGATGTCAATGGATGTTTTGTCTGCACAACTGGATTCATAGTTAAACTTGCAGGGAAGAGTCAGATTTTCATTCTCTCTGTAAGGAAGCCAAAGTACATTGCCAAAGCCTTTGAAGAATAGCTTGAAGAGATGACCAATGTCCATATCAATGCTGATAGATGATGCTGCTTCTCCATAAGTCTGACAGGCTTTGACCTCTGTCGTGTTGCCTTCAGCATAATTGATTGAAGGGAAGCTCAGATTGAGAAGGCTCACAGGGACTATCTGATGCATATATAGTTGGAGCCACATCTGGACCAACCACCAGGGGCCATTCACACAGGAAATTTCTCTACCCATATGCATCTGGAGACTGATCTGATGCATCATATGATAGATAGACCCCAAGAGATATTTGCCTAATGGGATCTGGGTACCTGCAGATAAATCTTCAGCCATCACCATATGGCTCAGGGTGGGTTCATTGGATTTTCTGCAGAAGATGAATCTGCATAGCCACATATTAATAAAAGCCTTCAGCTCTTTATCAGAAACAGTGCCAGATGACTCCATATAAGTCTGAATGTATTTGGCCCATCCACATCCAGAACTGACAGCTCTTTGATTGCTTTTGTTCTTGTATTTGTAAGGGTACACTGGTAGCGTCACGTTCAGACCAGTCATCATAAAAACGTCAGCTAAGGTAATAGTCATCATGCCATGACCAAAGATGAAGGCGTTGATGGCGTCGGACCAAAAGTGGGAAGCTGCTATCAGAAGAGAGTCGTTTCTGGGTGTTTCTGATAGAGATAATTCCAGACAGTGACTAATGTCTTGGTTTTCCCAGTGACTGCTGCTTTTTTCAAACATCCTCCGATACCAATTTCGCCATCCGGTGATTGGGGGAAACGGCCAGCTCTTGAAGGTGTTCGGCCATTGATTCGGTGGAGTAATTCCAGATTTGAAGGGAATTCTTTGGGTCTCCTTCTCAATAATCTTTGTTGGGTCAGGATTTCCCATTGGGCCAAGAAGATAGGAGTCGGGATTGGCAGCATAGGGAATCAGGATCTGGTCCTTGTGTTCCTTCGGAAAAAATAGCGAATTGGAAAAAGGTAAACCGAAAGAAAAGGGTGAAACTAGCAAGAAATTACTGAGTATATGGGGATAAATGGAGTCTACCTCTGGGATCTTGTCTTGAGTCGCCATTGGAAATTCTAAGCGAAGTCGCACTGAGGTTTGAGTCTCTTGGAGCGGCAGTTACAGTATCAGGAAGTGTAAACCTAGAGGGGGGAAGAAGCTCACAGGCAATTTCGAAATAAAATTGAGTTTTATCCTGAAATTGAGGGGGCATGTGTTAACACCAGAATTTCGCACGCATAAGAGGATGACAAGAGGACCCAACCGGCAGTAAGAGGAGCATTCGGTAAATGACCAAGCGGTCGGTTAATCCTCGGGATTTCGGCAAATGCCTGTACGGACGAATGTCTTGCGAAGCGGTAACTTCATTCGGGAAACAGATATGGCAGGTGAAGCCGGCTTGTGCGAGAAGACGCAGGACATCAGAGGACACCAAGAGGAAAATAGGGATAAGGCTCGTATTTTCCTAGTTTCATTAGAGAAATCGTAGTCTTCTAGGACTCATATTTTTGCCCAGGGTATAAATATAAATCGTCGGCCATTGTAAAACTGTTCACAACCATATCAATACAAACCGGCCCCGTGCCCTCTTCGAGTCCTTAGTCGTGTCGTCGAGTTCTTCGAGAGGAATCATCGATTCGTCGACCTCCGTAAGTCCCGACAACCTTGTCTAGTATCATGCGGTGGATTTAGATATGATGCAAGTAGTCTTGCTTGTTTTCAATGGTCGTGCGGCGGACCCTTGTTAGCGATCAAGAGGTCTTTGCTTATGCTTTGCTTATGGATAGATACCGTGCGGCAGGTGTTTATTCGTATGTTTAGCAAAAGCGAGATAGTTACCGGCTATGTTAGATTTGGCAAGATCTGATAGATTCATTAAGTTATCATGTGTTGCATTGTTTATTTAATTTTGTAACACTCTTTTGCCCAATCTAGAATGATCTTTATTCGACCTTGTTTTGCAAGTTTACTTGTGAACCAATAATTGCATAATCATGATGGTAGAATCAATTTCTAATCTAGATTGTTACATGTTGTGGGTTCATGCATGCCAATTACGATTAGACTTTGATGAAACTAGGTATCGTGCGGCAGATGCAGGTTTTAGATTGGTTTAATTGCGCTTGTTTGTATGTTTCTTCCTCATGGACCCCAATTCGGCTAGTTTGCTGATCTTGGTTAAGCTTACGCGAGTAATGAGTATTTATAGATCTGTCCAGATACATGCATGCTTTTAGCTCCTTATCATTAGATTGTATCATGCGGTGGATTAATCTAATTATAAGGAGTGGTGTAGACTTAGTTTATACTTGACGGGTTTTATGAAGACTAGACGTGCGGCAGACTAGTTGGATTAGCCTATGCATGTGTTGTTTGAATAGGTTTATATTTTATAAGTTACCTATTTATAATTCTTCATTTAAATATGTCTTTTCTCACACATGCGTTCGGCAATCAAGGTGTTTACATACTTTCTTTTTTATACTTGCTGAATGACTCTATAAACATGTTCGGCAGACAGCTTCTATAGTTGTATGCCATTGTGAGTGGCTTCAGGGCCGTAAATATGGAACTGCCTGGTCTCACCCGGCATGTTCCCATTTTATTCTCGCAAGTTTTATCCCTTGTTGGCTTTCAGGTCAAACTGACTGGCACGTCTCCGGATTTCAAACCGTCCGGGCACCCGATTGAAGCCACGCTTTTTCTGGCTTGCTGTGTGTGAGGCGCGGCGTACCATATTTTGCGCCAATAGTTAGCTATCGGTCAGTGTGCATCCCATTTCGCAAGAGAACCGCCTGACACGGTGAAAGAGCTTTTCGAGGTAATGAGACGGTACGCCAGATCTGACGACGACTTCAAAAGGCGAAAGGCAGCACGAAACCTACAGAAGCAAGCAGATAGATGCACAAGGCCATCAAATCTGGCAAAACAGCGAAATGTGAGACCTTTCCGAGTAGTAAACTCCTTATAAGAAGATTCAGCTCAGTCAGAACCAGATCAAAAGCAAGAAGATATCAAATTCAACCATCTCAGTTCCGCCCATTCGACAGAGCTCAACGAGGAGGTCGTGGAGGACGCGGACCTTTCGGCAGAAGAGACGGAAGAGGTAGAGGAAGAGGACTAAAACCCCCCTATTGTGTTGTATGCGGCGAAAACGCAGGTCATTACACGCGTGACTGCCGGTACAGTAAGATGGCGAAAGAGCTAAAGGCGAAAGATGATGCAGCCAAGAGCAATGAGGCACCCAAGCATATTTACCACAACTCCCCAAGAGTAGAAAGCTCATCAAGTCAATTCTATTCACAGCCATACCATCCAATGGGAAACAACATGATGTCTCAGCCAAACTTTATGCACAGCTACGCCAGCAACCCGTATGCATGGCAGCATCCGCCATACCCGGTTTATCATCAACAACCTCAAAACCCATCGCATTCGGTTGCAATTTCGTCGCCTGTCTTGCCAGAACGCCAACAGTCAGCTCAGCCTAATGCAAAGCGAGAAGAAGCACCAGAGCAACAAACAGTAAAAAACATACTACCGTCGAGAGGTCACATATTCGCTATCATAGGCGGATCCAATCTAGAGCATCAAAGCAAGAGGGCGAGAAAGGAATATGACAGAAGAGTTTTGACAGTAACTCCAAGGATGTCGTTAAACAGGCCAGCTTGGTCATTGGCTCCCATAACCTTTGACGAAAGCGATTTTCAAGTTCGAGATTATCCTCATTTTGATGCTTTCGTCGCTATGGCAAATGTTACCGGTTACACCTTGCACAACATCCTAATTGATACTGGCAGCTCAGCCGATATTCTTTTTATCAAGGCTTTCGAATCCATGGAATTGGACAGAAGAACGCTTGAACTGGCAGGAAATTCGTTATATGGTTTCGGCGGAAGAAAAATTGATGCCATTGGGAAGAAGTCAATTCCAGTGTCCTTTCAGGACGGCGAAAGAGTGTGAACTGAAAATATTGTATTTGATATAGTTAATATGGACTATCCGTACACAGCAATCTTTGACACAGGTTTTACAAACATGTTCGATGTGGTAATAAAGCAAAGTTATCTTTGCATGAAAATGCCATCACCTTTCGGCATAATAATAGTACATGGTGACCAAATCACCTCAAGGCGAATTGAGGGCAAGCCAACACCTGGATACAGTCTGATAAACGAGGTAGCCAAAAAGTCGGTACAGGCAGTACCAGAGCAAGACAACAAAATCAATTCAAGGGTTGAAGCCGCAGAAGACACTGTCAAAGTACCACTCAGTGAGGCAGTACCGGACAGATGCATTCATATCGGTTCAGACTTGTCCGTTCCCAAACAAGAAGAACTGGTATCGTTCCTTCACCAAAACACAGATGTATTCGCCTGGTGAGCGAAAGATCTGCAAGGGGTCAGCCGAAACCTTGCGCAACATAGCTTGAATGTCACGAAAGGGTGCATACCGAAAAAGCAAAAGCTAAGAAAGATGTCGATAGAAAGGGCAGAGGCAGCAAGTGTGGAAGTGCAGCGGCTTTTGGACGCAGGAGTCATCAGGCCAGTACAATACCCAGAATGGCTAGCAAACGTGGTAATGGTGAAAAAGAAGAATGGGAAATGGCGAATGTGCGTAGATTTCACTGACCTGAACAAGCATTGCCCGAAAGATCCATACCCTTTGCCCCGGATTGACAAGCTGGTAGATACGGCAGCAGGATGTGAAATGATAGGCATTTTAGATTGTTTCTCCGCGTGTCACCAAATTTGGCTAAACCCGGATGACGAGGAGAAAACAAGTTTCATCACCCCAGGCGGAACATATTGCTACCGCCGCATGCCGGAAGGGTTAAGAAACGCTGGCCCAACTTTCCCCAGAATGACAGACGAGGTTTTTGCTCAGCAAAAGGGAGTCAATTTGCTAGCTTATGTCGATGACATTGTAGTCAAGAGTGACAAGAAAGAAACACATATTCAAGATTTGACGGAAACCTTCATGAACATGCGCAAGAGCGGTCTTAAGCTCAACCCGGACAAATGTATCTACGGTATTCAGAAAGGCAAGTTACTCGGATGTTTGGTTTCGGCTAGAGGAATCGAAGAAAATCCAGATAAGATTGCGGCAATCACAAACATGCAACCGCCAAAAAATACAAAACAAGTTCAAAGGCTAACAGGCGGGTTGGCAGCGTTGAATAGGTTCATAGCAAGATTCGCCGAAAGGGGTCTCCCTTTTTTCAGAACCCTAAGGAACTCAGACTTGTTCGAATGGGGTCTTGAGCAGCAACAAGCTT
The DNA here is from genome assembly GCA_009763385.1 of Coix lacryma-jobi var. lacryma-jobi. NCBI lineage: Eukaryota > Viridiplantae > Streptophyta > Magnoliopsida > Poales > Poaceae > Coix > Coix lacryma-jobi. The sequence goes on along the minus strand of CM019822.1, from coordinate 88,477,634 downwards.
TCGACGATCTGAAACAGTATCTAACAAAGCTCACTACCCTATCCAAGCCCTCGCCGAAAGCTGTGCTATTGCTATATCTAGCAGCCTCTCCTACCGCAGTCAGTGCGGTTCTCGTAGAAGAAAAGGAGTCTAAAAATTCAATGCGCCAATTCCCGATCTATTTCGTTTCAGAGGCATTATCAGGTGCTAAGCTAAACTATTCAGAGTCAGAAAAAATTGCATACACAGTAGTAATGGCCTCCAGGAAGCTGAAGCATTACTTTCAGGCACATCATATTAGGGTATTGTCAGGTCAACCGCTAGGAGCTCTGTTCCACAACAGCGAAGCTATTGGCAGAATAGGCAAATGGGCTGCCGAATTGAATGAATTTGCAATAGACTTCGAGCACAGATCGGCCATCAAGTCGCAAGTACTGGCAGATTTCATCGCCGATTGGACACCGTCCGCTTTCGACACTACAATGCAGTTTGATGAGCCAACATGGACAGTACATTGTGACGGAGCATGGGGTGCGGCAGGCGCAGGCATATCTGCCATCTTGACACCGCCATCTGGTCCAAGGCTTTGATATGCGGCGAAACTGCAGTTCCTGTGTACTAACAACACCGTCGAATACGAAGTAGTTCTGCTAGGCCTGCGAAAACTCAGAGCATTGGGAGTCAGAAGATGCATAGTAAAGTCAGATTCGTTGGTAGTTGTTGGCCAGGTCCAAAAAAATTTCGTCTCAAGAGAGCCAGACTTAATAAAATATCTATCGGCAATAAGGCGAATGGAAAAGTATTTTTCGGGTTTCACCTTGAAGCACATCCCTAGAGCTGACAATAGCGAAGCCGATGAATTGGCAAAAGCGGCGGCAGTAGGTGCTCCGCTACCGCCCAATGTATTCTTTCAGACATTGACAGTAAAAGCAGTCAAAGAAGAAGAAGAAAAGCCACTGGCGATTCATGCCATCACAAGCGAAGATTGGAGATCACCAATATATGCCTTCTTGTCTGGCACATATGAACCGCTAGACAGTCAACAGATGAAGCGGATGAAAGCCAGAACAAAGTGTTACTCCATCATTGGGAACGATTTATACAGAAGCGGAGTTGTAGCTCCACTACTCAAGTGTATCAGCATATCTTAGGGAATTCAATTGCTAACTGAAATCCATTCCGGGTCTTGTGGTGCTCACAGAGGGGCACATGAAATCACCCATAGAGCAATAAGGCAAGGTTTCTATTGGCCGAACGCGGCGGAAGATGCAAAGGAATTGGTCAGAAAATGTGAGAATTGCCAGATGTTCGCCAACAAGCAAAATGTTCCGGCAAACCCGACTAAACCAATAATACCAACTTGGCCATTACAGAGATGGGGAGTGGACATTGTCAGACCGTTGCCTACCGCTCCAAGAAACCTTCGTTTCACAGCAGTAGCTGTAACATCCCAAAATTTGCATCAATTTAAAAATAGGCAATATGATTTAATTATGCATTTTGTGTGTTGCATAAAACTTAGTTAATAAATTATTTGCAAAAGCTAAAATTAATCCTAGGCCAAAGATCATGTTGATGCATACATGCTGGTGCATAACTTATTTTTGTGATGCGTGGTTTTAGTTCAAAAGTTGTTTGAATTCAAAAAGGATTTGAAAATGCATTTGAAAAATCAAATCTGAAATTGGAAAACCCTTTTCCCCTTCTCCCTCCTCCTTCTTTCTCCCTTCTAGCCCGAACCAGCTTGGCCGGCCTGCTCTTTCCCTTGCGCCGGCCCGCTTCTCCTCTCCCCTCTCCTCTCTCTCTCCGTCGCTCGCGTGGGCCGTCGCCCGGCCCAGCAGCCTTGCGCAGCGCCGCAGCCCCGCGCTGAGCCGAGGGTCCAGCCTCGGCGCTGCACTCGCGTGCGCATCACCGTCTCGCCCGAGGCTCCAGCCTCGCGCGAGCACCGCCGTCTCCGCCTCGCCCGAGGGTCCAGCCTCGCGCGAGCGTAGCTACTCCGTCTCGCCCGAGGGTCCAGCCTCGCCCGAGGGTCGCCGCTCCCGCACCCGCTCTCGCTGACAGCTCGACTCCTCCTGTCAGCGTCCCATCGCTTCTTCTCCCTCTCGTATCCGGCTCGGACTCCATGACCAGAACCGAGTCCATCCTCGTTACGCGTCCTCGCTTGCCAAATCGACCGGACCGACCCTCTTATAAGGTCCCCAGGAAACCGCCGCCTCTCCCCACGCTTTTAGCTTGAGCTCTCGTGCCCTAGTTCGTCTCCGCGACAAGTTCCGCACGCCGCAAGATCTCCGCCGCCATCAACCCGACGATTCGTCGAGTTTCCGAGCTTGTAAGTGGCACCTCGAGTTTCCCCTTGATCTCTCGAAGCTAACCGAGTGTGTTCCCCTCTTTTTCCCCCTCGTCTTCGTGCTCTAATCGCTCGCCGTCGCTCTGCAGAGGCCGTTGTCCGCCAAACTGTGCAACCCGCCGTCACCGAGACCTCTCCGACGCCATTAACACCACTGGTGAGTTCGCCTCGAGCTCCTCTTTCGATTGGATCTGTTCCCGAGGTCTCTACCGCTCTGTAGCGCAATCCCGAGCCGCGCCGCCGCCTTCCGGCCGAGGAGCCGCCGCGTCCTTCTTTCTCTCCGGCGAAAAGCGCCGCCGGCCCTCCCTGATCTAATCCCGAGCGTCCATCTCAGATCCGACGCACACCAGAGCTCGATACCCCTTCGTTGTCTGTTTTACAAAAAGAACCTTACACCTTTTTAGGTCTAAACCCGCGGTCCCAATGGCCCTGTTCTTTGAGTCTGCGTTTTCCTCTGTTTGAGCCCCTGCGCTTTGTCCTATTCGAGGCGCAGTCCATTCAATCTGATAATTTGTTTAAATCGGTTTTCAAATTCAAAATCAATTTCAGTTTATTTACAGTTTTGCCACCAGTTTCAAATGCTTATAACTTCTACGTTTTTAGTCCGATTTAGTCCGTTCAAGTTGCGTTAGATTCGTTTTGAAAAGATCTATCTATCTGTACAAGAATATCTACTGTTTTCAGTACTTAAAATTTGAGTTAGGTTTAATCTACTAATTAAGGTTCTGTAACTTGTTTAGCTCATAACTTTCGCGTTATAATTCCGTTTTTCGTGATTCTCGCGTTTATGTGATCGTGGTAGATCGTACCTTCTGTTTTCAAACTTTTTATATTATTTTCTTGCTGATTGGTGTAATGTTCTAATTATAGCTTGTTTGCTTTGCATGATTGTGTCCCGATGATTGTGTGTTGATTTGATAATCGAGTATAGACGGTGAGAATTACGTTGGTGATCAAGAGCTCTACTTCGACAACCAGGATCAACCAGAGTACTCTGAATCAGGCAAGTATAGCATGGGATAATCCTTGTTGACCTATTCACCATGAAACATCTAAATTCATATGCATGTGTCTAATTTTGATCTCCTATCTAGTTTATCCTAGACTTTTGATCCGTTACCTTGTTAACCTTGGGATGCTATGCATATGGGTAGAATTTTGCTAGAGCTTTACTTAAACCAAACATGATCTAATAACAGTGAATAAAACTTGATCTTTTTAGCAACATGGTTTAGGACCTCCTGTCAGCAAAAGCTGGGACATACAGTGCAACCATGAGGGTTATATGGCTCTGACCTTAGCTCAGTAAAAGGACCTTTTCTAGCTTGTTAGTGGTTACCCGAAAGGGCGCATAAGGCGCTTGACGAGCTGGATTTAGGGCGGCTACTTTCACCTTGCCTGCGTTGCCGTAAGGTTGGGAGACCCTTCTTCCCCTTGCCTTAAGACCTAGCGGCCCTAACTTGTTAGACGAACCTTTGAAAGGCTTTGCGTGTATCCTGCCCACTCACCTTGGAAGTGTTATGGGAGTAATTAACCCGGGCATCTGGATATCACGACTCATCGGGTAAAGTGTACACCTCTGCGCAGAGTTTAATAAACTGTTATAACAGCCGTGCTCACGGATACGAGCGGCCCGGAAAACTCACAGACTTAGTTGTTATATGTTGTTTATTAATGTTGCTCCTGTTGATTATCTTATTACTATGTTTCAGTTATTATGATCATGTGGGTTGGGTTTAAGCATTCATATATGTTCACCTTAATGTTAAAATGTTGCCAAATAAAAGCTACTGCAGTTAAACCAGTGTCAGCCTTTTTGAGCCTCATGAACCCCATGTTACACTTGTTAAGTACGAGATGTACTTATGCTTGTTTATTTTCTTTCTACTTGGATAAAAATCCCGGATGGGTAACAGATTGCTATGGTAATGACGACTTCCCTGAAGAGTTCTAGTCTTGCTGTCAACCAGTCATCTTCCCTGTGATGGAGCTACCGCGAGAGATACTTTATTTATCCGCTGCTATGTAAAGTCTTTGAATAATATTCGTTATGTAATAGACATATGTGATGGTACTCCTTAATTTGTGGCTTATGTGTGTGATTGATCTCTGGGCACACATGAGTTATTGCATTCAATTTTGTTCTTAAAATTGGGTGTGACAAATTGGTATCGGAGCTATGTTGACTGTAGGACGCAAGCCTAGTTAGTTATGGTCGTTTTAGTGGTCCTTGCTTCTCAATTCTTGCTATTTATCTTAGCCTTGTTAATTTATCAAAACTATATGCTTCTCTTTACTTGCTCTATTACACAAATATATTGATTCTATTGTATCTATCTCTTGGTCTATTCCATAGATGGCTCGTCGTATCACCCGCAGGACCGTCAGTGGACGCAGGAGGGCAGGCAACCCCGTTCCGCAAGTACCCCAGGAGCCAGAGCAGCAAGAGGTAGCGCCGCAAGAGCCAGAACTGCAAGAACAAGCACCTCAAGAAGTGGAACCACAAGCGCCGGCACCACCAGTACAAGCTCCAGCTCAGCAAGCACCAGCTCCACAAGTTCCAGTACCTCCCGCGCCAGTGTCCCCAGAAGTGCTGGAGGTTGAAGACGATGAAGAGCTTCCAACGGGTTGGGATGTGGACTCCGGATATTTCGTCGGAGCGCCTACAGCTGCCCAGAGCCCCACACATCACAGGCTGATGAGACTTTTTGATGCCTACTACCCCGACAAGAACATCATCGTACAGTACACCCATTGGAGGTACAGTCATCCCATGGAAAAGACCTACTGGAAGGCAAGAGTGACTGTCGCTGTCCGAGAACCAGAGAGTGGCTTATACCTGCATGAGATGGTGATCGGCCACAGGGCTCGTCGGTCCACTCTAGCGTCAGCCTTGGAAGCCGTGGCAGTTGAAGCCTACAAAGCATTCCGAGGTCAACGCATTGAAGACATGAGGAATGATGCATACCGCTATCTGCCCTATTGGAACAGTGAGAATAAGGAGGCTATGGTAGAAGACCCTAATGCAACACCAACCGAGAAGGCCACACGAGATTTTCTCCTTGACAGGGAAAGGTCTAACGCGGATTTGGAAAGGCAGGTGATATCCATGGGAAAAGATCTCAAAAGATGCTATAGCACTATTGATGGACTCTTGGAACTTCTCAATCAAACCCCTATGTACAAGAGGCTCCGTGAACCGCTCTACAAATAGGCATAGGTCACCCTTCTATGTAATAAGACGATTTTAGTAGACGTTTGTCGAGTCTAGTTAACCTTTGTGCTAGTGTGCTTCTTTATGTGTGAGTTGGATTATCATTATGCTTATGTGTGATTTGGATCTTTGTAATGAGTGTTGAGATATTGTGGGCTTGTCTACAAATCTCATAGTTAGACATAACGTTTATGAATAATAAGAGGGTTAGTTATATCTTGTCCTATGCTGTTTTCTGGAACAACCTGTGATCTTTTGGTTATATCTCAAGTCCTGATCGTGCAACATGGCTGAAAATTTTATGATGGAAAATAGACTCCTATATCTAACCAATGCCTCTGGAATCACTTCAATAGCTGTTATGGTTTGTGAGATATGGCTGTTTCAAGTTAGAGTTTTTGCGCAGTTTTGAGCACTGGACAGATCTGTTTGTTCTCTGTTTTTGACTGATTTAACGGCAGAATCTGGGAAAGTCACTTAAATAAAAGTTGTAGATAATTTAGTTATCTTTCCAACCGTGTATCACACGCCCTGTTTGGATTTCTGGAACTCCGTATATGACTGTTTTTCTGTACTGCTGTTACCGGATCTCGCCCAGAAATTTTCAGATCTCCTGTTTCCTCTCATAGAAGTGATCTTTTCTTGAAAAGGTTCACTAACCTTGATCCCTGTTTGGAAACACAGATGGCCGCCAGAGGAGGTGGAGTTGGAGGTGGACGTGGACGTGGCCGTGGTCGTGGAGCACCTGTTAGCCCACCACCACCACCACCCCCAGTTGACATTCAGCAGTTGATGGGCATCCAAGCCCAATTTATGCAAACTATGATGCAACATATGCAGCATCAGCCAGTTGGAGGAGCACCACCGATGCAAGTGAGGGACAAGAGGGGTGAGTTTTTGAAGGGTCACCCGCCAGTGTTCTCTCATGCCGCTGATCCCCTGGAGGCTGATGACTGGCTTCGTGCCATTGAACGCCAGCTTACCATCGCGCAATGCAATGACCAGGAGAAGGTGCTCTATGCTTCTGGTCAGTTGCAAGGAGCTGCTCTGGATTGGTGGGAATCGTTTCAGTTCGGCCAAGCCAACGATGCTCCACCTGTCACCTTTGAAGAATTCAAGACCAACTTCAAAGCATACCATATTCCTGCTGGTCTGATTGAATTGAAGCAGGAAGAGTTCAGATCTCTGCGCCAAGGAGCCATGACCATTGCTGAGTACCGTGACAAGTTTGCTCAATTGTCACGCTATGCCCCCACAGATATCGCTCAGGATGCCGACAAGCAGCGTCGCTTTCTCAAGGGTCTGAATGATGGACTGGCACTGCAGCTTATGTCCAATGAGTATGCCAGTTACCAGACTCTAGTCAACCGTGCTATAGTGGTTGACAACAAGCGCAAGGAGATGGAGGCTAGAAAAAGGAAGCTTCAAGGTCAGTCCTCTGGTAGTAACAACCGCCCTCGCTCCAACTTCGCACCAGGCAATCAGCAGAGGTACCAGGGACCGACTACTCAGTGGAACCGCAACCAGGGACAGCAACGTCCTTCATACCCGCAACAGCAGCAGAACAATAATCAAGCCCAACGCCAAGGCACTCCCAACAATGCTCCCATGAAGACTAGTGCACCTAACACCCCCGTCAAGAATGGAACACCCAATGCCTGTTTTCGTTGTGGTGATCCCGGTCACTATGCTAACCGCTGTCCGAAAAGGCAAGATCAGCTCCCACCTCAGAATAATGGGCAGAAAGGAAGGCAGCAAGTACCCCCTAATTCGGGAAAGGTGAATCACGTGTCCATAGAGACCGTGCAGGAAGCGCCAGAAATTATGCTTGGTACGTTCAACATCAGTTCCATCCCCGCTATAGTTCTTTTCGATTCTGGTGCATCGCATACTTTCATATCACATACATTTGTTAGAATGCATAATCTACCTGTTAGTCTCATGAAAACCCCCATAATGGTTACCTCACCGGGTGGAGGTTTACAAGCTACGCTCCAGTGTATGCCCCTAGCTGTGTCCCTAGGGGGAATAGATTTCTCAGTGTCCCCAATTGTGTTGAAGACAGCTGGTATTGATTTGATACTGGGTATGGATTGGCTGACGAAAACCAAGACAGGCATTCAGTGTCAAGATAAGGTTGTGACAGTTACTACAGCTAAGGGAGACAAAATCAGGGTGAAGGCAGAACATCAGAGACCCGCTGGTTTGTTACAACCGATGAAGATACCTGAATGGAAGTGGGAAGAAGTCGGTATGGACTATATAGTTGGTTTGCCTCGTACGCAGAGAGGGTACGACTCCATATGGGTAGTAGTTGATCGATTAACCAAAGTTGCTCACTTTATACCAGTTAAAACTACCTATACGGGAGCAAGATTGGCAGAATTGTACATGGAACGGATAGTATGTTTGCATGGAGTGCCCCGAAAGATTGTGTCAGATCGTGGTACTCAGTTCACCTCTCACTTTTGGCAGATGATACATCGATCATTAGGCACAAGGTTGAACTTCAGTACTGCTTATCATCCACAGACTGATGGACAGACGGAAAGAACCAATCAGATTCTGGAAGACATGTTGAGAGCTTGTGCATTACAGTATGGCACCAGTTGGGACAAGAATCTGTGTTATGCAGAGTTCTCATACAACAACAGTTATCAGGAGAGTCTTAAGATGGCACCGTTTGAAGCCTTGTATGGTAGACAGTGTAGAACACCGTTGTTCTGGGATCAGACAGGTGAGAGTCAAGTGTTTGGACCTGATGTGTTGAGGAATGCCGAGGAACATGTCAGAATAATCAGAGATAACCTGAGAGCTGCTCAGTCCCGACAGAAGAGTTATGCAAACAACCGTCGTCGAGATCTATCTTTTGCAGTAGGTGATCATGTCTACCTAAAGGTGTCACCGATGAGAGGTGTGAAAAGGTTCAATAAGAAAGGAAAGTTAGCACCAAGGTATATTGGACCGTTCAAAATTCTTGAAAGACGTGGCGAAGTGGCATATCAGTTAGAGTTGCCTGAAAGCTTGTCAGGAGTGCATAATGTGTTTCATGTCTCTCAGTTGAAAAAGTGCCTGCGAGTACCCGAAGAGCAGATACCGTTGGAAGAGCTTACAGTTAAGGAAGATCTGACTTATGATGAGTACCCAACAAGAATTTTAGAGACAGCCGAAAGAGTTACCCGGAGCAGAGTAATAAAGATGTGTAAGGTTCAGTGGAATCGGTATTCAGAAGCAGAGGCAACTTGGGAAAGAGAAGAGGATTTGAGGAAGTCATACCCGCAGTTGTTTGAGTAAGCATCGCTGGAATCTCGAGGACGAGATTCTTTAAGGGGGGTAGAATTGTAACATCCCAAAATTTGCATCAATTTAAAAATAGGCAATATGATTTAATTATGCATTTTGTGTGTTGCATAAAACTTAGTTAATAAATTATTTGCAAAAGCTAAAATTAATCCTAGGCCAAAGATCATGTTGATGCATACATGCTGGTGCATAACTTATTTTTGTGATGCGTGGTTTTAGTTCAAAAGTTGTTTGAATTCAAAAAGGATTTGAAAATGCATTTGAAAAATCAAATCTGAAATTGGAAAACCCTTTTCCCCTTCTCCCTCCTCCTTCTTTCTCCCTTCTAGCCCGAACCAGCTTGGCCGGCCTGCTCTTTCCCTTGCGCCGGCCCGCTTCTCCTCTCCCCTCTCCTCTCTCTCTCCGTCGCTCGCGTGGGCCGTCGCCCGGCCCAGCAGCCTTGCGCAGCGCCGCAGCCCCGCGCTGAGCCGAGGGTCCAGCCTCGGCGCTGCACTCGCGTGCGCATCACCGTCTCGCCCGAGGCTCCAGCCTCGCGCGAGCACCGCCGTCTCCGCCTCGCCCGAGGGTCCAGCCTCGCGCGAGCGTAGCTACTCCGTCTCGCCCGAGGGTCCAGCCTCGCCCGAGGGTCGCCGCTCCCGCACCCGCTCTCGCTGACAGCTCGACTCCTCCTGTCAGCGTCCCATCGCTTCTTCTCCCTCTCGTATCCGGCTCGGACTCCATGACCAGAACCGAGTCCATCCTCGTTACGCGTCCTCGCTTGCCAAATCGACCGGACCGACCCTCTTATAAGGTCCCCAGGAAACCGCCGCCTCTCCCCACGCTTTTAGCTTGAGCTCTCGTGCCCTAGTTCGTCTCCGCGACAAGTTCCGCACGCCGCAAGATCTCCGCCGCCATCAACCCGACGATTCGTCGAGTTTCCGAGCTTGTAAGTGGCACCTCGAGTTTCCCCTTGATCTCTCGAAGCTAACCGAGTGTGTTCCCCTCTTTTTCCCCCTCGTCTTGGTGCTCTAATCGCTCGCCGTCGCTCTGCAGAGGCCGTTGTCCGCCAAACTGTGCAACCCGCCGTCACCGAGACCTCTCCGACGCCATTAACACCACTGGTGAGTTCGCCTCGAGCTCCTCTTTCGATTGGATCTGTTCCCGAGGTCTCTACCGCTCTGTAGCGCAATCCCGAGCCGCGCCGCCGCCTTCCGGCCGAGGAGCCGCCGCGTCCTTCTTTCTCTCCGGCGAAAAGCGCCGCCGGCCCTCCCTGATCTAATCCCGAGCGTCCATCTCAGATCCGACGCACACCAGAGCTCGATACCCCTTCGTTGTCTGTTTTACAAAAAGAACCTTACACCATTTTAGGTCTAAACCCGCGGTCCCAATGGCCCTGTTCTTTGAGTCTGCGTTTTCCTCTGTTTGAGCCCCTGCGCTTTGTCCTATTCGAGGCGCAGTCCATTCAATCTGATAATTTGTTTAAATCGGTTTTCAAATTCAAAATCAATTTCAGTTTATTTACAGTTTTGCCACCAGTTTCAAATGCTTATAACTTCTACGTTTTTAGTCCGATTTAGTCCGTTCAAGTTGCGTTAGATTCGTTTTGAAAAGATCTATCTATCTGTACAAGAATATCTACTGTTTTTAGTACTTAAAATTTGAGTTAGGTTTAATCTACTAATTAAGGTTCTGTAACTTGTTTAGCTCATAACTTTCGCGTTATAATTCCGTTTTTCGTGATTCTCGCGTTTATGTGATCGTGGTAGATCGTACCTTCTGTTTTCAAACTTTTTATATTATTTTCTTGCTGATTGGTGTAATGTTCTAATTATAGCTTGTTTGCTTTGCATGATTGTGTCCCGATGATTGTGTGTTGATTTGATAATCGAGTATAGACGGTGAGAATTACGTTGGTGATCAAGAGCTCTACTTCGACAACCAGGATCAACCAGAGTACTCTGAATCAGGCAAGTATAGCATGGGATAATCCTTGTTGACCTATTCACCATGAAACATCTAAATTCATATGCATGTGTCTAATTTTGATCTCCTATCTAGTTTATCCTAGACTTTTGATCCGTTACCTTGTTAACCTTGGGATGCTATGCATATGGGTAGAATTTTGCTAGAGCTTTACTTAAACCAAACATGATCTAATAACAGTGAATAAAACTTGATCTTTTTAGCAACATGGTTTAGGACCTCCTGTCAGCAAAAGCTGGGACATACAGTGCAACCATGAGGGTTATATGGCTCTGACCTTAGCTCAGTAAAAGGACCTTTTCTAGCTTGTTAGTGGTTACCCGAAAGGGCGCATAAGGCGCTTGACGAGCTGGATTTAGGGCGGCTACTTTCACCTTGCCTGCGTTGCCGTAAGGTTGGGAGACCCTTCTTCCCCTTGCCTTAAGACCTAGCGGCCCTAACTTGTTAGACGAACCTTTGAAAGGCTTTGCGTGTATCCTGCCCACTCACCTTGGAAGTGTTATGGGAGTAATTAACCCGGGCATCTGGATATCACGACTCATCGGGTAAAGTGTACACCTCTGCGCAGAGTTTAATAAACTGTTATAACAGCCGTGCTCACGGATACGAGCGGCCCGGAAAACTCACAGACTTAGTTGTTATATGTTGTTTATTAATGTTGCTCCTGTTGATTATCTTATTACTATGTTTCAGTTATTATGATCATGTGGGTTGGGTTTAAGCATTCATATATGTTCACCTTAATGTTAAAATGTTGCCAAATAAAAGCTACTGCAGTTAAACCAGTGTCAGCCTTTTTGAGCCTCATGAACCCCATGTTACACTTGTTAAGTACGAGATGTACTTATGCTTGTTTATTTTCTTTCTACTTGGATAAAAATCCCGGATGGGTAACAGATTGCTATGGTAATGACGACTTCCCTGAAGAGTTCTAGTCTTGCTGTCAACCAGTCATCTTCCCTGTGATGGAGCTACCGCGAGAGATACTTTATTTATCCGCTGCTATGTAAAGTCTTTGAATAATATTCGTTATGTAATAGACATATGTGATGGTACTCCTTAATTTGTGGCTTATGTGTGTGATTGATCTCTGGGCACACATGAGTTATTGCATTCAATTTTGTTCTTAAAATTGGGTGTGACAGTAGCGCTAGAATATTTCACCAAGTGGATAGAAGCAAAAGCTTTGGCTAAAATCACATCCGGAACTTTGATCAGTTTCGTCTGGCAAAGGATCATCTGTCGTTTTGGTGTACCATCCTATATTACAGTAGACAATGGGAAACAGTTCGATTCCACGCAATTCAGAAGTTTCTGTGATGAGTTCAACATAAAGCTGGCTTTCGCATCTGTCAACCACCCATAGAGCAACGGGGCGGTAGAAAGGGCAAATGGGCTGGTTTTCACGGCAGTAGCAAAATCCTTATTTGACTCGCCAAAAGGAAAATGGGCTTTGCAGTTGACAACATCAGTTTGGGGGCACAACATATCAAGGTCAAGAGCAACTGGTTTTACACCCTTTCGCCTGCTATACAGCGAAGAGGCTGTAACACCAGAAGAGATAAAGCTAGGGTCTTTCCGCACAGAGGTACCGGCTACGTCGTCTATACAACATTTTGTCAACATTGAGGAAACATAAACAACAAGAATCAAAGCAGCAAGCAATCTTGACAAGTATCACGAAGAGACAAAAGCCTGGAGAGACAAGAAAATGCTTCGCAAGGACATCAAACCTGGCGACATGGTAATCATTAGGCATCCAGACAAACAAGGAAAATTGCAATCGCAATGGTATGGACCATTCGTTGTTTCAAGCATGATCGCCCCAGGAACCTTTGAGCTCCTCAATGATGAAGGCGATGAAACCACTCACACCTGGAACGCAGATAACCTGCGTCGTTTCTACCCGTAACTATCGGTTCAAGATCATGTGGCTTCGCTTTTAGTTTTCGCTTTTCTTTACTCTTTTGCATTTTTAAGGGGATTGGTACTCTTTTTCCTCACAGGGGAGCCTTTATTCAAAAGGCATGAGGTTTTTTAATGAGGCAATCCTTTGTACCCATGCTAAAGCTAATAGACATGAACCCCCCCAAAAGGGAGAAATGTCAAAAGGTGTCGTACGCCGAAACAAGCTATCGTCATGCTTGCTTATCGGCACTATCAAGTTAAACAAAAAGGTTGCACATCTTCTTCTGACAAAAGCACGAAAGAGATTTAGCAACCCCAAAAAGCCTAAGGGCTAATGCATTCACCTCGACCCTCCAAAAGAGAGAGGGCGAGGAAACGAAAGCCTAAGGGCTAATGCATTCACCTCGACCCTCCAAAAGAAAGAGGGCGAGGAAACGAAAGCCTAAGGCCTAATGCACTCACCTCGACCCTCAAAAAGAGAGAGGGAGAGGAAACGAAAGCCGAAGGGGCGAGGAAACAAAAGCCGAAGGGCTACTGCCTTCACTTCGACCATCCAAAAGATAGAGGAAGAGGAAACCAAAGCCTAAGGGCAAAAGTTTTCACCATGACCCCACGGAAGAGGGTGACAAAAATATACAAGGATGCAAGGAACGACAACCTTGAAAGAGGGTAAGAGCAAAAAGTACAGAATTTAAACGCAATTAATGCTCAAGAGACAACCACTACAACCACCACAACCACCAAACAATAAAATCTTGTACCCTTCTCAACCACTATATATACAACCGAAGGGGTCTCTCAGCCAAAGCAGTCGAGAGAATGCGTGGGGTAGACAACGAGCCAAGCAAAGTCGGTATAGAAAATCCCTAGGAATAAGAGGGTATCAGGAACAGAGATAGGTGCCAAGTTTTAGATAACTTGACGAAAGCGAAACCTATGATTCCGTCTATGAGACAAGCAGTAGACGCAGTGGGTGAGGACGCGCAGTAAAAGTCGATTGCACGTAAGCATGCCATTAAGAAGCATTCTCTAGTTACCAGCAGCGCACATCTGCCACCAATACACCTACAAACAGCTAGAACAGCTGGTGTACCTTGCCGATAGTGGTTAACAATAACGTTTTGTATCACCGACAAAAAGTTAATCAATTGAAAATCAGCCAGGGGCTAGCATTCAAAGGCTTTCTCTCGCTTTCATCGCCCTAGCCGAAAAGGATGGGGGACGGCACCGTTTTTCTCAAGTCTCGAGCGATGGGCTAGCATTCGAAGCCTTTCGCTCGCTTTCATCGCCCTCGCCGAAAAGGTTGGGGGACGTCGCCGTTTTTCTTAAGTCTTGAGCGATGGGCTAGCATTCGAAGCCTTTCGCTCACTTTCGTCGCCCTCGCCGAAAAGATTGGGGGATGGTGCCGTTGTTCTTAAGTCTCGAGCGAGGGGCTAGCATTCAAAGTCTTTTGCTAGCTTTCGTCGCCCTCACCGAAAAGGTTGGGGAACGGCGCCGTTTTTTTCCTAAGTCTCGAACGAGGGGCTAGCTTTCGAAGGCTTTCGCTGGTTTTTGTCGCCCTCGCCGAAAAGGTTGGGGGACGACACCATTTTTCCTAAGTATTGGGCGAGGGGCTAACATCCGATGCCTTTCGCTCGTTTTCATCGCCCCCGCCGAAAAGGTTGGGGGACGGCGCCATTTTTCTGAAGTATCGCGTGAGGGGCTAGCATTCGACGGCTTTCCCTCGCTTTCGTCGCCCTCGCCGAAAAGGATGGGGGACGGCGTCGTTTTTCTTAAGTCTCGAGCGATGGGCTAGCATTCGAAGCCTTTCGCTCGCTTTCATCGCCCTCGCCGAAAAGGATGGGGGATGGCGTCGTTTTTCTTAAGTCTCGAGCGATGGGCTAGCATTCGAAGCCTTTTGCTCGCTTTCATCTCCCTCGCTGAAAAGGTTGGGGGACGGCGTCATTTTTCTTAAGTCTTGAGCGATGGGCTAGCATTCGAAGCCTTTCGCTCGCTTTCATCGCCCTCGCCGAAAAGGTTGGGGGACGGCGCCGTTGTTCTTAAGTCTCGAGCGAGGGGCTAGCATTCGAAGCCTTTCGCTCTCTTCCGTCGCCCTCGCCGAAATGGTTGGGGGACGGCGCCGTTTTTCTGAAGTATCACGTGAGGGGCTAGCATTCGACGGCTTTTGCGGGCTTTCGTCGCCCTCGCCAAAAAGGATGGGGGACGGCGCCGTTTTTCTTAAGTCTCGAGCAATGGGCTAGCATTCGAAGCCTTTCACTCGCTTTCATCGCCCTCGCCGAAAAGGTTGGGGGACGGCGCCGTTTTTCTTAAGTCTTGAGCGATGGGCTAGCATTCGAAGCCTTTCGCTCGCTTTCGTCGCCCTCGCCGAAAAGGTTGGGGGACGGCGCCGTTGTTCTTAAGTCTCGAGCGAGGGGCTAGCATTCGAAGCCTTTCACTCTCTTCCGTCGCCCTCGCCGAAAAGGTTGGGGGACGGTGCCGTTTTTCTAAAGTATCGCGCGAGGGGCTAGCATTCGACACCTTTCGCTCGCTTTTGTCGCCCTCGCCGAAAAGGTTGGGGGACGGCGCCGTTTTTCTCTAGTATCGCGCGAGGGGCTAGCATCCGACGCCTTTCGCTTGTTTTCGTCGCCCCCGCCAAAAGGGTTGGTGGACGGCGCCGTTTTTCTGAAGTATCGCGTGAGGGGCTAGCATTCGACGCCTGTCGCTCGCTTTCGTCGCCCTCGCCGAAAAGGTTGGGGGACGGCGTCATTTTTCTTAAGTATCGAGTGAAGGGGTTAGCATTCGCGTCCTTTCACTCACGTTCGTCGCCCTCTCTGAAAAGGTTGGGGGCGGCTCTTTTTTTCCTAAGTATCGAGCGAGGGGCTAGCATTCACAGCCTTTCACACGCTTTCATCGCCCTTGCCAAAAAGGTTGGGACGGCGTCGTCATTCAAAAAATAAAACACAAGAAAAAACATAAAACGAAATTTCTCTTTCACCTTTTGAATCGACAAATATACATTTGCTTAGTCAGCTGTTACAACCATAATTCCAAAAAAAGAAGTTGTATCGATGATTAACGCTTGCTTCTGTCATTTCGTCGATAGGCTCTGATTTCGGTTCTCGGAGGCCAGCCAGCGGGTCTATAACCGGTTCCCCGCATTCCCTTCGAAGTCGACGCCGAAGCCATTTTCTATTCGTCAGAACCGAACGATCGAATGAGGCAAAGAAATTTTGAAGATAAACTTCCTTTCGTCGCATACGATGATAGAGAAGGTTCAAAAAATCAAAAAGCCGAGCGTTTTGAACTCTTTGACAGTAACGCGACCACGATGCGCCCCCAACAAATAAGTCACCATAACGGATCATGATAGGATTAACGCCAGATGCTGGCGCAGGCTCCTCCTCCGGAACCTGAGCAGCCAAAAGTGTTTAAACACACACGACCGTTAAAATGACGATTACACAACAATCCAAGTTTTATCGCTCATCTCACAAAACAAGAACAATGTCTATTCAGCTACCCTTTCGCTTCCGTCATCACGCGCAGCAGCAGCGGCTGAGGATTCAGGCTCTTCTGCAGGAGAGGCCGCCAGCGAAGCACTTCCGGGCTCACGAGCAGTTCTCACTTCATCAAGGAACTTTTCAACCGAAGTGCGAATAGCCTTTTTCTCCTCCGCATTCTGCAACACAAAAACCAAATCAAATCCTAAATAAGTCTCTCCGACAGGCTTTAACTTAGCGAAAACGAATCACACAATAGCACAGTGAAAGCAAATTACGCACTTTGCCGCAACTTTTGGCAGCTTTCATCATGGCCATGTCATTGCCACCAACCGACCAGAATTCGTCAAAAAAGCGTTTGCTAACAGCATTCGCTTCAGGTGGAGCTCGCCAGTAGTGGTCTACATCCTTAATGTCCAAATTTGGCAAATGATCACAACCAACATCTAGCAACCCAATGCATATGGCTTTGAAAGCTGTGACAACAGCGAAATCACGTCCAAGGGTGATGCCTACATTATATCGACCACTTAATCCAATCCGGAATCGAACTAAGCGCTTTACGAACATATGTATGAACTTACTATCAATTAGAACTATATCAAGCATATAACTAGAATAAACGAAGAACATAATAAAGAGAAACATAATGATAATTGAAATAACACAAAGTCGAATACAAGAATTACCAGAACTCCTGATGACGATCCGGAATCCTGAGCCGCGCTCAACTCTACTTGTTTCTACCTAATTCTAATTCTAATCTCGAAGTAGAGCTCTAATCTAATCTCTAATCTTTGAATCCCTAACTATGTCTCTCTAATTGCCTGATGAAGATAGATCTGATCAATATCTGAGGATTGCTTCAGGGAGGGGGGTCTGGGGCTGCTTATATAGCCCGGTGGGATGAACCGCGACCTTCGGATCAAACTGACCTTGATCAAGGGCTTAGATGCGTCGAGGAGGTCGATTAGGTCATGCTCCGCGAAGATGGGCCGAGGGAGAACCTGGCCCAGGCCAGCCGGCCTGGGGTGGGGCCGGCCGGCCCCACCTGTCATCCTCCAGGTGGTTGCTTCGTCGTCATGTCTTTTGGAACCTTCCTTATTGCTCTAATGCGCCTTTCCATCCGGTTGCACGATTTGTCTTGTTGGAGAAGGATTCAACCTCTCCCGTCTCCTGTAAAACTCCCTGGAAAACAGTAATTCACCAATGCTGTTGAATCTGTCGGTTTAGTCCCCGTATTATGTTGCTTGGTGATCACTCTAGGTTGTTTCTAGAAGCTTCCATGTCGTAGCCAATAGGGACTCTCTCGTCGGGACTCCAAATGTAGTAAACCATATGACCGTTTCGATCGTATCGACGAGCTCTTCGCAATGGTATGGTCTAATTCATCACTTGGGATACTTTTATGTAGTGAAATGTTGGTGTTCCTGCAAAACAAGTGAGAACTACATAACTCGTGGAACTCGTTAGAATCAAACCCTACAACTATGCATTGTCACATGTTTATCATTGTTTTATGCACTAGTTGATGGTATAATGTTGACTGTAAGGACCGTCAACACCTGTCTGCTAATAAAGCAAGGTACTTACTTGATATAATGAGTGGAAAGACCACTTGCCCTAGCATTCACAATCCACTACATGAGAAAGAGAAGGAATCAGTTCCTGGACAAGAAGAGGAAGTTTTGATAGACAAATCACAACCACTCACATCCCAAGATTTAGATATCCATCCTAAACCATCAATGCCCCAAAATCCTCCTAGGGAAGACGAAATTCCACCCTTGGAGAACTCTAATCTTTCTTGTGCTAATGGTCTAGACTTCCAGTTTCACAAGAGACCTTCAAGCGAAGATAATTCAAATCCTCACAAGAATGGTTCTCTTAAAAAATGTCCTGATTCCCATTATGATGTAGTCGAGGATGGCATGTCAAGTGATGCCATAGAAGGAGAGCTAAGCCCCATGGAAAATTCTATCTACTGTCCTACTATGCTCACAAATGACACAAATCATGAAACCATCTCTAAACCCATCCTTGACCTCGAAGATTCCTCTTATACTCATCCTTCCCAGTCTCATGACAATCCTAAAAATCCACTAAGACAACCAAACCATAGGAGTCATGAAGGCCACGAGGATGACGAAGACATGCTACAACAATGGCTAGAATGTGTAGAATGGATGGATAGGGAAGAAGCCTTAATGGAATCTAACCTTGGCTTAGTTTCAAATATAGAGTACTTAACTCCCTTTGAAACGAAGATTCATCTCATTAAATCCATGCTCATATGAAACATATCCCCAATCAATTGGTCTCTCCAACCTCACCACACTCGAGATCTTCAACCCCCTCACACTTTCTGTTTATAAAAACTTCAAAAGGGTGGTTGTAGATGCATATGTTTATCACAAATATTATAGATCTTGATGTGCTCTTAAGTTGGTGTTGGAGGGGAAACCACTTCACCAAATCACATCTTAAAGGTTTCCCAAAGACAAGCTCAGTGTCCTCAAACAAGCACTTTTCAGATCCTAACATGAGTGTTCACCTTTCTGCTGTGCTACCCTTGTGTAATGAGCATAGGGATATAATTGTTAAAATGTTTCTTCGGGTATTCTTGTCACTAACCTTTCTAGGTCTGGAGCAAAAAGATCGAAGGAATGACAAACACAAGGTATGTCCAACCAATCATCATGCAACTTTGAATTACAATCATCCAATCTTGATTTATGCACAATCTAAGCTTGGGGGATACACTTCATAAGAACATCTCTTTCCATGTTGCTGTGTTGGTTGTCCCTACCTTTAAGACATGCTCATGTGCTATACACTAATTGTTGTTCTAGGCCGAAACCTTCGAACAGTGGTTGTCGCCGAAACACTCAAAAGCACTCAAATGAACAGACGAAAGGAGAAAGTAACAGGCAAAACGAAGTACTCTCTATATTGCTCCTGTAGAATTAGGGTCCCTCCCCCTCACTGCCCCCCATTGGGCTCTATTTATACTCGTACACATATTTTGACATGGATGAAAATGCCCTTTGCGGTATTCAAAGGATGTCTTTGGGAAAAAGGCACTCCACAGCCTCCTTTGATGACGCCAGCAGGCCCACAACCAGCCGGCATGATTCCTCCTTCCGCTAACGTATCGACTTCCGCGCCACAAACTGTCCCTGCAACGGATAAGCATCGACAATAATCGTATTTGGAAAACGAAACCAAAACGAAATCTAATGTTTCTCCGTCATGACGAAAACAACTTTTCACCTGACAGAATAATAATCCAATCGTTGAGCGCAACCGAAAGTCTTTCCGTCGCACGGATCAAAAGCGACGATTTGTCCAGCCGATGATAGTGGGCTTTCAATCTCATATCGCTTATCTGGACATTAACCATCCCATCTATCGGACAGTGTCCTTCTGTCATCGGCTTTCGTTCTGACGACGATACCAACCATTCGGCCTCAAAGTGAAAGCTGGATGGAGCAACCGAGGACCGGAACTATACTCCTTCCCCCAACAGTAGCCCCTCGACGCTCCCTTTCGCCATTATTGGTAAAAAGGACGTCGCTTCTGTTTATGTTCTGGCTATCGGCGCCGTCCCTTGAAGCGCGAAACGAAAGTCGAAAAACGAATTCGTCGTTTTCGTTTTTATTCTTGAATGTTTTTGTAAAATACCTTCTTTCGCACTTTCTCTTGTTTTTTACATTATTATTATATTTATTTATTTATTTAATATTTTCTTATTAATTTTTTTATTATTATTTTTTACTTAATGGCAAAACAACTATAGTCATTGCGTCGGTTGATTACCGATTTGATGATTAAACTGCCATATGAAACTGATGCCCGTTGATATTCGTGTCGCGACAAATACAGTTTCTCATCTCTACTCTATAAATAGGTTTTCTGTTTTCATTTTGCTTCTTCATTTCCTTCTCAGGAGCCCTCTTGCTTTCGTCCCTTGTTTTCGCTTGGTGCCTTTCGGTGGCCGTTTCACGCTTTCATTTTGCGTTTCGCTTTCGTCTGCTCCGCAAACGTCTCGGTAAGTTACTTAACTTTCACTACAAACTTGCATTGTTTAGATTATTTTGCGTTTGTTTCATTTTTTCTGTTTCTTCGGTTTTGTGATTTTGCCGTCGATTTAGATGGTCCGGTCAGTAGAGACTTCGGTGGAACCGTCTTCTCCTTCCGAAAACGAAAAGTCTGGTTCAAAAACCCAGGGGAGTTCGTCCAGTTCGAGCTCATCTTCATCCGCGAGCAGCTCTTCGGATTCTAGTCGTGGCGAATCCTTTTCGCCACAAGCGATACCTGCGCCTCAAGATTTTGATTCTGATAATTCAGAACAAGTTTCGGTTACTGATTCTGTTACCGTTTCGCCCGTGGGTTTGGTTGCCGGGGATAGTTTCGTCTTAGGCAGATCCCTAGTGAATCATATGCAGATTCAAGACATGGTCAACAAAGGGCTTTTGGTTCCTGATTCTCTTGGTCGCTCTCGGTTTCGTCCTCCTAGCGATGAGGTTGTCCCGCAGCCGAGACCCAATGAAGTGATTTTGTTTCGTGACTTTTTCGTTGCTGGGTTGCATTTCCCATTGGAGAATTTCGTTGCCGAAGTGCTTGGTTTGTTCGAGGTTCAACTTCACCAGCTTGCTGTTGGTAGTTCTTAGCTTCACTAAAGATAGAGCTAGACAACTATCCCTGGTAACGGCCCAGGAATGCTTGCTGACACTAGCTAACGTTGTTACTAGGAGTAGACTATGGAATCTATCCCTAGCAACGACGTCAGAAATGCTTGAAGCAAGTCCGGTCACTATACCTAAAGGAGTGGAGCTAAAGCAGCTATCTACTAATGCCAAGCGGGGTTGTCAGTCCCAACACTAGTAGGAGCTAGCTAGAGAGATTGCAATCTACCAGGAGGAGATTCTGCAAGCGCACAGAACTATCGTAGTAGCACTTCGCCTGGGAGTACCAGGTGTCGATTTATTTGATCCCAAGGGAAGGCTAGGGTGGTGTAAGAGTCGAGTCAAGGAGGGGATGAGAGTCGAAGAAAAGAGAAAAGGGAAAAGGGAAAAGGGGAGATGAAAGGCTAGAAAGAATATATGGGTGGATAGGTAAGGATGAAATGGATGGCTAAGGTAAGGTGGGTGGATAGGTAGATAGAGGGTAAATAAGGGTAACTAAGATAACTAACTACTAACTAATAACTACTCCTAGATAACCACGAAGCAAGATAACTACGAAGCAAGATAACTATGAAGCAAGGCAGGCAAAAGTCAATAAAGCAACTAAGTTAAGTAAAGTTATATTCCTATCTTATCAAGTATCGAGGCGTACTAGCCTTTACCACCGACTTAGGTTGAACGCTAGCACAACGAGCCTTACTGTTAAACTGGGCCAACTACGTGGTGGAATTCAAGGCGCACAGGGCTGTCACCACCTACTTGCTACCACAGCTATCCGAGGGTCCAGCCGTATCTGAAGGTAAGTCTATAACTAAGCACCACGCTTAACTATATTCTAACTATCTCTACCCTAGCTTTGAATAGAGACACCCTTGCGGACGTCAAAGCAAATACTTGTCTTAATAAGATAAACACTAAACTAACTAAGCAACCTATTGGCAAAGATCAAACACTAAGCTCACTAGAGATTAACTACTATGGCTAAGTGAATTGAACTGTAGGATAGCTAGGTCACACTCAAGGTACTTGATAAAGTAATACTGAAAGTAATACTGAAAGTAATGCTTAAAGTAATACTGAGATAAAGATAAATGTACCTGAGATACAAGAGAGCAAACCAGACCAGAGACGCCGGGAAATCAACCGACCTCCGATGCCAGTCGCTCGCACCCGCTTCTCTCTTAGCAAGCTCTACGCTACTTTTACCACTGACTTAGGCTGAGCTGTGCTAAACTAAGAGCCGCGCTGTAGCGAGGGCACTAAAGCTATACTCTCTCTACTAGCTAACCTACTTGCCTAAGCTCTCTGAGCTTCTAACTTGCTCTCTGCTTTGCTTGCTTGCTTTGTGTTGCTTTTCTTGGTGTGTTACTGGATGGTACCACCAGGGGGGTATTTATAGTCTTGAGGAGTGAGGGGGGTACTTATAGGGGGCAGCCAACCGACCTAGGGCTAACCCTAGTGGCGGGCGCCAGCCCTAGGTGGCGGTCGCCACCCCCATCACCGTTGGATGCACCGCCTTTGCTTCAACGGCATCCAGGAGCTCCAGAGAGGCGGTTGGTAGGTCGGTTGCATGTCCAAGTAACCGCCATTCGGCCTTGATCCACGCCACTCCCTCCTGAGCCGTCCGATGCCACTGACCTAGTGACCAAGGGCCAAGATTTGGCCTTGGGATGGTCACATGGATCAGTGACATGGCAAAGGGGAGAGTTGGGCCTCTCCAGGTGGCGGGCGCCACCCCACTCGGGCCCAAATGGGTCCTGGTGAGTGGGCTCGTCTCCTGGTGGGTCCATTCTCCAAATTTGGTCCAAATCCTGCATTCAAATAAAAATCTATGCACATGTGGAATTTGGTTAGTTTGAAACCTATTTGACTACATTTCATGCCTTTTTGGTGGACTTAAGGGTAAATTGTTGATGGTAAAACAGGTGTTTAAGGACCATCAACAAGCTCCCCCAAGCTAACCTGTTGCTCGTCCTCGAGCAACAATGCGGTTTAAGCATTGAGCATGAAATGGATAGCAACTGAAGATGTATGCAAGTGCATATTGTATAGTGAGAAATAACTTAGCATATATCATTAATCATAGCAATGTGGGGCTTATAGCTTTTCACTTCAAACATGCAAGAGTGAAATAAAGCAGTAGATAAGAAACTTTTATCTTGCTTAGGTTTGACTAGGATTCTGTCTGGAGTTTTTTCAAGGTTTTCAAAAGATAACAACTTGCTTAAGTCCTCCAAGATTCACTCAATCACTCAATGGTGTTTAAATCCTCACTTAGGCCAAAATGTAGCCTCTCCTATTTCTAAAGAATGATATGTGGAGTTATAGGTAGGCTAAGAATCATGAGCAAATTGCCTGATGTTTATTGCTAAGCTAGACACTCAGATCATAAGGAGCAGCAAATCATAAAAATTGATCAAGATGTGCATGTGTGGTTATGTGGAAGTGTATAGAGGGATATTTCATAATCCTTCCTAGTTAATTTTTGGGGTCTAGAGCTAATGATAATATTTTTTTTAGATACATAGTGAGTAGACAAAAGATGTGTCGTCACATTTTGTTAGGACATAGTCCTCTTTTGAGCTACTTTGCTCACTCTTTTTTTTTCAGGACATAGTCCTTTCTTGAGCTACTTTGCTCATTTTTCTCTCTCTCTCTTTTTTTTAGCTCTAGATTTCCCCAGGTTATCTATATGAAAGGATTTTTGAAATGAGTAGGGAAAGGGAGAGAAATGCTTATTCCCAGTGTAGGAATAGCATAAGGCTAGCAATGGGACGTTTGGCAAGGTATTGCATATCTCCAGTGTAGAGAATGAGCAATTTATTTGGTGGTTGCAAACTTCCAAAGTGGAGAGTAGGCAATTTATGGTGGGTGTGTGAATCTTGAATCAAAAGATATGATAAGCTTCTCTACTAAGATCGATGAGGTCTAACAAAGTTCAACACAAACAAAGCTCTTTGTGGTTTTGACTAATGACTAACAAATATTTGGCTGGTGGTGGGATGGGATAAAATCCAGGAGGAACTTTTAGCAAGGTTTTCATAGTTTTTTAAAAGAAATTCTCCAGATTGGGTCCTAATTTCACCTTAGCAAGTTTAAAGGATTACTCCATTTCTTACCAACTTTATTCACTAAGCATGATTTCAGTTAAAGCATTTGCAACCCACAAAAGCTACAACTTAGATAAGACGAGTTATTCAAACCATAACAATAGCATTTGCATGACATATTTCAAATTTTATTCAGGTTTCAACTTGTTTAAGCAGATTTTATCAATTTTATTCATGGAATGGTTATTTAGGCAAGCATGTGACATTCAAAAGATATAGAATTTAAGAACTGAATATAAAGTGTAGGCTTGAGACATACCTTATTGGAGCGGGAGTCTCCCCCAAGCTGGCTTCTTGCTTGGTGAAGGGTCTTCATCTTTCTCGGTCGCAGCTCTTGTTCTCATTTTATTAAAAAGAAACTATCTAATGTTGTGAAAAGGGAAACTATCCTATTATGATATTTTATTATTCTAGCTAAGTTAACATATACTTATGCATATAACTAATGATAACTGATTTTTTTTAGTTACATGCATGACATATGTTATTTATTTGAAAAAGGGAAATTCAAAGGGAAATAAAAATTAAAAGTAAATCCGTACCTTAGGTCCATGGAATTTCATCCTTACTGGGCGGATCTTCTTCTTCCTTGGGTGCTTCTTCTTTAAGTACTCCATCTGGTTCTTCTTCTTTTGTCACCTCTCCCTTGTTATGTGAATTACACAACTCAGGAGGAGGTGGTTCTTTGTTTCTGCTCCACCTTGTTCTTGGGCGCCTCTTCTTAGTACGAACGGGTTTTGCTTCCTGCATGTTAGCGGCATATGCGGGACCACGGGAAAAAGAGAATATTTCCTTCCTCCCTCCTAATGTCATTTGAATTTTACCACTTCGCACATATATGCAGGCATCAATAGTGTTCAAGAAGGGTCTACCTAAGATTAGAGGCACATCTTTCCTATTTCCCATATCTAGTATTATCAAATCAGCAGGAACATATGAACCTCTAATATGAACAGGTAAATCATTAACTATTCCTTCTACATAGCAAGTGGATTGATCAGCTAGCACAACATAGGCAGATGTGGATGACATGGGTGGAAAGAATGAGTTTTCATAAAAATCTTTAGATAGAATGTCCACAGTCGATCCTAAATCACACATGGCATTTTTAAAGACTTCACCAAAGATTGAGCATCTAATTATGGGACTACCAGGATCACCCTTTTTAACAGTCATGGTTTGATTTTCATAATAGTTAAAATATTTTATTTCAACCATGTTTGCAGTTTCCATGTCAGGTTTAGCAGGAATTTTGCCAGTTTCAAAAGATGGTATACTTGCAGCAAGTTGAGCTAATTGGGTTTCTAGCATCTTATTAAAACTTAATTGATTTTTCAGAGCAGATGAGAAATCTTCCAATTTAGCATTTATATTCTCAAGGGTTTTATCATTCGACATTAATTTCTTATTCAAAAATTCAGTAGTTCTACCTTGAGAGTAGACTAGATTCTTTAAGAACGAGAAATCATCAGTACTTTGGAATTTAGAGCGAGGGAATGAATTATTACCTTGAGAATTGGAGTGCTGATTCCATCCTTGATTTTGTTGGCGGAAACCGTTGTTGTTGTTAATGAAGTTCAAATCTTCATGTAGCTCGGGGCAGTAGTTCCCAGAATGTCCGGTTTCTCCACAGACTTCACAAGTCATGTAGGATTCCAGAGATTGGACATTCTCTTGTTGGTTCATCTTCTCACAGTTGTCCAGCTTCTTTGCCAGCAGGTCCATCTTGGCCACGATCATGTCAGCCTCCTTAAGGGAATGTATACCTCGCTTACGGGGCTGCAGTCTCTCGTCATTCCATCCTTGGTTCGACACCATCTTCTCTATGAGAGCCTTAGCATCTGCAACATTCAGAGAAAAGAATGCACCGCCGGCGGCGGCATCCAAATGGCTTCTAGAGAGTGGGGTTAGGCCATGGTAGAAGTTCTGGATCAATAGCCAGTCATCCATACCATGGTGTGGACAAGCAGCGACATACTCTTGCAACCTCTCCCAAGCCTCGGGAATAGATTCCTCGGCTTGTTGCGTAAAGCTGGAGATTTTGTTGCGAAGAGCATTTGTCTTGCCCATCGGAAAGAATTTGGCGAGAAAAGTATTGGAACACTTGTCCCATGTGTCTAAAGCATTGCGATCGGTATAGAACCATTGCTTCGCTTTTCCTAGCAAAGAGAAAGGAAAAAGACGAAGACGGATGGCTTCTTGGGTTATCCCCTTAATGGTGAAGGTGCCGCAAATCTCCAAGAATTGTTGGAGATGAGCATTGGCATCCTCATGGGCTTTGCCACAGAACGGGCTAGCTTGGACCAACGTGATCAGAGCCGGTTTTAACTCAAAATTGAGGTTGGCATCGATCACGTCTGGTCCTATCGCTACATTGGCGGCAGAAGGAGCAGAAAACTCACGAATGGTCTTATTGGCCATCGTGAAGATAGAACGAGATAAGAAAGAAAGAAGTTGAAGAAGATGAAGGAAAAAGATAAGAAGGACGAAGGAAAGAAAGAATGGGGTTAGATGGGATTCGCTAAGCGGAAGCTTAAGCGAAGATAAATTCGACAAGGACTCGAAGGATACACCGAATGCCTTCCCCGACAACGGCACCAGAAATGCTTGTTGGTAGTTCTTAGCTTCACTAAAGATAGAGCTAGACAACTATCCAGGGTCAAAGGATCAAATCAACCTAGAGGGGGGTGAATAAGTGATTTTTAACAATCTAAAACTTCACAAACTAGAAGATGTAGTTAGATAACAACCGGAGAGGCCGGTTTGTTTGGGTAGGTACTACCGGGTGTAAAACACCGGTACTACCGACATAAACAAATGGCACAACCGGGATCCTAAAAGGAACTACAAATCCAATGTATGTAAACTATGAATGTAATACAAGAATCTACCCCACTTCCCTTAGTATGATAGATAACAAATCTACTCTCACCGAGCCTTGGTTGCTTCCTTTGATCTAGATCGAGCCTTCCCAACCTAAGAATAAGATAGGGATAGGAAGAACACGAAGAACACAACAACAAGTGTAATATAGAAAGTAGAGACAACAACAAGCACACGGGACACGCGATTTATCCCGAGGTTCGGCCAATCCACTAAGGACTGCCTACTTCCTCGTTGTTGAGGTGACCACAAAGGTCGGAGTCTATTTCACCTCCTTGCCTCACTCAAGCAACCACAAAGGCTATGAGAGTTTCTCCACTAGAAATCTTAGGGGTAATACAAACACTTCGGGGAGCCCTCACAAGTGAATCAATACGGGCTACCACGAAGAACACCTAACCGGCTAGAGCTCAAAGAGCTCAAGAGTAAAAGACACAAATCAAGCCGGCTAGATGGAAACCAAGTGCTCAAGTCGTAGATCGAAGCTTCCCACTCTCTAATCTCAAATCTTGCAAGAGAATGGATCTAAGAGCAAAGGGGGAGAGAGAGGGGAGGAGTCAATGCTTGGAGAGGGATTGTCTGAAGTTGGGTCAGCAATAAGTGTGTGGAATGAGTGGATGACCGTGAAAAGTGAAGAGGGAAAGTATTTATACTTCCTCAGTCCCGAGGCTGGTCGGTGGTACCGACCACCCATGGTCGGTAGTACTGACCAGTTCACAACGGTCGCATAGATCCAGATCTGACCAAAAGGACAACTACCGACCTCTGGTCGGTACCACCGCGGGCGGTAGTACCGGCCTTATGGCGGTACTACCGCCAGGCCAAATTGGCCGCGAACAGAGAGCTCCGCAGTTAGAGACTTGTCCCTCGGAAACTACCGACCAGGGTCGGTACCACCGAGGGTCGGTAGTACCGACATACTGGCGGTACCACCGCCAAGTCAAAAGCGCGTCAGTCCAGAGAGCTCAGCAAACTTGGTTACTACCGGCTAGGGCTCGGTACCACCGAGGGCGGTAGTACCGACATAATGGCGGTACTACCGCCAGGCCAAAAATGATCCATCCAGAGACCTCTGTAAAACTTGACTTCCTACCGACCAGGGTCGGTACCACCGGGGGCGGTAGTACTGACATAATGGCGGTACCACCGCCAGGTCATTTTCGAACCAAAACAGAGAGGGAGTTTGAGCACTGCGCGGAGAAGCCGTGGTCGGTACTACCGACCACCCATGGTCGGTACCACCGACCACATAAAAATACCCTCTATGTGTTCATGATTGTGTGGTGTCTCTCAAGCGAACTAGTTAGTCGATTTGAGAAATTTTCTCCACATCTAGCCAACCTACTTTGTGACCCTCTTCATAGTCCGGCTTACCTATAACTCAAGTTTAAAATTGAAATTTTAAACTACCACTTGAGCTAGGCATCTTTATGTCCAAATGTATCCAACGTGCTTTGTTCACGAGATTTCAATGTTTCAAATCTTTCTTAGGACTAACACCTGCATACATGCTTTTATAAACCGGTTAGTCCCTAATTTGATTGTCATTAATTAGCCAAAACCCACATTGGGGGCGAATGCACTTTCAAACTCTCCCTTTTTTGTAATTGATGACAACCAACTTAGGCTTACAATAAGGATAGAAAGAATTGAAGCTTTTGAATTCCAAAATTTAGTTCAAGCTCCCCCTTAGTGTATGCTTTGGATATGAATTTCAAATCTTGATTAGAAAGCAAGGTTGCATACACAAGAACAAGAGCTCCCCCTAAATTTTGCTATCCGTGGGATGCCTAAGTGTGTGTGACAACATCATATATATCAATTTGTGATGCATAAGCAATATGACATGATGATCCACATAATAAAGAAATAAGAGAAGCGAATGGCTATGGAAGAAAGAAAAGAACTCAAATCACATAGCCATATCGAAAACAACAATCACCAAGACAAGATCATAAATATAGAGGATGAACCAAACATGAATATAACATTAAGCACAAATGTTTTACAACCTCATCATCACATCACAAATAAAAATAGCATACCACACTTAGTTCTCAAAGATTAACCCTCTCTCTCACAACTAGCTATTACATCAAGATAAAGCCTAACACTCCCCCTTTGGCATCAAGTACCAAAACGGGTAGGCCAAGATAAGCAAAGAACTAGTAGCCGCTGGAAGACCCACCATGATAAGGACCACCGAAGAGAGAGGAGTAAGCACTCTCACCAACATCACCACCTGGAAAGGACGACGGAGCAGAAGAATCCGACGGAGGAGTAGAGTCGCGGAAACCACCATTCCCAGCTGGATCGGCGTCGGGGCCAGCAAAACCCATGTACGAGCTACCACCACCACCTTGATATAATGTGGACCCGCCAGCAAAGGACGTGCCCATACCATAGCCAGGGAAGTAGGGAGGAGCCTGGTACTGTGGTGGAGGCGGAGGATAGAACTGAGGAGGCTGGAACAGCATGGAGTTTAAAAGCCAGCCTCACCACCACCGGGCTGCTGCTGCTGGGGACCATCGTCATCATCATCATCATCATCATCATCATCATGGTGCTGGGCCTGAGCATCATACTCGGCAAAAGGATCTGGATGGGGTCGGGGCGGAGAACGCTGAGGGAGACCAAGGTGCTCACGCACCTCCTGGTGATGCCGCTCGTCGCGCTCGGCCCTGTAGCACATCCACTTGAAGATCTTGCCGAGAGCGGAGCGAAGACCGCCACTCCTATGCCTCTCACGACGCGGAGGAGGAGCGGTAGCAGAAGGTACATCCCCACTAGCCTGCTCGGGGCCATGTGCCTCGCCAGGCGCTGCTGCTGCTAGAACCTCGTCGCCTACAACACCCTTGTCCTTGACGATTGATATAAACTTCCGAACATTGTAGTCCTTCACCGTCCGGTCGTACTCAAATGTAGCTCCCACAACATGCTCAATGATGTGCATTAGATATGGAGCATAAGGCAGGAGCTTGTGAGGGTCATTGTACACATCTGATATCTTCTGCCAGAGAAAATGAGAAATGCTAAAGCGTCCATCTGGCGAAGCAAACTGGACAAGGACCTTGGCAGCATCATCTCTCAAGTTGTCTTGGTCGCCAACCTTAGGATCTAGAGTCAGGCGCATCAAATTGTTGAGCACAAAGTAGGCAGGCTTCAGGCTAGGGACCTTGAAGTTTGCCACTGCACCATCCATGTAGACACCTAAACTCTGCAGCTGCTCTGTGTACATGCCCTCACCATACATCTCAGATAAACGAGGAGCATCCCTGTCTACATGGTCGAAACCCAACAACCTCGCGAAGGTGACGAAGTTGCACCGGTAGTGGACCCCTTGGGTCATCCAGTGCAGCACCTGCGCCTCCTGATCAATGAACAAGGTGGCCCAAAACTGACAGATAATCTCCTGGTTGTAGCTGCGCTCACCAGAAATCAACCCCAAGATCCTCCACTCCTCTAGCCTCTGCACCAAAGCCTGAATCTCCTCTGAATCCTTGTCTGTCAAGGAGCGGATTACCAACCGCTTGTGCTCAAAGAGAGGAGGATGACCCTTAGAACAAAAACCCCTCCAGCAAACTGACACATAGTAATCCTGATGGAACCTCGACCAAAACCTCCGGTCCACTGAATCATCCCGAACAAAAAGATATCGATTTTCTGACCTCTGGGATCTCAACAGGTTTCCCCGCTTCCTGTCAGAGTAGTCTATGGGATTTCCAAGCTATGCGGGGGCAGACATCAAGGCTCCAGCTTCAGGGTGCATATGAAACACCCGGTTGATAAGCATCAACCCTGAAGTCGGAGGAGACGGCGGTCCAACGCGAGGATCGATAGAACGACCCTCACGCTCAGCAACAGCCGCCTGAGCCACACCACCAACAATGACGCTATGCAGGCGCCCGGGCGGACCAGTGACAGGGGGCGGAGGCGGAGGAGCAGCATGCCCACTGCCACCGGCATGGCCGCTCCCACCTCCCCTGGCACTATCAACGCTGCGACGTCCCCCGTGGCCCCCGGACGAACGTCCACGGACCTGACGGGGGAGTTCCTCCATACTCCCACTGGTAGACCGAGCACGGCGTGCAGGATTGCGCCGCTGTGGCCCACCGAGCTGCACACCACCTTGCTCCAAGGCAGCATACTCCTCATCATCATCACTAGCGGCCCGAGCATGAGAGGACCTTTGGTTATGCGACATCTAGAACAAGATAGCATAGACCGAAGTGAGACAAAGGTGATAGAAAGACAACTTCAAAGGATGTAGCAAAGACAACGATCGAAATCGGGGAGGAAAACCCCTCACTGCGCGCGGTCGGTACTACCGACCCCAGCGGGCGGTACTACCGACCGCACAGCAGCGTGCGGTTTCCCTCAATCCAATCACACAAATCATCCATGAACTTGCAAACCAAACATCCTAGAAGCATCTACACACTAGATAGAGCAATCCTACCAAAGGAATCGACCTAGAACAAGGTACATTAAGATATCGGGCAAGAACACCCTAGTACCTTGCTACTCGTGTAGAAGAGGTCGAAATCCAATGAAGGAAGAAACTTCGGGCTTCAAGAACACCACCAAGACGATCTCCTTGCTCCCACGCACCTTTCCACCGAAGAGATTTGGATTTGGGTGGAGGAGGAGGGAGATCGGAGAGGAAGAAGGCGCGGCGGCTGCACGGCTGAAGTAGACGGGCGGCGGCGCAAGGAGGCGGTGGCCACGGTGAAAAAGAGTTGACTGATTAGGGTTGAAAAGGATTTCACCGCGACCTTTTATACTCGGGACCACACGGTCGGTACCACTGCCCATAAGGGTCGGTACTACCGACCCTAAGGCGGTACCACCGACTGTGTAAAAACAGAGTGGACAGAGAGCTATTCCAGGAGAACCTTGAGTGGTATACTACACATACTTCAAACATGTCCAGATTTCATACAAGCAGTACATAACTATGGACACAAGTGAAGTATGAAAAATAGATTTTGAAATCACACACATTATTTTGTCAAAGCATTTATCTAGGTCTCTAGGTGAAAACAAATATGTGCAAGACATCAAGCCACGTTACGAGAATCAATGATATTTAGTTCACTCCTCAAAGCACAAAATCTTGACTCATCTAAAGGCTTTGTGAAGATATCGGCTAGTTGCTTTTCGGTGCTCACATGGCGTATTGCGATATCTCCTTTGGCTTCATGGTCTCTCAAAAAATGGTGTCGGATGTCTATGTGTTTTGTGCGAGCATGGTTTACGGGATTGTTCGCTAGTTTGATAGCACTCTCATGGTCACACAAAAGTGGAATTTTAGTTTCCTCACATCCGAAGTCTTTTAGTGTTTGCTTCATCCAAAGTAGTTGAGCACAGCATGCGCCGGCCGCCACATACTCGGCTTCGGCGGTGGATAGGGCAACACTATTTTGTTTCTTAGAACTGCAAGACACCAAAGACTTTCCAATAAATTGGCAAGTCCCGGTAGTACTCTTCCGATCTACTTTGCAACCGGCATAGTCCGAATCAGAATAGCCAAGTAGATCGAAAGTGGAGGCCTTGGGATACCACAAGCCAAGATTCGGAGTGTGCACTATGTATCGAAAGATTCTCTTAACGGCCATAATATGACATTCTTTCGTATTAGATTGAAACCTTGCACACATGCACACACTAAGCATGATATCGGGCCTAGATGCACAAAGGTAAAGTAATGAACCGATCATAGAGCGATATACCTTTTGGTCCACTGACTTACCATCCACATTTAGATCAAGATGTCCATTGGTAGGCATGGGGGTCTTGATGGGTTTGGCCTTGTCCATCTCAAACTTCTTTAGCATGTCTCTTGTATACTTGGTTTGACTGATGAATGTGCCATCCTTGAGTTGCTTGATTTGGAATCCAAGGAAATACTTCAACTCACCCATCATGGACATCTCAAACCTTTTGGTCATGATCCTACTAAATTCCTAACAAAAAGCCACATTAGTACTACCAAATATTATGTCATCGACATATATTTGGCACACAAAGATATCATTATCAACTTTGCGAGTAAATAAAGTTGCATCGGCCCTTCCTATCTCAAAACCCTTTTTGAGTAGGAAGTCCTTAAGGCAATCATACCAAGCTCTAGGGGCTTGTTTGAGCCCATAGAGCGCCTTGTCGAGCTTGTAGACGTGGTTGGGAAATTTTGGATCCTCAAATCTCGGTGGTTGCTCCACATAAACCAATTCGGAGAGGGGGCCGTTGAGGAATTCACTTTTCACATCCATTTGGTATAGCTTGAAATCATGGTGAGTAGCAAAGGCAAGTAATATACGAATTGACTCAAGCCTAGCTACAGGTGCATAGGTTTCCCCAAAATCCAAACCTTCGATTTGAGTGAAACCTTGAGCCACCAACCGTGCTTTGTTCCTTGTTACCACACCATGCTCGTCTTGCTTGTTGTGGAAGACCCATTTGGTTCCTATCACATTTTGCTTGGGCCTTTCCACCAAGGACCAGACTTCATTCCTGGTGAAGTTGTTCAGCTCTTCTTGCATAGCCATCACCCAGTTCGGATCATCAAGTGCTTCTTCCACCCTAAGAGGTTCCAAAGAGGAGACAAACAAGTAATGTTCACAAAAACTTGCTAAGCGAGAGCGTATCGTTACCCCACGCCGTATGCTCCCCAATATGTTGTCAACGGGATGATCCCGTTGAACTGTATGATGAACTCTTGGATGTGGCACAAGTGATCTCCTTTGGATAGGTCCATCTTCATCATCTTCATCATATGTGTTGATGTCCCCATCTTCTTGTCGAACTTCATGTTGAGCTTGTGTTTGATCATCAACTTGGTGTATCACTTGATCATCACCCACACTACCACCATTCGGAGTTGCGGAAGCTTCATCATGCGCATTTGGATGCACATGATGGACATGAGAATCTTGTGGAGTGTGTGATGGATCATCTTCATCATCTTGTATTTCAACGGGCCTCACGTCACCGATTGCAAGCCTCTTGATAGCTTCGGATAGAGGCACGTCATTACCTACAAGCTCATCATTGACTTGCTCCTTTTGAGAGCCGTTGGATTCATCAAAGGTCACGTCTACCGTTAACTCAATAGTGCCGGTGGCATTATTGAATACACGGTAGCCATGTTCGTTAGTACCATAACCAAGTAGAAAGCCTTCATGTACCTTAGGTGCAAACTTTGAACTTTTGGCCCTCTTGTTAAGTATGAAACACTTGCAACCAAAAACTCGAAAGTAATGCACCTTCGGTTTGTTACCGGTTAGAAGCTCATATGGCGTCTTCCCTCTTAGCTTGTGAAGGTAGAGGCGGTTGATTGCATGACACGCCGTGTTCATCGCCTCCACCCAAAAGACATGGGAAGTCTTGTACTCATCCAACATAGATCTTGCGGCTTCAATAAGAGTTCTATTCTTCCTTTCCACAACCCCATTTTGTTGTGGGGTATATGGAACGGAGAACTCATGCTTGATTCCTTCATCATCAAGATACTCTTCTATGTTGGTGTTCCTAAACTCGGTCCCATTGTCGCTTATCACTTTCTTGATCTTGATGTCAAACTCATTTTGTGCTCTTCTAGCAAACTTCTTGAAAATGCCTTGCGTTTCACTTTTATCTGCTAAAAAGAACACCCAAGTGAAGCGAGAATAGTCATCAACAATAACGAAACCGTATTTGTTACCGCCGATGCTTTGGTAAGCAACGGGTCCGATGAGGTCCATATGCAAAAGCTCCAATGGTCTTGTGGTTGACACGATGTTCTTTATTGGATGCTTTGCTCCAACTTGCTTTCCGGCTTGGCACGCACTGCAAATCCTATCTTTCTCAAAAGAAACATTGGTTAGTCCAAGGATGTGCCCTTCCCTTTGAAGTTGGGCCAAGTTCCTCATCCCAACATGAGCTAGTCGGCGATGCCAAAGCCAACCCATGCTAGATTTTGCCATTAGACATGTTGTAGGTTCTACCTTACTAGTTGAGAAGTCAACTAAGTAAAGTTTTCCCTTCAACACGCCTTTAAATGCAATAGAGGAATCCCTTCTTCTAGAGACGGTCACACCCTTATCCGTAAAGAGACAATCGTAACCCATTTCATAAAGTTGAGAAACGGATAACAAGTTGTAACTCAACGAATGCACAAGTAATACATTAGATATGGAATTGTCAATTGAGATAGCAATTTTACCCAAACCAAGCACTTCTCCTTTTCCATTGTCACCAAACACAATGTTGTTGCATGAGTCGTTGCTTGGTTGGAGGGAGGAGAACATATCTTTTGCCCCGGTCATATGATTGGTGCATCCACTATCCAACACCCAACTTGACCCACCGGAGGCATATTCCTACAAAACAAGATTATGTTCTTGATTTAGGTACCCAAATGAGATTCGGTCCTTGGGGGTTAGTCACATAAGCTTTTGGCACCCAAACATTTATCATAATTTCCCTCTTCTTGAGGGCACCAACATACTTGACTACTATCTTGCCATCCTCCCCCCAACAACACAAGTAATCACATGTATAGCTTCTTGATATGGGCTTTTGTTGCTTGGGGGCCTCCACTTGCTTTTCCTTGTTGATCTTACCATTAGCAAGTGGAGCCTTGGGATTGGCAACCTTGTTGGCCTTGTTCATGAGGTCAAAGAGAGGGACCCCTTTGTTAAAGTTAACAAAAGGTACCCCATTGACCATCTTCCTTCCATTGGCCTTACCACCATACC
Source organism: Coix lacryma-jobi var. lacryma-jobi (assembly GCA_009763385.1). Taxonomy (NCBI): domain Eukaryota; kingdom Viridiplantae; phylum Streptophyta; class Magnoliopsida; order Poales; family Poaceae; genus Coix; species Coix lacryma-jobi. The sequence continues at coordinate 88,442,023 of CM019822.1, read as the reverse complement.
TATTGTACCCAATTCCATCCTTGATGAATGGGTGTCTTGCGGTCTTGAGGATATCTTTTGGTTGTTGCACCTTACACTTGCAACCATTCCTCAAGATCATGTTCAACCTATGAATCTCCTTGTCTTTCTTCTCTAGCTCAACAAGGTTAGTTGCACAAGCATTCATATCAATTTTATAGCATCTTTTGCAACCATTACTAGTTGAGGCATTAGAGCCATCGGAATCCTTAGAATAAGTTGAAGAAGTGCTATTCCAAAGAGTGTTGTAGCTTAGTTCAAGAGTTTGATATTTATCTTGAAAGCTTGTGAGGCTTTCTTGAACCAAGCTGACCTCATTCTTTAGGCTAGCAATTGAGTCATTGCTCGTGGAACACTCCTTAGCCAACTTCTTGTTAGAGTCATTGGCTAAAGATAATTCCATGGTCAATTTCTCAACCTTCAACTTCTCCTTGGCAAGAGAGGCTTCCAATGCAAGGTTCTTTTCTCTCTCTTGAGAAATCAAGTCCCCTTGCAAATCAAGACTCTCATTCCGACTTTCTAATTTAGTGAGCAACTTTATGATTTTAGATCCACCTTTCTTTCCAAACTTTCTAATTATGCTAAGCTCAAATTCATCAATTTCATCATCACTATATTCATCGCTAGAACAAGTAGGAGAGTTAGATGATACCTTCTCATTCTTAGCCATGAAGCAAGAATGAGTGAAGTCATCCTCGTCATCAGAGAGGCTCTCGAACAAGCGTGATGAAGTCGTCGATGTAGCCATGTTGGAGAAAAGACTTGGAGAAGAGGTCTTGTGTATGGCAATGTTGGCCGCTCCCTTCTCCTTGTCCTTGCTCTTGCTCTTCTCTTCATCACTTGAATCATCTTCCGAGAACCATTCCTCACCAAGATGAGCTTCACCACCTCTTCTTCTTCTTTGCTTCTTGTCATCACTCTTGCTATACTTGTTCTTGTTCTTCTTTTGTGGACAATCGGCAATGAAATGATCATCCGCACCACACTCATAGCAATTCCTCTTCTTTGACTTCTTGAAGTATCCACCTTTGCCCTTCTTGTGCATCTTCTTTCTCATGAATCTTCTAAAGTTCTTCACGAGAAGGCCAACTCATCATCGGAGTCTTCACTTCCTTCGCTTGAAGAGTCATCTCGGGCCTTGCTTCCTTCTTCTTGATTAGCCTTGAGAGCTACCACCTTCTTGTGGCTTTCCTCTTGATCTTCTAGAGCTTCATCATCCAAGACTTCATGATGCTTTATTTTGGCAAGCATCTCATGATGTCCCATGCTCTCATAGTTGGGTCTCTCCATGATGATTGATGCAAGAGTCTTGTTCCTCTTTCTATATGCTCTCAATAGCTTTCTTCCAGCTGAGTAGTCATCCCACTTTTTGTCTCCGAGAGCTTTAATCTGATTGACCAATGTCATGAATCTATCAACATTTGTTGAGTGGTCTCATTTTTCTTGATAGCAAAGTTCTCAATCTTTCCATGAAGAAGCTCTATGTTGCACTTCCTCACACTTGCATCACCCTCATATGATATCCTGAGGGTGTCCCAAATCTTCTTGGCACTCTCCATTCCATGTACCTTGTTGCTTTCTTCAGGCTTAAGGCATGATAGGATCAATGATGCGGCTTGAACATTTTGTTGAAACTCAATCACATCATTGTCGGTGAACTCTTGACCTTCAACATGACTTGGTCCACTCTCAACAATCTCCCAAACTCTTGCGGCAAGAAGGTGTAGCTTCATCTTGTGTGCCCAATCATTGTAGTTGATTCCATCAAAGGCGGGTGGTTTGCCTAGATTGACGCTAGGCAATTGAATGACTTTGCCCATTTGGTTATAGTCATAAGGCACTCTAGAGAACTCGTTGTCTCTCTTGCCTTTCTCTTCATCCTCCTTCTTCTTGTCTTCCTTGGGCGGCGGATTATCACGGCTTCCGGATGATTCGGCTTTGCTGTCTAAAGCTCGCCCCAAACTCTCAATCTCATCTTTCATCTTCTTCATTTCATCTTCATGCTTCTTTGCTTGATCTTCAATTATCTGAGCAGAAACCTTCTTCACAATCTCATCAAATTGTTCTTGACTTAGGGTCGACATGATTCTCCCTTACGCGGTGAAGCGCTAACACAAGGGTTAGGCTCCGATACCAATTGAAAGGATCAAATCAGCCTAGAGGGGGGTGAATAGGTGATTTTTAACAATCTGAAACTTCACAAACTAGAAGATGTAGTTAGATAACAACCGGAGAGGCCGATTTGTTTGGGTAGGTACTACCGGGTGTAAAACACCGGTACTACCGACACAAACAAACGGCACAACCAGGATCCTAAAAGGAACTACAAATCCAATGTATGTAAACTATGAATGTAATACAAGAATCTACCCCACTTCCCTAAGTATGATAGATAGCAAATCTACTCTCACCGAGCCTTGGTTGCTTCCCTTGATGTAGATCGAGCCTTCCCAACCTAAGAAGAAGATAGGGATAGGAAGAACACGAAGAACACAACAACAAGCGTAATATAGAAAGTAGACACAACAACAAGCACACGGGACACGCGATTTATCCCGAGGTTCGGCCAATCCACTAAGGAGTGCCTACTTCCTCGTTGTTGAGGTGACCACAAAGGTCGGAGTCTATTTCACCTCCTTGCCTCACTCAAGCAACCACAAAGGCTACGAGAGTTTCTCCACTAGAAATCTCAGGGGTAATACAAACACTCGGGGAGCCCTCACAAGTGAATCAATACGGGCTACCACGAAGAACACCTAACCGGCTAGAGCTCAAAGAGCTCAAGAGTAAAAGACACAAATCAAGCCGGCTAGATGGAAACCAAGTGCTCAAGTCATAGATCGAAGCTTCCCACTCTCTAATCTCACTTCCCTAGCTCAAATCTTGCAAGAGAATGGATCTAAGAGCAAAGGGGAGAGAGAGGGGAGGAGTCAATGCTTGGAGGGATTGTCTGAAGTTGGGTCAGCAATAAGTGTGTGGAATGAGTGGATGACCGTGAAAAGTGAAGAGGGAAAGTATTTATACTTCCTCAGTCCCGAGGCTGGTCGGTGGTACCGACCACCCATGGTCGGTAGTACCGACCAGTTCACAACGGTCGCATAGATCCAGATCTGACCAAAAGGACAACTACCGACCTCTGGTCGGTACCACCGCGGGCGGTAGTACCGGCCTTATGGCGGTACTACCGCCAGGCCAAATTGGCCGTGAACAGAGAGCTCCGCAGTTAGAGACTTGTCCCTCGGAAACTACTGTAACAGAACCGACCAATTTGCACCAGATTAAGCACCAAATCGCTGCTTTCACAGAGATTACAAGTACTTAAGCTCGTACAAACCCGGTAGTCCGGAAATCTCGAAGGATTTCAAGTCATTCAACTTTAACCAAGATCGTAATAGATTAGCGTACATGCCCACAAGGTACATTCAGTTCGCACATAGTTCAAATACATCGGAGTTCGATAGTTATTACAAACCATAGTTTTGAATTCAAAGCGGAAGCAACATAGTTTTGAAACACAAGTCCTTAGTTCACAATACGGTGCCATATGCCTGATCCGTCCACAAAGCATCAGGGAAGATAAGGATTGACCATGCCCATGGTCTAGTCACTGCCCTCGACGGGATACAGACAGTTCTCGCAGTAGCCGAAGAAACATTGCCCATCTGCAACAACAAGGGATAGACCCTGAGTACGAGAAGGTACTCAGCTAGACTTACCCGTCATAAACCAGAAATAACCGACACCAAGGATTATGCAAGGCTGTATCTGGGGTTGGCCATACTTACCTTTTGCATAAAAGCACTTTATTATTAACTAATCATCATTAGAGCATTAGCAGTCACTTTTAAGTAATCAGCCTGATTATCTAGATTTGCACCTGATCTAGAGCAAACACTTGACTACTTATTCAAGCAAGAGTGACTATTTCATCAATAGCCTTTCAGATTCATCAACCATAACCATCATTAATTCCATATATTACTACGGTAACACATGCTCAGTCAAGTTACTCACTAACCAGGAGCGATGGCGATTATAATCGATTCCTACCAGCTGGGGACAAAAATGTCGCACACTCGCCCGACACACCCTGCCAGGCGGCCGTTGGCGACCACTCAGGAGGTTCGAGAACCCAAGTCGCGGGACGGCCATGGACCCTTTTACACCGAGGGTTATCTTAATGCCAGGTCGCTCAGCTATTAACTGCCCACGGTCATGCCAGGTCGATCAGGCCCTGCCTGCCCTCGGACCATGCCAGGTCGATCAGAATAGTTGCCCACGGTACATATAAGGCCCCTGGGTGTTAGGCGTCAACGTCTCCGTCACCGGCTCGAAACACCTTACTCTCGGCTTCACGGGAGGTACCCGCACCTGCTCCGTTAAGTGATTGACGCGTTCAAAATGACTGAGGTGTGCCTTCGTCGGGTCCTAATCGACACAGACGGGAGACTACTAGCACACAGAACCCATGTCCTGCTGCTCCTACATCCCGCCCGGTCTCAATTTAATTATCACATGGTTATATTCCATGATAGCACAAGGCTAAACATGATCAGTATCCACCTATATGCGGGAGACAGGAAATCACCCGACTTTTACCGGTCTAAGCAGGCTAAGCATAAACGAGCCTAGACTTATCAGGGATAATAAGGTAATAATTGCAGGTGGACAAGGATAAGTAATAATGCATCAACGGTAGCAATCAATTCCTATAACCTAATGCAACATCCATTATCAGGTTAATTAGAAAACATTTGCAAACCGTAGGAGTTAGAATGCTCCGGGGCTTGCCTCGCTCGAAGTCGGCGGGGCGGTGATCACGGCACTCCGGTAGGTCCTCAGCGTCTCCTTCCGGGATCCTCTCCTCGGGTGTCTCCTCCTGACGCTGCTCCTCCCTCCGGTGTCTCTTGGGCTTCCACTACCGACCCTGCATGATGCGGTACATGAATGAATAACATGAATGCACATGGGATGCACGGTGATGCAACATGGAGTAATAATTCAGGAGATAAGCACATGTCATCTACTGCTACTCACTTATTTAATTTAACATACTACTTATTAAGTCTTGTTGTCACCACATCAAAGTTGTTTATTAGGCCTATAACAGTAACCTATCCTAGACAGCTTCACAAAAATCTATAAAAAAAATGGAGATTAATAACACTTAATCTAAACCCTCTGTCCCAATTTCATCCCATTTGGACCTAGACTTCATCCTCTATGAAAAAGACAAATTCTATCATGAAAGGTGCTTTGAACTACACACCCTAGCAACAAGTGTCAAACAACAGATTTCTTATTTTTCTACTAAACTTCCTAGCATAAGAGCAATGTGCTTAAATTCTCAAGTGCATATTCCTCATATTTTAATTACTACAAAAAAACAAGGAAACGACATTTAACTATTTTAAAAGCTACTGTCAATTAATTCACAGAATAACCTCATATTATATTTTTCTCCGAAACTACACATTCATACAAATCTAACAACTAAAATTACATTTTTCTGACTTATACATAATAGTTATGCATTTTCAAGTTATCAGCACTTTTCTAATTTAAATAAATCTACACATAAAAGTATCCCCAGAATGCTTTCAACAGTTTTCACTGATAGATCTAAACATGCTTGACCTAACAAAATTTGTTTCACAGGATTTGGACTTAAATGAGCCTTGTATGAATTTTTTTGAAGCCTTTACATGGATTCTGCAAAAAAAATCTTAAAAAGGAAAACTCAATCCTATACGCTACGGACTTCGGCCGAGGCACAAGACAAGCGCTCAGCACACCCGGCGCGATTCGGCTGAGGCCCGAGGCAAGGCTTCGGCACATTCGGCGCGATTCGGCTGAGGCCCGAGGCTCAGACACATTTTACCGATTCGCCCGAGGCTCAACCTATCGGCGAGGCTACTGACCCAACCGAGACTAACTGACTCAACCGAGACTAGCTGACTCAACCGAGCACTTGACTTGGTCGACTCGACCGAGGCTTACACAACCGACCGATCGAGGCTCGAGGCGAAGGCTCGGCGCTTTCCGGCTTTCCGAGGCCTACGGCACCAAGCTTTTCCCTTTCTCTCTTTCTTATGCCAGTCGGGGCCCGCTGGTCAGGGCGACCAAGGTTCCGAGGCCAAGCTCGGCACGTTACCGCGCGAGGCCAGGCTCGGCAGTCAACGGCGAGTTTAGCGCCGTGGTCGTTGACCGGCCCTAGCTCGTCGACGGCGACACTCTGGCGACACTGAGACCATCATTGGGTGCGGGTTTGCGAGGCGAACACAACTAACCGACTCGCTGAGACAGAGGGATACCGGAGCAAGCTCGACGGCGGCCATGGCGGAGCGGCGGCTCGGTGACTCGGCGGCGGAACTCTTCCCGGCGGCTTGCGACTCGGCGAGGATAGCACTAGCCCAAGCAAGACCTAAGCGACCTATTGGAGCAAACTCTCGGGCTTCGGCATCCCCGCATGTCCGGCGCGATGCACGGCGGCGGTCCATGGCGGACACAGCGCGACTGGCCCGCGGTCCGGCGAACTCAGGACATGAGAGAGGTCTCCAACTGACTCTAAGCTACTACGACGGTAGAGAAGACTAGAACATGGCTCAGCTCAGGGTAGCATGGCCGGAGATGAGAACCGGTCCACGTGAAGGTCACGGTGGCGGCCATGGCGGGGGAGCTTGCGGGTGGCGTCCGCTGTTCCGGCAGCTAGAAGGGAGAGAGGGGAAACCAACCCTTACCGGAGAAGGAGGAGATTAGGGCGGAGAAACTGGCGGGAGGAATCAAACGGCGGGTTGCGGCGAGTGAGCGAGTAGCGAGCAATCGCTCGCCGAGGTTCGGCGGGGCGCGGCGGAGCTCTGCTCTGATGAAGATGGAGTGGAGTGGAGCGAAGGAGAGACTGAGCAATGGGATGCTCTGCTGGTCGCGAGCACAGGCGGAGCGAAAGGCAAACGGAACGAAGTGCTAGGGCATTGCACCTGGCCAGTTCCCAGAGGGGGGAGCTCCCGACCGGACGCGGCGGCGTCAGGCGTCGCGCTCCACGCGCGAGCTGCACCGAGCTCCCGGGCGACGTGGCGAGTTCGGGCGCAAACCACGGGTGGCGATGACGGTGGTTTGTAAACACCCTAAAATTTCTCCAAAGCCAAATAGATGAAAATGCTTTAATTATGATTTTGTGAGCATTTAACCTAGGGATAAATAATTTTTTGTGAATTAAAATCATAGTGGGCAACATGTTTATGCATTCATGCTGGTGCACTATATTCATTTGGGTGTTTGGTTTTTGCTAAAATTCAAAAGAATTCAAACTTCATTTGGAAATGATTTGAAATGCTTTGAAATAAAAGAAAAAGGGAAAATTTTCTCCCTCCCTCCTCCCCTTGCTTTCGGCCCAGGCGGCCTGGCGGCCCACCCCGCCGGCGCGCCCTTCCCCCTTCCCTTCCCTCCCGCGCTGGGCTTCCCTCCTTCCTTTCTCTCCTCCGCGAGGACCAGCAGGCCTGGCCCAGTCGGCGCTCGCTGCAACCGTCCGCGCCCCCTCCCTCTCTCTCGCTGGCAGCCCGGGCCGCACGTCAGCTCCTCTTTCCCCTCTGCGCATCGCCGCCCGCAGCGCAGAGCGCAACCGCCGCGCCCGAGTCCTCCGCGCGTCGTGGGAGCGTCCGCGCACCCCCCCTCTCGGTCTTATCGCGTGCGCCGCGCCCCGCTTCCCTCCTCCCTCAGTTGCTCTCGCTCGTTCTCGCCGCTGAGCCCAGCACCCGCGCCAAGTTCCGCGAGCCAGTGCCGAGCGCTCGCCGCCGTTGCCGGCCGTGCTCGCCCTCCCCGGCCCCGTCCTTCACCTCGCCGCGCTCCGCGTCGCGGTAGCGCCGCCGCCGAACCCTTCTCCCTCTTTCTTGCGCTCGGTTTTGGCCTAACTGCCGTAGCACTCTTGCAGCTCGCCGCCGTCGCCCGGAGCTCCGTCGCCGTCGTCGTTCCCCGCCGTCCGAGCCTCCCCGCCGCCTCCTCCGCCGTGGTGAGGACCTCCTCCGCCTCCCGCTCCTCCCCTACCCCTCGGTTTGGTCGGCGTCGCGCTCGGTGCCCTGAGCCGCGAGCTCCCCGGCCTCGGCCATGGCGGAGCCGCGCACGACGTCGCGCTGAGCGCCGTGACGCCGCGGCCAGTGCGCGCCGTCGGCCGCCCGCGCGCGCACCCGTCCCGGGATCTAATCCGTGCCGTCCGCGATCGATCCGACGGCCGTGAGTGACCCGTACCCCTTCGGTTAGTTTTTGCTAAAGAGCCCCCGTGGAAAGCGGGAATCAACCCGCACTCCACCAGGCACTATTCCCTGTGCCTGGAAAATCTTGCAGCCGGCCCCTGTATTTCTTCAGAATTGAGGCGCAGTCCAGCTGAATGCGAAATTGATTTAAAATTCAATTTGAATTCCGATTTAAATTTCAAAAACATTCAGTCTATTTACAGAAATGCCACTACATTGTTTTGCTTATAAAATCCACGTTTTAGCTCCGATTTGGTCCTTTCAAATTGCGTTAGCTTCGTAATTTAGTGCTCTACCCGTTTATACCCCTGTTAGTCTGTTTTGGACAGTTTAGTTTTAGAGTCCAAGTTAATCTTGTTTAGGGCTTTATATATGTACCGTTTCGATCGTAACTTTCACGCCGTAACTCCGTTTTCGATGGACCAAAGCTTGTTGTGATCGTAGAGATGCGTTATTCAGTTTTATCAAAGTTTTAATTCAGTTTATTACTGTTTGGTGTATTGTTCTAATAATAGCCTTGTTTGCATCGTGTATGTTTGCACCTGGAATGCGTGGTGATGTTATGTGATCGAATAGACGGTGAGTCGGTGTGGTGCGATCAGGACCCCTCGTTCAGTGACCAGCAGGAGGACCAACCTTTCGACGACCAAGGCAAGTTAGCATGGGACCTCCTTGTTTACCCATTCACTTTACTTTAATCACTCATTTATGCATGTGTCCAATTGAGCAACCTTAGAAAACCCACTTAGCTTTGTGATCTGTGATGTTTTTGTTCCCGTGGGATATATGCATATGGGTAGCTTTGCTAGTGCTAACTGACTTATAATCGATCCAGTCCAATGATGAACTTGTTCTCATGTCGATATGTTGTTAAATGGTTAATAAATCTTGCTGTTAGCAAAAGCTGGGATTGACAGTGCTACCATGAGTGCTATATGGCTCTGGTTTTAGCTCAGTAAACTGGACCTTTTCTAACTCGGCAGCGGTGACCCGAAAGGGCGCAAAAGGGGCTTGCCACTTTGGGTGTAGGGCTGCTCCTGTTCCTATGTGTATAGCTGCGATGGCCTTGTGCCATAGGAAAGGGGGTTGCTACATCTGCCTGCCAAGGAAACCTAGCGGCCCTGACCAGTTAGACGAACCAGCGAAAGGCTTCATAGTGTGCCCTGCCGATCTACCTCGAAAGTGGATCAAGAGGTTGGCCGCCTCGGGCACAAGGGTAACACGGCTTATGGGTAAAGATGCACAACCTCTGCAGAGTGTAAAACTGTTATAACAGCCGTGCTCACGGTCACGAGCGGCCCGGAAAACTAGCGGAACTGTGAAACTTAACAATTGTTGCTTTATGTTGTTGGAACTTTATGATACTATGCTTATCTTTGTTGGACATATGGATCATGGGTTAAGGGTTAAGCACAATACTCGTTTACCTTAATGCTAAAACTTTACCAACTTAAAAGCTAACTGCAGTCAGACAGTGTCAGCCTTTTGAGCCTCATGAACCCTATGTTAGCTTGCTAAGTACGTGGAGTACTTACGCTTGTTGTTTATCTTCTTTTTGGGCAAAATCCCGGATGGGTAACAGGTGAAGGTGCAGTTGGTGACTTTCCTGAAGACTTCTAGGCTAGCTGCTCCCCAGTCGACGTTTCCCTGTGGCTTAGTTTGTACCAGTTCAGTGATCTGTGGTTCAGTATGTTGTAAGACTCTGTTTTAATATTATCGTGATGTAATAAACAATGTGATGATGCCACTCCTTGTAATTTGTCTACTTATGTGTGTGATTGTTTCCTGGGCACACATGAGTACGTTGCCCCAATTTTATCCTTAAAGTTGGGGTGTGACAAATTGGTATCAGAGCCTTGTTGACTGTAGGACGCAAGCCTAGTTAGGAAGTGGCCGTTCTAACACCTTTTTGTTATCTGTTCATGCTTATTTTATTAACTTGTTACTTTATTAAAATTTATACCTGCTTCTTATTCTTATTCTATTGTGTAAAACTAATTGTTTCCGCTTATCTTATCTTACTTTTATAACGTCAGGATGCCTCGCATGAACACCCGTGCCTACCGTGCTCTTTTCACCAGCCAGCCTGCTCCCCCTGTGGTTCACATCCCCGACAGTGACGGTTCCTCCAGCTCCTCCAACACCGCCTTCATCGTGGAGGATGAAGAGTTGACCTCTACCCCGTCTGTCTCTGAGGAGCTAGCAGCGCCATCACCGCCCCCTGCAGCAGTTCCTGAGTCTCCAGCTCCGGAGGTGCCAGCTCCTGTGGAGCCGTGCCTGAGGCGCGGCGCCTGAGGTCCCTGCTCCAGAGGCACCCGCTCCTGTGGCGCCTGTCGCTCCACCAGTCGTGGAGGCCCCCGCCGTCCCAGCAGTCCCTGCAGCACCTGCCGCTCCACCAGCTCCTGCGGCACCAGCCTTCGTGCCAGTGTACCGGTGGTACACTCTCCCGCCGCCTCGTCAGCTTCGGCACCAGCACCCCTGCCGCTCCAGCAGCGCAGGTGGTGGAAGACCTTGGTTGGGATCGTCGCTTCATGTTCAAGAAGCCCGACGAGACAGCATACTACCATAGTATGCTGGTTCGTCTGCTGGAGGAGTACTACCCTGAGATGGAGGCTAAGCTCCAGTACCACTGTGGCGAGTACACCCATCCTTTGGAGGCTGCGTACTGGAAGTCCGACCTGATGGTTACAGGTTGGAAAGCTGCGGATCAAGCCCACGTCGTAGAGACGGTTCACAGGACCACCACCAAGCGTGGTGATGCTCTCGCCAGTATGGAGGACGCAGCGCAGGATGCTTACCTGCACTACCATGGCCTTCGCTTCCAGATGATGAGGAATGATCGCTACCGCTACCTGCCCCAAAGTGACATGGAGGGCTCGTGGCGAACCCTGCTTCCTCCAGTGGAGTACCCGGTTCTGGTCTCTACTGCCCAGCATGCCTACGAGGTGCATAGGAAGGCCGACAAGGTGCAGGATGACCTGCGTGCTGCTCAGAAGGTGATAAGACGTTTGGAGCGCGAAGTGGACTACCTTCGTGGTGAGCTAGACTATGCAGCTGTCTACACGAAGAAGTACAGAGCCAACGACGCCCCCGGTGGAGCCCAGTAGTTTGCCTACCATGATCAGTTATCTCGCTTAGACGCGTTGTTTAAAGTTTCAGTTTGTGTTTGGTGAACCTTTTGTGGATGTGCTGTTTATGTTTGTGAGCTATGTGTGAATGGATCTTTGCTTGTGTATGGTGAAGTATGGGTTATGTCCGTGCTTCTCCAAGTTTGAAACATATCTCTGTGGTGAATAAAGTTGTTTATCCCCTTCTGTGTTGCTGTTTTCTGGAGCAGCCTGTGTTTAAATCTGTATATCTCTTAACCCGTGTCCCCAAAAATTGTGAAATTTTTGTGGGAGTATCTAGTCTGATGTACCTTTCAAATAAATCTGGAACCAAGCCTTTATCTGTTCGGATCTGGGAGATATGTCTTTTTGAAGTTGATGTTTCTGCGCAGTCTGTCATCCAGAACAGGTTCTGTTCAATGCTGTTTTCGGCCCAGAATCTGGCCGAATCTGAGAAAGTGTTCTATATGAAAGTTGTAGCTGGTTTCTTAAGCTTTCCAACGATGTCTGGTTCATCCCTGTTGGATTTCTGTAGCTTGAGTTATGCCCGTTTTAGCGTGCTGCTGTTGACAAGGATGTGCACAGAAAATTTTCAGCAATGTTTATCTATGTTCATATATACATTCTATGTTGGATATAAAGGTCTAACTCTTGCGCATTTGTTGGTGAGCAGATGGCAGCAAGGGGTGGACGCGGGAGAGGCCGTGGCCGTGCGTGGTGTTCCCTATGGACCCGCCACCGCCACCGCCGCCAGTGACCATCGAACAGTTGATGGCCACGCAGACAACTTATGCACGCCATGATGAACCGCCTGGATCAGGCGCCCGCGGCAGCACCTCAACCTCTTCAAGTCAGGGACCGTCGAGGAGAGTTCCTGAAGGGCCACCCACCAGTGTTCTCTCACGCCTCTGAACCACTGGAGGCGGATGACTGGCTCCGTGCAGTGGAGAAACAGCTGAACATTGCCCAGTGCACCGACTATGAGAAGGTGCTCTATGCCTCGGGGCAACTGCAAGGAGCAGCACAAGATTGGTGGGATGCGTTCATGTTTGCCCGTCCCCAAGATGCTCCAGTTGTTACATGGCAGGAGTTCAGGAGAACTTCAGATCCTACCACATCCCTGAAGGACTTGTAGAGCTGAAACAAGAGGAGTTCCGCTCTCTGAAGCAAGGGTCCCTGTCAGTAGCGGAGTACCGCGACAAGTTTGCTCAACTGTCGCGCTACGCTCCCAGGATGTGGCCCAGGATAAAGACAAGCAGCGCAAATTTCTGAAGGGTCTTTATGATGGGTTGCAGCTCCAGCTGATGTCAAACACCTACCCGAACTATCAGGCCCTGGTCAATAGGGCGATAGTCATTGACAACAAGAGGAAGGAAATGGAAGCAAAGAAGAGAAGCTTCCAAGGCCAGTCATCGGGGAGCAACACTCGTTCTCGGATCAACCCCCAGCAAGGCTATCCCCAAAGGAACCAAGGCTCCTCCAACCAGTGGAACAGGGGACAGTACCCCCAGGGCAACCAGAACCAGCAGCGCCTCCCATACCAACAGCAGTCAGGTGGTCAGCGCTTTCAGCAGCAGCCAGGAGGACAGAGGTTCCAACAACAGCAGAGCAGCCAAGCCTCACGCCAGGGAGCACCCAACCCCGCCCCCATGAAGAATGCAGCTCAGCAGAACCCCAACGCCTGCTACCGTTGCGGGGAGCCAGCACTACGCTCACCAGTGCCCAAAGAAGCAGAACCCCCAGGCCCCACAGAACCAGGCAGGAGCTCAGAAGCATAATGCTCGCCCACCTCACACTGGACGAGTGAACCATGTAGCTGCGATACTGCCCTGGATGCACCGGATGTCATGATGGGTACGTTCAGCATCAACTCAATCCCAGCAACCGTACTTTTTGATTCTGGTGCTTCGCATTCCTTCATTTCACAGTCATTTGTTAGAATGCATGGTGTGCCTTTATGTGCAATGAAAGAAACAATCATAGTAAACTCACCAGGGGGTAGTATGCCTGCAAATTTCTGGAGCCCCACCTCTAGTGTCAACCTAAGGGGGGTAGACTTAAAGTAAAGCCCATAGTGCTAAGAACAGCAGGTATAGATCTCATCTTGGGTATGGACTGGATGAAGCAACATGGGGCTGTCATTCAGTGCCAAGAAAGGTCAGTTGTTATATCTACACCTAAGGGAGACAGAATCTGTGTGCAAGTGGTGATGAAAGAGCAGCCAACTGCCACGGTCAACCAGATGGATGCTAGTGGTGCAGAGCAAGATCGGGTGGTGGACGAGTTCCCTGATGTCTTTCCGGATGATCTGCCAGGTATGCCACCTGATCGCGATGTTGAGTTCATTATTGAATTACTGCCTGGAACTGCACCATAGCTAAAGACCTTATAGAATGGGGGTAAAATGAACTTAAGAAGCAACTTAAGAATAATGAATTATAAGATTAAGAATGATACTTTTGACGTAGAGAAGGTATATACGCCCCAGTGCTTCCCTGGGGAGCACCAGTGATCTTTGTGGATAAGAAAGATGGTAGCCAAAGGATGTGTGTGGACTAGGTCTTTAAATGAGGTTACCATTAAAAACAAATACCCTCTACCCCGGATAGACGATCTATTTGACCAGTTTAGAGGAGCATGTGTGTTCTCTAAAATAGATCTCAGATCTGGGTATCACCAGTTGAAAATCCGGAACTCAGACATTCCTAAGACCGCCTTCACAACGCGGTATGGACTGTATGAGTATACAGTGATGTCTTTGGACTGACCAATGCCCCAGCCTACTTCATGTATCTGATGAATAAAGTGTTCATGGAATACCTAGACAAGTTCGTGGTGGTATTCATAGATGATATTCTAGTGTTCTCCAAAACAGAGGAGGAACATGCTGAACATCTGAGAATGGTTCTGCAGAAGTTAAGAGAGCATCAACTCTATGCCAAGAGGAGCAAGTGTGAATTTTGGCTGAAGAAAGTCTCTTTCTTAGGGCATGTTGTCTCTAACGGAGGTATATCCGTTGATCCTAGCAAGGTGCAGGATGTGTTGGATTGGAACCCGCCAACCAATGCCAGTGAAATCCGAAGTTTCCTGGGTTGGCCGGTATTATAGGAGGTTCATTGAAGGATTCTCCAGGCTCGCAAAGCCTATGACTGCCTTGTTAGAGAAGAATGCTAAGTTTGTGTGGTCTGATAAATGCCAAGCAAACTTCGAAGAGTTAAAGAAGAGGTTTGACCTCAGCACCAGTCCTAGTTCTGCCAGACTTGAACAAAAGCTTCTCCATCTATTGTGATGCATCTCGTCTGGGACTTGGATGTGTTCTAATGCAAGAAGGAAGAGTAGTGGCCTACGCATCTAGACAGCTGAGGAAGCACGAGGTGAACTATCTCATGACTCATGATGTTAGTTGTAGCCGCTGTTGTCGGCTCTGAAAATATGGAGACATTATCTAGTTGGGCATAAGTGTGATGTGTACACGGATCATAAAAGTCTGAAGTACATATTTACTCAGTCAGATCTGAATTTGAGGCAACGCCGTTGGCTAGAATTGATCAAAGACTATGACCTGGAGGTACATTATCACCCAGGAAAGGCCAATGTCGTGGCCGATGCCTTGAGCAGAAAAATCTATGCAAACGGTCTGCAAGTGGAATACATGTCAGCAGAGTTGAGAGCTGAAATGGTATACCTTAATCTGTTTTGCCAACAATGTGGTGGAAATGTCAGTTGAACCTACTTTGGAGAAAGAATTCATGAGGGTCAGTTGAAAGATGAGAAATTGAAAGAGATAGCAGAGAGCATAGTGCTTGGAAAGGCACCAGGATTCAGGATGGATGATAATGGGACTCTTTGTTTGGAAAAAGGATATGTGTGCCCGAAGTGAAAGCTATCCGTGATGCCATCCTGCGAGATGCGCATGAATCCGCCTACTCCATACACCCCGGCAGCACCAAATGTACTTGGATCTGAAAAAAAATACTGGTGGTATGGTTTGAAACGAGATGTAGCAGAATATGTGGCTCTATGTGACACCTGTCAGAAGGTCAAAGCTGAACATCAAAGACCAGCAGGATTGTTACAGCCTATGCAGATACCCGAGTGGAAATGGGAAGAAGTGGGAATGACTTTATTACTGGTTTACCTCGCACACAAAGAGCTATGATTCTATATGGGTAATAGTCGACCGTCTCACTAAGGTCGCGCCACTTCCTACCAGTTAAAACTACTTATAGTGGAGCAAGGTTCAGAACTGTACATGGAGAGAATTGTGTCTTTGCATGGTGTTTCGAAGAAAATAGTGTCTGACAGAGGAACCCAGTTCACTTCTCATTTTGGCATCAGGTACATCAATCTCTGGGAACTAAGCTGACGTTCAGTTCTGCATATCACCCACAAACAGATGGGCAGACTGAAAGGATAAACCAGATCTTGGAGGACATGTTGAGACATGGGCACTTCAGCATGGGGCTAGTTGGGATAAAAGCCTGCCATATGCTGAATTCTCATACAACAACAGTCACCAGAAGAGTCTGAAAATGGCTCCCTTCGAAGCTTTGTATGGACGGAAGTGTAGAACTCCTTGTTTCTGGAATCAGACAGGAGAACTCAAGTGTTCGGACCAGATGTCCTTAGAAATGCTGAAGAACAAGTAAGGATGATCCGGGATAACTTGAGGATAGCTCAGTCCCGACAAAAGAGTTATGCAGATACTCGCAGGAGGGACTTAGTTTTCAAAGTGGGAGACTATGTGTATTTGAAAGTGTCACCCATGAGAAGCGTAAAGAGGTTTACATGAAAGGAAAGTTTGGCACCCAGATACATAGGTCCTTTCCGGTGATCTTGGCCAGACGTGGAGAAGTGGCCTATCAGCTTGAGTTACCTGAGAGGCTGTCAGGTGTACATGATGTGTTCCATGTTTCTCAGCTAAAGAAATGCCTGAGAGTGCCTGAAGAGCAAGTTCCCTGGAAGAGATCAAGATAGGAGAAGATCTCACTTATGAAGAGTACCCTGTCAAGATCTTGGAAACAGCAGAAAGAGTTACCAGGAGCCGAGTTATCAAGATGTGCAAAGTTCAGTGGAACAGATATACAGAAGAAGAGGCTACCTGGGAAAGAGAAGAAGATCTTCGGAAATCTTATCCGCAGTTGTTTGAGTAAGCTCCAGTCGAATCTCGAGGACGAGATTCATCTTAAGGGGGGTAGAGTTGTAACACCCTAAAATTTTCTCCAAACCAAATAGATGAAAATGCTTTAATTATGATTTTGTGAGCATTTAACCTAGGGATTAAATAATTTGTTGAATTAAAATAATAGTGGCAACATGTTTATGCATTCATGCTGGTGCACTATATTTATTTGAGTGTTTGGTTTTTGCCAAAATTCATTTGAATTCAAACTTCATTGGAAATGATTTGAAATGCTTTGAAAATAAAAGAAAAAGGGAAATTTTCTCCCTCCCTCCTCCCCTTGCTTTCGGCCCAGGCGGCCTGGCGGCCAACCCCGCCGGCGCGCCCTTCCCCCTTCCCTCCTCCCGCGCTGGGCTTCCCTCCTTCCTTTCTTCCTCCGCGCGGCCCAGCAGGCCGGCCCGTCGCGCTCGCTGCAACCGCCGCGCCCCTCCCTCTCTCTCTCTGGCAGCCCGGGCCCGCACGTCAGCCCTCCTTTCCCCTCCGCGCATCGCGCCCGCAGCGCAGAGCGCAACCGCCGCGCCCGAGTCCTCCGCGCGTCGTGGGGCGGTCCGCCGCCCCCCCTCTCGGTCTTATCGCGTGCGCCGCGCCCCGCTTCCCTCCTCCCTCAGTTGCTCTCGCTCGTTCGCCGCTGAGCCAGAGCACCCGCGCCAGTTCCGCCGGCCAGTGCCGAGCGCTCGCCGCCGTTGCGGCCGTGCTCGCCTCCCCGGCCCCGTCCTTCACCGCGCAGCCGCCGCGTCGCGGTAGCGCGCCGCCGACCCCTTCTCCCTCTTTCTTGCGCTCGGTTTGGCCCTAACCGCCGTAGTGCTCTTGCAGCTCGCCGCCGTCGCTCGGAGCTCCGTCGCCGTCGTCGTTCCCCGCGTCCGAGCCTCCCCGCCGCCTCCTCCGCCGTGGTGAGGACTCCTTGAGCTCCCGCTCCTCCCCACCCCTTGGTTGGGTCGGCGTTGCGCTCGGTGCGGGCCGCGGCTCCCCGCCTCGGCCATGGCGGTGCGCGCACGACGTCGCGCGACGCGCCGTGACGCCGCGGCCAGTGCGCGCCGTCGGCCGCCCGCGCGCGCACCCTCCCTGGATCTAATCCGCGCCGTCCGCGATCGATCCGACGGCCGTGAGTCACCGTACCCCTTCGCCGTTAGTTTTGCTAAAGAGCCCCGTGGAAAGCGGGAATCAACCCGCACTCCACCAGGCACTATTTCCTGTGCCTGGAAAAACTTGCAGCAGGCCCCTGTGTTCTTGAGAATTGAGGCGCAGTCCAGCCGACTGCGATTTGATTTAAAATTCAATTTAAATTCCGATTTAAATTCAAAAACATTTCAGTCTATTTACAGAAATGCCACTACATTGTTTTGCTTATAAAATCCACGTTTTAGCTCCGATTTGATCCTTCAAATTGCGTTAGCTTCGTAATTTAGTGCTCTACCCGTTTATACCCCTGTTAGTCTGTTTTGGACAGTTTAGTTTAGAGTCCAAGTTAATCTTGTTTAGGCTTTATATATACCGTTTCGATCGTAACTTTCACGCCGTAACTCCGTTTTCGATGACCAAAGCTTGTTGTGATCGTAGAGATGCGTACTTCAGTTTTATCAAAGTTTTAATTCAGTTATTACTGTTTGGTGTATTGTTCTAATAATAGCCTTGTTTGCATCGTGTATGTTTGCACCTGGAATGCGTGGTGATGTTATTGTGATCGAGTAGACGGTGAGTCGGTGTGGTGCGATCAGGACCCCTCGTTCAGTGACCAGCAGGGGATCAACCTTTCGACAACCAAGGCAAGTTAGCATGGGACCTCCTGTTTACCTATACACTTTACTTTAATCACTCATTTATGCATGTGTCCAATTGAGCAACCTTAGAAAACCCACTTAGCTTTGTGATCTGTGATGTTCTTGTTCCCGTGGGATATATGCATATGGGTAGCTTTGCTAGTGCTAACTGACTTATAAACGATCCAGTCCATGATGAACTGTTCTCATGTGATATTGTTAAACGGTTAATAAAACTTGCTGTTAGCAAAAGCTGGGATTGACAGTGCTACCATGAGTGCTATATGGCTCTGGTTTTCGCTCAGTAAATCTGGACCTTTTCTAACTCGGCAGCGGTGACCCGAAGGGCGCAAAAGGGCTTGCCACTTTGGGTGTAGGGCTGCTCCTGTTCCTATGTGTATAGCTGCGATGGCCTTGTGCCATAGGAAAGGGGGTTGCTACATCTGCCTGCCAAGAAACCTAGCGGCCCTGACCATTTAGACGAACCAGCGAAGGCTTCATAGTGTGCCCTGCCGATCTACCTCGGAAGTGGATCAAGAGGTTGGCCGCCTCGGGCACAAGGGTAACACGGCTTATGGGTAAAGATGCACACCTCTGCAGAGTGTAAAACTGTTATAACAGCCGTGCTCACGGTCACGAGCGGCCCGGAAAACTAGCGGAACTATGAAACTTAACAATTGTTGCTTTATGTTGTTGGAACTTTATGATACTATGCTTATCTTTGTTGGACAAATGGATCATGGGTTAAGGGTTAAGCACAATACTCGTTTACCTTAATGCTAAAACTTTACCAACTTAAAAGCTAACTGCAGTCAGACAGTGTCAGCCTTTTTGAGCCTCATGAACCCTATGTTAGCTTGCTAAGTACGTGGAGTACTTACGCTTGTTGTTTATCTTCTTTTTGGGCAAAATCCCGGATGGGTAACAGATGAAGGTGCAGTTGGTGACTTTCCTGAAGACTTCTAGGCTAGCTGCTCCCCCAGTCGACGTTTCCCTGTGGCTTAGTTTGTGTACCAGTTCAGTGATCTGTGGTTCAGTATGTTGTAAGACTCTGTTTTAAATACTGTCGTGATGTAATAAACAATGTGATGATGCCACTCCTTGTAATTTGTCTACTTATGTGTGTGATTGTTTCCTGGGCACACATGAGTACGTTGCCCCAATTTTATCCTAAAGTTGGGGTGTGACAGGTTTGGCGGCCGGCGAGGCGGCTCGCGGCGGCGGGCGGTTTCGGTCGGCGCGGAGGGAGCGGCGTGCGCCGGGGAAGAAGAGGGACTGACCGGTGGGTCCACGGTCAAGGTTAAACTAATGAGGTTTTGTTTCAAACTTTGATGCTCTATAACTCCTAAACTAGACCGAACTAGGAAAATGTTCCAACAACAAAGTTGCTTAGAATTTTGCAAGGAACAAATCATCTTAAGGCTCAAGTCCAATTCTGCTTAAAACAAGAAATTAGTGCTAACCATTTTTCTAATGCAAGAAATCCTAACTCAAAAGGCTTTTCTGAGAAAGTGCTTTAAAGCAAAGTTGTTCCCTTCAGCAAGATCTACACTTTGTTATAAGGGGGCACTTGGTCAGAAACAGAAAGCATAACAAGGTTACCCTAGAGACCAACAAGGACTTAAACATTCAACAAACATATGCACATGAAATGATGAGATGCTATGCTTATGCCATGCCAAATTATGCATTTAGGGATTGCTTAACACGGGGTGTTACAGCCCTCCCCTCCTTAAAGGAATCTCGTCCCGAGATTTGAGTTACTAACCATTCCTTATAAAACTGTGGATATACTTCCTTTAGATAGTCTTCCGTTTCCCAAGTGGCATCTCGGTCGTCTTGCTCACTCCAGGATACTTTATATTGCTTCACGACCTTCCGCGAGTCACTCTTTCTTTCTCATCGAGTACTCGATATGGCTTCACGGAGTAAGTAAGGTCGGATTGTAACTTGATATTGGCCGGTTGTACTTCCTCTTCTGGAACTCGAAGACATTTCTTTAATTGTGACACATGGAATACAGGGAATATAGCCTTCAAATGTTCAGGTAACTGTAGTTGATAAGCCACTTTTCCCCTCCTTTCCATTATCCTGTAGGGTCCCACAAACCTTGGCGCCAACTTTCTTTTCACGCCAAAACGTTTAACTCCTTTCATGGGTGATACTTTCAAGTACACATAGTCACCTACTTCGAATTCAAGCGGCCTTCTTCGCTTATCGGCATAACTCTTCTGTCGGGACTGTGCCGCTGCGATATGTTGTTGAACTATTCTAACTTGTTCTTCTGCTTCCTTGACAAAATCAATTCCATAGTAACGACGTTCTCCTGGTTCAACCCAACTTACTGGTGTTCTGCATCTTCTGCCATACAGAGCTTCAAAAGGTGCCATCTGAATGCTTTCTTGATAACTATTGTTGTAAGCAAATTCTGCTAATGGCAACCACTTCTCCCAAGATCCCTTTGCTGACATTACACAGGCTCTTAACATATCCTCTAATACCTGGTTTACTCTTTCAGTTTGTCCTGAGGTCTGAGGATGGTAAGCTGAGCTATGGATTAGCTTAGTGCCTAACTCTTTTTGCAGTTTCTCCCAGAATGGTGCAGTAAACTGCGTTCCACGATCCGAAACTATGACCTTGGGTATACCATGTAATCGTACAATCTGATTGATATAAATCTCCGCATAGTCCGGTGCTCGATAACAAGTTTTAACTGGTATGAAATGAGCGGTCTTGGTGAGACGATCTACAATTACCCAAATCGAATCGTTCCCTTCTGAGTGGTAGGCAAACCGGTGATAAAATCCATACTCACTTCTTCCCACTTCCATTCAGGTATTGATAAAGGTTGAAGTGTTCCGGCTGGCTTCAGGTGAATAGCCTTCACCCGACAACACGTGTCGCATCTGGCTACATATGCGGCAATTTCCTTCTTCATTTTGGTCCACCAAAATCTTGGACGCAAATCTTGATACATCTTAGTGCTCCGGGATGGATAGACAATTTAGAAAGATGAGCCTCGTCCATGATCTGATTTTTCAGTTCCCTATTCTTGGGTACCACTAGGCGATTATCAAACCATAACACTCCCTTATCATCAACTCGGAAATATTTACGGGTTCAGTGGCAGCCCTTAGCTTTTCTTTGATATAATAGATTCCCTTGTCTGTTTTCTGCCCTTCTAGAATCTGTCAACTAAGGTGCTCTGCAGCTCGATGTGACGCAGAATCACAGGGTGTACGAGACTAAACTCGTCCTCTGGTTGTAACCTCAAGTTATTACAATGCGACTTCCGACTCAGAGCATCAGCAACCACATTTGCTTTTCCAGGGTGATAATGTATTGCAAATTGTAATCCTTAATCAATTCAAGCCATCTTCTCTGCCTCATATTCAACTCCGGTTGAGTGAAGATATACTTGAGACTCTTATGATCAGTGTACATATTGCAGACATTTCCTAGCAAATAGTGCCTCCAGATCTTCAGAGCGTGCACCACAGCAGCTAATTCCAAATCATGCGTAGGATAATTTATCTCATGTTTTCTTAACTGTCGTGAAGTATAAGCAATCACTCTGCCTTCTTGCATAAGAACACACCCTAAACCAACTTTTGATGCGTCGCAGAAGACATCAAACGGCTTCTCAATATCTGGTTGAGCTAAGACAGGGGCAGTGGTTAATAGTTTCCGCAAGGTACGGAAAGCTGTTTCACACTTCTCTGTCCACTCAAACTTCTGATCCTTCTGAAGCAAACTTGTCATGGGCTTGGCAATCTTGGAGAAATCAGGAATGAAACGACGATAATACCCTGCTAAACCGAGAAAACTCCGAATCTCCCAACTGAAGTTGGAGCTTCCCAATCCATTACTCTTGTACTTTACTAGGGTCCACAGAAATTCCTTCTTCTGACAGGATGTGACCAAGAAATTGTACTTGCTTCAACCAAAATTCACATTTGCTAAACTTAGCATAAAGTTTGTGCTCTCGTAGCCTTGTCAGAACAACCCTCAAATGTTCTGCGTGATCATCTGGGTTCTCAGAATACACCAAAATGTCATCAATGAACACCACTACAAACCTATCTAGTTCTGGCATGAATACCGAGTTCATCAAACTCATAAAGTAAGCCGGAGCATTTGTCAATCCAAAAGACATGACTAAATACTCGTATAGGCCATATCTGGTTGAAAAAGCAGTCTTTGGAATGTCTTGTGGTCGGATTCTAATTTGATGATAACCGGATCTCAAATCGATCTTGGAGAATACTTTGGCTCTGGATAACTGGTCAAACAAAATATCTATCCGTGGCAACGGATATTTATTCTTAACGGTCACGGCATTAAGCGGTCGATAATCCACACACATTCTCAAGGATTTGTCCTTCTTAACAAACAAGGCTGGACATCCCCACTCTGACACACTAGGTTGAATGAAACCCTTGTCCAAAAGTTCCCTAATCTGAGTTTGAGTTCGCTAATTCATTGGGCGGCATACGATAAGGTCTTCTCGAGATCGGTGCAGTCCCTGGTAACAACTCAATGGTAAACTCTACAGCCCGCTTGGGCGGTAAACCCGGCAACTCATCTGGAAAGACGTCTGGGAAATCCCGAACAACTGGAATTTTTGACAGGTCCTCTATAGATAAGGTGCAAGATAGATCAACAAAATCAACCCTCGAGGAAGAGAGATACATAACTTGTTGTTCCTCCTTGGATCGGTCAAGGTAAGAGTCCTATCTGCAGTGTCTAACACCGCTTTCCACATACTCATCCAACTCATTCCTAGGACTACGTCCATACTGAGCCCTGGCAAAACTACTAAATTAGCCCCAAACTTATGCCCTCCGATGTCGATGGTTGCATCACGAACCATCTGCCTAGACAACACACTACTCCCCACAGAGCTTACGCGAAACCCATAATCCATTTCAGACACCTCTTGATCATGCTTTTGTGCAAAGCTTTACTCATGAACGAATGCGATGATCCAGTATCAAACAAACGACTGCAGAATGATGATTAACAAGGCACATACCAGCAGTCACGGGCTCTCCAGCACGAGCTTCTTCAGCGGTCATGTTGTGCAGGCGTGCGGGGTAATTGGCCTGTTGCTTCTTTGGGTAGGGACAGTATCTTGCGAAGTGCCCCTCTTGATTGCAGTTGTAGCATGGTCCCCGAACTATAGGTTATTTCCTGAAGAACTGCCTTGACCTCCACGAGCCTGAGCAGCAGCTATCTTGTATGGCTTCTGATTGCGCTGAGCTTGTGGCTGATTCTTCTTCTGTGGCGGCCTAAAACGTGCCCCCGGCGCTGGTGGTCGATACTGATTTCGCTGAGCTGGTGGTCCCTGGGTTGTGATGATCCTGATTCAAAGGTCTCTTCGGGCCTTGCTAGCAGCATGCTTGTTGTTATGATTCTCTTGAATCAGACAGTCACTTAGGAAGTCATTGAAATTGGTACGAGAAGATGTACCCACTGACTTTCCCTTTTAGTGTTCAAGCCTCTCTTGAAAACTAGCAATCTTCTTAGCGTCTGTGTCAACGAAGTCTGGGATTATAGCGAGCCAACGAGTTGAACAGACTGATATACTCTGTGATAGACCGAGTTCTTGAGTCAGATTCATCATGAACTCTGCCACTTTCATCTGGGTCAAGCCCGGCGGAATGTAATGACCTCGAACAACAGCAGTAAACACTCTCCAAGTGATAGGAACATTAGCAGGATAGGTGGTGCGGTGATGTCCCCACCAAATCCCGGCTGGTCCCTGTAACTGGTGCGCGGCATATTCTGCTTTCAGCTCTTCTGTGAGCCTCAGCAAACGGAACTTCTGCTCCAGAGTATGCAGCCATTCTTCTGCCTCCAAAGGTTCTGTAGCTTCCCTGAAGATAGGCGGTTTAGTATCCAGGAAATCCTTGAAAGAACTATACTGGTTTAGCTCTTGGCGTTGGTGTCCTTGCGCCAAGTTCTCCCTCAGCAAAGCTTCAATATTGCGCTGACTTCCAAGAAATTGAGCAAAAAGCTGCTCAGCCGTTGGTGGTGGAGGAGGTGGTGGATTGCGGTTTTCTCTAGGGTCCTCATTTCCACCACTACCGCCCGCTCCACTACGAGTTGTCGTCATCTGCATATAGGATAGTAAGCGACCATTAGGCGAAGTTGCAACTTGTAGAGAACAATAAATCATACCCACTGAAATTATTCGGAAAAACGATTCACCAAACAATGACAGAGGTACAATAAATTTCAGTCCACATCGCATCAACACATAACAAGATCACTTAACACATCATGCAAAAGATAACATAACATCCAGAGTTTTGCCCATACATATGGGACTTTCTAAGGTCTCACACACATCACATAAGTCTGCCTCACATGCTTACATCCAGCCCATAACAAAACAAAAGTTCGGGCGTGCCAACCTACGCAAAAGATCTCTAGGTGCTAAGCATACGATCTAGACTACTCTCTAGCGATCTCACCAACGTCACCGTCCTCACTAGACATATCTGAAGAACTACTAGAAGAACTACTCGGCTCCGGATCCTCCTGGGGAAAGATGGGGTTCCTCTCATTCTCCCTACGGTGGATCTCCTCGTGCAGACGATCGTTGTAGTCCTGCAAGTGATGGAGTTGGAGCTCCAGGTCTCCCACTTGCAACCTCAGCAACCTGTTCTCCTCTGAAACACGAATGCCCTCAACACAAACTCCTCGAAGCGCCTCCTCAGTCTCCCTCATGACCGAGGCCAAGAAAGTAGTCGACCCCTGCTGAATGGCAAGCTGATGAGCAGTCTCCTGCTCCCTCTGAAGTGCCTGGTCTCTCTCTACTGTCAACTGAGCTAGCTGTGTAGTGAGGAGGTCTATCTCTGTAGTATGCTCCTCCTGCCGGCGATGCTGTGCAGCCATCTCCTCACTAAGGGTATGATCCAGATGATCGTAGCTGCGCGATAGGCACCCATAAGTAGCCATCAGAGCAGCCATAGCACTCCCTACTGGTCCAGCACAATGCTCCCTCTCAAGAGAGCTAGCCTCAAGTACGGTAGCGCCTGACTGACGCCACACTGCCTGGTAAGGGTCTGTCGTCGGGAAGATACTAGCAGTAGCCTGGGCAACCACCTCCGGATGGTCCTCCATGATGTCCCGAAGAACGGTATAAGCAACCTGGTTGGCTGCATCCCAGGGGGTCCTCCCCTGCAAGGCAAACACCCGTCGGCACCAGACGTGATCCTGGTCCTCACGGCTAGGCACGTCGACCTCCACCGTGTACACGTGGCGATCCTCTGACAACTGCACACGGTGCCAGTCGTACTGTGGCTCCTGGCCCTCCTGATATCCCACCAGGTGCAGAACTCTCCAAAGAATAGTGGGCATCCCAAACTCCTCTAGAAAGTCCTCTGATCCCTCATCGGTCCATGGCCCCAGCATGTAGTTAGGCCTCTTGCCTCCCGTGGACTTGCGAGCAGTGCGCTTGGTGCGTGCCATCTGTAAGAAGTTTATCCACACAGTTTTTAATTAGTTGTGAACAACTTTTATTAGAAAAACGGGACAGAAACCATAAGGAAGGAAGTAAGATTAATGCAAGATTATATGATCATGATGCATGCACGTTTCATACGTCCTCACTGCCTAACAATCTAACTAACGGCTCACGGCGGTGGCATACACGTTCACTCATAGCGTTAACTATACGTGCTACATGTTCGCGAGTTAGCGTACCTGCAGAAAACTCACTTCAGCCCTTCCCACAGTATGAATATCATGCACTGCGGAAATTTAAATCTAATACTCACTTAGGTGTACACCCGGTATACACGTAAGCAGTATATGCACCCATCAAAATTATTACTCCCACACTCAATACTTTCACATATACTTGTGTGGAACAGGTATACGCGTCGGTATCATATAAGCACTTCCCTAGATTGGCGGTTGTCCAATCATGCTCTCACAACTCTCATTACCTTTACGTAGAGGCAATCGATCCATACATTACCATTCCGAAGAATAGCATCCATACAATTTCACCCTTGCCGTATGGACGACAGAATAACAGAAAATAAGTATGATGCACGACCCCCAAGTTAGTACTTAAATAGCCACCTAAGTTCCTATTGGGCATAAGGACTTGATCAATGGCACACCTTACTCTTGGTCAAGAAGGTTTTTCAAATCCTAATATAACTTATAAGTTCTTGTCAAATAGGAATTTTAATTGAAAATACAGTTTTTCAAATACACTTGTGAACAGTAACGCTAACCACGCTCCGATGCCAGCTGTAACAGAACCGACCAATTTGCACCAGATTAAGCACCAAATCGCTGCTTTCACAGAGATTACAAGTACTTAAGCTCGTACAAACCCGGTAGTCCGGAAATCTCGAAGGATTTCAAGTCATTCAACTTTAACCAAGATCGTAATAGATTAGCGTACATGCCCACAAGGTACATTCAGTTCGCACATAGTTCAAATACATCGAGTTCGATAGTTATTACAAACCATAGTTTTGAATTCAAAGCGGAAGCAACATAGTTTTGAAACACAAGTCCTTAGTTCACAATACGGTGCCATATGCCTGATCCGTCCACAAAAGCATCAGGGAAGATAAGGATTGACCATGCCCATGGTCTAGTCACTGCCCTCGACGGGATACAGACAGTTCTCGCAGTAGCCGAAGAAACATTGCCCATCTGCAACAACAAGGGATAGAACCCTGAGTACGAGAAGGTAATCAGCTAGACTTACCCGTCATAAACCAGAAATAACCGACACCAAGGATTATGCAAGGCTGTATCTGGGGTTGGCCACACTTACCTTTTGCATAAAAGCACTTTATTATTAACTAATCATCATTAGAGCATTAGCAGTCACTTTAAGTAATCAGCCTGATTATCTAGATTTGCACCTGATCTAGAGCAAACACTTGACTACTTATTCAAGCAAGAGTGACTATTTCATCAATAGCCTTTCAGATTCATCAACCATAACCATCATTAATTCCATATATTACTACGGTAACACATGCTCAGTCAAGTTACTCACTAACCAGGAGCGATGGCGATTATAATCGATTCCTACCAGCTGGGGACAAAAATGTCGCACACTCGCCCGACACACCCTGCCAGGCGGCCGTTGGCGACCACTCAGGAGGTTCGAGAACCCAAGTCGCGGGACGGCCATGGACCCTTCTACACCGAGGGTTATCTTAATGCCAGGTCGCTCAGCTATTAACTGCCCACGGTCATGCCAGGTCGATCAGGCCCTGCCTGCCCTCGGACCATGCCAGGTCGATCAGAATAGTTGCCCACGGTACATATAAGGCCCTGGGTGTTAGGCGTCAACGTCTCCGTCACCGGCTCGAAACACCTTACTCGGCTTCACGGGAGGTACCCGCACCTGCTCCGTTAAGTGATTGACGCGTTCAAAATGACTGAGGTGTGCCTTCGTCGGGTCCTAATCGACACAGACGGGAGACTACTAGCACACAGAACCCATGTCCTGCTGCTCCTACATCCCGCCCGGTCTCAATTAATTATCACATGGTTATATTCCATGATAGCACAAGGCTAAACATGATCAGTATCCACCTATATGCGGGAGACAGGAAATCACCCGACTTTTACCGGTCTAAGCAAGCTAAGCATAAACGAGCCTAGACTTATCAGGGATAACAAGGTAATAATTGCAGGTGGACAAGGATAAGTAATAATGCATCAACGGTAGCAATCAATTCCTATAACCTAATGCAACATCCATTATCAGGTTAATTAGAAAACATTTGCAAACCGTAGGAGTTAGAATGCTCCGGGGCTTGCCTCGCTCGAAGTCGGCGGGGCGGTGATCACGGCACTCGGCAGGTCCTCACCTCCAGCGTCTCCTTCCGGGATCCTCTCCTCGGGTGTCTTCCTGACGCTGCTCCTCCGGTGTCTCTTGGCTTCCACTACCGACCCTGCATGATGCGGTACATGAATGAATAACATGAATGCACATGGGATGCACGGTGATGCAACATGGAGTAATAATTCAGGAGATAAGCACATGTCATCTACTGCTACTCACTTATTTAATTTAACATACTACTTATTAAGTCTTGTTGTCACCACATCAAAGTTGTTTAACGGGTTTATTACCTTCTAATTATTTGTAGAAGTAAATCTAGTTAATTAGGCCTATAACAGTAACCTATCCTAGACAGCTTCACAAAAATCTATAAAAAAAACTGGAGATTAATAACACTAATCTAACCCTCTGTCCAAATTTCATCCCATTTGGACCTAGACTTCATCCTCTATGAAAAAGACAAATTCTATCATGAAAAGGTGCTTTGAACTACACACCCTAGCAACAAGTGTCAAACAACAGATTTCTTATTTTTCTACTAAACTTCCTAGCATAAGAGCAATGTGCTTAAATTCTCAGTGCATATTCCTCATATTTTAATTACTACAAAATAAACAAGGAAACGACATTTAACTATTTTAAAAGCTACTGTCAAATTAATTCACAGAATAACCTCATATTATATTTTTCTCTGAAACTACACATTCATACAAATCTAACAATACTAAAATTACATTTTTCTGACTTATACATAATTAGTTATGCATTTTCCAAGTTATCAGCACTTTTCTAATTTAAATAAATCTACACATAAAAGTATCCACCAAGAATGCTTTCAACAGTTTTCACTGATAGATCTAACATGCTTGACCTAACAAAATTTGTTTCACAGGATTTGGACTTAAAATGAGCCTTGTATGAATTTTGAAGCCTTTACATGGATTCTGCAAAACAAATCTTAAAAAGGAAAACTCAATCCTATACGCTACGGACTTCGGCCGAGGCACAAGACAAGCGCTCAGCACACCCGGCGCGATTCGGCTGAGGCCCGAGGCAAGGCTTCGGCACTCGGCGCGATTCGGCTGAGGCCGAGGCTCAGACACATTTTACCGATTCGCCCGAGGCTCAACCTATTCGGCCGAGGCTACTGACCCAACCGAGACTAACTGACTCAACCGAGACTAGCTAACTCAACCGAGCACTTGACTTGGCTCGACTCGACCGAGGCTTACACACCGACCCGATCGAGGCTCGAGGCGAAGGCTCGGCGCTTCCGGCTTTCCGAGGCCTACGGCACCCAAGCTTTTCCCTTTCTCTCTTCTTACTGCCAGTCGGGGCCCGCTGGTCAGGGCGACCAAGGTTCCGAGGCCAAGCTCGGCACGTTACCGCGCGAGGCCAGGCTCGGCAGTCAACGGCGGAGTTTAGCGCCGTGGTCGTTGACCGGCCCTAGCTCGTCGACGGCGACACTTCTGGCGACACTGAGACCATCATTGGGTGCGGGTTTGCGAGGCGAACACAACTAACCGACTCGCTGAGACAGAGGGATACCGGAGCAAGCTCGACGGCGGCCATGGCGGAGCGGCGGCTCTGTGACTCGGCGGCGGAACTCTTCCCGGCGGCTTGCGACTCGGCGAGGATAGCACTAGCCAAGCAAGACCTAAGCGACCTATTGGAGCAACTCTCAGGCTTCGGCATCCCCGGCATTGTCCGGCGCGATGCACGGCGGCGGTCCATGCGGACACAGCGCGACTGGCCGCGGTCCGGCGAACTCAGGCACGAGAGAGGTCTCCAACTGACTCTAAGCTACTACGACGGTAGAGAAGACTAGAACATGGCTCAGCTAGGGTAGCATGGCCGGAGATGACCGGTCCACGTGAAGGTCACGGTGGCGGCCATGGCGGGAGCTTGCGGGTGGCGTCCGCTGTTCCGGCAGCTAGAGAGGGAGAGAGGGGAAACCAACCCTTACCGGAGAAGGAGGAGATTAGGGCGGAGAAACTGGCGGGAGGAATCAAACGGCGGTGCGGCGAGTAGCGAGCAATCGCTCGCCGAGGTTCGGCGGGCGGCGGCGGAGCTCTGCTCTGATGAAGATGGAGTGGAGTGGAGCGAAGGAGAGACTGAGCAATGGGATGCTCTGCTGGTCGCGAGCACAGGCGGAGCGAAGGCAAACGGAACGAAGT
The DNA here is from genome assembly GCA_009763385.1 of Coix lacryma-jobi var. lacryma-jobi. Classification (NCBI taxonomy): domain Eukaryota; kingdom Viridiplantae; phylum Streptophyta; class Magnoliopsida; order Poales; family Poaceae; genus Coix; species Coix lacryma-jobi. The sequence goes on along the minus strand of CM019822.1, from coordinate 88,411,701 downwards.
GCTAGGTGCATTGCACCTGGCCAGTTCCCATCGGGGGAGCTCCCGACCGGACGCGGCGGCGTCAGGCGTCGCGCTCCACGCGGCGAGCATGCACCGAGCTCCGGGCGACGTGGCGAGTTCGGGCGCAACCACGGGCGGCGATGACGGTGGTTTGGCCGGCCGGCGAGGCGGTCTCGCGGCGGCGGGCGGTTTCGGTCGGCGCGGAGGGAGCGGCGTGCGCGCGGGGAAGAAGAGAGGGACTGACCGGTGGGGTCCACGGTCAAGGTTAAACTAATGAGGTTTGTTTCAAACTTTGATGCTCTATAACTCCTAAACTAGACCGAACTAGGAAAAGGTTCCAACAACAAAGTTGCTTAGAATTTTGCAAGGAACAAATCATCTTTAAGGCTCAAGTCCAAATTCTGCTTAAAACAAGAAATTTAGTGCTAAACCATTTTTCTAATGCAAGAAATCCTAACTCAAAAGCTTTTTCTGAGAAAGTGCTTTAAAGCAAAGTTGTTCCCTTCATCAAGATCTACAACTTTGTTATAAGGCACTTGGTCAGAAAACAGAAAGCATAACAAGGTTACCCTAGAGACCAACAAGGACTTAAACATTCAACAAACATATGCACATGAAATGATGAGATGCTATGCTTATGCCATGCCAAATTATGCATTTAGGGATTGCTTAACACCGGGGTGTTACAACTACCGACCAGGGTCGGTACCACCGAGGGTCGGTAGTACCGACATAATGGGGTACCCCCAAGTCAAAAGCGCGTCAATCCAGAGAGCTCAGCAAAATGGTTACTACCGGCCAGGGGCTTGGACCACCGAGGGCGGTATACCGACATATGGCGGTACTACCGCCAGACAAAAACGATCCATCCAGAGACCTCTGTAAAACTTGACTTGCTACCGACCAGGGTCGGTACCACCGGGGGTGGTAGTACCGAATAATGGCGGTACCACCGCCAGGTCATTTTCGAACCAAAACAGAGGGAGTTTGAGCACTGCGCGGAGAAGCGTGGTCGGTACTACCGACCACCCATGGTCGGTACCACCGACCACATAAAAATACCCTCTATGTGTCGTGGTTGTGGTGTCTCTCAAGCGAACTAGTTAGTCGATTTGAGCACTTTTCTCCACATCTAGCCAACCTACTTTGTGACCCTCTTCATAGTCCAGCTTACCTATAACTCAAGTTTAAAATTGAAATTTTAAACTACCACTTGAGCTAGGCATCTTTATGTCCAAATGTATCCAACGTGCTTTGTTCACGAGATTTCAACGTTTCAAATCTTTCTTAGGACTAACACCTGCATACATGCTTTTATAAACCGGTTAGTCCCTAATTTGATTGTCATTAATTAGCCAAAACCCACATTGGGGGCGAATGCACTTTCACCTGGTAACGGCCCAGGAATGCTTGCTGACACTAGCTAACGTTGTTACTAGGAGTAGACTATGGAATCTATCCCTGGCAACGACGTCAGAAATGCTTGAAGCAAGTCCGGTCACTATACCTAAAGGAGTGGAGCTAAAGTAGCTATCTACTAATGCCAAGCGGGGTTGTCAATCCTGACACTAGTAGGAGCTAGCTAGAGAGATTGCAATCTACCAGGAGGAGATTCTGCAAGCGCACAGAACTATCGTAGTAGCACTTCGCCTGGGAGTACCAAGTGTCGATTTATTTGATCGCAAGGAAGGCTAGGGTGGTGTAAGAGTCGAGTCAAGGAGGGGATGAGAGTCGAAGAAAGAGAAAAGGGAAAAGGGAAAAGGGGAGATGAAAGGCTAGAAAGAATATATGGGTGGATAGGTAAGGAAATGGATGGCTAAGGTAAGGTGGATGGATAGGTAGATAGAGGGTAAATAAGGGTAACTAAGATAACTAACTACTAACTAATAACTCTCCTAGATAACCACGAAGCAAGATAACTACGAAGCAAGATAACTATGAAGCAAGGCAGGCAAAAGTCCATAAAGCAACTAAGTTAAGTAAAGTTTTATTCCTATCTTATCAAGTATCGAGGCGTACTAGCCTTTACCACTGACTTAGGTTGAACGCTAGCACAATGAGCCTTACTGTTAAACTGGCCCAACTACGTGGTGGAATTCAAGGCGCACAGGGCTGTCACCACCTGCTTGCTACCACAGCTATCCGGGGGTCCAGCCGTATCTGAAGGTAAGTCTATAACTAAGAAACACGCTTAACTATATTCTAACTATCTCTACCCTAGATTTGAATAGAGACACCCTTGCGGACGTCAGAGCAAATACTTGACTTAATAAGATAAACACTAAACTAACTATGCAACCTATTGGCAAAGATCAAACACTAAGCTCACTAGAGATTAACTACTATGGCTAAGTGAATTGAACTGTAGGATAGCTAGGTCACACTCAAGGTACTTGATAAAGTAATACTGAAAGTAATACTGAAAGTAATGCTTAAAGTAATACTGAGATAAAGATAAATGTACCTGAGATACAAGAGAGCAAACCAGACCAGAGACGCCGGGAAATCAACCGACCTCCGATGCCAGTCGCTCGCACCCGCTTCTCTCTTAGCAAGCTCTACGCTACTTTTACCACTGACTTAGGCTGAGCTGTGCTAAACTAAGACGCCGCTGTAGCGAGGGCACTAGAGCTATACTCTCTCTACTAGCTAACCTACTTGCCTAAGCTCTCTGAGCTTCTAACTTGCTCTCTGCTTTGCTTGCTTGCTTTGTGTTGCTTTTCTTGGTGTGTTACTGGATGGTACCACCAGGGGGGTATTTATAGTCTTGAGGAGTGAGGGGGGTACTTATAGGGGGCAGCCAACCGACCTAGGGCTAACCCTAGTGGCGGGCGCCAGCCCTAGGTGGCGGCCGCCACCCCCATCACCGTTGGATGCACCGCCTTTGCTTCAACCGCATCCAGGAGCTCTAGAGAGGCGGTTGGTAGGTCAGTTGCATGTCCAAGTAACTGCCATTCGGCCTTGATCCACGCCACTCCCTCTTGAGCCATCCGATGCCACTGACCTAGTGACCAAGGGCCAAGATTTGGCCTTGGGATGGTCACACGGATCAGTGACGTGGCAAAGGGGGAGAGTTGGGCCTCTCCATGTGGCGGGCGCCATATTTGGGTGGCGGGCACCACCTCTGGTTGGCGGGCGCCACCCCACTCGGGCCCAAATGGGTCCTGGTGAGTGGGCTCGTCTCCTGGTGGGTCCATTCTCCAAATTTGGTCCAAATCTTGCATTCAAATAAAAATCTATGGACATGTGGAATTTGGTTAGTTTGAAACCTATTTGACTACATTTCATGCCTTTTTGTTGGACTTAAGGGTAAATTGTTGATGGTAAAACAGGTGTTTAAGGACCATCAACACTTGCGCCAAACGCTATTGCTCGACTTAGCGTTTTCGCAATGGCCATGAAGATGGTTGGGGCGCATTTGAGCGCGGATGCTTTCGCTCTCTTTTACAAGATACAACAGCGCCGAAACAAGATTAGCGCGTCTGGTGTTGGGCAGGATGTGTACTCCAGCTTCGGCGCCTACATTTTCGTTCCGAAAAATAGCGAAATAGGGGGCTGCCTAGTGCCAACTTATCGGAACAAGTGGCCCCAGTGGAACAAATTTTGGTTTTATAATGAAGTTTGCTCTGACTCAGATGTGGCCGACGCTGAAGCGAATGGTCTTGATCGTGCATCACTTCTCATGTCGAAACTTTCTCCGCTTTCGTGCGTGAGACTTCCCTCCTTTTCATCCGTCCAACCGGAAGCACAGAAAAGCAGCGAAGCGTTTCTATAGACAGCAGCTCGGCAAATAAGTCAAGACTTGGTTGAGGAATGGGTGGCTCTTGGTAGGTTTCCGCTTTGCAGCTATACAAAGTTTTTGGAGTTTGTTGACCATTTAGGCTATCGTGGTCCCAAGCTTTCGTTGTCTCGGCCATTGTCTTACCCCAGCGATCATGTATTCGTCGCCTATGTCGAAACACAAGCTGATAAGGTTTGCGGTTCATACTTGACCAAGGAAAGTGACATGAAGATTGCTTGTTTGAATGGTAAAAAGCGTGTTAACCGTATCTTTGATTTGATGGGGATTTCCTACGATGATCGACCCATTCTGGACGATGATACTGTCAAGAAGGTTTCAGCGGCTAAACGAAAGGTTGCCCAAAAAGTTTACGGTAAACTTCGAGTTCGAGAACCTGATTATGTTTGGATTGGGAGAGAAATTTCGAGACCCCTTACAAAAAGTAAGAAGGTTTCGTTTCTTGCTGATGATGGTTCCACTGGTTTTGCTAGTGTGATTGGTAGTCGTGGGGTGAGAAACGGTTTCCTTGTTTATGTTTATTCACTTTTCTTCCGCATTGTTTTCACTTTGTCTTGCATCGTATTGTCATGTATGGTTTGATGAGACTTTTGTTGATAAACAGGAGACTTCCGGAATGGCGCCGAAGAAGTTGTCTGCTGCTGCCGCTGCTGCTTTCGATGATGAGGTTTCGGTTCTGGAGGTTCCGACATTTGCCAGGACCTCCAAGAAGCATGGCCGTACCGCCGATGCGCGCGCTCTACACGGATCGAACGGGCAAGACGCTGGCTGGCTACGCGAAAGATTCTTTTCGTCGATCGCGACAATAGCAAGGAGAAATTACCTTCAGTGATGGCTGATAAAGTTACCGATGTTGCGAAAGGTAAGAGTAGGTTTTACCGGGAATCCATTCGCTTAACACAAGATATGGTAGAAGGTCGACTGCATGGTCATGGACGACTGGTTCTGTCGTCGAAACCTGGTGATTACGGTGAGATGCGTCTATATTCGGGATGTAGTTCCTCTGGTGAAGTGGATCCAGCGAAAGAAGAATCTTACCGCATTGCTTGTTCTCTAGGCGTTCCGTCAGATGCTTAGTTGGCATGCGGTTTTGACTACCGCGAGCTTGGGATTTTGCCCGCCGAAAGCTCATCGATGGCGAAATTCTCCGAGCTTTGCGGTCGTTCCTTTCGTGCCCCGAAGGTCGAAAGAGATCTTCTTAGCATAGACGATGCCTGTCTTGCCGAAGCCATCGACTACCACGTAGTCAGCATGAGTTTCACTCTTGGGCACACATCTTGCTTCGTTAAAACTTTTTTTTATTTTTTACCGAATTTTTTGTTTTTGAACAGGACCTGATGATCAGTCGAAGCCTTCATAGGCAAAACTTGTTGTTTCGTCAGAAGATTGATGATGAAAAAGCTTTACTGACAAGTCGTATCGACGAGTTGACGAAAGAAGATCGAATCCCAAGCAAGAAAAGGATGATGAAAGGACCGCGCGGAAAGCAGTGGAAGCAAATGTGCTTAGATTATGTTTACCTACGAATGCACCCTATTCTCCGGGCTAGCAAGTGGTAGATCGCGAGGGTGACTTTTATAGCCTTGTTGAGTCCTTTGTAGTCCACTCCCCGAGTCTAGGACAAGTAGAACCTGGTTACACTGAAGGAATTACTCTGGATATGAACTTCTTTCGTAATGTTCCTTATGTATGGGTGGATGATTAATTATGCTATATATGATATCATATGCTAGGACTAACTTAGACTAATAGAAGTAATATAATTTAGGAGTCTAATCTCTTTAACGTATCGATTAGTTCTTAATTGCTTGATCATATGAGTCTCTCTCTCTAATTATGAATTCCCTGCTAGTATCTGTTATTTACCTTATTATCATTATCATTATCATTATCCTTTTGCCTTACCCTTGTATTAGACTAGAGGTGAGTAATTAGATTCATGTCTAATTATATATGTTTGCAATTCTAAGGCCATATCATTCTTATTCTTAACCCTGTTAAGCTCCGATGGTAGAATTATAAATAACGATACTGGGAATTCTTGGGTGAAATGCTACAATGGGTGTATTTTATCTGTGCGCTTGCGGATAACCTTTATTTCATATCTTATCAAAGTGTCGTGCTATAAATACTATTACATCTCTAGTGTTGCTGCTAGTGGTGACAGCCTAGCGTTAGAGTGATGCTATGAGATGTCTACCCATATTTCTTGGCATTAGTACCGGGGTAGGTTCTAACCTACTCTTGGCATCGATGCTAAGGAATGCCAACAAGCATTTCTGGCGCCGTTGCCGGGGAGCTTTCAAGAACTTTTATATGGCTACAGAAGAATTCATCGAACATATATAATCTAGATTAGAATCATCACCTTTGTCTTTACAGGATTACCCTTGTTCTACTTTTGTTTATATCTTATACAGGGTAATACAGGTTCAGTTGTGATCAATCACTGTTCTATCAAAAAGCAACTCAACCTAGAAGAAGATCGAGTCAGGTAGTGAAGACGATGGCCAACAAGACTTTGCTAGTTCTCTCTCCCAACATTGGAAATATTCGGACTGGACCAACACTCCAGACAGTTAACTTAGAGTTCGAGCTCAAGCCAAGACTTATCAACCTAGTCCAAGATACTACATTTAGTGGAAGAGCACAAGAAGATGCTACTACCCATATGCAGAATTTCTTGGAGATCGGAAGCACCATCATCATCAAGAACATTGCCCAAGACATCATACTTCTCGGTTATTCCCATTCTCACTGGAGGGAAGAGTGAAGCAGTGGTTCTATGCTAACAAGAAAGACATCAACACATGGGACAAATGTTCAAAAGCTTTTCTATCGTGGTTCTTCCCTATAGGCAAATCCAATGCCTTAAGAGGAAAGATTATGAGTTTTCAGCAGCAGCATAGAGAGAGAGAAACCATTCTAGAAGCTTGGGATCCCATTCAAGACTACATTTCAGAATACCCGCACCATGGAGTGGAAGATTGGTTCCTCATGCACGGATTCTACAGTGGACTCACCCAAAAGTCATGTGAGCAACTAGATGCTACTGCTAGAGGATCATTTATGTCACTTACTCATGGGAAAGCTGAAGTCCTTATGGAGAAGATAACTGAGAATCAAAGCTGGAAACAAGACAAGAATCAACGCTGTCACCAGATGGAGGAAGCCCCAGAAGAAGTGAAGGCACTAACAACAAAGATGGATGTGTTACTAGGATGGTTAGACTAACGCGAGAAATACAAAAGAGATCGTCAAGCTATTCAAGATGCATTCGACGCTCAGACTAGAAGTGAAGAGAACAATCAGGACAATGCAAACATCATCAACAACTCTTCTACACTATGAGAGCAAGGATGGAATCAACACTCCACTTATCAAGGTAAGTCCTCAGACAATTTCAATACTTCCATTTTAAGCAAATGCCTTTAAGAGATATAATTGTAGAGCAGGCTAGAGTTAACGACACTATTATTAGGAAGCTTGTTTTCAAATATAAAGCCTTAGAGGATATAAATGCAAAAATGGATGAGTTTTCTTCTACTCTAAAAGAACAAACTAATATAATTAAAAAGATAGAGATACACTTAGCCAAATTGGCTGCTGTTTTGCCTGTTGCCACTAACCCTGAGCAGACACAAGCTATAACTACAAGAGGTGGGAAGGTCACTCATGATCCCCCATATCCAAAAGGAGCAAGAGGATAGACAGTGCCAGTGACGCCAACTATGACAGAAGAAAGAAAAGACAATGAAGCTGAAGAAATAGATCCACCACTACTAGAAATGATGCAAGATTATCATGACACCAACACCTACCATTTCCACGTAGAAAAGGAGAGCCACAGCGGATGAGCAGTTCAGTGTAAGTTTGTTGAAGTAATTCAGAAATTATACATCAATATTCCTCTGTTAGATGCTAACTACAGGTACCCACCTATGCAAGATATCTAAGAGACATCCTCAACAACAAACGACCACTGCCCACCACTGAGGTGATCAAGCTGAAGAAAGTGTAGTGCGGCCATCCTCAACACTCTCCACAAAAGAAGGATCCAGGATGCCCTACTATCGAGTGTTCAATCGGTGATCAACACTTCAACAATGCGCTATGTGATCTCGGAGCAAGTGTGAGCGTGATTCCCAAGATAGTCTTTGAAAACTCATCATTCAAGACTTGTCCCAACATCAATGTGCCTGCAACTTGCCGATCAATCACTCCGCTATCCAGTAGGAATTGCTGAAGACATTCCAGTCAAGATTAGAGAGTTCTTCGTACCGGTTGACTTTGTGGTACTAGACATGCAATCAGACTCGAAAGTGTCACTCATTTTAGGGAGACCCTTTCTGAGTACTACAAATGCCCACATCGACGTTGGAATCGGAGAAGTCAGACTCAACATCAATGGACAAGAATAATGTTTTCCATTCAAGACAAAGCCTGAGTTAGGATCAACAACAAAGGTGGTTAGTGAAGAGGGAGATCAACAGTCACCAGAGGCACCATCCTCAGGGAAGACTACAACCCCTTCAGAATGACAACTTTGGAGAAGTCCAATTCGATGGACTTTAAACCCCGAACTTCCACCGGGAGGTAACTCGGTAGTTATCCATATTTACTTTCTTGCACTTTCATTTCTGCATATGCATTTGAAAACCAAATAAAATATGAAAACATAAAATCAGGCCCCGCGTAAATAATTTTTACGGTGGTGTAAAAAACCAGAAAGAATATTACTGTGGTGGCACAAAAATATATCTTTGCATCTATCATCATTTTGCATTTCATAAAAGTAATTTAGTTTTCTTAAATTTTCTGCATAGTAATTATTTTCACCACTGGGACCCACTTTCTTGGAGCCACCTTTGTAATCACTACTATTTGCTTCCCTAACACTCAACCAAGCATCAGACACTTTGGACTTTGTATGGACGAAAATTTTTGCTTAGAAGTGAAGCAATGTTTGAGTGGAGGGAAGGACACCAGGTGGGCCCTAGAGGGGGGCGGCCGGCCCCACCACCAGGTCGACCGACCTGCCCTGGCCTCGTCTATAAAAAGCCACCTCTCAAAACTCTCCACACTCACACACAAACCTCTCAATCCTATCCTTTCAGCAGAATTCAATTCAAAATCTGTTTGCTAGTTCAAACCTTCAATCTATTGTGAGAAACCAAGAGAGAAGGAAGAGTTTGGTAGAGAAGAGAAAGTAGGAGTATGAGAAGTTCAAATTTTAGTAGAGATAAGTTTTAAAGAAGAGTAGTGTTGTCAATTCAATCATAAACACTCTCTTGATAAACTAACCTCCGAACAACTGACTTGAGAACGGCTAACCACTAATTGTTTGTATTTTCTAACCCGTTCCATAGTCCATTCTTGTTTGGTTGTTTGTTTTTCTCTGTTCAACAGGATGAGCAAGAAGACCTTCTTCGGAAAGATCAGGCTTGGACACCTCACGAGGAGTAGCTCAAGAGCAAACTCCGACATGGACGTTGATTCGCCAGCACCCTCTCGAGCATCCTCGTTCCGTTCCACCTCCGAAGGTATGAATGTATTAATGGAGGAAAAGGATCTTAAGCACAGGGAGGAAGAGAAGGCACGATTTAGAAACATAAAGAATAGGATCTTCAGGCCAACTCCGATCTACGACCCACGACTTCTACAAGATACAGGTATGGATATCGAATTCTCAGTATTTTCACTATGTTGGGTTGGATAGGTTTTGTGCCTTTGTGATGAGATAGGAGTAAAGCTCCTTACCATTGAATTCCTTTGCACTTTGGTTTCTTAGCTACTGGCATAAGTTTCCGCATGTTCAACAAAAAGTTTACACTCACTTGGAGGGAACTTATTGACCACTTGGGTTTTGATTCCAACTGCGCTCTTGATCTTTCAAATGCTGCTTTACCTAATTTCAACAAAGAGCAGTTTTGGAAAGAGATTGATTAGATTTAGATATTTGTTCGAAACCCACAAACAATGATATTCAGTTGCCACTCTTCGTTTTATTCATCGTTTTATTTCATCGACCATCTTCCTAGACCAGAAACTCGAATAGTGAGGGAAGATGAGTTGAGACTTTCTTTTGTTGTTGTGAAAAAACGAAGAGTGTCTCCTGTTATTCACATGATCGAGAAAGGGGATGGAAGTTTTGGCCGACCAAAGGGTATATAGAATGTTCTTCTCTTGTATACCGTTTGGCTACCAAATTGGGTTTAACCCAATCTTGTCTTGTGCAAAAACATTAACGAAGGTCTGTACCATTATGACCTTTTACTTTTTTAGACATGCCCAGATCCTCTAGAAACAACACAATATTATTCATATGATGTACCGAGGTATGAGCACTGAGATTCCACTTCCTAACCAGAAACTCAATGTCTATACCACGAGAAACTTTCTTGTAGGTCTGCAGCCAATCACTACTACACAAAGAAGCACATCGGCAAGGTTCGCGAATGCACCACCAACATACTATTATGGAGCCGACGCGATCCTCGAGGGACCCACACACACAACGTACAATGATGGAGTTCAAACAAGACACCCGCCACAATATCAAGAACCATACTCTCAATGGGCTCCATCACCGTCCATCCATTCAGAAAATTATTGGCAAGCCGACAGTACGGAGTGGCGGAGGAGATCCCGCTATGACTAGTACCAAGGAAGACGCTCAATAGACCAACCAGGACCATCTACTCAACATGAAGCACCTAGACACTCAGTCTCGAGTGTAGGGTATCATGATGATCAAATGGCTCATCAAAACATCAGTACTCGGTTAACAAGAATATCAGAAGACCAAGCCGACATCAACCGGATGTTGATGGAGCAACAATAGTGGAATGCCAGAATGGAGAACGCGGTCGAGAACATTCGACAAAATCAAGATCAGACAAATCAGTACTGGGATGCCTTCTGGTCCATGCCCCAGTACCATCACTATCGACCGCCGCCGCCAAAGTGATCTCTAGCTTGGGGGAGGAGCCCCCAAGGTTTTGCACCAACGGGGAGGAGCCCCAATGTCAGGTATGTTCTTATCTGATGAATTATCCTTATAGTTATCTTTATATATAATATCTATTTAGTTTGCTTTATTAAATTAGAACAAATAAATAGTGAGCTTTAATTTATCTCTGATTAATGAAACCCTGAAACTTAAAAAGAAAAATCCAAAAATATTAAAAGCTTTGTCTATATGCCTAGTGTTAACCTTTGAATTCTTCCGGGATATAAACGTCAAAAACTTAAAACTTGTGGGTAGCAAAATGCTTGATCCTAGTCTAAGGTAATTGATGGATATGATGTGAATCTCAGTTACTTTATATCTTGTTCTGAAATGACAATTAAGTTCTGGAGAATTTCTTAATTAAAACATGATCATTAAAACATTAAGTTAAGTCAAGCTTTGTTGACCCTATGAGAAGTTATTATGCTCTTTGAATCAAGTTCACTTACACGTTTCCATTTTTCGCATAAATGCTCAAAGTTTTTGTTATCCTTTCAAAAGTTTGTTGGAAGGATGTGGCTATGTAAAAATAATAAAAAGAGAAAAATATATAATAAAATAACATATCTGAGGAAATAAAAGGGACAAGTGTCCAAAACCTCAAAAAGAAAGATCCCGAGGAAATAAAAAGGGACAAGTGTCCGGAACCTCGCTATTAAAAAAAGAGAGAAAAAGAAAAATGGGCACGTGCCCGACAGTAGAATTAGTCTGATAGCCACATGACTACATCAAACAGAAGGAAGTGATAATTTCAAGAGCATCCGACTCCATTTTTCCACACACATGCACCTCTTGATTCAATAAGGATGATTGCTTTCTCTATGGATCCATTATTTAATTTGATAATATATGTTCAACTTTTGAAAAACTCTAAAAACAACAGAATGAAGGTGAAGTAGAAGAATTTGAGATATAGTGCTTGAATTACTTATCCTGTCTTTCATTTGCTTGAGACTAAGGTAAGCTATACGCCCCATGGTTAAAAGTAATAAAGACAAGTGTGAAAAAGAGAGAATTTTATTTCAAACCAGTGTCGGTGTTTGTTAACCGGCAACTCGTCTTGAGGGATCTCAGATGATTTGTTCGGTGGGGATCGGCAATCGTAGAACTCGGCGAGGACACAAGGACAACGATTTATACTGGTTCAGGACGCTTAATAGCGTAATACCTTATGTCCAGTGCGGCGTGTGCCTTGTGTTATGATTCAAGATTCAATGATAGGGGTCGACGCCCGCTTCCCCATATATATCCGGGTGAAGCACGACGTATACCGAGTCCTAGTCGATTACAATAGAGGAGTCCTATTGTAATTACAAGACTTCCTTTAGGAACTCGACTAAGTTACAGTGAGAGTCCTAATCCATGTATGCTTTGTATCAAGTCTTTGAATCTCCCGTGTCGCCCAGGGTTAGTCAGATTAATCATCTTCTGATGATATCTCTTACATCCTGGTTTGTCAAGCCCCCGAGCTCTTCATCATTTCTCTAAAATGTTATCTTCTGGTTTCTCTTTGAGAATCACCAAGTAATGTCTTGAGAAATCTTGAAGTGCTTTGTAGGTAAAGAACTTCCATGGTGTGCACTTTTTTCCTGAAAAGTGCACCCATAGGGTGTACCCCTCGAGCCTCTTGTTATTTTTAATAACTTTGAGGGTCTCCGAGACTTTATCCGAGTAATCCTTAATCAAGAAAAAAACATTTCCTTGATGATATATACCCTGTAGCCCCCGAGCCTGAGTTCCGAGTACCTGAGTAGTCGGTACTTGGGGTCTCTAATATATCATCCGGGTAATCCATAAGGATTGCAAGAAATTAAAACATGACACTAATCTATTGCTTAATCTATCCGAGTAATAAATATTCAGCTTCAGGTGGGTAATGTTTTCATCAAACATCCCTTTTCACCCCCCACTGAATAAAAATTACTGCAAGGACAACAATAATTGACCAGTGACTCGTTTCAACTATCCTCATTGATGATTCTTGTCGTGTTCTGCAACTGCAATACTTTTGTCAGCTTGCTCTTGAAGCAGACACGTGAAGCAAACCCATCACTGGAGCCAGGTCTCACATGTGTAACAGTACGCAGAAAGGTTTATTGCTCTCTAGTTACTTATATCCGTGAACTGTGTCCATAGACCATGAGCAGCCGCCTATAAATACCCTGCCTGGGGAGCAAGGAAGTCACACCTTCCTGAGTATATGACTTCTCTTAGTCTCTTGAGTGTTATAGTATCTGTAGCGGAAATGTCTGAGCCCCCGGGTGTCTTCCTTATGTAAGATAGTTGAGGTGTCCAGAAGAACTCTTGTGAAGGGACCATCCGTCAGGGTGCTTTCCAAGTGGTCGGGAGCAGAGGGATACAGAGGTGCGCCTAGAAGAACTCTTGTGACTCCCGCATTGCGGGCAACCTCGGGGTCATAGGTTGTCAAAAGGCGCTAGGGTTAGGGCCTACTACCGAGTTCCTTGTGTACTGGGGTAGAGCCTTGAACCCACCTTGGGATGCACTAAAAAGATGGTGTCTACCCAAGGTTCTGTGTCTGCTTTACTGCATCTCACTGAACCCGGTTATTGGTGCATCGTGCATCAAGACTTTGTACCTTGATTACACTAGAGTAGCATTTTACATCCTGAGTGAACTTGTCCTGGAAGCTGTTGTATCTCAAGATGTATCCGTGTATCTCTGTTGTAACTCCAAGTAATAATTAATTCCGAGTCCTTTGTCTTTTCCTCTGAGTACTAAATGTGCCTTGTGAAAGAATAATGTTATCAGTTGTACGGGTTGCCTGTTCATTGACTCTGACGCCGTCTGAAACGTCTCCCAGCCGTTAGGGTTTCAAACGGTTCCATAACGCCGTTCGGAAAAGGTGAACGGTTGCCGAAACAGATCTATAATAAGCCGCCATTGAGCTTACAATTTCTTCATTCTTTCATCAAGCCATAGCCTTCAGAGCAAGGAATCCCATAGCCAATCCATTAGTTGATGCGCAAAAAGTCCCTTGTCATCAACATGGGTCCCAAGAAACAATCCGCAGCTGAGAAGAAGGCGAAGACCACCGGCGGGAGGCCGCGCCACCCATGCCCTCCAACAGATGTGCTAGCTTGGAAAGCGCCGGATACCAGAGAATTGGAGCTCGCTTTCTTGGTGCAGCAAAGATTACTCCGGTCGCAGCCAATAGACGGGTGGAGGGTACCTACTGATCATCGCGCTCCAGTCCCTGTTGACACTAATTAACTCTTATTATTAAAGGTCAATTAAGCATGAAAATGGATGAATATATAAACTCCACCTTAGTATAGGTTTTAAAACTAACAATTTCCACGAGTTTTGGTGAATTGTGAATCCGCAGGGACTAAACCAGGAAACAGCCCTCAATTGCTTCCCCTAGAAGGAAACCGACGGGAGATAACGCTTTCGCCAAGTCAGGAACCTTCCAGAAGACTCCAGAGATCACATAGAGACACCACGAGGAAGGGCACCCCGGTCCACTTCCAGGTGGGACCGACCGGTCGGTCTCCCCCTGGCTCCTCTGGCTTCCGTCTTCTGCAAGCTACTTCCACCGCCTTTGAGGATCAATCTCAGCCCTATGTGAAGTCGGTTTGATCTAACGGTCGCGGTTGATCCCTCAGGCCTATTTAAACAGGCCCCTGAGCCCCAGGTCAGACAGAAGGTCCCTCTTCAGAAGACTACGCTTCAACTAGAAACCCTAGAAGAGACTTCAGGAGTTAGCTTTCAAGTAGAAGATTAGATACCCCTCTAGTAGGATTAGAACCTAGTCTTATTCTAGAACTAGAAGAGAGAGAGAGAGAGAGAGGAAGAGATCAAGAGGAAGCTCCGGCCTGTCGGATCAACTTCTTCATCTTGTACCTGTGGATTCAAGTTCTTCATCGACTTGCTTCAACGATTGTTTCGGTAATCAACATCTATATTTAAGTTTGAGCCATTGTTCTTATTGTTCTTAAGGTTTATGACTCTCTTTTGAGTACTTTAATTCTAGTCACTCTAGAGTTAGAGTAGTTGGATAGTATAAGCGTGGTGCTTAGACTTGATAGCTCATATTTGCCTCCTATAACGCCGGTAGTAGTGGTTGTTTGCAAGGGTGACTCTTATAGCCTTGTTGATTCTTCTATAGTCCACTTACCCGTGTGTAGGCTTGGTAGGATTATACATTTGCATAAAAGAATCATACTCTGTGTGACCCTTTTATGGCAACTTCCCAATAAGAATAATATAAACATATCACTCTTAAGTTGGATTTAGATAACCTTAGTGATCCCCTCTATACTTTTAGCTTCTCCGTCCTTGTTAGTTACTCAGGGGTTATACACTTGAGACTCATCGCTATCCGTTCCTTTGGGTTCGATATTAAAACTGGGTTACTCCGGTGAAGTGCTACATCGGTAGATTTATCTGTGCGCTTGCGGATAAAGTAGAGTGTGCATTAATTTATACCAACAAGCATTTCTGGCGCCGTTGCCGGGGAACGGTAGATCATTTACGTCTTGAGTATAACCTTGTATTATACTTTTATACTTTATTTTTTACCTTTTATATTTACTTTGCTTTACCTTTGTTTTTATCTTTTATATCTTTTCACAATGGATTTCTCAGAGCCAATCACTAGCTCCACGAATTCCATTCCACTGAACCAGTATACCTATCACACTGTCGTAGACTTAGAGTTAACCAAATCTGCTAATCCTATCCTTTCAGACAACTACGAGCTACGCCCATGCTTGATAGAAATGGTTAAGAATCAAACTTTTCTGGCTTAGAAGACTAAAACCCACATATTCATTTAAATGAGTTGAACAAACCTGTGCGTGCCTACATATCGCAGGCATGTCTGACGAAACCCTTAGATGGAAACTTTTCCTTTCTCCTTAGAGGGAAAAGCCAAAACATGGTACCTTCAAACTGCACCAAGTAAAAATGGGGATTGGAAAGAACTCTGCTCTAGCTTTTGCTTCGAATACTTCCCTGTCTCCAAAATTATTTGTCTTCGCTTAGCGATTTTGTCCTTCATCCAAGAGGATAATGAGTCTCTAATTGCAGCTTGGGAAAGATTCGATAATCTTGTCCGCTCTGGTCCAGCCTTATCTATTCTAGACCCTGTCTTGCTTCAACACTTTATAATGGTCTGAATAGAAAAACTTCTAATTACCTTAACTTAGCTTCAAACGGATCGTTCCTACATACCCCAGCCTCCAAGGCAAGGGAAATGTTACAAAATTTATCTCAAATCACTCCTACTCCTAAAGCTAAACACAAAGAACCACTAGAAGTAAATCTAGAAGCTGAGCCTATATCTATTCTTAATCATGAACAAACCTCAGTTTAATTCCTAGTGAGAGGGAAACCTCAATCTTAGGAAACACCCTTGATTTCGAGGATGAGTACTTTACCGAATTTGGTAATACCTCGAACTGTCACACAATTAGGAAACCACAAAATCAAAAATCATCTTTAGAAGGACTTACTGATAAGGTTTTCCTAAAAGAGACTACGAAGAAACTAATCTCTATAATAAGTCATGAATGGTTAGAAGAATCCAAACTTTTGCGGATACATGGGTGTATGCCGAGTCTCTGAGTGATGAGTGATTGTCAACTGGGATGATGCGCATGTTCTTTGGCTTGTGTTGTGCAGGTGTCGAGCACGGATACAGTGATCAGAGGCAAGGTGAAGGTCAAGTAGAGACGTGCCGTGCCGATGGACCGAGAGTGGCGAAGGGCGGACGTGAGGCTTGGACTGAGGGACGGTGGCCGAGGATCAGCTGTGGTGGCTGGCAGCCTGGGACAACTACGAGCGAAGACTTGCGGTCATGTGTTGCCTGAGTCATGGACTTAGGGACACGTGTCGGTGGCGGGGTGCACGGGCGGGTGCATCCCTTCTACAGCTTCGGGTTGGTGGTAGAGCCAGAGAAAAACCATCGGGTGGACGGTTTCCAGGTTTGGGCCTCAAAACCTGGGCGCGGATGGTTTCCGAGTTTGGCCTCAAAACTCGGGCTGAGGACGGTTTCCAGGTTTGGGACTCAAACCTGGGGTGCTACGGGTTTGCTGAGTTTGGGCCTCAAAACTCAGACGCTGGTGGGCTGGTTTCCTGGTTTGGGCCTCAAAACCGGGGGTTGGCTGGAAAGGCTGGTTTCCCGGTTTGGGCCACAAAACCGGGGGTGCAGAGCGGGGCGCACCTGGCGGCAATCGGGAGGTTGCGTCGAGGCAACGCTACGAGTTGTGCGGGCATGGCCGTCGGATCCACCTACCATCGAGTTGGTCCAGAATAACCTTAGGGTTTAGCTGGTTCGCTCTGTAAGTAGTTAGGGGTAGAGTGGGAATTAGGAATAGTTAGAATTAGGATAAGTAGGGGGAGACACCCACCTCCCCATTCATCTCAGTCATTTGCTCTTTGCTTCTAGGTTTTCCTGCTCTCCCTCTCCCCTGCTGTAGTGAACTGAGATCCACAGAGAAGAGAACCATACCTCTGTGTCCGTGAGATTTTGAGGAAGTGAGACCGTACTCTCACTATTGTAGCGTGTGGTAGCCACACGGTTGCAAATTCGTGGTTGTGATTCGCGTTTTGTTCGTGTTCTTCGCGGGTTGCTTTTCACCACGTTTTTCCCATCGTTCGATCTCTTGCTTGGTGCGTCTTTTGCAAATTCGTTTGAACCAAGTTGTTCTAGATCATGAGGCACTTCTTTCCACCAAAGGATTTCACCTCTAACCTCACGAACTAGTCGATCGATCGTTTTTAGTTTCGGGTCAAGTTTTCTCCTTCCCCCGAAATTCTTCGATTCATCGATTTGGAGATAGGTTCGAGCATGATCTCTTAGAGATAGCTCACTATCCTCCTTGTGACTCCTCTCACTAAGTTTGATCCCTAGAGGATTTGTTTTGGGTGAGATCGAGTTGAATCGGTAAACGAGCAGTGCAGTTTCGGGGTGACCGGACTCTAGTGTCGGAACGACCGACGCTTGGTCAGAGTCCGGTCGATGAATGTTTGACTCGCGTGGTTTCTGTTGACTCGACGGCGCTGGCTCTTGGGAGTGACCGGACGCGCCCTGTTACTGTTCCCGTTCTTTGTCTGAAGCGACCGGACGCTGGTGTCCTGACTGGACGCACCTCCCTCGAGAGTCCGGTCAGAAACAGTAAGGTCCGAAATCTGTTTGGCTCGACCGGACGCGTCCGGTGTGTGTGTTGACCGGACGCAGGGTGAGTCCAGTCAGTACTAACTTGCTCTGTTTCGTCCGCAGTTTGCTCGTCCGTTGACGGTTTTGGTTTCTGTCTTTTGCGTTGGATTTCTGGAGTTGCATAGTGTCTCGCTGTGCTTCTTGGAAGCATCCACCCTACATCTAGGGTCGTGGACACTTGCAAGCCCTTGGTTGCTTTGGGGTGATTCTCGGGATAGTGCTGAAAGTTTCCGAAAGGAAATTTGAAGCTCCCATTCACCCCCCCCCCCTCTGGTCGCCTTGCTATTGCATTCTCGTTCCTTCAATTGGTATCGGAGCGGGTTAAGGATCTTCCACCTTAGCCGGTTCCAGATCCACAGAAGGCGACCTGGATCGCGGCGTGGGCAAACCGCCGTTTTTCGATGGGATGAACTATGCGTATTGGAAGATACGTATGTCGGCTTATCTGCAGAGTTTGGGTGCTTCCATTTGGGATATTTGCAACTCTACCGATTACGTGGTCTTGGCTGCTCGTGTCTCTCAGCTTCAGATCGATGAGCACGATGCCAATAGCCGAGCCCGTAATGCTCTTTTCTCATGCCTGAGCATGAGTGAGTTTGATCGCGTTTCTCACCTCGCTACGGCTCGGGAGATTTCGGCCACCCTCATGCGTTTCCATGAGGGAACCTCTCAAGTCAAAACCCGACTCTACGAGTCGTTCAAGCGAGAGTATGAGAACTTTCGACATATGCCTGGCGAGAGCATAGAAAGTTTATTCGCTCGCTTTCAGGGTGATTGTCAACAGGATGAGGGCTAACAAGGAGCTGTTGTCTTTCGACGATCATGAGAGGGCTTTGAAGCTTTTGCATACTCTTTATCGGTCGGTGTGGGACTCCAAAGTTCAGGCGATCATCGAATCACCTAACTATGAGACCCTCACGTGCGACGAGCTCTTCAGTAAGCTCAAGTCCAATGAGATCGATGCCATGGCGAGGGCTTCTTATGAAAATCCTTCTAGCCCGTCAATGGATTTGCTGTATGGCTCTTCTGCTAACCCTTCTGGAGGTTTGGCACTCTCTTATCTCTTTTCTGTCACAGAGGAGCAGCTGGAGTCTTTGGGGGATGACGAGTTGGCTATGCTCGCCAACCGGTTCTCGCGGTTCCACAACAACCGCATGAACCGTCACCGCGGAGGAGGACGCTCGGGATGCTACAAGTGCGGCGACCCCGATCACTTCATCGCCAACTGTCCAAGAAGAAGACTCATCTGGGAAGGGCGATCAGGCACAAGTACGACTCCGGCAAGCGCAAGGAGAAGTAGTACGTCCCCGTGAGGCACAAGCGGAGGGGCGGCTTCGACAAGGAGTACATCAAGAAGAAGTACTTGGAGAAGGCCAGGCTGAGCAGCGTGCGTTCTTCGCCACGCTCAGCGACGTCGACGGCTCGGATGACGACTCCGCTTGCTCAAGCGATGACGAGTCCGAGAAGAAGAAGAGGATCGAGGACAAGCTGAACAGTCTCTGCTTCTACGCCAACGACGACGGCCTCTGCACCATGGCCCTCGATGGCGAGCTGGAGACTCCTCGGAACAATGACGACGACGACAACACCTCCCAGGTATCTCTGACCCACGACGAACTTTCCGCTGAGGTCGAGAAACTTA
Source organism: Coix lacryma-jobi var. lacryma-jobi (assembly GCA_009763385.1). Taxonomy (NCBI): domain Eukaryota; kingdom Viridiplantae; phylum Streptophyta; class Magnoliopsida; order Poales; family Poaceae; genus Coix; species Coix lacryma-jobi. The sequence continues at coordinate 88,392,065 of CM019822.1, read as the reverse complement.
CTGCCGTGCTTCTTAGTCAAGATAAGCTGCTTAGGCGTGCCGCTAGAGAGCGCAAGGAGTTTAGGCAGAAGTGGGAGGATACAGTGAAGGAGCTTGATTCTGTCAAATCCACCGTGTCGTTACTGATGAGGAGGCGTGTGAGATGTGCACCACACACATGACTGACCTTCTCACTTTGAGGAGCAAGTATGCTGTGTTGGTAGGAGAGGTGGATGAGCTCCGGGCTAGACCCATGCTGTTGGGTGCGTGCAAGACTTGTCCTGTCTGCAATCCGAGTTGGCAGAGAAGAATGCCAAGATGTGTCTCTTGAGGAGGCCAGCTCGGGTAGCACTTGTGTGACTAGGTGCGCTTTTGTGTGAGGGTTTGGAGATGGAGATTGCTAACGTGAAGCATGACAAGATGCAAACCGAGGAGGAAAACACATACCTTCGGACCATCTTGTCATGGTGTCTTGTGGTGAGCCGTAGCTCGGGATGATGATCTCCCAATTCAGCGAGCTGCTGGAGGTCCCGGTGTAGGTTTTGCTCCGGGTGTGGATCTTTCTGCTTTTGGGAAGATTGGAGAGTCGAGTGGTTTGAACCGAGTGAGAAGCCCCAACTCCACCACTACTCCCCAAACTTACCAAGCTTCCACCCAAAGAGCCTCTCAAGCCTACACCAAGGATGGAGTGTTTGAGGAACCCCCGAGAGCTCCACCCCACCCAAGAACCAAGTGTGGCATCCCGAACCCAACACCTAAAGCACAAGCTGAGGACACAAGGCCACCCATCCAGGAGGAGTCTTATGCCACAGAAGGGCCAAAGTGATCCACAACCACCACCGTGAGTACCAACAACCCCCTTTGAGAGCGGTGAGGTACCATTGTGAGCATTGTGGGAGAGATGGACACTTGAGTGAGTTCTGCTTTCGGCGCAAGAGAGAGGCGCGCCGTGCTAGGGAGATGAACAATGCGGACTTGTACCATCCTCTCCATGATGTACATGCGCCAAATGTTCAGAGACGTGCTGCTAGGCCCAGAGGTCCAGAACCTCAAGTTCCGAGGCCTAGGCAGAGGAGAGCTCTGAGGAGAGATGCTAGGCCTAGAGGTGCAGTGCCTCAAGTTCCTAGGCCTAGACCTCGTAGAGAGCGTGCCCGGCGGGAGCCTGCAGTTGTAGGCTATGGACCCCGTGGCGGTGGCTTTGTAGTTGAGCGCTTTCCTCCACCGCGTTTTGAGTATCGCGGTGAGCGCTCCTTCCCCAGCGGACCACGTTCTTCTAAACGTGGTGATCGCTTCCTTCGTAGATGTGCTAGGAATGGTTTTTACACTGACCGTTCTTTTGAGCAGCCGGCCCAACACTGGTATTCTTCCTACTTCACTAACCCCAGTGTTGGACCGTATGCTCACCCTATGTCTTTTTATTGATGTAGGTAAAACGATTGGAGAACGTTTGGTTGGTGGATTCCGGTTGCTCGAGGCACATGACCGGAAACGCCAAGTGGTTCTCCAGTCTTAGTCCTGTCGCCGGAAAGGAGTTTATCACCTTCGGCGACAATAGCAAAGGTAAGGTGTTGTCTCGTGGGTCGGTGCGAGTTAATGAGCACTTTGTGTTGCGCGATGTTGCTCTTGTTTCTAACTTGCATTTTAACCTTCTTTCTGTTTCGCAACTCTTTGATGACGACTATGAGATTCGTTTTAAGCCGAATCTCAGTCGTTTTAAGCCCTTTGGGAAAGTCTTTCGTGCAGATTTCTCGGAGTCTTTTGGCATTTCTCGTTGTCTGATGGCTGGACCTTCCTCCTCTGATCTTTGGAAGTGGCATAGGAGACTAGGACATTTGAGCTTCGACTTGCTTGCAAGACTTAGCTCATTTGGCCTAATCCGAGGATTGCCCAAGTTGTCGATGGAGAAGGATCTTGTTTGCCACTCTTGTAGACATGGGAAGATGGTTGCCGCTCCCCACCATCCAGTGACTCAGGTCATGACCAAGCGCCCTGGAGAGCTTTTGCACATGGACCTTGTTGGTCCGGCTTGGGTGAGCTCGGTTGGGGGGAAGTGGTATGTGCTTGTTGTTGTTGACAACTTTTTGAGATATTCGTGGGTCTTCTTTTTAGCTGAGAAGACCGAGACTTTCTCCCTTACTCGCAATCTGATTTTGCGTCTTCAGAACGAGTTCCCTTTGAACTCGACGCGAGCTATTAGGAGTGATAATGGTTCCGAATTCAAGAATTCGGATTTTGAGAAGTTTTGTAACTCTTTGGGTTTAGAGCATCAGTTTTCTTCCCCCTACACACCGCCCCAAAATGGTGTTGTAGAGAGGAAGAATCGGACCCTTGTAGAGATGGCCAGGACGATGCTCGATGAGCATAGGACTCCTAGGCGATATTGGGCCGAAGCTATGAGCACTGCATGCTATATTTCCAATCGCATTTTTCTTCGAGCTTTCTTGAAAAAGACCTCTTACGAGTTGCGTTTTGGAAAACTCCCCAAGGTGAGTTATTTTAGAGTTTTTGGTTGCCATTGTTTTATACTCAAAAAGGCCAACTTGGACAAATTTGAGTCTCGTTCTTCTGACGGTGTGTTTTTGGGTTATGGCACTCACACTCGAGCTTATCGTGTACTTAACCTTGACACTAACTGAGTCATGGAGACATCCGATGTGACCTTCGACGAGACCATGATTTGTCCTTCTTCTCGTTTTGAGCGTGCAGGTGATCACGAGATTGGCGAGCCTCTTTTCGATGATGAAGAAGGAGGTGCTGAAGGGATAGATGACCCTGCACCTCCTCCACCTGCTGTGCCACAAAGAGCGGCTTCTACGACGACTCACGGCCCCGACACTTCTTCTTCCTGGGGGCCGTGGGATCCACCACCCCGAGCGGTACCTTTTGTACCTGGGGAGGCACCAGCTGCTGCTGTGGGGGAGGCCACTTCGGCAAGGGAGGCACCACGACACATTCAGCGCCAGCACCCGCCTCAGCAGATGATCGGCAGCATCGACGAACGCGTCACCCGGTCAAGGCAAATCTCTCACTTTGCTCATTCTGCATTTGTTGCTGATTTTGAACCCCGGGATGTTGGACACGCTTTGACGAATCCGGATTGGGTAAATGCCATGCATGAGGAGCTTGAGAACTTTGAGAGAAATCGGGTTTGGGTTCTAGTGTCTCCACCTTCTGAGTGTCATCCAATTGGGACAAAATGGGTTTTCAAAAACAAACAGGGAGAAGATGGCCATGTTGTGAGAAACAAGGCCAGACTCGTAGCCCAGGGATATAGTCAGAAGGAGGGGATAGACTATGAGGAGACTTTTGCTCCTGTAGCATGTTTGGAGGCTATTAGGATACTCTTGGCTTTTGCTGCATCCAAAGGTTTCAAACTTTTTCAAATGGATGTCAAGAGTGCCTTCTTAAACGGCTACATAGAAGAGGAGGTGTATGTTAGACAACCCCCCGGTTTTGAAAATCCCAAGTTTCCAAACCATGTTTTCAAACTCCACAAAGCTTTATATGGTTTGAAACAAGCCCCTAGAGCCTGGTATGATAGGTTGAAAACCTTTTTGCTTGCTAAGGGTTTTAAAATGGGATGTGTGGATAAAACGCTCTTTCTCCTCAAGCAAGGCACTGATACTCTCTTGGTCCAAATTTACGTGGATGATATCATTTTCGGTGGTTCTTCTCATGCTTTGGTTGCCAAGTTTGCAGACACTATGAGCAGGGAGTTCGAGATGAGCATGATGGGCGAGTTGACGTTTTTCCTCGGGTTGCAAATCAAGCAATCTCGGGAAGGAACGTTTGTGCACCAGGGCAAGTACACCCGGGACATTTTGAAGAAATTCGACATGGGTGAGGCCAAGCCTCTTCCAACACCCATGGCGACCACGACGGCCCTGGATGCGGACAAAGAGGGAGAAGCAGTGGACCAGAAGGAGTACCGGAGTATGATTGGGTCGCTGCTGTACCTGACGGCGACACGCCAGGACATCCAGTTCGCGGTGTGTCTTTGCGCGCGTTTTCAGTCTTCGCCGCGCACCTCTCACCGTCAGGCGGTCAAGCGCATTATGAGGTACTTATCCTTCACTCCAGAATTCGGGATTTGGTATTCTGCTTCCTCCAACCTTTCCCTTTGCGGTTATTCCAATGCCGATTTTGCTGGTTGCCGGATTGAGCGCAAGTCCACTTCTGGGACTTGCCAGTTTATTGGTTCTTCTCTTGTTTCGTGGTCCTCTCGCAAGCAGTCTAGTGTCGCCCAGTCTACCACGGAGGCTGAGTATGTTGCTGCGGCTAGCTGCTGTTCCCAGTTACTCTGGATGATGGCCACTTTGCGTGACTTTGGTCTGAGCTTTTCTCGTGTCCCTTTGCTTCGTGACAGCACGAGTGCAATTAGCGTTGCTAAGAACCCCGTGTTGCACTCGAAGACCAAACACATTGATGTGCGCTTTCATTTTCTGCGAGACCACTATGAGAAGGGTGATATCGACCTTCGCCATGTCGATACTCATCATCAGTTGGCTGATATTTTCACCAAGCCTTTGGACCAATCGACTTTTAATCGGTTGAGAGGTGAGCTTGTTGTGTGTTTCCCCTTTTAGTTGGGGGATACATTTTTGACTCTTGTATGATACACTGACTTTGTGTTTTTCAGTTGGTTTTGCTTCTTTTTGGTTTCTTCATGCATCTTTGCATTTCAGCATACGCTTTTATATTCTGAGCTTCATGAATATAGTCTGAAGAATGTAACTATGCTCTGTGTAGTCTTTGCTCCGATGCTTTATGTAGATGCTGTAGCTTATGCTCTTTCTGATCACTAAAACATACTGTGAGCTGAGCTATTTTTGAATGGTGAATTTGTTAATGAACTTAAAACTTGCAAATGTTCACCATTGAGATATGCAACTAGCATGTGTAGGATGTGCCGAAGTCACTTATGCTATTTATGTATGCCAGGTTGCTATGTCTCTAGTGTTGAGTCATTCACTTGCTTGGTATGTCATATTATGTTTAAAATCTGAACCAAGTTAAGTGAATTGAAAAGATCGAGATGGGTTTGCTTGTTAGCACCTCACAGTTTCGAGACTGTTTCTCATTGCAATTTGAGTTAAACTTGAGTTGTGTAGTGTATGACCGAAACTGTTGCTTTAAGCTTCTGATTGCTTATGCATAGGCTTCGCACAGTTGGAAAGTTAGGCAATAACAAGCATTCAACCTCTCGCAGTCACATGCTGATTTCTGAACTTGTGAAATTTCACCGCTGCAACTCCGATTAAACCTTGAAATCACAAGTGTATGCTTCATTTTTCAGTTGGTATCAGCATGATGATTGAACTGTGCTAGGGGTAGTTCACCTTGTATACATGTTTAGCACTTGTTTGACTTCCTGTCTATACATGTCTTGTGCTATTTTGATGGTGAATACCTTTTTGGCTGAAAATTGCTCTTTTTGCTCTCATTTCAGATTTAGTGATCAGTTTGAGCCTTTGCTAGCATTCTGTGCATTTTCTGAGTCATCGGATCAAAACTCTGTAGAGCATCTTTGCACTCTTTTGAGTATACTATTGAAGCTCCTAACTTGCATTTTGACTCATATGCATTTTGGAAGGGGAGAAATCTGCGTGTTGGCACTTTTTGATGGTGCATTTTCTGAGGGGGTGCATTGTTTCTTGATAAGTGCATTTTCAACTAAGGGGGAGAAATTGCAAATCATTACCCTCCGTTTGAACTAAGGGGGAGCTTTCCTGGTTGGTTGCACTATTCGAGGGGGAGTTTTTGCTGCTTCCTGTTGGCCGTAAGGTTTTGGTATCGAGCTTTCTTTGCTAGTTGTGTTGAGCCTCTATGCCTCTGTCTTGAGGGACTAGCATTTGCTTCGATTTCTCGTTTGGTATCTGCTAGTGGTGTGGAGCCTGTTCTACCTCTTCTTGAGGGCTAGCTTTGCTTTGCTTGGTTGTGTCGAGCCGTTGCCCATGTCTTTGGGGACCAAGTTGTTTCGCTCTTTCCACTTGACCTTCTTCGGCTTTGCTATGCTTTTGGGTCATTTGGTTGAGTTCTCTCTCTTCTCCTTCTTCCTCCTTCTCTTTCCATTATGATTTGTGTTGGTAGTTGACAATGCACTCATCAAGGGGGAGATTGCGGATACATGGGTGTATGCCGAGTCTCTGAGTGATGAGTGATTGTCAACTGGGATGATGCGCATGTTCTTTGGCTTGTGTTGTGCACGGATACAGTGATCAGAGGCAAGGTGAAGGTCAAGTAGAGACGTGCCGTGCCGATGGACCGAGAGTGGCGAAGGGCAGACGTGAGGCTTGGACTGAGGGACCGGTGGCCCGAGGATCAGCTGTGGTGGCTGGCAGCCTGGGACAGCGACGAGCGAAGACTTGCGGTCATGTGTTGCCTGAGTCGTGGACTTGGGGACACGTGTCGGTGGATGGGGTGCACGGGCGGTGCATCCCTTCTACAGCTTCGGTTTGGTGGTAGAGCCAGAGAAAAACCATCGGGTGGACGGTTTCCAGGTTTGGGCCTCAAAACCTGGGCGCGGATTGTTTCCGAGTTTGGCCTCAAAACTCGGGCTGAGGACGGTTTCCAGGTTTGGACCTCAAAACCTGGGTGGTGCGGGTTTGCTGAGTTTGGGCCTCAAAACTCAGACGCTGGTGGGCTGGTTTCCCGGTTTGAGCCTCAAAACCGGGGGTTGGCTGGAAAGGCTGGTTTCCCGGTTTGGGCCACAAAACCGGGGGTGCAGAGCGGTGGCGGCACGTGGTGGCAATCGGGAGGTTGCGTCGAGGCAACGCTACGAGTTGTGCGGGCGTGGCCGTCGGATCCACCTACCATCGAGTTGGTCCAGAATAACCTTAGGGTTTAGCTGGTTCGCTCTGTAAGTAGTTAGGGGTAGAGTGGGAATTAGGAATAGTTAGAATTAGGATAAGTAGGGGGAGACACCCACCTCCCCATTCATCTCAGTCATTTGCTCTTTGCTTCTAGGTTTTCCTGCTCTCCCTCTCCCCTGCTGTAGTGAACTGAGATCCACAGAGAAGAGAACCATACCTCTGTGTCCGTGAGATTTTGAGGAAGTGAGACCGTAGTCTCACTATTGTAGCGTGTGGTAGCCACACGGTTGCAAATTCGTGGTTGTGATTCGTGTTCTTCGCGGGTTGCTTTTCTCCACGTTTTTCCCATCGTTCGATCTCTTTGCTTGGTGCGTCTTTTGCAAATACGTTTGAACCAAGTTGTTCTAGATCGTGAGGCACTTCTTTCCACCAAAGGATTTCACCTCTAACCTCACGAACTAGTAGATCGATCGATTTTTAGTTTCGGGTCAAGTTTTCTCCCTTCCCCCGAAATTCTTCGATTCATCGATTTGGAGATAGGCTCGAGCCATGATCTCTTAGAGATAGCTCACTATCCTCCTTGTGACTCCTCTCACTAAGTTTGATCCCTAGAGGATTTGTTTTGGGTGAGATCGAGTTGAATCGGTAAACGAGCAGTGCAGTTTCGGGGTGACCGGACTCTAGTGTCGGAATGACCGGACGCTTGGTCAGAGTCCGGTCGATGAATGTTTGACTCGCGTGTTTTCTGTTGACTCGACCGGACGCTGGCTCTTGGGAGTGACCGGACGCGCCCTTGTTACTGTTCCCATTCTTTGTCTGAAGCGACCGGACGCTAGTGTCCTGACCGGACGCACCTCCCTCGAGAGTCCGGTCAGAAACAGTAAGGTCCGAAATCTGTTTTGGCTCGACCGGACGCGTCCGGTGTGTGTTGACCGGACGCAGGGTGAGTCCGGTCAGTACTGACTTGCTCTGTTTCGTCCGCAGTTTGCTCGTCCGTTTTCGGTTTTGGTTTCCGTCTTTTCCGTTGGATTTCTGGAGTTGCATAGTGTCTCGTTGTGCTTCTTGGAAGCATCCACCCTACATCTAGGGTCATGGACACTTGCAAGCCCTTGGTTTGCTTTTGGGTTGATTCTCAGGACAGTGGCTGAAAGTTTCCGAAAGGAAAATTTGAAGCTCCCATTCACCCCCCCTCTGGTCGCCATGCTATTGCATTCTCGGTCGTTCAACTTTCCACTGATATAATCTGCTTAAATTCACATTCTACACACATTCAATGTCAAATCCATCAACAACCCTTCGAAGCTCTCTATAATCCTGTTGTGGGAATCAACATTATGTCTGAAACCTTTGCTCAAGATTTATTAAAACAAATGTCACTTACCCCAACAGTTAAACTTTTAAAAACCCCTTTAGGACATGTTATTCCTAGCTCCTATAGAAGCTTTTATATCACAGTAGATAACACTCCGCTACACTTAAGCTTTTATATCTTTGATATTAAAGAGTTTAATCTGCTGATAGGCCAACCACTTAAGCAACTCATTCATGAAGGAAAATTAGGGATCTTAAACTTCCATCTTGGGAAAAATCTTAAAGGAACCATACCTATCACTCACTCTCTAAATGCTGAGAATGAATCATGTCCCGAGCCAGATCCTATAGAAGAAATTAAGGAAGCATCTTTTGAAATAATAAATGAATCCGAATATGAAGAAGATGCGCAGTTCTTCACTAAGGAAGAAGATAACACACCTGATCCAGATCCTTTAGATTCCTTAGAAGAACCTCCTAAACCTCCCATAGAGTTAAAACCCTTACCTTCTGGGCTTCGATATGCTTTCTTGAATAATGATCCTGAATCTCCTGTAATCATAAATAATAATCTTACTCAGGAACAAACTTCTAGGTTGATCACTGTCTTAGAAAAGAATAAATTAGCCTTTGGCTATTCACTCCATGATTTAAAGGGAATCAACCCCGCTTTCTGCACCCATCGCATTCCTACTGATCCTAACATATCACCATCTAGAGAGCCACAACGCAGGCTTAACAATGCGATGAGAGAAGTAGTAAAGAAAGAGGTTTTGAAACTCTTGCACGCCGGGATCATTTATCCTGTGCCACACAGTGAGTGGGTAAGCCCTGTCCAAGTTGTGCCTAAAAAGGGAGGCATGACTGTGGTAAAGAATGAAAAGAACGAACTAATTCCACAAAGAACTGTTACTGGTTGGAGAATGTGCATTGATTATAGAAAATTAAATAAGGCAACTAAGAAAGATCATTTCCCGCTACCTTTCATAGACGAAATGTTAGAACGGTTAGCCAATCACTCTTTCTTTTGTTTTCTTGATGGATATTCTGTATATCACCAAATCCCTATCCATCCAGATGATCAAAGCAAAACCACTTTTACATGTCCATACGGAACTTATGCTTATCGCCGAATGTCTTTTGGATTTTGTAATGCACCTGCTTCTTTTCAAAGATGTATGATGTCTATATTTTCTGATATGATTGAAGAAATCATGGAAGTTTTCATGGATGACTTTTCTGTTTATGGAAAAACTTTTGATGACTGTCTTGAAAATCTAGACAAGGTTTTGCAAAGATGTGAAGAAAAGCACTTAGTCCTTAATTGGGAAAATGTCATTTTATGGTTAAGGAAGGCATAGTGCTAGGTCATTTAGTATCAGAACGTGGAATTGAGGTAGACAAAGCTAAAATTGAAGTAATTGAACGTTTGCCTCCACCGATTAATGTCAAAGGAATTCGAAGTTTTCTTGGCCATGCCGGTTTTTACCGTAGATTTATAAAAGATTTTTCTTACATTGCAAGACCACTTACAAATCTTTTGGCCAAGGATGTTCCCTTTGAATTTGATGATGCATGTTTAGAATCTTTTAATATTCTTAAGAAAGCACTCACTTCTGCACCTATCATTCAACCTCCTGATTGGTCTCTACCTTTTGAGATCATGTGTGATGCAAGTGATTTTGCTGTAGGAGCTGTGCTAGGACAATATAAGGATAAAAAGCCTCATGCAGTCGCTTATGCCAGCAAAACTTTAACTGGACCTCAACTTAATTATGCTATGTAACACCTCTGGTGTTTAACTGTAACTAACCTGACATGTCATCATCATCATTAGTCATTAATCATCCTTGTCTTGCATTTATGTTGCTTAGTACTTGTGTAGCAATCTTTTTCGAAAACCCTAAAAGCCCAATTCTCTCTATAAGGGCAAAATGGTAATTTCACCTCTGTGCCTAGTTCTATTTAATTCTTGTTCAAATTTAGTGCCCTGATGTTTGCTGCTTTGATCAAAGTTCAAAAATCAGAATTTGATTTCAAATCCCTTTGCAAAACCCTGATTTCCAAATCCTGGATTTTATCCCTCTTTTTGTTATTCAAAAATTATTCAAAATTTGGGATTGGTCCAAAAAGCAAAGTTGTAGATCTGTCAAAGAGAAACAACTTTGGTATTTACAAATTTTCAAGTTTCAGTATAAAATCCAAAGTAATTTTGAATTGATTCAAATTGCAAAAGTGTCCCCTTTTCTGTTTACAAATATTGTTCAGAAACTTTTTGGAATTTGAAAATGTTCATATTGACAAAGTTGTAGATCTCCTTTTTCTGAGCAACTTTGGTATTTGGAGTTTTTGTCGCACAGTTCAAATTTTGGGAGTAATTTTGCAAAAAACAGAAATGAGCCAAAAGTCAAAACCTAGCCTACCCTGTTCCTCTTCTTCCTAGCGTCAGAGGGGGGGGCCCGGCCATGGCGCCGGCGCCGCGCCTGCAGCGCATGCGGCTGCTCCCCACGCGCCACCAACCTGCCGCCGCTGTCGCCCTGTTCCCTTCGCGCCCGCACGCGAGCGCTGACTCTCTCTCCCGTCCCCTACAGTCCTCTCCGCGCCGCCGCCGCGTGGCCATTGCCGGCCGAGCTTGCGCCCGAGCCCCGGCTGCACGCCAGCTTATCCGCCAGTGCGCAATCGAGTGCGCACGCTCCCGCCGATCTTATCCGCGCCTCGCCATGCTCTCTACCGGCCCCGGGCCGTGCCTATATAAGCCCGCCGGAGCCCGAGCTTCCCCACTCAGCTCCGCCGCCGTCGCCAGCACCAGCCGTAGACTCCCGTGCTCAACCACCTAGTTCAAAAGCTCCGCCGTGTTCTTGTGCTGCTTCACCACCCTCCAATTTCACCTTCCTCGCCTCCAATCGCCCGGCGTAAGCTCGCCGTTCCCATCTCCGGCAGAAACCCGGCGAGCTCGGGTTCGTGAAATTCGCCGTCTCCGGCCATGATCATCCCTCACCGACCCCCGTGTCGTGTTCCTTGGTTCCGTGCGACTCTGACCCGGCCCTTGCGGTTTCGTGTGTTGCGCAGGGTCGCCGGAGCGCCGCTCGCCGCCGAAGGAGCTCCACCGAGCCACACCCTCGAGCATGGGTCGAGCCTCACCCTCGAGCACGTGTCGAGCCTCACCCTCGAGCCCTGCCTCCGATCCGTGGTAAGCACCCGAGGCCTCCGGCCTCTGCATCCACTCCGTCTCGCCCGAGCCCAAGCCTCTAGCACGCGTTGTCCGTCTCGCCCGAGCCCGAGCCTCGAGCGGACAGACCCTCACCACTCCGCTCGAGCCAGGCCTCGAGCGAATCGTGCACCCTCCGCCTCGTCGAGCTAGGCCTCGGACGAAGCACTCAGTTTCCGTTTCGCCCGAGCCCGTCTCGCCCGAGCCTTTCTCAGAAGGAGCACAGTGCTCTTCTCTTTTTCTGAGATTTGTGAATAGTGTTCTGTTTTCTCTTTTTTGTGGGAATTAATCTGTTGTTCCTTAAATGCTGAGAAAATTATGGTATGCTCCTTGCACTGTGTAGTATTTTATAAAAATATGAAACTTGACTTTTCTGCAAGAATTTGAAAATGAAAAATTCCCTTTTTAATTGAAAAATGAAGGTTGTGGTATTTTTGGAGAGTGTTCTATAACTCCAAAAATCTTGAGCTAAATTTTTGGGACCTTGTTATAACATGCTGAACCTCTGGTAAAATTTTGAAGTCTTTTGGAACAAGTTGATTTTTGAGCTTTTATTTTAATTGTTAAATAGTGCCTTTTGCTAATTAATGTCTGATTTTATTTGAGCACCTTAATGACCTCCAAAAATTATGAAATTTGTTTTGCCATCTATCTACACCATAATGAACTTATGTGATTAATTTGGTAATTTTTGGAGCAACTTCATAAAATGACCTTTTAAATAAATTAAGCATATAGAAAAGGAGATTAGGGTTAGCGTTGAATGCCCTGTGATGTGACTTTTGGATTGCTTGATGTTCATAGACCCCTACCCTTGGTCTATGATGTTTGTGATGCTATGTTTAGATGATGCTTAGGATAATTATGATAAGGTCTAGTTTAATCAATCTTGCTTAAGGAAGAAAAGGTTACCTTTTATGCTCAACCTAGATTTCGATTATGCCTTGCCTTAGAGTAATCTAGAATCTATGGTATTGTCTTGCACCATAAGTCCATATCATCATTCTCACGAGCATTCATCATTGCATCCGTATAGTTGACGAAGAAGGCCCTGAAGTCGAGGTAGCCACCGAAGGATCTGTTCCCGAGGCGACCCCGAGCTCCGACACTTACACCTACCCTGAGTCTGCTCTCTTTGCCATCCAAGGCAAGCCCCGGTGCATTTAACCCTTTCCTTGAATTTATAAATGTTTCCTTAAATGTCTTTGAGTTAATTTATTGCATTAGGTTGATAGGAGTTGAGTGAAATCCTATCTGATGCATTATCTACCTTGACCAATGAAACACCCGATACCTGCTTTTCAAAAACTATTTGAAAAATGCTTAGCAATGCTATATGATAGATTTGCAATAAAAATGCCAATTTCAAAGGTGTGATCACTTTAAGAATATTTATGGGAATTTCTGGTTTACTCCCACTATTGGCTAAGTATCTGATCCGTACTTAGTCAATGGGAAGGAGAGGTTGTCCTTGCGTACGGTGCCGTCATGTTGTAGTCCGGGACTCAACAGTTGACACCGACCGGGACAGGGTTGAAAAACTGACAGGACCTGTACTCTTGGGTTAGAGTCCCGAGGTGCTTGTCGCTGGCTGGAAAAATTAGGGACCACCTGTATGGGGGCCTGATTGACTAAGACTTGCAACTATTCACATACTACGGAAAGCTTCGGCTCCGAGGAATCCTTTATTGGACCGACAACCGCGCACTGGGAGTGGAGAGATGGCGGAAGTAGCATGTACCCACGTGTCAGGACCTGTACTCTTGGGTTAGAGTCCCTCTCGGGTTAGAGTCCCGAGGTACTTGTCGCTGGCGGAAAATTGGAGTGGTGTACTGTACTTCCGGGTGGCGTAGGACCGGGCCCAATCTTGGAGGAATCGTGGAAGACGAGTTGGCATATGCAAGCTTTGGTGCTACATATGCAGTGTGGATAGGGATCCTCAGCTGAGTATTATTTATCCGGATTAACGCTGCTCCTCGGTTATGGAGACTTAGTCACTGACTGTCAACAGGGAGTGGTTCTCAACTAGGAATGTTTTGGAAATGTAAAATGAATCAAGGATTATGATGAAACAAGGAATACCGAATCTTTCAAAATTAAAATAAGGTTTACCAAAAATGCTTTTCTGCAAAGTACTTGAATTTGCTTAAGCCTTACCTTGACTACCCTAAGCCTGCATTCCTGAGTCTTCTCCCTTTTTTTCTTAGTCGGGTAAGTCTTGTTGAGTACCTTTGTACTCAGGGTTCTATTACCCATGTTGCAGGTATGGCAGATTCTTCCGTATGCCTTGGACCCTGCTGTGTGACTGTTGTTCAGGAAGAGGCCGATGAGGCCGATGAGTGATTATTCACCCTCGGGCTGGGTGAAGTATCTTTATCTTTTAGTTGTTGTCATATGCTACCCTGCCAACTCTATCTATTTGAACTATGGTCTGTAATAACTTCCCTTTAAGTTTATGTTGAACCCTGGTTTGTAAAACTATTGTTATTTAAGTCTTCCGCTATTTACTCCGATGTTATTTGTCAAAATGTTAAAGAGCTTGTAACTGAATTGTGAGATGATCCTGCGGACATCGGGCACTGATGTAGCCCAGTGGCGGAACCCGGTCGTAATCTCTTGGCTGTACGGATCGACTGTCAGAGGTTGACAGTGATCAGTGGGCCATGGGATTAGGGCCGTTACGTCACAGAGTGGTATCGGAGCATCTCACTACGACATTGCAATCTTTTTGCGAAAATTTCAAAAGTTTTTAAGTCCAAAACTAAACTTGACTATTTTGAGTCCAAATTGCTTCTCTCATCTCATCTTGTCTTGGGCAACTAGTAGCAAGACAACTCGTATAAGCCCTATGTACTTTACCTTAGTAGTTGCATTGCCTTGTTCCGTAGGAACGAATCATGCATCATGTCATAATCACTTATGTTTATACAAGAGTTCGTTGGGATAGTGTACCTATACCTCTTTCTTGCTAGCCTTTCTCATCTATAACCTCTTGCCCAGATATGGTCATCCTCAAGCGGACTGCTCGCAAGTCGACTGGACCGCATGGTGTGCCGCGTCACCAGCTGGCGCCACGCACCGGAGAAGAGACTGGAGAATCCTCCAACGGACGTCGCTTTCCCCGCCGCAACCGCAAGCAGCTAAAGGAGGAGATCAAGAATCTAAAGGCTGAGATGGAGAACATGGAGCATGACTTCTATCTTTCCCGCATGGAGTTTTATGAGGCACGAGCTTCCCTGGAACAGGCCAATCGGAACACGGTTCGCGCTATCGAGCAGCGCAACGATGCTTGGACCCGCGAGGACGTCGCCAGAGCCCAGCTCCATGGACTGCAGCAGTACACTGCCCAGATCGAGCAGTACAATGATATGCTTCATGAGGAGGTACATCAACTGTACGACCAACTTCACCCCATGATTCCACCTGTTGCTGAGGATCCAGAAGATGGAGTCGTGGAGGAACCTGAAGTAGAACATGAGCCAGTCCAGAATGTAGAAGTGGAACCTGCTGAAGATGTTCACATTGAAGATGAAGATGAGGAGGAAGAGCCTGAGCTCATCATCGAAGATGAAGATGACGATGAAGAGATGATCATCATCGATGACGACTAGTCTCGTTGTGTCTGTACCATCTGCTCACCTAAAGCCTTAAGTCTAGGTTTGGGGCGTTAGTTGGTCCTCTGTCTAGTAGAGTCTGTATCATGTCTTGTACCTTTCCTTTGTCAGTTAGTGGCTATCTATCGAACCTCTGTATCAGTTATCTACCCTTGCATCAGTAAATCTTATCAGTCAGTTTCGTTCAAAATCAACCTTTGGATGCTAAGTTCCCAAGTTCTTAACAGATGCCTGTGAACACCCGTACCGGAGCTGGAGGTTCTGATGATGCCAACATCCCAAACCCTCCACCAGTTCCTGCTACCTTGGCAGATGCCATTGCAGCTTTGGCCGCCGCTGCCAACCTGATGGCTCAGAACCAAGGGCAGCAGAACAACGGCAACCGTGGTCGTCGCAACAACCAAGAGACAACCTACGTGGACTTCACTGAAACCCGACCACCGGTCTTCACGAAGGCCGATGAACCTCTCGAGGCTGACGAATGGTTACGCACCATGGAACAGAAGTTCAGTCTTTTACACTGCACAGAGATCCAGAAGCCTCGGTTCGCTTCTCAGCAGCTCCGTGGTCCCGCAAGTGCCTGGTACGCCAACCTGTTGGCTGCCCAGCCTGAAGGTCACCAGCTGACCTGGGAAGAGTTCCGCACCGCTTTCAGAGCACATCACATCTCTTCGGGATTGATGAAAATGAAGTTGGATCAGTTCTTGGCCCTGCAACAGAAAGATTCCACCGTTATGCAGTACGTGGGACAGTTCAACCACCTGAGCCAGTATGCCTCCGACTATGTCAACACAGAGGAAAAGAAGAGAGATTGTTTTCTCAGAGGTCTGCACCCTAAGATTCGCAGAGGTCTATCCAACAACCTAAACGGATCCTATCATGATGTCGTTGACCGTGCTGTCGCTTTCGAGGAAAGCAACCGCCAGTATCAGGAGGAGAAGAAGAAGAAGAAGGCTGGGTCTAGCAGCTTCTCCAGCAACCACAAGCGCCCAAGAATCCTCTATCACCCCAACCACCACCAAAACCGTGCCCCATATCCCCATCAGCAAGTGGTCGTTCGTACCGCGGCCACCACCCATAATGCCAACCAGCAAAGTGCCACTCAGCCGAACGCCCCAGGTGTTCGTGTCACCACCCCTCAAACAGCTTACAACCACCCATGCTACAACTGTGGCCAAGTTGGTCACTGGTCTCGCGATTGCCCAAAACCCAGGAAGAATGCCCAGCATGCACAGAAAGGCCCTGGAGGATCACAGCAGCAGCACCGTGTACCGCAGCAGCACGTCCAGAAGGGCAAGTTTGTCAAGAAGCACGGGCAAGTCTACTTCACCACCGTCAGTAACATCCCAGAAGGAGAGCCCGTCATGCTCGGTAGGTTCCCTGTTGCCAATCATCCTGCAGTCGTCTTGTTCGATTCTGGTGCATCGCATTCCTTCATCAGTCGCACTTTTGTCATCAAGCATGAGTTACCCATGGGGGAGTTAACAGAAAGCTTCTGTATACTTTCGCCTGGAGGGCGGATAAATACTAAGGAAGTGGTCCGCAGTATACCAGTAATGTTGGGGGAACATGTCTTTCCTACCACCATGATAGTACTGCGCAATCAAGAGATAGATGTCATCTTAGGCATGAATTGGATGTGTCAGTATAAAGCCATGATAGACATCTTGAATAGAGTTGTGAGAGTGGATATTCCCAACAGCACCTCCAAACTCCTTCTCCAACTTCCTATGCCTCAAAAACCAGCAACCACCCAGTTGAATACCGCCTGTGTTCCGGAAGTCAGGGATATTCCCGTGGTCTGTGAGTTCCCTGATGTCTTCCCAGAAGATCTACCTGGTCTACCTCCCGACCGCAATGTTGAGTTTGCCATAGAGCTCAAGCCCGGGACTGCTCCTATATCCCGTAGAGCTTATCGAATGCCTCCCAGAGAGTTGGCAGAGCTGAAGATCCAATTGCAAGAGCTATTGGACAAGGGTCTCATTCGCCCAAGTTCATCTCCTTGGGGCTGTCCTGCTATCTTTGTGAAGAAGAAGGATAAAAGTCTTCGTCTGTGCGTAGACTATCGCCCACTCAATGAGGTCACCATCAAAAATAAATATCCCTTGCCTCGCATTGACCTTCTTTTTGATCAGTTGTCTGGAGCCAGAGTGTTCTCCAAGATTGATCTCAGATCTGGCTATCACCAAATAAAAATCCGTCCAGAAGACATTCCTAAAACAGCTTTCACCACCAGATACGGTCTATATGAGTATTTGGTCATGTCCTTTGGCTTGACCAATGCCCCCGCTCATTTCATGTATCTCATGAACTCTGTGTTCATGCCAGAGCTCGATAAATTCGTAGTCGTGTTCATTGACGACATCCTTGTCTATTCAAGAACTCCTGAAGATCACGCCCAACATCTTCGAATCGTTCTCTCTCGTCTCAGAGATCACCGGCTGTATGCCAAATTCAGTAAATGTGAATTCTGGCTAGATCGAATTCAATTCCTTGGTCATGTCCTGTCCGCTGAAGGTGTGTCAGTTGACCCTGAAAAAGTGGCAGATATCTTGGATTGGAAGCCACCTACCACTGTCCGCGAAGTTCGCAGCTTCATGGGAATGGCTGGTTACTATCGTCGTTTCATCCCAGATTTCTCCAGAGCCGCCAAGCCTATCACAGAGTTGTTGAAGAATTCCGTGGATTTCGTTTGGTCACCAGCCTGTGAGCAAGCCTTTCAAGCCTTGAAGAAACTGCTAACTACATCACCAGTCCTAGCTCAACCAGATATCGAGAAACCCTTCGATGTATACTGTGATGCATCTGGTACTGGTTTGGGCTGCGTTTTGATGCAAGAAGGACGAGTAATCGCTTATGCCTCACGACAGCTTAAGCGACATGAGGAAAACTACCCAACCCATGATCTTGAGCTCGCAGCAGTCGTGCATGCCTTGAAGATTTGGCGTCACTATCTGTTAGGCAGCACCTGTAATATGTATACGGATCACAAGAGCCTAAAGTATATCTTCACTCAAGAAGAATTGAATATGAGGCAGAGAAGATGGCTTGAGCTGATTAAAGATTATGATCTCGAAGTACATTACCATCCTGGTAAGGCAAATGTAGTTGCCGATGCCCTTAGTCGCAAAACATACTGCAACAGTCTGACGACGAAGGCCTATGATCCTTCCTTGTGCCATGATCTTGAAAGGATGGGTATCGAAATGATTCCGCAAGGAAGCTTGAACAATGTCCGCATAGAAACATCCATCAAGGATCAAGTCATTGCTGCTCAGAAGGATAACCCTGGAATCAAGCACATCATCGAAAAGGTCCAGACCGGAAAGGCTGAATGTTTCAGGATCGATGATGTAGGAGTTGTTTGGTTCAAGAACCGTCTAGTAGTTCCCAAGGTGCCTGAATTGAGACAGTTAATCCTTGATGAAGCACACTTGACCAGATTCTCTATTCACCCCGGTGGTAACAAGATGTACCAAGACTTAAAGCAGAGATTCTGGTGGACTAAAATGAAGATTGAGATTGCCCGGTATGTCGCTCAGTGTGATACCTGCCAAAGAGTCAAGGCAGTACACATGAAGCCTGGAGGAGAATTGCAACCTTTGTCAGTACCCGCTTCGAAATGGGACGACATTAGTATGGATTTTGTCAATGGACTACCCAAGACCCAAAAAGGTTTTGATTCCATTTGGGTAATCGTGGACCGACTCACCAAACAAGCTCACTTTCTGCCAGTGAAGACCAGCTACACCGTCCCTGTGTATGCCGCTTTGTACAAGAACCACATAGTGAAACTTCATGGCATACCCAAGACCATTGTCTCTGACCGTGGTACCCAGTTTGTTGCTAAGTTTTGGAAAGCGTTCCATACCTCGCTTGGAACCAAGCTCTTACATAGCACAGCTTATCATCCTCAAACTGATGGACAAACTGAGCGAGTCAACCAAGTGCTGGAGGACATGTTGAGAGCCTGTGTTCTTACCTTCGCAGATACTTGGGATGACTGTTTGCCTTTGGCAGAGTTCTCATATAATAACAGTTACCAAGAGAGCATAAAAATGGCACCCTTTGAAGCACTGTACGGTCGTCGTTGTCGTACACCCCTCAGTTGGTCTGAGCCCGGAGAAAGAGAATTCTTTGGAGTTGACCTGGTCAAGGATATGGAAGAGAAAGTCAAGCAGATACAAGAGAATATGAAGATTGCCCAATCTCGACAGAAGAGCTACGCTGACAAGAGACGTCGACCTCTGAAGTTCCAAGTTGGAGATTTTGTATATCTCAAGGTCTCACCAACCAAAGGAGTCACTCGTTTTGGAGTCAAAGGAAAGTTAGCACCACGCTACATTGGTCCGTTTGAGATTTTGGAATGTTGTGGCAAGGTAGCTTACAAGCTGAAGTTGCCCGATCATCTCTCCGCTGTCCACAATGTTTTCCATGTCTCCCAACTCAAGAAGTGTCTCCGAGTACCAGAACATGTCGTGGAAGTTGAAGGTGTCGAGCTAGAGCCTGATCTATCCTACTCGGAATATCCAGTTCGCGTGTTGGACCACAAGGATCGTGTTACCCGAAGAACCACCACAAGATGGTACAAAATCCAGTGGAACCAGCACTCTGAAGAAGAAGCTACTTGGGAATCTGAAGACTTCTTAGCAAAGAACTACCCCGACTTTCTCGAATCTCTGTAAGGTTTTGCCTTTATCCCTTCTCTGTCCTTCCTTAAGACGTGGAATCTCGGGGCGAGATTTTTTTTAGGGGGGAAGGCTGTAACACCTCTGGTGTTTAACTGTAACTAACCTGACATGTCATCATCATCATTAGTCATTAATCATCCTTGTCTTGCATTTATGTTGCTTAGTACTTGTGTAGCAATCTTTTTCGAAAACCCTAAAAGCCCAATTCTCTCTATAAGGGCAAAATGGTAATTTCACCTCTGTGCCTAGTTCTATTTAATTCTTGTTCAAATTTAGTGCCCTGATGTTTGCTGCTTTGATCAAAGTTCAAAAATCAGAATTTGATTTCAAATCCCTTTGCAAAACCCTGATTTCCAAATCCTGGATTTTATCCCTCTTTTTGTTATTCAAAAATTATTCAAAATTTGGGATTGGTCCAAAAAGCAAAGTTGTAGATCTGTCAAAGAGAAACAACTTTGGTATTTACAAATTTTCAAGTTTCAGTATAAAATCCAAAGTAATTTTGAATTGATTCAAATTGCAAAAGTGTCCCCTTTTCTGTTTACAAATATTGTTCAGAAACTTTTTGGAATTTGAAAATGTTCATATTGACAAAGTTGTAGATCTCCTTTTTCTGAGCAACTTTGGTATTTGGAGTTTTTGTCGCACAGTTCAAATTTTGGGAGTAATTTTGCAAAAAACAGAAATGAGCCAAAAGTCAAAACCTAGCCTACCCTGTTCCTCTTCTTCCTAGCGTCAGAGGGGGGGGGGCCCGGCCATGGCGCCGGCGCCGCGCCTGCAGCGCATGCGGCTGCTCCCCACGCGCCACCAACCTGCCGCCGCTGTCGCCCTGTTCCCTCCGCGCCCGCACGCGAGCGCTGACTCTCTCTCCCGTCCCCTACAGTCCTCTCCGCGCCGCCGCCGCGTGGCCATTGCCGGCCGAGCTTGCGCCCGAGCCCCGGCTGCACGCCAGCTTATCCGCCAGTGCGCAATCGAGTGCGCACGCTCCCGCCGATCTTATCCGCGCCTCGCCATGCTCTCTACCGGCCCCGGGCCGTGCCTATATAAGCCCGCCGGAGCCCGAGCTTCCCCACTCAGCTCCGCCGCCGTCGCCAGCACCAGCCGTAGACTCCCGTGCTCAACCACCTAGTTCAAAAGCTCCGCCGTGTTCTTGTGCTGCTTCACCACCCTCCAATTTCACCTTCCTCGCCTCCAATCGCCCGGCGTAAGCTCGCCGTTCCCATCTCCGGCAGAAACCCGGCGAGCTCGGGTTCGTGAAATTCGCCGTCTCCGGCCATGATCATCCCTCACCGACCCCCGTGTCGTGTTCCTTGGTTCCGTGCGACTCTGACCCGGCCCTTGCGGTTTCGTGTGTTGCGCAGGGTCGCCGGAGCGCCGCTCGCCGCCGAAGGAGCTCCACCGAGCCACACCCTCGAGCACGGGTCGAGCCTCACCCTCGAGCACGTGTCGAGCCTCACCCTCGAGCCCTGCCTCCGATCCGTGGTAAGCACCCGAGGCCTCCGGCCTCTGCTTCCACTCCGTCTCGCCCGAGCCCAAGCCTCTAGCACGCGTTGTCCGTCTCGCCCGAGCCCGAGCCTCGAGCGGACAGACCCTCACCACTCCGCTCGAGCCAGGCCTCGAGCGAATCGTGCACCCTCCGCCTCGTCGAGCCAGGCCTCGGACGAAGCACTCAGTTTCCGTTTCGCCCGAGCCCGTCTCGCCCGAGCCTTTCTCAGAAGGAGCACAGTGCTCTTCTCTTTTTCTGAGATTTGTGAATAGTGTTCTGTTTTCTCTTTTTTGTGGGAATTAATCTGTTGTTCCTTAAATGCTGAGAAAATTATGGTATGCTCCTTGCACTGTGTAGTATTTTATAAAAATATGAAACTTGACTTTTCTGCAAGAATTTGAAAATGAAAAATTCCCTTTTTAATTGAAAAATGAAGGTTGTGGTATTTTTGGAGAGTGTTCTATAACTCCAAAAATCTTGAGCTAAATTTTTGGGACCTTGTTATAACATGCTGAACCTCTGGTAAAATTTTGAAGTCTTTTGGAACAAGTTGATTTTTGAGCTTTTATTTTAATTGTTAAATAGTGCCTTTTGCTAATTAATGTCTGATTTTATTTGAGCACCTTAATGACCTCCAAAAATTATGAAATTTGTTTTGCCATCTATCTACACCATAATGAACTTATGTGATTAATTTGGTAATTTTTGGAGCAACTTCATAAAATGACCTTTTAAATAAATTAAGCATATAGAAAAGGAGATTAGGGTTAGCGTTGAATGCCCTGTGATGTGACTTTTGGATTGCTTGATGTTCATAGACCCCTACCCTTGGTCTATGATGTTTGTGATGCTATGTTTAGATGATGCTTAGGATAATTATGATAAGGTCTAGTTTAATCAATCTTGCTTAAGGAAGAAAAGGTTACCTTTTATGCTCAACCTAGATTTCGATTATGCCTTGCCTTAGAGTAATCTAGAATCTATGGTATTGTCTTGCACCATAAGTCCATATCATCATTCTCACGAGCATTCATCATTGCATCCGTATAGTTGACGAAGAAGGCCCTGAAGTCGAGGTAGCCACCGAAGGATCTGTTCCCGAGGCGACCCCGAGCTCCGACACTTACACCTACCCTGAGTCTGCTCTCTTTGCCATCCAAGGCAAGCCCCGGTGCATTTAACCCTTTCCTTGAATTTATAAATGTTTCCTTAAATGTCTTTGAGTTAATTTATTGCATTAGGTTGATAGGAGTTGAGTGAAATCCTATCTGATGCATTATCTACCTTGACCAATGAAACACCCGATACCTGCTTTTCAAAAACTATTTGAAAAATGCTTAGCAATGCTATATGATAGATTTGCAATAAAAATGCCAATTTCAAAGGTGTGATCACTTTAAGAATATTTATGGGAATTTCTGGTTTACTCCCACTATTGGCTAAGTATCTGATCCGTACTTAGTCAATGGGAAGGAGAGGTTGTCCTTGCGTACGGTGCCGTCATGTTGTAGTCCGGGACTCAACAGTTGACACCGACCGGGACAGGGTTGAAAAACTGACAGGACCTGTACTCTTGGGTTAGAGTCCCGAGGTGCTTGTCGCTGGCTGGAAAAATTAGGGACCACCTGTATGGGGGCCTGATTGACTAAGACTTGCAACTATTCACATACTACGGAAAGCTTCGGCTCCGAGGAATCCTTTATTGGACCGACAACCGCGCACTGGGAGTGGAGAGATGGCGGAAGTAGCATGTACCCACGTGTCAGGACCTGTACTCTTGGGTTAGAGTCCCTCTCGGGTTAGAGTCCCGAGGTACTTGTCGCTGGCGGAAAATTGGAGTGGTGTACTGTACTTCCGGGTGGCGTAGGACCGGGCCCAATCTTGGAGGAATCGTGGAAGACGAGTTGGCATATGCAAGCTTTGGTGCTACATATGCAGTGTGGATAGGGATCCTCAGCTGAGTATTATTTATCCGGATTAACGCTGCTCCTCGGTTATGGAGACTTAGTCACTGACTGTCAACAGGGAGTGGTTCTCAACTAGGAATGTTTTGGAAATGTAAAATGAATCAAGGATTATGATGAAACAAGGAATACCGAATCTTTCAAAATTAAAATAAGGTTTACCAAAAATGCTTTTCTGCAAAGTACTTGAATTTGCTTAAGCCTTACCTTGACTACCCTAAGCCTGCATTCCTGAGTCTTCTCCCTTTTTTTCTTAGTCGGGTAAGTCTTGTTGAGTACCTTTGTACTCAGGGTTCTATTACCCATGTTGCAGGTATGGCAGATTCTTCCGTATGCCTTGGACCCTGCTGTGTGACTGTTGTTCAGGAAGAGGCCGATGAGGCCGATGAGTGATTATTCACCCTCGGGCTGGGTGAAGTATCTTTATCTTTTAGTTGTTGTCATATGCTACCCTGCCAACTCTATCTATTTGAACTATGGTCTGTAATAACTTCCCTTTAAGTTTATGTTGAACCCTGGTTTGTAAAACTATTGTTATTTAAGTCTTCCGCTATTTACTCCGATGTTATTTGTCAAAATGTTAAAGAGCTTGTAACTGAATTGTGAGATGATCCTGCGGACATCGGGCACTGATGTAGCCCAGTGGCGGAACCCGGTCGTAATCTCTTGGCTGTACGGATCGACTGTCAGAGGTTGACAGTGATCAGTGGGCCATGGGATTAGGGCCGTTACGTCACATGCTACTACTGAAAAAGAACTTCTGGCTGTTGTTTTTGCTATAGACAAGTTTAGATCTTATTTAGTGGGATCAAAGGTGATTGTTTTTACTGATCATGCTGCATTAAAGTACCTGCTCACTAAGAAAGATGCTAAGCCACGCTTAATAAGATGGGTTTTGTTACTCCAAGAGTTTGACTTAGAAATAAAAGATAAGAAAGGAGTAGAAAATTCTGTAGCTGATCACTTGTCTAGAATGTATTTTGAAAATCCGCAGGAATTGCCTATAAATGAATCACTCAGGGATGACATGCTTTTTCAAATCTCTAGATCGGACCCCTGGTATGCAGATATTGTCAATTTTATAGTTGCAGGGTATGTACCACCAGGAGCAAATAAGAAGAAGCAGATCTATGAGAGCAGGATCCACATATGGGATGATCCATATCTATTCAGAGTTTGCTCTGATGGATTACTCAGAAGATGTGTGCCAGCTGAAGAAGGAATCAAGATCATTGAACGCTGTCACTCTTCACCATATGGAGGACATTATGGGGCATTCCGAACACATGCAAAGATCTGGCAAAGTGGATTTTTCTGGCCAACTATGTACCAAGACACAAAAGATTTCATCCGGAGGTGTGGATCATGTCAGAGGCACGGCAGCATCAACACCAGAGATGCCATGCCACTCACTAACAACCTTCAGATTCAGCTCTTCGACGTCTGGGGAATTGATTACATGGGACCATTCCATAAATCAAGGAATCATGAGTATATCCTAGTTGCTGTCGACTACATCTCAAAATGGGTTCAAGCAGTGCCATGCAAGTCTGCTAATGCAAGAAACTCTCAGAGGATGTTCGAGGAGATAATATTCCCACGATTTGGAGTGCCAAGGATGGTAATTAGTGACGGAGGAACCCACTTCATTGATAAAGGCTTTCATAAATATCTGACAAATCATGGGATCCGTCACAATGTTGCCACTCCCTATCATCCTCAGACAAGTGGCCAAGCAGAAACATCAAACAAGCAAATCAAGAATATTCTGCAGAAAACAGTTGACGAGATGTGAACACAATGGAAAGATAGACTACCTGAAGCACTGTGGGCTTACCGTACTGCCTACAAAACACCATTGGGAATGTCTCCATATCAACTCGTCTACGGAAAGACTTGTCACTTACCAGTAGAACTAGAATTCAAAGCTCACTGGGCAATCAAAAGATGGAACATGGACTTAGAAGCCGCAGGAGTCAAGAGGAAAATGCAACTCTCTGAACTAGATGAATGGCGCGAAAAAGCATATCATAACACAAAGATCTACAAAGAGAGAACAAAGAGATGGCATGACAAGAGAATCAAGAAGAAGAGTTTCACTCCTGGAGACAAGGTATTACTTTTTAATTCCAGGGTTAAATTGTTCGGGCATGGAAAACTACGCAACAAATGGGAAGGACCATTCACGGTGGTAGCCACTTCATCACATGGAGCCATTACACTTCAAAATGATGAAGGTACGCTATTCAAGGTAAATGGACAACGTCTTAAGATTTTTCTAGAACCTGAAAAGAGTCCTAAAGAGTTGGATGTCATCCAATTCTTCGTTATCCCATAGATTTCCACCATCGTCAATTTTCTGATAAATTTGCACATCGGGGATATATTTTCTGGGATTAGGATCAAGTTTAAAAACACCACGAGCGACGGACCCGCGAGATCCCACAGGGAGGGACCGACCAGTCTCCTTGGGAGACCGACCGGTCTGCCCTAGAGGCCCCTCACCCTCTGCCTTCTTTCGTTACGTGTCCCGACTCTTTCTCGTACCCATTCTGGTAACCTGATCCGCAGAATCGATAACTCCCGTAATGAACCTATTGAAGGGTTATGGGGATGCTACGCTAGCCGAATGCTACCGCTGTGGTAGCCGAAAAACGGTTCCGCTACGTTAGCCGAACGCTTCTGCTGAGTTAGCCGAACACAAAAATTTTCGACCCCATAAACTAGGAACTACTACTAGTTATAGATCACGGGATTACCACTAGATGCGCAGATGCAGCGGAAGACGTCTTGGTGTAGACGTGCGCGTCGCAGCGATGCCGTGTAGATGTTCACGTCCGGCCTTCACGTCTCCACGTGCGGTTCGTCCTTGTGCTCCAGATGCAGCACCTCCGAGGTATCCACACGTATAGGGAGGAAGCGTCATGCCTCCAAACTGCTAGGTCTGCGAGGAGCAATAGGCGCGGGCGTGGGGTGGGCGACGGCTGTCAACAATTGACGTGGTTACAACCCTGGTCGCCCCACCCCTCTTTATATAGGCGTCCCTAATGAGCCCACCGACCTGGAGGCCCATTAGCAAACCCTAATCCCAGTCTGACTCGAGTCCAACTCGAATCAGGCTTCCAGCCCCTTAAGCGTGCGACCCTATGGGTTCACGCACACATAGACACGGCCCGAGTACTCCTACTCGCCCGATAGTTGACAGCGGCCTCTAGCAAGACGTGTCAACTCCTATGTATACGCAAAGATCATATCTGATGAACCACCACGATCACATATACGTAATTCCCTTGCCGCACAATATTTGGTCCAACTCATAGGTTAACATTTAACCTAAGCACGGCCATGCATTTTATGATCCAATCATATGAGTGGTCCAGTGATATCTCTCTCGCATGGAGAGGGGCAAATCCCATCTTGATCGTCTATGTCTCACAGCATGTTTCCTAACAAACCCAAAGACTATCTTTATGACTACCCTGTTACGAAGTAGCGTTTGATAGTCCCTAAGTAAGTCGATTCACATCTTGAGAACATACCACAATCTCAGGTCGAAGGACATAACGTACATGATCTGCAAAAGAGATAATAAGAACATCTCACGTTGGGTCAGTCCAGCCCCATGTCATACATGTGCCCACATTATTAGTTTGACATCTCCACGTCTATGACTTGCGAAACATAGTCATCAACTAATACATGTGCTGATCTAATATTCATGTGTGTCCTCACATGAACTCCGATCAGGGACAACTATCGAATAACCATACAAGTAAAAGAGTCTCACAGACAATTCACATAATTGTCGATCAATACAGGTTGTCTTTAAAGGATATTCAATGAACATATAATAAATCATGGATACAATAGAAATATCATCATCTCTATGATTACCTCTAGGGCATATTTCCAACAGTCTCCCACTTGCTCTAGAGTTAATATTTTAGATATCTAATACCCATAGACCTCATATGCGCCTCATGCTTAGGCTGTGAAAGAGCCTTTGTCAAAGGATCTGCTATATTCAAATCTGTATGTATTTTGCACATCTTAATTTCATCTCTTTTAATGATGTCTCGAATGAGGTGAAATTTCCACAGTACATGTTTGTTCTTCTGGTGATTCCTTGGCTCCTTAGCCTGCGCGATCGCCCCATTGCTATCACAATGTAGAGACAATGGGCCAGACGCATTTGGAAACACACCAAGATCAATGAGGAACCTCCTCATCCAAACACCTTCCTTTGCAGCTCCACTAGCTGCAATGTACTCGGCTTCTGCTATAGAATCAGACACGGTCTCCTGCTTGGAACTTTTCCAACTGACTGCACCACCATTTATTGTGAACACAAAACCTGATTGAGATTGTGAATCATCTGTGTCAGTTTGGAAGCTAGCATCGGTGTAACCATTTACAACGAGCTCCTCCTCACCTCCATAGATAAGGAACACATCTTTAGTCCTTCTCAAGTACTTTAAGGATGTTTTTAACAAGTGTCCAGTGACTCTCACCTGGATTAGCTTGATATCTACTCGCAACACTTAGAGCATATGAGACATCCGGGCGTGTACATATCATGGCATACATGATGGAACCAATAGCCGAAGCATATGGAACCTTACTCATGCGCTCTCGCTCATCAGATGTCGAAGGACACTGTTTCTCGCTAAAGCGCATGCCATGTGACATAGGCAAGAACCCTTTCTTGGACTGTTCCATGTTGAACCGCTTCAACACCTTGTCAATGTACGTTTCTTGGCTTAATCCTATTAGCCTTTTTGACCTATCTCTATAGATCTTAATGCCCAAAATATATGTTGCTTCTCCTAAATCCTTCATAGAAAAACTATTATTCAGTGAAGTCTTTACGGTTTGCAACATTGGAATGTCATTCCCAATCAATAGTATGTCATCTACATACAAGATTAGAAACACAACAGCGCTCCCACTTTCCTTCTTGTAAACACAAGGTTCTTCTTCACTTTGACGGAAGCCAAACCCTTTGACCACCTCATCAAAACGAATATTCCAACTTCGAGATGCTTGCTTTAATCCATAAATAGATTTCTTAAGCTTGCATATTTTTCCAACATTGCTAGGATCAACAAAACCTTCGGGTTGTATCATATACACGTCCTCTTCCCAATTTCCATTTAGAAAGGCTGTTTTAACATCCATCTGCCATATTTCATAGTCATAATAGGCAGCAATTGCTAGAATGATCCGGATAGATTTAAGCATCGCTACCAGCGAGAAAGTCTCGTTGTAGTCAACTCCTTGAACTTGCCGAAAACCTTTTGCGACAAGTTGAGCTTTATAAACTTGGACGTTTCCATCCATATCCTTTTTCTTTTTATAGATGCATTTGCACTCTATGGGTCTTACCCCATCAGGCGGGTCAACCAAGTTCCAAACTTGATTAGCTCCCATGGAATCTATCTCGGATCTCATGGCACTATGCCATTTCTCAGAATCAGGGTCCATCATTGCCTCGGCAAAAGTTGCAGGTTCGTCATCGTCTAACAATAACACATCCCCACGCAACTCACGGATTCTTGCCGACCTTCGTGGTTGGGGCGGGGTGTCTGTTGCCACAGGTAGCTCAACTTGTTCTGCTACATTAGCATCACTCGTGGAGTCAATCCCTATTGGCTCATCCTGAACTTCTTCAAGATACACCTTCTGCCCTCTCTTGTCTCTTTTGAGAAACTCTTTCTCTAAGAAAACACCGTTTCGAGCGACAAACACTTTGCCCTCTTAGCGGTTGTAGAAGTAATACCCTAAAGTCTCCTTTGGGTATCCCACGAAAAAACACTTGTCCAATTTGGGTATTAGTTTATCTGATATAAGTCGTTTGACATAAACTTCACAACCCCAAATCTTTAGAAAAGACAAACTAGGACTCTTACCAGTCCACATCTCATATGGTGTCTTAACTACGGACTTAGACGATACCCTATTTAATGTGAAAGCGGCTGTTTCTAGAGCGTATCCCCAAAACGATAAAGGAAGGTCCGACTGGCTCATCATAGACCGAACCATGTCTAACAGAGTTCGGTTACGTCGCTCGGACACGCCGTTTCTCTGAGGCGTTCCGGGTGGTGTAAGTTGTGGAACAATTCCGCAACTCTTAAGATGATTGCTAAACTCGTGGCTCAAATATTCACCTCCACGATCAGATCGCAAGGCCTTAATTTTCTTGCCACGTTGATTCTCTACCTCATTCTGAAATTCTTTGAACTTTTCAAATGTTTCAGATTTATGCTTCATCAGATAGACATAGCCATATCTGCTAAAATCATCAGTGAAGGTTATGAAGTATTGAAAACCGCCTCTAGCTGTCGTACTCATTGGTCCACATACATCAGTATGTACAAGTTCCAACAAGTCAGTCGCCCTCTCAGGAAAACCTGTGAAGGGCGACTTGGTCATTTTGCCCAGCAAACAAGCCTCACATGTCTCGTATGATTCAAAATCAAACGAAGTTAGAAACCCATCAGCATGGAGCCTCTTCATGCGATTCTCACTTATATGACCCAAACGACAATGCCACATATAGGTAGGACTTAACTCATTAAGCCGAGGTCTTTTAGCAGTAATATTACAGATAGACATAGGTGCATCATCAAGATTTAAAATAAACAACCCATTCACAATGGATGCAAAAGCCACAAACATATCATTCTTAGAGATTACACAGCCATTGTCTTTACTCTCAAATGAATAGCTATCCTTCATCAAACATGAAGGTTGTTGACGGTCCTTAAACACCTGTTTTACCATCAACATTTGACCCTAAAGTCCACCAAAAAGGAATGAAATGTAGTCAAATAGGTTTCAAACTAACCAAATTCCACATGTCCATAGAATTTTATTTGAATGCAGGATTTGAACCAAATTTGGACATATGGACCCACCAGAGGCCAAGCCCACTCAGCAGGGCCCAAATGGGCCTAAGGGGGGTGGCGCCCGCCACCCCTAGGTGGCGCCCGCCACCTCTAAGTGGCGCCCGCCACTTGGGTTGGCCCAAGTGTCACCCCCTGCCACGTCACTGATCCGTGTGACCTCCCCAAGGCCAAATCCTGGCCCTTGGTCACTAGGTCAGTGGCATCGGACGGCTCAGGATGGAGTGGCGTGGATCAAGGCTGAATGTCGGTTGCTAGGACATGCAACCGACCTCCAAACCGCCTTGGACAACCACCTGGATGCCGTTGAAGCAGAGGCGGTTCATCCAACGGCCAGGGAGCTGGCGGCCGCCAGTAGGGGGTGGCGCCCGCCACCTGACCTAACCCTAGGTCGGTTGGCTGCCCACTATAAGAACCCCCCTCACTCATTTGGGCTATAAATACCCCCCTGGCGACACTACTTCATTCGTACCATCACACACCAAGTACCATCCCAAGCAAAGCAAGAGAAGCAAGTGAGAGTTAGGTTAGAAGCTTAGAGAGCTTTGGCAAGTAGGTTAGCTAGTAGAGAGAGTATAGCTCTAGTGCCCTCGCTACAGTGCGGCTCTTAGTTTAGCACAGCTTAGCCTAAGTCCTTGGCAGTATTAGCGTAGAGCTTGCTAAGAGAGAAGCGGGTGCGAGCGACTGGCATCGGAGGTCGGTTGATTTCCCAGCGTCGCTGGTCTGGTTTGCTCTCTTGTATCTCAGGTACATTTATCTTTATCTCAGTATTACTTTAAGCATTAGTTTCAGTATTACTTTCAGTATTACTTTATCAAGTACCTTGAGTGTGACCTAGCTATCCTACAGTTCAATTCACTTAGCCATAGTAGTTAATCTCTAGTGTGCTTAGTGATTGATCTTTGCCAATAAGTTGCTTAGTTAGTTTAGTGTTTATCTTATTAAGTCAAGTGTTTGCTCTGACGTCCGCAAGGGTGTCTCTATTCAAAGCTAGGGTAGAGATAGTTAGAATATAGTTAAGCGTGGTGCTTAGTTATAGACTTACCTTCAGATACGGCTGGACCCCCGGATAGCTGTGGTAGCAAGCAGGTGGTGACAGCCCTGTGCGCCTTGAATTCCACCACGTAGTTGGCCCAGTTTAACAGTAAGGCTCGTTGTGCTAGCGTTCAACCTAAGTAAGTGGTAAAGGCTAGTACGCCTCGATACTTGACAAGATAGGAATAAAACTATACTCAACTTAGTTGCTTTATTGTCTTTTGCCTGCCTTGCTTCGTAAACTATCTTGCTTCGTAGTTATCTTGCTTTGTAGTTATCTAGGATTAGTTAGTAGTTAGTAGTTAGTAATTAGATAGTTATCCTTTAGTTACCCCTTATCTACCTATCCATCCACCTTACCTTAGCCATCCATATCATCCTTACCTATCCACCCATACATTCTTTCTAGCCTTCCATCCTTTCTCTTCCCTTTCCCCTTTTCTCTTTTCTTCGACTCTCATCCCCTCCTTGACTCAACTCATACACCACCATAGCCTTCCCTTGGGATCAAATAAATCGACACCTGGTACTCCCAGGCGAAGTGCTACTACGATAGTTCTGTGCGCTTGCAGAATCTCCTCCTAGTAGATTGCATTCTCGCTAGCTAGCTCCTACTAGTGTCGGGACTGACAACCCCGCTTGGCATTAGTAGATAGCTACTTTAGTTACCCTATCCTAGGTGTAGCTAAGAACTACCAACAAAGGTGACACAATGTTTCGACTTAAACTTGGAACAAAATAACAATTATTTAACTCCAAAATAAATCCTGATGGGAGGTGTAGTTGCATCGTCCCGATGTTCAACGCAGCAACTCTTGCATTATTGCCCACGCGGAAATCAACCTCCCCTTTTCCAACGCTTCTACCTCTTATCATTCCCTGCATCGTATTGCAAATATGAGCAACCGAGCCGGTATCAAATACCCAAGAATTAATATAAGAGTTAGCGAGGAAAATATCTGTAATATAAACAGCAAGTGTATGAGCTGCGGGAGTACCTTTACCACCGCCATCCTTCATCAAGGATGCTATGTACACCTTGCAGTTTCTTTTCCAGTGACCTTTGCCCTTACAGTGGAAGTACTCAGAATTAGTAGTTGGTCCAGCAGCGTCAGGCGCAGGAGGGTTTGGCTTAGAGATCACATCTTTGGCCTTGCCCTTGCCCTTCCTATTCTTCCAAAAGTTGCCCTTCCTTTTAAAGTTAGGCTTGTTTTGGATTGCCATCACATGGCTGCTGCCAGCACCTTTCTTGATGTCTGCCTCTGCGGTCTTAAGCATGCCACATAGCTCATTCAAGCCCCTCTCCGCACCATGCATATGGTAGTTCGAGATGAAGTTCCCATAGCTAGGTGGGAGAGAAGATAGAATGAAATCAGTAGCCAGTTCTGGACCAATTGGGAAGCCTAGCTTCTCCAACCTCTGAGTGTAACCAACCATCTTGATCACATGTGGTCCAACTGCTGCACCCTCTGCTAACTTAGTCTCAGCAAGAGACTTAGAAACATTGAACCTTTCAGTTCTAGCCTGAGTCTGGAACATCTCATCTAGCGCTATGATCATATCGTAGGCTGTATGGTTATTATCAAACTGCATCTGCAGATCTGGTTCCATGCTAGCAAGCATCAGGCATCCCACTTCAAGATCAGCATCACATGCTTTCTTGTAAGCGGTTTTCTCAGTAGCAGGTGCATTATCAGCGGGTTCCTCTGGTAGTGGGGTGTCTAGAATATCTTCCTTTTTCTCAGCCCTGAGAACAATTCTCAGGTTGCAGATCCAATTCGCATAGTTTGTTCCATTCAATTTATCTTTCTCAAGGATTGATCGTAAAGTAAATGGTGGATTGCTAGGTGCCATTGATCTACAACAAAAGTAAATGCAAAATACTAAGACAATGTATCCAAGACAGAGTAAATGATATTAAAACTTTAATAAAATTTACTCCCACTAAGATCAATATCCCTCTATTGAATTTTAGTGATTCAGGACCCAAACTAACAAGTCTACTAGTGAGCTTTAGCATCACCGCTAGTGGACATGGTAGATTGGTAAGCAACTCTTTGCTAATCATATCACATATGACTCTTGTTGTTGGCCAGCATCTCTATGCGTGCTCAACTCCTTATGCTTCAAGGTCCCTAACCGTTAGGATGACCTTGTTCAAGCAACCAACCCTTCTACAGTAAGTATCTGATACGAACCTGCCTAGTCAAGGAAAATCAGTGACACCCTAATTTCATAGGCGCGCCACCGATTGTACAAGACATATGACAGTGCAAGGTTTGGGGAAGCATATGACTTGAACATTACTGAGGGATCGTTCTATACTTTCACTACCGCATGTAGACAATAAACATGAATCATACGTGAAAGTAGAACATAATAAGAGAATAGCATCAACACAGATATGACTTGGTATAGCCCAGTGTTTCTTTGGAGATCTCCATCTCCGCCAATCTGTTCACCATGATGATCTCCATCCACATGGTACATGCATGCCATCCTCCAACGATGAATCCACCGACTAGCTACAACTAGCGTAATTAATGAAGTAATTACATAGTCGTGTATAGGATCATCATAATTTTGGCACGCAGGCCATTACATCAAATGGACAATATATATGTGGCTCCAGCCATATTGTCATAATCATGACATGCAAGTCATGAAACAATTGCATACATGCATCACATACACATAAGGGCTATACCAGTCATCAATCCCTGCAAAACAGAGTTAAACGTTCCCGACGTCTAATCTTGAATCGCAGAAAACATAATTTTCCCAGCCTTATTTTGCAAATCTAAATTCGACGAAACCGGCTAAAGCAGGTGAAAATCGGATGTACAATTACAAAGATCGATTTTCGTTTAAAGATCATCTCAATCCGAGGTCGTATGCAAAAGTTACGGCCGTTTTACCGAACGATGCTCTTTTGCAGATGCCGCGGTACATCTCATGCACCCGGCTCTTGACCTAGATTCGATTCGATCAATCTGATTGATCTCCATCTTGCCATGATTGGATTTACACGTATCACTTAACTCCGATGGCGGAAATCCGACCGGTAGGAGTAGATCGTTACATGACCAATACGGCAAGATCATGAATCATGATCAGAAATTGATCTACAACCGCACATATCTCTATATGCACACAACCGAATCTATAATGAGGCAGTAACTGCTCTGATACCACTGAAGGGTTATGGGGATGCTACGCTAGCCGAATGCTACCGCTGTGGTAGCCGAAAAATGGTTCCGCTACGTTAGCCGAACGCTTCTGCTGAGTTAGCCGAACACAAAATTTTTCGACCCCATAAAACAGGAACTACTACTAGTTATAGATCACGGGATTACCACTAGACGCGCAGATGCAGCGGAAGACGTCTTGGTGTAGACGTGCGCGTCGCAGCGATGTCGTGTAGATGTTCACGTCCGACCTTCACGTCTCCATGTGCGGTTCGTCCTTGTGCTCCAGATGCAGCACCTCCGAGGTATCCACACGTACAGGGAGGAAGCGTCACGCCTCCAGACTGCTAGGTCTGCGAGGAGCAATAGGCGCGGGCGTGGGGTGGGCGACGGCTGTCAACAATTGACGTGGTTACAACCCTGGTCGCCCCACCCCTCTTTATATAGGCGTCCCTAATGAGCCCACCGACCTGGAGGCCCATTAGCAAACCCTAATCCCAGTCTGACTCGAGTCCAACTCGAATCAGGCTTCCAGCCCCTTAAGCGTGCGACCCTATGGGTTCACGCACACATAGACATGGCCTGAGTACTCCTACTCGCCCGATAGTTGACAGCGGCCTCTAGCAAGACGTGTCAGCTCCTATGTATACGCAAAGATCATATCTGACGAACCACCACGATCACATATACGTAATTCCCTTGCCGCACAATATTTGGTCCAACTCATAGGTTAACATTTAACCTAAGCACGGCCATGCATTTTATGATCCAATCATATGAGTGGTCCAGTGATATCTCTCTCGCATGGAGAGGGGCAAATCCCATCTTGATCGTCTATGTCTCACAGCATGTTTCCTGACAAACCCGAAGACTATCTTTATGACTACCCTGTTACGAAGTAGCGTTTGATAGTCCCTAAGTCGATTCACATCTTGAGAACATACCACAATCTCAGGTCGAAGGACATAACGTACATTATCTGCAAAAGAGATAATAAGAACATCTCACGTTGGGTCAGTCCAGCCCCATGTCATACATGTGCCCACATTATTAGTTTGACATCTCCATGTCTATGACTTGCGAAACATAGTCATCAACTAATACATGTGCTGATCTAATATTCATGTGTGTCCTCACATGAACTCTGATCAGGGACAACTATCGAATAACCATACAAGTAAAAGAGTCTCACAGACAATTCACATAATTGTCGATCAATACAGGTTGTCTTTAAAGGATATTCAATGAACATATAATAAATCATGGATACAATAGAAATATCATCATCTCTATGATTACCTCTAGGGCATATTTCCAACACCTATCATACCTATCATTCAGCCTCCTCAGCTATAAAACCAGCCCCATGCCTGCCTCTAGATTCATTGCAACCACTTCCAGAAAACCAGCAGCAACAGAGCTCTCCTCCCACCAGCGCTAATGGCCTCTTATCCACGGATCGACCTCAACAAGCCTGCCGACGATTCGATGGCTCTTGTCGTCACCGCATCTATGGATCTTGTCATAACACCGTCAAAGGAGATGGCTCTTGTTGACTTGCCTACGCCCGTTGATACGATTCCGCCAGAAGAGACCTCGTCGCATCGTCAGCAAGCTTTTTATGCCCAAGCGGTGCCGGCGAGAAGACTTCCGACTTTCTCCGTCACCAAAGAGATCCCGCTCCTTCCTCCTAGGCCCAATGAGACGCTCGTCGGGCTAAAGATGAACAAGCATGGGGAACCCACTGTCATAAAATATACATCTACAAATCCGCGTTCGCGCATTGATGGAGTTCGTGGTCACCCTGAACAGATCAAGGTCACTCCACCAGTAAGCAGGGCACCCACCACTCCTAATATCGCGGCTAAACACAAGAGGACTACCCAGTTAGATCACCTCGGAGACAGAATTGAAGATCTTGAGAGAGATAACTTAGAGCTCAAGCAGAGATACGCTTCTCTAGCCAAGACTACGAAAAAGATGGCCAATACGATGCATGAATATGTAACTAAACACATTAGCTTAAAGGCAAAGGTCGTCAGTGTAGCCTCTACAATAGGAAATCTACTCGAGGAAGAGAAGTGAGAGATAGTTTATCAGTAGATTAATAAGGCACTCGTGTTTGCAGAGTCTCGTGTTTAAGTCTAGTTTTGTTATGAGTTTTGTTTAGTTAATTCATTGTGTAATAAAAGTGCCTTGAATATCAATAAAGTTTTTGTTAGAGTTATCTTTTATCTTGTTATTTTGGATATATTTCTTGTCTCCACATGTTGTGATTAGCAGAAAACAGAAAATAAGTGTGGGGGAGAAGACGATGACAGAATTACCGAAAATCGATCGCGAAAGCTGCATAGAACAGAAGATATCATTACCAAGATCATGCACCACGAAGCGGGCCACGGTTGGGCTCTAAGCCCAACCGACCGGTTGGTGGACCCCACCGGTCGGTCAGGGGTTGACCCCTCTTGCCCCCTCCTTCGTCCACGGATTGGTACGCAACTACTACACTCTATTTTCTGATGTTTAAGCTTCTGTTCGAATTAAAACCATATTCTTACAATTCATGAACTTTAAAGGGAAAGAATATTTTGACATGCTCATGGTATAGAATCTCACAACACCCTTTCTGAAAAGACCTATTTTGAAGAAACCTATATTATCTAGAGTTGTTGTGGGTTTATGATAGAAGAATAATGAGAACTCAATTCTTAAGGTATGAGCATTGGAGAATTTTACTTGCAAAGTTAAAAAGAGATTAGCAACACTTCTCCTTTTTAGTAAATAAGTTGCCTGCCAAAGTCATTTATAATCAATCAATTATTGTTTACTTTAATACTGAGTTTTTTGTTGAGAAATTTATTATGCTCTAAAGATCGAGATCCTTACAAGTAAAGAAAGATTCACTCTTCCGAAGTAGTATTGTATTAGAGGGATGGGCTATGCAAAAGTATGAAATATGAGGAAAGAAAAAGGGACAAGTGTCCGACATACCTCAGAAAAAAATATAAATAGAAAAAGAAAAAGTATTATGATAAAAGTATGATAAAGAGAAAAAGAAGATAGCCCATGGTCCCTCTAATTGCAATATGCCAGTAAGAGTGACAAAGTTTAAAAAGATTAAAGTCTTGATCTAAGAGTATAGTATTTTTTCTCCATTGACTTAGTAACATAAAAACTGCTTCGCAAAAATTTAATGCTTTGGTAAGGAATTGAAGTGCTACAAAAGGAGAAGGAAAGCTATGACTTGTTTCAGAAATTTCAAAAAATCCAATGTCTTATGCTAAAAAGAAAAGGGTGATCTGTTTCAACTATTCTATTCTCCAACATCTCAAGGTTTTATGGTAGACACACTGAATGAATCAAAAGGGTTAATGTTTGATATCTTATGATCCAACCTTTTATCGAGGACGAGTAAAAGTCTAAGTGTGGGCGAGCTTGTTGACACTAATTAACTCTAATTATTAAAGGTCAATTAAGCATGAAAATGGATGAATATATAAACTCCACCTTAGTATAGGGTTCAAAACTAACAATTTCCACGAGTTTTGGTGAATTGTGAATCCGCAGGGACTAAACCAGGAAACAACCCTCAATTGCTTCCCCTAGAAGGAAACCGATGGGAGATAACGCTTTCGCCAAGTCAGGAACCTTCCAGAAGACTCCAGAGATCACATAGAGACACCACGAGGAAGGGCACCCCGGTCCACTTCCAGGTGGGACCGACCGGTCCCCTGGACCGACCGGTCGGTCTCCCCCTGGCTCCTCTGGCTTCCGTCTTCTGCAAGCTACTTCCACCGCCTTTGAGGATCAATCTCAGCCCTACGTGAAGTCGGTTTGATCTAACGGTCGCGGTTGATCCCTCAGGGCTATATAAATAGGCCCCTGAGCCCCAGGTCAGACAGAAGGTCCCTCTTCAGAAGACTACGCTTCAACTAGAAACCCTAGAAGAGACTTCAGGAGTTAGCTTTCATGTAGAAGATTAGATACCCCTCTAGTAGGATTAGAACCTAGTCTTATTCTAGAACTAGAAGAGAGAGAGAGAGGAAGAGATCAAGAGGAAGCTCCGGCCTGTCGGATAAATTTCTTCATCTTGTACCTGTGGATTCAAGTTCTTCATCGACTTGCTTCAACGATTGTTTCGGTAATCAACATCTATATTTAAGTTTGAGCCATTGTTCTTATTGTTCTTAAGGTTTATGACTCTCTTTTGAGTACTTTAATTCTAGTCGCTCTAGAGTTAGAGTAGTTGGATAGTATAAGCGTGGTGCTTAGACTTGATAGCTCATATTTGCCTCCTATAACACCGGTAGTAGTGGTTGTTCGCATGGGTGACTCTTATAGCCTTGTTGATTCTTCTATAGTCCACTTACCCGTGTGTAGGCTCGGTAGGATTATACATTTGCATAAAAGAATCATACTCTGTGTGACCTTTTTATGGCAACTTCCCTAATAAGAATAATATAAACATATCACTCTTAAGTTGGATTTAGATAACCTTAGTGATCCCCTCTATACTTTTAGCTTCTCCGTCCTTGTTAGTTACTTAGGGGTTATACACTTGAGACTCATCGCTATCCATTCCTTTGGGTTTGATATTAAAACTGGGTTACTCCGGTGAAGTGCTACATCGGTAGATTTTATCTATGCGCTTGCGGATAAAGTAGAGTGTGCATTAATTTATACCAACAAGCATTTCAGGCGCCGTTGCCGGGGAACGGTAGATCATTTTACGTCTTGAGTATAACCTTGTATTATAGTTTTATACTTTATTTTTTTACCTTTATATTTTACTTTGCTTTACCTTTGTTTTTATCTTTTATATCTTTTCACAATGGATTTCTCAGAGCCAATCACTAGCTCCACGAATTCCATTCCACTGAACCAGTATACCTATCTCACTGTCGTAGACTTAGAGTTACCCAAATCCCCCAGAGGTAAGTAGTTGGGTTATCCGTCTTTTAGATTCTTAATAG
Organism: Coix lacryma-jobi var. lacryma-jobi; assembly: GCA_009763385.1. NCBI lineage: Eukaryota > Viridiplantae > Streptophyta > Magnoliopsida > Poales > Poaceae > Coix > Coix lacryma-jobi. Next base: position 88,352,899 of record CM019822.1, on the reverse strand, counting down.
ATATCCTTCTGACTGGACATTATCTTCTTCTTCTTCATAGGGCCAAGGGCGGAATAATAATGACTGTCCACCCCTGCCCCCGGCGACTCAAGAAGGCGGAGGCATTTCTCTCGAGGGTCCTATTCGAAGTCAGGACCTTCGCAATGAGTCAAGCTCTCCTGGTGATCTTGACTGGTTAGACTCAGACTCAACTGACTCTGATGTCATGCTCATAGATCCCAAAGCCGAGAGTAGCCGGAAGAGGTCTCCGAGTCCACTCCAGGAAGCCAGAGATCTAGTCCCAAAGAAGGCTCGCACTGGTAATCATCGTGCTTGTCAAAAAATTCTTTTATCAACAGAATTGGCTGAAAAGCACTGTAATACGGGTGCTCCTGGTAAGGGAAAACCCGAGTACTTTGAAGACTTCATGTTTTGGATTTAATAAACCCTTGTCTTATATCTTTGTTTGATACAGACACTAAAGCAACTCAAGGATCTTCAAGTGGCGCTGCTCCTGAAGAAGTTCCAGCCCCGGATCCGCAGCCAAAAAAGCCAGTCTTGAGACTGTCGCGGGCGTTGAAGCTTGTTAAGTAAGTCGTATTACTTATCTTTAGAATGCTGATATGCTTTCTAGTATTAATATGAACACTTGTCTGTTGTAGGAAAGTGAAGTCGATCGTTGTATTCTCAAGTAGTGCTACCGAAACCCAGGCGGTGGAGGAGTCGGAGGCACAGGACAAAGGCGAGTCCAGCATCCCTCCTATCTTTAGCCAGGTGAACACTCTGCCAGGTTCCTCTCCATCTGGTACCCAGGTCGATACAACACCTGAAGTGGACGTACTTCCCTTGCCTCAGGTTGGTGTTCCATATTCGATCTTTCGCTCTCCTGCTCAATTGGAGTTTGACCGAGTGATGAACGAGTGGTTTTTTTGCACCCGACAGCCTGATGAACCCACTCTGCAGATGGTCCGAGCTGAGATCAGAGCTGAAGCTTTGGATCCTCCGCAGGAAGAGTCCGAGGCTCTGTCCCCGAGTCTTCTCACCAAGGATCGAGACTTGAAGTCGTGGGATACAACCCGGATCTCGTCCGGCTGAAGGAGTTGAGCGAGCAGGTGATGACGCCTGTCGTAGCGCTCCGCCAGTTCATTGAGGTAACTCTTTTTGAAATCCTCTTTGTATTGTGTTATCACATCCGAGTACTTATATTACTATCTCGGTGCAGGGCTTTGATGTGAAAGTGACTAAGCAGATCACTCGGATTCGCCAAGAGCTTTCTCTTGAGAATCAACAACTCAAGGACTACATCGCTCAAGATTAAATTAGCCAGAAAGTAGCCACCCATGTGCTTCATAACCGCATCAACGAGCTTCAAAACAATCTCAAGGTTGTTGTTGATGATCGTGACGCGGCAAATCAGCGGGAACTTGAGCTACTCGCCAAGCATGCTGCCTCGGAGCAGAAGCTTAAGGATGTCGTAAAGTCTTCCAAGAAGCAGCATGCTGGTAAATCAAAAGTACTTTCCGGAGTCCTTACTGCTTTGTAAATTTGTGATATTCATCCGATTGGTATGTCTTGTTATTCAGATTCAAAGACGCTGGCCACTGGATGGCAAACTACTTTCAACCGGAAGGAGGCGGAGCTTGAGGAGGTATTTGCTAATGCGCAGAGTACTCTTCAAGAAGCCAAACTGATTTGTAAAGATGCTGACCGAGACCTGCTGCAGGCTTTAAAGTCGACCAAGGAGTCGCGGGAAGCTCTGGAAGCGGTTCAAGTGCAGTTAAAGGAGTCTCAAGAGTCCTTGAAGACTTCTCAGGATTCTTTGAAGGCGTTAGAACTTGTTGTGGAGCCTATCCTGGATATGATTCCACGCCCAGAAGGAACTGAAGAATCTTTGATTGATCGAGCCAAAGCTGCACCCGGGCGGCTGACTCAGTACATCAAGGACATGGCGACTTCGGTGGTGTGTGGTGTGCTGGCGACGCTGCGACTGCATATGCCATCTTTTGATCTGTCCTCCATGACGACGCTTCCTGATGGCAAGAGTGATGAAGATCATGCAGCCATGAAAGAGGAAGTCAAGGCCGTAGCGGAAGAGTACTCCCAAATACTAGATCTTGTAGGGTAGTATGTCTTCCTCGGTCCTTTGACCATAATTTGTATCTCATGTAAACAAATATTATTATGTGTAAAGAATCAAAGTATAAATTACTTTTGAGTCTTGTTAACTCCGCATATGGTCGACTCGTCATTGCAAGGAATGTCTTGTCAATGGGTCGTTTTGCTTGAGGTGGATGGATGACCAGGCGTCTTATTAGACGAGTCTATCCGAGTGCTCTCTAGCACTTAAGATTGGGTCATATGACTTCGTTTCTCTTATAGTCTTTAGCGACCTAATAGAGAACTTAGTCTGCCCGAGTACTACTCTTAGTACCTTTTTCCAAGGGATAAATTTGATCAAGCACCTCTTAAGGACCGAAACGATGGTTCCTGTCGGGTGAATCATATCCTCTTGGTAGTCGCAGCTTGGGTGCGAGATCGGATTTAACCTTCATCCGAGTAATAAACGACAGGATGAGGGATTCACCCCTTGTTATACCTTATAGGAACTAGCATCTACTTTGTAGACACCATATTCTCTATAGGTTGACAGTCGGGTTTTTAAACCGTACTATCATTTGAGTTGTGTTGAGCTCAGAGCTCGTAACTCGGGTATGGTTACCTCTGAACCAAGAAGGATCCATCCGAGTAATATTATATATTAGTCGGTGGGGTGCAATAGTTAGAGCTTATAAGCTTCTAAGGATTTTATCCGACTAAATAGTCGTGACAATTGTAATTGCCGAAGGAAAGAAAACTCATAGAGATTATGATGAAATCCAATCTTTATTAATATCCGAGAAATAGATACATTTGCCCTGAGTCGAATTTGTAGCATAGCCCTTAGGTATGGAATTTCTTCAGATGCTCAATATTCCATGAATTTGGCAATGGAGAACCATCCTCAGTGAGTAACTCAAATGACCCGGGTCTTGTTACTTTAGATACTATGTAGGGTCCTTCCCATGGAATCATAAGCTTGTGGCGCCCTGTGGTATTCTGAATCTTCTTCAAGACCATGTCGCCCACTTGGAAAGTACGGTGATGGACGTTCTTGTCGTAGTAGCGCCTCATCCCTTGGAGATATCTTGCTGATTGAAACAGGGCAGCTAACCGGGCCTCCTCGAGGCTGTCGACTTCTAATCGTCTTGTATCATCAGCTTCTCCTTCGTTGCACTGTTCCGTTCGCGGAGAGTTCCAGATTAATTCTGCCGGGAGGATTGCTTCGGTGCCATAGACCAGGAAGAAAGGAGTTTGCCCTGTTGTCCTGCTTCGCTGTGTCCGTAGCCCCTAGACTACCTTAGGCAATTCTTCGACCCACTTCCCGCCGTGGTCTTTTAGAAGATCAAATAATCTTGGCTTTAGACCGGCGAGGATGAGGGTGTTTGCTCTCTCAACTTGGCCGTTTGATTGTGAATGAGCCACTGATGAGTAGTCTATCTTTATTCCACAGTCGCTGGCCCATGATTTGAACTCAATTGCCGTAAAGGGGGAACCAAGATCAGTGATAATTCTATGTGGCATCCCAAAATGATGAAAGATGCTCTGCATGAATTGTACTGACTTTGATGCGTTAAATTTGGCCAATGGCATGTACTCAATCCATTTGGTGAACTTGTCGATTGCGACGTATACATACTCGAATCCGCCTGGAGCACGCTTGAGAGGTCCCACCATGTCGAGTCCCCAACATGAGAAAGGCCATGACGGGGGAATACAAATCAACTCATGGGCCGAGACATGCTGTTGTTTGGCGAAGAACTGGCATGATTGACAGTGGCGGACTAAGTCTTCTGGATCTTTTAAGGCGGAGGGCCAATAGTACCCTGATCTGAAGATTTTTCCGACTAATGTCCTTGATGCTGCATGATTGCCACAACACCCAGAATGGACCTCATTCAGGATTTCTTTGCCTTCTTCTGGTGAAATGCACTTGAGGAGGACTCCTGATGAGGCACCGCGTCGATATAGCTTGTCTCCGACTAGAACATAATTTTTGCTACGTCTGGTGACCTGCTCTGCTGCAGTTTTATCACTTGGCAGTTTATGCTCCTTGAAGTTGTCGATGAAGGCTTTAGTCCAGTCAGGTGCTAAAGTTAAAATTTGTGCGGAGGGTGTGGGATCAATCTCTTCCTTGTCTTGTATTGAAGGCTTGGATAGCTCGTGTACAAAGGTACCGCTAGGGACTAGAGCCCTGTCAGATCCCAACTTTGCTAGGATGTCTGCAGCTACATTAAGATCCCGGGTGATATGAATGAGTTCCAACCCTGAGAAGTTTTTCTCTAGCTTGCGGACTTCAGCGCAATAGTCGTTCATTGTTTCCTTGGTGCATTCCCAATCTTTGTTGACTTGGTGAATCACCACAGAAGAATCGCCATAGACTAGGAGTCGCTTGATGCCCAATGTGACTGCTAGCCTTAACCCGTGTAGTAGCGCCTCATATTCTGCTTCATTGTTGGTAGCAGGCCACATTATTTGCAAAACATACATGAGTTGCTCTCCAGCAGGTGATCCAAGTAGGACTCCGGCACCTGCTCCACCGAGTTTTAGGGACCCGTCGAAGTACATCTTCCAATGTTCACGGATAGCATTGTCTTGAACCTGCTGTAATTCTGTCCATTCAGCGATGAAATCAGCTAGAGCTTGTGACTTGATAACTTTTCTTGGAGTGAACTTGATATTGAGTGCCCCCAGATCAACTACCCATTTGGAAATTCTTTCTGTAGCATCACGGTTGTGGAGGATTTCTCCCAATGGAAAATCCGTGACAACTGTGATTTCGTGGGCTTCGAAATAGTGCCGTAGCTTCCTTGATGATATAAGTAGAGCGTAGAGTAATTTTTGAACTTGCCGGTACCTGGCCTTAGAGTCAGAGAATACCTCGCTGATGTAGTACACTGGTCGTTGGGTGTTGTAGATATGCTTCTCATCTTTGCGCTCCACTACAATTGCTGTGCTTACAACATGTGTGGTAGCCGCGATGTATAGCATCATTGGTTCCTTGGGTTTTGTCGGTGTTAGTATAGGAGAATTGGTGAGGTATCCTTTGAGCTGTTCAAAGGCCCTGTCCGCTTCTTCCGTCCACTGAAATGTATCACCGGCTTTGAGTAATTTGAAGAAGGGTAGTCCCTTTTCTCCCAACCGTGAGATAAATCTGTTGAGTGCAGCCATACACCCAGTGAGTTTCTGAACATCCCTGACCGAAGTTGGTGGCTTCATACTGATGATGGCCGTTATCTGTTTTTGACTAGCCTCGATGCCTCGATGGCTAACGAGGAATCTGAGTAATTGACCTGAGGGTACTCCGAATACGCACTTTGTGGGGTTGAGCCTCCATTTGTATGAGCGTAACCGGGTAAAGGTTTCCTCTAGGTCTGATATGAGGGTAGTCGGATCCTTTGTCTTTATAACCATGTCATCAACATAAGCTTCCGCGTTGCAGCCAATTTGGTCGCCCAAACAATCTTGGATAGCCCACTGATAAGTGGCCCCTGCGTTTTTCAACCCAAAGGACATGGTTTTATAATAGTAGGCACCGAAGGGGGTTATAAACGATGTCTTGGGTTGGTCTTCTTCTTTGAGAGCAATCTGATGGTACCCTGAGTAACAATCCAGAAAGGATAGTAGAGCAGAACCTGCGGTGGCATCAACAATTTGATCTATCCTTGGTAATCCAAAAGGATCCTTTGGACAGTGCTTGTTGAGATCTGTGTAGTCGACGCACATGTGCCACTCTGCAGAGTTCTTCTTTTTTACTAGTACTGGGTTAGCTAACCACTCGGGGTGGAGAATTTCTCTGATGAACCCGGCTGCGAGTAGTTTAGCTATTTCCTTCTTGATTGCCTCTTTCTTCTCTGGTGAGAATCGTCGTAGCCTTTGCTTGATGGGTCTGGATCCCTCTTTTAACTCCAACTTGTGCTCAGCCAAGTTCCATGGAACACCTGGCATATCAGCCAGTTTCCAAGCCAATATATCTTTGTTTGCTCTAAGGAACTTGGTGAGCGTGAGTTCCTATTCTTCAGATAGGTGAGCGCTGATAACCGCCGTCTTTGAGGGATCGCCAGTTTTCAGATCAATATCCTTTGTAGAGACTTCTGCTGGTGGTTGGATAGCACCCGCCTTCTTGGTTGGGATTTCTGAATCTCGAGGCTTGGCGTTATGTACCATCTGCGCGAGTTCCTGTACTTCCATGGCGAGTTGGGCTTTTTCGGCGATTTGAACAGCTTCTGTGTCACAGTCGAAGGATTGCTTCAAGTCGCCCTTGGAAGTTAGAATACCTTTAGGACTCGGCATCTTCAATAGAAGGTATGGATAGTGCGGTACTGCCATAAATTTGGCGATGGCTGGTCGTCCAAATATGGCGTGGTATGAGGATTCGAAGTCAGCTACCTCGAAACTGATGTACTCGGTCCGATAGTTGTTTTGAGTTCCAAAATTGACGGGTAGTATGATCTTTGTGAGTGGTATGGCCGCCTTTCCGGGTACTATGTCGTAGAAGGGGGCACTTGATGGTGTGAGCTGAGTTGCAAGGTCCAGGATCATCTTGCGTAGGTTGCTTGCAAAGATGACATTGAGTGCTGCTCCTCCGTCTATGAGTACTCTTCCCAGTTTGAACCCGGCGACCGTAGGATCCAGGACTAGTGGGTAGTGCCCTGCATTGGAAACGTTGGTCCATTCGTCTGCTCGAGAGAAATTGATCGGATGCTCAGACCAATCAAGGTATCTTGGGGTAGCTGGTTCGGTAGACATAATTTCCCATAGGGAGAGCTTCTGTAGGCGCTTACTGTCATTGGTGGTTACTCCCCCGAATATGACATTGATGGTGCCTTTGGGGTGTTGGAAACCACCGGCGTCCTGCTGAGGGTCTTCAGCTGCTTTCTTCCCCTTGTCTTTTCTGTTCTTGTTGAAGTCAGAGTTCAAACCTGTCTCTTTGTGTTGTCGACAATGCCTAGCCTGGTGTCCTCCTTTTGGATGGAAAGGGCATGGGCTGTTGAGGAGGTCGTCAAAGCTGGAGGGCTTGTTCCCCTTTTTCTGAGGTTCCATGGCTGCAACAGTATTGTCCCCTGTTCTCTTGCGGGTGTTTTGCTGAGCAGTCTGGTTTCCTCTTTGATTATTTCCTCGATCACCTTGCGTGTTTCTTTCAGGAAAGCGCTCATGTGTGCGTTCTTCTGTCGCCATCATGGAGTTTACTGCCCGATGAAACTCGTCAGCGGTGGTCGGGTCATGCTTGATGAAATCCTTGTAATTGTACCTTTCGCAAATTCCATTGCCAAAAAGGTCGATTACTTCTCTATCTGTTATGTCGGAGACTGTGGAGCGGATTTCGGAGAAGCGTCTACAGTACTCCTGCATTGTCTCGTTTTTCTATTGCTTGCAGGTTCTAAGCTTGGTTCGAGGGTCCGATCGCTCCGGGACACCTGCGAAGTTCTCTATGAAAATGCGGTGGAGTTGTTCCCAGGAGTCAATGGACTCAGGCTTAAGTCTGTCGAACCATGCAAGGGGCATTGTTTCTAGAGCTATGGGGAGAAATTGTGTTTTAACATCATTGCTTCCACCTGCTAACTCGACTGCTTGAGCATACAGCCTGAGCCACCGTTTAGGTTCTGTCTTCCCGTCGTACTTTGAGTAGTTCCCGGGCTTGAACTTTCGTGGGAACGGGACTGCTCGGAGTCTCTGGGAAAAGCAGGGGAAGCGATCGACTGCGTCGGATGCTAGAATGTTGATTCCTCGATATGATGATTCGGCTCCTCCTTCAGCTTGATCAGGTACCCGGTTGCCCAGACGACTCCTTACTGGAGCCCGGCCGAGCCGCTCATGAACGGGTCGCCTTTGGTTGGGACGAGATGAATCTTGTTCATCGGCTAAGGACTCAAGGTTTCGAACTTTGAGCTATAGCACGGTAGTCTGAAGCAAGATCAACCGTCGTTCTTCATCAGGGGTGCGGTTGTCCTTGGCTCCCATCTCTGTGGCTAAAGCCAAGATGTTTTGGTAGGGTGTCTGATACACTTTGTGACCAGCTACCCTCATGAATTCAGGTTCGAGGTTGCGCGAGCAGTCGGTCATCGGCGATTGCAATCGTCGTGAGACTGAATTTCCTGGTCCCTTTCTTGACGAACTTGGCGCTCGGCTTCCTCTTCCAAACGCCTTCGACTGTTATATTCTTCTAGCCGCACATGGTAGCGCTCCATAGCCTCCTTTCGATGAGTTTCTCGCCTTCTGCGAGCATCTTTTGCCTGATTCCTTCTTATTCTTTCAGCCTTCATAGTCTCAGTTTCTCTGGGTCCTTCTGGGTCGTTATCGGATATCATACTCAAGGTTTCATCATCTCGGAGGACATCTGGAGGAGTTGGAGGTCGTAGAGATGACTGATGTCCTGCCATGAAGACTTCACGAGTTTAGCCCTGGTTTGTTGATCCCGGTGTCACCGACTCCAAGGTAGAGGCACTGGAGTTTAGCTCTGTTGAGGTATCATGTTCCTCAAAGGGGAGCTGATGTCCGTGTTGGTACGGGAGAATCTGGTCGATTGTGCCAACCAACCTAGCCGGGGCTGGTTGTATTGGCCAATGGACTATGTTACCTTCCTTGGTTGAGCTGAAAACGAGTCCCTGCTGAGCCCCTGTTAGCGGGATCTGTTGAAATTTTTTGAATTTTGATCCAATCAACTCTTGGAAGTTCTCAGCCAAATTGCGCAGTCCAAAGGGGATATGATGTGTGGAATCCGAGTCCTTCCTGGATCGAGAGTTCGTATCTGAGTAGGAGTCGGATGACTCTTCCTGGTTCCTAGATCCTTGCAATTCTTGGATTGTGAGGTTTGCTAGGTCTCGGGCGAGATGATCTGTTTTTGACATGGCTTGCGCTTCTGAGTCTGTTTGAAGTTGACGATGCAGCTTTCCCTGATCATCCGTGGTGCATGTCCATGAGCCAAAAACAAAAATTGATCCCGTCGAGAACATGTTCAAGTGGTTCGTCGAGCTCTTGATTGCGGAATCACCGAGAGCCCGTACCTGGCGTGCCAGCTGTCGGTGTTTGTTAACCGGCAACTCGTCTTGAGGGATCTCAGACGATTTGTTCGGTGGGGATCGGCATTCGTAGAACTCGGTGAGTACACAAGAACAGCGATTTATACTGGTTCACGTCGCTTAATAGCGTAATACCTTACGTCCAGTGCGGCGTGTGCCTTGTGTTTTGATTCAAGATTCAATGATAGGGGTCGGCGCCCGCTTCCCTTTATATATCCGGGTGAAGCACGGCGTATACCGAGTCCTAGTCGGTTACAATGGAGGAGTCCTTTTGTAATTACAAGACTTCCTTTAGGAACTCGACTAAGTTACAGTGAGAGTCCTAATCCATGTATGCTTCGTATCAAGTCTTTAGATCTCCCGTGTCGCCCAGGGTTAGTCGGAGTAAACATCTTCTGATGATATCTCTGACATCCTGGTCCGTCAACCGGATGAGAATTTTTTTTTGTTTAGCACAAGGGAGGCTTAAGTTATTTTTCATGATCTATTATTTGCTAAGGGACTAGCGAAGGTTAAGCTTGGGGGAGCTTGTTGACGGTCCTTACAGTCAACATTATACCATCAACTAGTGCATAAAACAATGATAAACATGTGACAATGCATAGTTGTAGGGTTTGATTCTAACGAGTTCCACGAGTTGTGTAGTTCTCACTTGTTTTGCAGGAACACCAACATTTCACTACATAAAAGTATCCCAAGTGATGAATTAGACCATACCATTGCGAAGAGCTCGTCGAGACGATCGAAACGGTCATATGGTTTACTACATTTGGAGTCCCGACGAGAGAGTCCCTATTGGCTACGACATGGAAGCTTCTAGAAACAACCTGAAGTGATCACCAAGCAACATAATACGGGGACTAAACCGACAGATTCAATAGCATTGGTGAATTACTATTTTCCAGGGAGTTTTACAGAAGACGGAAGAGGTTGAATACTTCTCCAACAAGACAAATCGTGCAACCGGATGGAAAGGCGCATTAGAGCAATAAGGAAGGTTCCAGAAGACATGACGACGAAGCAAGCACCTGGAGGATGACAGGTGGGGCTGGCCGGCCCCACCCCTAGGCCGGCCGACCTGGGCCAGGTTCCTCCTCGGTCCATCTTCGCGGAGCGTGACCTAATCGACCTCCACGACGCATCTAAGCCCTTGATCAAGGTCGGTTTGATCCGAAGATCGCGGTTCATCCCACCGGGCTATATAAGCAGCCCCAGACCCATTTCCCTGAAGCAATCCTCAGATATTGATCAGATCTATCTTCATCAGGCAATTAGAGAGACATAGTTAGGGATTCAGAGATTAGAGATTAGAGATTAGATTAGAGCTCTACTTCGAGATTAGAATTAGAATTAGGTAGAAACAAGTAGAGTTGAGCGCGGCTCAGGATTTCGGATCGTCATCAGGAGTTCTGGTAATTCTTGTATTCGACTTTGTGCTATTTCAATTATCATTATGTTTCTCATTATTATGTTCTTCGTTTATTCTAGTTATATGCTTGATATAGTTCTAATTGATAGTAAGTTCATACATATGTTCGTAAAGCGCTTAGTTCGATTCCGGATTGGATTAAGTGGTCGATATAATGTAGGCATGGTGCTTAGATTATGTTTACCTACTGTTGACGCAAAAAGTGACACCTTGCGCCAAGGCACACAGCAAGCTAAACGAGGCTAGCTTCAATCGGGTGCCCGGAGTGTGCTGAATCCGGTGACGTGCCAGTCGGTTTGACCTGAAAACCAACAAGGGATAAAACGTGAGAATACCTCTGGAACGTGCTGGGTAAAACCAGATAGTTCCATATGTACGGCTTCAAAAGCCAATCTCGATGGCACACAGCTACAGAAGCTGTCTGTCAGAGCATGTTTACAAAGCTATTCGGCAAGTATGAGAACAGAGTGTGTGAAGCATATTGTCTGCCGAATGCAAAAGAAAGACATGCTTGAACGAATCAAAGATATTATAAACAGGCAACTTGCAAGAATAGATCTGTTCAAATAATACATGCATAGGCCAATCCAACTAATTTGCCGCACGTTTAGTCTTCAAAACCCCGTCAAGCATAAACTTAAGCAAAGCTAATCCACCGGATGATACCACTTGCTATAAGTCTATACCACTTCTTATAATTAGATCAATCCACCGCATGATACAATTTAATTATAACAAGCTAAAAGCATGCATATATTTGAATAGATCTATAAGAGCTCATTACTCGTGTAAGCATAACCAAAATCGGCAAACTAGCTGAGTTGGGGTCCATGAGGAAGGAACATACAAGCAAACATGATCAAACTAATCTAAAACCTGCATCTGCCGCACGACACCTAGTTCTATCAAAGCATAAACATGATCGACATGTATGAACCCACAACATGTAACAACCTAGATTGAAAGCTGATCCGGCCATTATGATCTTATGATTAACAAAGCACAAGCGAACTTGTGAAATAAGGCCGAATAGAGATCAATCTAGATTGGGGAAAAGAGTGTTACGGGAATTAAATAAATAAAACACATAACACATGATAACTTAATGAATCTACTAGATCTGCCAAATCTAATAGAGCCAATAACTATTTTTACTCATGTCTTAATCTGCCGCACGATACAAGGCACAAGCAAAAACTTCCCGTCATAAGCTTAAATCCGCCGCACGATACTAAGCTTAACATACGAGACTACTTGCATCATATCTAAATCCACCGCATGATACTAGACATGATAACAAGGTTGCCGGTACTTACGGAGGTCGACGGATCGATGTTTCCTCTCGAAGAACTCGACGACACAACTTAGGGACTCGAAGATGGCACAGGGCCGGTTTGTATTGATGTGGTTGTGAACAGTTTTACAATGGTCGAGGGCTCATATTTATACCCTAGACGAAACATGAATCCTAGATGATTACGACTTAGAATAAGTAAAAATATAAATCATATCCCTAAACCTTTCGGCGTCTTCCATCTTCACGTATCTTCCCATGCAAGCCGGCTTTACTGCACTATCCGTCTCCCGAATGGGGCCACTGCTTCACGAAATAGCCGACCGCACGAGTACTCACCGAAAGTCTTAAGGATCAAACAGCCTCCCGAATGCTTACCGAATCCTTCTCTTTTCTGCTGGCTGGACCCATCTGTCATACCTCCGTGCGTGCGAAAATCTGGTGTTAACACATGCCCCCTAATTTTGGGATAAATGTTTTATTCCAAAATTTCTTTTCCTTTTGGTACTGACATGGAACCTCCAGAAGCATCGTCTTCACTCGCCATAATTACCGCACCTACCGATTCATCTCCCAATGCACTTGGGATCCTTTAAACTCCCCTTTCTCTCTACTTCGGCTTATGCACTTCGAACTCCCCTGCTTCTATCTCAGAGCCAGAAAATCCTCTTCTTCCTCACCATCAATCAGAAACAAAAATGTCTTCTGAGGCAAGCCGCAATAGCCTCAAACTCGGGGCTTCCAGTACTTCTAGGAGAAGGTTATCCCCTAATCATTTTCGCTTGAAGATGAACAAGTCGCCCTTACACTGTTTTCCTTATTTAAGAGGACCGATGACGATTTTCCTGAGGTCCTGACTCAGAAGGTCACGGATCTTCAATTTGATCTGGAAAGGAGGAATCGGGAGATTATCCGAATCTCTCGAGAACGTGATGCCGCTCAAGAACAGGCTACCGGTAAATATTCTTTCGCTGTACTTTTTCTATTCTTCTTCCCTGTTTTATTGATGCTTCCTCTTCTCAGCTCTAGAGGCTAAGCTTCACTCCCTCGAAGCCGCCATTGCCGATCTTGCTGTTACAGCCAATGTGCCAGGCACGTCGGCTTTGAGGCGGGTGAACGAGGTCAACCGGGTTCTCCCCGATATCTCCAGGGCTGGCATGGGCTACGGCGCAGCACTTGCCTTCAACGCCGTTCGGATCCACTCCGGTGCTGACTACCGTCACTTCGACGTTTGTGAGCGAGGATTAGAATTCAGGGTGGCACACTCCGTTGATGACATGAAAGAAGCTGGAACAGATCTAGCCGATTCCTTTGACTTTGACCTCCCGATTAGGAATAGAATAGAATGGACGAACTGACTTCCTACTGTAACTTGTTTTCCTTCTCTGTAAATAAGAGGCCTTTCTTTATTTGTCCAGCAACTCGTGATTGATCCTTCGAGATCAATATGCGCTTTGTTCCATGCATCGACCACCGATTTTTTTTTCTGCCCATTTTAGCAACGATGTACATTTCATCGGCTATTATTAACAATTATGTTCAATCATCTTCGCTTCACAAGCAACCGTAATAATTGACTTCCTCAGACTCGGGGTCTTTTAAATTATTTTCTCAGTTTTTGATTTATAGTGGCACCAGGATATTGTCCCTTCAGTTCTCCTGTCTTCAACGCCAACTGGTGACTCAAAACCCCCTGTCTGAAAATAAAATACCTTACAGCTGCAATTGTTTTTCAATCGCACTCGAGCACTTTTCATAGCAAACACTTTTAACCAAATCCTATCGGCTCTTCGAACTTCTCTGGTTAGGCAAGGATCCAATCTGGCTCCACATCGGCCCATAAGCCGTGAAAAACCCTACCTAGTCTTCCAATGTGCAAGCCATGGTTCTATAAATTCGACCTTAGCTAGGTCATTCTCTCCAGCTTCAACCGAATAGCTTGTCTTGCAAATCTTTCCCTTCAGGATGAGGCCTACGTCCAACCACGTTTAAGCTTTCTCCCCAGAAGGCCTGTCCAGTAAATATGACATCGAAGAAGCCGAACAAACATATCAGTGGAAACAAATCCAAAACCTCACCACAGGTTTTTGAAATCTTCACTAGATTCTTCCTTTGACCGAGCTTGTAACCACCTAACACATCTTCCTTTACCAGTCATCCCCGCATAAAATGACCGCCGTTATCAAAGGTATATGTCCCGAGGCTTCGGACGACCATACAGATCAGACCGTCATCCAAGGCGCGTATGTCGGAGCTCTTCCTCAAACTGGTGGTGATAAGTTTTTGTCTTAAGAATACTACCCTTTTATCAACCAGTTATGCAGATGCTCTTCCAGACGACTTCGAAGATTCGGAAGCTCCTATCGGTCACAGTATCGTCCTTCGCTGAAATCACCAATTCTTAGTTTTCTTGAATAAACCATCTCAAGAGTAACCTGTACTCTAGGATAGATTCTGCAATTGAAGTTTGCAGCAGATGAACCTGCTCTTTTCCTGAACAATGTTGATTTTTCATTCCTCAATGACTTTCCTTGTTCACAACATTTCTTCAGAAGAACACTTGCCGAACGCGTGATGTCATCTTATCCGACTAAATCCCACTCTCAACATGTCACGTCACTCGACATTGCACTTACTGCACTCCATCTTTCTCTTTCCCTGATGAAACTGCTAACTTGAAAAATGCTGGGTCCACCAAGGTTATGAATATCTGTACTGAAGGCGATATAAATAAGATATCGGCTATAACTTGACATATACGAAATATTTTTCTGCTAAAGGCGATGCTCTTACATCGGCTGTATAAAAACATCTCTCGAGTTACATAATTTCCATGCGTTCGGCTTTTAACAAGTAGTGCCGAAGCTTCAACTGACAAGCAGTACACACAAATCAAAAATTCGTCATAGCCGAATACCCTTCCCTGGGGTTTGACATTTTCGGCTAAAGCAAATTGTTACTCATCTTTTCCTCTAAGCTTCAAAAAATAAGGGCCGATTCTATTATAAGACCATCGGCCGTTATGTACAACCTGAAATGATTACCAAGTCATAGAAGTGTCTTTCATAAATCTTCAATTTCACTAAAAGTTCCCGTTGTACGCCACCTTGTATAAATCTCTTCTGATCCTTTTGTAGTAATGGAGAAGTAAATAGAATCCTTCAGAAATTCGTCAATTTCAAAACATACTCGAGACCCAAACTTGTGTATGTCGATCCAACTTCGGCTTTATTATCAACACTTTATTCCTTGTCAGCCGATTCAAAACTTTGGTCTCGATCCTTCTCCATTACCATCATTTGGATTAAAAATTGCTCTGAGAGCCGATTGTCTGAATCGGCTGTTGGTCCTTGTCAAAAACGTTCACAGGACCTGCTTCCCAAGCTCTTCCAGAGAAACACTCGACACCTTCATACTCCCAGTAGGTTGGCTCTGTACTAGCAATACTCACCGAATCATTAGCGTGGACGATCTCGATATCATCTCCAACCCACTGGATGAGGAACTGATGCATAGTCGACGACACACAACAATTTGCATGTATCCAGTCTCTTCCCAACAGCAAACTGTATGCCCCCTTGACATCAATGACGAAGAAGGTGGTGATCAAGGTTTTAGACCCAATCATTAACTCGACATGGACTGCCCCTCGAGTATCAGAAGAATTGCCTGCAAAATCTCTCAACACCATGTCGATCTTCAATAGATCTTCACTTGTCATGCCGAGTTTTCTGAAGGTGGTATACAACATGATGTTTATAGCAGCCCCTCCATCAATGAACATCTTGGTCAGTGGCTTGCCATTGACATACCCTCTCATATAAAGTGGCTTCAAGTGTCGATGCCTGATCGGTTTATCAAATACTGCCCTTTGAGCCAAGACGAGATGAGCCAACAGGTCCTGAAATTCACTTTCATCGAAATCTGAATATACCTCGTCTTCGACATCTTGATTTTCAGGGGCTATGAACTCTGATGGTAGAAAGAACGCCATGCACGTATCAGCCGAATGATTACCTTCACTCGGCCTTTCTTTAGGACGCCAGACTTGCTTTGCTCTGGTGCCCGTTTGCGTCAACTCTCTATTCCTTAAGCGCTGCACTCTCCTCTTCTGGCTTCTCCTTAAACCTGGTGGACACCACTGTCCCTTCTGCCAGACGTACTCGCGGTACTCTTTCTCTCCAGTGCGAGCCCAATTTGGATCGGCAAACCTTCTTTCCTGCCGATCTCTGGAACTATTTATTTTTATGCGCCGATCTTCATCAGGGATCCGGGGCCCAAGCCTTTCACGGACAGATCGGTGGTTGACTCGAGACTGCCTGAACTCAGAGTATTGATTATTGCACTCGGGGCAGTTGTCTTTAACAGGCAGCTTCAAGCCTTCGTTCCAACAATACTGGAAAAACGAGCATTCCCAATGAAACCGTTCCTGCTCTCTCGTATCTTCTCGTTCTTCTCGGTACATCTCTTCTTTGTACCCTCGTTGCTCTTCCAGGAACTTCCGCTCTTCATAAAGCCTCTGCTTCTGGTACTGTTCTTGTTCCCGACGCCACTTATTCAACAAAATACGCGTCGTGACCCTGGGTCTGGAGGTATTATTCGTCTCAATTCGGCTATTTTGGAACCGAACCCTCTGCTGAAGCTCTCCTTTTGTAATCTGCCGATCCGGATCAATAGTGCCAGCTTCCCTCGCTCTATCAGAGGTCAAAACTTTCATCTTACCCTTACCCCTAGGATCGGCTACATTGATCATGTTAACAGAGAAAGACACAGTATTCTGCTCAAAAGGGCTACCATCAATCTTCATCTTTTCATCAAATCTCAGATGTCCACCCTGAATAGCCTTCTGGATCCGATCCCTGAACACTCGGCAATCATTTATGGAGTGGGACTTAGTATTGTGGAAACCACAATACTTCTTGTCTTTGACGCCCTCAGGAAGCAGCATAGGATGACCTTCCGGCAACTTGATGCGTCCCTCCTTCAGTAGGTACTCAAATTATTTATTTGACTTGGACACATCAAAGTCATAAGTACCTTTGTGTTGCCTCAGCCACCGTTGGTTGACCTGAGTTGGCTCTTTAGACTAGGTTATCTCGGCTGCAGCCAGTTCATCTTCATTATCATACTCATCTGCTTCGTCTAGGAAAGCCTGATACATCCCGACAGCCATATCACCCTTCTGGTATTGATTATTCCTTCTAAATCCCTAAGCTTGATTGCTCATCGTTGCCAGTCTTTGGGATAACTGCCCGAGGTCGTCAAACTCCATGCCGAATAGTTTTTCTTTGATACTCGGCAACATGCCAGCTATGGCTATTCCTGGCAATTGGTCGTCTGGCAAATTTAAGGAATAACAGAGATTTTTGGTTTCCCTGAATCGGCGCAGATACTCTTACGGCGTTTCGCCGGGTTTCATCTTTAGGCTCATAAGATCAACCAACTTCTTTTCACTAGTTCCGGTAAAGAAATATGAGTGGAACTTCTGCTCTAACTCTGCCCATGTATTGACAGAATTCGCCGGCAGAGAAGCAAACCAGGAAAAGGCTGGTCCTGTCAGCGACAGTGGGAAATACCGAATCCTCCAAGCTTCATCTGTAGATGCTTCCCCAAGTTGCATCAAGTATCGGCTGATGTGCTCTATAGTACTGGTATGATCCTGACCCGAAAACTTGGTGAAATCAGTGGGAGGTTTTACTCTTGGAGGAAGAGCCACCGGATTGTACCATTCAGGGTAGGGAGATTTGTACGTGTATGTCTGATTCTTCGGCTTTAGGCCAAACTGATTCTGCATCATATCAGCCAACTTGTGCATGATGAGGTCAACATTTGAATCAGGAGCTGTTTGTGCTTGCCCCCCAGTATGTAATCCTGCTGAACTCCCGTAGCCTGGATTCGGAAGAGCATTAATCGAGTTATAGTCCATAAATTCCCGATATCCGTCTCCAAACATATCTTTATGTATCCTGTTTGCCACAGGAGACACTCTAGAAGCAGATGGTGGGACGTTCCCTGTTGTGCCGAACGTGAGCTGGCCATAGGTCTGGGGAAGTTGTTGTGTTTCCTGAGAAACCATTCCACCCGTGCTTGGGCCAGCTCCACTGTTTTCAGCAACTCTTCGGCGTTGAGGTACTTGGAACAACAATGGCCCCCGTATTGGACCAGCAGCCTCCTCAAAGTACTTATCTGCGGTTGGACCGAAAGTATCGACCATGATAGCACGAAAGGTGTTCAAGAAAGCCGACTGATGATTGGTCACTGCTCCTGATACGATCCTATGCATCATCTCCGCCATCTTCTGGAGAGCCGCTTCTTCGCTACCGTCAGGTAGCTCAAGTTGGTGATGAGGAACAACCTTCGGGAACGTCTGCTTCTGATAGACTTTGCCGCTTTTATTCTTGGAGAAGGTCTCCAAGCACTTGCGCTGGAATTCATCACAAGCTCGCTGCACCAGATCTTTTGATTCTAGCGGCAAATCGTCCATGGTCACCTCGAAGACTTGGTCTTCGTTAATCTCAGGCATCTTGAAATGAAGTGGTCCCACCAGGCGTGCCAAAAAGTGTGTTGACGCAAAAAGTGACACCTTGCGCCAAGGCACACAGCAAGCCGAACGAGGCTAGCTTCAATCGGGTGCTCGGAGTGTGTTGAATCCGGTGACGTGCCAGTCGGTTTGACCTGAAAACCAACAAGGGATAAAACGTGAGAATACCTCTGGAACGTGCTGGGTAAAACCAGACAGTTCCATATGTACGGCTTCGAAAGCCAATCTCGACGGCACACAGCTACAGAAGCTGTCTGTCAGAGCATGTTTACAAAGCTATTCGGCAAGTATGAGAACAGAGTGTGTGAAGCATATTGACTGCCGAATGCAAAAGAAAGACATGCTTGAACGAATCAAAGATATTATAAACAGGCAACTTGCAAGAATAGATCTGTTCAAATAATACATGCATAGGCCAATCCAACTAATTTGCCGCACGTTTAGTCTTCAAAACCCCGTCAAGCATAAACTTAAGCAAAGCTAATCCACCGCATGATACCACTTGCTATAAGTCTATACCACTTCTTATAATTAGATCAATCCACCGCATGATACAATTTAATTATAACAAGCTAAAAGCATGCATATATTTGAATAGATCTATAAGAGCTCATTACTCGTGTAAGCATAACCAAAATCGGCAAACTAGCCGAGTAGGGGTCCATGAGGAAGGAACATACAAGCAAACATGATCAAACTAATCTAAAACCTGCATCTGCCGCACGACACCCAGTTCTATCAAAGCATAAACATGATCGACATGTATGAACCCACAACATGTAACAACCTAGATTGAAAGCTGATCCGACCATTATGATCTTATGATTAACAAAGCACAAGCGAACTTGTGAAACAAGGCCGAATAGAGATCAATCTAGATTGGGCAAAAGAGTGTTACGGGAATTAAATAAATAAAACACATAACACATGATAACTTAATGAATCTACTAGATCTGCCAAATCTAATAGAGCCAATAACTATTTTTACTCATGTCTTAATCCGCCGCACGATACAAGGAACAAGCAAAAACTTCCCGTCATAAGCTTAAATCCGCCGCACGATACTAAGCTTAACATACGAGACTACTTGCATCATATCTAAATCCACCGCATGATACTAGACATGATAACAAGGTTGCTGGTACTTACGGAGGTCGACGGATCGATGTTTCCTCTCGAAGAACTCGACGACACGACTTAGGGACTCGAAGATGGCACAGGGCCGGTTTGTATTGATGTGGTTGTGAACAGTTTTACAATGGTCGAGGGCTCATATTTATACCCTGGACGAAACACGAATCCTAGATGATTACGACTTAGAATAAGGAAAAATATAAATCATATCCCTAAACCTTTCGGCGTCTTCCATCTTCACGTATCTTCCCATGCAAGTTGGCTTTACTGCACTATCCGTCTCCCGAATGGGGCCACTGCTTCACGAAATAGCCGACCGCACGAGTACTCACCGAAAGTCTTAAGGATCAAACAGCCTCCCGAATGCTTACCGAATCCTTCTCTTTTCTGCTGGCTGGACCCATCTGTCATACCTCCGTGCGTGCGAAAATCTGGTGTTAACACCTACGAATGCACCCTATTCTCTAGGCCAGCAAGTGGTAGATCACGAGGGTGACTTTTATAGCCTTGTTGAGTCCTTTGTTGTTGACTCCTCGAGTCTAGGACAAGTAGAACCTGGTTACACTGAAGGAATTACTCTAGATATGAACTTCTTTCATAATGTTCCTTATGTATGGGTGGATGATTAATTATGCTATATATGATATCATATGCTAGGACTAACTCAGAATTAATAGAAGTAATATAACTTAGGAGTCTAATCTCTTAACGTATCGATTAGTTCTCAATTCTGCTTCATCATATGAGTCTCTCTCTCTAATTATGAATTCCCTGCTAGTCTCTGTTATTTACCTTATTTATCATTATCATTATCCTTTTGCCTTACCTTTGTATTAGACTAGAGGTGAGTAATTAGATTCATGTCTAATTATATATGTTTGCAATTCTAAGGCCATATCATTCTTATTATTAACTCTGTTAAGCTCCTGATGGTAGAATTATAAATAATGATACCTGGAACATTCTTGGATGAAATGCTACAACGGGTGTATTTTATCTATGCGCTTGCGGATAACCTTTATTTCATATCTTATCAAAGTGTCATGCTATAAATACTATTACATCTCTAGTGTTGCTGCTAATGGTGACAGCCTAGCATTAGAGTGATGCTATGAGATGTCTACCCACATTTATTGGCATTAGTACCGGGGGTGGATTCTAACCTACTCTTGGCATCGATGCTAAGGAATGCCAACAACATGCAAAGGAACCCTCCTCTAGAGGCTATATCAAGGGATTCCCTATTCTCCCTACTAAGACCCATGTAAAAATGTTGAATAAGTACGGGGTCTAGAATAGAAAGAGTTGGGCCACTGTGGATAAGGTCAACAAAACGATCCCATGATTCGCCAAGAGATTCTTCTTCTAGTTGTCTAAAAGTTAGAACCTTTTTTCCGAAGGTCAACCACTTTGGAGATGAGGAAGAATTTTAAGAGAAATTCAGTGCATAGCGTTTTCCAATCTCATTTTACCCTTCCTATGTTGAGTTTATACCAATGTTTAGCTTTTCCCATTAAGGAGAACGGAAAAAGTTTCCATTTTAAGATATCATCGGGCATACCCTCTATGCGAAGGAGGCCACAAATTTGACCAAACTCTCGTAGGTGTGTGTATGGGTTTTCCTCACCTTCTCCCGAGAAATGGTGTTTTTGAATAAATTTTATGAATTCTGGGCTTATCTTAAAACCAGATGTTGTGATAGGCTCTAAATGTTCTGGTGTTTTAAGGTATGTGCCCGTGAATCTAGCATATTGATAGATAGGAATGTTATTATCCATGCTAGAGATGAAAGGATAGATAAGAAGAAAGAATAGCAGAGATGAGGCAAAGGATAAAAATAAAGGATAGAGGGAAAAGATAAAGATATGTAAAGAAGAAGATTTATTTTTTTAATTTTAATATAAAAGAAAAAATTAAGCCAGGTTCGTGGTTAATTCAGCAACCGTTTCCCCGGCAACGGCGCCAGAAAGCTTGTTGGTATTTATTAACGCACACAGAAAAAGATCCGCAAGCGCACGGATACCGTTGTAGCTTTCACCCGGAGGTTTTAATATCGTATCCACAAGGAAACGTGTGAGATCAACTATGTTCTAACTTAACCAGAAGATAAATGAATGCTAGCAAAAACTAAAGTAGAAACAAGATTACGTAAAAACAAGATTGAAGTGTAAGGGAAGTAGCAATCTAGTATAAGGTCGATAGTAGGAGCATAGAGAGGATAACATGGGATTCATCTAGTTCTGATCTAGGCAAGAGACTATGTTTTATACGAATCAACTGGGGACATTACGATAGAAGGGCTGCATACAGAGTACATCCTCAACTAGGTAACTACGGTCCTGCTCATCCTATAAACGGGGAAGTGGACTACAGAGGATTCAATGGGTCTATAAGAGTCACACCGGCGAGCTACCACCTAAATAAGCCTAGCCTATAGGATACATCTACGAGTAACTCGAGCCTAAGCACCACGCTTACACTATGAATTATACTATAACCTATTGCAATAGATTAAAGCGCTCAAAAGAGACTCGTGACCAGAAAAATAATATAAACAAGAAACTTACATGAATCAGAAGTTGATCAACCGAAGCATCTCAGGAGCAAGCTCGAGCAGAGCTTGATCCCGCCGAAGTACAACCGGAGGAAGATGCACCGATAGGCCGACATCTCCTCCAAACTCCTCCCTTGCTCTCCATCTCTCTACTATCTAGAAGACTAGATCTAAACTAATTCTAGAGGGAGGTTGTCCATTCGAGGTGTGGATACATGGGTGTATGCCGAGTCTCTGAGTGATGAGTGATTGTCAACTGGGTTGATGCGCATGTTCTTTGGCTTGTGTTGTGCAGGTGTCGAGCACGGATACAGTGATCGAAGGCAAGGTGAAGGTCAAGTAGATTCGTGCCGTGCCGATGGACCGAGAGTGGCGAAGGATGGACGTGAGGCTTGGACTGAGGGACCGATGGCCTGAGGATCAGCTGTGGTGGCTGACAGCCTGGGACAGCGACGAGCGAAGACTTGCGGGTACGGTGTTGCTTGGGTCATGGACCTAGGGACAAGTGTCGGTGGATGGGGTGCACGGGCGGTGCATCCCCTCTACAGCTCGGTTTGGTGGTTGAGCCACAGAAAAACCACCGAGTGGACAGTTTCCAGGTTTGGGCCTCAAAACCTGGGCGTTGATGGTTTCTAAGTTTGTGCCACAAAACTCGGGCTGAGGGCGGTTTCTAGGTTTGGGCCTCAAAACCTGGGTGCTGCAGGTTTCTGAGTTTGGGCCACAAAACTCAGGCGATGGATGGCTGGTTTACCGGTTTGGGCCTCAAAACCGGGAGTTGGTCCTGAAGGCTGGTTTCCCGGTTTGGGCCACAAAACCGAGGGCGAAGTACGGGAAAAGGACGAGCAGAGCAGTGACAGCACGTGGCGGCAATCGGTGAGGTTGCGTCGAGGCAACGCTACCAGTTGTGCGGGCGTGGCCGTCGAATCACAACTATCTTCGAGTTGGTCCAGAATAACCCTAGGGTTTAGCTGGTTCGCTCTGTAATTAGTTACGGGTAGAGTGGGAATTAGAATTAGGATACGTAGAGGGAGACACCCACCTCTCATTGTATCTCAGTCATTTGCTCTTTGCCTTCTAGGTTTTCCTGCTCTCCCAATCCCCTGTTGTAGCTACTGAGATCCGCAGAGAACCATACCTCTGTGTACTGGAGATTTGGAGGAAGTGAGACCGTAATCTCACTGTTGTAGCGTGTGGTAGCCACACGGTTGCAGATCGATGTGTTGATTCGCGTTTTGTTCGTGTTCTTCGCGTTCTTCGTTTCTCCGCGATTTTCCCATCACTCGATCTCCCTCTCTACTGCGTCTTTTCGAAATCCGTTTGAATCAACTTGTTCTTTATAGTGAGGAGATCATTTCCACCGAAGGAATTCGTCTAACTCCTCACGAACAAGTAGATCGGGTTGATTTCGTTTTCGTGGCGCTTTTTTGGTTCATACTCCTTCCCTCTCGGATTCCCGGTGTTTGAGTTGATTTGAGCGGATGATTTCTTGGGGATAGTCTCCCAACTACCTCGTGATCATCTTCTCCAAGTTTGGGATCAAGGGATTTTGATTTGAATCGGATTTGGGAGGATTTGAGTTGAGGGCGACCGAAATCACCCTCTCTGGGCACTCGCGGACAGTCTGCCGTTGTGCCCGCGGACAGTCCGCGCATCGGGCTCCGACCGAGGCAGTGGTCGCGTGGCTCGGCTATGCTGACTCGGTTTGACCGGCGGACAGTCCGCCGTAGTCGGTTGTGGACAGTCCGCGAGCCAACCAGGGAGGTTCAGCAGCAGTGCTGTTTTGAGGTTTTTGCCGGCGGACAGTCCGCCATCCCCCTGCGGACAGTCCGCGGTTGATCCGGACAGTCCGGGACCGTACTGGCGGACAGTCCGGGAACTCACTGAGTTTT
Source organism: Coix lacryma-jobi var. lacryma-jobi (assembly GCA_009763385.1). NCBI lineage: Eukaryota > Viridiplantae > Streptophyta > Magnoliopsida > Poales > Poaceae > Coix > Coix lacryma-jobi. The sequence goes on along the minus strand of CM019822.1, from coordinate 88,328,963 downwards.
GCGTTTTAGTGCGTTTGCTCTCCCGGCTTCTTCGCTTGGTTTCCGGACTTCTCGGTTGGCCCTTTAGTTCACCTAGGAACCTCTCTAACTATCTTTGCTACTTGTTAGCATCGGTATTTGGGGATTTCCCGACGTAGCCTTCAATCTACGTTTGGGACTAGGTTTTTAGGGGTCGAATTTGCGCCGGTTCTTTTGGCGTTTGGCTTGCTATTGCTTTGTGGTGCCTCGCTGTGATCCTAGGGATCATCCACCCTCTTCCAAGGGTCATGGGCATCACGGTTTCGTTCGAAGCTTTTGGTGTTGATTTGTGGGACAAAGGCCAAAGTTTCGAGAGAAATTTTTTGAGCTCCCATTCACCCCCCCTCTGGTCGCCTTGCTATTGCATTCTCGGTCCTTCAATTGGTATCGGAGCGGGTTAAGGATCTTCCACCTTAGCCGGTTCCAGATCCACAGAAGGCGACATGGATCGCGGCGTGGGCAAACCGCCGTTTTTCGATGGGACGAACTATGCGTATTGGAAGATACGCATGTCGGCCTATCTGCAGAGTTTGGGTGCTTCCATTTGGGATATTTGCAACTCTGCTGATTACGTGGTCTTGGCTGCTTGTGTGACTCAGCATCAGATCGATGAGCACGATGCCAATAGCCGAGCCCGTAATGCTCTTTTCTCATGCTTGAGCATGACGGAGTTTGTTCGCGTTTCTCACCTCGCTATGGCTCGGGAGATTTGGGCAACCCTCATGCGTTTCCATGAGGGAACCACTCAAGTCAAAACCCGTCCCTATGAGTCGCACAAGCGAGAGTATGAGAACTTTCCACACATGCCTAGCGAGAGCATAGAAAGTTTATTCGCTCGCTTTCAGGTGATTGTCAAAAAGATGAGGGCTAACAAGGAGCTGTTGCCTTTCGACGATCATGAGAGAGCTTTGAAGCTTTTGCACACTCTCGATCGGTCGGTGTGGGACTCAAAGGTTCAGGCGATCATCGAATCACCTAACTATGAGACCCTCACATGCGACGAGCTCTTCAGTAAGCTCAAGTCTAGTGAGATTGACGCCATGGCGAGGGCTTCTTATGAAAATCCTTCTGGCCCGTCGATGGCTTTGCTTTCTGGCTCTTCTGCTAACCCCTCTAGAGGATTTGCACTCTCTTCTCTTCTTTCTGTCATAGAGGAGCAGCTGGAGTTCATGGGGGATGACGAGTTGGCTTTGCTCGCCAACCGGTTCTCGTGGTTCCACAACAACCGCATGAACCGTCGCCGCGGAGGAGGACGCTCGGGATGTTTCGAATGTGGCGACCCCAACCACTTCATCGCCAATTGCCCGAAGAAGAATAAGTAGACCTTCGGCAAGGCGGATCATGGGCACAAGTACGACTCTGGCAAACACAAGAAGAAGTACGTCCCCGCGAAGCACAAGCGGAAGGGCGGCTTCAACAAGGAGCACATCAAGACGAAGTACTTGGAGAAGGCCCAGGCTGAGCAGCGTGCTTTCTTCGCCACGCTCAGCGACGTCAACGATTCGGATGACGAATCCGCTTCCTCAAGTGACAACGAGTTCGAGAAGAAGAAGAGGATCGAGGACAAGCTGAACGGCCTCTGCTTCTTTGTCGACAACGAGGGCTTCTGCACCATGGCCCTCGGCAAGGAGGTCGATGGCGAGCTGGAGGACATCCCTCGGAACGACGACGACGACGACACCTTTCAGGTATCTTAGACCCCCGATGAGCTTTTTGCTGAGGTCGAGAAACTTACTACCGCTCTCCTTAGTCAAGACAAGCTGCTTAGGCGCGCTGCTAGAGAGAGGAAGGAGTTTAGGCAGAAATGGGAGGATACGGTGAAGGAACTTGAATCTGTCAAGTCCACCGTTGTTGTCACCGAGGAGGAGTGTGAGATGTGCTCCACACACATGACGGATCTTCTCACTTTGAGAAGTAAGTATGCTGTGTTGGTAGGAGAGGTGGATGAGCTTAAGGCTAGATCCTCGCTGTTGGGTGCGTGCAAGTCCTGTGTAGGCTTGCAATCCGAGTTGGCAGAGAAGAATGCCAAGATTGTGTCTCTTGAGAAGGCCAGCTCGGGTAGCACTTGTGTGTCTAGATGCGCTTTGTGTGAGGGTTTGGAGATGGAGATTGCAAACGTGAAGCATGACAAGATGCAAACCGAGGAGGAAAACACATACCTTCGGACGATCTTGTCATGGGTGTCGAGTGGTGAGCCGCAGCTTGGGATGATGATCTCCCAATTCAAGCGTGCTGCTGGAGGTCCAGGTGTAGGCTTTGCTCAGGGTGTTGAGTGCGCTTCATCTTTTGGCAAGATTGGAGAGTCGAGTGGTCTGAACCCATGTGAGAAGCCCAACTCCACCACTACTCCCAAACTTACCAAGATTCCACCCAAAGAGCCTCTCAAGCCTAACACCAAGGATGGGGTATTTGTTGAACCTCCGAGAGCTCCACCCAAGAAACAATCATGGGCTCCAAAACCAAACCACCTCAAGAACAAGTTAGACACCATGCCACCCATCCAAGAGGAGCTTATGCCACAAAAGGGCAAAGTGATCCATACCCACTACCGTGAGTACCAACAACCCCCTGTGAGAGCGGTGAGGTACCATTGTGAGCACTGTGGGAGAGATGGACACTTGAGTGAGTTTCGCTTTCGGCGCAAGAGAGAGGCGCGCCGTGCAAAGGAGATGAACAACACGGACATGTACCATCCTTTCCATGATGTACATGTGCCGAATGTTCAGAGGCGTGCTGCTAGGCCTAGAGGTCCAAAACCTCAAGTTCCTAGGCCTAGGCCGCGAGGAGGTCGTGCCCGGTGAGAGCCTGCAGTTGTGGGCTATGGACCCTGTGGCGGTGGCTTTGTAGTAGAGCGTTTTCCCCCATCGCGTTTTGAGTATCGTGATGGACGCTCCTCCCTTAGCGGACCACGTTTTCCTCTACGTGGTGATCGCTCTTCTCGTAGGCGTGCTAGGAATGGTTTTTCTGCTAACTGTTCTTTTGAGTAGCCGGCCCAACACTGGTATTCTTCCTACTTCACTAACCCCAGTGTTGGACCGTATGCTCACCCTATGTCTTTTTATTGATGTAGGTAAAACGATTGGAGAATGTTTGGTTGGTGGATTCCGGTTGCTCGAGGCACATGACCGGAAACGCCAAGTGGTTCTCCAGTCTTAGTCCGGTCGCCGGAAAGGAGTTTATCACCTTTGGCGACAATAGCAAAGGTAGAGTGTTGTCTCGTGGGTTGGTGCGAGTTAATGAGCACTTTGTGTTGCGCGATGTCGCTCTTGTTTCTAACTTGCATTTTAACCTTCTTTCTGTTTCGCAACTTTTCGATGACGACTATGAGATTCATTTTAAGCCGAATCTCAGTCGTATTTTGGATCCTCAGGGCAATCTTGTTTGTTTGATTTCACCCTTTGGGAAAGTCTTTCGTGCAAATTTCTCGGAGTCGTTTGGAGTTTCTCGTTGTCTTTTGGATGGACCTTCCTCCTCTGATCTTTGGAAGTGGCATAGGAGACTAGGACATTTGAGCTTCGACTTGCTTGCAAGGCTTAGTTCACTTGGCCTAATCGGAGGATTGCCCAAGTTGTGCATGGAGAAGGATCTTGTTTGCCATTCTTGTAGACATGGGAAGATGGTTGCCGCTCCCCACCATCCAGTGACTCAGGTCATGACTAAGCGCCCTGGAGAGCTTTTGCACATGGACCTTGTTGGTCGGGCTCGGGTGAGCTCGGTTGGGGGAAGTGGTACGTGCTTGTTGTTGTTGACGATTTTTCGAGATATTCGTGGGTCTTCTTTTTGACTGAGAAGATTGAGACTTTCTCTTTTTCTCACAATGTGATTTTGCATCTTTAGAATGAGTTCCCTTTGAACTCAATGCGAGCTATTCATAGTGATAATGGTTCCGAATTCAAGAATTCGGACTTTGAGAAGTTTTATAACTCTTTGGGTTTAGAGCATCAGTTTTCTTCCCCCTACACACCGCCACAGAATGGTGTGGTAGAGGGGAAGAATCGGACCCTTGTAGAGATGGCCAGGACGATGCTCGATGAGCATAGGACTCCTAGGCGATATTGGGCGGAGGCTATGAGCACTGCATGCTACATTTCCAATCGCATTTTTCTCTGAGCCTTCTTGAAAAAGACCTCTTATGAGTTGCATTTTGGAAAACAGCCCAAAGTGAGTTATTTTAGAGTTTTCGGTTGCCATTGTTTTATACTCAAAAAGGGCAACTTGGACAAGTTTGAGTCTCGTTCTTCTGACGGTGCATTTTTGGGTTATGGCACTCATACTCGTGCATATCGTGTACTTAACCTTGATACTAACCGAGTCATGGAGACATCCGATGTCACCTTTGACGAGACCATGGTTTGTCCTTCTTCTCATTTTGAGCGTGCAGGTGATCATGAGGTTGGCGAGCCTCTTTTTGATGATGAGGAAGAAGGTGCTGAAGGGATGGATGACCCAACACCACCTCCACCTGCTGTGCCGCAAAGAGCGGCCTCTACTACCACTCACGGCCCTGACCCTTCTTCTTCGACTACTTGGGGGCCGTGGGATCCGCCACCTCGAGCGGTACCTTTTGTACCCGAGGAGGCACCAGCTGCTGTTGAGGGGAAGGCTACATCAGCTCGGGAGGTGCCACGACACATTCAGCGCCAACACCCGCCTCAACAGGTGATCGGCAGCATCGGCGAACGTGTCACTCGGTCTAGGTCACAACAAATTTCTCACTTTGCTCATTCTGCATTTGTTGCTGATTTTGAACCCCGAGATGTTGGACACGCTTTGACGGATCCGGATTGGGTTAATGCCATGCATGAGGAGCTTGAAAACTTTGAGAGAAATCGGGTTTGGGTTCTTGTTCCTCTTCATCCTGAGTGTCACCCTATTGGGACATAATGGGTTTTTCAAAAACAAACAAGGGGAGGATGGCCATGTTGTGAGAAACAAGGCCCGACTTGTAGCCCAGGGGTATAGTCAAAAGGAGGGGATAGACTATGAGGAGACTTTTGCTCCTGTAGCTCGTTTGGAGGCTATTAGGATACTCTTGGCTTTTGCTGCATCCAAAGGGTTTAAACTTTTTTAAATGGATGTCAAGAGTGCCTTATTAAACGGCTACATAGAAGAGGAGGTGTATGTGAAACAACCCCTCGGTTTCAAAAATCCCAAGTTTCCAAACCATGTTTATAAACTTCACAAAGCTTTGTATGGTTTGAAACAAGCCCCTAGAGCCTGGTATGATAGGTTGAAAACCTTTTTGCTTGCTAAGGGTTTTAAAATGGGATGTGTGGAAAAAATGCTCTTTCTCCTCAAGCAAGGCAGTGACACTCTCTTGGTCCAGATTTACGTGGATGATATCATTTTTGGTGGTTCTTCTCACGCTTTCGTTGCCAAGTTTACAGATACTATGAGTAGGGAGTTTGAGATGAGCATGATGGGCAAGTTGACGTTTTTACTTGGGTTGCAAATCAAGCAATCTCGAGAGGGAACGTTCGTGCACCAGGGTAAGTATACCAAGGATATCCTGAAGAAATTCGATATGGGTGAGGCCAAGCCTCTTCCAACACCCATGTCGACCACGACGGCCCTGGATGCGGATAAGGATGGAGAAGCTGTGGACCAGAAGGAGTACCGAAGTATGATCGGGTCGCTGTTGTACCTGACGGCGACACGCCCGGACATTCAGTTCGCGGTGTGTCTTTGCGCGCGATTTCAGTCGTCGCCGCGAACCTCTCACCGTCAGGCCGTCAAGCGCATTATGAGGTACTTATGCTTCACTCCAGAGTTTGGGATTTGGTACTCTACTTCCTCCACCCTTTCCCTTTGCGGTTATTCTGATGCTGATTTTGCTAGTTGCCGCATTGAGCGCAAGTCCACTTCTGGGACTTGTTAGTTTATTGGATCTTCTCTTGTATCGTGGTCTTCTCGCAAGCAGTCTAGTGTCGCCCAGTCTACCACGGAGGCTGAGTATGTTGTTGCGGCTAGCCGCTGTTCCCAGTTGCTTTGGATGATGGCCACTTTGCGTGATTTTGGTCTGAGCTTTTCTCGCGTTCCTTTGCTTTGTGACAGCACGAGTGCGATTAGCGTTGCTAAGAACCCCGTGCTGCACTCTAAGACCAAACACATTGATGTGCGCTTTCATTTTCTGTGAGACCACTATGAGAAGGGTGATATCGACCTTCGCCATGTCGATACTCATCATCAGTTGGCTGATATTTTCACCAAGCCTTTGGACCAATCAACTTTTGCTAGGTTGAGAGGTGAACTTGGTGTGTGTTTCCCCTTTTAGATGGGGGAAACATTTTGGTTCTTGTATCATAAACTGACTTTGTGTTTTTCAATTGGTATCTTTTCTGCATTTCATCTTGCATATTTACATTCAGAGCTTCATGTATATAATCTTTAGAATGTGACTATGTTTTGTACAGTGTATGCTCTGATGCTTTATGATGATGTTGTAGTTTATGCTCTTTCTGATCACTAATACATGTTGTGAGCTGAGCTATTTTATGAATGGTGAATTTGTTTAAAGAACATATAACTTGAAAATGTTCACCATTGAGATATGTAACTAGCATGTGTAGAATGTGTTGAAATCACTTGTGCTTCTCATATATGCTAGGTTGCTATGTCTCTAGTGTTGAGTCATTCACTTGCTTGGTATGTTCATATTCTGCTTTAATTTTGAACCAAGTTAAGTGAATTGGAAAGATCGAGATGGGATTGCTTGTCAGCACATCATAGTTTCGAGACTGTTTCTCATTGGACTTTGAGTTAAACTTGAGCTGTGTAGTGTATGACCGAAACTGTTGCTTTAAGCTTCTGATTGCTTCTGCATAGGCTTCGCACAGTTGAAAAGTTAGGCAATGACAAGCTTTCAACCTCTCGCAATCACATGCTGAAATTTGAACTTGTGTAATTTTTTAACCGCTGCAACTCCGATAAAATTTGGATACACAAGTTTATGTTTCATTCTATATCATGATGGTTGAACTGTGCTAGGGGTAGTTCACCTTGTATACATGTTTAGCACTTGTTTGACTTCCTGTCTATACATGCTTAGTGCTATTTTGATGGTGAATACCTTTTGTCTGAAAACTGCTCTTTTTGCTCCAATGTTCCGATTTCGTATTTGGTGATCAGTTTGAGCCTTTGCTAGCATTCTGTGCATTATATGAGTCATCGGATCAGCATTCTGTCTAGCATCTTCATATTCTATCGACTATATTCCTGAAGCTGCTAACTTGCATTTTGACTCATATGCATTTGGAGGGGAGATACTTGATGGTGCATTTTCAACTAAGGGGGAGAAAATATTGCAAATCATGTGCTTTCCGAGTTGAACTAAGGGGGAGAAATTAGATCAACTACGGGGAGATTTCCTGGTTGTGTGCACTATTTGAGGGGGAGTTTGAGCTGGCTCGGATTTTGAGGATTTTGAATTTTCCAATTGATTCAGAGCTTTTCTGAAGCCTCTACTTGGTTCGGAGCATTTTTGGCGGCTGGTTGTGTTGAGCCTTTGCCTCTTTCTTGACGGACTAGCAACTTTGTCTTTATGCTCTTAAGTTGGTATCGAGGTTTCCTCAGTTGGTATCGAGCTTCCTCGCTAGCGTTGTTGAGCCCGTTCTGCCTCTTTTTGAGGGCTAGCTCTGTTTTGCTTAAATTTCAGTTGATCAATCAATTGGTATCGAGCTTTCTCGCTAGCGGTGTTGAGCCTGTTCTACCTCTTCTTGAGGGCTAGCTTTGCTTTGCTTGGTTGCGTCGATCCGTTGCCCATGTCTTTGGGAACCAAGGTGTTTTGCTCTTTCACTTGACCTTCTTCGGCTTTGTTATGCTTTTGGGTCATTTGGTCGAGTTCTCTCTTTTTCTTCTTCCTTCCTCTATTCCATTATGATTGGTGTTGGTAGTTGACAATGCACTCATCAAGGGGGAGATTGCGGATACATGGGTGTATGCCAAGTCTTTGAGTGATGAGTGATTGTCAACTGGGATAATGCTCATGTTCTTTAGCTTGTGTTGTGTAGGTGTCGAGCACGGATACAGTGATCGAAGGCAAGGTGAAGGTCAAGTAGAGACGTGCCGTGCCGATGGACCGAGAGTGGCGAAGGGCGGACGTGAGGATTGGACTGAGGGACCGGTGGCCTGAGGATCAACTGTGGTGGCTGACAGCCTGGGACAGCGAAGAGTGAAGACTTGCGGGCACGGTGTTGCTTGGGTCGTGGACCTGGGAACACGTGTCGGTGGACGGGGTGCACGGGCGGTGCATCCCCTCTATGGCTCGGTTTGATGGTTGAGCCACAGAAAAACCACCGAGTGGACGGTTTCTAGGTTTGGGCCTCAAAACCTAGGCGGTGATGGTTTCCGAGTTTGGGCCACAAAACTCGGGCTGAGGACGGTTTCCAGGTTTGGGCCTCAAAACCTGGGTGCTGCAGGTTTCTGAGTTTGGGCCACAAAACTAAGGCGATGGACGGCTGGTTTCCCGGTTTGGGCCTCAAAACCGGGGGTTGGTCGTGAAGGCTGGTTTCCCGGTTTGGGCCACAAAACCGGGGGCGAAGTCCGGGAAAAGGACGAGCAGAGCGGTGGCGGCACGTGGCGGCAATTAGTGAGGTTGCGTCGAGGCAACGCTACTAGATGTGCGTGCATGGCCGTCGGATGACAACTATCTTTGAGTTGGTCCAGAATAACCCTAGGGTTTAGCTGGTTCGCTCTGTAATTAGTTATGGGTAGAGTGGGAATTAGAATTAGGATAAGTAGAGGGAGACACCCACCTCCCATCGTATCTCAGTCATTTGCTCTTTGCCTTCTAGGTTTTCCTGCTCTCCCAATCCCCTGCTGTAGCTACTGAGATCCGCAGAGAACCATACCTCTGTGTACTGGAGATTTTGAGGAAGTGAGACCGTAATCTCACTGTTGTAGCAGGTGGTAGCCACACGGTTGCAGATCGATGTGTTGATTCGTGTTTTGTTCGTGTTCTTCGCGTTCTTCGTTTCTCCGTGATTTTCCCATCACTCGATCTCCCTCTCTACTGTGTCTTTTCGAAATCCGTTTGAATCAACTTGTTCTTTACAGTGAGGAGATCATTTCCACCGAAGGAATTCATCTAACTCCTCACGAACAAGTAGATCGGGTTGATTTCATTTTCGTGGCGCTTTTTCGGTTCATACTCCTTCCCTCTCGGATTCCCGGTGTTTGAGTTGATTTGAGCGGATGATTTCTTGGGGATAGTCTCCCAACTACCTCGTGATCATCTTCTCCAAGTTTGGGATCAAGGGATTTTGATTTGAATTGGATTTGGGAGGATTTGAGTTGAGGGCGACCAAAATCACCATCTCTGGGCACTCGCGGACAGTCCGCCGTTGTGCCCGCGGACAGTCCGCGCGTCAGGCTCCGACCGAGGCAGTGTTCGCGTGGCTCGGCTGTGCTGACTCGGTTTGACCGGCGGGCAGTCCGCCGTATTCGGTCGTGGACAGTCCGCGAGCCGACCAGGGAGGTTCCGCAACAGTGCTGTTTTGGGGTTTTTGCCGGCGGACAGTCCGAGAAATCGCTGAGTGTTGCGTTTTTGTGCGTTTGCTCTCCCAGCTTCTTCACTTGGTTTCCGAACTTCTCGGTTGGCCCTTTAGTTCACCTAGGAACGTCTCTAAGTATCTTTGCTAGTTGTTAGCATCGGTATTTGGGGATTTCCCGATGTAGCCTTCAATCTACGTTTGGGACTAGGTTTTTAGGGGTCGAACTTGCGCCGGTGCCTTTGGTGATTGGCTTGCTATCGCTTTGTGGTGCCTCGCTGTGATCCTAGGGATCATCCACCCTCTTCCAAGGGTCGTGGGCATCACAGTTTCGTTCGAAGCTTTTGGGGTTGATTTGTTGGACAAAGGCCGAAGTTTCAAGAGAAATTTTTTGAGCTCCCATTCACCCCCCTCTGGTCGCCTTGCTATTGCATTCTCGGTCCTTCACGAGGGACCCCTCTCATTTAGAAACACTTGCTTTTGCTCTAAAGGTGGATAATGAATAGAGATAATGATGGATGCTCCAAGGAGGGGGGGTCTGGGGCTCCTTATATAGCCCGGTGGGATGAACCGCAGCCCTCAGATCAAACCGACCTTGAACAAGGGTTGATATGCGTCGAGGAGGTCGATTAGGGCACGCTCCACAAAGATGGGCCGAGATGGTTTCTGGCCCAGGCCGGCCGGCCTGGGGGTGGTGCCGGCCGGCCCCACCCGTCAGCCACTTCGTCCCTCCTTCGACGTGGTGTCTTCTGGAACCTCCCTTGTTGCCCTAACGCGACTTTCCATCTGTTTGCGCGATTCATCGTGTTGGAGTAGGACTCTACCTCTTTCCATCTGTTGGAAAACTCCCTGGAAAACAGTAATTCACCGAAGCTATTGGATCTTTCAGTTTAGTCCCTGAATTATGTTGCTTGGTGATCACTCCAGGTTGTTCTAGAAGCTTCCAAGTCGTATCCAACAAGGACTCTCTCGTCGGGACTCCAAATGAAGCAAACCATGTCTGTTTCGATCATCTCGACGAGCTCTACGCAATGGTGTGCTCTGTTTCATCACTTGAGATACTTTTATATGGTGAAATATTGATAACCCTACAAAACAAGTGAAAACAACATAACTCGTGGAACTTGTTAGAATCAAACCCCACAACTATGCTTTCTGGTTCACTTAATATCATTCTATGCATTAGTTGATGGTATAATGTTGACTGTAAGGACCGTCAACAAGTTTGGAGAACCAAATGGTATCATTCCATGCATGAGGAGTTAGAGAACTTTGAGCGAAACCAAGTTCAGACCCTAGTTCCACCTCCACCAGAATGCCACCCTATAGGTACCAAATGGGTTTTCAAAAACAAACAGGTTGAGGATGGGATGATAGTGAGGAAAAAGGCTAGGCTAGTAGCCCAAGGTTTTTGCCAAAAAGAGGGGATAGACTATGAGGAAACCTTTGCCCCTGTAGCTCATTTAGAAGCCATTAGGATCCTTCTAGCCTTTGCTGCTTCGAAGGGTTTTAAGCTATACCAAATGGATGTCAAGAGTGTTTTCCCAAACATGTATATAGAGGAAGAGGTCTATGTTAGGCAACCCCCTGGTTTCGAGGATCTCAAGTTTCCAAATCATGTTTACAAACTTTCAAAAGATTTATATGGTTTGAAACAAGCCCAAGAGCGTGGCATGAGCGTTTGAAAACCTTTTTGCTCTCCAAGGGTTTTAAAATGGGACGGGTAGATAAGACTTTGTTTCTCCTCAAGCAAGGCAATGACACCCTTTTAGTTCAGATTTACGTGGATGATATCATCTTTGGTGGCTCCTCTCACGCACTTGTTGCCAAGTTTGCAGATACTATGAGCAGGGAGTTTGAGATGAGTATGATGGGTGAGTTGACCTTCTTCCTCGGGTTGCAAATCAAGCAAACCCGAGACGAGACGTTCGTGCATCAAGGCAAATACATGAAGGAAATCCTGAAGAAGTTCGACATGGGCGAGGCCAAGCCTCTTACGACACCCATGGCAACGACTATTGCGATGGACATGATCCAAGACGGAGAGGCTGTGGACTAGAAGAAGTACAGGAGCATGATCGGCTCCCTCCTGTACTTGACGGCGATGAGGCCAGACATACACTTCGCAGTGTGTCTGTGTGCTCGCTTTCAGGCGTCCCCTCGGACTTCCCACCAGAAGGTGGTCAAGCGCATCATGAGGTACCTCCGATACACTCCTGAGTTCGGACTTTGGTACTCTTCTTCTTTGACCCTTTCGCTTTGTGGTTACTCCGATGCGGATTTTGTCGGCTATCGGCTTGAGCGCAAGTCTACTTCTAGGACTTGTCAGTTTCTTGGATCTTCGCTTGTTTCGTGGTCTTCTCGCAAGCAGTCTAGCGTAGCCCAGTCTACCACCGAGGCCGAGTATGTCGCTGCCGCATCTTCTGCTTCGCAGCTTTTATGGATGGTTCCTACATTGCGTGATTTTGGTCTAGATTTCAGTCGGGTTCCTTTGCTTTGTGATAGTACTTCTGCCATTAGTGTAGCAAAGAACCCTGTTCTTCACTCCAAGACCAAACACATCGATGTTCGCTTTCACTTTCTTCGTGATCACTACGAGAAAGGCGACATTGACCTTAGGCATTGTTGACACTGGTTCACTACAAAAAATGGTGCTTTGCATGACGGTTTTCGATGACGTTCTAAGAAAACATCATAGAATCATATTCTTTATTTGTTAGGTGATTTACATATGACGATCTGAACGTCACGGATTATTTTTGCATATCTTAGCAATTGAGTGGTAGATCTATGACGGATACTTTCGTTTCGTCACAGCTCAACGTCCAACATGGCGATGACGTGACTTATTTTTTTTGCATGGCGCTGATATGGCCTACCAACATGGGCTTTTTTTTTGCGTGGCCTGCCAACATGGGCCCTTGTTTATTCCAACATGGCGATGACGTGGCTTGTTTTTTTTGCATTGCGCTGATATGGCCTGCCAACATGGGTCTTGTTTTTTTTGCCAACATGAGCCTTGTTTTTTTTAAAGATCTATGAAAGTTGAAAAGCTCAAAAATTTATGAAACTTTGTAGTTAACAACTTTTAATTTGAAATCATGTTGTCATGCAAAACTGCATTTAAATTTAAAAATTTTGAATTCAAAATTTTCAAAATACCTCAGATGAAAAATAGCCAAAATGAAATTCATAAATCTCAAAAAGTTATGAAACTTTCTAGTTGATAAATTTTTAATTTGAAACCATCTTGTTAATGAAAACTACATTTGAAATTTCTCAAATTTGAAATTCAAATTTTGTAAATGACCTCGGATGGAGAAACTTTCTAAACAAAAAGTGTAATCTCGAAAAGTTATGAAACTTTGTAGTTGACAACTTTTTGATTTGAATTCGTTTAGAGCATCAAACAAGCAATTTACACATAGTTTAGCATAATGTGAGGGAAATTGAAATGGAATATAGGCACAAATGACAAAGGGGTGGAGTGGTAGTGGAGTTTACACTCGCATATGCGAGAGGTCGCTGGTTCAAATCTTGGTTAATGCAAAGTGCAAAAAAAATCACAAAAAATACAAAAAAAATACAATTGGAGTAGATAGGTGGTGTAGCTAGCTAGTGGGGCCCCTTCCAAAAATACAAAAAAAATACAATTGGAGTAGATCGGTGGTGTAGCTAGCTAGTGGGGCCCCTCCCCTAATTTTAAAAATATTTCCCCTATTTTTTTGGATCTATTTTTTTGGATTTTTTCGCTCAAACTTTGTCGATTATGCTACGACGAAATGAAATGATAATCAGTGACGACTCCAGTTGGTCCAACAAATGTATGACGGGAGATACATGACAAATTTTTCGATCGTCATGACAAGTTAACTCTAACGTTTTTTCGACTATTTATTACTAAAGTGATCATCATGTAAAGCATTATTCCTTGTAGTGGTTATCTATCAAAATTAAAGGATAAATAAATATGAAAAGGGCATGAATTCAATCACCAATAAAGGTTTAGGGTTTTAATTGACAATATTCCACGAGTATTGGTGGATTGTGATTCTGCAGGGACTAAATAGGAAAACGAGCACTGATTACTTCTCCTAGAAGGAAACCGACGGAAGATTACGGAACCGGCACGTCAGGAATACTCCAGAAGGACCTAAAGGACACCAGAGGACACCACGAGGCGGGACACCCCGAGAGGCTGCCAGGTGGGACCGACCGGTCCCACCCTATGACCAGTCGGTCACCCCCTGGGCCCGATGGCCTCCATCTTCTGGAACCTTCCTCCACCGCCTTTGAGGATCCATCTCAGCCATACGTGAAATCGGTTTGATCTAACGGCCATGGTTTATCCCTCAGGGCTATATAAACAGGCCCCCAGGCCCCAGGGTAGAAGAAGTCTCTCTTCAGAAAAGTCTACGCCTCATTCAGAAACCCTAGAAGAAGACTTCAAGAGCCAGCTTTCAAGTAGAAGACTAGATACCCCTCTAGTTTAGGTTTAGAACCTAGTCTTATACTAGAACTAGAAGAGAGAGAGAGAGAGAGAAAGAGATCAAGAAGGAGCTCCGGCCTGTCGGATCCACTTCTTCATCTTGTACCTGCGGATTCAAGTTCATCGTCAACTTGCTTCAGCGATTGTTTCGGTAATCAACGTCTATATTTAAGTTTGAGCCATTGTTCTTATTATTCTTAAGGTTTATGACTCTCTTTTGAGTACTTTAATTCTAAGTCGCTCTAGAGTTAGAGTAGTTGGATAGTGTAAGTGTGGTGCTTAGACTTGATAGCTCATAAATGCCTCCTATAACGCCGGTAGTAGTGGTTGTTCGCAAGGGTGACTCTTATAGCCTTGTTGATTCTTCTATAGTCCACTTACCCGTGTGTAGGCTCGGTAGGATTATACATTTGCATAAAAGACTCATACTCTGTTTGTGACCTTTTGTGACAACTTCCACTAAGAATAATATAAACATATCACTCTTAAATTGGAATTAGACAGCCTTAATGATCCCCTCTATACTTCTAGATTCTCCGTCCTTGTTAGCTACTCAGGGGTTAGACTTTAAGGCTTAACACTATCCGTTCCTTTGGGGTCGATATTAAAACTGGGTTACTCCGGTGAAGTGCTACATCGGTAGATTTTATCTGTGCGCTTGCGGATAAAGTAGAGTGTGCGTTAATTTATACCAACAAGCATTTCTGGCGCCGTTGACGGGGAACGGTAGATCATCTTAAGTCTTAGTTTATCCTTGTAATCATACTTTTATCTTTTCCTTTTTTGTCCCAGTCTTTTCATTATTTTTGTGTTCATTCTTATGAATGTTGTTTTTGAATTCCACTTTTATCTATCACTACCCCATGAGCGCAAGCTATAACCAGTAGAATCCTTACACCCTATCATAACATCTGGTTATTAGCTACGCCTACCTTTCCGCTGCACTTCCTTCTGTAATGAGCATAGAAATATAATTACGAAATTATTCCTTCGGGTATTCTTGTCACTAACCTTTCTAGGTCTAGAGCAGAAAAGAATGAAGGAACAACAAACACAAGGTATGTCCCACCAATCATCATACAACATTGAATTACATTCATCCAATCTTGATTTTTGCAAAATCCAAGCTTGGGAAATAGACTTTCTAAGAGCATCTCTTGCCGTGTTGTTATGTTGGTTATCCCTACCTTTAAGATATGCTCATATACTAATCATGCTCTTTCATCACCATCTGAATAAATCTCTATAATACTTTCATGCTACCCTCATTCGCTATATCATGCTACCTTTAAGATTTTTGAGCCGATAGTATGCTATAGTGGATGTTGGATATTTTATTAGACTAACCCCTGTAGGAAACTTTCAATATTAATTTGGGAAAGTCCTGAGATGAACTCACACTGGAGATGAAGCAAGGCGTACAATGAACTTCAACAACTCTTGCACAATGAAGATTCAGCTCATTCATCGTGGATGAAAGAACTGTGAGTATCAAAGTTTATTTATTTTGTCTTCTACTGCAAGTTATCTTTTGCCTTGAATCATGTTAAAGTGCAGCCAACACATAAAATACTAGTCTATGCTAAAATAATCCTAAAAACAAATTTTTATTAGCATAGATGCAAAATACATAAGTTGTGGATAATAACCCAAGCTTCAAATTCTTGCAATCCTTCGGGTATATGTCCACTAACATTACGTAGGAGAGAGATTTTGTTCATCCATGGTTTGGTCTGAACATTGAAGATCCAAAACTCAAACCATAGACACACAAACCTACTCTCTGATCACAAATGGTGCTAGCCTAGCTTTGAGTCTTGCTTGGGCACTGATGACAAACAGGATGCAACCTACTTCGTATGAGACAACCTATGCCTGCAACCATCATTGTCCAAGACATCAAGACAAGAAGTGGGGAGTTATCTTCTCTTCTAATCAAGAGCTAGCTTGGGAGATAAGATGGTACCACTACAACAATAACAAGATCTATAAATCCAACACATGAACATATTGTTTGGGAATCCATCTACATCACAAGCCCGCCTGGGAGAGAATTCTGTTGTCTAGATGTGTTTCACAATCAAAGGGAGGAAGGAGAAACCCAACTTCAAACAATTGATCATCTACTCACCACTTTGATCAATACAAACCACTAGATGCTGTCGAGAAGGAGAATATGATCTACCACACATTCTTGGAAGATCGTTCTTGAACACCATCAATGTTATCATCTTTGCCAGACCTAGAGAAGTCAACTTTTGGATCTTTTGCTGATTCTTCAACAACTACATCACTTATGAGCAGCCAAAGAGAACCAAGAAAAGACGTCAAGGGAAGAACCAACTGCCATGAATTGAGGAGGGCATTATGAAGGATGAAGCCACTACACAACAAGAATTAGAAGATGGAGAGATAACACCTAAGCTAGCAAATCAAGAAGAACAGCCGATAAGATCTCCATCATCTAGACACTGTTGAGAGTACAAGTCTCAGTCGTGACACTACAAGACAAAGACTTGAAGGACCGAGAATGCAATAGCAAGGCGACCAGAGGGGGGGGGGGTGAATGGGAAGCTCAAAAATTTCTCTCGAAACTTTGGCCTTTGTCCCATAAATCAACCCCAAAAGCTTCGATCGAAAACGTGATGCTCATGACCCTTGGAAGAGGGTGGATGATCCCTAGGATCACAGCGGAGCACCACAAAGCGATAGCAAACCAATCGGCAAAAGCACCAGAACAAGTGCGACCCTCAAAAAACAAGTCCCGAACGTAGATGGAAGGCTACGTCGAGAAATCCCCAAATATCGATGCTAACAAGTAGCAAAGATACCTAGAGAGGTTCCTTAGTCAACTCTAGGGCCAAACGAGTACTCCGGAAACCAACCGAGGAAGCCGGGAGAGCAAACGCACTAAACTGGAGGCTTCAGCCGATTCCCGGACTGTCCGCCCCTACTGCGGACTGTCCGCGAGGGGTTGGCAGACTGTCCGCTGGCCAAACACTAGAAACAGCAAGGCTGCTGAACAGTCCCTGGGCAACTCCCGGAGTGTCCGCGAGTCCCAACGGCAGACTGTCCGCGGTTCAAAAAACTCTTGCCCAACAGCGCGGAGTCCGGCCACTGGTCTGACCGACCCCGACGCGCAGACTATCCGCGGTAGCAGTGGCAGACTGTCCGCGGATGAACAGAGAGGGCGATTTTGGTCGCCCCTCTCACGAATCCTCCCAAATCCGAATCAAAACTCAATCCCACGTTCCCAAACTTGGAGAAGATGATCACGAGGTAGTTAGGAGACTATCCCCAAGAAATCATCCGCTCAAATCAACTCAAACACCGGGAAATCGAAAGGGGAGGAGTATGAACGAAAAACCGCCACGAAAACAAAATCAACCCGATCTACTTGTTCGTGAGGAGTTAGATGAATTCCTTCGGTGGAAATGATCTCCTCACTATAAAGAACAAGTTGATTCAAACAGATTTCACAAAGACGCAGTAGAGAGGGAGATCGAGTGACGGGAAAAACGCGGATAAATGAAGAACGCGATGAACACGAACAAAACGTGAACCAAGTCATCGATCTGCAACCGTGTGGCTACCACACGCTACAACAGTGAGATTACGGTCTCACTTCCGCAAAATCTCCAGTACACAGAGGTATGGTTCTCTGCGGATCTCAGTTGCTACAGCAGGGGATTGGGAGAACAGGAAAACCTAGAAGGCAAAGAGCAAATGACTGAGATAGGATGGGAGGTGGGTGTCTCCCTCTACTTATCCTAATTCTAGTTCCCACTCTACCCCTAACTAATTACAGAGCGAATCAGCTAAACCCTAGGGTTATTCTGGACCAACTCGTGGTAGGTGGTATCCGACGGCCACGCCCGCACAACTGGTAGCGTTGCCTCGACGCAACCTCACTGATTGCCGCCACGTGCCGCCACCGCTCTGCTTGTCCTTTTCCCAGACTTCGCCCCCAGTTTGGAGGCCCAAACCGGGAAACCAGCCTTCACGACCAACCCCCGGTTTTGAGGCCCAAACCGGGAAGCCAGCCGTCCATCGCCTGAGTTTTGTGGCCCAAACTCAGAAACCCGCAGCGCCCAGGTTTTGAGGCCCAAACCTGGAAACCGTCCTCAGCCCGAGTTTTGTGGCCCAAACTCGGAAACCATCAGCGCCCAGGTTTTGAGGCCCAAACCCTAAAACCGTCCACTCGGTGGTTTTTCTGTGGCTCAACCACCAAACCGAGCCGTAGAGGGGATGCACCGCCCGTGCACCCCGTCCACCGACACGTGTCCTTAGATCCTCGACCTGAGCAACACCGTGACCGCAAGTCTTCGCTCGTCGTTGTCCCAGGCTGTCAGCCACCACAGCAGATCCTCAGGCCACCGGTCACTCAGTGCAAGCCTCACGTTCGCCCTTCGCCACTCTCGGTCCATCAGCACGGCACGTCTCTACTTGACCTTCACCTTGCCTTTGATCACTATATCCGTGCTCGACTGAAGGACCGAGAAGCAACCAGAAAGCGACCAGAGGGGGGGTGAATGGGAGCTTCAAAATTTCCTTTCAGAAACTAGTAGCCACTGTCCCGAGAATCACCCCGAAAGACAAACCTTAGAGCTTGCTAATGTCCACGACCCTAGATGTAGGGTGGATGCTTCCAAGAAGCACAGCGGGACACTACACAACTCTAGAAAGCCAACGCAAAAACCCAAAACCAAATCCGAGATCGCACGAACGAACAGCGAATGAAACTGCGCAGTCACAGCAGCATCGGACGCTGGTAGCATCCGATGCCTAACCAACGGACGCGTCCGATGCGAAAAGTGCAAAACAGAAACCTTACTGGACACCCATCGGACGCTGTGAACAGTAGACTCTCAGCGTCCGATGGTCTCACTCCGGCGCGTCCGATGCACAACGGAGCGTCCGGTGGCAGCGTCCGATGCCCTTTTGAAAATTACAGAGACTGACACGTGGCAACGGAGCGTCCGATGCCAAAGGGGTCAGCGTCCGATGCCAAGAACTCGAGCGTCCGATGCCCCCGACGCAGTGCTGTTCTTCCGCGAAATCCACTCGATCTCCTCCGAATCAAAAGCCCTAAGGCTTAGACTTGGTGTGAGGAGTTCCAAGGATGTTAGTGAGCTATCCCACGGGAATCATGGCTCGAACCTAACTCCTAATCAAGGAATCGGAAGAATTCGTGGCAAAGGAGCAAAAACCAATCCAAAACTAAAACCGCTCGATCTCCTAGACCGTGAGGTTAGAGGAGACTTCCTTTGGTGGAAAGAAGTGCCTCACGATCTAGAACAACTCTATTCAAACGGATTTGCAAGAGATGCACCGAGCAAAGAGATCGATCGACGGGAAAAACGTGGAGAAAAGCAACCCGCGAAGAGCACGAACAAAACGCGAATCACAACCACGGATTTGCAACCATGTGGCTACCACACACTACAACAGTGAGGATACGGCCTCACTTCCTCAGAATCAACAGTACACAGAGGCAAGTCTCTCTGCGGATCTCAGCTAGCTACAGCAAGGGATGGGAGAGCAGGAAACCCTAAGTGCGAAAGAGCAAATGACTGAGATAGATGGGAGGAGGGTGTCTCCCGACTACTTATCCTACTACTAGCCTAAGTCTATTTCCTACTCTACCCCACTCTATTCTAATTACAGAGCGAACCAGCTAAACCCTAGGGTTATTCTGGACCAACTCGGTGGTAGGTGTATCCGACGGCCACGCCCGCACAAACCGAAGCGTTGCCTCGACGCAACTTCCGGATCGCCGCCACGTGCCGCCCTCGCTCTGCACCCCCGGTTTTGTGGCCCAAACCGGGAAACCAGCCTTTTCCAGCCAACCCCCGGTTTTGAGGCCCAAACCGGGAAACCAGCCCACCAGCTTCTGAGTTTTGAGGCCAAACTCAGCAAACCCTCAGCGCCCAGGTTTTGAGGCCCAAACCTGGAAACCGTCCTCAGCCCGAGTTTTGTGGCCAAACTCGGAAACCATCCGCACCCAGGTTTTGAGGCCCAAACCTGGAAACCGTCCACCCGATGGTTTTTCCCTGGCTCTACCACCAAACCGACGTCGTAGAGGGGATGCACCTCCCGTGCACCCCGTCCACCGACACGTGTCCCCGAGTCCACGACTCAGGCAACACATGACCGCAAGTCTTCGCTTGTAGCTGCCACAGGCTGCCAGCCACCACAGCTGATCCTCGGGCCTCTGGTCCCTCAGTCCAAGCCTCACGTCCGCCCTTCGCCACTCTCGGTCCATCGGCATGGCACGTCTCTACTTGACCTTCACCTCGCCTTCGATCACTGCATCCGTGCTCGACACCTGCACAACACAAGCCGAAGAACATGCGCATCATCCCAGTTGACAATCACTCATCACTCAGAGACCCGGCATACACCCATGTATCCGCATCGACACCTACACAACACAAGCCAAAGAACAAGCGCATCAACCCAGTTGACAATCACTCATCACTTAGAGACTCGGCATACACCCATGTATCCGCAATCTCCCCCTTGATGAGTGCATTGTCAACTACCAACACAAATCATAATAGAATAGAGGAAGAAAGGAAGAAGGAGAGAGAACTCGACCAGATGACCCAAAATCATATCAAAGCCGAAGAAGGTCAAGTGGAAGGAGCAAAACAACTTGGTTCCCAAAGACGTGGGCAACGGCTCGACGCAACCAAGCAAAGCAAAGCTAGCCCTCAAGAAGAGGTAGAACATGCTCAACACCGCTAGCGAGAGAACTTGATACCAATTGAAGAATCAACTAAAATTCAAGCAAAACACAGCTAGCCCTCAAGAAGAGGCAGAACGGGCTCAACACCGAAGAAAGCTAAGCTTGAAAACTCAGCAGCGAGCAAACTCCCCCTCAAATAGTGCACACAACCAGGAAAACTCTGGAACACAGAGAGCAATGTTTTGTCAATATTTTCTCCCCCTTAGTTGAAAATGCACCAACAATCAAATTTCTCCCTCTTGACAGAGAAACTCTCCCTCCAAATGCATATGAGTCAAAATGCAAGTTAGCAGCTTCAGGAATATAGTCGATAGAATATGAAGATGCTCAGCAGAGTGCTGATCCGATTACTCATAAAATGCACAGAATGCTAGCAGAGGCTCAAACTGATCACTAAATACGAAATCTGAACATTTGAGCAACAAGAGCAGTTTTCAGCTTAAAAGGCATTCACCATCAAAATAGCACGAAGCATGGATAGACAGGAAGTCAAACAAGTGCTAAACATGTATACAAGGTGAACTACCCCTAGCACAGTTCAACCATCATGCTATAGAATGAAACATAAACTTGTGTATCCAAATTTTATCGGAGTTGTAGCGGTTAAAAAATTACACAAGTTCAAATTTCAGCATGTGATTGCGAGAGGTTGAAAGCTTGTCATTGCCTAACTTTTCAACTGTGCGAAGCCTATGTAAATATGCAATCAGAAGCTTAAAGCAACAGTTTCGGTCATGCACTACACAGCTCAAGTTTAACTCAAAGTGCAATGAGAAACAGTCTCGAAACTGTGATGCGCTGACAAGCAATCCCATCTCGATCTTTCCAATTCACTTAACTTGGTTCAAAATTAAAGCAGCATATGAACATACCAAGCAAGTGAATGAATCAACACTAGAGACATAGCAACCTAGCATATATGAAAAGTACAAGTGACTTCAGCACATTCTACCCATGCTAGTTGCATATCTCAATGGTGAACATTTTCAAGTTTTATGTTCATTAAGCAAATTCACCATTCATAAAATAGCTCCGCTCACAACATGTATCAGTGATCAGAAAGAGCATAAGCATCATCATAAAGCATCAGAACAACTATTATACAGAGCATAGTCACATTCTAAAGATTATATACATGAAGCTCTGAATGTAAATATGCAGGATGAAATGCAAAGATGCATGATGAAACCAAATGAAAAACACAAAGTCAGTGTGTAAAACAAGAGCCAAAATGTTTCCCCCATCTAAAAGGGGAAACACACACCAAGCTCACCTCTCAACCTAGCAAAAGTTGATTGGTCCAAAGGCTTGGTGAAAATATCAGCCAACTGATGATGAGTATCGACATGGCGAAGGTCGATATCACCCTTCTCATTGTGGTATCACAGAAAATGAAAGTGCACATCAATGTGTTTGGTCTTAGAGTGCAGCACGGGGTTCTTAGCAACGCTAATAGCACTCGTGCTGTCACAAAACAAAGGAACGCGAGAAAAGCTCCGACCAAAATCACGCAAAGTGGCCATCATCCAAAGCAACTGGGAACAGCAGCTAGCCACAGCAACATATTCAGCCTCCGTGGTAGACTGGGCGACACTAGACTGCTTGCGAGAAGACCACGATACAAGAGAAGAACCAATAAACTGACAAGTCCCAGAAGTGGACTTGCGCTCAATGCGACAACCAGCAAAATCGGCATCGGAATAACCCCAAAGGGAGAGGGTGGAGGAAGCAGAATACCAAATCCCAAACTCAGGAGTGAAGCATAAGTACCTCATAATGCGCTTGACTGCCTGATGGTGAGAGGTGCGCGACGACGACTGAAATCGCGCGCAAAGACACACCGCGAACTCAATGTCCGGGCGTGTCGCCGTCAGGTACAGCAGCGACCCGATCATACTCCGGTACTCCTTCTGGTCCACAGCTTCTCCATCCTTGTCCGCATCCAGGGCCGTCGTGGACGACATGGGTGTTGGAAGAGGCTTGGCCTCACCCATATCAAATTTCTTCAGGATATCCTTGGTATACTTACCCTGGTGCACAAACGTTCCCTCTCGAGATTGCTTGATTTGCAATCCGAAGAAAAATGTCAACTCGCCCATCATACTCATCTCAAACTCCCTGCTCATAGTATCTGCAAACTTGGCAACCAAAGCGTGAGAAGAACCACCAAAAATGATATCATCCACGTAAATCTGGACCAAGAGAGTATCATTGCCTTGCTTGAGGAGAAAGAGCGTTTTATCCACACATCCCATTTTAAAACCCTTAGCAAGCAAAAAGGTTTTCAACCTATCATACCAGGCTCTAGGGGCTTGTTTCAAACCATACAAAGCTTTGTGAAGTTTAAAAACATGGTTTGGAAACTTGGCATTTTCGAAACCGGGGGGTTGTTTCACATACACCTCCTCTTCTATGTAGCCGTTTAAGAAGGCACTCTTGACATCCATTTGAAAAAGTTTAAACCCTTTGGATGCAGCAAAAGCCAAGAGTATCCTAATTGCCTCCAAACGAGCTATAGGAGCAAAAGTCTCCTCATAGTCTATCCCCTCATTCTGACTATACCCCTGGGCTACAAGTCTAGCCTTGTTTCTTACAACATGGCCATCTTCTCCTTGTTTGTTTTTGAAAACCCATTTTGTCCCAATAGGATGACACTCAGGAGGAAGAGGAACAAGAACCCAAACCCGATTTCTCTCAAAGTTTTCAAGCTCCTCATGCATGGCATTGACCCAATCCAGATCTGTCAAAGCATGTCAAACATCTCGGGGTTCAAAATCATCAACAAATGCAGAATGAGCAAAGTGAGAGATTTGTTGTGTCCTTGACCGAGTGACACGTTCGCCGATGCTGCCGATCATCTGTTGAGGCGGGTGTTGGCGCTGAATATGTCGTGGCGCCTCCCGAGCTGATGTAGCCTCCCCCTCAACAGTAGCTGCTGCCTCCTCGGGTACAAAAGGTACCGCTCGAGGTGGCGGATCCCACGGCCCCCAAGTAGTAGAGGAAGAAGGGTCTGGGCCGTGAGTCATAGTGGAAGCCGCTCCTTGCGGCACAGCAGGTGGAGGAGGTGCTGGGTCATCCATCCCTTCAGCACCCTCTTCCTCGTCATCAAAAAGAGGCTCGCCAACCTCATGATTACCTGCACGCTCAAAACGAGAAGAAGGACAAACCATGGTCTCGTCGAATGTGACATCTGATGTCTCCATGACTCGGTTAGTATCAAGGTTAAGTACACGATATGCACGAGTGTGAGTGCCATAACCCAAAAATACACCGTCAGAAGAACGAGACTCAAACTTGTCCAAGTTGCCCTTTTTGAGTATAAAACAATGGCAACCGAAAACTCTAAAATAACTCACTTTGGGCTGTTTTCCAAAACGCAACTCATAAGAAGTATTTTTCAAGAAAGCTCGGAGAAAAATGCGATTGGAAATGTAGCATGCAGTGCTCATAGCCTCGGCCCAATATCGCCTAGGAGTCCTATGCTCATCGAGCATCGTCCTGGCCATCACTACAAGGGTCCGATTTTTCCTCTCTACAACACCATTTTGTGGCGGTGTGTAGGGGGAAGAAAACTGATGCTCTAAACCCAAAGAGTTACAAAACTTCTCAAAATCCGAATTCTTGAATTCGGAACCATTATCACTACGAATTGCTCGCATTGAGTTCAAAGGGAACTCATTCTGAAGACGCAAAATCAGATTGCGAGCAAAGGAGAAAGTCTCGGTCTTCTCAGCTAAAAAGAAGACCCACGAATATCTCGAAAAATCGTCAACAACAACAAGCACATACCACTTCCCCCCAACCGAGCTCACCCGAGCCGGACCAACGAGGTCCATGTGCAAAAGCTCTCCAGGGCGCTTAGTCATGACCTGAGTCACTGGATGGTGGGGAGCGGCGACCATCTTCCCATGTCTACAAGAATGGCGAACAAGATCCTTCTCCATGGACAACTTGGGCAATCCTCGGATTAAGCCAAGTGAGCTAAGTCTTGCAAGCAAGTCGAAGCTCAGGTGACCTAGTCTCCTATGCCACTTTCAAAGATCAGAGGAGGAAGGTCCAGCCAAAAGACAACGAGAAACTCCAAACGATTCCGAGAAATCTGCACGAAAGAGTTTTCCAAAGGGCGAAATCACACATACAAGATTGCCCTGAGGATCCAAAATGCGACTGAGATTCGGTTTAAAACGAATCTCATAGTCATCATCGAAAAGTTGCGAAACAGAAAGAAGGTTAAAATGCAAGTTAGAAACAAGAGCAACATCGCGCAACACAAAGTGCTCATTAACTCGCACCGACCCACGAGACAACACCTTACCTTTGCTGTTGTCGCCGAAGGTGATAAACTCCTTTCCGGCGACCGGACTAAGACTGGAGAACCACTTGGCATTTCCTGTCATGTGCCTCGAACACCCGGAATCCACCAACCAAACGTTCTCCAATCGTTTTACCTACATCAATAAAAAGACATAGGGTGAGCATACGGTCCAACACTGGGGTTAGTGAAGTAGGGAGAATACCAGTGTTGGGCCGACTGCTCAAAACAACGGTTAGCAGAAAAACCATTCCTAGCATGCCTACGGGAAGAGCGATCACCACGTAGAGGAAAACGTGGTCCGCTAAGGGAAGAACGTCCATCGCGATACTCAAAACGCGGTGGGGGAAAACGCTCAACTACAAAGCCACCGCCACGGGGTCCATAGCCCACAACTGTAGGCTCCCGCCGGGCATGACCTCTTTGCGGCCTAGGCCTAGGAACTTGAGGTTTTGGACCTCTAGGCCTAGTAGCACGCCTCTGAACATTCGACACATGTACATCATGGAAAGGATGGTACATGTCCGTGTTGTTCATCTCCTTTGCACGACGCGCCTCTCTCTTGCGCCGAAAGCAAAACTCACTCAAGTTTCCATCTCTCCCACAATGCTCACAATGGTACCTCACCACTCTCATAGGGGTTGTTGGTACTCACGGTAGTGGGTGTGGATCACTTTGCTCTTCTGTGGCAAAATCTCCTCTTGGATGGGTGGCATGGTGTCTAGCTTGTTCTTGAGGTGGTTTGGTTTTGGAGCCCATGATTGTTTCTTGGGTGGAGCTCTCAGAGGTTCCACAAATACACCATCCTAGGTGTTAGGCTTTAGTGGCTCTTTGGGTGGAATCTTGGTAAGCTTGGGAGTAGTGGTGGAGTTGGGCTTCTCACATGGGTTCAGACCACTCGACTCTCCAATCTTCCCAAAAGATGAAGCGCACTCAACACCCTGAGCAAAGCCTACACCTGGACCTCCAGCAGCACGCTTGAACTGGGAGATCATCATCCCAAGCTGCGGCTCACCACTCGACACCCATGACAAGATGGTCCGAAGGTATGTGTTTTCCTCCTCAGTTTGCATCTTGTCATGCTCCACGTTCGCAATCTCCATTTCCAAACCCTCGCACAAAGCGCACCTAGACACACAAGTGCTACCCGAGCTGGCCTTCTCAAGAGACACAATCTTGGCATTCTTCTCTGCCAACTCGGATTGCAAGCCCGCACAGGACTTGCACGCACCCAACAGCGAGGATCTAGCCTTCACCTCATCCACCTCTCCTACCAACACAGCATACTTACTTCTCAAAGTGAGAAGGTCAGTCATGTGTGTGGAGCACATCTCACACTCATCCTCATCTGTGACAACAACGGTGGACTTGACAGATTCAAGTTCTTTCACCGTATCTTCCCACTTCTACCTAAACTCCTTCCTCTCTCTAGCAGCACGCCTAAGCAACTTATCTTGACTAAGAAGGGCGGCAGTAAGTTTCTCGACCTCAGCAGAAAGCTCGTCGGGGGTCTGAGATACCTGGGAGATGTCGTCGTTGTCGTCATTCCGAGGGATGTCCTCCAGCTCGCTGTCGACCTCCTTGCCGAGGGCCATGGTGCAGAAACCGTCGTCGTCGGCGAAGAAGCAGAGGCCGTTCAGCTTGTCCTCGATCCTCTTTTTCTTCTCGGACTCGTCGTCGCTCGAGGAAGCGGAGTCGTCATCCGAGTCATCGACGTCACTGAGCGTGGCGAAGAACGCACGCTGCTCAGCCTGGGCCTTCTCCAAGTACTTCGTCTTGATGTACTCCTTGTTGAAGCCGCCCTTCTGCTTGTGCTTCACGGGGACGTACTTCTCCTTGCGCTTGCCGGAGTCGTACTTGTGCCCTTGATCCGCCTTGCCGAAGGTCTGCTTGTTCTTCTTCGGGCAATTGGCGATGAAGTGGTTGGGGTCGCCGCACTCGAAACAGCCCGAGCGTCCTCCTCCGCGGCGACGGTTCATGCGGTTGTTGTGAAACCGCGAGAACCGGTTGGCGAGCAAAGCCAACTCGTCATCTCCCATGAACTCCAACTGCTCCTCTGTGACAGAAAGAAGAGAAGAAAGTGCAAAACCTCCAGAGGGGTTAGCAGAAGAGCCAGAAACCAAAGCCATTGATGGGCCAGAAGGATTTTCATAAGAAGCCCTCGCCATGGCATCGATCTCACTGGACTTGAGCTTACTAAAGAGCTCGTCGCTTGTGAGAGTCTCATAGCTAGGCGATTCGATGATCGCCTGGACCTTTGAGTCCCACACTGACCGATCAAGAGTATTGTTGGTATAAATTAACGCACACTCTACTTTATCCGCAAGCGCACAGGTAAAATCTACCAATGTAGCACTTCACCGGAGTAACCCAGTTTTAATATCGAACCCAAAGGAACGGATAGTGATGGGTCTCAAGTGTATAACCCCTGAGTAACTAACAAGGACGGAGAAGCTAAAAGTATAGAGGGGATCACTAAGGTTATCTATATCCAACTTAAGAGAGATATGTTTATATTATTCTTATTGGGGAAGTTGCCATAAAAGGTCACAATTAGAGTATGATTCCTTTATGCAAATGTATAATCCTACCGAGCCTACACACGGGTAAGTGGACTATAGAAGAATCAACAAGGCTATAAGAGTCACCCTTGCGAACTACCACTACTACCGGCGTTATAGGAGGTAAATATGAGCTATCAAGTCTAAGCACCACGCTTACACTATCCAACTACTCCAACTCTAGAGTGACTAGAATTAAAGTACTCAAAAGAGAGTCATAAACCTTAAGAACAATAAGAACAATAACTCAATCTTAAATATAGATGTCGATTACCGAAACAATCAATGAAGCAAGTCGATGAAGACTTGAATCCACAGGTACAAGATGAAGAAGTTGATCCGACAGGCCGGAGCTTCTTCTTGATCTCTTCCTCTCTCTCTCTCTTCTAGTTCTAGAATAAGACTAGGTTCTAATCCTACTAGAGGGATATCTAGTCTTCTACTTGAAAGCTAACTCCTGAAGTCTCTTCTAGGGTTTCTAATTGAAGTGTAGTCTTCTGAAGAGGGACCTTCTGTCTGACCTGGGGCCTGGGGGTCTGTTTATATAGCCCTGAGGGATCAACCGTGACCGTTGGATCAAACCGACTTCACGTATGGCTGAGATTGATCCTCAAAGGCGGTGGAAGTAGCTTGCAGAAGACAGAAGCCAGCGGCGTCAGGGGGAGACCGACCGGTGGGCCCAGGGGACCGGTCGGTCCCACCTGGAAGTGGATCGGGGTGCCATTGCTCGGGGTGTCTCTACGTGATCTCTGGAGTCTTCTAGAAGGTTCCTGACTTGGCGAAAGCGTTATCTCCGTCGGTTTCCTTCTGGGGGAAGGAATCGAGGGCTGTTTCCTGGTTTAGTCCCTGCGGGTTCACAATTCACCAAAACTCATGGAATTTGTTAGTTTTAATCCCTATACTAAGGTAGAGTTTATGTATTCATCCATTTTCATGCTTAATTGACCTTTAATAATAAGAGTTAATTAGTGTCAACAAACTCCCCCACACTTAGACTTTTACTCATCCTCGATAAAAGGTTAGATCATAAAATATCAAACATTAAATCTTTCCATGTTTACCATAAAACCTTGAGAAGTTTGGAGAATAGAATAGTTGAAACAGATCACCCTTTTCTTTTTAGTATAAGACATTGGAGTTTTTGAATTTTCTGAAACAAGTCATAGCTTTCCTTCTCCTTTTGTAGCATTTCAATTCCTTACCAAAGCATTTGACTTATGAAGAGCAGTTTTATGTTACTAAGCCAATGGAGAAGAATACTATACTCTTAGATGAAGACATTAATCTTTTTTTAGACTTTGTCACTCTTACTCGCATATTGCAATTAGAGGGACCATGGGCTATCTTCTTTTTCTCTTTATCATAATTTTATTATAATACTTTTTCTTTTTCTATTATATTTTTTTCTGAGGTATGTCAGACACTTGTCCTTTTTTTCTTTCCTCATATTTCATACTTTTGCATAGCCCATGCCTCTAATACAATACTACTTCGGAAGAGTGAATCTTTCTTTTATTTGCAAGGGTCTCGATCTTTAGAGCATAATAAATTTCTCAACAAAGAACTTAGTATTAAAGTAAACAATAATTGATTGATTATAAATGACTTTGGCAGGCAACTTATTTACTACAAAGGAGAAGTGTTGCTAATCTCTTTTTAACTCTGCAAGTAAAATTCTCCAATGCTCATACCTTAAGAATTGAGTTCTCATTATTCTTCTATCATATTCCACAACAACTCTAGATAGTATAGGTTTCTTAAAAATATCAAAACAGGTCTTTTCAGAAAGGGTGTTGTGAGATTCTATACCATGAGCATGTCAAAATATTCTTTTCCTTTTTAAAGTGCATGAACTGCGAGAATATGGTTTTAATTTGAACAGAACCTTGAACATCAGAAATTAGAGTGTAGTTTTTGCGTACTGATCCGTGGACGAAAGAGGAGGCAAGAGGGGTCAGCCCCTGACCGACCGGTGGGGTCCACCAACCGGTCGGTTGGGCTTAGGGCCCAACCGTGGCCCAAGTCGTGGTGCGTGATCTTGGTAATGATGTCTTCTGTTCTATGCGGCTTTCGCGATTGATTTTCGGTAATTCTGTTGTCGTCTTCTCCCCCACACTTATTTTCTATTTTCTGCTAATCACAACATGTGGAGACAAGACATATATCCAAAATAACATGATAAAAGATAACTCTAATAAAAACTTTATTGATATTCAAGGCACTTTTATTACACACTGAATTAACTAAACAAAGCTCATAACAAAACTAGACTTAAACACGAGACTCTGCAAACACGAGTGCCTTATAAAACTACTGATAAACTATCTCTCACTTCTCTTCCTCGAGAATATTTGTTATTGTAGAGGCAACACTGACGACCTTGTCCTTTAAGCTAATGTGTTTAGTTACATATTTATGCAGCACATCAGTCGCCTTTTTTGTAGCCTTGGCTAGAGAAGCGTATCTCTGCTTGAGTTCTAAATTATCTCTCTCGAGCTCTTCAATTCTGTCTCCGAGGCGATCTAACTGGGTGGTCCTCTTGCGTTTGGCTGTGATATTAGGAGTGGTGGGTGCCCTGGTTACTGGTGGAGTGACCTTGATCTGCTCAGGGTGACCACGAACTCCCTCAAAGCGCGGGCGCGGATTTGTAGATGTGTATTTTACGACAGTGGGTTCCCCATGCTTGTTCATCTTCAGCCCGACGAGTGTCTCATTGGGCCTAGGAGGAAGGAGCGGGATCTCTTTGGAGACGGAGAATGTCGGAAGTCCTCTCGCCGGCACCGCTTGAGCGTAGAAAGCTTGTTGACGGTGAGACGAGGTCTCTCCTGATGGGATCACATCGACAGGTGTTGGTGAGTCAACAGGAGCGATCTCCTTTGATGGCGTTATGGCAAGCTCCTTAGGTGCGGTGACGACAAGAGCCATCGAGTCGTCAGCGGGCTCGTTGAGATCGATCCTTGGATAGGAGGCCATTAGCGCTGGTGGGAGGAAAGCTCTGTTGCTGCTGGTTTTCTGGAAGAGGTTGTAATGAATCTAGAGGCAGGTATGGAGCTGGTTTTATAACTGAGGAGGCTTGAATGATAGGTATGATAGGTTCGTTATGGGAGTTATCGACTCTACGGATCGAGTTACCAGAATGGGTACGAGAAAGAGTCGGGACACGTAACGAAAGAAGGCAGAGGGCGAGGGGTCTCCAGGGCAGACCGGTCGGTCTCCCCAGGAGACCGGTCGGTTCCTCCTTGTGGGATCTCGTGGGTCCGTCGCTCGTGGTGTCTGTAAACTTGATCCTAATCCAGAAAATATATCCCCGATGCGCAAACTTATCGGAAAAATGACGATGGTGTAAATCTATGGGATAACGAAGAATTGGATGACATCTAACTCTTCAGGACTCTTTTCAGGTTCTAGAAAAATCTTAAGACGTTGTCCATTTACCTTGAATAGCGTACCTTCATCATTTTGAAGTGTAATGGCTCCATGTGATGAAGTGGCTATCACCGTGAAAGGTCCTTCCCATTTGCTGCGTAGTTTTCCATGCCCGAACAATTTTACTCTGGAATTAAAAAGTAATACCTTATCTCCAGGAGTGAAGCTCTTCTTCTTGATTCTCTTGTCATGCCACCTCTTTGTTCTCTCTTTGTAGATTTTTGCGTTATGATATGCTTTTTCGCGCCATTCATCTAGTTCAGAGAGTTGAATTTTCCTCTTTACTCCTGCGGCTTCTAAGTCCATGTTCCATCTTTTGATTGCCCAGTGAGCTTTGAATTCTAGTTCTACTGGTAAGTGACAAGTCTTTCCGTAGATGAGTTGATATGGAGACATCCCCAGTGGTGTTTTATAGGCAGTACGATAAGCCCACAGTGCTTCAGGTAGTCTATCTTTCCATTGTGTTCCCATCTCGTCAACTGTTTTCTGCAGAATATTCTTGATTTGCTTATTTGATGTTTCTGCTTGGCCACTTATCTGGGGTGATAGGGAGTGCCAACATTGTGACGGATCCCATGATTTGTCAGATATTTATGAAAGCCTTTGTCAATGAAGTGGGTTCCTCCGTCACTAATTACCATCCTTGGCACTCCAAATCTTGGAAATATTATTTCGTCGAACATCCTCTGAGAGTTTCTTGCATTAGCAGACTTGCATGGCACTGCTTTGACCCATTTTGAGACGTAGTCGACAGCAACTAGGATATACTCATGATTCCTTGATTTAGGGAATTGTCCCATGTAATCAATTCCCCAGACATCGAAGAGCTCAATCTGAAGGTTGTTAGTGAGTGGCATGGCATCTCTGGTGTTGATGCTATCGTGCCTCTGACATGATCCACATCTTCAGACGAAGTCTTTTGTGTCTTGGTACATAGTTGGCCAGAAAAATCCACTTTGCCAGATCTTCGCATGTGTTCGGAATGCCCCATAATGTCCTCCATATGGTGAAGAGTGATAGCGTTCAATGATCTTGATTCCTTCTTCAGCTGGCACACATCTTTTGAGTAATCCATCAGAGCAAACTCTGAATAGATATGGATCATCCCATATGTGGATCCTGCTCTCATAGACCAGTTTCTTCTTATTTGCTCCTGGTGGTACATACCCTGCAACTATAAAATTGACAATATCTGCATACCAGGGGTCAGATCTAGAGATTTGAAAAAGCATGTCGTCCCTGAGTGAGTCATTTATAGGCAATTCCTGAGGATTTTCAAAATACATTCTAGACAAGTGATCAGCTACAGAGTTTTCTACTCCTTTCTTATCTTTTATTTCTAAATCAAATTCTTGGTGTAACAAAACCCATCTTATTAAGCGTGGCTTAGCATCTTTCTTAGTGAGCAGGTACTTTAATGCAGCATGATCAGTAAAAACAATCACCTTTGCTCCCACTAAATAAGATCTAAATTTGTCTATAGCAAAAACAACAGCCAGAAGTTCTTTTTCAGTAGTAGCATAATTAAGTTGAGGTCCTGTTAAAGTTTTGCTGGCATAAGCGATTGCATGATGCTTTTTGTCCTTATATTGTCCTAGCACAGCTCCTACAGCAAAATCACTTGCATCACACATGATCTCAAAGGGTAGAGACCAATCAGGAGGTTGAATGATAGGTGCAGAAGTGAGCGCTTTCTTAAGAGTGTTAAAAGATTCTAAACATGCATCATCAAATTCAAAAGGAACATCCTTGGCCAAAAGATTTGTAAGTGGTCTTGCAATGTAAGAAAAATCTTTTATAAATCTACGGTAGAAACCGGCATGGCCAAGAAAACTTCGAATTCCTTTGACATTAATCGGTGGAGGCAAACATTCAATTACTTCAATTTTAGCTTTGTCCACCTCAATTCCATGTTCTGATACTAAATGACCTAGCACTATGCCTTCCTTAACCATAAAATGACATTTTTCCCAATTAAGGACTAAGTGCTTTTCTTCACATCTTTGTAAAACCTTGTCTAAATTTTCAAGACAATCATCAAAAGTTTTTCCATAAACAGAAAAGTCATCCATGAAAACTTCCATGATTTCTTCAATCATATCAGAAAATATAGACATCGTACATCTTTGAAAAGAAGCAGGTGCATTACATAATCCAAAAGACATTCGGCGATAAGCATAAGTTCCATATGGACATGTGAAAGTGGTTTTGCTTTGATCATCTGGATGGATTGGGATTTGGTGATATCTAGAATATCCATCAAGAAAACTAAAGAAAGAGTGATTGGCTAATCGTTCTAACATTTCGTCTATGAAAGGTAGCGGAAAGTGATCTTTCTTAGTTGCCTTGTTTAATTTTCTGTGATCAATACACATTCTCCAACCAGTAACAGTTCTTTGTGGAATTAATTCATTCTTCTCATTCTTTACCAGAGTCATGCCTCCCTTTTTAGGCACAACTTGGACAGGGCTTACCCACTCACTGTGTGGCACAGGATAAATGATCCCGGCGTGCAAGAGTTTCAAAACCTCTTTCTTTACTACTTCTTTCATCGCATTGTTAAGCCTGCGTTGTGGCTCTCTAGATGGTGATATGTTAGGATCAGTAGGAATGCGATGGGTGCAGAAAGCGGGGTTGATTCCTTTTAAATCATGGAGTGAATAGCCAAAGGCTGATTTATGCTTCTCTAAGACAGTGATCAACCTAGAAGTTTGTTCCTGAGTAAGGTTATTACTTATGATTACAGGAGATTCAGGATCATTATTTAAGAAAGCATATCGAAGCCCAGAAGGTAAGGGTTTTAACTCTATGGAAGGTTTAGGAGGTTCTTCTAAGGAATCTAAAGGATATGGATCAGGTGTGTTATCTTCTTCCTCAGTGAAGAACTGAGCATCTTCTTCATATTCGGATTCATTTATTATTTCAAAAGATGCTTCCTTAATTTCTTCCATAGGATCTGGCTCGGGACATGATTCATTCTCAGCATTTAGAGAGTGAGTGATAGGCATGATTCCTTTAAGATTTTTCCCAAGATGGAAGATTAAGATCCCTAATTGTCCTTCATGAATGAGTTGCTTAAGTGGTTGGCCTATCAGCAGATTGAACTCTTTAATATCAAAGATATAAAAACTTAAGTGTAGCGGAGTGTTATCTATTGTGACAGGCAGGACATACATGATTCCTGAGCTAGGAATAACATGTCCTAAAGGGGTTTTTAAAAGTTTAGCTGTTGGGGTAAGTGGTATTTGTTTTAATAAATTTTGAGCAAAGGTTTCAGCCATAATGTTGATTCCCACAACAGGATTATAGAGAGCTTCGAAGGGTTGTTGATGGATTTGACATTGAATGTGTGTAGAAGGTGAATTTAAGTGGATTGTATCAGTGGAAAGTTCTGATTCTTCTAACCATTCATGACTTATTATAGAGATTAGTTTCTTCGTAGTCTCTTTTAGGAAAACCTTATTAGTAAGTTCTTCTAAAGATGATGTTTGATTTTGTGGTTTCCTAATTGTGTGATATTTCGAGGTATTACCAAATTCGGTAAAGTATTCATCCTCGAAGTCAAAGGTATCTCCTAAGATTGAGGTTTCCCTCTCACTAGGAATTAAAGCTGAGGTTTGTTCATGATTAAAAATAGATAGAGGCTCAGCTTCTAGATTTATTTCTAGTCGTTCTTGTGGTTTAGCTTCAGGAGTAGGAGTGATTTGAGATAAGTTTTGTAACATTTCCCTTGCCTTGGAGGCTGGGGTATGTAGGAATGATCCGTTTGAAGCTAAGTTAAGGTAGTTAGAAGTTTTTCTATTCAGACCATTATAAAAGTGTTGAAGCAAGACAGGGTCTGGAATAGATAAGGCTGGACCAGAGCGGACAAGATTATCGAATCTTTCCCATGCTGCAATTAGAGACTCATTATCCTCTTGGATGAAGGACAAAATCTCTAAGCGAAGACAAATAATTTTTGAGACAGGGAAGTATTCTAAGCAAAAGCTAGAGCAGAGTTCTTTCCAATCCCCATTTTTACTTGGTGCAGTTTGAAGGTACCATGTTTTGGCTTTTCCCTCTAAGTAGAATGGAAAAAGTTTCCATCTAAGGGTTTTGTCAGACATGCCTGCGATATGTAGGCACGCACAGGTTTGTTCAAACTCATTTAAATGAATGTTTGGGTTTTCGTCTTCTAAGCCAGAAAAAATTTGATTCTTAACCATTTCTATCAAACATGGGCGTAGCTCGTAGTTGTCTGAAAGGATAGGCTTAGCAGATTTTGGCAACTCTAAGTCTACGACAGTGTGATAGGTATACTGGTTCAGTGAAATGGAATCTGTGGAGCTAGTGGTTGGCTCTGAGAAATCCATTGTGAAAAGAACAAAAAGATATAAAAGATAAAAACAAAGGCAAAGTATAAAGTAAAGTATAAAGGTAAAAGATAAGGGTAAAAGATAAAGGTAAAAGATAAAGGTAAAAGATAAAGTATAATACAAGGTTATACTCAAGACGTAAAATGATCTACCGTTCCCCGGCAACGGCGCTAGAAATGCTTGTTGGTATAAATTAACGCACACTCTACTTTATCCACAAGAGCACAGATAAAATCTACCGATGTAGCACTTCACCGGAGTAACCCAGTTTTAATATCGAACCCAAAGGAACGGATAGTGATGGGTCTCAAGTGTATAACCCCTAAGTAACTAACAAGGACGGAGAAGCTAAAAGTATAGAGGGGATCACTAAGGTTATCTATATCCAACTTAAGAGTGATATGTTTATATTATTCTTATTGGGGAAGTTGCCATAAAAGGTCACAATCAGAGTATGATTCTTTTATGCAAATGTATAATCCTACCGAGCCTACACACGGGTAAGTGGACTATAGAAGAATCAACAAGGCTATAAGAGTCACCCTTGCGAACTACCTCTACTACCGGCGTTATAGGAGGTAAATATGAGCTATCAAGTCTAAGCACCACGCTTACACTATCCAACTACTCCAACTCTAGAGCGACTAGAATTAAAGTACTCAAAAGAGAGTCATAAACCTTAAGAACAATAAGAACAATAACTCAATCTTAAATATAGATGTCGATTACCGAAACAATCAATGAAGGAAGTCGATGAAGAACTTGAATCCACAGGTACTACTCGAATTTAGAGCTCTAGAGTTGGAGTGATTGTCAAGAGACTAGAATTTAGAGCTGCTACTCGAGTGCCTCCATCAGAGTCTTGCGGATACATGGGTGTATGCCGAGTCTCGAGTGATGAGTGATTGTCAACTGGGATAATGCGCATGTTATTTGGCTTGTGTTGTGCAGGTGTCGAGCACGGATACAGTGATCGAAGGCAAGGTGAAGGTCAAGTAGAGACGTGCCGTGCCGATGGACTGAGAGCGGTGAAGGGCGGACGTGAGGCTTGGACTGAGGGACCGGTGGCCTGAGGATTAGCTGTGGTGGCTGACAGCCTGGGACAGCGACGAGCAGAGACTTGCGGGGCACAGTGTTGCTCGGGTCGAGGACCTGGGGACATGTGTCGGTGGACGGGGTGCACGGGCGGTGCATCCCCTCTACGGCTCGGTTTGGTGGTTGAGCCACAGAAAAACCACCGAGTGGACGGTTTCCAGGTTTGGACCTTAAAACCTAGGCGCTGATGGTTTCTGAGTTTGGGCAACAAAACTCGGGCTGAGGACGGTTTCCATGTTTGGGCCTCAAAACCTAGGCGCTGGCGGGTTTCTGAGTTTGGGCCACAAAACTCAGGCGATGGACGGCTGGTTTCTCGGTTTGGGCCTCAAACCCGGGGGTTGGTCGTGAAGGCTAGTTTCCCGGTTTGGGCCACAAAACCAGGGGCGGAGTCCATGAAAAGGACAAGCAGAGCGGTGGCGGCACGTGGCGGCAATCGGTGAGGTTGCGCCGAGGCAACACTACCAGTTGTGCGGGCGTGGCCGTCGGATCGTCATCATCTTCGAGTTGGTCCAGGATAGCCTTAGGGTTTGGCTGGTTCGCTCTGTAAATAACTAGGGGTAGTGGGGGAATTAGAATTAGGATAAGTAGAAGGAGACACCCACCTCCCATCCTATCTCAGTCATTTGCTATTAGCTTTCTAGGGTTTCCTGCTCTCCCCATCCCCTGCTGTAGCGAACTGAGATCCGCAGAGAAGACAATCATACCTCTGTGTTCATGAGATTTTGAGGAAGTGAGACCGTAATCTCACTGTTGTAGCGTGTGGTAGCCACACGGTTGCAAAATTCGTGGTTGTGATTCGCGTTTTGATGTTGTTCTTCGCATGTTACTTTTCTCCACGTTTTTCCCGGTGATCGATCTCTCTCATCGTTGGGTCTTTTGAAAATCCGTTTGAACTGAGTTGTTCTAGATCGTGAGGCACATCTTTCCACCAAAGGAATTCTCCTCTAACCTCACAAGCTAGTAGATCGGTCGATTTTCGTTTTGGTTCAGCTTTTGTCTCCTTTTCCTGAAGTTCTTTGATTCATCGATTTGGAGATAGGTTCGAGCAATGATCTCATAGAAGTAGCTCACTATCCTCCTTTTGACTCCTCTCACCAAGTTTGAACCCTAGAGGTTTCATTTTGGGCGAGATCGAGTCAAATCGGTGGACGAACAGGTCTGCGTCAGGGTGACCGGACGCTCACTGTTCATCGACCGGACGCTCCCGGTGAGTCCGGTCGTTGAAAGCTGAGCAAGGTCTATTTGCGCAACACTGACCGGACACTCCTGTTGCTCAGGACCGGACTCAACGGTTGTATTGTTCATCGGTTTTTGACCTTGTGACCGGACGCTCAGTGCCTGACCGGACACTCCTCTTCAGTGAGTCCGGTCAGGAACAGAGAGCTCCCAAACTGATTTTTGGACGACCGGACGCGTCCGGTGCTCACTGACCAGACGCTCCAGTGAGTCCGGTCAGTGCAGTTTTGTGCGCTTTCGTCCGCAGCTTGTTCGTCCATTGTCGGTTTTGGTTTCCGTCTTTTGCGTTGGGTTTCTAGAGTTGTGTTGTGTCCCGCTGTGCTTCTTGAAAGCATCCACCCTACATCTAGGGTCGTGGATACTCGCAAGCTCTAAGGTTTGCTTCTGGGGTTGATTCTCAGGACAGTGGTGACAAGTTTCTGAAAAGAAATTTTGAAGCTCCCATTCACCCCCCTCTGGTCGCTTTCTGTTAGCACTTTCGGTCCTTCAATTGGTATCGGAGCAGGTTAAGGATCTTCCACCTTATCCGGTTCCAGATCCACAAAAGGCGACATGGATCGCGGCTTGGGAAACCGCCGTTTTTCGATGGGACGAACTATGCGTATTGGAAGATACGCATGTCGGCCTATCTTCAGAATTTGGGTGCTTCCATCTGGGATATTTGCAACCTTGCTGATTACGTGGTCTTGGCTACTCGTGCTACTCAGCATCAGATCAATGAGCACGATGCCAATAGCCGAGCCTGTAATGCTCTTTTCTCATGTTTGAGCATGACGGAGTTTGATCGCGTTTCTCACCTCGCTACGGCTTGGGAGATTTGGGCTACCCTCATGCGTTTCCATGAGGGAACCACTCAAGTCAAAACACGTCTCTACGAGTCGCACAAGCGAGAGTATGAGAACTTTCGACACATGCCTGGCGAGAGCATAGAGAGTTTATTCGCTCGCTTTCAGGTGATTGTCAACAGGATGAGGGCTAACAAGGAGTTGTTGCCTTTCGACGATCATGAGAGAGCTTTGAAGCTTTTGCATACTCTTGATCGGTCGGTGTGGGACTCAAAGGTCCAGGCGATCATCGAATCGTCTAACTTTGAGACCCTCACGTGCAACGAGCTCTTCAGTAAGCTCAAGTCCAGTGAGATTGATGCCATGGCGAGGGCTTCTTATGAAAATCCTTCTGGCCCGTCGATGGCTTTGCTTTCTGGCTCTTCTGCTAACCCCTCTGGAGGCTTTGCTTTGTCTTCTCTTCTTTCTGTCACAGAGGAGCAGTTAGAGTTCATGGGAGACGACGAGTTGGCTTTGCTCGCCAACCGTCGTCGTGGAGGAGGATGCGCTGGGTGCTTTGAGTGTGGCGACCCGGACCACATCATCGCCAACTGCCCCAAGAAAAATAAGCAAGTGGCGGGCAAGGGCGATCGAGGCCACAAGTACGACTCCGGCTGGCATAAGGAGAAGCACATCCCTCCCAAGCACAAGGGGAATGGCGGCTTCAACAAGGAGTACATCAAGAAGAAGTACATGGAGAGAGCCCAAGCCGAGCAGCGTGCTTTCTTCGCCACGCTCAGCGACGTCGACGACTCGGATGACGACTCCGCTTCCTCAAGCGACGACGAGTCCGAGAAGAAGAAGAAGATCGAGGACAAGCTGAACGGCCTTTGTTTCTTCACCGACAACGAGGGCTTTTGCACCATGGCCCTCAGCAAGGAGGTCGACAGTCAGCTAGAGGAGACCCCTTGGAGTGACGACGACGACGACACCTCCCAGGTAAAATGATTGGAGAACGTTTGGTTGGTGGATTCCGGTTGTTCGAGGCACATGACGGGAAACGCCAAGTGGTTCTCCAGTCTTAGTCCGGTCACCGGAAAGGAGTTTATCACCTTCGGCGACAATAGCAAAGGTAAAGTGTTGTCTCGTGGGTCGGTGCGAGTTAATGAGCACTTTGTGTTGCGTGATGTTGCTCTTGTTTCTAACTTGCATTTTAACCTTCTTTCTGTTTTGCAACTTTTCGATGATGACTATGAGATTCGTTTTAAGCTGAATCTCAGTCGTATTTTGGATCCTCAGGGCAATCTTGTATGTATGATTTCGCCCTTTGCGAAAGTCTTTCGTGCGAATTTCTCGGAGTCATTTGGGATTTCTCATTGTCTTTTGGCTGGACCTTCCTCCTCTAATCTTTGGAAGTGGCATAGGAGACTTGGTCACCTGAGCTTCAACTTGCTTGCAAGGCTTAGCTCACTTGGCTTAATCCGAGGATTGCCCAAGTTGTGCATGGAGAAGGATCTTGTTTGCCATTCTTGTAGACATGGGAAGATGGTTGCTGCTCCCCACCATCCAGTGACTCAGGTCATGACTAAGCGCCCTGGAGAGCTTTTACACATGGACCTTGTTGGTCTGGCTCGGTGAGCTCGGTTGGGGGGAAGTGGTACGTGCTTGTTGTTGTTGACGATTTTTCGAGATATTCGTGGGTCTTCTTTTTGACAGAGAAGACTGAGACTTTCTCTTTTGCTTGCAATCTGATTCTGCGTCTTCAAAATGAGTTCCCTTTGAACTCAATGCGAGCTATCCGTAGTGATAATGGTTCCGAGTTTAAGAACTCAGAGTTTGAGAAGTTTTGTCACTCTTTCGGTTTGGAGCATCAGTTTTCTTCTCCTTACACACCGCCACAAAATGGTGTTGTAGAAAGGAAGAATCGGACCCTTGTAGAGATGGCCAGGACGATGCTCGATGAGCATAGGACTCCTAGGCGATATTGGGCCGAAGCTATGAACACTGCATGCTATATTTCCAATCGCATTTTTCTCCGAGCTTTCTTGAAAAAGACTTCTTATGAGTTGCGTTTTGGAAGACAACCCAAAGTGAGTTATTTTAGAGTTTTCGGTTGCCACTGTTTTATACTTAAGAAAGGCAACCTGGACAAGTTTGAGTCTCGTTCTTCTGATGGTGTATTTTTGGGTTATGGCACTCATACTCGTGCATATCGTGTACTTAACCTTGATACTATCCGAGTCATGGAGACATCCGATGTCACCTTCGACGAGACCATGGTTTGTTCTTCTTCTCGTTTTGAGCGTGCAGGTGATCATGAGGTTGGCGAGCCTCTTTTTGATGACGAGGACGAGGGTGCTGAAGGGATGGATGATCCAGCACCACCTCCACCTGCTGTGCCGCAAGCATCGGCTTCTACTACGACGACTCATGGCCCCAACCCATCTTCGTCGACTACTTGGGGGCCGTGGGATCCGCCACCTCGGGCTGTACCTTTTGTACCTAAGAGAGCGCCAGCTGCTGTTGAGGGGAGATTTTTTCAGCTCGGGAGGCGCCACGACACATTCAGCGCCAACACCCGCCTCAACAGATGATCGGCAGCATCGGAGAACATGTCACTCGGTCAAGATCTTATGAGCACGGAATTTGAGATGAGCATGATGGGCGAGTTGACGTTTTTCCTCGGGTTGCAAATCAAGCAATCTCGAGAGGGGACGTTTGTGCACTAGGGCAAGTACACCAAGGACGTATTGAAGAAGTTCGATATGGGTGAGGCCAAGCCTCTTCCAACACCCATGTCGACCACGACGGCCCTGGATGCGGACAAGGATGGAGAAGCTGTGGACCAGAAGGAGTACCGGAGTATGATCGGATCGCTGCTGTACCTGACGGCAACACGCCCGGACATCTAGTTCATGGTGTGTCTTTGCGCGCGATTTCAGTCATCACCGCGCACCTCTCACCGTCAGGCGGTTAAGCGCATTATGAGGTACTTATGCTTCACTCTAGAATTTGGGATTTGGTATTCTGCTTCCTCCACCCTCTCCCTTTGTGGTTATTCCGATGCCGATTTTGCTGGTTGCCGACTTGATCGCAAGTCCACTTCTGGGACTTGTCCGTTTATTGGTTCTTCTCTTGTATCTTGGTCTTCTCGCAAGCAGTCTAGCGTCGCCCAGTCTACCACAGAGGCTGAGTATGTTGCCGCGGCTAGCTGCTGTTCTCAATTGCTTTGGATGATGGCCAGTTTGCGTGATTTTGGTCTGAGCTTTTCTCGCGTTCCTTTGCTTTGTGACAGCACGAGTGCGATTAGCATTGTTAAGAACCCTGTGCTGCACTCTAATACCAAACACATTGATGTGCGCTTTCATTTCTTGCCAGACCACTATGAGAAGGGTGATATCGACCTCCACCATGTCGATACTCATCTTCAGTTGGCAGATATTTTTACCAAGCCTTTGGACCAATCAACCTTTGCTAGGTTGAGAGGTGAGCTTGGTGTGTGTTTCCCCTTTTAGTTGGGGGGAACATTTTTGTTCTTGTGTATCATAGATTGACTCTTCTCTTTTTGTTTGTGCATTTTATCATGCATCTTTGCATTTCCAAGCTTCATGTATATAATCCTTAGAGTGTGATTATGCTCTATCTAGTTTTTGCTCTGATGCTATATGATGATGCCTGTAGCTTATGCTCTTTCTGATCACTGATATATGTTGTGAGCAGAGCTATTTTGTAAATGGTAAACTTGCTAAATGAACATAAAACTTGAAATTGTTCACCATTGAGATATG
This sequence comes from Coix lacryma-jobi var. lacryma-jobi, assembly GCA_009763385.1. Taxonomy (NCBI): domain Eukaryota; kingdom Viridiplantae; phylum Streptophyta; class Magnoliopsida; order Poales; family Poaceae; genus Coix; species Coix lacryma-jobi. The sequence goes on along the minus strand of CM019822.1, from coordinate 88,286,680 downwards.
CAGCTAGCATGTGTAGGATGTGTTGAATTCACTCGTGCTTTTCATATATGCTAAGTTGCTATGTCTCTAGTTCTGAGTTATTCACTTGCTTGGTATGTTCATAAACTATTTTAAATTCGAACCAAGTCTAAGTGAATTGGAAAGATCGAGATGGGATTGCTTGTCAGCACATCACGGTTTTGGGACTATTTCTCATTGCACTTTGAGTTAAACTTGAGCCGTGTAGTGTAAGACCAAAACCGTTGCCTTAAGCTTCTGATTGCTTCTGCATAGGCTTCGCACGGTTGAAAAGTTAGGCATTGACAAGCTTTCAACCTCTCGCAATCATATGCTGAATTCTGAACTTGTGTATTTTCACCGCTGCAACTCCGATTAAAATCTGAAAACACAAGTATATGTTTCATTCTACAGTATGATGATTGAACTTTGCTAGGGGTAGTTCACCTTGTATACATGTTGAGCACTTGTTTGACTTCATGTCTATACATGTTAAGTGCTATTTTGATGGTGAATGTTTTTTGGCTAAAAACTGCTCACTTTGCTCATATGTTCATATTTCGTATTTGGTGATCAGTTTGAGCCTTTGCTAGCATGATGTGTATGTTGTTGAGTCATCGGATCAACACTTTCTAGAGCATCTTTTCATTCTATCGAGTATATTTTTGAAGCTCCTAACTTGCATTTTTGACTCATATGCATTTGAAGGGGAGATTCTTGATAGTGCATTATCAACTAAGGGGGAGAAATTTGACAAATCTTGTTCAGTTGTGTGCACTATTGAAGGGGGAGTTTTGAGTTGGCTCAGATTTTGAGGATTTTGAATTTTCCAATTGGTTCGGAGCTTTTCTGCTAGTTATGTTGAGCCTATGTGCCTCTGTCTTAAGGGACTAGCAGTTGTTGCTTTTCGATGAGTGTTCAGCTGATTGTGCTTTTCAGTTGATGTAGCCTCATTTGATATTGAGCTCTCTTGCATCTCAGTTGGCACCTTTTCAGTTGGTTTTTCAGTTGGTATCGAGCTTTCTCGCTAGCGGTGTTGAGCCTGTTTTACCTCTTCTTGAGGGCTAGCTTTGCTTTGCTTGGTTGCGTCGAGCCATTGCCCATGTCTTTGGGAACCAAGTTGTTTTGCTCTTTCACTTGACCTTCTTCTGGCTTTGATATGCTTTTGGGTTATTTGGATGAGTTCTCTACTTCTCCTTCTTCCTCTTTCTTCTACTTCATTATGATTTGTGTTGGTAGTTGATAATGCACTCATCAAGGGGGAGATTGCGGATACATGGGTGTATGCCGAGTCTCAAGTGATGAGTGATTGTCAACTGGGATAATGTGCATGTTCTTTGGCTTGTTCTGTGCAGGTGTCAAGCACGGATACAGTGATCGAAGGCAAGGTGAAGGTCAAGTAGAGACGTGCCGTGCCGATGGACTGAGAGCGGTGAAGAGCGGACGTGAGGCTTGGACTGAGGGACCGGTGGCCTAAGGATCAGCTGTGGTGGCTGACAGCCTGGGACAGCGATGAGCAGAGACTTGCGGGGCACAGTGTTGCCCGGGTCGAGGACCTGGGGACATGTGTCGGTGGACGGGGTGCACGGGCGGTGCATCCCCTCAACGGCTCGGTTTGGTGGTTGAGCCACAGAAAAACCACTGAGTGGACGGTTTCCAGGTTTGGACCTTAAAACCTGGGCGCTGATGGTTTCCGAGTTTGAGCCACAAAACTCGGGCTGAGGACGGTTTCCAGGTTTGGGCCTCAAAACCTGGACGCTGGCGGGTTTCTGAGTTTGGGCCACAAAACTCAGGCGATGGATGGCTGGTTTCCCGGTTTGGGCCTCAAAACCAGGGGTTGGTCGTGAAGGCTGGTTTCCCGGTTTGGGCCACAAAACCGGGGGCGGAGTCCGTGAAAAGGACAAGCAGAGCGGTGGCGGCACGTGGCCGCAATCGGTGAGGTTGCGTCGAGGCAACGCTACCAGTTGTGCGAGCGTGGCCGTCGGATCATCATCATCTTCGAGTTGGTCCAGGATAGCCTTAGGGTTTGGCTGGTTCGCTCTGTAAATAACTAGGGATAGAGTGGGAATTAGAATTAGGATAAGTATAGGGAGACACCCACCTCCCATCCTATCTCAGTCATTTGCTATTTGCTTTCTAGGGTTTCCTGCTCTCCCCATCCCCTGTTGTAGCGAACTGAGATCCATAGAGAAGACAATCATACCTCTGTGTTCGTGAGATTTTGAGGAAGTGATACCGTAATCTCACTGTTGTAGCATGTGGTAGCCACACGGTTGCAAAATTCGTGGTTATGATTCGCGTTTTGATGTTGTTCTTCGCGGGTTACTTTTCTCCACGTTTTTCCCGGTGATACGATCTCTCTCATCGTTGGGTCTTTTGCAAATCCGTTTGAACTGAGTTGTTCTACATCGTGAGGCGCATCTTTCCACCGAAGGAATTCTCCTCTAATCTCACGAGCTAGTAGATCGGTTGATTTTCGTTTCGGTTCAGCTTTTGTCTCCTTTTCCCGAAGTTCTTTGATTCATCGATTTGGAGATAGGTTCGAGCAATGATCTCATAGGAGTAGCTCACTATCCTCCTTGTGACTCCTCTCACAAAGTTTGAACCCTAGAGGTTTTATTTTGGGCGAGATCAAGTCAAATCGGTGGACGAACAGGTCTGCGTCGGGGTGACCGGACACTCACTGTTCATCGACCGGACGCTCCCTGTGAGTCCGGTCGTTGAAAGCTGAGCAAGGTCTGTTTGCGCAACACTGACCGGACGCTCCTGTTGCTCAGGACCGGACTCAATGGTTGTACTGTTCATCGGTTTTTGACCTTGTGACCGGACGCTCAGTGCCTGACCGGACACTCCTCTTCACTGAGTCCGGTCAGGAACAGAGAGCTCCCAAACTGGTTTTTGGACGACCGGACGTGTCCGGTGCTCACTGACCGGACGCTCTAGTGAGTCTGGTCAGTGCAGTTTTGTGCGCTTTCGTCCGCAGCTTGTTCGTCCGTTGTCGGTTTTGGTTTCCGTCTTTTGCGTTGGGTTTCTAGAGTTGTGTTGTGTTTCGCTGTGCTTCTTGAAAGCATCCACCCTACATCTAGAGTCGTGGATACTCGCAAGCTCTAAGGTTTGCTTCTGGGGTTGATTCTCGGGACAGTGGCGACAAGTTTCTGAAAAGAAATTTTGAAGATCCCATTCACCCCCCCTCTGGTCGCTTTCTGTTAGCACTTTTGGTCCTTCAGCATCGGCTAAAATAGCCGATCCAGTTATGCTTTCTTCATAATGTGTTCTTTTAAGTGGCTTGGAATTAACGAATCTACTCTTTGCACAAGACGTGATCTAGCTTAGTCATCATTATGGCTGTATGGAGACACCCCACTGTTAATGTTTAAGCTATTTTATCGATCTATTTGTTATTATGGCTGTATGGAGACACCCCACTGTTAACAAATAGAACTGCTCGTGCAATTAGTCGATACGTGGTTTCATGTCGCTTAGACGTACACATAGATCTTTATTATGCTAATATATTTAGGCTTATCGGCTATTTATTTGCTCCGGATATTTCTTTACATAAATGACAGCCATTTTGCCTTACATATTTTCAATAGGTTTATGCAATTTCTTGGGAGTTGACTTTGTAGTCAATATCCTAACAACAAGTGGCCATATCAGAGCCGTACAATTTGGAACTATCTGGAACTAAGCCGGCAGGTTCCACAATTTGACAACTCACTACTACAACGCAGGGCTATAGTAACACCAACTAGGTTGGAAAACGTGTTACTAGCTCTCTTAGTAACATATTTTTTTTATGTTCCTATTGGTCATGTTACTATAGAGTGGTTTATTGTAACACATTTACTTGTCTACAGGAACATTTTTTTATGTTACAATGATTTTTGTTGTAACACTTTTTTTACATTAGTAACACTTCACATTATGGTACAATACATGGTTTGTAACATATTTCTTTATCCATTGGATCACTTGCCAAGTGTTACAATGATTCTTTGTTGCAACACTCTTATTAGTTCTAGTAACACTTCTACATTAAAGTAGAGCACAATATGGGACATAGGAACACATTTTGTCATGGAATATTCAGCAAAATCTGAACAAAAAAATTCAAAAAATTAGGGGAAAAATTTGTATCACGGAGTGGGGCCTTTTTTACATTAGTAACACTTCACATTATGGTACAATACATGGTTTGTAACATATTTCTTTATCCATTGGATCACTTGCCAAGTGTTACAATGATTCTTTGTTGCAACACTCTTATTAGTTCTAGTAACACTTCTACATTAAAGTAGAGCACAATGTGGGACATAGGAACACATTTTGTCATGGAATATTCAGCAAAATCTGAACAAAAAAATTCAAAAAATTAGGGGAAAAATTTGTATCATGGAGTGGGGCCCACCAACTTGCCACACCACCCCATCTCTACTCCCACAATATTTTTTTCATGTTTTTTTCATACTTTGCATGAACCATGATTCGAACCAGCGACCTCTCACATGCGTACGCATAACCTCCAATACCACTCCACCCATTTCTCATTTGTGTCTATATTCTATTTCAGTTACCCTCATATTATACTAAACCATGTATAAATTGCTTGTTTAAGGCTCTAAACGAATTCAAATCAAAAAGTTATTAACTACAAAGTTTCATAACTTTTTGAGATCTACACTTTTTGTTTAGAAAGTTTCTCCATCTAAGGTCATTTACAAAATTTGAATTTCAAATTTCAGAAATTTCAAATGTAGTTTTCATTAACAAGATGATTTCACATTAAAACGTTATCAACTACAAAGTTTGATAACTTTCCAAGATCTACAACTTTCATTTTGATAGTTTTTCCCTTCGAGGTATTTTAAAAATTCAAATCTCAAAATTTTTATACTCAAATGTAGTTTTGCTTGATAATATGATTTCAAATTTAAAAAGTTGTCAACTACAAAGTTTCATAACTTTTCAAGATCTACAAGTTTCATTTTGGTCATTTCTCCATTCGAGGTCTTTTTAAAACTTTGAATTTTAAATTTTTAAAATTCAGACGCAGTTTTGCATGACAAGATGACTTCAAATTAAAAAGTTATCAAGTATAAACTTTCTTGATATCGACCAAAAAGAGAAAATTCTTGACGAACTCATATGGAGGTAGGTTAGTGTGTTCATACAACAAAGTAAAAAAATATCTATATTACTTCCATTTAATTTTACATTTTTGTATTTTGTTTTTTCTTCTCCATTGTACTTGTTCTTCTTATGATATAGCTCCATCTTGTGCATCTCCTGATCTCAGCCTAATAAATTAAGAACATGCTCTAGCATCGAACTGACCTTTTGAATGGGCTACTCAATGCTAATGGTTCTCATGTAATGACCATGAAGTGATTGCCTAACAGCCTTGATGAGTGCTATATGTGATGTGTTGCCTATAAATAGGAAGGTCTACATTTATTTTCTTTTGTAACACTTGAACTGAAACATTATTTTATGTTGCTAGAGGCATATATTTGTAACACATTTTATATGTGTTCCACTTATGTGTTACAATATAGTACACTTTTATAACTTTTTCTTTTAACATTAATTTTGTGTTACTATAATTGTTGTTAGTAACACCTTTTTTAAAAAAAAGTATTTTGTGTTACAACCGAAGTTTGTAACACACTATTTTGTGTTACTATGAAATTTTACTAGAACACATTAATGAATATGTTACATAAAAGTGTTACAATATCCTTGTTGTGTAGTAGTGACTATTTCTTCTCCTTGTCGATTGCAGGTCAAATTGACTGGCACGCCCAAAGTCGATCTTACTAAGATTCGGCACCACTATCTGTTGAAGGTTCAGGAGGTTAGGACCTTGCTCCGTACGCCCTCTGAGGACCGTGCGCTCGAGTGTGTTGGCGTGACTGAACCGAATTTTTACGTCAATAGAACTAAACATGTTTAAGTTGCACATCACTTGATCCAACCTAATCAACTCAACATGTTCAGTCCTTTGATCTTTGTTCCTAGCTTTACTCTCTTGAATCTCACTGTCTTAACTACATGGGCTAAAATGTTGTGCATCTAACCTTTGGAAGATGATATATCTCAATTATGAAAAGATCGACATTTTATGCATAGATTATCCTTCCTTGGGTTAAGTAATTTGATCTGTTAAATATTTTAAGATGCTACTTTCATTCTCTGATCCTATCACTCATGTTAAGATCGAATACATAAACAACAAGTTTGTCTTGTGCAATGTGCCTAAGGTTAGAGGAGAATAAACAAAACTTTTGGTTTTGTTGGTGTTTTCCACCAACAGAGCCCAAGCACTTGATCTCTACCTTGTCTTGATGAGCAGGACACACTCTTGAGCAAACATGGAGAAGTCACTTCTAAATTCTACAGAGTGAACGTCCTAGATCTACAAGAACATGCACACTGAGCAAGATGTTGCCAGCGTCCACAATTAACGCTTCACTTCAAACTGCTGGACGAACAAATGACATGAGTGACACCATATCAAGAGGCATAAACAAGAAGGAATGATGGAAGACGTCGTAGTCAGAATTAGAGGTCATGAAGTCCCCACAGACTTCTTGATCCTTGACATGGGAAGACGATGATGTCCACCTCATCCTAGGAAGACCATTTCTCTACGCTACAAGTACAATCATTTACAAGAGGAAATCCATTTTCACTTTCCTGGAGAAAAGGCATGATGCAACTTCATCAACTAAATGCCTAATGAAGCACCCAAGAAGAATAGAAGTGAAAGACGCCGCTCACAAAGCCAAAGGAGACAAGCTATCGAGAATAGAGAGGCCAATCATGAAGAAAAAGCTATCGACACTGTCCCAGAAAATAAGAAGGGAAACCTCAAGACAGCGAACCACAGGAAGTGAAGACTCAGACCAAGAAAGTATGGAAGAAAAAGTCCGCACCTAAGAGGTACAATCAATAACAACTTTTCAAATGCCTGACAACCTTGGGAGGTCTGAACCAAGGGAAGGTCCGGTTCGTCGGACCTAAATATCCGAACCTTCGCCAAAAGGTAAAAATCGGTAGTTATCTTTATATTTACTTTGCTGCATATTTCTCATATCCATTTCTTGTACCATCATATTTAATTCACAACACATTTTAATTTCTGCATTACATTAGAAAACAAAATTAAAATATTTCACTGCATCATAAAGCCCCATGTGAATAATTCTATGGCGTGTAAAAACCCGCAGGAATGTTCACCATGGTGGCATAAAAATAAAAAATAAATATGCATTCATCCTGTGTATTTTCTCTTGCATCGTAAAAATATTAAAATACAGAAATATTGAGAAAGAGATCTTACTGAATTTCTGGACAACTAAGACTTGAGTGGCCAACCATTAATGCTTAATCTGTTCTACAAGTTTTGTTGTCTATTTAAGTTTCACAGGATTTGAAAGGCCAAGAAATGTTGATGAGCAAGTGAATGCTCCATCCACTGTTGGAGCACTGTGTCAACAAACATCAACATCAATCAAAGCTCTAATAGAGGAAGGACATCAACATCAATCAAAGCTCTAATAGAGGAAGGACATATCCACTGCCAGTCTTCTACATTGCAAGATCGAACGACTACGTCAACATTCAGCTTGGGGGAAGGCATCCCATGTATCCACGTAAGTCACCCTGGGCAAAAATAACCGAGAACCGAGAACCGAACCGAAATAACCGGAACCGAAACCGAAACCGAAATAACCAAAACCGAAAAATTTGGTTCCATATTCGGTTCTCACTTCTCAGGAACTGAATTTTAGCAGGTCAATTTGGTTCTCTACCTCGGTTAACCGAAATAACCGAATAGAACCGAATTTCATAAACAAGTCCAATAAACCTCATAATCTAGGCCTAATAATACCTTAATCCTAGATATAAAAGGTGGATAACACCTCTCTCAAAGCCTCATAACCTCATTTTTTTAAACTTTGGCTTTGTGTTTTTTTAAAAAAAAATAAAATTAGCTATTTTTCTATTATTATTTTTTTTGCTACTTGGGTAAATTTTGGTTAGTTCGGTTAGAACCGAAACTGAACCGAACTAACTGAAACCGATTTTGCTTGGTTCCAAGATTTCCGAACCGATCGGTTCCTATTTCTACGGAACCGAATTTGTGTCGAGAACCGAAGAACCGAACCGATCGGTTTCGGTTAACCCAATGCCCAGGCTGACACGTAAGTATCTTTATCCTTTTAAGTTTTTTATTCTATAAACAAATTAAAAAAAAATGTGAGCACATGAAGGCTCACCCCTAAAAAAAGAACAAAAATATGTGAGCACATGAAGGCTCACCATTAATTAAAAAAGAACAAAAAAATGTGAGCACATGAAGGCTCACCATTAGTTAAAAAAGAGAAAAATATATGGGCACATGAAGGCTCAACGCTATTAAGGGAACCAGTTTGGGGGAGACGCACCCCCGTTATCTTCGCGATTCAGGTATGTCTTTATTATTATTACTACTACCACTATTATTATTAGCTTTTATATTATATCTTAAAGTGTGTTAGATTAAATAAATAAAATAGTGTGTTTTAAGAAGTTGATAACTCAAAGAGAACCCTCTCTCTCTAATCCTTTGCATGGAAATGATGAATAGTTGGTCTATCTAATTTCTTTCAAGTACCTAGTCTTCAAAGCATGAGTTCTCTTAATTAATAATGATGCCTTAAAATAAAATTAAATGCATGGTTGGCAAATACTTAATCTAAGGTCTAGGTATTTAGGATATGACATGTGATGATCTAAGCTGCTATTATCTTGTTCTAAACAACACTAAAGCTCCAGAGATTTCTAAATATAAACATGACTAATAATTGCATTGAGTTAAATTAAGCTTTGTTGACCCTATGAGAAAATGCCATTGAATTGAGATCACTTACACATTTCATCCATTTTCCGCATAAATGCTCATAATTATCTGTTGCTATCCTCTCAGAAGTTTGTTGGAAGCATGTGGCTATTAAAAAAAAAGAAAGAAAAAAAAGAGAGAAAGATCCGAGGAAATAAAAAGGGACAAGTGTCCGAAACCTCAAAAAGATAGATCTCGAGAAAATAAAAAGGGACAAGTGTCCGGAACCTCGTAAAAAAAATAATATATATATATTAGAAGAAATGGGCACGTGCCCGATAGTAGAATTAGCCTAATAGTCATATGTCTCTGATGAACAGAAGAGAGTAAATATATTCAAAAGAGCATCCGACTCTGAAGGACCGAATTGGCGACCAGAGAGGGGGTGAATGGGAGCCTCAAATTTCTTTTCAGAAATATTAGACCTTTGTCCCAATTCCACAACCCCAAGAGCAAAGATCACAAACCGTGATGTCCATGACCCAAAATATTGGGTGGATGTTCCCTAAGAACACAGCGGGACAACACACACGCAATCAACCAAGCACACCACCGAAATCGGAGCTCCGAAAAAAGCACTGCACTCCTATGGAGAAAAATCAAGTCCCCAACCAAAAATACTTAAGCCAACTGGTAACAAAAGTACTTTAGAATGTTCCTTACAAAGTTAGGAAACCAACGCAACAAACGGAACTAAAATCGGAGCTCAAACGCAAAAACTACGGATGAAACAGCGCGAAAACAGCACTGACCGGACGCTGGTACTGTAGCGACACTGTAGCGTCGGGTCGCTGCACTGAGAGCCTTAGCATCTGCAACATTCAGAGAAAAGAATGCACCACCGGCGGTGGCATCCAAATGGCTTCTAGAGAGTGGGGTTAGGCCATGGTAGAAGTTCTGGATCAATAGCCAGTCCTCCATACCATGGTGCGGACAAGCAGTGACGTACTCTTGCAACCTCTCCCAAGCTTCGGGAATAGACTCCTCAGCTTGTTGCGTAAAGCTGGATATTTTGTTGCACAGAGCATTCGTCTTGCCCATAGGAAAGAATTTGGTGAGAAAAGCATTGGAACATTTGTCCCATGTGTCTACAGCGTTGCGATCGGTATAGAACCATTGCTTCGCTTTTCCTAGCAAAGAGAAAGGAAAGAGACGAAGACGGATGGCTTCTTGGGTTATCCCCTTAATGGTGAAGGTGCCGCAAATCTCCAAAAATTGTTGGAGGTGAGCATTGGCATCCTCATGAGCCTTGCCACAGAACGGGCTAGCTTGGACCATCATGATCAGAGTCGGTTTCAACTCAAAATTGAGGTTGGCATTGATCACGTCTGGTCCTATCGCTACATTAGTAGTAGAAGGAGCAGAAAACTCACGAATGGTCTTATTGGCCATCGTGAAGATAGAACGAGATAAGAAAGAAAGAAGTTGAAGAAGATGAAGGAAAAACATAAAAAGAACTAAAGAAAGAAAGAATGGGGTAAGATGGGATTCGCTAAGCGGGAGCTTGAGCGAAGATAAATTCGACACGGACTCAACCGATACACCGATTGCGTTCCCCGGCAACGGCGCCAGAAATGCTTGTTGGTAGTTCTTAGCTTCACTAAAGATAGTGCTAGGCAACTATCCCCGGTAATGGCCCAGGAATGCTTGTTGGCACTTGCTAACGTTGTTACTAGGAGTAGACTATGGAGTCTATCCCCGGCAACCGCGTCGGAAATGCTTGAAGCGAGACCGGTCACTATACCTAAAGGAGTGGAGCTAAAGCAGCTTTCTACTAATGCCAAGCGGGGTTGTCAATCCCGACACTAGTAGGAGCTAGCTAGAGAGAATGCAATCTACCAGGAGGAGATTCTGCAAGCGCACAGAACTATCGTAGTAACACTTCACCTGGGAGTACCAGGTGTCGATTTATTTGATCCTAAGGGAAGGCTAGGGTGGTGTATGAGTCGAGTCAAGGAGGGGATGAGAGTCGAAGAATAAGAAAAGGGAAAAGGGGAAAAGAGGAGATGAAAGGCTAGAAAGATTATATGGGTGGATAGATAAGGATGAAATGGATGGCTAAGGTAAGGTGGATGGATAGGTAGATAGAGGGTAACTAAGGGTAACTAACTAATAACTACTGATAACTAATCCTAGATAACTACCAAGCAAGATAACTACGAAGCGAGACAGTTACGAAGCAGGGCAGGCAAAAGACAATAGAGCAACTAAGTTGAGTAAAGTTTTATTCCTATCTTGTCAAGTATCGAGGCGTACTAGCCTTTACCACTTACTTAGGTTGAACGCTAGCACAACGAGCCTTACTGTTAAACTGGGCCAACTACGTGGTGGAATTCAAGGCGCACAGGGCTGTCACCACCTGCTTGCTACCACAGCTATCCGGGGGTCCAGCCGTATCTGAAGGTAAGTCTATAACTAAGCACCACGCTTAACTATATTCTAACTATCTCTATCCTAGCTTTGAATAGAGACACCCTTGCGGACGTCAGAGCAAACACTTGACTTAATAAGATAAACACTAAACTAACTAAGCAACCTATTGGCAAAGATCAAACACTAAGCTCACTAGAGATTAACTACTATGGCTAAGTGAATTGAACTGTAGGATAGCTAGGTACTCAAGCAATCAATCAAGTATACCACTCAATACTGATAAGTAGAATAAAGTAATACTTGAAATGATGAACTAGAATATAGTAAGTGCTTGAGTAACAAGAGCAAAACCTGAACTGGAGATGAAGGAAGACTCTTCCCAGCTCCAAAACCGATCACTCGCACGCCTCTACTCTTGAGCTAAGCCTTGAGCAGCGCTACCGCGAGGGCGAAGATGCCTTGCTCTACTAGCTACCTACTTGCCTAAGCTCTCTAAGCTTCTAACCTAACTCTCACTTGCTTCTCTTGCTTTGCTTCTCTAGGAAGTGTGGGATATGAGGGATATGAATGAAGTGATGCCGCAGGGGGGTATTTATAGCCCAAATAAGTGAGGGGGGTACTTATAGGGGGCAGCCAGCCGACCTAGGGCTAACCCTAGTGGCGGGCGCCAGCCCTAGGTGGCGGCCGCCACCTCCCTCACCGTTGGATGCACCGCCTTGGCTTCAACGGCATCCAGGTGGTTGTCCAAGGCGGTTTGGAGGTCGGTTGCATGTCCTAGCAACCGCCATTCAGCCTTGATCCACGCCACTCCTCCCTGAGCCGTCCGATGCCACTGACCTAGTGACCAAGGGCCAAGATTTGGCCTTGGGGAGGTCACACGGATCGGTGACGTGGCAGGGAGTGGCACTTGGGCCAACCCAAGTGGCGGGCGCCACTTAGAGGTGGCGGGCGCCACCTAGGGGTGGCGGGCGCCACCCCCTTAGGCCCATTTGGGCCCTGCTGAGTGGGCTTGGCCTCTGGTGGGTCCATATGTCCAAATTTGGTTCAAATCCTGCATTCAAATAAAATTCTATGGACATGTGGAATTCGGTTAGTTTGAAACCTATTTGACTACATTTCATGTCTTTTTGGTGGACTTTAGGGTCAAATGTTGATGGTAAAACAGGTGTTTAAGGACCGTCAACAACCATTTTTCTTGTTTCACACAAGTTTGCATATCAGAGGTTTTGGATTTTTTCAAAGAAAACTTAATGTTCCTCATATGGTACTCTCATGTCGCTCATATGGTGTATGGTTCCTCACCAAGGCACATATGTAAAGTTGCCTTCTTTTTCATCCTACTTCTAATAAGGTCTATGTACAGCTTGGTAGGGGTAAAAGATGTAGCATACTTACCTTGCATATGTTGTCAAGTCAAAGCTTGGATCCAAGGAGAGAAGTGTCATACTCTTAGATCAAGATGTGCATGTGTGTGGTACATGGTATTTATACTCCTTTAGTTGATTTGATCTCTTCCTAATACTTATTCTTTTGAGACATGGCTATCAAAACTCTTTTTATTTATGAGCTCTATATGCTCATCTTTTTTTTCTGTTTCTTCTTTTTTTCAATACTTTGGACCTTCATGTGTCCATATTTTTTTTTCTTTTTCACATACTTTTGCATAGCCTTTGTCTTTTCTAATAGACTAAACTAGAGAGATCATTCTTTTAGAACATGGAGTATTTATTTGGTGGACATGAAAGGCATGTTTTTGTGCACTTCCAGTGTAGAAGCGGCGTGTATATGTGGAGTGTATGTGATCTTGATCTTGGGAGCATGATAAGTCTCTCAAGAAGGGTCAACAAGACATGACAAGACTCAACACAAAGCAAGTTGCTTTTATGTCATGAAGGGGTATATATGGCTGTGGTAGGAATTTTATCACCATTGAGGAACAGAAAGGTTTTTCACCTTTTTAAAATAAAACTCTGATAATTCAACAGGTGGAAACAATATTATAGCAACTCTTATCTTAGCTATATCTTATCTCACAACAACTTAGACTTAGTTACAGCTTTTTGCTACCCACAAAGTTTTAGGCTCATGAGGTTTCATGTGAGCTAAGTAATCCATGCTCAGAGAAATATTAAGTTGTAAACTAGACACTAGAGAAATATTAACAGAGCAACTATTCATCATATCTAGAAAGAGTAAACATATATGAAACATACATGAAGAGAAATATTTTTATTGTTTTTTTAATTATGTGTGGGAGTTTATTTATTTATTACTAAAGAAAATAAACACCCATGGAATGCATAAATAAACAAAGATGCAGATGCATAATTAAAAACTTACCTTAGTGGGGGAGGGAACCTCCCCCAAGCTTGCTTTTTGCTAATGGCTTGGTGGTGGATGATGTGGCAGATATTGCACCCACCAAGTTGCCCACTGTTTGGCTTCCTCATCCTGCATTGCTTGTATAAACTCTCTATTTTGAGCTGTGTTAGTTCTTGTTATACCTTGTTCAATGCACAGCTCTCCAATCCCGCTGGTGAGTTCATCCAGTTGTTGACGCATCCCGCGAAAATCTCCTGAGAAGGAGGATCGCGCACTTTGTGTGCAGGATGGTCGTGGTGGCCGTCCGTCAGAACTTGAAATTTGCATTGCGCTTGACGTGGCCTCATCACCTTCTTCTACATCTCCCCTAGCACCATATGATGTGCCGCCTTGTTCAAACTGTGCAGCTTGTGTCCTGGTACGAGTCCTGTCCGTCCCTGCAAAACTTCGACATGCTGCCTCTCGGTCCAAGTTAATGGTTAGTTGGCGGACCGTATGCAACCGAAGTCGGCTATTGGGTTGCGGGACCACAGTTGTATGGCCGCGGTAAACCATTTTGAGACCACCTTGTGGTCCTCTCTTAAGCATATGAGCATGCACGAAAAATGCTTCCCCGAGCACACCCCTTGGTATGTCCAGGTACTCTACATGGTGAGAATCTAGCAGGTTTAAAGACTCGGCAATGCGAGTGATGAGAGAGGTGAACTCAATAGAGTCATCTCTACCAAACACTCCTTGCCAAAACTCAACTAGGAGCTTTACAGGTGAAACATGGATTTTCTTCACTAAGGCAAGCATTAATCTTAGTTCTTCAGTGCTTATGTGTTGTGTGTCTAGACGGGGAAAAAGAGTGATGGTCATCCAACGGTGGATAAACCGGTTATGGATTTCATCAGATATGGGATTGGAACAATCATGCAAAGTAGTTATTGAAGCCCAAAATTCAGATTTATTAAATCTACGTGTGGCATGGTTCAAATCTAGGAAACATGCTTCATCAAAACCAAGGGCTATATTGAGTTCACTCCATGTTAAGTTAAAATCTTGGTTGAACATGCGGAAATAAACTCCATTGTTAACTACTTGCAATGAACATAGGAATTCAAGAGTAAGCATTTTTATTCCTAGTTCATCAACTACCCAAAAGCCTTGCTATCCGGTTAAAGAGAATGCAATGTTGAGTTCGGTGGTCATACCTGACGTGTCGAGGAGAGCTGGGTCCAGCACCTTGGTGTGCATGAACATGCGTCTGCGGAGTGAGAGAGACTTCTTGTATTCTTGTGGCGTAAATGAGAGGCCGCTCTCATCATCTCTCACTCTTGTCGGGGGTGCGGTAATGGTACCATGGTAGGAGCTCTCCATCGGTTCACTCCTATGCTCTTCCTCAGTGGAAAGTGGGCGTCGTGATGAGCTTCAGCTCAAAACACGCTTTGCCTTCTTTGTCAGGGACTTGAATGGGTTCATATCTGCAACAGGGAGATCACAAAAACAACACTAGGACAACAAAAGATTAGCGTTAGCGGTTAGTCGTCTAAGTGTTAGTAGTCCTTGCGGGGCATGGTTGCCTCCACGATTCGTTCTTGTGGAGAGTAACTCAAAACAAGCTTAAGAATGCAAATGAAAGGAAAGAAACTCTTTTTGTGTTTTTGGTTTTAGAATGACTAACTAGAGAATGAACTTGAGAAAGACTATCACCATTACTTGAGAGATTCAAAGGATAACTAGAGGGTGGAAATTTTGGGAGCTTGAGCTGGAAATTGTTGTGATGGTTGAGCTCCCATTGCCCTGGTATTTATAGCAGAGGAAGGCCAAGTGCTGGAGGGTGCATAGGGGGTCGGGTGACCTGCCCATGCCCCTATGAGCACTCCACTGCTGGTGATAATTGCACTAGGCATGATGTAAAGCATAATGATGGAGATAGAAGTGACCAAAGGCTACATGAGGAGGTCGGGCGACCTGCTCATGTACCCTCCACTATGTGTATTCATTTGCCAGATGCTCATTGTAGTGAGAAAGAAAGAAAGGATGAGGTGAAATGAAGTGGCCAAAGGCCACTCCACTCCTTTCCTTTTTCCTCCACTAAGGTCATTTCTATGTCACCCACTCATGGCACATGACACTTCCACTTGCACATTATTTTAAGACACTTTAAGAAAGGGTGGATGGTTTTCACTGAAGTGATCAAATGAGGCATTTGGGGGTCGGGCGACCTGCCCTATGCCACTCTTCACCTTTCATTTAACACCACTAGAGTCACTTCGTTGTCTCAAATTTTAATGGTGGAATCTTCTCAAGGTTTTATTTAATGAAATGCAACAAGTTTGGCAAAATGCAAAAATGGAAAATGCAACATGAAAATGCATAATAAAAGTAAAACTGAAAAATTAAAAAGATGGATAACTACCGAGTTACCTTTTGACGAGGGCTCCAAATTTTTAGGTCCTAGAGCCAGACTTCTCCGTCGTGGTCATTTCTCGGATGCTTCGATCATTCCTGGAGATGGGGACGGTGATGGTAGCAATTCCTTCTCCATCCAGACCTGCTTTACTTGCGGTCGTGGTTCGGTGGGTTTGTCATTTTCTGCGTAGTAGTCGTACCCAGCGTTCTTGTCTTTCAGAGGTTGGTTCCTTTGATGTGGTCTTCTTCGGGGCTGATTCATCTTAACCTGTTTGTTAGTTTTATAACCATTGAATTGACATTTTACCTTCCATCCAGGAAACTGGAAATGGATTTGCCCTGATCCCACGTAGATGACGGCGTTGGTGGTGTAGAGGAACGACCTTCCCAAAATGAGGGGAACATGATCACTGGCTCCCATGTCCAGGATGATAAAGTCGGTCGGGACATAATCATCTTGGACTTTCACCAAGATGTCTCGTGCGAGACCCTCAGGGAGTCGTACTGATTGATCCGCCATCTGCAAGCGAACAAATGAAGGGACCAAGGGTCCTCCTAGCAGATTATCATAAGTTACCTTGGACATGATGTTTACGCCTGATCCAAGGTCACAGAAGGCGTTGCGGAAGGTCTGTGGCCCGATGCAGCACTCGATCTTCGGGTGGCCTGGATCTGCTTTCTTGATGATAAATGGTGGATCAAGGAGATAGCCCCAATTGGATTGGAGCTGAGGCTTACCGAACCTCGTTGTGACAAGCTTAACAGTTTCTATAGGATCCTCAGGTTTCCCTGGGATTCTTCCTAGTTCAAAAGATGGGACAGCGGCTGCTAACTGAGCTAATTGTGTTTCTAGCATTCTGTTAAAACTCAGTTGGTTTTTAACGGTAGAAGAAAAACTGTCCATTTTCTCACTAAGATTTTCAAGAATCTTATCATTGGCAAGAAGTTTCTTATTAATGCTATCATTGATTTTATGTTGGCCATAGACAAGATCTTTCAGAGAAGGCTGGTTATTATTGCTATTATTGAAATTATTGCTATAACAGTTACCTTGGTTGAAGGGGCGCGAATTCCATCCTCCTTGTGCGGATACAAGGGTGTATGCCGAGTCTCTGAGTGATGAGTGATTGTCAACTGGGATAATGCGCATGTTCTTTGGCTTGTGTTGTGCAGGTGTCGAGCACGGATACAGTGATCGAAGGTAAGGTGAAGGTCAAGTAGAGATGTGCCGTGCCGATGGACCGAGAGTGGCGAAGGACGGACGTGAGGCTTGGACTGAGGGACCGGTGGCCTGAGGATCAGCTGTGGTGGCTGACAGCCTGGGATAGCGACGAGCGAAGACTTGCGGGTGGACGGGGTGCACGGGCAGTGCATCCCCTCTACGGCTCGGTTTGGTGGTTGAGCCACAGAAAAACCACCGAGTGGACGGTTTCTAGGTTTGGGCCTCAAAACCTGGGCGCTGATGGTTTCCGAGTTTGGTCCACAAAACTTGGGCTGAGGATGGTTTCCAGGTTTGGGCCTCAAAACCTGGGCGCTGCGGGTTTCTGAGTTTGGGCCACAAAACTTAGGCGATGGACGGCTGGTTTCCCGGTTTGGGCCTCAAAACCGGGGGTTGGTCGTGAAGGCTGGTTTCCCGGTTTGGGCCACAAAAATGGGGGCGAAGTCCGGGAAAAGGACAAGCAGAGCGGTGGCGGCACGTGGCGGCAATCGGTGAGGTTGCGTCGAGGCAACGCTACCAGTTATGCGGGCGTGGCCATCGGATCACCACCTACCACGAGTTGGTCCAGAATAACCCTAGGGTTTAGCTGGTTTGCTCTGTAATTAGTTAGGGGTAGAGTGGGAACTAGAATTAGGATAAGTAGAGGGAGACACCCACCTCCCATCCTATCTCAGTCATTTTGCTCTTTTGCTTCTAGGGTTTCCTGCTCTCCCATTCCCTGCTGTAGCGAACTAAGATCCACAGAGAAGAGAACCATACCTCTGTGTCCGTAAGATTTTGAGGAAGTGAGACCGTAATCTCACTGTTG
Source organism: Coix lacryma-jobi var. lacryma-jobi (assembly GCA_009763385.1). NCBI lineage: Eukaryota > Viridiplantae > Streptophyta > Magnoliopsida > Poales > Poaceae > Coix > Coix lacryma-jobi. Next base: position 88,268,677 of record CM019822.1, on the reverse strand, counting down.
TAGCGTGTGGTAGCCACATGGTTGCAAATTCGTGGTTGTGATTCGTGTTTTGTTCTTGTTCTTCACGGATTACTTTTCTCCATGTTTTTCCCGTCGATCGATCTCTTTGTTCGTTGCGTCTTTTGCGATTCCATTTGAACAGAGATGTTCTAGATCGTGAGGCACTTCTTTCCACCGAAGGAAATCATCTCTAACCTCATGAGCTAGTAGATCGGTTGATTTTTGTTTTGGATCAAGTTTTGCTACTTTTCTCCCGAATTCTTCCAATTCCCCGATTTGGAGTTAGGTTCGAGCCATGATTCCTTTAGGATAGATCACTAACCTCCTTGGAACTCCTCATATCAAGTCTAAGTCTTAGTGCTTTTGATTCGGAGGAGATCGGGTGATTTTCGCGGAAGAATAGTTCTGAATCGGGACCATCGAACGCTCTGTTCTTGAGCATCGGACGCTGAGTTCTTTCCATCGGAGCGTCTGTTGCCACGTGTCATCTGACAGTGAGTTTTAAGGAGCATCGGACGCTGACCATCGGAGCGTCCGTTGCCATAGGACGCGCCGGAGGTCTAGCATCGGACGCTAGGGTTTCACTGTAGCAGCGTCCGATGCCAGTCCAGTATGGTTTCAGAAAGGTCCTGTTCACATCGGACGCTTCCGATGCTTTGCCATCGGACGCTGCCAGCGTCCAATGCACACAGTTGTGCACTGTTTCGTCCGCGGTTCATTCGTCCGTTGTCAGTTTTGATTTCTGGCTTTTGTGTTGGGTTTCTAGAGTTGTGTATTGTCTCGCTGTGCTTCTTGGAAGCATCCACCCTATCTCTAGGGTCGTGGACACTCGCAAGCTCTAGGTTTTCTCTTGGGGTAATTCTCGGGACAGTGGCGACAAGTTTCTGAAAAGAAAATTTTAAGCTCCCATTCACCCCCCCCCTCTGGTCGCTTTCTGGTTGCACTTCCGGTCCTTCACCTTGTTGTTGGGATCGGTACTCGTTGTTGTTGTTGATGAAGTTCACGTCTTCCCTTGTCTCGGGGCAGCTACTCCCCGAATGGTCATCTTCATCGCACACCTCGCACCATGGATCACCTTCAATTACTTGTGCGGTGTTGACCTCGTGATCTCTCTTGATGGTTGATTTCTCATCTATCTTTCTCATCAGGAGATGCATCTTAGCAGAGAGCATGTCCACCTCATGAATGGTGTGCATCCCTCTCTTCTTTGGCTGAGTGCGTTCTTCATTCCATCCTTGGTTGATCACCATCTTTTCGATGAGATCCTTGGCATCTCTTACATTGTGTTGAAGGAACGCTCCTCCAGCTGCAACATCAAGGTGACTACGGGCTAGTTGAGTTAGCCCATGGTAGAAACCTTGGATAAGGAGCCAATCTTCTATCCCTTGATGAGGACAGGCACGAATGTACTCCTAAAGACGTTCCCATGCTTCGGGAATCGTCTCATCCATCTGTTGTTGGAAGCTAGAAATCTTTCCGCGCAGGGTGTTGGTTTTGCCCATCGGGAACAACTTCTTCAAGAATGTGTTGGCGCATCTCTCCCAGGTGGTGGCTTCATCTTTGTTGGCGTAGAACCATTGCTTTGCCTTTCCCAGCAATGAGAATGGGAAGATGCAGAGACGGATGGCGTCTGACGACAATCCTTTGATGGTGAAGGTACCACACACCTCCATGAAGTGTTGGAGATGAGCATTGGCATCCTCATGGGGCTTTCCACAAAATGGGTTGGCTTGCACCATGTTGATGAGAGCAGGCTTGAGCTCAAAAGTGGCATCCCCGAAGTTGAACTGTGGTCCCGTGGCTACATTAGAAGCCGACGGAGCTGAGTACTCCGAGATCGTCTTTTGGGCCATGGCTACCTCAGGTAGTGGAGCAGAACCTCCTTCCTTGAATGGGTCTGATTCCGAGATAATCTTTTGAGGGGGAACTAGACGAAGTCTAGAACTCCTCAGAAGCTTTTCAGGATTTTCAATAAAGTTGCTTGGTAACTGGAAACCGCTCATACACTGCCTTGCTTCACAATAACGAGAAACAAGAGCAGGGGTAAGCCCCTACGACTAGTTCGTACTAAGTTGGTGGTAATCTTAAGACTCTGGCTTAACAAATTTCCTAGGCCTTTGCTTTCCCCGGCAACGGCGCCAGAAATGCTTGTTGGTATTTCTTAGCGTCGCTACTAAGAATAGAGTTCTAATCTATCCCCGGCAACGGCACCAGAAATGCTTGTTGGCAAGTTCTTATGACTATTGGATCTACTGCTGTAGCACTTCACCCGGGAGTATTCCAAGGTATCGTTATTTATTTTATCCCAAGGGAAAGCGGTGGCTAGGAAAAGATGTTGATAAGAGGAGTCTACGTGATTACCAAAACTTGGTACCAACTAGTGTAGAGGGGTAAGGTAAATTGATAGGAAGGTAATGACACAAGGTCACCAGGATAACTGTAGGACAACTAATAGTGTAGCTAGGTGGGAGGACAACGAGAGAGTATAGGACTCCTATGATGTTAACTCTACTTCTATGACTTAACTCAAGTGCAAAGACGAAACACAGTAGAACGACGCCTCATGACAAGCAAACTAGGCGACGAGTGGACAGGGAGCACAGAGACTCTTACTGTCGGAACGTCATGCTCAGCCTTATCCTTTAAGTCCGGCCTAAAAACACGTGGTGGACTCCAGAGACCAGATTCAGGGTTGTCACCACCTGCTGGCTACCACTATCTATCCGTGCGACAGGCGACAACCAAGGGTAAGATCTTGTATAAGAACCACGCTTACACCGTCTCTCACTACTCTAGCTACTTACGGTTAACTAGAATAGCATGTTACCGGCAATGATAATTTGCAGGCGTGTTGCCAGGCCAATCACTTTACTATATAACAGCTAAACACTAAGGTAAATCACAACAATACTATAGCAAGTATAATATTGCACAAAGTAATGACTAAGTAAAGTAGAGAAAGACTAGTATTATAAGTAAAGTCTTACAAAAGTAGAAAGATAAAAGCTATACCAGACTCTTCTGAAGACAGCTCCGGAAGACCCAAGCAGAGCTTGCTACTCAACTCTAACTCCCACGCTAACTACAACTATAGTGTCTACTCTAATTCTTCACATCACTTGATGCCTTGGTGACTTGGTGTCTCCAATGAGGGGGAGGGCCTCTATTTATAGGTGGAGGTGGAGTAGGGGCTACTCCACCGCCATGTCATCGATCCGCGTGACGTGCCCTCTCCTCCGTTGGATTGTAACCACCTCAAGATGAAGGGCTGCCGTGACTTGGGCTTAATTCACCGTGAAGGCACCTTAGCTTCCACGAGAAGGCACCTAGGGGGGCACCCCTATGTCGGCCGACCCATGGGGGGGTCAGGCAACCCCCCTATGACGGCTTGGCCCCACCTTGGTATGTGTAGATCATGTCCCCACTTGTCATTTGGTGTTTGGCACGTTGAAATGTGTCATGATCACTTTGGATGCTTCATTGTGGGCCCATTGATCCAAGTGACTTCATCTTCCACCGTTGAGAGAAAGCACAATTGTGATCCAAGGGTGGAGAAGCACTTTGGGACGCTTGACATGGATCATGACACGTGGCATAGCCCTAGTGGGCCCATAGGGGGGTCGGGCGACTCCCTTATGTGGGTCCCACCAGATTTCCTTGACATATTCTTTCACAATGGAGCTTAGCATGGTTGATGCCACTTGGTAGAGCCCTGGTGGGGCCATAAGGGGGTCGGGCGACCCCCTTATGTAGGGCCCACCAGCTCACTTTGCCACATTTCTTCATTATCTGCATAAACACACTTCCATATACAAGTGGAGCTGGTTATTGATAAAAGTATGTTCATGTCATGTTATTCTTCCTTAATACCGAGCTTGTTGACGGAGTTTTGGGTGTATTATTTTGGTAATATTCCACCATCAACACACATGCACTTCTTTATTCAATGGTTGGTTTACTTTCTCTTTGGATCCATAGTTTAATTTGACAACATATGTATTAAAGCTTTGTTTTTTAAAAAATAATTAAAACTCCGGGATAAAGGTGAAGTGAAGGAACTAGAGACATAGTGCTTGATTTGATCGTTCAATCTTTCAATTACTCAAGATCTAAGGTAAAAGTAATAAGCCCCATGAAAAATAACATAATATATTTTGGAGAATTTTTGTTTAACAGCAGGTATACTTGTTGGAAGTGAATATATTGTAGCAACTCCTGATCCATTGTTAATTTTTGGTTTTGCTAAGGGACTAGCAAAAGGTAAGCTTGGGGGAGTTGTTGACACTGGTTATCTATCAAAATTAAAGGATAAATAACTATGAAAAGGGCATGAATTCAATCACCAATAAAGGTTTAGGGTTTTAATTGATAATATTCCACGAGTTTTGGTGGATTGTGATTCTGCAGGGACTAAACAGGAAAACCAGCACTGATTACTTCTCTCTAGAAGTAAACCAACGGAAGATTACAAAACCGGCACGTGAGGAATACTCCAGAAGGACCTAGAGGACACCAGAGGATACCACGAGAGGCCGCCAGGTGGCACCGACCGGTCCCACCCTATGACCGGTCGGTCAACCCCTGGGCCCGATGGCCTCCATCTTCTGGAACCTTCCTCCACCGCCTTTGAGGATCCATCTCAGCCCTACGTGAAGTCGGTTTGATCTAACGGTCATGGTTGATCCCTCAGGGCTATATAAACAGGCCCCCAGGCCCCAGGGTAGAACAAGTCTCTCTTCAGAAAAGTCTACGCCTCATTCAGAAACCCTAGAAGAAGACTTCAAGAGCCAGCTTTCAAGTAGAAGACTAGATACCCCTCTAGTTTAGGTTTAGAACCTAGTCTTATACTAGAACTAGAAGAGAGAGAGAGAGAAAGAGATCAAGAAGGAGCTCCGGCCTGTCGGATCCACTTCTTCATCTTGTACCTACGGATTCAAGTTCATCGTCAACTTGCTTCAGCAATTGTTTCGGTAATCAACGTCTATATTTAAGTTTGGGCCATTGTTCTTATTATTCTTAAGGTTTATGACTCTCTTTTGAGTACTTTTGTAACACCCTAGGTGTTAAGCAACCCGAAAATGCATAACTTGACATAGCATGAGCATAACATCTCATCCTTTCATGTGCATTTGTGTGTATGAGTGTTTAAGTCCCTGTTTAGCCTCTAGTATATCCATGTTTTGCTTACTGTTTCTGACCTAGTGCCTTAAACCAAAGTTGTAGATCTTGATGAAAGAAACAACTTTGCTTCAAAGCACTTTCTCAGAAAAAGTTTTTAAAAATGTGATTTCTTGCATTCGAAAAATGGTTTAGGAGTAAAATTCTTATTCTAAGCAGAATTTGGACTTGAGCCTTAAAGATGAATTGTTCTTTGCAAAATTCTAAGCAACTTTGCTTTTAGGACCTTTTCCTAGTTTGGCTTAGTTTGGGAGATAAAGAGCAGCAAAGAAATTTCAAAAACCTCATTAGTTTAAACCTACAAGCGGGCCCCACCTGTCGGTTCCCTTCTCCCTCCCCGCGCGCGCCGCTCACCTCCGCCGGCAGAAACCGCCTCGCCGCAGCGAGACCGCTCCATCGGCCGACCAAACCGCCGCTCGCCGTCACCCGCGGTTTGCGCAAGCCTCGCCACGTCGCCCTGTCGCCCTCTGCTCGCCCGCCGCGTGGCCGGCGATTCCTGACGCCGCCGCGCCCGGTCGGGAGCCGCCCCGATGGGAACTGGCCAGGTGCAATGCACCGAGCCCTCCTTCCCCTTTGCCTTCTCTCCGCCTCGCGATTGCAAGCCAGAAGCTCGCCCACTCACTCGCTCTCCCACTCGCATGCTCGTCTTCCTCCTCTGCTCATCTTCTCCAGTTCGCCAAAACCGCCGCCGCCCGCCGAACTCCGGCGAGCGATTGCTCGCTACTCGCCGCACCGCCGCCCGATTCCTCCAGTCAACTTCTCCGCCCTAACCTCCCCTTCCACCTGAGCGGGTTGGTTTCCCCTCTTCTCCTCTCTAGCCGGCGGAACGCCGAATGCCGTTCCCGGATTCTCGCCATGGCCGCCGCCGTGACCAAAGCTTGGTCTGGCCATTTCCGGCCAAACCATCTCAAACCAAGCCCAGTTCTCACCCCCTCTACCTCTGTAGATGTTTAAGGGTTAGATGGAGACCCTTCTTTTGCCATGTTTCGACCGGAACAGGGCCATGCCATGGCCATGTCCGCCGCGGACCGCCGCCGTGCGTGGCGCCGTGCACTGCCGAGGCCGGCAAAGCTAGATAGCAGCCTCGGGAGGTAGCTTAGGGTCTACCGGAGCTGATGCTCGCGCCGCCGAGCCCTAGGTTAGCCGGGCAAAGCCGCGCTGTCGAGTTACCGCGCCGTCGCTCCGCCATTGCCGCCGTTGAGCTTGCTCCGGTGATGCTCTTGCCATGAGGCCTAGCCGACCGTGTCCGCCTTGAGATGGTGAGTCTAGCCGTGTAGTTGGTGTCGCCGGAAACCTCGCCGCCGGCGAGATAACGCCGGTCAACTCCGGCGGGAGCCGTGTGCCTCTGTCGCGTGGGCCCGTTGACCACTGGCGAGTGGGGTCCTCTGACCAGCGGGGCCCGTTGACAGTGAGAGAAGGGGAGAGGAAGAGAAGTTTGGGTACGCTAGCGCTCGGGATAGCCGGGTGCGTATAGCGTTTTTGCTTGTGTCTGCGGGTGTTGTCGCCGGGTGTCCGTAGCAGTTTAGGTTAAGTTTCCTTTAAAATCAGTTTTTCAGAAAAGGGTTAAAAGCTTCAAAAATTCATTCAAGGCTCATTTTAAGTCCAAATCCTGTGAAACAAATTTTGTTGTATTAAGAATGAATAGATCTACCTGTAAAAAATGTTAAATGCATTTTTGGTGATATTTTTATATGCAGATTTAATTAAGTTAGGAAATTGCTGTTAACTTGGAAAATACATAACTAATTCTATATAGCACAGAAAAATGTGATTCCAGTTTTGTTAGGTTTGTGTAGATGAGTAGTTTCAGGGAAAAATATAATATGGAGATGTTCTGTGAAATACTCTTGCAGTAGAAATTAAAATGGTTAAATGGTGTTTTTTGTAAAATTTGTAGTAATTAAAATATGATGAATGTGAACCTGAGCATTTTTGTGGACTGCTCTTGTGCTAAGAAGTTTAGGAGGAAAATATGAAATCTGTTGTTTGACACTTTCTGTTATGAGGTGTAGTTCAAAGCACCTGTTCATCATGGTATTTGTCTTTTTCATAGGAGGCAGTGTTTAAATCCAAATGGCTTAAAATTTGGACAGTGGACTATTGTGCATGTTATCAATCTAGGGTAATTTTTGTAGATTTTTCTGAAGCTGTCTAGGATGGGTTGCTGTTATAAGCATGAATAAATAGGTTTATTTCAGCAAGTAATTAGAAGAGAATAAATTGATTAAGTAGGATTTGCTGTGGTAATTATACATCTTAACAAGTTAATTTGGAAGGTTAAAAGGTTGGTTAGATGTTAAGGTCTTTTATAACCATTAGGATGATGTTGACTACCTTGTTGAAGAAAATGAAGTAGATGACATGTGTTTATATCCTGATTGTTGTTAGTCCTGTGCATCACCTATGCATTCAATATGCATTCATCCTATTCATACATATTACGCATCATACAGGATCAATGGAAGAGACCCAGAACCAGCCGACGCAGGAAGAGCCGAACCAGGAGGAGACCCTGACCGAGGAAGCCGGAGGGACCGACATCGAAGAACTGCCCGAGTGCCGCGACCACCGTCCATCTGACTTCGAGAAAGGCAAGCCCCGAAGCATTCTAACTCCTACGGTTTGCAAACGTTTTATACTTTAACCTGTTAATGACTGTGCATTAGGTTATAGGAATTGGTTGTTACCGTTGGTGCATTATTACTATACCTTGTCCACCAACAATTATCATCCTGATATCCCTGTTTAGGTCTAGGCTCGTATTATGCTTAGCCCTGCTTAGACCGGTAAAAGTCAGGTGATTTCCTGTCTCCCGCAGTAGGTGGACACTGATCATGATTAGCCTATGCTATCATGGAGATAACCATGTGATAATTAATTTGAGACAGAGGCAGGATGTAAGAGCAGCAGGACATGAGTTCTGTGTGCTAATAGTCTCCCGTCTGTGTCGCATAGGACCCGTTCGGGAATGTCCCTTCAGTCAAATTGAACGCGTCGATCACTTAACGGAGTAGGTCGGAGTACCTCCCGTGAAGCCGAGTAAGGTTATTCGAGCTGGTGATGGAGATGTTGACGCCTAACACCCAGGGCCTCAGCTGTACCGTGGGCAACTATTCTGATCAACCTGGCATGGTCCGAGGGCAGGCAGGGCCTGATCGACCTGGCATGACTGTGGGCAGCTATAGCTTGAGCGACCTGGCACTGAGATAACCCCCGGTGTAGAAGGGCCCATGGCCGTCCCGCGCGTTATGTTCTCGAATCTCCTGACTGGTAGCTTACGACTGCCGTAGCCAGATGTGCTAGGCGAGTGTGAGACATTTTATCCCCAGCTGGTAGGAATCGATTATAATCGCCATCGCTCCTGGACAGTGAGTAATTGACTGTAGACCATCGCCCGTAGAAGTTATGGAACTAAAAATGGTTATGATGTTGAATATGAAAGGCTATTGATAAAATAGTCACTCTTGCTTGAATAAGTAGTCAAGTGCTTGTTTTAGATCAGGAGCAAACCTAGTAAGGTAGCACTAATTATTTAAAAGTGACCGCCACCACCCTAAGTTGAGTTTTACTACAAAAAGCTTTCATGCAAAAGGTCTGTATAGCCATCCCCACCTATATAGCCTACATGATCCTTGGAGTCTCATTATTTCTAGTTTATGACGGGTAAGTCTAGCTGAGTACCTTCTTGTACTCAGGGTTTTATTCCCTTGTTGTTGCAGATGGCCAATGCTTCTATGGCTACTGTGAGAACTGCCTATACCCGGTTGCGGGAGATGACTAGACCATGGGCATGGTCACCCCTTATCTTATCTGATGCTTTTGGGGACCTGGTCAGATAAATGGCACTGTATTGAGAACAATCCAAACTTATGTTTAAGAATATGTTGCTTCCGCTACTATTCAAAACTATGGTTTGTAATATTGTTTCGTACTCCGATGTATTTGAACTATGTGCAACTGTGATGTAACTTGTGGGCATGTCGTTGAACTAGTACGATCTTGGCTGAATGTTGAAATGATTTGAAATCCATCGAGATTTCCAGACTACCGGGTTTGTACGAGCTTAAGTACTCGATGATCTTTGCGTTAAGCGGAGATTTCGGTGCTTAATCTGGTGCAAATTGGTCGGTTCTGTTATAGCTGGCATCGGAGCATAGTTCAGTGTACTATTCATAAGTGTATTTGAAAACAGTATTTTACAAAGATAAAATTGTAATTACCAACTTATAGTTATAATAGGATTTGGAAATCTTTAAGAATTAAAACTAAAGTGTGCCAGTGACCAAGTCCTTATGCCCAATAGGATCTTAGGTGGCTATGTAAGTACTAACTTGGGGGTCGTGCATCATATTTAAATTCTGTTGTTCTGTCGTCCATACGGCAAGGGTGAAATTATATGTGCGGATATATGGGTGTATGCCGAGTCTCTGAGTGATGAGTGATTGTCAACTGGGATGATGCACATGTTCTTTGGCTTGTGTTGTGCAGGTGTCGAGCATGGATGCAGTGATCAAAGGTGAGGTGAAGGTCAAGTAGAGACGTGCCGTGCCGATGGACCGAGAGTGGCGAAGGGCGGACGTGAGGCTTGGACTGAGGGACCAGAGGCCCGAGGATCAGCTGTGGTGGCTGGCAGCCTGTGACGACAACAAGTGAAGAAGTGCGGTCATGTGTTGCCTGAGTCATGGACTTGGGGACACGTGTCGATGGACGGGGTGCACAGGAGGTGCATCCCATCTACAACGTCGGTTTGGTGGTTGAGCCAGAGAAAAACCATCGGGTGGACGGTTTCCAGGTTTGGGCCTCAAAACCTGGGTGCTGAGGGTTTCCGAGTTTGGCCACAAAACTCGGGCTGAGGACGGTTTCCAGGTTTGGGCCTCAAAACCTGGGCGCTGAGGGTTTGCTGAGTTTGGCCTCAAAACTCAAATGCTTGGTGGGCTGGTTTCCCGGTTTGGGCCTCAAAACCAGGGGTTGGCTGGAAAAGGCTGGTTTCCCGGTTTGGGCCGCAAAACCGGGGGTGCAGAGCGAGGGCGGCACGTGGCGGCAATCGGGAGGTTGCGTCGAGGCAACACTACGAGTTGTGCGGGTGTGGCCGTCGGATACACCTACCACCGAGTTGGTCCAGAATAACCCTAGGGTTTAGCTGGTTCGCTCTGTAAGTAGTTAGGGGTAGAGTGGAAATTAGGAATAGGTTAGAATTAGGATAAATAGGGGGAGACACCCACCTCCCCATTTATCTCAGTTAGTCATCTCAGTCATTTGCTCTTTGCTTCTAGGGTTTCCTGCTCTCCCAATCCCCTGCTGTAGCTAGCTGAGATCCGCAGAGAACCATACCTCTGTTTACTGGAGATTTTGAGGAAGTGAGGCCGTAACCTCACTGTTGTAGCGTGTCATAGCCACACGGTTGCAGATCGATGTGTTGATTCGCGTTTTGTTCGTGTTCTTCGCGTTCTTCGTTTCTCCGTGATTTTCCCGTCACTCGATCTCTCTCTCCCGTGCGTCTTTGCGAAATCCGTTTGAATCATCTTGTTCGTATTTGAAAGGAGATCATTTCCACCGAAGGAATTTATCTATCTCCTTACGAACAAGTAGATCGGGTTGATTTCGTTTTCGTGGCGCTTTTCGGTTCATCCCCTTTCCTTTTTGATTTCCCGGTGATTGACTCGATTTGAGCGGATGATTTCTTGGGGATAGTCTCCTAACTACTCCGTGATCATCCTCTCCAAGTTTGGGAACGTGGGATTGTGAGTTGATTCGATTGGGGATTGATTTGGGTGAAGAGCGAACAAAATCGCCCTCCCTGAGTGACCGCGGACAGTCCGCCACTCAGGGCGCGGACAGTCCGCGCGTCGGGGACGAGCCAGACCAGTGGCACTGTCCTTCGGCTGATTTGGCTTTTGGTTGAATGGCGGACAGTCCGCAGTTCAAAGCCGCGGACAGTCCGGGACTATCCAGGGGACTTGCAGCAGCACTTCGGTTTTGCTCTTTTGGCCGGCGGACAGTCCGCGACCTGAGCCCGGACAGTCCGCCACTGGGCAGACAGTCCTTGACCGTACTGGCGGACAGTCCGCGAATCGGCTATTTGCTCCGGTTTAGTGTGTTTGCTCTCCCGGCTTGTTCGCTTGGTTTCCGGACTTCTCGTTTAGCCCTAGAGTTGACCAAGGAACCTCTCTAGGTATCTTTGCTACTTGTTAGCATAGGTATTTAGGAGTTTCTTGACGTAGCCGACAATCTACGTTCGGGACTTGGTTTTTGGGGTTGTGTTCGAGCCGGAGGTTTTGGCATTTGGTTTGCTATCTTCTTGTGGTGCCTCGCTGTGATCCTAGGGATCATCCACCCTCTTCCAAGGGTCGTGGGCATCACGGTTTCGGTCGCAGTTTCTCGGGGTTGATTTTGGGACATTTGGCCAAAGTTTCGAGAGAAATTTTTGAGCTCCCATTCACCCCCCCTCTGGTCGCCTTGCTAGTGCTTTCTCGGTCCTTCAATTGGTATCGGAGCGGGTTAAGGATCTTCCACCTTAGCCGGTTCCAGATCCACAGAAGGCGACATGGATCGCGGCGTGGGCAAACCGCCGTTTTTCGATGGGACGAACTATGCGTATTGGAAGATACGCATGTCGGCCTATCTGCAGAGTTTGGGTGCTTCCATCTGGGATATTTGCAACTCTGCCGATTACGTGGTCTTGGCTGCTCGTGTCTCTCAGCTTCAGATCGATGAGCACGATGCCAATAGCCGAGCCCGTAATGCTCTTTTCTCATGTTTGAGCATGAGTGAGTTTAATCGTGTTTCTCACCTCGCTACGGCTCGGGAGATTTGGGATACCCTCATGCGTTTCCATGAGGGAACCTCTCAAGTCAAAACCCGTCTCTACGAGTCGTTCAAGCGAGAGTATGAGAACTTTTGACACATGCCTGGCGAGAGCATAGAAAGTTTATTCGCTCGCTTTCAGGTGATTGTCAACAGGATGAGGGCTAACAAGGAGCTATTGCCTTTCGATGATCATGAGAGAGCTTTGAAGCTTTTGCATACTCTTGATCGGTCGGTGTGGGACTCCAAAGTTCAGGCGATCATCGAATCACCTAACTATGAGACCCTCACTTGCGACGAGCTCTTTAGTAAGCTCAAGTCCAGTGAGATTGATGCCATGGCGAGGGCTTCTTATGAAAATCCTTCTGGCCCATCGATGGCTTTGGTTTCTGGCTCTTCTGCTAACCCCTCTGGAGGCTTTGCTCTTTCGTCTCTCTTTTCTGTCACAGAGGACCAGCTGGAGTCTTTAGGGGATGACGAGTTGGCAATACTCGCCAACCGGTTCTCGCGGTTTCACAACAACCGCATGAACCGTCGCCGCGGAGGAGGACGCTCAGGATGCTATGAGTGCGGCGACCCCGATCACTTCATCGCCAACTGCCCCAAGAAAAAGCATTCATCTGGGAAGGGCGATCATGGGCACAAGTATGACTCCGGCAAGCGCAAGGAGAAGTACGTCCCCGCGAGGCACAAGCGGAGGGGCGGCTTCGACAAGGAGTACATCAAGAAGAAGTACTTGGAGAAGGCCCAGGCTGAGCAGCGTGCGTTCTTCGCCACGCTCAGCGACGTCGATGGCTCGGATGACGACTCCGCTTGCTCAAGCGACGACGAGTCCGAGAAAAAGAAGAGGATCGAGGACAAGCTGAACGGCCTCTGCTTCTTCGCCGACGACGACGGCTTCTGCACCATGGCCCTCGATGGCGAGCTGGTGAACTCCCCTCGGAACGACGACGACGACGACACCTCCCAGGTATCTCTCACCCACGATGAGCTTTCAGCTGAGGTAGAGAAGCTTACTGCCGCCTTGCTTAGTCAGGATAAGCTGCTTAGGCGTGCCGCTAGAGAGCGCAAGGAGTTTAGGCAGAAGTGGGAGGATACGGTGAAGGAACTTGATTCTGTCAAGTCCACCGTAGTTGTCACAGATGAGGAGGAGTGCGAGGCGTGCACCACGCACATGACTGATCTTCTCACTCTGAGAAGTAAGTATGTTGCGTTGGTAGGAGAGGTGGATGAGCTCCGGGCTAGACCCATGCTGTTGGGTGCGTGCAAGACTTGTCCTGTCTTGCAATCCGAGTTGGCAGAGAAGAATGCCAAGATTGTGTCTCTTGAGGAGGCCAGCTCGGGTAGCACTTGTGTGACTAGGTGCGCTTTGTGCGAGGGTCTGGAGATGGAGATTGCCAATGTGAAGCATGACAAGATGCAAACCGAGGAGGAAAACACATACCTTTGGACCATCTTGTCATGGGTGTCTTGTGGTGAGCCACAGCTCGGGATGATGATTTCCCAATTCAAGCGAGCTGCTGGAGGTCCTGGTGTAGGCTTTGCTCAGGGTGTTGATCTTTCTGCTTTTGGGAAGATTGGAGAGTCGAGTGGTCTGAACCCGAGTGAGAAGCCCAACTCCACCACTACTCCCAAACTAACCAAGCTTCCACCCAAAGAGCCTCTCAAGCCTAACACCAAGGATGGGGTGTTTGTTGAGCCTCCGAGAGCTCCACCCAAGAACCAGCAATGGGCTCCCAAACCCAACCACCTAAAGAACAAGCTGGACACAATGCCACCTATTCAGGAGGAATTGCCACAGAAGGGCAAGGTGATCCACACCCACAACCGTGAGTACCAACAACCCCCTTTGAGAGCGGTGAGGTACCACTGTGAGCACTGTGGGAGTGATGGACACTTGAGCGAGTTCTGCTTTAGGCGCAAGAGAGAGGCGCGCCGTGCTAGGGAGATGAACAACCCGGACATGTACCATCCTTTCCATGATGTACATGCGCCGAATGTTCAGAGGAGAGCACCGAGACGTGCTGCTAGGCCCAGAGGTCCAGAACCTCAAGTTCTCAGGCCTAGGCAGCAGAGAGCTCCGAGGAGATACGCTAGGCCTAGAGGTGTTGAGCCTCAAGTCCCTAGGCGTAGGCCTCGTAGAGAGCGTGCCCGGCGGGAGCCTGCAGTTGTAGGCTATGGACCCCGTGGCAGTGGCTTTGTAGTTGAGCGTTTTCCCCCACCGCGTTTTGAGTATCGCGATGGACGCTCCTCCCTTAGCGGACCACGTTTTCCTCAACGTGGTGATCGCTCCTCTCGTAGGCGTGCTAGGAATGGTTTTTTCACTGACCGTTCTTTTGAGCAGCCGGCCCAACATTGGTATTCTTCCTACTTCACTAACCCCAGTGTTGGACCGTATGCTCACCCTATGTCTTTTTATTGATGTAGGTAAAACGATTGGAGAACGTTTGGTTGGTGGATTCCGGGTGTTCGAGGCACATGACCGGAAACGCCAAGTGGTTCTCCAGTCTTAGTCCGGTCGCCGGAAAGGAGTATATCACCTTCGGCGACAACAGCAAAGGTAAGGTGCTGTCTCGTGGGTCTGTGCGAGTTAATGAGCACTTTGTGTTGCGCGATGTTGCTCTTGTTTCTAACTTGCATTTTAACCTTCTTTCTGTTTCGCAACTTTTTGATGATGACTATGAGATTCGTTTTAAACCGAATCTCAGTCGCATTTTGGATCCTCAGGGCAATCTTGTATGTGTGATTTCGCCCTTTGGAAAAGTCTTTCGTGCGGATTTCTCGGAGTCGTTCGGATTTTCTCGTTGTCTTTTGGCTGGACCTTCCTCCTCTGATCTTTGGAAGTGGCATAGGAGACTAGGTCACCTGAGCTTTGACTTGCTTGCAAGACTTAGTTCACTTGGCTTAATCCGAGGATTGCCCAAGTTATCAATGGAGAAGGATCTTGTTTGCCACTCTTGTAGACATGGGAAGATGGTTGCCGCTCCCCACCATCCAGTGACTCAGGTCATGACTAAGCGCCCTGGAGAGCTTTTACACATGGACCTTGTTGGTCCGGCTCGGGTGAGCTCGGTTGGGGGGAAGTGGTATGTGCTTGTTGTTGTCGACGATTTTTCGAGATATTCGTGGGTCTTCTTTTTAGCTCGCAATCTGATTTTGCGTCTTCAGAATGAGTTCCCTTTGAACTCTATGCGAGCAATTCGGAGTGATAATGGTTCTGAGAACACATATGATGACTGATTGACTTTGATGAGGAAGGTTTGAGGCTTTTACCCGGTTTAGTCCATATCTCGCTATGCGCTTATTGTTTATGACTAACCGGTGGCGTGAGTTGTGTGGTGTTTCTGTGTTGGTGTGCATGTGCGACATGTGTCTCTTGGCTGTGTTGATGTTCAGGTGTGGAGCTCGAATACAGTGGTCGATGGCGAGGTGAAGGTCAAGTAGAGACGTGCCGTGCCGACGGACCGGGAGCGGTGAAGGATGGGCGTGCCGTGCGGCGGACGTGCCATGCCGATGTACCCAGAGCGGTGAAGGGCGGACGTGAGGCTTGGACTGACGGACCAGAGGGCCAGAGGACCAGCTGTGATAGCTGGCACGTGGCATCGGCGAGCGAGAGCACATGGGGATGTGCGGTGCATCGGCCGAGTCGGGAGGAAGGCGCTGGAGTCGTGTCACTTGGCGGGAGGTCGGACACGGGCTTGCGTGCGGCGCAAGTGCCGTCGGCCAAGTCAAGAAGGAAGGCGAAGGCGTTGTGCCCGGCGTGGAGGCTGGACATGCATCGGCATCGGTGCCGGTGGTCGGGGTGTGCGAACCACATCCCGTCTACGGTGCGGGTTCGGTAGCTGAGCCTCAAAAAGCTACCATCGACGGTTTCCGAGTTTGGGCCTCAAAACTCGGAGTGGCCGGTTTCCGAGTTTGGGCCTCAAAACTCGGCGAGGACGGTTTCCAGGTTTGGGCCTCAAAACCTGGGCGTGCGGGTTTCCGAGTTTGGGCCTCAAAACTCGGGGTGGACAGTTTCCTGGTTTGGGCCTCAAAACCGGGGGTGGTCCGAAATGACGGTCGACGCGTGGCGGTGTGGAGAGGCTGGCGCGGCGGCGAAGCTATCCACGAGGAAGGCGCGGTGGTCGACGGTGATGGCACGTGGCGGCATCAGGGAGGTCGCGTTGAGGCGAAGCTACCTGATGTGCGGGCGTGGCCGTCGGATGAAGATCGTCAGGACTGGACGGTTTTACCCCTGGGGGGTATTTGGGTTGAGTGCTTAATGTAAGGGCGTTTTGGTCTTCGGACGTGCGCCCATATATATGAAGGGGGCTGCTAGGGCAGCCGCCATCCTTGGAGAGTTCTAGGTGGTGTCTCTCTCATTTTGTTCTTGTGAGAGTAGGCTAGGGTTAGGGAGAGCTGGCTCTTGTTCTTGAGCTTTTTGCCATCCAAGCTTTGTGTTGCTAGGATTGGCTTGTAGCCCGACACCGAGTGCTTAATCAATTCATCTTGCTAAATCCAAGGATCAAATTCGTGGTTGAATTCGCGTTTTGAATTTGTTCTTCGCGTTCTTCTTTTCTCCACGATTTTCCCCTCTCCTGATCTCCCTCTATGCTGCGTCTTTTGCGATTCCGTTTGAATCAACTTGTTCTTTGAAGTGAGGAGAACGTTTCCACCAAAGGAATTCATCCCTACCCTCACGAACAAGTAGATCGGGCCGAAATCGTTTTTGTTCTTCGTTCTTCCCCTTTTTTAGTGTTCTTCGGATTTCTCATGTTTTAGTTGGATTGAAGCGATGATATCCTAGGATTAGCTTCCCAACACATAGAGGAACACTTGGGTGAAGTTAGTTTGCAGCCCCGTTCGATTTGGTGGAGATCCAATCGATTTTGGTTTTGTCTCGTGGCGTTTTTGGGCGTTCTGGGTGGTGGCGGACTGTCCGCCCCTCCAGCTGCGGACAGTCCGCGGGTCGCGGGTTCAGCCGGAGCAGTGGCTGGTTTCCTCGGTGCCTTTCCCCTCGGGTGACCGGCGGACAGTCCGCCAAATTAGGCGCGGACAGTCCGGCCATCGGGCTCCAGCTGGTTCAGTAGCTGCGCGGCTCGGTTGGTTTGGTCAGCCGTGACCGGCGGACAGTCCGCCAGTGTAGATCGCGGACAGTCCGCGAGTCGGGCAGGGAGCGTCCAGCAGGTTTGCTGTTTTGCGGTGTTGGCCGGCGGACAGTCCGCCAGGTCTTCGCGGATAGTCCGCCCCTGGAGCGGACAGTCCGGCACCAGCAGGCCGGACAGTCCGGGAATTGCCTGTAGGGCGAGTTTTAGTGCGTTTGCTCTCCTGGCTTTTTCGATTCGTTTCCGGACTTCTCGGTTGCTCCTATAGTTCACCTAGGAACCTCTCTACATATCTTTGCTATGCGTTAGCATCGGTATTTGGAGGAATTCCAACGTAGCTCTCTATCTACGTTTGGGAGTGTTCTTTTAGGCACGAACTTGACTCGGAGTTTTGGGAGTTTTGTTTTGCTCCCTTGTGCGGTGCCTCGCTGTGATCCTAGGGATCATTCACCCTCTTTCTAGGGTCGTGGGCATCGCGGTTGAGTCCGAAGCTTTTGGGGTTGATTTTATTGGGACAGAGGCCGTGATTTCGAGAAGAAATTTTTAGGCTCCCATTCACCCCCCCTCTGGTCGCCTTGCTATAGCATTTTCGATCCTTCAATTGGTATCGGAGCCAGTTAAGGATCTCTCTACCTTAACCGGTTCCGGATCCTCGAAGGCGACCTTTTTAGAGTGGTTTGGCTTCCGACGTGGTTTGTCGAGGTGTTGAGCTTTTTAGTTTGCAAACACTAACGGTGTTTTTGGAGTGCACCAAGTTCTTCTTCAAGTATGTCTTTGTCTTTCAGCCTGAACGGTTCCATGGACGACATCTTGGGAAGAAGGAGGAGTGCAGTTGATGAGAGGGATCGTGAGGTGAACGATCTGCTGAATCTTCTACGACATGACGAGCTTTCACCGGAGGATCTCCTACATCAACTTGGCAAGGCCAAGAGAGGTACACTTGCTTGGGGTCTTGTGACCTTGCACAATCTTTATGAGGCTCGTTCTAGTTTTGTTGAGCTTTGTAGTACCTTGCGTAGAAAGGTCAAAAAGTTGAAATGCTCCATTGCTAGTTTGAAGTCTAGTGCCTCTTTGCCTTGCACCTCTTGTAGTGACATGGTTAGGAAGAATGATGAGCTAGGCTTTTCTCTTGCTAGCTTAAAATCTGAAAATGACATGTTATCTTCCAATGCTTCCAAACCATGTCTAGTTTGCATTGACTTGGGTAAGGACCTTGATTGTGCTAAAATTGAATTAGCCCTTCTTAAGTCAAATGCTTTGTTACCATGTGTTTCTTATGAGTCTTTGCATGCTGAAATTAAAGAACTAAAATTGACTCACACCACATGTGTAGATGAACTTGAGCATGCTAGGGCTGAAATTGATGAGATAAATTCTAAGCCTTGTAGCTCATGCTCTGTGAATAAGAATGCTTGCCTTACTTCTTGTGCTAATCATGATTCATTGCTTGATGTGAATGGTGATGTTTCTTCCACCGATTTCATTTGCACATCTTGCATTGATTTAGAAAAAGAAGTTTTGGCTTTGAAGCTTTTGCGCGATGATATGAGCGCCAAGTTGGTTGAGCACAATGATATGAGTGCCAACCTTGAAAAAGAAAATGAACTCTTGCGTACCACATATGCCGAGTGCATTAGAGAGGAGATGGAAAACTTGAGAAACACTCCTTGTGGTACTTGTGACCGCCTCATGTTTGAAAATGAGGTTTTGGCCAAAAGATGCAAGAGTCTTTGTGCTAAGTCTTTTGAGTCACGCATTTCTTCCAACTCTGATGTTGATGTTTCCAAGTCTGCATCTTTTCAACCGGAGTTGAGTTCTTATGTTGCGCGTGAGTCTTTTGACGCTAGCACTTCTGCCAAGGTTTCGGATAGCTCTTTCATAGCTACTCCTAACCTTGATGTTTCTTCGAGTGATGTCCAAGGGACTTCTCTTGACAAGGGTGCTTCTCATATTTTTGGGACTCGTCCTCCCAATCCGGTTTTTCATTGCACCTTTTGCAAGAAGGAGGGACATTCGCTCGATTTTTGTTTTCGCCGTGTCAAGCACGAGCGGCGAATTCGAGCTAAGACTTTTAGGAAGCCGCGTAGCCTTTCCCATGGCACGTGTGCTCCTAGCGTTGGCACCAAGTTGGTGGTTGATGCTTCTTGTTCTAAGTCCCAAGGGATTTCTCACTTGTCGGAGAATGGTGTGCCTTCCGATAGGCCTTTGTACCATTGCTCTTTTTGTGAGAAAGATGGGCATCAAGAAAGCTTCTGCTATCGGCGTGCCAAACGCTTGCGCCAAGCTCGCTCTTCTAGGAAGACGGTGGATCATAGCCCTTCCCATGGCATGAACACTTGTGCTCCTAGCAAGAAGCCCATTTTTGTTGATGGGTTCTATGACTCCTTTTCTAGTGGGATAGGTCATGGTCGTGGACATGCTTCTACTGTTTCTTCCCTTGGTCCACGTCATGCTTTTCATGATGCTTCTATTGGTTCTTCTACAAAGACCTTGAAAGATGTTTGCCTCTTTTCCCGTGGTACGACTCGTTCTTCTCCTCGAGTTGTCCTTTTGAGGAATGCTTCCAAGGGTGTTTCACAATTGCATTTGAACCAACATTTGCATCATGCTAACCCACATGATAGGTTGAGATTTGTGACCAAGTCCTGGATTCCCAAGTACATGCTTGCTAACCCTTCGGGA
Organism: Coix lacryma-jobi var. lacryma-jobi; assembly: GCA_009763385.1. Taxonomy (NCBI): domain Eukaryota; kingdom Viridiplantae; phylum Streptophyta; class Magnoliopsida; order Poales; family Poaceae; genus Coix; species Coix lacryma-jobi. The sequence continues at coordinate 88,248,929 of CM019822.1, read as the reverse complement.
TCCAAGACTCGGGTTATTTTGTCCTCTTGTGTGTAGATATGAGGACGCGGAGTGGAGAACATGCACCTGATGGAGCTTGATCTTTTAGATGTGATCAAGAGTTGATGGTTCTCTATACCCCGCTTAGACTTGCCTCCAAAGAGGCTTTTGCAGTTCGGTGAGCTTTCTTTTACACTCATACCTTGTACATCCATGACCTATGTCTTGTGGTATGAGATGATTCTTCATGTGCTCACTTGTATAGCTTTTACATGTACATTTTCTTTTGTATCATGTTTTGCTTTAGTCTAGCATGTGCTATCTTGTATATCATGTCATGCTAGCTTTGTGTATAGCTTTTGTGAAATATCCACTTTTCATGCTAGTTGGTGATCCTCATGAACATTGTGCCATGTTTTATCATACTTCTCCACGAGCTTTATTTGTAGTGGTATGATGTTCATTAGGTGTCACTTGTCAGGTGCTATTTGTGGTTAGCTACATGTATCCTGTTGACATGTTTAGTTTGAGCACTAGTCTTTCCTCGATTTTATCATGTTACATGCTTTTGGATCTGTCGCTATCATTATCTGGCATTGTGGCATGTGTTGAGGTTTAGGCTGTGTTTGAGTTGATCATGTCCTTAGGATGCATTTTGCTCCATAGTGCTTTATCCTGTTGCATGATAGTCTAGGCTAGTTTGAGTTCAGATCTCCTAGCGGTATCATTCATAGGTAGGCCTCTTTTTGTTGAGAGATCACCTTATGCTTTTATGTGACTAACCGTTTTCGTGGAGACCTTGAGGTCACACTGGACGAGACAATGCCTTGTGTTTTCTTCTGCCTTTCAGTGTGCAGGAGAACAGGAGTCTGGAGAGAGCATTTCGGCTCACGGACCTGATCCCACTTCTTCCACGACTTGGAGTTCCGTTCGAGCAGCTCTCCAGCAAGCACTAGCAGCACCTGTGGGAGCGACAGCATCAGGCGAGGGGGAGACGACTTCGGTGAGGCAGGCGCCCCGGAGTTCCACAGATTCAGGCGTCCCCTCGGGCATCACACCAGCAGGCGGTCATGCGCTTCATGAGGTACCTCCGACACACTTCTGAGTTCGGTTTTTGGTACTCTTCTTCTCCGACCCCTTTCTGCTATGTGGTCTTTTCGATGTGAATTTTGCTGGCTGTCGCTTGAGCATTTCTTGGCTCTTTATTTGTGTCTTTGGTGCGTGTTTCCCTTTTAGTTGGGGAAGCATTTTGCTTGTTGTATCTTAGTTGGTCTTCTCCGATACCCCTTTTTGTTTTGGGTTTTCCTTATAGGCTAGCTTTGCATGCATCTCATCATGTACATCTTGCATTTTAGAGCTTCATGTCTAGAGCAATGAGAATGAGATTATGCTCTTGTTGGTATGCCTTGTCTATTCATGATGATGCTTGTAGCTTAGGCTCTTTTTGATCACTTGATACATGTTATGAGCTAAGCTATTTTTGCAAATGGTGAACTTGACTAATCAACTATGAAACCTTTAATTTGTTCACCATTGAGATTGGCAACTAGCATGGGTAGGATGTGTTGAGATCACTTGTGCTATCTTTTGTATGCTAGGTTGCTATGTCTCTTACACTGAGTCATTCACTTGCTTGGATTTTCATATTTACCTTGTGCTTAAAATTTGATCCAAGTATTAGTGAAATGAAAAGATCAAGATGGGATTGCATGTGTCAGCACCTCACGGTATCGAGACTGTTTCTCATTGCACATTTGAGTTAAACTTGAGCCGTGTAGTGTAAGACCGAAACCGGTGCTTTAAGCTTCCGATTGCTTTTCTTGCATAGGCTTAGCCCGGTTGAAAAGTTAGGCAATGACCATGCTTTTAACCTCTCGCAATCACATGCTTTTAAATATGAACTTGTGTTAATACCGCTGCAATTTCCGATAAAATTTGAAAAATAACACAAGTCTATGCCTCATTCTATTGCATGATGATTGAACTTTGCTAGGGGTAGTTCACCTTTTATACTTAAGTTAGCACTTGCTCGATTTCCTGTCTATTCATGCTAAGTGCTATTTTAGTGGTGGACTCCTTTTCAAATGGCTTAAAATTGCTCATGTGCTGAATTATTCATATTTCGTATTCACTTGATCAGTTTGAGCCTTTGCTAGCATTTGTATTGATTGCTACACTTTCAGGGCAGCACCCTTTTGAGCATCTTTTCATTCTGATTGCTATACACTTGGAGCTGTTGCATTGTGCATATCATGCATTTTAGCTTAGTGTTCATACCCCCTGCTCTGATACACTTTGTGGTCACTTTCAGTGCTTTTCATAGCCCCCATATGCTTTTGGTTGATGACTTGTCTTGTGTTTGTGTCAATTTTGTGAAAAATGTCAAAACCCCTCAGCATGTTCCCTTTTGTCAAGGGGGAGAAGCTTTTTGCAAGGGGGAGTTTGTGTGTTGGCACAACGGGGAGAGTCATGCATTTTGGGGGGAGCTTTGAGCAAGGGGGAGTTTTAGCTCTTTTATGTTCTTCTTCACTCGGTTTAGCTCTTTTATGTGTCTTAATTGGTATCCATCTCTTGGTATGGAATGCAATTGGTGTCATGAGCTTTGTGCATAGCTTTTGTGTATAGGCTTGCTTTCAGGGGGAGTTGATTTTGTCTTGCTGCTTCTCCGTGTGCTCCGAGTGTTTGTGCTCCATTTAGTGTTGAGCTTCTCTTGTGGTTTTTCTCAGTCGGTATCGAGCCTGCTAGTCGTGTTGAGCAGTTTTTGCCTCTGTCTAGAGGGACTAGCAGTTTTTGCTTGGTATTTTTCGATTGTTATGGACCCTTCAGCTAGTTGCGTCGAGCCTATGTGCCTCTGTCTTGAGGAGCTAGCTGTTTTCACCAATTCTTGGCTGATTATGATTTGTTGCATTCTGATGCGTGGTTTCAGCCTCGATTGGTATTGAGCCTTGAGCTAGTGGTGTTGAGCCATTTTCTGCCTTTTCTTGAGGGCTAGCTCATTTTTGACTTGGTTGCGTCGAGCCGTTGCCCATGTCTTTGGGAACCAAGTCTTTTGCTCTATGTGATCGAGTTTTGCTCATTGTTGAGTTGTTGCTCCGATCCCTTACTTGGTTGCGTTGAGCCGTTGCCCATGTCTTTGGGGACCAAGTTATGTCTCATGACAAGTGATTTTGTTCTTTGCCCTTCGATGGTTTTTGATCACTTGAATGAGATTTTCGGTTATGGTATCTCAAACCATCTCTTGTGCCTAGTTTTTGTCAATTCAATCATCAAGGGGGAGAAAGAGAAAGAGACAGAAAAAGGGGGAGAAATTGACCCAAAACCAAGTGGATAAGTACCTTGGTCTCTCTTTTGTGATGATTGTTTGACAATTTTATTTGAGATTGGTTTTCGAGTGCCTTTTGGGATTCATGAAACTCTTGTTTATCTTGACTCTTCAGTTGTGTGCAGGCTTTGCCCGCTTTTCCCGTTTCTTTCGGGACCGAGAGCTTTTATTTGGAGTTTTCATGATCCTTCCTCATCTCAAGTAGCCTTGTGTTCGCTTTTGTTTGGCTTTTGGGCACTTGGATGAGGCTTGCCTTCAAACCCTTCCTTTGTGGTTTATTTTTAGTCAATGCATTCATCAAGGGGGAGATTGATAACACATATGATGAATGATTGACTTTGATGAGGAAGGTTTGAGGCTTTTACCCGATTTAGTCCATATCTCGCTATGCACTTATTGTTTATGACTAACCGGTGGCATGAGTTGTGTGGTGTTTCTGTGTTGGTGTGCGTGTGCGACATGTGTCTCTTGGTTGTGTTGATGTGCAGGTGTGGAGCTCGGATACAGTGGTCGATGGCGAGGTGAAGGTCAAGTAGAGACGTGCCGTGCCGACGGACCGGGAGCGGTGAAGGATGGGCGTGCCGTGCGGCGGACGTGCCATGCCGATGTACCCAGAGCGGTGAAGGGCGGACGTGAGGCTTGGACTGACGGACCAGTGGGCCAGAGGACCAGCTGTGGTAGCTGGCATGTGGCATCGGCGAGCGAGAGCACATGGGGATGTGCGGTGCATCGGCCGAGTCGGGAGGAAGGCACTGGAGTCGTGTCACTTGGTGGGAGGTCGGACACGGGCTTGCGTGCGGCGCAAGTGCCGTCGGCCAAGTCAAGAAGGAAGGCGAAGGCGTTGTGCCCGGCGTGGAGGCTGGACATGCATCGGCATCGGTGCCGGTGGTCGGGGTGTGCGAACCACATCCCGTCTACGGTGCGGGTTTGGTAGCTGAGCCTCAAAAGGCTACCATCGACGGTTTCTGAGTTTGGGCCTCAAAACTCGGGGTGGCCGATTTCCGAGTTTGGGCCTCAAAACTCGGCGAGGATGGTTTCCAGGTTTGGGCCTCAAAACCTGGGCGTGCGGGTTTCTGAGTTTGGGCCTCAAAACTCGGGGTGGACGGTTTCCCGGTTTGGGCCTCAAAACCGGGGGTGGTCCGAAATGACGGTCGACGCGTGGCGGCGTGGAGAGGCTGGCGCGGCGGCGAAGCTATCCACGAGGAAGGCGCGGTGGTCGACGGTGACGGCACGTGGCGGCATCAGGGACGTCGCGTCGAGGCGAAGCTACCTGATGTGCGGGCGTGGCCGTCGGATGAAGATCGTCAGGACTGGACGGTTTTACCCCTGGGGGGTATTTGGGTTGAGTGCTTAATGTAAGGGCATTTTGGTCTTCGGACGTGCGCCTATATATATGAAGGGGGCTGCTAGGGCAGCCGCCATCCTTGGAGAGTTCTAGGTGGTGTCTCTCTCATTTTGTTCCTGTGAGAGTAGGCTAGGGTTAGGGAGAGTTGGCTCTTGTTCTTGAGCTTTTTGCCATCCAAGCTTTGTGTTGCAAGGATTGGCTTGTAGCCCGACACCGAGTGCTTAATCAATTCATCTTCCTGAATCCAAGGATCAAATTCGTGGTTGAATTCGCGTTTTGAATTTGTTCTTCGCGTTCTTCTTTTCTCCACGATTTTCCCCTCTCCCGATCTCCCTCTATGCTGCGTCTTTTGCGATTCCGTTTGAATCAACTTGTTCTTTGAAGTGAGGAGAACGTTTCCACCAAAGGAATTCATCCCTACCCTCACGAACAAGTAGATCGGGCCGAAATTGTTTTTGTTCTTCGTTCTTCCCCTTTTCTAGTGTTCTTCGGATTTCTCATGTTTTAGTTGGATTGAAGCGATGATATCCTAGGATTAGCTTCCCAACACATAGAGGAACACTTGGGTGAAGTTAGTTTGCAGCCTCGTTTGATTTGGTGGAGATCCAATCGATTTTGGTTTTGTCCCGTGGCGTTTTTGGGCGTTCTGGGTGGTGGCGGACTGTCCGCCCCTCCAGCTGCGGACAGTCCGCGGGTCGCGGGTTCAGCTAGAGCAGTGGCTGGTTTCCTCGGTGCCTTTCCCCTCGGAGACCGGCGGACAGTCCGCCAAGTTAGGCGCGGACAGTCCGGCCATCGGGCTCCAGCTAGTTCAGTAGCTGCGCGGCTCGGTCGGTTTGGTCAGCCATGACCGGTGGACAGTCCGCCAGTGTAGATCGCGGACAGTCCGCGAGTCGGGCAGGGAGCATCCAGCAGGTTTGCTGTTTTGCGGTGTTGGCCGGCGGACAGTCCGCCAGGTCTTCGCGGACAGTCCGCCCCTGGAGCGGACAGTCCGGCACCAGCAGGCTGGACAGTCCGGGAATTGCCTGTAGGGCGAGTTTTAGTGTGTTTGCTCTCCCGGCTTTTCCGATTCATTTTCGGACTTCTCGGTTGCTCCTATAGTTCACCTAGGAACCTCTCTACATATCTTTGCTACGCGTTAGCATCGGTATTTGGAGGAATTCCAACGTAGCTCTCTATCTACGTTTGGGAGTGTTCTTTTAGGCACGAACTTGACTCAGAGTTTTGGGAGTTTTGTTTTGCTCCCTTGTGCGGTGCCTCGCTGTGATCCTAGGGATCATTCACCCTCTTCTAGGGTCGTGGGCATCGCGGTTGAGTCCGAAGCTTTTGGGGTTGATTTTATTGGGACAGAGGTCGTGATTTCGAGAAGAAACTTTTAGGCTCCCATTTACCCCCCTCTGGTGGCCTTGCTATAGCATTTTTGGTCCTTCAGGTTCCGAATTCAAGAATTCGGATTTTGAGAAGTTTTGTGACTCTTTTGGGTTAGAGCATCAGTTTTCTTCCCCTACACACCGCCTCAGAATGGTGTTGTAGAAAGGAAGAATCGGACCCTTGTAGAGATGGCCAGGACGATGCTCGATGAGCATTGGACTCCTAGGCGATATTGGGCCGAAGCTATGAACACTGCATGCTATATTTCCAATCGCATTTTTCTTCGAGCTTTCTTGAAAAAGACCTCTTATGAGTTGCGTTTTGGAAAACTACCCAAGGTGAGTTATTTTTGAGTTTTTGGTTGCCACTGTTTTATACTCAAAAAGGGCAACTTGGACAAGTTTGAGTCTCGTTCTTCTGACGGTGTGTTTTTGGGTTATGGCACTCACACTCGAGCTTACCGTGTACTTAACCTTGACACTAACCGAGTCATGGAGACATCAGATGTCACCTTCGACGAGACCATGGTTTGTCCTTCTTCTCGTTTTGAGCGTGCAGGTGATCATGAGGTTGGCGAACCTCTTTTCGATGATGAAGAAGAAGGTGCTGAAGTGATAGAGGACCCAGCACCTCCTCCACCTGTTGTGCCGCAAAGAGCGGCCTCTACGACGACTCATGGCCCCGACACATCGTCTTCCTAGGGGCCGTGGGATCCGCCACCCCGTGCGGTACCCTTTGTACCCGGGGAGGCACCAGCTGCTATTGAGGGGGAGGCCACTTCGGCAAGGGAGGCGCCACGACACATTCAGCGCCAGCACCCGCCTCAGCAGATGATTGGCAGCATCGACGAACGCGTCACCCGGTCAAGGCAAATCTCTCACTTTGCTCATTCTGCATTTGTTGCTGATTTTGAACCCCGGGATGTTGGACACGCTTTGACGGATCCTGATTGGGTCAATGCCATGCATGAGGAGCTTGAGAACTTTGAGAGAAATCGGGTTTGGGTTCTAGTGTCTCCACCTTCTGACTGTCATTCAATTGGGACAAAATGGGTTTTCAAAAACAAACAGGTAGAAGATGGCCATGTTGTGAGAAACAAGGCCAGACTCGTAGCCCAGGGATATAGTCAGAAGGAGGGGATAGACTATGAGGAGACATTTGCTCCTGTAGCACGTTTGGAGGCTATTAGGATACTCTTGGCTTTTGCTGCATCCAAAGGTTTCAAACTTTTTCAAATGGATGTCAAGAGTGCCTTCTTAAATGGCTACATAGAAGAGGAGGTGTATGTTAGACAACCCCCCGGTTTCGAAAATCCCAAGTTTCCAAACCATGTCTTTAAACTCCACAAAGCTTTGTATGGTTTGAAACAAGCCCCTAGAGCCTGGTATGATAGGTTGAAAACCTTTTTGCTTGCTAAGGGTTTTAAAATGGGATGTGTAGATAAAACGCTCTTTCTCCTCAAGCAAGGCAGTGATACTCTCTTGGTCCAAATTTACGTGGATGATATCATTTTTGGTGGTTCGTCTCACGCTTTGGTTGCCAAGTTTGCAGACATTATGAGCAGGGAGTTCGAGATGAGCATGATGGGCGAGTTGACGTTTTTCCTCGGGTTGCAAATCAAGCAAACCCGGGAAGGAACGTTTGTGCACCAGGGCAAGTACACCAGAGATATCCTGAAGAAGTTCGACATGGGTGAGGCCAAGCCTCTTCCAACACCCATGGCGACCACGACGGCCCTGGATGCAGACAAGGAGGGAGAAGCAGTGGACCAGAAGGAGTACCGGAGTATGATCGGGTCGCTGCTGTACCTGACGGCGACACGCCCGGACATCCAGTTCGCGGTGTGCCTCTGCGCGCGCTTTCAGGCGTCGCCGCGCACCTCTCACCGTCAGGCGGTCAAGCGCATTATGAGGTACTTATCCTTTTCTCCAGAATTCGGGATTTGGTATTCTGCTTCCTCCACTCTTTCCCTTTGCGGTTATTCCGATGCCGATTTTGCTGGTTGCCGTATTGATCGCAAGTCCACTTCTGGGACTTGCCAGTTTATTGGTTCTTCTCTTGTTTCGTGGTCTTCTCGCAAGCAGTCTAGTGTCGCCCAGTCTACCACGGAGGCTAAGTATGTTGCTGCGGCTAGCTGCTGTTCCCAGTTACTCTGGATGATGGCCACTTTGCGTGATTTTGGTCTGAGCTTTTCTCGTGTTCCATTGCTTTGTGACAGCACGAGTGCGATTAGCGTTGCTAAGAACCCCGTGCTTCACTCGAAGACCAAACACATTGATGTGCGCTTTCATTTTCTGCGAGACCACTATGAGAAGGGTGATATCGACCTTCGCCATGTCGATACTCATCATCAGCTTGCTGATATTTTTACCAAGCCTTTGGACCAATCAACCTTTAATCGGTTGAGAGGTGAGCTTGGTGTGTGTTTCCCCTTTTAGATGGGTGAAACACTTTGGATTCTGTATGATACACTGACTTTTTGTTTTCAGTTGTTTTTGCTTCTTTTTTATTTCTTCGTGCATCTTTTGCATTTTAGCATACGCTTTTACATTCTGAGCTTCATATGTATAATCTGAAGATTGTAACTATGCTCTGTGTAGTTTTTGCTCCGATGCTTTATGTAGATGTTGTAGCTTATGCTCTTTCTGATCACTAGTGCATACTATGAGCTGAGCTATTTTTGAATGGTGAATTTGATAATGAACTTAAAACTTGAAAATGTTCACCATTGAGATATGCAACTAGCACGTGTAGGATGTGTTGAAGTCACATGTGCTTTTCATATATGCTAGGTTGCTATGTCTCTAGTGTTGAGTCATTCACTTGCTTGGTATATCATATTCTGTTTAAAATCTGAACCAAGTTAAGTGAATTGGAAAGATCGAGATGGGTTTGCTTGTTAGCACCTCACAGTTTCGAGACTGTTTCTCATTGCACTTTGAGTTAAACTTGAGCTGTGTAGTGTATGACCGAAATTGTTGCTTTAAGCTTCTGATTGCTTATGCATAGGCTTCGCACAGTTGGAAAGTTAGGCAATAACAAGCATTCAACCTCTCGCAGTCACATGCTGTTTTCTGAACTTGTGTAATTTCACCGTTGCAACTCCGATTAAAATTTGAAATCACAAGTATATGCCTAAATTGGTATCAGCATGATGATTGAACTATGCTAGGGGTAGTTCACCTTGAATACATGATTAGCACTTGTTTGACTTCCTGTCTATACATGTCTGTGCTATTTTGATGGTGAATACCTTTTCGGCTACAAACTGCTCTTTTGCTCTCACTTCAGACTTAGTGATCAGTTTGAGCCTTTGCTAGCATTCTGTGCATTTTTCTGAGTCATCGGATCAGAACTCTGTAGAGCATCTTTGCACTCTTTTGAGTATACTCTTGAAGCTCCTAACTTGTATATTGACTCATGTGCATTTTGGAAGGGGGAGAATCTTCTTGTTGGCACTTTTCTGAGGGGGAGCCTTATTTCTTGATAAGTGCATTTTCATCTAAGGGGGAGAAATTGCAAATCATTACCCTCCGTTTCAGCTAAGGGGGAGCCTTCCTGGATGTTTGCACTATTCGAGGGGGAGTTTGTTTCCGATTGAGTCTTTGACATTTTCAATTGGTTTGGAGCGGTTTGCTAGTTGCGTTGAGCCTTAGCCTCTTTCTTGAGGGACTAGCATTTGCTTTTCAGATTTTCAATTGGTGTCGAACTCTTTTTGGTAACAGTCGGTATCGAGCTTTCTTTGCTAGTTGTGTTGAGCCTCTGTGCCTCTATCTTGAGGGACTAGCATTTTGCTTTGATATTTTCGATTGGTTTTTTGCTAAGCGGTGTTGAGCCTGTTCTACCTCTTCTTGAGGGCTAGCTTTGCTTTGCTTGGTTGCGTCGAGTCGTTGCCCATGTCTTTGGGGACCAAGTTCTTTCGCTCTTTCCACTTGACCTTCTTCGGCTTTGCTATGCTTTTGGGTCATTTGGTCGAGTTCTCTTCTTCTCCTTCTTCCTTCTTCTCTTTCTATTATGATTTGTGTTGGTAGTTGACAATGCACTCATCAAGGGGGAGATTGCGGATACATGGGTGTATGTCGAGTCTCTGAGTGATGAGTGATTGTCAACTGGGATGATGCGCATGTTCTTTGGCTTGTGTTGTGCAGGTGTCGAGCACGGATGCAGTGATCAAAGGCGAGGTGAAGATCAAGTAGAGACGTGCCGTGCCGATGGACCGAGAGTGGCGAAGGGCGGACGTGAGGCTTGGACTGAGGGACCAGAGGCCCGAGGATCAGCTGTGGTGGCTGGTAGCCTGTGACGACAACAAGTGAAGAAGTGCGGTCATGTGTTGCCTGAGTCGTGGACTTGGGGACACGTGTCGGTGGATGGGGTGCACGGGAGGTGCAACCCATCTACGACGTCGGTTTGGTCGTTGAGCCAGAGAAAAACCATCGGGTGGACGGTTTCCAGGTTTGGGCCTCAAAACCTGGGTGCTGAGGGTTTTCGAGTTTGGCCACAAAACTCGGGCTGAGGACGGTTTCCAGGTATGGGCCTCAAAACCTGGGCGCTGAGGGTTTGCTGAGTTTGGCCTCAAAACTCAGATGCTTGGTGGGCTGGTTTCCCGGTTTGGGCCTCAAAACCGGGGGTTGGCTGGAAAAGGCTGGTATCCCGGTTTGGGCCACAAAACCGGGGGTGCAGAGCGAGGGCGGCACGTGGCGGCAATCGGGAGGTTGCGTCGAGGCAACGCTACGAGTTGTGCGGGCATGTGAAAGCCCTAGTTTGGTTTGGTTAATTGATAAAACCTATTTGGTCTAATCCTATCACTAAAGCATGAGTGTAGCTAATAAGAAAGGATTGTGACCAAGCCAAGTGGTGGAGCTAGCAAGATGGCAACCATGGAGGATGGTGTTGGCCACAAGCACACACGAGATCAAGTGCTCTACCTTTGGTAAATCAAGAGAAGAAGAGAAGAGATGGAGCAAAGAGGCCCGAAGGCAAAGGTATAACCTATAGGGCTCTTTGTTTTAGTGGTCAAGACACTTAGCAAGTGTGACCACATTTAGGATACATAGCCGTACTATTAAGAGGAGATTATTCACGGCTTATGCGATGTTCAAGTGCCACTAGGTGTTCTCTAACATATCGATGCTATAAGACCTAGTGAGTGACTAACAAAACCCTTGGAAAAAGCTTTGAAAAATGCTAACACACGTGCACAAGTGTTGGAACACTTTGGTGTTGGCGCAAGGGAGCAAGGGTAGAAGTTAGAAAGTGAAATATGCCAAGTTAGGGGCATCGGACGCTGGCGTCGGCAGCATCGGACGCTGGCCGAGCGTCCGATGGCAAACCCTAACTAATGTTAGAAGTCGAGGTAGCATCGGACGCTGGCAACGGACGCAGGCGAAACACTGTTGCAGAGTCCGATGGTCATGACGTGGCGCGAGCTAGTTTTCCAGGGAGCATCGGACGCTGGCCTGCGTCCGATGCAGGACCATCGGACGCGTCCGATGTGTTTTGGCCCTCTCTGGAACCTCTCTGCATGGTCATCGGATGCTAGGGTTGAGCGTCCGATGTGATAGTGCCGGAGCGTCCGGTGTGACGCAGAATAGTGCTAAATCGAGCAGAGACATTGGAGCGTCCGATGCTAGGCATCGGTGCGTCCGATGCCACATTAACTAGCGCGGGAAAGGATATGACCGTTGGGATCTAACGGGCTGAATTCATAGCAGGGGGACACGTGGTGCTCATCGGAGCATCGGACGCTGGGGCAGCGTCCGATGGCCCCGACATCGACGCGTCCGATGGTCCTGTTTCGACCCCAACGGCTAGGCCGACTTGTGTGGCCTATTTAAGGGGCTTGGCCGGCTTGCTAGGGATCTCTCTTGCACATTTTGATTCCTAAGCATTCTAGTGTGCTTTGGCAAGCCTCCCAACTCATCTCCCAAGTTGATTTGATCAAACCAAGTGAGATTGAGTGATCTAGTGCGTGATTTGAAAGAGTTCAATCTAGTGGCACTAGTTCTTCGCATCGGCATTGAGTTCTCTTGTTACTCTTGGCATTTGCCGGTGCCTAGATGACTTGGAGGCGTTGAGGTGGTTGTTGGCAAGATTGGTGATTGTTCTTGGCCACCACCGATCGAGATTGTGAGAGGTTTTGGAGCCTCACCTCGCCGGAGCGGCAAGAGGCATCCTTAGTGGATTGCTCGTGTCATTGAGCTACCTCACTAGTGGTAGATTCTTGTGGCGCTCTTTGTGAGCTTGGCTTTGCGCCGATTAGCCACCGGGTCACCTAGTGTTGATCGACACAACGGGGAGTAGCGTGCCGTCAAGCACGTGAACCTCGGGATAAATCTTTGTCTCCCGAGTGCTTATTGTGATTGTGTCCCATTCTCGGTGATTGGTTTTCATCTTCACATCTTTGGTGATTGGCTTCACAAGTGGGTTTTCACCGGTGATTGGTTCTCTACGTGGCGATCCCGAAGGCTCGGTGACACCCTCTCTACCTAGCTCATTTACTTTGTGTATTTACTTTGAGCTACTTCATTCGTGTAGACATCATCTCTTGTTGTATATCTTTTGTCACATACTTTGTGTAACTAGTTGTCATTAGCTAGCTTAGTTTGTTTATTGCACATACTTGTCTCATATACATTTCGTATATCATACTTGTGCTAGAGCTATATTGTTTTATTCCGCATTTGTCATTAGCTCTAGTTGATTGTGTGACATAGAAATATTAGGTAGAATTGTTGGATAGGTGGCTTGCAACACACTATTAGGCTAGCGCAAAAAGCTTCGTCGTTTGTTATACTAATAGTGTTTGCCTAAGTGATTTTGTAGATTTTTAATTAGGCTATTCACCCCCCCCCTCTAGCCAATTTTGGACCTTTTAAGTGGTATCGGAGCCGTGGTCACCGTTTGTTTGAGGCTTAACATCCTTCGGTGTTAAAATGGCTCAAATCAACTATATGGGGAAACCACCACATTTTGACGGCACCAACTTTGATTGTTGGAAGAGGAAGATGTGTGCATTCACAAGAGGAATGAATAGAAAGATTTGGGAAGTAATAGAGCATGACTTTGCGATAATTGATCCCGCAAGTCTTACTCCAAGAGAAGAAGAGAAGCTTCAATGGAATGATGTGGCAATCAACTTGTTCTATGAAGCATTTGATACAAAAGTCTTTGAGCAAATCAAGGACCTTGAAAGAGCAAGTGAGATATGGGAAAGATTGGAAGAAACATATGAAGGCACCAAGGCGGTCAAGGGCGCCAAGCTATTTATTCTCAAGGACAAGCTTGCCATGTTCAAGATGCAAGATGATTAAAGCATACCAGAGATGTTTCACCGGTTGCAAGTCATTATTAATGACTTGAAGGCCTTGGGAGAGAAGATAGAGGACAAGGACTTTTCTCACAAGTTCTTGAGATGCTTACCACCAAGGTTTGATACTTTGGTGACTATCCTGATGAGGGAAGGATTGGATACGGTAACCCCAAACCAAGTACTAGGTGATGTGGTCACACAAGACACATACCATGTGGAAAGGGATGGGGGAGCCCAAGAGGAAGAGAAGAAGAAGAAGACCGTGGCATTCAAGGCATCATCTTCCAAGAGCAAGAGCAAGGGAAAAGCAAAGAAGGAAGAAAGTGATGATGAAGCAAACACAAGCTTGAGTGAAATGGATGATGAGGAGATGGCTCTATTTGTGAAGAGATTTGGCAAATTCATGAAGAAGAAAGGCTATGGAGCAAGAAAGAGAAGAGATGGAATCAAAAGCACAACTAAAAGGTGCTATAGATGCAAGAGCAAGGATCACTTCATTGCGGATTGTCCACAATCTAGTGATGAAGATGATGATGACAAGAAGAACAAGAAGAAGAAAGACAAGAAAGAAAGAAAAGAGAAGAAGATAGGAAAGAAGAAGGGTGGATCCTATGTCGTGACATGGGATAGTGATGCTTCCTCAAGAGATGATGATGATTCTAGTGATGATGAGAGGAAGACCACCAAGAAGAAGGCTATGGCTAGTCTTGCTATATCAAGCAAGCCTTCTATCTTCAACACTACATCGACATGCTTCATGGCTAAGGCCACTAAGGTATCATCCGATGAGAGTGATAGTGAGAGTGAGAGTGATGATGATGAGGAGTACTCAAAGGAGGACCTCATGAGCATGCTACAAGATGCTCACTCTTACATTGAGACTAAGAGGAAGGAGTGCAAAGAGTTGCGCAAGGCCAACAAGGCTCTTGAGCAATCCTTTAATGAGCTCAAGTCTACTCATGAGAGGCTAGAGGAAGCCCATGAGAAGCTTGATCAAGCTCACACTAGGCTTAAGGAAGCCCACTCCTCCCTCCTTGATCAAAGTAAGATTGAGGATGTTGTAGAGACATGCAATGTAGGAGTAACTTGTGATATACTTGATGAATCATTTTATGCTCCTATTATTGTTGCTCCCATCAATGCATCATCATCATCTAGCTCAACTAAAATGCCTACTTCTACTACTTGTGATTCTTCATTAGTTGTAGAAAATGAGAACCTTAAAAACAAGGTTGTTGAGCTCACTCATGCCTTAGGCAATGCCTATGGTGGAGATGCCCACTTGCTTAAGTGCTTGGGTAGCCAAAGGTGTCCACTCAACAAGGAGGGACTTGGCTATACCCCCAAGAAGGGCAAGGCGGCCTTTGCTCCTCACAAGACTAGTTTTGTGAAGAGCAATGGTCGGTATTGCTACAATTGCAAGCAATCCGGGCACATAGAGCAAAATTGCTTTAAAAAGAACAAGAACAAGAACATTGCTCATGTTTCATCTATTAGACTTGATTCTTGTTATATGCTTACAAAGGGCACTAATGGTGTGAAGGCTAAGTACATTGGTGCACCCATGGTTGGCCCAAAGAAGAAGGCAATTTGGGTGCCCAAGAGCTTGGTGACTAACCTTGGAGGACCCAAAAAGGTTTGGGTACCTAAAAAGAATTGATCTCTTTTGTAGGTGAACTATAAAGTGGGAGGAAGGCATTGGGTGCTTGATAGTGGGTGCACTCAACACATGACCGGAGATGGTAGAATATTCAAATCAATCAACACTAGTGGCAATGATCATGCGGATACTATCACATTTGGTGACAACAAGAAAGGCAAGGTCAAAGGTTTGGGCAAGATTGCAATATCCAATGACTTGAGCATCTCCAATGTGCTATTAGTGGAATCTCTCAACTTCAATCTATTGTCTGTGGCACAATTGTGTGATTTGAGGTTCAAATGCATATTTGGGGTTGATGATGTGGAAATAGTGAGTGTTGATGGAAGTGATTTGGTCTTCAAAGGATTTAGATATGAGAACCTTTATTTGGTGGACTTTGATGCAAGTGAAGCTCAATTGACAACATGCTTATTCACCAAATCAAGTATGGGTTGGCTATGGCATAGACGCTTGGGACATGTTGGAATGAAGCAACTAAAGAGACTAGTAAAGCATGACATGGTGAGAGGGCTAAAAGATGTTCACTTTGAGAAGGACAAGCTTTGTAGTGCATGCCAAATGGGAAAGCAAGTTGGAAACACCCATCCAAACAAAGGAATGATGAGCACTACACATGCACTTGAGTTATTGCACATGGACTTGTTTGGACCAACAACATATGCAAGTATTGGGGGAAACAAGTATGGCTTTGTGATAGTGGATGATTATACAAGATACACTTGGGTCTTCTTTCTCGTTGACAAGAGTGAAGTGTTTGGCATATTCAAAACCTTTGTCAAGAGAAGTCAAAATGAGTTTGATAGAAGAATCAAGAAAGTAAGAAGTGACAATGGAAGTGAGTTTAGAAACACAAGAGTTGATGAGCTATGTGATGAATTTGGAATCAAACATCAATTCTCGGCCAAGTATACACCTCAATCCAATGGGATAGTTGAAAGGAAGAATAGGACACTCATTGATATGTCAAGATCCATGCTTAGTGAATACAATGTGAGTGATTCGTTTTGGGCCGAAGCAATCAACACGGCATGCTACTATAGCAACCGGCTCTATTGTCACCCTCTTTTGAAGAAGACACCATATGAGCTCCTCAATGATAGAAAGCCCAACATTGCTTATTTCCGGGTCTTTGGGTGCAAGTGCTACATATTGAAGAAGGGCACAAGACTTGGAAAGTTTGAAAAGAAGTGTGATGAAGGGTTCCTACTTGGTTACTCCACTACAAGCAAGGCATATAGAGTATGGAACAACGTATCAAGAATAGTTTAAGAAGTCCATGATGTTGAGTTTGATGAAACCAATGGCTCACATGAAGAACAAGATAATCTAGATGATGTGAGAGGAACACAATTGGTGGAAGCTATGAAAAACATGGACATTGGTGATATAAGGCCAAAGCAAGTGATTGACATAGAAGATGTCAAAGATCAAGTGCTCTCCTCTCCAACCATGCATGACAATGATGTTGCAAGCTCTAGTGGTTCCCAAGATCAACAAGATACTAGTGCAAGTGCTCAACCGCAACAAGTGCTTCAACCAACACATATTGCAAGAGATCATCCTTTGGATCAAATTGTTGGTGACATAAGAAGAGGTGTGCAAACAAGATCAAGATTGGCTTCATTTTGTGAACACTACTCATTTGTATCATCTATTGAGCCAACCAAGATTGATGAAGCTTTGATGGATGTTGATTGGGTGAATGCAATGCATGAAGAATTGAACAACTTCACCCGCAATGATGTTTGGGAGTTAGTGGAAAGACCAAAGAATACAAATGTGATTGGCACAAGATGGGTCTTCCGGAACAAACAAGATGAAGATGGCATAGTTGTAAGGAACAAAGCAAGATTGGTAGCACAAGGTTACACTCAAATGGAAGGGATTGACTTTGGAGAAACCTATGCACCGGTTGCTAGATTGGAGGCCATAAGAATCTTACTTGCATATGCTTGTGCTCATAATATCAAGCTCTATCAAACGGATGTGAAGAGTGCTTTTCTCAATGGATTCATCAATGAGCTAGTGTATGTTGAGCAACCTCCCGGGTTTGAAGATTTGAAGAAGCCCAACCATGTGTACAAGCTCAAGAAGGCACTATATGGGTTGAAGCAAGCACCTAGAGCATGGTATGAAAGATTGAGGGATTTCTTGCTATCAAAGGGTTTCAAGATGGGGAAGGTTGACACCACTCTCTTCACTAAGAAGATTGGAAGTGACTTGTTTGTGTTGCAAATCTATGTGGATGACATCATATTTGGATCAACCAACCAAGACTTTTGTGAAGAGTTTGGAGAGATGATGGCTAAGGAGTTTGAAATGTCTATGATTGGAGAACTAAGTTACTTCCTTGGTCTACAAATCAAGCAAATGAAGAAAGGCACATTTGTTAGTCAAGGCAAGTACATCAAGGACATGCTCAAGAAGTTTGGGTTAGATGAAGCAAAAGCAATAACCACTCCAATGGGCACAAATGGACATTTGGATAGTGATTCTAATGGTGACATGGTGGATCAAAAGCTATATCGGTCAATGATTGGAAGCCTACTCTATGTGACCACATCAAGGCCGGATGTCATGTTCAGTGTGTGCATGTGTGCAAGGTTCCAAGCTTCACCAAGAGAAAGTCATTTGAAGGCAACCAAAAGAATATTGAGATATTTGAAGCACACTCCTAATGTTGGACTATGGTATCCCAAGGGCTCTCAATTTGAATTGATTGGATACTCGGATTCCGATTATGCGGGATGCAAGGTGGATATGAAGAGCACATCGGGCACTTGTCAATTGCTTGGAAGATCACTTGTCTCATGGTCATCAAAGAAGCAAAATAGTGTTGCACTCTCTACCGCCGAAGCCGAATACATATCCGCGGGTAGTTGTTGTGCACAATTATTATGGATGAAATCTACATTGCAAGATTATGGAGTCAAGTTTGGACAAGTCCCATTGCTATGTGATAATGAGAGTGCCGTCAAAATAGCCACCAACCCGGTACAACATTCAAGGACAAAGCACATTGACATAAGACATCACTTCATTAGAGATCATCAAGCAAAGAAAGATATATCTATTGAGAATGTGGGCACCGATGATCAACTTGCCGATATCTTCACCAAGCCACTAGATGAGAGAAGGTTTTGCAAGCTAAGGAATGAATTGAATATCCTAGACTTCTCCAACATGAGTTGAATGCACCCCCACGTATGACATGCCTCTCCTCCAAGCAAGCAAAGGTGAAATTGCTTGGCATGTGCATTCATTCTTATTAGGATTGTAATCTAGTTCATATAGCCATCACATTGCTTATTTAGGCTCATTCATGGTAAATCAAATGAATTTGAAGTATATATGGTACCACTATTGCTTCTATGATTGATTTGATCTAGTGGTAGCATATAACTTGTTTGTGAGCTTGTAACTCTAGTGTTTGATCTAGTAAGTGAGAAATAGGTGTTTAACCAACGTGAGTAAGATAACCATTGTATGATGTGTGAAGAAGTTTACTCTAGAGCAAACCGTGTTAAATATCCTATGCTCATGAGCTAGATTAAGCCATAACTTGACTTAGTTTGATCCTTACATGAGAATCTCTTAATGCAAAGTTTGTCTCCTCTCCTTAAAACTTGCCTCACTCTTTATGATAATTGTTGACAAAGGGGGAGAAAATGATGCAACAAAGATATGCTAGAAAGGGGGAGACGATAAAAGAGTATAAGCTTCAAGTGGTTTAGTGGTCTCAAGTGGGATCGGAGCATACAAATAGGGGGAGCAAGCTCATAAACATGTATGATGCATTTGAAATGTGCATATTCATATGTTTGATTGCTATGCATAAGCTATTTAATTTGATATCCATGCTTATGTGGTGAATGCTAGTGATAGGTTATGATGAATTGATTCACTAGCATAACAACTAGACATACTTGTATTTTCAAGTGATTCAAGAGCCTTGTTATAATGTTGATCTCACGGGGTTCTTGAGTTTTGATGTATGTCTAGTGAAAAATGATGCTAAGGATGGTTCAACATGTGCACTCCGATTGGTATCACGCTTCAAAGGTCCATTCTTATGCCTTAGCATCATCATTGGTAGTATTGCTCACCTACATTTCATATCCATACATATGTGCCAAATTTTAGAACCAAACTCTATAGCACATATGTAGGGGGAGCTAATACTATCAATGTGTTTACTCAAATTTAAATCACATATCTTTGTATAGGTTGTCATCAATTACCAAAAAGGGGGAGATTGAAAGCCCTAGTTTGGTTTTGGTTAATTGATGAAACCTATTTGGTCTAATCCTATCACTAAAGCATGAGTGTAGCTAATAAGAAAGGATTGTGACCAAGCCAAGTGGTGGAGCTAGCAAGATGGCAACCATGGAGGATGGTGTTGGCCACAAGCACACAAGAGATCAAGTGCTCTACCTTTGGTAAATCAAGAGAAGAAGAGAAGAGATGGAGCAAAGAGGCCCGAAGGCAAAGGTATAACCTATAGGGCTCTTTGTTTTAGTGGTCAAGACACTTAGCAAGTGTGACCACATTTAGGATACATAGCCGTACTATTAAGAGGAGATTATTCACGGCTTATGCGGTGTTCAAGTGCCACTAGGTGTTCTCTAACATATCGATGCTATACGACCTAGTGAGTGACTAACAAAACCCTTGGAAAAAGCTTTGAAAAATGCTAACACACGTGCACAAGTGTTGGAACACTTTGGTGTTGGCGCAAGGGAGCAAGGGTAGAAGTTAGAAAGTGAAATATGCCAAGTTAGGGGCATCGGACGCTGGCGTCGGCAGCATCGGACGCTGGCCGAGCGTCCGATGGCAAACCCTAACTGCTGTCAGAAGTCGAGGTAGCATCGGACGCTGGCAACGGACGCAGGCGAAACACTATTGCAGAGTCCGATGGTCATGACGTGGCGCGAGCTAGTTTTCCAGGGAGCATCGGACGCTGGCCTGCGTCCGATGCAGGACCATCGGACGCGTCCGATGTGTTTTGGCCCTCTCTAGAACCTCTCTGCATGGTCATCGGACGCTAGGGTTGAGCGTCCGATGTGATAGTGCCGGAGCGTCCGGTGTGACGCAGAATAGTGCTGAATCGAGCAGAGACATCGGAGCGTCCGATGCTAGGCATCGGTGCGTCCGATGCCACATTAACCAGCGCGGGAAAGGATATGACCGTTGGGATCTAACGGGCTGAATTCATAGCAGGGGGACATGTGGTGCTCATCGGAGCATCGGACGCTGGGGCAGCGTCCGATGGCCCTGACACCGGCGCGTCCGATGGTCCTGTTTCGACCCCAACGGCTAGGCCGACTTGTGTGGCCTATTTAAGGGGCTTGGCCGGCTTGCTAGGGATCTCTCTTGCACATTTTGATTCCTAAGCATTCTAGTGAGCTTTGGCAAGCCTCCCAACTCATCTCCCAAGTTGATTTGATCAAACCAAGTGAGATTGAGTGATCTAGTGCGTGATTTGAAAGAGTTCAATCTAGTGGCACTAGTTCTTCGCATCGGCATTGAGTTCTCTTGTTACTCTTGGCATTTCCCGGTGCCTAGACGGCTTGGAGGCACTGAGGTGGTTGTTGGCAAGATTGGTGATTGTTCTTGGCCACCACCGATCGAGATTGTGAGAGGTTTTGGAGCCTCACCTCGCCGGAGCGGCAAGAGGCATCCTTAGTGGATTGCTCGTGTCATTGAGCTACCTCACTAGTGGTAGATTCTTGTGGCGCTCTTTGTGAGCTTGGCTTTGCGCCGATTAGCCACCGGGTCACCTAGTGTTGGTCGACACAACGGGGAGTAGCGTGCCGGCAAGCACGTGAACCTCGGGATAAATCTTTGTCTCCCGAGTGCTTATTGTGATTGTGTCCCATTCTCGGTGATTGGTTTTCATCTTCACATCTTTGGTGATTGGCTTCACAAGTGGGTTTTCACCGGTGATTGGTTCTCTACGTGGCGATCCCGAAGGCTCGGTGACACCCTCTCTACCTAGCTCATTTACTTTGTGTATTTACTTTGAGCTACTTCATTCGTGTAGACATCATCTCTTGTTGTATATCTTTTGTCACATACTTTGTGTAACTAGTTGTCATTAGCTAGCTTAGTTTGTTTATTGCACATACTTGTCTCATATACATTTCGTATATCATACTTGTGCTAGAGCTATATTGTTTTATTCCGCATTTGTCATTAGCTCTAGTTGATTGTGTGACATAGAAATATTAGGTAGAATTGTTGGATAGGTGGCTTGCAACACACTATTAGGCTAGCGCAAAAAGCTTCGCCATTTGTTATACTAATAGTGTTTGCCTAAGTGATTTTGTAGATTTTTAATTAGGCTATTCACCCCCCCTCTAGCCAATTTTGGACCTTTCAGCGTGGCCGTCGGATACACCTACCACCGAGTTGGTCCAGAATAACCCTAGGGTTTAGCTGGTTCGCTCTGTAAGTAGTTAGGGGTAGAGTGGGAATTAGGAATAGGTTAGAATTAGGATAAATAGGGGGAGACACCCACCTCCCCATTTATCTCAGTTAGTCATCTCAGTCATTTGCTCTTTGCTTCTAGGGTTTCCTGCTCTCCCAATCCCCTGCTGTAGCTAGCTGAGATCCGCAGAGAACCATACCTCTGTGTACTGGAGATTTTGAGGAAGTGAGGCCGTAACCTCACTGTTGTAGCGTGTGGTAGCCACACGGTTGCAGATCGATGTGTTGATTCGCGTTTTGTTCGTGTTCTTCGCGTTCTTCGTTTCTTCGCGATTTTCCCGTCACTCGATCTCTCTCTCCCGTGCGTCTTTGCGAAATCCGTTTGAATCATCTTGTTCGTATTTGAAAGGAGATCATTTCCACCAAAGGAATTTATCTATCTCCTTACGAACAAGTAGATCGGGTTGATTTCGTTTTCGTGGCGCTTTTTGGTTCGTCCCCTTTCCTTTTTGATTTCCCGGTGATTGACTCGATTTGAGCGGATGATTTCTTGGGGATAGTCTCCTAACTACTCCGTGATCATCCTCTCCAAGTTTGGGAACGTGGGATTGTGAGTTGATTTGATTTGGGATTGATTTGGGTGAAGAGCGAACAAAATCGCCCTCCCTGAGTGACCGCGGACAGTCCGCCACTCAGGGCGCGGACAGTCCGCGCGTCGGGGATGAGCCAGACCAGTGGCACTGTCCTTCGGCTGATTTGGCTTTTGGTTGAACGGCGGACAGTCCGCAGTTCAAAGCCGCGGACAGTCCGGGACTATCCAGGGGACTTGCAGCAGCACTTCGGTTTTGCTCTTTTGGCCGGCGGACAGTCCGCGACCTGAGCCCAGACAGTCCGCCACTGGGTAGACAGTCCGCGATCGTACTGGCGGACAGTCCGCGAATCGGCTGTTTGCTCCGGTTTAGTGTGTTTGCTCTCCCGGCTTGTTCGCTTGGTTTCCGGACTTCTCGTTTAGCCCTAGAGTTGACCAAAGAACCTCTCTAGGTATATTTGCTACTTATTAGCATAGGTATTTAGGAGTTTCTCGACGTAGCCGACAATCTACGTTCGGGACTTGGTTTTTGGGGTTGTGTTCGAGCCGGAGGTTTTGGCATTTGGTTTGCTATCTTCTTGTGGTTCCTCGCTGTGATCCTAGGGATCATCCACCCTCTTCCAAGGGTCATGGGCATCACGATTTCGGTCGCAGTTTCTCGGGGTTGATTTTGGGACATTTGGCCAAAGTTTCGAGAGAAATTTTTGAGCTCCCATTCACCCCCCCTCTGGTCGCCTTGCTAGTGCTTTCTCGGTCCTTCAGTATGGGTGATATTCTTTGGGATAGTAATGTATGGATCAATTTGCCTCTACGCCAAGGTAATGAGTGAGTTGTGAGAGCATGATCGGACAACCGCCGGTCCAGGGGTGTGTTAGATTGGTATTGGAGCATATACCTGTTACACACAAGTATATGTGAAGGTACTTAATTATGGGAGTATTTCATTCGATGGGTGCATATACTGCTTACGTGTATACTGGATGTGCACCTAAGTTAGTATTAGATTTAATTTCAGCAATGCATAATAATCATACTGTGGGCAGGGCTGAAATGATTTTCTGCAGGGACGCTAACTTGCGAATGTGTAGTACGTTAGTTAACGCTATGAGTGAACGTTGTATGCCACCGTCTAGCCGTTAGATTATTAGACAGTGAGGACGTATGTTGCGCACATGCATCATGATCATACAATCTTGCATTAATCTTACTTCCTTCCTTATGATTATCGTCCCGTTTTCTAATAAAAGTTGTTCTCAACTAATTAAAAACTATGTGGATAAACTTCTTCCAGATGGCCCGTACCAAGCGTACTGCCCGTAAGTCGACTGGAGGCAAGAGGCCAAATTACATGCTGGAACCCTGGACTGCTGAGGGATCAGAGGACTTTCTGGATGAGTTCGGCATGCCTACCATCTTGTGGAGGGTGCTGCATTTGGTTGGATACCAGGAGGTCCAGGAGCCGCAGTATGATTGGCATCGTGTTCAGCTTTCAGAGGATCGCAACATGTACACAGTTGAGGTGGACGTGCCCAGCCGTGATCCGCAGGATCATGTATGGTGCCGCTGGGTGTTCGCACTACAGGGTAGGACCCCGTGGGATGGAGCTAACAGGGTTGCCTATACTGTTCTTCGGGACATTATGGAGGATCACCCGGAGGTGGTTGCGCAAGCCACTGCTAGCATCTTCCCTACGGCGGACCCTTACCAGTCGGTGTGGCGTCAGCCGGGTGCCACTATACTTGAGGCCAGTTCTCTGGAGCGGGAGCATTGTGCAGGACCAGCTAGGAGTGCTATGGCTGCACTCATGGCTACCTATGGGTGTTTGTCGTGTAGCTATGATCACCTGGACCACATTCTCAGTGAGGAGATAGCTGCACACCACCAGAGTCGAGAGGAGCATACTACAGAGATAGACCTCCTCACCACAGAGCTAGCTCATATGACCGTCGAGAGGGATCAGGCTCGTTAGAGGGAACAGGATACGGCGCAGCAGCTTAGTGACCAGCAGGGGATGACGACTTTCTTGACCACGATCATGGCTGAGACTGAGGAGTCACTCCGAGGTGTGTGCCTTGAGGGAATGCGTGCGACTGAGCAGAACAGGCTTCTCAGGCTTCAGGTGGGAGACTTGGAGTTACAGCTTCACCATCTCCAGGACTACAATGACCGCCTACATGAAGAGATCCATCGCCGCGAGAATGAGAGGAACCCCATCTTTCCTCAGGAGGACCCGGATCCTCGGGCTTCTTCTAGTGGTTCTTCGGATATCTCGAGCGACGACGACGACAATGATGAAGATGTCGATAGAGAGTAGGCTAGCTGACTGTTTAGCGCCTGGTGAACTTGTGTCACATGTCCTGTGCGCTTGATCTTTTGTAGTTATCATGGATGTCGTATGGTTATGTTGTGAACCTTTGTGCGCATGGCACAAGACCTTTTAAAAAGTCCCGTATGTATGGGCACTCATGGATGTTGTGTTCGCTTTTGCATGTTATGTGATGAGCACTTTTATTATGTGATGCTGCGATGTGGATTGAAATTTATTATGCCTCTGCAATTGTTTGGCGAATTCATTTTCCGAATAATTTCCGTTGGCATGGTTTATTATTCTCTACGATAACGGCAACATCGCCTAATGATCATTGCTATCGATACATGCAGATGATGATGACTCGCAGTGGAGCAGGCGGTAGTGGTGGTAATGATGATAACAGAGAGAACTGCAATCCACCACCTCCTCCACCACCCACGGCCGAGCAACTCTTTGCTCAATTTCTGTGAAGTCAGCGCAACATCGAGGCACTTCTGCGGGAGAATTTGGCACATGGCCATCAACGCCCAGAGCCAAATCAGTACAGCTCTTTCAAGGACTTTCTGGATACAAAACCACCAATCTTCAAAGAAGCTACAGAACCGTTGGAAGCGTAAGAATGGCTGCATACCATGGAGCAGAAATTTTGGCTGCTCAGACTTACATAAGAGCTAAAGGCAGAGTATGCTGCACATCAGCTGCAAGGACCGACCGGAATCTGGTGGGGACATCATCGCACCACCTATCCTGCCCGTACACCTGTCACTTGGAGGATGTTCACAGAAGCTGTTCGAGGGCATTATATCCCGCCAGGCTTGACTCAGATGAAGGTGGCAGAGTTCATGAGCTTGACACAAGGGACTCGATCTGTTACCGAGTAGCATCACCTGTTCAACTCTTTGTCTCGTTATGCTCCGGACTTTGTAGACACTGATGCTAAGAAAATAGCTAGTTTTAAGAGAGGGCTAAACACCAAGATGGGAAAATTAGTGGGTACTTCGTCCCGTACCGTCTTCAATGACTTTATCAGTGACTGCTTGATTCAGGAAAATCATAACAATAAGCATGCTGCAAGCAAGGCTAGAAAGAGGACCTTGGAATCTGGACCATCCCAGCTTAGGGGACCACCAGCCCAGCGTTCTCAGTATCGACCACCAGCGCCTGGGGCTCATTTCAGGCCGCCTCAAAAGAAGGGTCAGCAGCAAGCTCAGCGTGGTCAAAGGTCGTACAAAGTAGTAGCAAATCAAACTCGAGTGGGTCAAGGCAGCTCAGCTGGAAGCAAGCCTCTAGTTCGTGGGCCATGCTTCAATTGCATCCAAGAGGGGCACTTTGCAAGGTATTGCCCACACCCAAAGAAGCAGCAGGCCAATTACCCTGCACGTCTGCATAATATGACTGCTGAGGAAGCCCGTGCAGGAGAGCCCGTGACTGCCGGTATGTGTCTCATGAACCATCATCCTGCAGTTGTTTTGTTTGATACTGGATCATCGCATTCTTTTATGAGTAAGGCATTTGCACAAAAGCATAACCAAGAAATGTCTGAAATAGACTATGGGTTTCGCGTGAGCTCCGTTGGGAGTAGCGTGTTGTCCAGACAGATGGTTTGTAATGCAACCATCGATATTGGAGGGCATAAATTTGGAGCTAATTTAGTGGTTTTGCCTAGATTAAGTATGGATGTAGTCTTAGGTATGAGTTGGATGACCATGTGGAACGCGGTGTTAGACACTGCGAACAGAACTCTTACCTTATTTGATAATCAGACAGGTAACAAACTTCGCGTATCTCTTCCCCGAGGTGCCGATTTTGTTGACCTATCTTGCACTCTTGCTATAGAGGACCTCTCCAAAATTCCAGTTGTTAGAGATTTCCCCGATGTTTTCCCGGATGAGTTACCAGGGTTACAACCCAAAAGAGCAGTAGAATTTGCAATAGAGTTGTTACCAGGAACTACACCGATCTCTAGGAGGCCATATCGTATGCCGCCCAATGAATTGGCAGAACTCAAAACCCAGATCAATGAACTCTTAGGCAAGGGGTTCATTCAACCTAGTGTGTCAGAATGGGGATACCCAGGTTTGTTTGTGAAGAAGAAGGACAAGTCATTACGCATGTGTGTGGATTACCGTCCGCTCAATGTTGTGACTGTCAAGAATAAGTATCCGTTACCGCGGATAGATATCCTCTTTGACCAGTTATCCAGAGCCAAGGTGTTTTCCAAGATTGATTTGAGATCTGGTTACCATCAAATCAGAATCCGACCACATGATATCCCAAAGACTGCTTTCTCAACCAGATACGGATTATATGAGTATTTTGTCATGTCCTTTGGGTTGACAAATGCTCCATCATACTTCATGAGTTTGATGAACTCCGTGTTCATGCCGGAATTGGAGAAGTTTGTGGTAGTGTTCATCGATGATATCTTAATCTATTCAGAAAATGCAGAAGACCATGCAGAACATCTGAGGATTGTTTTGTCTAGACTCAGAGAGCATAAGCTCTATGCTAAGTTTAGTAAGTGTGAGTTTTGGATGAAGAAATTACACTTCCTTGGTCATATTTTATCTGAAGAGGGAATTTCGGTTGATCCCAATAAAGTTCAGGAAGTAATGGATTGGAAGGCTCCTACAACAGTCGGTGAGATTCAGAGTTTCTTAGGCTTAGCAGGATACTATCGCCGATTCATTCCAGATTTCTCCAAGATAGCAAAGCCTATGACAAGTTTGTTGCAGAAGAATTGAAAGTTTGAATGGACAAAGGAGTGCGAAACTGCTTTCCGTACTTTGCGGAAACTGTTGACCACTGCTCCTGTTTTAGCTCAGCCAGATGTTGAGAGGCCATTTGATGTATTTTGTGATGCATCGAAGGTTGGCTTAGGTTGTGTTCTTATGCAAGAAGGCAGAGTAATCGTGTATGCATCTCAGCAATTAAGGAAGCAAGAAGTGAACTATACGACACAAGATTTGGAATTAGCTACAGTTGTTCACGCTCTAAAGATCTGGAGACATTATTTGCTTGGTAATGTCTGTAATATGTACACCGATCACAAAAATCTTAAGTATATCTTCACTCAGGCAGAATTGAACATGAGGCAGAGAAGATGGCTTGAGTTAATTAAAGATTACAATCTACAGATTCACTATCATCCCGGTAAAGCAAATGTGGTAGCCGATGCTTTGAGTCAGAAATCGCATTGTAACGCTATGAAGTTGCTACCAGAAGATGAGTTCAGTCTAATGCATTCTGCAGTACTACATGATTTAGAGTTACGCTGTGCATTAGTGGATCAAATTTTAGAGGGACAGAAAACTGATAAGGGGATCTATCATATAAAGGAAAGGCTCAGAGTTGCAACGGAATCAGATAAGCATTTTCGAGTTGATGACGATGGAGTTCTATGGTTCGACCAGCGACTAGTGGTACCCAAGGATAGAGAACTCAGAAACCGGATCATGGATGAAGCGCATTTGTCTAAATTATCTATTCATCCTGGAAGTGCGAAGATGTATCAAGATTTGTGTCCCAGATTTTGGTGGACTAAAATGAAGAAAGAAATTGCTGCTTATGTGGCTAGGTGTGACACATGTTGTCGAGTGAAGGCTATTCACTTGAAACCAGCCGGAATGCTTCAACCGTTAGCTATACCAGAATGGAAGTGGGAAGAGGTGAGCATGGATTTTATCACCGGGTTGCCCATCACTCAAAAGGGAAATGACTCGATTTGGGTAATCGTGGATCGTCTCACCAAGACAGCACATTTTATCCCGGTCAGGACCAATTATAAAGTGCCAGATTACGCGGAGATCTATGTGAGTCAGATTGTTCGTCTACATGGGATACCGAAGGTAATAGTTTCGGACCAAGGACCACAGTTCACTGCACCGTTTTGGGAAAAGTTGCAAAAAGAGTTAGGCACGAATTTGATCCGAAGTTCGGCCTATCATCCGCAAACATCAGGACAGACTGAATGAGTAAATCAAGTGTTAGAAGATATGCTAAGAGCCTGTGTAATATCAGCGAAGGGTGCTTGGGAAAAATGGTTGCCTTTGGCAGAATTTGCTTACAACAACAGATATCAAGAGAGTATCCAGATGGCGTCTTTTGAAGCCTTATATGGTAGAAGATGCAGAACACCAATAAATTAGGTTGAACCAGGGGAACGCCGGTACTATGGAATTGATTTCATCAGAGAAGCAGAAGAACAAGTTAGAATCATTCAGCAACATATGGCAGCTGCACAGTCTCGACAGAAAAGCTATGCTGATAAACGAAGAAGACCACTTGAATTCAATGCCGGTGACTATGTCTATTTGAAGGTTTCGCCTACGAAAGGTGTTAAGCACTTTGGGGTTAAAAGAAAGTTAGCGCCAAGGTTTGTGGGACCATACAGGATTGCGAAAAAGAGGGGAGAAGTAGCTTATCAGCTACAGTTACCAGAACATCTGAAAGCTATATTTCCTGTGTTCCATGTCTCGCAATTGAAGAAGTGTATTCGAGTGCCGGAAGAAGAGGTACAACCAGCCCGTATCAAGTTGCAATCCGATCTCACCTATCCGTGCCGAGTGCTTGACGAAAAGGAGAGAGCAACTCGCGGAAGAATAGTGAAGCAATACAAAGTATCTTGGAGTGAGCAAGATGATCGGGATGCTACGTGGGAAACGGACGACTATCTAAAGGAGGTGTATCCACACTTTTATAAGAAATGGTTCGTAATCCAAATCTCGGGACGAGATTTCCTTAAGGAGGGGAGGGTTGTAACACCCTAGGTGTTAAGCAACCCTAAAATGCATAACTTGACATAGCATGAGCATAACATCTCATCCTTTCATGTGCATTTGTGTGTATGAGTGTTTAAGTCCCTGTTTAGCCTCTAGTATATCCATGTTTTGCTTACTGTTTCTGACCTAGTGCCTTAAACCAAAGTTGTAGATCTTGATGAAAGAAACAACTTTGCTTCAAAGCACTTTCTCAGAAAAAGTTTTTAAAAATGTGATTTCTTGCATTAGAAAAATGGTTTAGGAGTAAAATTCTTTTTCTAAGCAGAATTTGGACTTGAGCCTTAAAGATGAATTGTTCTTTGCAAAATTCTAAGCAACTTTGCTTTTAGGACCTTTTCCTAGTTTGGCTTAATTTGGGAGATAAAGAGCAGCAAAGAAATTTCAAAAACCTCATTAGTTTAAACCTGCCAGCGGGCCCCGCCTGTTGGTTCCCTTCTCCCTCCCCGCGCACGCCGCTCACCTCCGTCGGTAGAAACCGCCTCGCCGCCGCGAGACCGCTCCACCGACCGACCACACTACCGCTCGCCGTTGCTCGCGGTTTGCGCAAGCCTCGCCACGTCGCCCCGTCGCCCTCTGCTCGCCCGCCGCGTGGCCGGGGATTCCTGACGCCGCCGCGCCCGGTCGGGAGCCGCCCCGACGGGAACCGGCCAGGTGCAATGCACCGAGCCCTCCTTCCCCTTTGCCTTCTCTCCGCCTCGCGCTTGCAAGCCAGAAGCTCGCCCACTCACTCGCTCTCCCACTCGCACGCTCGTCTTCCTCCTCTGCTCATCTTCTCTAGTTCGCCAAAACCGCCGCCGCCCGCCGAACTTCGGCGAGCGATTGCTCGCTACTCGCCGCACCGCCGCCCGATTCCTCCAGTCAACTTCTCCGCCCTAACCTCCCCTTCCACCTGAGCGGGTTGGTTTCCCCTCTTCTCCTCTCTAGCCGGCGGAACGCCGAATGCCGTTCCCGGGTTCTCGCCATGGCCGCCGCCGTGACCAAAGCTTGGTCCTGCCATTTCCGGCCAAACCATCTCAAACCAAGCCCAGTTCTCACCCCCTCTACCTCTGTAGATGTTTAAGGCTTAGATGGAGACCCTTCTTTTGCCATGTTTCGACCGGAACAGGGCCATGCCATGGCCATGTCCGCCGCGGACCGCCGCCGTGCGTGGCGCCGGGCACTGCCGAGGCCGGCAAAGCTAGATAGCAGCCTCGGGAGGTAGCTTAGGGTGTACCGGAGCTGATGCTCGCGCCGCCGAGCCCTGGGTTAGCCGGGCAAAGCCGCGCTGTCGAGTTACCGCGCCGCCACTCCGCCATTGCCGCCGTCGAGCTTGCTCCGGTGATGCAATGGCCATGAGACCTAGCTGACCGTGTCTGCCTTGCGATGGTGAGTCTAGTCGTGTAGTTGGTGTCGCCGGAAACCTCACCGCCGGCGAGATAACGCCGGTCAACTCCGGCGGGAGCCGTGTGCCTCTGTCGCGTGGGCCCGTTGACCACTAGCGAGTGGGGTCCTCTAACCAGCGGGGCCCGTTGACAGTGAGAGAAGGGGAGAGGAAGAGAAGTTTGGGTACGCTAGCGCTCGGGATAGCCGGGTGCGTATAGCATTTTTGCTTGTGTCTGCGGGTGTTGTCGTCGGGTGTCCGTAGCAGTTTAGGTTAAGTTTCCTTTAAAATCAGTTTTTCAGAAAAGGGCTAAAAGCTTCAAAAATTCATTCAAGGCTCATTTTAAGTCCAAATCCTGTGAAACAAATTTTCTTGTATTAAGAATGAATAGATCTACCTGTGAAAAATGTTAAATGCATTTTTAGTGATATATTTATATGCAGATTTCATTAAGTTAGGAAATTGCTGTTAACTTGGAAAATGCATAACTAATACTGTATAGCTCAAAAAAATATGATTCCAGTTTTGTTAGTTTTGTGTAAATGAGTAGTTTCAGGGAAAAATATAATATGGAGATGTTCTGTGAAATACTTTTGCAGTAGCAATTAAAATGGTTAAATGGTGTTTTCTTGTAAAATTTGTAGTAATTAAAATATGATGAATGTGAACCTGAGAGTTTTTGTGAACTGCTCTTGTGCTAAGAAGTTTAGGAGGAAAATATGAAATCTGTTGTTTGACACTTTCTGTTATGAGGTGAAGTTCAAAGCACTTGTTCATCATGGTATTTGTCTTTTTCATAGGAGGCAGTGTTTAAATCCAAATGGCTTAAAATTTGGACAGTGGACTGTTGTGCATGTTATCAATCTAGGGTAATTTTTGTAGATTTTTCTGAAGCTGTCTAGGATGGGTTGCTGTTATAGGCATGAATAAATAGGTTTATTTCAGCAAGTAATTAGATGAGAATAAATTGATTAAGTAGGTGTTGCTGTGGTAATTATACATCTTAACAAGTTAATTAGGAAGGTTAAATGGTTGGTTAGATGTTAAGGTCTTTTATAACCATTAGGATGATGTTGACTACCTTGTTGAAGAAAATGAAGTAGATGACATGTGTTTATCTCCTGATTGTTGTTAGTCCTGTGCATCACCTATGCATTCAATATGCATTCATCCTATTCATACATATTATGCATCATACAAGATCAACGGAAGAGACCCAGAACCAGCCGACGCAGGAAGAGCCGAACCAGGAGGAGACCCTGACCGAGGAAGCCGGAGGGACCGACGTCGAAGAACTGCCCAAGTGCCGCGACCACCGTCCATCTGACTTCGAGAAAGGCAAGCCCCGAAGCATTCTAACTCCTATGGTTTGCAAACGTTTTATACTTTAACCTGTTAATGACTGTGCATTAGGTTATAGGAATTGGTTGTTACCGTTGGTGCATTATTACTATACCTTCTCCACCAACAATTATCATCCTGATATCCCTGTTTAGGTCTAGGCACGTATTATGCTTAGCCCTGCTTAGACCGGTAAAAGTTGGGTGATTTCCTGTCTCCCGCAATAGGTGGACACTGATCATGATTAGCCTATGCTATCATGGAGATAACCATGTGATAATTAATTTGAGACAGAGGCGGGA
This sequence comes from Coix lacryma-jobi var. lacryma-jobi, assembly GCA_009763385.1. Lineage (NCBI taxonomy): Eukaryota > Viridiplantae > Streptophyta > Magnoliopsida > Poales > Poaceae > Coix > Coix lacryma-jobi. The sequence goes on along the minus strand of CM019822.1, from coordinate 88,216,830 downwards.
TGTAAGAGCAGCAGGACATGGGTTCTGTGTGCTAGTAGTCTCCCGTCTGTGTCGAATAGGACCCGTTCAGGAATGTCCCTTCAGTCAAATTGAACGCGTCGATCACTTAACAGAGTAGGTCGGAGTACCTCCCGTGAAGCCGAGTAAGGTTATTCGAGCCGGTGATGGAGATGTTGACGCCTAACACCCAGGGCCTCAGCTGTACCGTGGGCAACTATTCTGATCAACCTGGCATGGTCCGAGGGCAGGCAGGGCCTGATCGACCTGGCATGACTGTGGGCAGCTATAGCTTGAGCGACCTGGCACTGAGATAACCCCCGGTGTAGAAGGGCCCATGGCCGTCCCGCGCGTTGTGTTCTCGAATCTCCTGACTGGTAGCTTACGACTGCCGTGGCCGGATGTGCCGGGCGAGTGTGAGACATTTTATCCCCAGTTGGTAGGAATCGATTATAATTGTCATCGTTCCTGGACAATGAGTAATTGACTGTAGACCATCGCACGTAGAACTTATGGAACTAAAAATGGTTTTGATGTTGAATATGAAAGGCTATTGATAAAATAGTCACTCTTGCTTGAATAAGTAGTCAAGTGCTTGTTTTAGATCAGGAGCAAACCTAGTAAGGTAGCACTAATTATTAAAAAGTGACCGCCACAACCCTAAGTTGAGTTTTACTATAAAAAGCTTTCATGCAAAAGGTCTGTATAGCCATCCCCACCTATATAGCCTACATGATCCTTGGAGTCTCATTATTTCTGGTTTATGACGGGTAAGTCTAGCTGAGTACCTTCTTGTACTCAGGGTTTTATTCCCTTGTTGTTGCAGATGGCCAATGCTTCTATGGCTACTATGAGAACTGCCTGTACCCGGTTGCGGGAGATGACTAGACCATGGGCATGGTCACCCCTTATCTTATCTGATGCTTTTGGGGACCTGGTCAGATAAATGGCACTGTATTTAGAACAATCCAAACTTATGTTTAAGGCTATGTTGCTTCCGCTACTATTCAAAACTATGGTTTGTAATATTGTTTCGTACTCCGATGTATTTGAACTATGTGCAACTGTGATGTAACTTGTGGGCATGTCATTGAACTAGTACGATCTTGGCTGAATGTTGAAATGATTTGAAATCCTTCGAGATTTTTGGATTACCGGGTTTGTACGAGCTTAAGTACTCGATGATCTTTGCGTTAAGCGGAGATTTTGGTGCTTAATCTGGTGCAAATTGGTCGGTTCTGTTACAACTTTAATTCTAAGTCGCTCTAGAGTTAGAGTAGTTGGATAGTGTAAGCGTGGAGCTTAGACTTGATAGCTTACCCGTGTGTAGTGGTTGTTCGCAAGGGTGACTCTTATAGCCTTGTTGATTCTTCTATAGTCCACTTACCCGTGTGTAGGCTCGGTAGGATTATACATTTGCATAAAAGACTCATACTCTGTTTGTGACCTTTTATGGCAACTTCCACTAAGAATAATATAAACATATCACTCTTAAATTGGAATTAGACAGCCTTAATGATCCCCTCTATACTTCTAGATTCTTCGTCCTTGTTAGCTACTCAGGGGTTAGACTTTAAGGCTTAACACTATCCGTTCCTTTGGGTTCGATATTAAAACTGGGTTACTCCGGTGAAGTGCTACATCGGTAGATTTTATCTGTGCACTTGCGGATAAAGTATAGTGTGCGTTAATTTATACCAACAGGCATGTAGACACCCAAAACCAGCTTGCGGATATCTTTACCAAGCCTTTGGATATCTCAACTTTTGCTAGGTTGAGAGGTGAGCTTGGTGTGTGTTTCCCCTTTTAGTTGGCGGAAGCATTTTGCTTGTTGTATCATAAACTGACTCTCTGATACCCTTTTGATTTGGGTTTTCTGACTTAGTTTAGGCTTTTTGCTCCGATTGTTTCTAGACTAGTCTTTGCATGCATCTTATCATGTATACATCTTGCATTTTCGAGCTTCATGTCTATAATCTTTAGGATGAAATTATGCTCTGAATTGTTTTGCTCCGATGCTATATGATTATGCTTGTAGCTTAGGCTCTTTTTGATCACACTATACATGTTGTGAGCTAAGCTACTTTTATGAATGGTGAATATGCTTAATTAAACATAAAACTTGAAACATGTTCATCGTTGAGACTAGCACTAGCATGCGTATAATGTGTTGAGGTCACTTGTGCTATTTCATATATGCTAGGTTGCTATGTCTCTTGCTCTGAGTCATTCACCTGCTTGGCATGTTCATATTCTGCTTAATTTGAACCAAGTCTAAGTGAATTTGAAAAGATCGAGATGAGATTGCTATGTCAGCACATCACGGTATCGAGACTGTTTCTCATTGCACATTAAGTTAAACTTGAGGCATGTAGTGCAAGACCGAAACCGATGCTTCAAGCTTCTGATTGCTTATGCATAGGCTTAGCTCGGTTGAAAAGTTAGGCAATGACAAGCTTTCAACCTCTCGCAATCATATGCTAAATCTGAAACTTGTGTCAAAAAACTGCTGCATATCTCCGATAAAATTTGATCAACACAAGTCTATGTTTCATTCTATAGCATGATGATTGAACTTTGCTAGGGGTAGTTCACCTTGTATACATGTTTAGCACTTGTTTGACTTCTTGTCTATACATGTTCAGTGTTGTTTTGATGGTGAAATCCCTTTCTAAATGGCTTAAAACTGCTCACAATGCTTAATTGTTCATATTTTGTATTATGTGATCAGTTTGAGCCTTTGCTAGCACTTGTTCTTGTTGCTAAGTTGTCGGATCAGCACTCTTTAGAGCATTCTTTCACTCGAATGAATATATACCTGAAGCTGTTGACTTGCATTTTAGGCTCATATGCATGTTTCTTGCTCCGATAGGCATGGCCTAGTTCCGTTTTGCTTACTTGGGCTCCATTTCCCTTCTTGATTGGTTGCAATTGTCCCCCAGGGGGAGAATTTTTGCTATGTGGTGACAATTTGCAAATTTGTGCTTCACTTGTCGAGGGGGAGTTCTTTTAGCAAGGGGGGCTGACTGGCACATGTTTAAGGGGAGTTTTTTTGCTTGCTCTCTTGTGTGCTTGAGTTTCGTTGGCTTGGAGCTTTCTGCTAGTTGTGTTGAGCCTTTGTGCCTCTATCTTGAGGGACTAGCAGTTTCACATTCTTATGCGTCTTCAGTTTCAGTTGGTATTGCGCTTTCAGCTAGTGGTGTTGAGCCCTTTCCGCCTCTTCTTGAGGACTAGCTTGATTTTGACTTGGTTGCATCGAGCCGTTGCCCATGTCTTTGGGAACCAAGTCTTTGCCTTTGTGATCGAGTTTTGCTCTTTGTTGAGTTGTTGCTCCGATCCTTTGCTTGGTTGTGTCGAACCGTTGCCCATGTCTTTGGAGACCAAGCTTTGCTTATCTCGATTTGTCCCTCTTCGACTTTTATCTTGGCTTTTGGACATCTTGAGTGAGCTTCTTCTTCTATCTACTTCTCTTTTCTTTTCATCATTGATTATGGATACTCTGTCTTGACGATGCACTCATCAAGGGGGAGATTGAGAATACAAGGTTGATATGTGCCCTTGTGGTTCCTTTCTTGAGTGATGAGCGATCGGTCAACAGGCAACATGTGTCTCTTGGTTGTGTTGATGTGCAGGTGTGGAGCTCGGAGACAGTGGTCGATGGCGAGGTGAAGGTCAAGTAGAGACGTGTCGTGTCGACGGACCGAGAGCGGTGAAGGGCGAACATGAGGCTTGGACCGACGGACCAGGAGGCCGGAGGACCAGCTGTGGTAGCTGGCACATGGCATCGGGGAGCAGGAGCACATGGGGATGTGCGGTGCATCGGCCGAGTCGGGAGGAAGACGATGGCGTCGTGACACTTGGCGGGAGGCCGGGTTGGCTGAGACAAGAAGGAAGGCAAAGGCGTTGTGCCCGGTGTGGAGGCTGTACATGCATCGGCATCGGTGTCGATGGTCGGGGTGTACGAACCACATCCCGTCTACGACGCGGGTTTGGTAGTTGAGCCTCGAAAAACTACCCTCGACGGCTTTCGAGTTTGGGCCTCAAAACTCGGGGTGGCCGGTTTCCGAGTTTGGGCCTCAAAACTCGGGGAGGACGGTTTCCAGGTTTGGGCCTCAAAACCTAGGCTGGCGGGTTTCTGAGTTTGGGCCACAAAACTCAGCCGAGGACACAGGTTTCCTGGTTTCAGCCTCAAAACCGGGGGGAGGTTCCAAAAGGAACGTGTCGATGCGTGGCGACACCGAGAGGCTTGCGTTGCGGCGAAGCTATCATTAAGGAAAGCGCGGCGGTCGACAGGACGGCACGTGGCGGCATCCTGAGGCTTGCGTCGAGGCGAAGCTAAGGATGAGGAAGGCGCGTGGCCGTCGGATCAAGACTTGGTAGAGTTGGACAGGAATGCCCCTAGGGTTAGCATGTTCGCTCTTGTATCGAGGGGTAAAGGGGAATAAGTGTATTAGGCTACAAATAGAGAGGCAGCCCCTCCTTTCATTCTATCCTTGCAGCATTTCGTTCTCATAGCCCTCGCTAGGTTTTCTTCCACCTGCTGCCTGTGATCCACAGAGAGCAAGACAATACCTCTGTGTACTTGAGATTTTGAGGAAACGGGACCGTAATCCCGTTGTCATCTCGTGGGTTCGAGACACGGCTGAAATCCTGATCGATTCGCGTTCTTCTGTTGTGTTCTTTGCGTTTCGGTTTTTGTCTTCTCGGAGATTTGCCTCGTTCTTCCTCTCAGAGAGATGGTTTTCGATTTCGGCTAAACCTGCTTGTGCTAGATCATGAGCCCCTTCTTTTCACCGAAGGAATTCTCTCCTAACCTCACGAACTAGCAGATCGGTCGGTTTTCGCGTTTAGATCAAGTTCTTGCTTGTTTGCCCCGAATCTCTTCGATTCACCAATATGGAGTTAGGTTCGAGCCATGATCTCCTAGGAGTAGCTCACTAACCTCCTTGTGACTCCCCTCACCAAGTTTGGGCCTTAGTGGTTTCGATTTGAGGGAGATCGAGTTGAATCGGTGGACGAACAGTGTTGTTTCGGGGTGACCGGACGCTGGCTTCGAACTGACCGGACACTGACCCTGTGCGTCCGATCATTGAAGGTCGAGCGGCATAATCTGTGCGAACATGACCGAACGCTCGGGAATCGCTTGACCGGACTCACAGCTACTACTGTTCATCAAGCAGCAGTGACCGAACGCTGGCTAGGGAATTGATTGGACGCACTCACACACAGAGTCCGGTCAGTTCCAGAGAGCTTCCGATTCGATTTTTCCCTGATCGGACGCGTCTGATCACATCTAACTGGACGCACTCCTGAGTCTGGTTAGTGCTGATCTGCACGCTTTCGTCCGCAGTTTGTTCGTCTGTCTTCAGATTTGGTTTCCGGCTTTGGCGTTGGGTTTCTAGGATTGCGTAGAGTCCCGTTGTGCTTCTCAGAAGCATCCACCCTACATCTAGGGTCATGGACACTAGAAAGTCCTTGTCCTGCTTTTGGGGTGACTTTTTGGGACAAGGGTCATCCATTTATCGGGAAGAAATTTGAGGCTCCCATTCACCCCCCCCTCTAGTCGCCAATTCGGTCTTTCACAACCGCCAAGGACTCTCCTGAAGCCTTGCTTGCCAAGGAAGATCCTAGAAGATAAACCTAGATTCCTTGCCTAAAGGAATCGATTGTAATCTGTTAGGATTCGGCAACTGTAACCCTGCTCCCCGGCTATATAAGGCGAGCAGGGACCCCCTCCAATGACACGCCATATTCCAATCTCATAATACAAACCAGCCACCACAACACAGGACATAGGGTATTACGGCGACTTGCCGACTCAAACCTGTCTAAATTGTCGTCTCTCGTCCCTTTGTTAATGCTTGTGTAGACGTCTCGCACGCCTCCTCAAACTTATCTACTACCTTGGGCATACCCCCTCGGTTGACTGTCGACCGTTCGTCGACAGTCGTTCTTCACTTTGGCTCCAAATGTGGTGATCTGAATGTGCCTTCTGGCCATCTTGATAATAAAAGAACTCATTATATGCACAGGACACTTTTGAGTGTCAAGAAGAGGTAACCTAGTAATGATGAATCATCATCCCATCGGATGACTCCGAGTAAAGCCATCGCAAATGATGAACTCACCACCTTTCTCTATTTCTAAGCATGGCTAAGCATCACCTAACCTAAATTCACCACAAATAGGTCATTGAGTAAGAATAGCAAGGATCAAGGAAATATGCAGAGGAGGTTTATATCGCATCTCATTCCTACTTCCCTTAATGCACAATACACTAGAATTAAGTGTGAAGAAAAGTTTGCATAAAATAGAGGGGTTGCATGCACCGGGGCTTGCCTGCATTGCAGAGAACATTATGATCCTAGATCGAATCATAGAAGTTAGATTCCACTCCGCGGTAGAAGTCCTTCCTTGTTCAGTCAAGATCCCCTTCGGAGTTCGATCAACTTGAACCTTCTTGCTCCGAAGCTTGCTCAACACAATTCTTTTTCACTTATGATCACTATACATGAACAAAGATGCATGCTTGCATTATGAAATGTAGTAAACATGATGACATGATGAAATGTTAATGAAGTTAGTAGCCTAGAGTACAACTTTGCCTCACGGTATAGTTGCCAGCCAACAAAACCAACTTGCATTACTTCATTGTAATTACTTTCCTTCAGTGGCTTGACTACTTTCCTAATTACTTCATTCTATGTTACTAAGAACATATTACTATTCATTTAGTCACAAGCATCTAGGGTGAAATTAGGGTTTTCTAAACACATCACAAAAGTTAGGTAGGTTAAAACAAGATTAACCCTAATTATCTTGGTAATTAATTTAAAAAAGGTAAATTAGAGTTTTAAAGGAGTTTGTCAAATTAAGTCCAAACTTTCTGTAAAAGTTAGTTACATCACTTAATGATTGCAAAACAAATTTCAGAATTTTTGGATAAATATTTTAGCCTACAAAAATCATTTTAAGTGCATTTTTCAATTAATTGATGTAATTTTTGAACCTACAAAATCTACTCATTTTAGCACGGTATGGAGAAGCTACACAAAAAATTTCAAAATTTTTGGAGCCATATTTATTTTTCTATGGAATTTGCAAATTTTCAACACATTTATTATTTTCACAAACAGAAGAAAAGAACAAAACCTAACTCTATTGGGCCGTATCCGACCCACGTGCGCTGACGGGCGGCCCGGGTTAGCACTGCCAGCGCTCGACGTTGACCATGGCCTTGGCCATGGTGGGCACCGGCACTGCCCGACCGGGGATCACCGACGGCGGCCACTTCGCCGGCTTTGAGGATACCAACCTGAACCCCACCCCCAGACGCATCCATAAAGCTTTGCGACAGTCATACAGAGGCACGGGAGGACGTCTAGCAAAGCGAAAGGCGGACCCGACGACTCAACATGGCGGCGGCGGGTAGGTCACTACGATGCGGTAGAGGTAAAGAAGGGAGCTCGAGCGTGATCAGGGGCTTACCACGAACCTTCCAAGCTGCTCTGGCAAGGCGGGGATGAGCCGGAGGCGCGAGGTCGCCAAAGATGGCTATGGCGGCGGTGGAGCAGAGGACCTTAACAGCGTTCCGGAGTATGGAAGTGATAGTGACCTCATGGGAAAGTCGATGAGCTTCGCGACCGCTAGGCGGTGCTCGAACGATGAAAGAGGGAGGGCAAAGCTCGCTGGAGGAGCTTGGCCACGGTGGAGCGGACGCGGCGCTACCCCATCGGCCGCGAAGAAGAAACCAGCGGCGCGACGAGCCTCGACTGGGAGAGGAGGTACTTGAGGACTGTGGAGACACGCTCGGGGATGGCGCTAGTGCAGGCACCAGCTGTTGTATGGTGACTCAAATCCTACTTAGAATAGGACTCAAGAAACGTGTGCTATTAGGACTTCTAGTTCTACTAGGTATTGAGTGTAGAATCCTACTAAGATTAGGACTCTTTTTTGCTTGTATGAGGGCTTTGGAGGGGACTATATAAATCAATGGGTAGAGGCCATAGGTATCACAACAAGATCATAAGAAAGATAACCAAGCCAACACAAGGGGTCTCATCCAAGACTTGTACGAAGCAATTAGGAGCGCTCAATAGGATTAGAATAGACCATTCTATTGCACTAGATTCTTGTATAGGACAAGTATCGGTGGGTCCTAGATGGTCAAATAAGGTTGTGAGAGAGCGACAATCTCTTGTACTCTTTTGGAGTTGTGCTAATAGAATTTGCGGTCGGCTTCGCCAAATCCTAATCTCTTGTCATGGTTGCTTCATCATCATCTAGGGTTTTCTACGCGATTCGACTACATCGTTCTTGATACGGTGCTAGCTTGTGTCATGTTCGCAACATCCTTTCAAAGATCCGAGGGCTGCTGCGCATAACTAGGGGTATCAGATTCTAACAAGTGGTATCGGAGCCAAGGTCGGATTGATTTAATTTTGTGAGAAGGTTGATAGGGCTAGGAAGCACAAAATTAAGACGATGTTAGGGATGCGGAATCAAGTAGAGAAATTTGATGGTAAAGGGAATTTCAGCATGTGGCAATGCATGGTACAAGATGTGCTAGTCCAACAAGGATTGATTGATGCTCTCGATGGCACCAAGCCAGATAAGATAACTAATGAAGAATGGAAGGTGACGGAGCGAAAGGCTATCAATACAATTCGACTATGTCTCTCCGATGAGGTAAAGTACTCGGTAATCAAGGAGAATTAGCTGATGAAATTATGGAAGAGCCTAGAAGAGTTGTATATGGCAAAGTCGCTGACAAATCGGTGGGTACTGAAGCGTCAACTATTTAGGATACGCATGGAGGACGGTCCACGATTCATCGACCATCTAAATGTCTTCGACAAGCTTGTCACGCAGCTGTTTAGTGTGAATGAGAAAATTGAGGAGAACCATAAAGTCGTCATATTGGCTTCATCCTTACCACCATCGTGGGAGCAGCTAGTGACGAATATTCTCGTCGGGAAGACTACTTTCAACTTCAACGAGACAGTTGCATATCTACTGGAGGCAGAGTCCTTGAAGAAGCCGCAAGATTCTTCATTCTTGGGTGATCGAGCTTTAACTGTTTCAAGTGGAGCAGGAAAAGTCAAAAATCATGTGAAGAAGAAAGGCAAGAGCAAGGGACAACGTACATGCTATCTATGTGACAAGGAGGGTCACATGATAAAGGACTATCCAAGTTTGAAGACTATGAGAGGAACATGCTCAGTGGCAAGTGAGGATGAGAGTGACGTACTTATCGTCACTCAACCAGGTACTATTCATGATTGGATATTAGATTCAGGAAGTTGTTTCCATATATGTTCGGTGAGGGAGATGTTTGACGAAGGATCTCTACACCCAGCGAATGGAATTGTTCACTTAGCGGATTGCCAGGAGTATGCAGTCACTGAGCTGGGGACAATTACATTGGAGATGCATAATGGAACACTTTGCACACTGACGGGAGTTCGGTATATCCAGGGATTGAAAAAGAATCTAATATCTATGAGGTCGCTGGAACTCCAAGGTTGTGAATTATCACTTCAAGGTGGAGTCATGCGAGTTACTTGCAAAGGGCAGGTAATTATGAAAAGTATTTGGATTAATGGAGGATACCGAGTGATAGGAAATCTTAAGGGTCATGCAACCATGGAGAGATTTGGTAAAAATCCTGATCAGGAGAAGGAAGTCGTCTCATCAATGGCAGGTGCTCAAATCTCAATTGTGGTCAAGTGCAAGGCTACAAAGATGGTTGCAAAATCTAACAAACGTAGAGGTGAAGCTACGAGTTGTTGGAGGAAGAAAGACGTGGTCGGACCAACCACGCAGTACCATCGAGTAGGTGGAGCTCGAAGGCGGTACAAACCTATGGCATGGAGGGCCAAAGGAGAAGGTGCTGTGGTTAACCAAACTTGACAACGATGGAGCTCTCAGATGGAAGGTTCTGGCAGTCCAGCCTGGAACTGACACACATATTGTGGTGATGTGCATGAGCCTCTGTGGTGGGGGCACTCTCAAGGTGGGAGTAGAAATAAAAAAAGAAGCCAATTTGGAGCAAATTCTTGGAGGAGCACGATGACTTCAAAGGATTAGAGTCAAGGTAGAGATTGTTGTATGGTGACTCAAATCCTACTTAGAATAGGACTCAAGAAAGGTGTGCTATTAGGACTTCTAGTTCTACTAGGTCTTGAGTGTAGAATCCTACTAGGAGTAGGACTCTTTTTTGCATGTATAAGGGCAAAGGAGGGGACTATATAAATCAATGGGTAGAGGTCATAGGTATCACAACAAGATCATAAGAAAGATAACCAAGCCAACACAAGGGGTCTCATCCAAGGCTTGTACGAAGCAATTAGGAGCGCTCAAAAGGATTAGAATAGACGGTTCTATTGCACTAGATTCTTGTATAGGACAAGAATCGGTGGGTTCTAGAAGGTCAAATAAGGTTGTGAGAGAGCGACAATCTCTTGTACTCTTTTGGAGTTGTGCTAATAGAATTTGCGATCGGCTTCGTCAAATCCTAATCTCTTGTCGTGGTTGCTTCATCATCATCTAGGGTTTTCTACGCTATTTGACTACGTCGTTGTTGATACAGTGCTAGCTTGTGTCATGTTCGCAACATCCTTTCAAAGATCCGAGGGCTGCTGCGCATAACTAGGGGTATCAGATTCTAACACCTGCAAGGAGACGAGGGCACAAAGGCGACGAGGAAAATCGACGGCGGCGCTCTGCTTGGCCTGGTCGGAAAACAGAGAGCACAAGTCGAACACGGCGTCGCCGCGGCAAGGAGACAGAGCACTTGCTCTGTTCTTTTCCCCTGCGAGTTACCGTAGCAACTTCTCCCCTCTCCTCCTTTTTCAAAATGCTTCCAAATCTGTTAATCAACTTCAAAAACTCCAAAAACAAAAGTTCCTCCATTTAAAAAGATCTCCAACTTTTATTTAAGGTCCATCTCCAAATTATGCCTGAATTTCAAATTCAAATTTGAATTCAAATCAAACTTGATTCCCAAATTACTTTGAAATTTGCTGAAGGACATCAAAATCTTCAAAAATGGAAGTTGTTCCTCTTGAGCTCCTCTACAACTTTGCTTTAAACATCTCCCTCTGATTTTGCTGAGATATTGCTCTATTGAAAAGGGGGTAAAAGAGGGTTTAAAAACTAAGGTTTTTATTTACCCCAAAATTGAATTAAAATTTGAATTGTCACACTTAAAACAAGAATAGTATTCAAATTCAATTTCAACTTTAGAGTTTAAAAGGAAGTTGATTTAGTTTGAAAACATTTACCACACTCAAGTCATATTAGTTAAACATTCCTCACATAAAAGTTAATTATTGTTAGTTTTACTTTAAGATGTTAGGTCATCGTTTCATGCAAAACTCAATGTCCTTTTATGCTTATGGTAAAACTTGACATGCACTAATGATATGATTAACAAGTGCATAACTACATGATGAGCATGAATAGTGTTTTTGCTAAAAAAAATGCTTAACACGTAGGGTGTTACACTAAGGCCCCGTTTGACACGGCTCCACTTCACTAGTGAAGCCATTTTTTGGGGCTTTGGCTCCATGAACAGCTCTACCTGTGAAGCTAAAGCAGTTTTGATAAATCATTTGGCAAAACAACTTCACATGTAAAGTTTCTTAAAACATGCTCTCACAGAATGCCATGTAGGATAAGATAAAGCCGGATGAAGCCACTATTTTTTGCTTCATCCCACCTCAAACCTTTGTGAGAGCACGATTTAACAGGCTTCCTAGGTGAAGCCATTTTAGTTTACCCCATTTAACACAAAACGGCTCCAAACGGCTCCTGAAGCCGGTGAAGGAGCCCTGCCAAACTGGGCCTAAGATAGGGAATGGTTGGCAACAATCTTGTCGACCACTTGCTCGGCACCCACTATTTCAGGCGTAAATTCATATAGCTCATGGTTTCAGACATAACATTTTTTTTCTTGTGTCTCTTTTTGCAAGCCTGCTACAAAATTTATTCTTCATCTTCCAGCGGCCTTGAGGACTATGTGGTACATGTCACCTAAGTTGTAACCATAATCAACGCAAACCATGTTTCTTTTTTTGCAAGTTTGCTACAAGATTTATTCTTCATGTTCTAGCAGCCTTCGGGGCTACGTGGTACACGTCACCTGTGCGGTGACCATGGAGAAGATCTAAGACGTGTTCTAATGACCCCGACAACACGTGGCTCTGCCACCTACTACTAGCCTCTGGACTAAGTGGATACACTTCACCTGTGTGGTGAATGTATAGTGTCAATCCTACGCTCCAGCTTCGATTGTCACTAGAGTTTAAGTGGATACATTTCCTAAAAAAAGAAATAAAAATTTCAAAAGTAGGAGCTCCTTACATCCTTACGACAAAGCCCCTGAACGTTTCTTGGCAATGACTACAAGGAAGAGTACTCTGCGTAGGCTGCTTGGACAAGAAATGGTCGACATTGTTCGACGAATTCAAGGTGCTCGGAGGCTAGCTATGGGGGTATAGCCCCGTATACCCCCAGGGTGATACTTGGCCCAGGCCGCTCGGACGGTCTGGCCCATCAAACTGAGATTTTGTAATGGTTCCTTGTACATGAAAAAAATATCCTGGCAGATATGATAGATATTGTTGGAGTATAAGTGAATTGCCTGTCTCTCCCCATTAGCTTAAGCTTTTGGGTTGAACTGGTCGGTGCATACAACTTAATATGGTATCAGGCTTTTGGGTTGAACTGGTCAGTGCATACAACTTAATATGGTATCAAAGCCAGAGATCTCAAGTTCGAATCCTGGTAGGCACAATTAAATAAAATAATTGTTGCCCGCTCCTATTCCACGTCTGAGGCCCGAGGGAGCCTCCACGTGAGGAGGAGTGTTGGAGTATAAGTGAATTGTCCGCCTCTCCCCATGAGCTTAAGCTTTGGGTTGAACTGGCCGGTGCATACAACTTAATAGATATGACTTACCTTGTAATCGACATCTTGTAATCAACTAGGATAGATATGACTTACCTTGTAATCGACATCGTGTAATCAGCTAGGATAGATATGACTTACCTTGTAATGGTTCCTTGTAATCGACATCTGGCGCCTCAAGATTTTGTAATGGTTCCTTATACACGAAAAAAATATCCTGGCAGATATGATAGATATGACTTACTCCCTCCGTATCGTATTTAGATGACGTTTAGAACAGCGACACGGTCTCCAAAGTACAATTTGACCACTTGTATTTTTAAAAATATTTGTTGTAAAAAGGTATATGTATACTTTTATGAAAGTACTTTTCAAGACAAATTTATTTATATGATTTTCATATCTCTAAACTCAAAAATTTAATAGTTATTCGTGATTTATATTCCCAATGTTTGACTCAAACCTTGTCCAAAACGTCATCTAAAAGCGATACGGAGGGAGTACCTTGTAATCAACATCTTGTAATCAGCTAGGATTAGATCTAACCGACATGTAAAACCTAGATGTCGGACTATGTAAAAAAGGTAGGGACCCCGTCAAAACAAGATCTCCAAATCAATACAATCCACCAGAGACACAGGACGTAGGGTATTACGCTAACTAGCTGGCCCGAACCTATCTAAATCATTGTCCTTGCGCTTGTGTCACCACCTCGCTTGCCTCACGCACACCTCTACCAATCTCATCTATTACCTTGGGCATACCCCTTGGTAGAATGCTGACTATAATTCATCGGCAGTTCCTGCCAGAGTAGTTACCCCGCTCGTCGCAGTGCAGAAAGGAAGCAATGACGATCATTGAAGACGTGCACCGATGCAATGAAGATGAAGACGTGCACCGATGTAATGAAATGAAGATGCAGCGACCTAGTAATCGTGTCACCAGCAACACTCTCCAAAAACGCACTACGTGAAAAAGGCTCTGTAAGTACGGGGCCCTTTTCACTGTAGGGGCGGCTGGTGTTGGAGCCGCCCTTACAGTGGTGTATTGGTGCCCATCGTTACCAGCCGCCCCTATAAAACACTGTTGGGGCGGCTGGTGATTGAACCGCCCTTACAGTGGTGCACTGTAAGAACGGTTCAATCATCAGCCGCCCTTACAGTGGCACATCACTGTAGGGGCGGCTCGAATTCGTATTTATGTCCCATGCTACTGTGACTGGGTCCCACCCCAACACACAAATACCCAATGCTCGGAACCCTAATCTATCCACTCCCTCGCCCCAGCGCCCAGCCGCCGCCGCCCCTGTTGTACCGCACACGCCCGCACCGTCGCTCTCGCTGAGAGTCACGACTCCTCCCCAGTCTGCGATGGTGAATCCATGGATGAAGGGGTCCCTCAGATCCGGGATGGCCACCCACCTTCAGGCCAAGCAGCGGCGCCTCCACCTTCCTACGCGCGACCCCGACCTCGTTGTTAGCCAGGCATGTGGGCCGGTGGCGACACCCGTTCCCCTGCACAGGCAGCAGCGCATCGTGGGGGCACCGCCTCACCGCCATCTTGGCCCTGTCGTCACTCACCGGAGGCGGATCTGGCACCGCTCAATAGCCAGTACCGAGGTATCTAGCCAAGACCATGCCATGAGCTTTGGTTTTTCCATCACCAATTTCCATCTGTTAGTTGTTACCTGTTTGTACTGTCACAGTTTGTTTTTGTACTGTCGATAGAAACACAATACATGCTCTTGTGCATGCTACTTAATTATTGTAACTTTGTTTGTCGTAAATCAGAGAGGAATTTATGATTTTTTTGCCTGAATCAGGGTCACGAATTTTATGAAGACCATAGATTTCTTATGGTAATTTTACAAGATAAGTTAGTTAACAGGTTACATGAATCAGAGACTTTTATTTTGTCAGCACCAGAACTCTTTAGTAGCTAACATATTTCAGTTCTATTTAATGTTTGGCACCTTTTTTCTCTCTTAATCCAGCCCCCGGTGACAACATCATACCATGGATGCTACAACTGAGATATAGATCCTTGTGTTTTTTTTTCATGATTGTTATGCAACTTAGCGTTGTTGGATAACTCAAGCTTGCTCATTACTCTTATTCTTATTATATGATGCATTAGTCAATAAAAAACTGATCAAGTCATTTGTTTAATCCGTGGTTTCTATGTAATTCTAGAAGCAAGCTAAATATAAGGAAGCACCTTGTTGGGGGAAGGAACCCTCGGCAGTGACGTCATGCGGGCTGACACAGAAAACGACCCTCGGGCGCCCTGCGTACCTTCGTGAAAACCCTTGTTATTTGTTAAGTCCCTCGAGTCACCTTTCTAACCTTCGGACACTGGCTCGACCCTCGGGATGTTTAACGGTTCTTGCAGGCAAGAGGCGTGAAGAACACTGGAAGAAACCCTCGCGCGTCCCGTACACCTTTGCCAGGAGGCTTAAGCTCATCAGGTGGCGAGCGAACGCGGACCTCGTGACTGAAGGGATGTTTCCACAAGCCGGAGGTCAACCCTCGCGTCCCCGCGAGGGTGAGCGCAAGCCGGGCGGCGGCGGGCATATGGAAGGCTAACTAGGGTTTCCGCACTGTTTGTGTTTGTACAATTATGCCCTTCCGTTGTACAGCGTAAAGGAATCTTTCTTGTACCCTTTTGTAATTTGGTCAGTGCCCCTTGGTATTCCCTATAAATACCAGGGGGTGAACAGTGTAACAGGGACGGTTTTTTTTGGAGAATAGAGCTACAGCATCACTGTTCTTGTTTCCCTTGTACCTTCGCGTTTGGTTTTGACGATCGGCCACCTTCGCCACTCCCCTGCGCGTGTGCGGGGGTAGGGCAAGTGTGTTCCCAACAGTTTGGCGCCGTCCGTGGGGAAGCGGAGTTCGTGATGGCCAGAAACAGAAGAGCATCCTCAACCAGAGATCATCGCACAACCAGAGAAGCCACGGTGACGGTTCAACCCGTGGAAGAAAATGTGGAACCCTCGGGAGAAGAAGAAGTTACTCCAAGGACAGAGGTCCCGGGCCCTCACACTCGGCTAGTATCACAGCCACACCCGCACACCTCCGGAGAAGGTGGAAGAGGAGTTGGGCCTCGAGGCCTTGGACAGGCTTCAGGCCGAATTGCAGGAAAGGAAAAGGCGCCTAGACCAGCTTGAAAGGCACAACAGGCTGCGCGCCATCTGGCAAAAGGCGGATGAAGCAAGGGAACAGCTTCGCCGAATGGAGGAGTCCCTCGCGGCAGCTGAGGCCGAAGTCGAGGGTTGGAATGATAGGGAAATGCCGCCACTTCAGGAGGGGAATGAGGAGTTGGGTCAGGGCAACGCCCGTCAGCCACCACCACCACCACCACCAAATTTTCGCCAACTTTACCCAGAAGAGCGAGAGCCAAACCTTCGCATTCAGCGAAGGGCCCAACAACACCAGATGCCCTATGACCCAAGATCACCACTCTCCTAGATACTGCAAACCCAACCCTGGCCACCATGCTACAATCCACAAAATCTGCCCCGTTACGACGGACTCACTGACCCTCGCCAATTCATAATGAGCTATGAAGCGGCAGTGGCCGCAGCAGGGGGAGATGAATCAACAATGGCGAAGTCCTTCGTAATTATACTTCGCGACATCGCCCAAACTTGGTACAGCAACCTCTGCCCCGGAACTGTGGATTCCTGGGCCAACCTCAGAGACAGGCTCTGCATAAACTTCAAGGGTATCCCAGCAGCCCCATCAAATCCTATTGACTTGTTCAACTGCAAACAAGAAGAGCGTGAACCACTGCAAGATTACTGGCGAAGGTTCATCCAAATCAGAGCAAGAACTTCTGGGATATCTGACGAAGCCGTAATCCTCGCAGCCGTAAGTGGTCTGCGCCCAGGACCCTGCTCCTCGAAGTTTGCTAGGAAGCCGACAAAAACAATTGAAGAACTACATGAGACAATGGAGAGATACTGTAGAGCGGACATGGACTTCAGGGCAAAGTACGATGCCCGAAGGTCACAGCAGAAACCACAGTTGAGGCCCCAAGCGAGAGAAAACAACCCTCGCCAAGATCAAAGTAACATTGGCGCAATCAACAAGGCAAATCCACTCGAAGATCAGAGAAGAGGCACTCAGCCTTCGGGCAACCAAAATCCGCAAGGATTCCCACCTCCGCCTGACCAAAGAAACCAACAGAAGGATCCCGCAAAAATGTATTGTCATTTTTGTGGTCCAGGAAAAGGGCACACCACCAAACAATGCGAGTGCTACGCCAAGGGAAAAGGGTACCAGGAATCCAAAAGAGCCACATCGGCAGAAAATAGAACAATCAATCACACCAGAAAGCTAAACTACAACCCAACCCATCCTCCATACCAGTACACCCCAATAAACTACGGCTTACCCTCGCATCAATCATTCTACACTCATCACCCACACTACAACCACACCTCATATCAACCAACCTCCATCCCTCAACGACAAAACACACCATACACTGTCACATACCCAACAACCCCTCAAACCCAAATCAACCAACAAGCGAGCAACACTTTACCACCACCACCACCAATACCAGCACTGCCAGCCCCCAACCTGTCAAATCCGAAGCCCAAACCCAGACAACCATCAACAACCCGACATCAACCTTCGGTGTAATACTTGCCATCACCGGGGGCTCCAACGAAGATCATGGTAACAAAAGGCAAATGAAAGAGCTTGCTAGAAGAGTACACCACGTAGCCATCGAAGGACCGCACAAATTTGGACGATGGTCTCATATCCCAATAACCTTCGACTCCTGTGACATGAAGTTAAGGGACTACCCTCACACTGACGCTATGGTGATCGAAACTAATCTAGCAGGGTGGACAGTCACCAAAATCCTGGTCGACACAGGAAGCTCCGCAGACATTCTGTTCGCCACAACCTTCGATAGCATGAAGCTTGACAGAAACCTCCTGCAACCTGCTGGCAATCCCCTATACGGTTTCGGCGGTCAACAAGTAAGAGCTATTGGGAAAATATCTTTGCCAGTAACCTTCGGAGACCAAGTGAACTGCAGAACAGAGCACATAACCTTCGACGTGGTTGACATGTTTTATCCTTACAATGCAATATTTGGCCGAGGGGTCACCAATGCCTTCAACGCCGTCATCCATCCTGCATACCTCTGCATGAAGCTTCCTGCCCCAAAGGGGGTCGTTGCAGTATACGGAGATCAAGACATTGCAAGAGCCGCCGAAGGAACAGTAGCACCTGGGCAACGCAATGTGCACAATTTAAGAAACCATCAAGTATCAAAACTTCAAAGCGAAGCTGAAGAAATCAGTGACCAAAAAAGAGCATCACCCAAAGAAGAAACCAAACAAGTCCAACTCTTTGAGGGCAACTCCGAAAGAAAGGTATTCATCTCAGCCAGCTTAGACCCCCAGTCAGAAAACAACCTCGTCCGTTTCCTCAGAGAAAACTCCGACACCTTCGCTTGGTCTGCAGAGGACCTCAAGGGGGTCAACAGAACTTTGATCGAGCATAGCCTAAACATAAAACAAGGTTATCGCCCAGTTAAGCAAAAGCTCCGCAAAATGTCAGAAGAAAGGAAAGAGGCAGCGAGGGCAGAAGTAAAAAGACTCTTGGATGCAAGGGTCATCCGCCCAGTCAAATATCCAACATGGCTCTCAAATGTGGTCTTAGTCCAGAAGAAGAACAAAAAGTGGAGAATGTGCGTAGACTTCACGTGCTTAAACAAAGCTTGCCCGAAGGATGACTTTCCCCTACCAAACATAAGCACCTTGGTTGACAGAGCAGTCGGTTGTCAAATGCTTTCTCTCATCGACTGCTTTTTGGGGTACCATCAAATCTGGATGAATGAAGAAGACGAAGATAAAACAAGCTTCATCACACCTTCGGGCACCTATTGCTTTCGAAGAATGGCAGAAGGCTTGAGAAACGCAGGATCTACCTTCGCTCGCATGACATCCGAAGTCTTCAAAGATGAACATGCCGTCTCTGCCTACGTCGATGATTTGATCGTTCAAAGTGAACAAAAAGAAAACCACATACCAGACTTGGCAAGAGTTTTCAATAACCTTCAGTCAGCCGGATTGAAACTAAACCGCGAAAAATGTGTCTTCGGGGTAAGCGAAGGAAAACTGCTAGGCTGCATCGTCTCAGCAAGGGGAATCGAAGCCAACCCCGAGAAGATTGATGCCATCATTAACATGGAACCACCGACAACCAAAAAAGCAGCTCAGCGCCTGTCAGGCCGTTTAGCAGCACTTAGCAGATTCATCTCAAGATCAGCGGAGCGAGGCTTACCTTTTTTTGAAACCTTGAGAAGCACCGCCCCATTCAATTGGGGACCTCGGCAGCAGAAAGCTTTTGAGGATTTGAAAGGATATCTCACAAACCTGACCGTCTTAACAAGCCCAAGCAAAGGGGACCTGCTACTGCTGTACATCGTAGCCTCGCCTCATGCAGCCAGCGCAGTGCTAGTCAAAGAATCGCACGAAAACAGCAAATCAAGGCAAGCCCCAGTATACTATGTATCAGAAACCCTCGAGGGTCCTAAGCGAAACTACTCAGAGCTCGAGAAGATAGCATACGCCGTGGTCATGGCGTCAAGAAAATTAAAACACTATTTTCAGGCACACGAGATCCAAGTACCCTCAGCATACTCACTCGAAAACATTTTCAAGAACAATGAGGCAGTCGGCAGAATAGCAAAATGGGCAGTCAAATTGAACAGCTACACCATAACCTTCGTGGGAAGAACAGCCATCAAATCACAGGCCCTAGCAGACTTCATAGCCGAATGGACTCCAGACCCTCGCAGAGACAGAGCCGAAACAGATCCATTTTGGACAGTGTATGTCGATGGAGCCTCGGCTATCCTAGTTTCACCATCTGGGTCGAGGCTACGCTACGCAAAGAGACTCAACTTCAAATGCACAAACAATTACGCAGAATATGAAGCTGTAATACTGGTGATTTCAAGGCTTCAAGCATTATCAGTCCGAAGGGCGGTCATCAACACAGACTCCCAAGTCATTGCGGGTCACATTGAGAAAAATTACAAAGCAAAAGATGTAGAGCTGCAAAAGTACTTACAATATGTCCGAAGGTTAGAATCTTTCTTCCTCGGCATAACAGTAAAAGCAATACCGAGATCCGAGAACAGCGAGGCAGACAACCTGGCCAAAGCAGCAGCACAACAACTACAGTTGCCGCCAGACGTCTTCTATGAAGCAGCAACACAATCAGCCATCGAAGCCACTGACAAAACAGCGAAGCTGATCAATGCAATTCAGAGCGAAGATTGGAGAGCCCCAATCATGGCCTATATCAACGGGTTGCACGAGCCCGATTCCAAAGAAGAAGAAAACAGACTCAGCTAAAGAGTCCGAGGGTACAAAATTGTGGACGAATCTTTGTTCAAAGCCTCACTGACCTCTCCATGGCTAAAATGTGTGTCACAGGACCAAGGAAAGGACATACTCAAACTCATTCACGAAGGTATCTGTGGCTCCCATAATGGCCCAAGGGCGCTAGTTGGAAAAGCTTACCGCCAAGGTTTCTTTTGGCCTACTGCATTACGAGACGCAGAAGACATCGTCAAGCACTGCGAGGGATGCCAACTAACAGCAAAAACGCAAAATGCCCCAGGTGCGCCAACAACTCTGATATGCCCAACATGGCCTCTGCAAAGATGGGCAATGGACCTCCTCGGTCCACTACCAATAGCCCCAGGAAACCTTCGCTACGCAGTGGTAGCTGTGGAATACTTCACGAAGTGGATTGAAACTAGACCGTTGGTTTCCATCACCTCTCTAGCCGTCAAAAGGTTTTTCTTGCAGCAAATAGTTTGTCGATTCGGAGTTCCCAAACACCTAACTGTCGACAACGGTACTCAGTTTGACAGCGAAGTCTTCAAAGAATTCTGCACTCAAATTGGAACAATCCTGTGCTTCGCCTCAGTCCGGCACCCTCAATCCAACGGCCTAGTTGAAAGAGCTAATGCAACAATTTTCCAAGCTATATCCAAAAAACTGCAAGGCAGGCCCAAGGGACAGTGGGCGGAAGAGCTAACCTTGGTCACCTGGTCCCATAACACTTCGGAATGCAGAGCTACCAAATTCACACCTTTTAGGCTCCTATTTGGGGAAGAAGTTGTGTTACGAGAAGAATTGAAATATGGCTCTCTCAGAACAACCCTCGAATCAGATGAATAAAACCAGCTGCTTGATAAAGATTTGCTCGAGGAAAGGAGATGCAACGCAGTGCACAACCTTCGCAAGTATCAAGAAGAAACCAAAAAATGGAGAGACAAAAAGGTGAGAATCAAAGATTTGAAGAAGGGTGACCTCGTCCTCATTCGGAAACAAAATGCCAACATGGCGGGAAAATTTCAGCCAAAATGGACGGGTCCATACCTGATAGTAGAATGCAATCGTCCTGGGTCCTATCACCTCTCTGATAGCGAAGGAAACCGCCTGCCTCACACCTGGAATGTTGATGACCTTTGCAAATACTATCCATAGCGGAGCCTTAGCGAGCTCTCGCAACATGTAATTTGCTTTTTTCCCTCTTGTCTTTTTCAGTACTATGCTTGTAACAAAAACAAAGGAGCTGCACTCTTTTTCCTTACGAAGGGACGTAAGGTTTTTTAACGAGGCAGCATCCAAATCCTTAATACAAGCAACAACCCCCGAAAAAAGCAAAACTCCAAAATGTTTCTTTTTCTCCATAAACATCAAAAAAAGCAAGTCTTCATCAAGAGCGCTTATATTCGATGAAAACCCCCGAAGATTGCTTCGAAACACAAATTTTTTCGAAACCAACTTGGGAAAAGCAAAATTCACCTCCACCCAAGACAAGGGGAGGCGCGAAGTCCAAAAAAGTCGAGCACCCTCGCAAAAAACGCCAGGGGCTCGCAAAACAAACTTCACCTCCACCTAAGACAAGGGGAGGCGCGAAGTCCAAAAAAGTCGAGCACCCTCGCAAAAAACGCCAGGGGCTCGCAAAGCAAACTTCACCTCCACCTAAGACAAGGGGAGGCGCGAAGCCCAAAAAAGTCGAGCACCCTCGCAAAAAACGCTAGGGGCTCGCAAAGCAAACTTCACCTCCACCTAAGACAAGGGGAGGCGCGAAGTCCAAAAAAGTCGAGCACCCTCGCAAAAAACGCCAGGGGCTCGCGAAGCAAACTTCACCTCCACCTAAGACAAGGAGAGGCGCGAAGTCCAAAAAAGTCGAGCACCCTCGCAAGACACACCAGGGGCTCGCAAAGCAAACTTCACCACCACCTCAGACAAGGGGAGGCGCAAAGTATAAAAAAGTCGAACAACCTCGCAAGACAGGCCGGAGGATCAAAAGGCAAACATTACCTCCCCTCACTAAAAAGAAAAGAGGGCGTCGCTGTTTTAGTAAACATCTCTCTTAAGCGAAAAGCGAGCCTCGCTAAAAAGAAAAGGGGGCGTCGCTGTTTTACTAAACATCTGTCTTAAGCGAAAAGCGAGCCTCGCTAAAAAGAAAAGGGGGCGTCGCTGTTTTACTAAACATCTATCTTAAGCGAAAAGCGAGCCTCGCTAAAAATAAAAGGGGGCGTCGCTGTTTTACTAAACATCTCTCTTAAGCGGCAAGCGAACCTCGCTAAAAATAAAAGGTGGGCGTCGCTGTTTTCCTAAACAGCTCACACAAACAATAATCTTACATAAACAACAAGCGAGCCTTGACAAATGACAGAGAGGGTCAAATGCTTTCTTTCAAGCCGCATCTGCACAAAACAATCTTACAACTCTTTCGCTTAAGTACAAATCAACCGCAGCATGTTACACACTCACTAGAAAGTATAAAATTACAAGGAACCATCACCATTCCCAATCAACATTAAATCATCAAAAACCCTCGCAACCCTCCTCAAATCCTATTTCCACCGGAACTATGGGTCCCCACAACAAAGGAGCCGCAGGAACAATTGGCAGTTCCCCGATCAAAACCCTCGCCCTATACATATATCTTCGATCCATATCACTAATTTCCGAAGGCTCCTCCTTCGGAATTACAAGTGAACCGTCTGGACCAAGCTCAAGGTTGCTATGTCCAAACAAAAAATCCAAAGCTGCACTCTCATGGATATCATCATCAACAACAGGTTGCGCGGAAGAAGAAGAACCAAACAAAAAGCGTGTAGCTTGCCGATCAGTATAATCTGCGTCGCGCCAAAAACGGCTCGATCGACTGTTCTTCAAGTCTTACCTTCGCACCTTAAACCACCAAAAACGTTCAAAAGACAGCGAAGGATGTTTAAGTTTAGCCCGAGCCCAGGATTCACCAGTTATAAAAGTGTCTTGGTAATTTAACATCAGAGGCGTCACATCAAACACCTCAAGCACGGTTCGATCAGGAACCTGCATTTTCAAACAGTCAAGAAAACACTCAGTCTTTACAACATCATCTACGTCAACCAAAATGTTACAAATGTCCAAGTTTCAAACTCTCCCCAAGTTCTCACACCTGCTCGACATCTGCACGTCCCTCCGCATCAACCTCGCCGGTTGCAGTTTCTACAGCTCTGCTAGATGCAGCAGCCTCCACCGTAGTTTGGTCAGCGCCAGAAGTTTCGGCCGCAGTTTTTTCCTCCACACCAGCCTCTCTAGTGGCGGGGGCCATTTCGGTCGTAGGACTTTTTCCGGCTAATGGAACCTCCGCAGACCTTTGCTCTGGCACATCATGGGAGCACCCAGGTACATCTTCATTCAACAATGGAGAGGGTAATGCCTCCTTTCGGGCCTACAAAAAATACATTTAAAAGATTCAAATAAAACTTAAGCAAAATAAATAACAAGCCAAAAACAAAATAAAACAATATTTCAAGCAACCTGATGAGTAGCTTCCGCGGCCTCCTCGAAAGCTAGGACTCGACCTCCGCCAGCTATTGAAAACCTTCGGAGCAAACGCATGGCGCAGTTGCGAACCTCCGCATCGTTTATCTTCATAGCCCGCACCTCATCAACTGTTGGAAATACATGGCTCGGCCTCTTCACCTTCCGAAGATGATCACAATCAGCTTGGCGAAGAGTACCCGCCATGGCCAAAGCTCCGGCATAGCCCCAAAGTCAGCTGCATTACCAACCAACGAGCTGAAAACGTCAAGCTCATTAGTCAGCCAACCTTCGAAGGCCTCGGCATTATCAGCAGGTAGTGGCTCCCCAGCAGAGCCGCCGGCTTCAGCCAAGCGGACGTCAACCTTGTCCTTAATATTCACCATGCTCTTCTGCCATGCCTCTGACCGAGAAGCCAGTTCCGAGGTAAGCTCATTTATACGACTCCTTGCAGAGGCCAAGTCTTTGTCCTTATCACGACAAGCAGTCAAAAGTTCAACATTACGGTTTGCGACCCCCTGCGCTTCCTCTCGGGTTTTCTTAACCTTCTCAAAAGCTCCTTTAAGCTCAATTTCTTTGTTCTCCAAACTTCGCCGGAGGTCTTTGTTTTCTTTCTCAACCTCGGCCAACCGGTTCCTTAAAAAATCATCGTTTATACCAGCCCTTCGGCGCGCAGAGCGACTGAGAAGCATCAGCTCGGCCAACTTAACGTCAATATCATCGTGAAGCTCGTCCAATGGTTGGTTGACTAATCGAAGCTCGGCTTCCGGCACACAAACCTGACCAAACACACGTCCAAGAAAACGCCTTTCCTCCGGAGCGCATTGCAAATGGCACTCTCGAAGGTCCGGACTCGTGAAAAGCTCCATCGCCGGATCTGAAACTCCAACCTTCTTGGCAAAATAAGGAAGGCTGGACCGGCTAGCTTCGCCATATGGCCTTTTACCAGGGTTTCTTTCCGATTCAAGCTCACCCCTCACCTCAAAACCGTCAACCCAGATGTGTGACCCCGCGAACTTGGGCACTAACCCTCGCTCGGGGCTCTCAGGCTCGAGGTCCCGCAGCATCTCATCAATGCTACGAGCAGCTTCAGCGTCAGCGCTCGACGAGACTATCGCTTTACCACGGTCATCATGAATGGACACTTCTTCGTCCGTGTCGCCCTCGTTGCCGGAGGTGTCACTAGCTTCTTTAGTAGAATCATTCTCAGTGCCGGCCTCTTTCTCTGCCTCTTTCTCCTCCTCCTTTTCATCTTCATCGGAGGAAACTTCGTCATCAGATATCTGGATCAAAGCTCCAATCCCGCCGACGCGCGGTACACGCCCCCCGACCTTAGCAACACCTCAGCCACCCGTCACCGATATGATGGCCGAGGAAGAGGAAGTGCCAGCAGCGCCAGATGCCATAGCAACCTTCGTCGCCAGTGTTTTGGTTCGACCGCTAGCGCTGCCGCGGCCCCGACCACGACCCCTCTTCGGCCATGAGACGACCCCCTTCTCCTCCGCGGACGTGTGTTTTCTCTTTTTCGGCGCATCCTCGCTCGAAGGTGCGGGCCAATCAGGATACGAAATCCCAAGCATATCAAACAGTCTGTTAACTCGACCTCCGCTACCCACCGAGCTGTGGATAGCCTTAACCTCTAATGTAGTGAGCTTACCAACGAGGTCTTCCGCTCTCTGCTGAACCCGCTTATAAATCGCTTCGACACCATCTTCACGTTTGGGAAACTTCTTAAGGACAGTCTCCCAAACCTTGTTCAACTCCATCTTAGGCTTCTTCAAACCCCTAACCTCGTACTTGGGGTCATCCTCAACAGCAAACCAAAATTGTCTCCAGCTAAGGGGCCACACTTTAGCACAGCAATACTCCTCGACCAAGTCGCGAGCACACTGAGAACGCGCAACAACCCTCAGACAATCAACTGCGGCATGCGCCTTGGCACTCATCTTAGCTTCGGCACTTACGTCACCAAGAGGCGGAAGCTCGCCGCAAAGCTCGGTAGCGCCGTTAAGCTTGTAGTAGAACCAGAACTCTTGCCACCCACTAGTCCACTTGTTCTTCTGAGCTTGCACCAGCAACTCCAATCCGGCGCGATGGCAAAAGGTGTACACCATGAACTGACCGAGACTGATGTTACCTTCGCCATCCACAATCTTGCGAGGCTGTATATGCACACGATGAGTTCGGACAAAACCCTCGACATGAGGGACAACGCCCTGAGAACGGCACGCCCAGACATATACTGAAAGCTTCGTGAAGCATGATGGTGTCAGCTGATGAAACCTCAAATTGAACCTCTCCAGAACAGAAGACACAAAGGAAGCAGCCAGAAAACGAAGACCAGCCGAAAAGAACTCCTCGAATACAACAACCTCGTCAGCCTCCGGCTTTGGAACAGTCTCTCCGGCACTGCTCCTCGCCTTTCCATCCTCAATCCAGCCTCGCTTGACATAAGATGCCAGATCCGAACTACAAACCCAGCTAAGTCCAAACTCAAAGGTTACCCCCTCATCCGCGGCAGTCGGAGACGCAACGCGAGCAGTCTGTTTCAACCTAGCCATCTCTCCAGCTAACAACCTTCGCACAACAAGCGACTCACTCAACCTTCACAAACAAACCGAGAAAACCCTCGCAACAAGCAAAGCGCAGCAGCAGGATGGCTATAGCAAGAGGATGGCACAGTTTCAAACCATCCACCAACCACAACTATTTATAGGCCAAGGCACTATCCACCCAGCCCGACAAAGATCGCCTCGGACCCCGGAAAGCACGGCGCAAAAAACGAGATGGACCCCAACACCAGAAAAAAAAAATACAATGGCCCGGCCCACAAGCAGCCGCGGGTGTCGCTGCCGAGGGACACTGTTCATTTCCAAACAAAGGCGCTGCTTAGGCCTAAAGATCATTTTTAGATCCAAGC
This sequence comes from Coix lacryma-jobi var. lacryma-jobi, assembly GCA_009763385.1. Lineage (NCBI taxonomy): Eukaryota > Viridiplantae > Streptophyta > Magnoliopsida > Poales > Poaceae > Coix > Coix lacryma-jobi. The sequence continues at coordinate 88,190,128 of CM019822.1, read as the reverse complement.
CATCGAGGGGCTACTGTTGGGGGAAGGAACCCTCGGCAGTGACGTCATGCGGGCTGACACAGAAAATGGACCTCGGGCGCCCTGCGTACCTTCGTGAAAACCCTTGTTATTTGTTAAGTCCATCGAGTCACCTTTCTAACTTTCGGACACTGGCTCGACCCTCGGGATGTTTAACGGTTCTTGCAGGCAAGAGGCGTGAAGAACACTGGAAGAAACCCTCGCGCGTCCCCTACACCTTCGCCAGGAGCCTTAGGCTCATCAGGTGGCGAGCGGACGCGGACCTCATGACTGAAGGGATGTTTCCACAAGCCGGAGGTCAACCCTCGCGTCCCCGCGATGGTGAGCGCAAGCCGGGCGGCGGCGGGCATATGGAAGGCTAACAAGGGTTTTCGCACCGTTTGTGTTTGTACAATTCTGCCCTTCCGTTGTACAGCGTAAAGGAATCTTTCTTGTACCCTTTTGTAATTTGGTCAGTGTCCCTTGGTATTCCCTATAAATACCAGGGGTGAACAGTGTAACAGGGACGGTTTTTTGGAGAATAGAGCTACAACACCACTCTTCCTGTTTCTGTTGTACCTTCGCGTTTGGTTTTGACGATCGGCCACCTTCGCCATTCCCCTTCGCGTGTGCGGGGGTAGGGCAAGTGTGTTCCCAACACACCTCCTACAGCGATTGACCTATTCAAGGAAACCCACTGCAGCAGCAAGACAAGTTTTAGTGGGATGAGCATCACCTGTGAAATCTGTCAGCTATATTTTGTGCTTATTGTCTACTTAAGTGGCTGACTGCTCTAATTTTCTTAGTGTGTTCATTGAATTGTCGAATAGATCCATATCGTGAGTACTTAATGCTAGGTATATCATTTGGCTTTGCCATCCGCCAATCTCATATTTCCGCAAGATTGAGGGTAAGATCTACTGTGTCATTTGGCTTTGCCATCCGCCAATTTTCTTAGTCATGCTATATAATCTATCAAATTTACAGTGTCGATCATCTTAGTGCTGAATGTTTGGTAAGTGATGTTACAGCCATTGTGACAATATATAATAAGCATTTAGTCATTATAAAAGCTACCAGAAAAATTAAAATAGATTAAAATGGTTATTTGTCCTTCAATAAAGTGCCAGAGCATTAAATTTTATTTGCATAATTTGTTCTCAAGTTGTGCAAGCTGTGAACATATACCTCTGAGTTTTAAAATTTGTTCGGTTATGTAGCAAAATATGAAGATTTAATCATCAGGTAGAAAAAACAAGCTTGGTCAAATGACAATACCTAGTTACTTATTTGGATTAGGAGCTGCAGAGCACCACAATAATTCAGTGTTCAATTATTATAATTAATCTGAACATGTCTAGAATTAATGGTTTTGTTGCCATTATTTTTTCCTTCCCTGAGTATGCATCAGTGCTTGGCTCCTGTTGTGATATTTTCAGCATGCAAATATTTTTTTTGACAGGTTATCATGGCTGAAGGCAAACTCCTCGATTGACAATTGATATACAAAGATGCCAGCAGAGGACAAGAAGCACAAAAACTCACGAACTGCAACAAGAACATGTAAGAACTTCATAGTGCTTTTCCAATATATTTGTAGTCCTTTCTATGGCCACTCATGAATTGTTAATTTATTGTTTTGGCTGTAGGGTATGGAGATGAATGGATGTGTAGCGGCTTGTAGGGAGTAGCAATTACAAAAGTTATGTGTCATATGTCATTTACCAGCTTGCTGGCCCACGTGGGGTTACATGCTATTATATATATAATATATATAAATATTTATTTTTTTTACTGAAAAATGCACTATAGGGACGTTTCAATCTAGAGCCACCTGTACAGTGAGATCCACTGTAAGGGCAGCTGGTGATTGAACCGCCCCTACAGTGACCCACTGTAGGGGCGGTTCAATCACCAGCCGCCTTTACAGTGGATCTCACTGTAGGGGTGGCTGCTCTGTAAGGGCGGCTGCCCCAACCGCCCCTGTAGTGGGTGCACTGTAAGTACACTTTGATAGGGGCGGTTGGGCCAGCCGCCCCTACAGAGCATCTGGAGCCGCCCCTACAGAGCCCTGTTGGCATAGTGACGTGATTGTCGTCCTTCATCAGAGCAGGCGAGCATGAAGACGACAAGCATTTCGAAGGCTTCTACTCTTCTAAGATCTGTGTGCGCAAGCTCTAGGACAGGAAGGCTTTGAGTCTGCAGAGATGTGGTAGAACCAAAAAAGATGATTGACAGAGAGGGAGGCTTATGCCAGATACAGAGAAGACGTGCGGACGTAAAGAGAGACGAGTGAAAGGGAAAATAAGAAGGCACTCGTCATCCACGCTAATGGCCAGAACAAAAAACGGAAGCACAATCAAAATTTGCTCATAACAGAAAATGGAAAAAAAACTCCCGTAATCAAGCGTCTTGGACTCTGTTCGGCACGACTTAAAGTTTTTTTGTCCATTTGTACGATTGATTTATTTGAGAAAAAAACACTATTCCGTATCTGATTTGTACTGATTAAAGCTGGTTTGTAGCTCAAGTGAACAGTGTCTTGATTCGCAAAACCGATCCAGTCTCGTCCGTCCGCTCGCTCACCATGCCAACCTGGCTGGCGGCGGCGGAGGCGACACGTGCGTGTAGTATGCTGTCATCCTTTTCTCACCCTCTCAATATGGACGAATAAAATTGAACCATATAAGTCGAGTAAACATTTAGTTAAAATCCAAAACGATATTGTTTAATAATAAACTATAGAGTTATTAAAATTATTAAATAGTATACGAAAATGTATTCAATACCTGGTCTGATCGTCGTCAGGGCCTAGCCATCTGTCGGTCTATACTAAGGTTTTAAATCTCTGGCTAAGTCACTTAGCTGCTGACCTCTGCGACAGCGAAGCGCAGCTATAGCCGAAGATAGCTGTAGCTAAGCCATTTAGCTGTTTTTGTGAAAAGAGGGAAATAAAAACATGATGAGTTCCATCAAAGCCTAACAGAATATCAGAACATCGCTGTTGGTGCTGAGCAGAGGAAGGACGTGAATGTGAACCCCGAGCAGAGAAGAAACCTGCCAGATTATCGTGCCATGGGGCCGCCATTGTTCCTGCTGCTGTACTGCCTCTACGCTCAGCTGCCTCCTCGCTGCTGCTCAACTGCCTCGCCACCAGCGGTTGGTCTCTCCACTTGAAGCAGCCGCCGCCGCCGGTCGCCTCTACGCACCACCACCGGTCAGTCTCTCCGCTCGAAGCAGCAGCCGTCGTCGTCGGTCACCTCTACGCACTGCCACCGGTCGTTCTCTCCGCTTGAAGCAGCAGCCGCCGCCGCCGCCGAATGGCACAGGCACGCCTCTTTTCTTTGGAACTAGAAAGCGAGCGCTCGATACTGGATAGGGTGGAGAGATTCGTGACTGCTGACTAGCTAGGGTTACAGGGTTACATAGTGGTCCTCATCTCTGGTCCAGTTGGGCCGGCTTGCTTCTTGAGCCAGGATTTGCACTTTAGCGGCAGCTGTTGTACGGTGACTCAAATCCTATTTAGAATAGGACTCAAGAAAGGTGTGCTATTAGAACTTCTAATTCTACTAGATCTTTAGTATAGAATCCTACTAGGAGTAGGACTCCTATTTGTATGTATGAGGGTCTTGGAGGGGACTATATAAATCAAGGGGTAGAGACCATAAGCAACTACAATATCATAAGAAAGATAACCAAGCCAACACAAGGGGTCTCATCCAAGGCTTGTACGGAGAAATTAGGAGCACTCAAGAGGATTAGGCTAGATCGTTCTATTGCATTAGATTCTTGTATAGGGCAAGAACCGTTGGGTCCTGGAGGGCAAGTAGGGTTGTGAGAGAGCGACAATCACTTATATTCTTTTGGAGTTGTGCTAATAGAATTTACGGTCGGCTTCGCCAGATCTCAATCTCTTGATGTGGTTACTTCATCATCATCTAGGGTTTTCTACGCGATTCGACTACATCGTTCTTGATACGGTGCTAGCATGTGTTATATTCGCAACATCTTTTCAAAGATCCGATGGCCACTGCGCATAACTAGGGGTATCAGATTCTAACAAGTGGTATCAGAGCCAAGGTCGGATTGATTTGATTTTGTGAGACGGATGACAGGGCTAGGAAGCACAAAATTAAGACGATGTTAGGGATATGGAATCAAGTAGAGAAATTTGATGGCAAAGGGAATTTCAGCGTGTGGCAATGCGTGGTACAAAATGTGCTTGTCCAACAAGGATTGATTGGTGCTCTCGAGGGTACCAAACCGGACAAGATAACCGATGAAAAATGGAAGGTGATGGAGCAAAAGGCTGTCAGTACAATTCGACCATGTCTCTCCGATGAGGTAAAGTACTCAGTAATTAAGGAGAATTCACCGATGAAATTATGGAAGAGCCTAGAAGAGTTGTATATGACAAAGTCACTAACAAATCAGTGGGTACTGAAGCATCAACTATTTAGGTTACACATGGAGGAAGGTACACGATTCGTTGACCATCTAAATGTCTTCAACAAGCTTGTCACGCAGCTGATTAGTGTGGATGAGAAAATTGAGGAGAAGGATAAAGTCATCATATTGGCTTCATCCTTACCACCATCGTGGGAGCAGCTAGTGATGAATATTTTTGTCGGGAAGACTACTCTCAACTTCAACGAGACAGTTGCATATCTACTGGAGGCAGAGTCCTTGAAGAAGCCGCACGATTCTTCATTCTCGGGTGATCAAGCTTTGACTGTTTCAAGTGTAGCAAGAAAAGTCAAGCATCATGTGGAGAAGAAAGGCAAGAGCAAGGGACAACTTATATGCTATCTATGTGACAAAGAGGGTCACATGATAAAGGACTGTCCAAGTGGCAAGTGAGAGGAGCATGCTCAGTGGCAAGTTGATGAGGACATCGCCACGCTGGACACACCGACGCCATGGTCTTCCTCAAGTTGCAATTCGTCTCCAACTCAGCTTCCGCGTCACCCTCGGAATCCAGAGCAGTCCCGGGTAAAATCAATGCCCCGGACGCAAACGGGCTCCGTTTTCGACGAACCAGATATGCTTGGAAAGATAATTTGATAAGCTAACCAATGGCATTGGAATCACGTCAAAATTCATCTGGAGTAAACAGGAATCGTCGAAACAAGTCAGCGTCCAGAATCTGCCAGGGTGCTGCGACACCGTCTTTTGGTCCGATGGGCCGTGTATCGTCTTAGAGCCCATTAGGAGGCGCGTCCAGTAGGGGCGACGACCTAGACACTATAAGTAGCCGCCGCCGCCGCCGTTAGGGTTGGGTTTTGTTTAGAGTTTAGTTTTTCATCGAGGAACTGAATTGTTCATTGTAACTGTGGTGTTGAATCCTTTTACAGTGATCCAGGGCCCCCGTTCTTGACCTCCTTCACTGTGTCGATTAGTCCTTTGGAACTGAGTTCTTGAACCCCTTTATTGATATTCACGAGATTCATATTTGCAATTTCAAATTGCGTGTTTTACCTTCTTGCTTGTGTTCTTTGATTCGCTTGCAGAAATAGTCTTCTTGGCGAGGTCAATCAAGTTGTGCTTGGTTGATAACCAATGGACCAGTGGTGTAACGGTTGTAGGGTTCGAATCGTGTCTGATTTGAAGCCGGATCGCCAACATCGAGTTCTCCACCAATCGAACCTGTCGCTACCTCTCGAAAGATAGGGTCGTCCCTCATCACAAGTGAGGATGAAAGTGACGTACTTATCGTCAGTCAACCAGGTACTATTCATGATTGGATACTAGATTCAGGAAGTTGTTTCAATATATGTTCGGTGAGGGAGATGTTTGACGAAGGATCTCTACACCCAGCGAATGGAATTGTTCACTTAGCGGATTGTCAGGAGTATGCAGTCACCGAGGGGGAAACAATTACATTGGAGATGCATAATGGAACACATTGCACACTGACGGGAGTTCGGTATATCCCAGAATTTAAAAAGAATCTAATATCTGTGAGGTCGCTAGAACTCAAAATTTGTGAATTATCACTTCAAGGTGGAGTCATGCGAGTTACTTGCAAAGGGTAGGTAATTATGAAAAGTATATAGATTAATGGAGGGTACCGAGAGATAGGAAATCTTATGGGTCATGCAACCATGGGGAGATTTGGTAAAAATCCTGATCAGGAGAAGGAAGTCATCTCGTCAATGACAGGTGCTCAAATCTCAATTGTGGTCAAGTGCAAGGTTACAAAGACGGTTGAAAAATCTAACAATCATAGAGGCAAAGCTACGAGTTGTCGGAAGAAGGAAGACGTGGTCGAACCAACCACGTAGTACCAACGAGTAGGTGGAGCTCGAAGGTGGTACAAACCTATGGCATAGAGGGCCAAAGGAGAAGGTGGTGTGGTTAACCAAACTACACAACGATGGAGCTCTCAGATGGAAGGTTCTGGCAGTCCAGCCTGGAACTGACATGCACATTGTGGTGATGTGCGTGAGCCTCTGTGGTGGGGGCACTCTCAAGATGGGAGTATAAATAAAAAAGGAGCTGATTTGGAGCAAATTCTTGGAGGAGCATGATGACTTCAAAGGATTGGAGTCAAGGTGGAGATTGTTGTATGGTGAATCAAATCCTACTTAGAATAGGACTCAAGAAAGATGTGTTATTAGGACTTCTAGTTCTACTAGGTCTTGAGTGTAGAATCCTACTAGGAGTAGGACTCCTATTTATATGTATGAGGGTCTTGGAGGGGACTATATATATCAAGGGGTAGAGACCATAGGCAATCATAAGATCATAAGAAAGATAACCAAGCCAAGACAAGGGGTCTCATCTAAGGCTTGTACGAAGCAATTAGGAGCACTCAAGAGGATTAGGCTAGACAATTCTATTGCACTAGATTCTTGTATAGGGCAAGAATCGTTGGGTCCTGGAGGGTCAAGTAGGGTTGTGAGAGAACAACAATCACTTGTATTCTTTTGGAGTTGTGCTAATAGAATTTACGGTCGGCTTCGCCAAATCCTAATCTCTTGTCGTGGTTGCTTCATCATCATCTAGGGTTTTCTACGCGATTTGACTACATCATTCTTGATGTAGTGCTGGTGTCATATTCGCGACATCCTTTCAAAGATCTGATGGCTGTTGCGTATAACTAGAGGTATCAGATTTTAACAGCAGCTAACTGAAGGCCAGTTTAGCAGCTATTGCCGGCTAAGTGGCGCTATAAGCGTCCAGCTTTTCTTAGCACTAAAAATTGCATCTCTTAGCTTCTTTCATCCCCAGCAGCTATCTAGCGGCAGCTATAGCTAGAGATTTAAAACTTTGGTCTATACTCATTGGAGTTAGTTTTTCTCCCTCCCTTGTGCGCGAATAGGTGGGACGCTAGCACAGACAATGGAGTGGCCATGGCACATGCGCATGGTGGCCGACCGCGACGCACGTGACACACGCATCAGACGACGAAGACGGTGCACGTGCAGAGCTGACAAATACTAGGTATGTGGAAGTAAGCATCTTCGTATACTAAAACTACTGTCACTCTTCAGGTAATCAGATTGGACTAGTGTCTCAGTGTTGTCTTGCAAAACATGTTTCAAAGATGAGTAAACAGTATCTTGCTTCCAGGAGGCTGCCATATGTTGGTGACATACTGGGTGGACATGTTATGCATCCTAGGGAAAGTAACACAGTCCCTCCATTGCTGTTGTGGGTGCATTCTGCCATAGCATGATACCTATCTGGACATGTAAACATGCATCTGATGTTTATGATGTCATTCTTTATTGTTGCTTCTCAAGACTGGCCAGATGTTACCACCTATGCTCCATTAGCTGGTGTGCATGCTAATGGGCAGGAGTGGATGGATACATGGTCTCTTTGGTGTCTCACCTTCTTCTGCAACAGGGGCCAGGGCCGGTGGGATGATCATATATGATTGCATTTTGTTGACACTCAAAAGTGTCATAAACACATATCAAGGGTAAAAGATATATTCGGCTCATAATATTTTGAAGTCGAATTCATCTTCAGTTTAAAGGGTCGGATATTCTAAGCAGATTTAGCCTGGTCGTTTAATTCATTTATTGCTATAAGTATATTCTGACCAGTTATGAAGATTTCCGACCAAGTGACTCTGGTCGGGAGCATTAAAATGATGATGAGCACCAATTCGTGATTATTGAGGTATCGATTTGAAGATCTTTTCTCTGACGCTTAAGGGGATTATAAAGATCTATTAATCAGTGCAATCAGTTTGGGCTATTGTCAAAGCCCATTAAATGCCGGTTTAGTCTATTTAAGAATCGGCTAGTTTAAGTTTACCTTTCCTAGTCCGGATAGGACTCTTTGATTCCATATCTTGATGGAGTTAGGGTAGGAAACTTGGAGATTGTAATCTGGAGATGTTTCCTATTGGGATAAGACCAACCCCCTCTACATATATGAGAGGACTATGGCCGATTGAGGCATCCAACCCTAATTGGCAAAATCAATCTACTATCCCTTTTACCCTTTTCTCCCTCTCTACTTTGTAGTTCGACGCATCTCCTGGCGAGATTCGGCGGCATTCTAGGTGGCCTTGTTGGTCCTAGAACAACCTCTACGTACTTCTTGTTGGCGGTCCTTAACTCGTACTTTATAACCACCAAGACTCGCATAAAAGACAACACCAAACATAGAATAGGGCTTACAACTAACTATTTCCACGAGTTTTGGTGTTTTATCACTTGCAGGAGGGTATGTACGGAAACGACTACAAACGGGCTCCAACACATGCAAAATACTGTATGTACATGCACCCATATGGACCCAAGGGGGAGAAGGCCCAATACTAGACAAATCAGGGCCCTGTCAAGAGGATAAAAAGGCCAAGGCCCAAATCAAACCAACTCCAAATGGGCCCTAACCCATACATCACCCATCTAGAGGCCCATAGGAGGCAACCAGAGAAGAATGGGTCAGTTTGGGCCGGCTGGTGGTGCTGCCGCACCACTGGTGCGCCCGCACCATGGACAAGGCGGTTCCCGGCCAATTTTGGCAGGGAGACTCCCACCGCCTTGCTGATGTCGGTTATGGTGGTCACCGTCCATGTTCGCTGCATCTTGAAGGCGGTTTGGCCTTTCCAAATGAGGAGGAGAGGTCCTCCACTCCCCCAAGGCACCTCACCTATAAAAGGAGGCCTCCACTCTCCTCACAATTCATCCAAGAGCTCACCAATACATATCTCAAGAGGATCCATGGAAGAAGGAGTAGTGACACATTTATCATAGCTTTAGTAGCTATCTAGAATAGAAAGCGAGTGAGGTCTGAGCGGGAGAAGTGCCGAAGTTGTCGGTTACCTCCACGATGAAAGGTCCTTGTTTGGTTTTGGTAATTGAGTGACAACCTAGGTGAACTAATTGTGCTTAAGTGAAATACACAGGAGATTAGTTCAAAGGTGAATGTGCAATGAAGGAGCTTATTGTACATGAGACATGACATGGAGTCATGTGGCTAAGATGGAGAAGATCAAGGCAAGACTTGGCTTGATGGACCGGTTGTGAAGGTGAAGGGCAAGTTGGAGGCTTTGAAGCCGTTGGTACCGAGTGTCGAGAGGCTTGAGCAAAGACTTGGCACCGAAGGACCGAAGCAATGGTGAAAAGCAAGTGAGGCCGAGATCGATGGACCATGAAGGTCATATGATGATATGAAGTGGATCATATCATTTGATCAAGGTTGGTGCATGTGTTGCATCAACACTAGAGGAAATGGAATGGAATGCGCAAGGCAAAGGTATATTTTTAGGGAATTTCATTTCACCGGTCTAAGTTGAGTAGAGAAGTGCTTGACCAGGTTTAGGATAGATAGCCGTACTATAAAGAGGAGAAATCTTTAGTTGCAATGGTTATCTAGTGCCACTAAGTGTGAGTTTCATGTGCATATGCATTGCGCTTAGTGACGTGCTGAGATTGATGAGAAAGCCCTAGAAATTCCTTGTGAAAATGCTAACTTAAGTGCCCAATTTACTTTGGAATACCTTGGTAAAGTTAGCACTTAAAAAGGGTGAAATTAGAGAAGGAAATAGGAGCTGCTGCTGCCCAGCAAGAATTTCTTGTTAACAAAGTTGAAATTGCCGACAAGAGGTGCTCTGTCTTGAGCTAATTTCAACAAGCAATTTTTGTTGGCTTAACAAGAAATTCTTGTTGAGAGTGTGTGGTCTAGTCCGTTTTGGACTGGTCTGTTTTTGACTCTGGTCCGTTTTAGCTATAGAGAGAGTGTGAGGTGAGACAAAAAGAGCCTCAACCGGCAATTCTCCTCTCCCTCACAAGAAATTCTTGTTGAGCAATAGTGTTACGCCTGAAATGAAGGACCGAGAATGCACTAGCAAGGCGACCAGAGGGGGGATGAATGGGAGCTCAAAAATTTCTTCTCAGAAACTTTGGCCGATTGTCCCAAAATCAACCCCCAAAAGCTAAGACCGAGAACATGATGCCCACGACCCTTGGAAGAGGGTGGATGATCCCTTGGATCACAGCGAGGCACCACAAAGCGATAGCGAACCAAAAGCCAAAAGAGCCGGCACAAGTTTGACCCTCAAAAACCAAGTCCCTAACGTAGATAGATGGCTACGTCGAGAAACTCCTAAATACCTATGCTAACAAGTAGCAAAGATACCTAGAGAGGTTCCTTGATCAACTCTAGGGCCAAACGAGAAGTCCGGAAACCAAACAAACAAGCCGGGAGATCAAACGCACTAAATCGGAGGCTACAGCAGGGTCCCGGACTGTCCGGCAGTACGGTCGCGGACTGTCTGCCCAGTGGTGGACTGTCCGGGCTCAGGTCGCGGACTGTCCGCCGGCCAAAAGAGCAAAACCGCAGTGCTACTGAAGTTCCCTGGACAGTTCCCGGACTGTCCGCGAAAACCAACGGCGGACTGTCCGCGAAAACCAACGGCGGACTGTCCGCCGGTCAAACACCAAAACAACGAAGCTGCTGAACCGTCCCTGGACGACTCCCGGACTGTCCGCGAGTTCCTTCGGCGGACTGTCCGCCGGTCAAGGAACAGTAACGCGACCAAGACCCGCAGACACTGACCTGGCTCGATCCCGACGCGCGGACTGTCCGCGGTTGGGATGGTGGACTGTCCGCCAACTCCCAGTGAGGGCGATTTTGGTCGCCCTTCACCCAAATCTTCTCCAAATCGATTCAAACCAAAATCTCACGTTCCCAAACTTGGAGAGGATGATCACGGAGTAGTTAGGAGACTATCCCCAAGAAATCATCCGCTCAAATCAACTCAAACACCGGGAAATCGAAAGGGGAGGAGTATGAACCGAAAAAGCGCCACGAAAACGAAATCAACCCGATCTACTTGTTCGTGAGGAGTTAGACGAATTCCTTTGGTCGAAATGACCTCCTCACTATAAAGAACAAGTTGATTCAAACGGATTTCGCAAAGACACACTAGAGAGGGAGATCGAGTGACGGGAAAATCGCGGAGAAACGAAGAACGCGAAGAACACAAACCAAAACGCGAATAAACACATCGATCTGCAACCATGTGGCTACCACACGCTACAACAGTGAGGTTACGGCCTCACTTCCTCAAAATCTCCAGTACACAGAGGTATTGTTCTCTGCGGATCTCAGCTAGCTACAGCAGGGGATTGGGAGAGCAGGAAACCCTAGAAGCAAAGAGCAAATAACTGAGATAGATGGGGTGGTGGGTGTCTCCCCCTACTTATCCTAATTCTAACTATTCCTAATTCCCACTCTACCCCTAGCTACTTACAGAGCGAACCAGCTAAACCCTAAGGTTATTCTGGACCAACTCATGGTAGGTGGTGATCCGACGGCCACGCCCGCACAACTCGTAGCGTTGCCTCGACGCAACCTCCCGATTGCCGCCACGTGCCGCCACCGCTCTGCGTCCTCTTGACGGACTCCGCCCCCGGTTTTGTGGCCCAAACCGAGAAACCAGCCTTCACAGCCAACCCCCGGTTTTGAGGCCCAAACCGGGAAACCAGCCCACCAGCGCCTGAGTTTTGTGGCCCAAACTCAGCAAACCCGCAGCACCCAGGTTTTGAAGCCCAAACCTGGAAACCGTCCTCAGCCTGAGTTTTGTGGCCAAACTCGGAAACCATCCGCGCCCAGGTTTTGAGGCCCAAACCTGGAAACCGTCCACCCGATGGTTTTTCTCTGGCTCTACCACCAAACCGAAGCTGTAGAAGGGATGCACCGCCCGTGCACCCCGTCCACCGACACGTGTCCCCAAGTCCACGACCCAGGCAACACCATGTCCCGCAAGTCTTCGCTCGTCGCTGTCCCAGGCTGCCAGCCACCACAGCTGATCCTCAGGCCACCGGTCCCTCAGTCCAAGCCTCACGTCCGCCCTTCACCGCTCCCGGTCCGTCGGCACGGCACGTCTCTACTTGACCTTCACCTTGCCTCTGATCACTGCATCCGTGCTCGACACCTGCACAAGACAAGCCAAAGAACATGCGCATCAAACCCGTTGACAATCACTCATCACTCGAGACTCGGCATACACCCATGTATCCGCAATCTCCCCCTTGATGAGTGCATTGTCAACTACACACAAATCATAATGGAAATAGAAGAAGGAAGAAGGAGAAGAGAGAACTCGACCAAATGACCCAAAAGCATAGCAAAGCCGAAGAAGGTCAAGTGGAAAGAGAAAGACAACTTGGTTCCCAAAGACATGGGCAACGGCTCGACGCAACCAAGCAAAGCAAAGCTAGCCCTCAAGAAGAGGTAGAACAGGCTCAACACCGCTAGCAAAAACCAAATGAAAAATCGAAGAAAAATGCTAGTCCCTCAAGATAGAGGCACAGAGGCTCAACACAACTAGCAAGAAAGCTCGACTTCAACTGAAAAGCTCGATACCAACTGAAACCAATGGAAGCAAAGATGCGGCTGCTAGTCCCTCAAGATAGAGGCAAAGGCTCAACACTACTAGCAAAGCGCTCCGAACCAATTGGAAATTTCAAAAATGCAGTACGAGCAAACTCCCCCTTGCATGGTGCACACAACCGATTCCTCTCCCCTTTGAACATGGGAGGCATGATTTGTGCAAATTCTCCCCCTTAGTTGAAAATGCACCATCAAGCAAAAGGAACTGAAAACAATTTTCTCCCCCTTGGAAAATGCACCATTGAAAGTCCTTGTTTGGTTTTGGGTAATTGATGTCACCTAGTGTACTAACCATGTCATGAAGTGCTTATGAGCTAGGTTGGTACACACCATATGTGGAAGCTAAATGACGATCATGATATTGGTGGTGATGGCCAAAAGATAGATCAGGTGCCTCACATTTGGAAGACGAAGAAGAGAAAAGCAAAATCCTATGGAGATCAAGGCAAAGGTATAAACAGGAATTTTGTTTTGGCACTCAAGACACCATAGAGGGTGTGAGTGCGTTTAGGATAGATAGCCGTACTATTAAGAGGGGAATATCTCAGTGACCGCGGTTATCAAGTGCCACTAGGTGAATTCATACATGCATATGCATTAGGACCTAGTGTGCTAACTCGAATCCTTTGAAAATGATTGTGAAAATGCTAACACACTTGCACAAGATGATAAACACTTGGTGGTGTTAGCACATTTGCAAAGGAGAAGTTGTTGAAATAGTTTTGGATCAACTCAGAGATGAAAATGGGTTTTTCTGTGTGAAGCCGGTGGTACCGACCAGGAGGGGTCGGTGGTACCGCCCTAGGAGGCAGCGTGCAGACCTCTCTGTGATGGGGCGTTTTTGGCCTAGCGGTGGTACCGCCATTACCTCGGTAGTACCGCGCCCGGTACTACCGACCAAGGTCGGTGGTTGGCGAGTTTTTTGCTGAGCTCTCTGTTGTTTTTGAAAAATGGCTTGCCGGTAGTACCGCCATTACCTCGGTACTACCGCCCACGGTGGTACCGACGCAAGGCGGTAGTGACTGTTTTTTCGCAGAGCTCTCTGGTCGCGGCGCCTTTTGGCCTGGCGGTAGTACCGCCATCACATCGGTACTACCGACCTCGGAGGAACCGACCAGGGGTCGGTGGTTTGCCGAAATCAGCGGGATATGGGAAAACGGCTAGTTTGACTCTGTCGGTGGTACCGCCCAGGAGGGGTCGGTACTACCGACCAAGCGCAGAAAGGTAGGGTTCGGGCCGCCGCCGCCCCTTCCCTATATATTGAACTTGGCCGCCTTTGGGGGAGCTTCTTGACTCTCTGACTTCTTGAACATCCTCTTGAGTAAGATCTAATCCCTCCCTCCGATCTCTTTGCTTGTTAGTGCGAATCCAAGTGAGATCGAGAGATCCAAGTGCATTTGCTTGTGAGTTTGCATCTAGTGGCACTTGGCGATTGTGGTTGCTGCGGATATTCTTATTACTCTTGGTGGTTGCCGCCACCTAGACGGCTTGGAGCAGCGGAGGAGATCAGGCACGAGTGGTGATTGTTCGTGGCCATCTCCCGGTGATTTGTAAGGGGTTTCTTGTACCTTCCCCGGCGGAGCGCCAAAGGTAACTCTAGTGGATTGCTCGTAGCTTGTGGATCCCCATCTTGTGTTGGTTGTGCGGCACCCTATTGAGGGTTAGGCGTGTGATGCCTATTAGCGCGTGAACCTCCAAGTGGGTGTATCGCTACAACGGGGACGTAGCTTGCCGGCAAGCAAGTGAACCTCGGAGGAAAAATTATTGTGTCAACTTGTCTCCGTGGTATTCATTGATATTCATTTATTAATCTCTTGCCGGATCGGTATACACACTCCTATCTCTTGTACTTATTTTGTTACATTCTTGCAAGTATTATTTATATGTTGTTGCTATTCCAGTTTTTCTATCTTGTGTAGTGATTCATATTGTGGATAGGTGGCTTGCACTTTTGTAGAGCTAGCGCTATCTTTGCTACGCCATTTAGTTGTATAACAAGTTTGTTTAAGTGTTGTTGTAGAATTTTTTATAGGCTATTCACCCCCCCCTCTAGCCATTTAGGACCTTTCAAGTGGTATCGGAGCCAGGTCACCGTTTATTCAAGGCTTAACAACCTTCGGTGTCAAAATGGCTCATATCAACAACACTAAAAGGCCACCCCAATTTGATGGCACAAATTACAGTTATTGGAAGGCAAAGATGACTACTCACATCAAGTCAATCAATAGAAAAATTTGGAGTGTGGTAGAAACAAAGATTGAGATAGTCGATCCAGAGCATCTCACCAATGCCGAAGAAGAGAAGATGCAAAACAATGATATTGCTCTCAGTGCTATTCATGATGCTATTGATGCAAATGTGTTTGAGCAAATCAAGGGCATGGAACTGGCTAATGAGGCATGGAAGAAACTAGAAGAGTCATATGAGGGCACTCAAGCAGTCAAGGGAGCAAAGGCTTATATTCTCAAGGAGAAGTTTGCAAGCTTCAAGATGAAGGAAGATGAAAGTGTGCCGGAGATGTTCAATAGGCTACAAGTGCTAGTCAATGATCTAAAGGCACTTGGGGAAGAAGTGAAGGACAAGGACTTCTCACACAAGTTCTTGAGATGCCTCCCAAAGAGGTTTGGTATGTTGGTTACTTTGCTAGTAAGAAGTGGTTTGGACACAATGACACCAAACCAAGTACTTGGAGATGTGATGACCGATGACACATATAGAGAAGAAAATGAAGAAGAAGAGAAGAAGGATGAAAAGAAGAAAAGTGTGGCATTCAAAGCCACAACATCATCATCCAAGACCAAGAGCAAGGGAAAAGCAAAGAAGGAAGAATCAAGTGAAGATGATTGCTCAAATGCTAGTGACGATGAAGATGAAGAGATGGCCTTATTTGTTAAAAGATTTGGCAAATTCATGAAGAAGAAGGGCTACCGGGCAAGAAGGAAGAAGACATCATACAAGAATAAGGATGAACCAAGAAGGTGCTTCAAGTGCGGTAGCAAGGACCATCTCATTGCTCAATGTCCATACAACAGTGAAAATGATGACAATGACAACAAGAAGGACAAGAAGAGGGAGAAGAAAGAAAAGAAGAGTTACACGAAGAAGAAGAAGGGGCAATCATACATGGTCACTTGGGATAGTGATGCTTCCACAAGTGATAGTGATGAAGATAGTGATAATGAAGATCACAAGACAAGCAAGAAGAAGGCACTTGCAAGTATTGCTATCAACAACAAGCCTTCAATCTTCGATACTCCATCATGCTTCATGGCTAAGGCCACAAAGGTACTATCTGATGATGATGAGAGTGATAGTGATGATAGTGATGATGATGAACCCACTAAAGATGAATTAATTGAAATGCTTGATGATGCTAGAGAACATTTTGATAAAAAGAGAAAGGAGTGCAAAGAATTGCAAAAGAGACTAAAAGCTCTTGAGCAATCCTTTGAGGAGCTCAATGCTACTCATGAGAGGCTAGTGGAAGCCCATGAGGAGCTTGGCAATGCTCACACTAAGCTTAAGGAAGCTCACTCCTCACTTGTTGATCAAGCTAAAACTGAAAAAGTGGTTAAAACATGTGACATAGGCATAGCTTGTGATATAATTGATGAATCTTTCTATAAGCCTATTATTGTTGCTGCTACTAACCCTTCATGTAGCTCATCATCTACCACTACTACTTCATCTATGGATGATGGCTTCACTTGTGATGCCTCACTCATGGTTGAAAATGAGACATTGAAGAAGGAGGTAAATGAGCTCACTCACGCCTTGGGTAAAGCCTATGGTGGTGAGGCCCGCTTGCTTAAGTGCTTGGGTAGCCAACGCTTTTCTCTCCACAAAGAGGGATTGGGCTATACCCCCAAGAATGGCAAGGCGGCTTTTGCTACTCACAAAACTAGTTTTGTGAAGAGCAATGGTCGGTTTTGCACTAGATGCAAGCAAAGTGGGCATATAGAGCTATATTGCAAAAACAAGAACAAGATTGCTAATGTATCCTCTATTCAGTTTGATTCTTGCTATTTGCTTACCAAAGGTGTTAATGGTGTGAAAGCTAAATTCATTGGTGCACCAATTGTGGGCTCAAAGAAGAAAGCCATTTGGGTACCAAAGAGTTTGGTCACTAATCTTGGAGGACCCAAAAAGGTTTGGGTACCTAAAAAAAATTGATTTGTTCTTGTAGGTCAACTATAAAGCCGGAGGAAGGCATTGGGTGCTTGATAGTGGGTGCACTCAACATATGACAGGAGATTCAAGAATGTTCGATTCAATCAATTCAAGTGGCAATCATGGTTTTGACTCTATCACATTTGGTGACAATGGAAAAGGCAAGGTTAAAGGGCTTGGTAAGATTGCAATATCCAATGACATGAGCATTTCAAATGTGTTGCTAGTTGAGAGCTTGAACTTCAATTTACTGTCAGTTGCTCAGTTGTGTGATCTTGGTTTCAAATGCATTTTTGGAGTTGATGATGTAGAAATCATAAGTGTAGATGGCTCAAATTTGATATTTAAAGGATTTAGATATGAGAACCTTTACTTGGTTGATTTCAATGCTAGTGGAACACAATTGTCAACATGCTTATTCACTAAGTCCAGTTTGGGTTGGTTATGGCATAGAAGGCTTGGTCATGTTGGAATGAAACAGTTGAACAAAATAGTGAAACATGATTTAGTTAGAGGCTTGAAAGATGTCACATTTGAGAAGGATAAACTTTGTAGCTCTTGTCAAGCTGGAAAACAAGTTGGTAACACCCATCCTAAGAAAAGCATGATGAGTACCAGTAAAGCATTTGAGTTATTGCACATGGATTTATTTGGACCAACAACATACACTAGCATCGGTGGAAGTAAATATGGCTTTGTGATAGTGGATGATTACACTAGATACACATGGGTTTTCTTTCTTAGTGATAAAAGTGAAACTTTTGAGATCTTCAAAACTTTTGTCAAGAGATGTCAGAATGAGTTTGAAACAACAATCAAGAAAGTTAGAAGTGACAATGGGAGTGAATTTAAGAATACAAGAATTGATGAGTTGTGTGATGACTTTGGCATTAGACATCAATTCTCACCCAAGTATACTCCTCAATCAAATGGGATTGTTGAAAGGAAGAACAGAACTTTGATTGATATGGCAAGGTCTATGCTCAGTGAATACAATGTCAGTCATTCTTTTTGGGCCGAAGCTATCAATACGGCTTGCTATTGTAGCAACCGTCTCTATTGCCATGGCATGCTAGAGAAGACACCATATGAGCTATTAAATGGAAGAAAGCCAAATATCGCATACTTTAGAGTTTTTGGATGCAAATGTTATATATTGAAGAAAGGTGCAAGATTGAGCAAATTTGAGAAGAAATGTGACGAAGGATTCTTACTTGGATATTCAACAACAAGCAAAGCATATAGAGTTTGGAACTTGGCTAGTGGTATTATTGAAGAAGTGCATGATGTTGAATTTGATGAAACTAAGGGCTCTCAAGAAGGAAATGAAAATCTTAATGATGTGAGAGGCACTCAATTGTCAAATGCAATGAAGAATATGGATATTGGTGATATTAGGCCAAGACAAGTGGATGATAATGAAGATGACCAGATGTTCTCCTCAAATGTGCAAGTTGATGCAAATCAAGCTAGTGGTTCTCATGATCAATCAAGTGCTAGTGAAGATCAACAAGCTAGTTCATCTCAACCAAGCAATCAAGTGCAAATCCTCCAACCAACCAATATTGCAAGAGATCATCCCATAGATCAAATTGTTGGGGATATTAGAAGTGGTGTGCAAACAAGATCGAGATTGGCATCTTTTTGTGAGCATTTTTCTTTTGTGTCATCATTTGAGCCAACCAAGATAGAAGATGCATTGATGGATGTTGATTGGGTAAACGCTATGCATGAAGAGCTAAACAACTTCACCCGCAACCAAGTTTGGGAACTTGTTGAGAGACCAAAGAACTACAATGTAATTGGAACAAAATGGGTATTTCGAAATAAGCAAGATCAAGATGGGATAGTAGTAAGAAACAAAGCAAGATTGGTAGCTCAAGGCTACACTCAAGTTGAAGGTCTTGATTTTGGAGAAACATATGCACCGGTTGCAAGAATGGAAGCAATTAGAATTCTATTGGCTTATGCATGTGCTCATAATTTCAAGTTATATCAAATGGATGTCAAAAGTGCATTTCTCAATGGGTATATCAATGAGTTAGTATTTGTAGAACAACCTCCCGGTTTTGAAGATGACAAGAAGCCCAACCATGTTTACAAGCTCAAGAAGGCGTTGTATGGTTTGAAGCAAGCACCAAGAGCATGGTACGAGAGGTTGAGAGATTTCCTACTCTCTAAAGGGTTCAAGATGGGCAAGGTTGATACTACTCTCTTCACCAAGAAGACTGGCAAAGACTTGTTTGTGTTGCAAATATATGTTGATGATATTATTTTTGGGTCAACCAACCAAGAGTTTTGTGAAGAGTTTGGGAATATGATGGCAAATGAGTTTGAGATGTCTATGATTGGAGAGCTTAGTTACTTCCTTGGTCTTCAAGTCAAGCAAATGAAGAAAGGTACTTTTGTGAGTCAAGGCAAGTACATCAAAGATATGCTTAAGAAGTTTGGTCTAGATGATGCAAAAGCTATTAGCACACCTATGGGAACAAATGGACATTTGGATAGTGATGCTAGTGGCAACATGGTGGATCAAAAGTTGTATCGGTCTATGATTGGAAGCTTACTTTATGTGACCGCTTCTAGGCCGGATGTGATGTTTAGTGTATGCATGTGTGCAAGATTTCAAGCTTCACCAAGAGAGGGTCACCTGAAGGCAACTAAAAGAATATTGAGATATTTGAAGCATACACCAAATGTTGGATTGTGGTATCCCAAGGGGTCAAACTTTGAGTTGATTGGATATTCGGACTCCGACTATGCAGGATGCAAAGTGGATAGAAAAAGCACATCGGGCACATGTCAATTACTTGGAAGATCACTTGTATCATGGTCATCGAAGAAGCAAAACAGTGTTGCACTTTCAACCGCCGAAGCAGAATACATATCCGCAGGAAGTTGTTGTGCTCAATTACTTTGGATGAAAGCAACTTTGGATGACTTTGGAATTAAATTCAAACAAGTACCATTGCTATGTGACAATGAGAGTGCAGTAAAGCTCACCAACAATCCAGTACAACATTCAAGAACAAAGCACATTGACATTCGCCATCACTTCATAAGAGACCATCAACAAAAGGGTGATATTTCAATTGAGAATGTTGGTACCGATGATCAACTTGCCGATATATTCACCAAGCCACTTGATGAAAAGAGATTTTGCAAGCTAAGGAATGAATTGAATATACTTGATTTCTCAAATATGAGTTGATGCACCCTCCGTTATATGACATGCCTCTCCTTCAACAAAGCAAAGGTAAAATTGTGTGGCATGACATTCATTCTTGCTAAGGATATGTTTAGTGCATTTAGTCATTCCTTGCATCTTATAGGCTCATTCATGAAAATAAAATACTTTGGATGTACATATGGTACCACTATTGCTTCTATGTTTGATATGATCTAGTGGTAGCATATGACATGTTTATGGGCTTGTGAACCTAGTGTTTGATCTTGGAAACAAGCATTCAAGGGTTTAACCGACGTGAGTAAGATAACCATTGAAAGATGTGTGAAGAAGCTTACTCTAGAGCAAACCGTGTTAAATATCTTATGTTTGTTTGCTAGGTTGAACCAAACTTGATCACCTTTTTGTTTAACTTAACTCCTACTAAAATTGGTGTGCCTTTTATGGTACTTAATGACAAAGGGGGAGAAATGGTTAAGATAGATATATATAACAAAGGGAGGATCAATTAAAATTTGAGCACACAAGTAGGGGGAGCAAGCTCATGAACTTATTGTTGCATTTGAATGTGCATATTCATATGAGTGATTGCATTGCAAAAGTTTAAATTCAATACACATGCTTGTGTGATGTATGCTAGAAATAAATTTTGAATGATGATTTGTGCACTAGCATGCATAAGTGGTAGCTAGATGTAAGTTGCTTTTACAAGTGATACTAGATCCTTTCATATAATGTTGATCTCATGAGGTATCTAGTGTTTGTTTTTAAGTCTAGCTAACCATGGTGCTAAGGATGATGAAAATTGGCAACTCCGATTGGTATCACGCTTCAAAGGTCCATTCTTTACACCTTAGCATCATTTGAGAGTATTACTCTCCCACATTTCATATCTATGCATATGTGCCGAACTTGAACCAAACACTATAGCACATATGTAGGGGGAGCTAATACTAGTAGAGGTGTTTCAAATTTTCAAATATATATCTTTGTAAAAGGTTGTCATCAATTACCAAAAAGGGGGAGATTGAAAGTCCTTGTTTGGTTTTGGGTAATTGATGTCACCTAGTGTACTAACCATGTCATGAAGTGCTTATGAGCTAGGTTGGTACACACCATATGTGGAAGCTAAATGACGATCATGATATTGGTGGTGATGGCCAAAAGATAGATCAGGTGCCTCACATTTGGAAGACGAAGAAGAGAAAAGCAAAATCCTATGGAGATCAAGGCAAAGGTATAAACAGGAATTTTGTTTTGGCACTCAAGACACCATAGAGGGTGTGAGTGCGTTTAGGATAGATAGCCGTACTATTAAGAGGGGAATATCTCAGTGACCGCGGTTATCAAGTGCCACTAGGTGAATTCATACATGCATATGCATTAGGACCTAGTGTGCTAACTCGAATCCTTTGAAAATGATTGTGAAAATGCTAACACACTTGCACAAGATGATAAACACTTGGTGGTGTTAGCACATTTGCAAAGGAGAAGTTGTTGAAATAGTTTTGGATCAACTCAGAGATGAAAATGGGTTTTTCTGTGTGAAGCCGGTGGTACCGACCAGGAGGGGTCGGTGGTACCGCCCTAGGAGGCAGCGTGCAGACCTCTCTGTGATGGGGCGTTTTTGGCCTAGCGGTGGTACCGCCATTACCTCGGTAGTACCGCGCCCGGTACTACCGACCAAGGTCGGTGGTTGGCGAGTTTTTTGCTGAGCTCTCTGTTGTTTTTGAAAAATGGCTTGCCGGTAGTACCGCCATTACCTCGGTACTACCGCCCACGGTGGTACCGACGCAAGGCGGTAGTGACTGTTTTTTCGCAGAGCTCTCTGGTCGCGGCGCCTTTTGGCCTGGCGGTAGTACCGCCATCACATCGGTACTACCGACCTCGGAGGAACCGACCAGGGGTCGGTGGTTTGCCGAAATCAGCGGGATATGGGAAAACGGCTAGTTTGACTCTGTCGGTGGTACCGCCCAGGAGGGGTTGGTACTACCGACCAAGCGCAGAAAGGTAGGGTTCGGGCCGCCGCCGCCCCTTCCCTATATATTGAACTTGGCCGCCTTTGGGGGAGCTTCTTGACTCTCTGACTTCTTGAACATCCTCTTGAGTAAGATCTAATCCCTCCCTCCGATCTCTTTGCTTGTTAGTGCGAATCCAAGTGAGATCGAGAGATCCAAGTGCATTTGCTTGTGAGTTTGCATCTAGTGGCACTTGGCGATTGTGGTTGCTGCGGATATTCTTATTACTCTTGGTGGTTGCCGCCACCTAGACGGCTTGGAGCAGCGGAGGAGATCAGGCACGAGTGGTGATTGTTCGTGGCCATCTCCCGGTGATTTGTAAGGGGTTTCTTGTACCTTCCCCGGCGGAGCGCCAAAGGTAACTCTAGTGGATTGCTCGTAGCTTGTGGATCCCCATCTTGTGTTGGTTGTGCGGCACCCTATTGAGGGTTAGGCGTGTGATGCCTATTAGCGCGTGAACCTCCAAGTGGGTGTATCGCTACAACGGGGACGTAGCTTGCCGGCAAGCAAGTGAACCTCGGAGGAAAAATTATTGTGTCAACTTGTCTCCGTGGTATTCATTGATATTCATTTATTAATCTCTTGCCGGATCGGTATACACACTCCTATCTCTTGTACTTATTTTGTTACATTCTTGCAAGTATTATTTATATGTTGTTGCTATTCCAGTTTTTCTATCTTGTGTAGTGATTCATATTGTGGATAGGTGGCTTGCACTTTTGTAGAGCTAGCGCTATCTTTGCTACGCCATTTAGTTGTATAACAAGTTTGTTTAAGTGTTGTTGTAGAATTTTTTATAGGCTATTCACCCCCCCTCTAGCCATTTAGGACCTTTCAACCATCAAAAGTGTCAACAAGAGAAGTTCTCCCCCTTCCAAAATGCATATGAGTCATAATGCAAGTTAGCAGCTTCAGGAATATAGTCAAGAAAATGCAAGGATGCTCTAAACAGTATAGCTCCAACGACTCACTGGAAAGCATACAAGCTAGTGAAGGCTCAAACTGATCACCAAATATGAAATATGAACATATGAGCAGTTTTTAGCCAAAATGGCATTCACCATCAAAATAGCACAGAACATGTATAGACAGGAAATCAGTCAAGTGCTAAACATGTATACAAGGTGAACTACCCCTAGCACAGTTCAATCATCATGCTACAGAGTGAAACATAGTCTTGTGTATCCAAATTTTATCGGAGTTGCAGCGGTTAAGATTACACAAGTTAAAATTTCAGCATGTGATTGCGAGAGGTTGAAAGCTTGTCATTGCCTAACTTTTCAACTGTGCGAAGCCTATGCAGAAGCAATCAGAAGCTTAAAGCAACAGTTTCAGTCATACACTACACAGCTCAAGTTTAACTCAAAGTGCAATGAGAAACAGTCTCGAAACTGTGATGTGTTGACAAGCAATCCCATCTCGATCTTTTCAATTCACTTAAAACTTGGTTCAGATTTTATTGACAGAATATGAACAGACCAAGCAAGTGACAGACTCAGAACTAGAGAATATGCAGCAAAGTAAATATAAAGATAACTACCGATTTTTACCTTTTGGCGAAGGTTCGGATATTTAGGTCCGACGAACCGGACCTTCCCTTGGTTCAGACCTCCCAAGGTTGTCAGGCGTTTGGAAAGTTGATATTGATTGTACCTCTTAGGTGCGGACTTTTTCTTCCATACTTTCTTGGTCTGAGTCTTCACTTCCTGTGGTTCGCTGTCTTGAGGTTTCCCTTCTTATTTTCTGGGACAGTGTCAATAGCTTTTTCTTCATGATTGGCCTCTCTATTCTCGATAGGTTGTCTCCTTTGGCTTTGTGAGCGGCGTCTTTCACTTCTATTCTTCTTGGGTGCTTCATTAGGCATTTAGTTGATGAAGTTGCATCGTGCCTTTTCTCCAGGAAAGTGAAAATGGATTTCCTCTTGTAAATGATTGTACTTGTAGCGTAGAGAAATGGTCTTCCTAGGATGAGGTGGACATCATCGTCTTCCCATGTCAAGGATCAAGAAGTCTGTGGGGACTTCATGACCTCTAATTCTGACTACGACGTCTTCCATCATTCCTTCTTGTTTATGCCTCTTGATATGGTGTCACTCATGTCATTTGTTCGTCCAGCAGTTTGAAGTGAAGCGTTAATTGTGGACGCTGGCAACATCTTGCTCAGTGTGCATGTTCTTGTAGATCTAGGACGTTCACTCTGTAGAATTTGGGAGTGACTTCTCCATGTTTGCTCAAGAGTGTGTCCTGCTCATCAAGACAAGGTAGAGATCAAGTGCATGGGCTCTGTTGGTGGAAAAACACCAACAAAACCAAAAGTTTTGTTTATTCTCCTCTAACCTTAGGCACATTGCACAAGACAAACTTGTTGTTTATGTATTCGATCTTAACATGAGTGATAGGATCAGAGGATGAAAGTAGCATCTTAAAATATTTAACAGATCAAATTACTTAACTCAAGGAAGGATAATCTATGCATAAAATGTCGATCTTTTCATAATTGAGATATATCATCTTCCAAAGGTTAGATGCACAACATTTTAGCCCATGTAGTTAAGACAGTGAGATTCAAGAGAGTAAAGCTAGGAACAAAGATCAAAGGACTGAACATGTTGAGTTGATTAGGTTGGATCAAGTGATGTGCAACTTAAACATGTTTAGTTCTATTGACGTAAAAATTCGGTTCAGTCACGCCAACACACTCGAGCGCACGGTCCTCAGAGGGCGTACGGAGCAAGGTCCTAACCTCCTGAACCTTCAACAGATAGTGGTGCCGAATCTTAGTAAGATCGACTTTGGGCGTGCCAGTCAATTTGACCTGCAATCGACAAGGAGAAGAAATAGTCACTACTACACAACAAGGATATTGTAACACTTTTATGTAACATATTCATTAATGTGTTCTAGTAAAATTTTATAGTAACACAAAATAGTGTGTTACAAACTTCGGTTGTAACACAAAATATTTTTTTTTTAAAAAAGGTGTTACTAACAACAATTATAGTAACACAAAATTAATGTTAAAAGAAAAAGTTATAAAAGTGTACTATATTGTAACACATAAGTGGAACACATATAAAATGTGTTACAAATATATGCCTCTAGCAACATAAAATAATGTTTCAGTTCAAGTGTTACAAAAGAAAATAAATGTAGACCTTCCTATTTATAGGCAACACATCATATATAGCACTCATCAAGGCTGTTAGGCAATCACTTCATGGTCATTACATGAGAACCATTAGCATTGAGTAGCCGATTCAAAAGGTCAGTTCGATGCTAGAGTATGTTCTTAATTTATTAGGCTGAGATCAAGAGATGCACAAGATGGAGCTATATCATAAGAAGAACAAGTACAATGGAGAAGAAAAAACAAAATACAAAAATGTAAAATTAAATGGAAGTAATATAGATATTTTTTTACTTTGTTGTATGAACACACTAACCTACCTCCATATGAGTTCGTCAAGAATTTTCTCTTTTTGGTCGATATCAAGAAAGCTTATACTTGATAACTTTTTAATTTGAAGTCATCTTGTCATGCAAAACTGCGTCTGAATTTTAAAAATTTAAAATTCAAAGTTTTCAAAAGACCTCGAATGGAGAAATGACCAAAATGAAACTTGTAGATCTTGAAAAGTTATGAAACTTTGTAGTTGACAACTTTTTAAATTTGAAATCATATTATCATGCAAAACTACATTTGAGTATAAAAATTTTGAGATTTGAATTTTTAAAATACCTCAAAGGGAAAAACTATCAAAATGAAAGTTGTAGATCTTGAAAAGTTATCAAACTTTGTAGTTGATAACGTTTTAATGTGAAATCATCTTGTTAATGAAAACTACATTTGAAATTTCTGAAATTTGAAATTCAAATTTTGTAAATGACCTTAGATGGAGAAACTTTCTAAACAAAAAGTGTAGATCTCAAAAAGTTATGAAACTTTGTAGTTAATAACTTTTTGATTTGAATTCGTTTAGAGCCTTAAACAAGCAATTTACACATGGTTTAGTATAATATGAGGGTAACTGAAATAGAATATAGACACAAATGAGAAATGGGTGGAGTGGTATTGGAGGTTATGCGTACGCATGTGAGAGGTCGCTGGTTTGAATCATGGTTGATGCAAAGTATGAAAAAAACATAAAAAAATATTGTGGGAGTAGAGATGGGGTGGTGTGGCAAGTTGGTGGGCCCCACTCCGTGATACAAATTTTTCCCCTAATTTTTTGAATTTTTTTGTTCAGATTTTGCTGAATATTCCATGACAAAATGTGTTCCTATGTCCCATATTGTGCTCTACTTTAATGTTGAAGTGTTACTAGAACTAATAAGAGTGTTGCAACAAAGAATCATTGTAACACTTGGCAAGTGATCCAATGGATAAAGAAATATGTTACAAACCATGTATTGTACCATAATGTGAAGTGTTACTAATGTAAAAAAGGCCCCACTCCGTGATACAAATTTTTCCCCTAATTTTTTGAATTTTTTTGTTCAGATTTTGCTGAATATTCCATGACAAAATGTGTTCCTATGTCCCATATTGTGCTCTACTTTAATGTAGAAGTGTTACTAGAACTAATAAGAGTGTTGCAACAAAGAATCATTGTAACACTTGGCAAGTGATCCAATGGATAAAGAAATATGTTACAAACCATGTATTGTACCATAATGTGAAGTGTTACTAATGTAAAAAAAGTGTTACAACAAAAATCATTGTAACATAAAAAAATGTTCCTGTAGACAAGTAAATATGTTACAATAAACCACTCTATAGTAACATGACCAATAGGAACATAAAAAAAATATGTTACTAAGAGAGCTAGTAACACGTTTTCCATCCTAGTTGGTGTTACTATAGCCCTGCGTTGTAGTAGTGAGTTGTCAAATTGTGGAACCTGTCGGCTTAGTTCCAGATAGTTCCAAATTGTACGGCTCTGATATGGCCACTTGTTGTTAGGATATTGACTACAAAGTCAACTCCCAAGAAATTGCATAAACCTATTGAAAATATGTAAGGCAAAACGGCTGTCATTTATGTAAAGAAATATCCAGAGCAAATAAATAGCCGATAAGCCTAAATATATTAGCATAATAAAGATCTATGTGTACGTCTAAGCGACATGAAACCACGTATCGACTAATTGCACGAGCAGTTCTATTTGTTAACAGTGGGGTGTCTCCATACAGCCATAATAACAAATAGATCGATAAAATAGCTTAAACATTAACAGTGGAGTGTCTCCATACAGCCATAATGATGACTAAGCTAGATCACGTCTTGTGCAAAGAGTAGATTTGTTAATTCCAAGCCACTTAAAAGAACACATTATGAAGAAAGCATAACTGGATCGGCTATTTTAGCCGATGCTGAAGGACCAAAAGTGCTAACAGAAAGCGACCAGAGGGGGGGTGAATGGGATCTTCAAAATTTCTTTTCAGAAACTTGTCGCCACTGTCCCGAGAATCAACCCCAGAAGCAAACCTTAGAGCTTGCGAGTATCCACGACTCTAGATGTAGGGTGGATGCTTTCAAGAAGCACAGCGGGACACAACACAACTCTAGAAACCCAACGCAAAAGACAGAAACCAAAACCGACAACGGACGAACAAGCTGCGGACGAAAGCGCACAAAACTGCACTGACCAGACTCACTGGAGCGTCCGGTCAGTGAGCACCGGACACGTCCGGTCGTCCAAAAACCAGTTTGGGAACTCTCTGTTCCTGACCGGACTCAGTGAAGAGGAGTGTCCGGTCAGGCACTGAGCGTCCGGTCACAAGGTCAAAAACCGATGAACAGTACAACCGTTGAGTCCGGTCCTGAGCAACAGGAGTGTCCGGTCAGTGTTGCGCAAACAGACCTTGCTCAGCTTTCAACGACCGGACTCACAGGGAGCGTCCGGTCGATGAACAGTGAGCGTCCGGTCACCCCGACGCAGACCTGTTCGTCCACCGATTTGACTTGATCTCGCCCAAAATGAAACCTCTAGGGTTCAAACTTTGTGAGAGGAGTCACAAGGAGGATAGTGAGCTACTCCTCTGAGATCATTGCTCGAACCTATCTCCAAATCGATGAATCAAAGAACTTCGGGAAAAGGAGACAAAAGCTGAACCGAAACGAAAATCGACCGATCTACTAGCTCGTGAGATTAGAGGAGAATTCCTTCGGTGGAAAGATGTGCCTCACGATGTAGAACAACTCAGTTCAAACAGATTTGCAAAAGACCCAACGATGAGAGAGATCGTATCACCGGGAAAAACGTGGAGAAAAGTAACCCGCGAAGAACAACATCAAAACGCGAATCGTAACCATGAATTTTGCAACCGTGTGGCTACCACACGCTACAACAGTGAGATTACGGTCTCACTTCCTCAAAATCTCACGAACACAGAGGTATGATTGTCTTCTCTATGGATCTCAGTTCGCTACAACAGGGGATGGGGAGAGCAGGAAACCCTAGAAAGCAAATAGCAAATGACTGAGATAGGATGGGAGGTGGGTGTCTCCCTATACTTATCCTAATTCTAATTCCCACTCTATCCCTAGTTATTTACAGAGCGAACCAGCCAAACCCTAAGGCTATCCTGGACCAACTCGAAGATGATGATGATCCGACGGCCACGCTCGCACAACTGGTAGCGTTGCCTCGACGCAACCTCACCGATTGCCGCCACGTGCCGCCACCGCTCTGCTTGTCCTTTTCACGGACTCCGCCCCCGGTTTTGTGGCCCAAACCGGGAAACTAGCCTTCACGACCAACCCCCGGTTTTGAGGCCTAAACCGGGAAACCAGCCATCCATCGCCTGAGTTTTGTGGCCCAAACTCAGAAACCCACCAGCGCCCAGGTTTTGATGCCCAAACCTGGAAACCGTCCTCAGCCCGAGTTTTGTGGCTCAAACTCGGAAACCATCAGCGCCCAGGTTTTAAGGTCCAAACCTGGAAACCGTCCACTCAGTGGTTTTTCTGTGGCTCAACCACCAAACCGAGCCGTTGAGGGGATGCACCGCCCGTGCACCCCGTCCACCGACACATGTCCCCAGGTCCTCGACCCGGGCAACACTGTGCCCCGCAAGTCTCTGCTCATCGCTGTCCCAGGCTGTCAGCCACCACAGCTGATCCTTAGGCCACCGGTCCCTCAGTCCAAGCCTTACGTCCGCTCTTCACCGCTCTCAGTCCATCGGCACGGCACGTCTCTACTTGACCTTCACCTTGCCTTCGATCACTGTATCCGTGCTTGACACCTGCACAGAACAAGCCAAAGAACATGCACATTATCCCAGTTGACAATCACTCATCACTTGAGACTCGGCATACACCCATGTATCCGCAATCTCCCCCTTGATGAGTGCATTATCAACTACCAACACAAATCATAATGAAGTAGAAGAAAGAGGAAGAAGGAGAAGTAGAGAACTCATCCAAATAACCCAAAAGCATATCAAAGCCAGAAGAAGGTCAAGTGAAAGAGCAAAACAACTTGGTTCCCAAAGACATGGGCAACGGCTCGACGCAACCAAGCAAAGCAAAGCTAGCCCTCAAGAAGAGGTAAAACAGGCTCAACACCGCTAGCGAGAAAGCTCGATACCAACTGAAAAACCAACTGAAAAGGTGCCAGCTGAGATGCAAGAGAGCTCAATATCAAATGAGGCTACATCAACTGAAAAGCACAATCAGCTGAACACTCATCGAAAAGCAACAACTGCTAGTCCCTTAAGACAGAGGCACATAGGCTCAACATAACTAGCAGAAAAGCTCCGAACCAATTGGAAAATTCAAAATCCTCAAAATCTGAGCCAACTCAAAACTCCCCCTTCAATAGTGCACACAACTGAACAAGATTTGTCAAATTTCTCCCCCTTAGTTGATAATGCACTATCAAGAATCTCCCCTTCAAATGCATATGAGTCAAAAATGCAAGTTAGGAGCTTCAAAAATATACTCGATAGAATGAAAAGATGCTCTACAAAGTGTTGATCCGATGACTCAACAACATACACATCATGCTAGCAAAGGCTCAAACTGATCACCAAATACGAAATATGAACATATGAGCAAAGTGAGCAGTTTTTAGCCAAAAAACATTCACCATCAAAATAGCACTTAACATGTATAGACATGAAGTCAAACAAGTGCTCAACATGTATACAAGGTGAACTACCCCTAGCAAAGTTCAATCATCATACTGTAGAATGAAACATATACTTGTGTTTTCAGATTTTAATCGGAGTTGCAGCGGTGAAAATACACAAGTTCAGAATTCAGCATATGATTGCGAGAGGTTGAAAGCTTGTCAATGCCTAACTTTTCAACCGTGCGAAGCCTATGCAGAAGCAATCAGAAGCTTAAGGCAACGGTTTTGGTCTTACACTACACGGCTCAAGTTTAACTCAAAGTGCAATGAGAAATAGTCCCGAAACCGTGATGTGCTGACAAGCAATCCCATCTCGATCTTTCCAATTCACTTAGACTTGGTTCGAATTTAAAATAGTTTATGAACATACCAAGCAAGTGAATGACTCAGAACTAGAGACATAGCAACTTAGCATATATGAAAAGCACGAGTGAATTCAACACATCCTACACATGCTAGCTGCACATCTCAATGGTGAACATTTTCATGTTTAAGTTCATTAAGCAGGTTCACCATACAAAATAGCTCAGCTCACAACATGTATTAGTGATCGGAAAGATCATAAGCTACAAGGATCAACAGAAGCATCGGTGCATACTACATAGAGCATAATCACATTCTAAAGACTATATACATGAAGCTCAGAATGTAAAAGTGTATGCTGAAATGCAAAGGATAAACAAAACAAACGAGAAAATAGTCAGTCTATGATACAAGAACCAAAATGTTTCACCCATCTAAAAGGGGAAACACACACCAATCTCACCCCTCAACCGATTAAAGGTTGATTCGTCCAAAGGCTTGGTGAAAATATCAGCCAACTGATGATGAGTATCGACATGGCGAAGGTCGATATCACCCTTCTCATAGTGGTCTCGCAGAAAATGAAAGCGCACATCAATGTGTTTGGTCTTCGAGTGAAGCACGGGGTTCTTAGCAATGCTAATCGCACTCGTGCTGTCACAAAGCAAAGGAACACGAGAAAAGCTCAGACCAAAATCACGCAAAGTGGCCATCATCCAAAGCAACTGGGAACAGCAGCTAGCCGTAGCAACATACTCAGCCTCCGTGGTAGACTGGGCGACACTAGACTGCTTGCGAGAAGACCACGATACAAGAGAAGAACCAATAAATTGGCAAGTCCTAGAAGTGGACATGCGCTCAATGCGACAACCAGCAAAATCGGCATCGGAATAACCGCAAAGGGAGAGGGTGGAGGAAGCTGAATACCAAATCCCGAACTCAGGTGAAAAACGAAGGTACCTGAAAATTCGCTTCACCGCCTGACGGTGAGATGTGCGCGGCGACGCCTGAAAGCGCGCGCATAGGCACACCGCGAACTGGATGTCCGTGCGAGTCGCCGTCAGGTAGAGCAGCGACCCGATCATGCTTCGGTACTCCTCTAGTTCACAGCTTCTCCATCCTTGTCCGCATCCAGGGCCGTCGTGGACGACATGGGTGTTGGAAGAGGCTTGGCCTCACCCATATCGAACCTCTTCAGCAAGTCCTTGGTATACTTGCCCTGGTGCATGAACGTCCCTTCCCGGGATTGCTTGATTTGCAACCCGAGGAAAAACGTCAAGTCGCCCATCATGCTCATCTCGAACTCCCTGCTCATAGTATCTGCAAACTTGGCAACCAAAGCGTGAGAAGAACCACCGAAAATGATATCATCCACGTAAATCTGGACCAAGAGTGTGTCTTTGCCTTTCTTGAGGAGAAAGAGCATTTTATCTACACATCCCATTTTAAAACCCTTAGCAAGCAAAAAGGTTTTCATCCTATCATACCAGGCTCTAGGGGCTTGTTTCAAACCATATAAAGCTTTGTGAAGTTTAAAGACATGGTTTGGAAACTTGGGATTTTCGAAACCGGGGGGTTGTCTAACATACACCTCCTCTTCTATGTAGCCGTTTAAGAAGGCACTCTTGACATCCATTTGAAAAAGTTTAAACCCTTTGGATGCAGCAAAAGCCAAGAGTATCCTAATCGCCTCCAAACGTGCTACAGGAGCAAAAGTCTCCTCATAGTCTATCCCCTCCTTCTGACTATATCCCTGGGCTATGAGTCTGGCCTTGTTTCCCACAACATGGCCATCTTCTCCCTGTTTGTTTTTGAAAACCCATTTTGTCCCAATTGGGTGACACTCAGAAGGTGGAGACACTAGAACCCAAACCCGATTTCTCTCAAAGTTTTCTAACTCCTCATGCATGGCATTGACCCAATCCGGATCCGTCAAAGCGTGTCCAACATCCCGGGGTTCAAAATCAGCAACAAATGCAGAATGAGCAAAGTGAGAGATTTGCCTTGACCGGGTGACACATTCGTCGATGCTGCCGATCATCTGCTGAGGCGGGTGCTGGCGCTGAATGCGTCGTGGCGCTTCCCTTGCTGAAGTGGCCTCCTCCTCAACAGCAGCTGGTGCCTCCTCGGGTACAAAGGGTACCGCTCGAGGTGGCGGATCCCACGGCTCCCAGGAAGAAGACGTGTCGGGGCCGTGAGTCGTCGTAGAAGCCGCTCTTTGCGGCACAGCAGGTGGAGGAGGTGCTGGGTCATCGATCCCTTCAGCACCATCTTCTTCATCATCGAAAAGAGGCTCGCCAACCTCATGATCACCTGCACGCTCAAAACGAGAAGAAGGACAAACCATGGTCTCGTCGAAGGTGACATCTTATGTCTCCATGACTCGGTTAGTGTCAAGGTTAAGTACACGATAAGCGCGAGTATGAGTGCCATAACCCAAAAACACACCGTCAGAAGAACGAGACTCAAACTTGTCCAGGTTGCCCTTTTTGAGTATAAAACAATGGCAACCAAAAACTCGAAAATAACTCACCTTGGGCAGTTTTCCAAAACGCAACTCATAAGATGTTTTTTCAAGAAAGCTCGGACAAAAATGCGATTGGAAATGTAGCATGCAGTGCTCATAGCTTCGGCCCATTATCGCCTAGGAGTCCTATGCTCATCGAGCATCGTCCTGGCCATCTCTACAAGGGTCCGATTCTTCCTCTCTACAACACCATTCTGTGGCGGTGTGTAGGGGGAAGAAAACTGATGCTCTAAACCCAAAGAGTTACAAAACTTCTCAAAATCCGAATTCTTGAATTCGGAACCATTATCACTCCTAATAGCTCGCATCGAGTTCAAAGGGAACTCGTTCTATAGACGTAAAATCAGATTGCGAGCAAAGGAGAAAGTCTCGGTCTTCTCAGCTAAAAAGAAGACCCACGAATATCTCAAAAAAATCGTCAACAACAACAAGCACATACCACTTCCCCCCAACCGAGCTCACCCGAGCCGGACCAACAAGGTCCATGTGCAAAAGCTCTCCAGGGCGCTTGGTCATGACCTGAGTCACTGGATGGTGGGGAGAGGCAACCATTTTCCCATGTCTACAAGAATGGCAAACAAGATCCCTCTCCATGGATAACTTGGGCAATCCTCGGATTAGGCCAAGTGAGCTAAGTCTTGCAAGCAAGTCGAAGCTCAAATGTCCTAGTCTCCTATGCCACTTCGAAAGATCAGAGGAGGAAGGTCCAGCCACAAGACAGCGGGAAATGCCAAAAGACTCCGAGAAATCCGCACGAAAGACTTTCCCAAAGGGCGAAATCACACAAACAAGATTGCCCTGAGGATCCAAAATACGACTGAGATTCGGCTTAAAACGAATCTCATAGTCGTCATCAAAGAGTTGCGAAATAGAAAGAAGGTTAAAATGCAAGTTAGAAACAAGAGCAACATCGAGCAACACAAAGTGCTCATTAACTCGCACCGACCCACGAGACAACACTTTACCTTTGCTATTGTCGCCGAATGTGATAAACTCCTTTCCGGCGACCGGACTAAGACTGGAGAACCACTTGGCGTTTCCGGTCATGTGCCTCAAACAACCGGAATCCACCAACCAAACATTCTCCATTCGTTTTACCTAGATCAATAAAAAGACATAGGGTGAGCATGCGGTCCAACATTGGGGTTAGTGAAGTAGGAAGAGTACCAGTGTTGGGCCGGCTACTCAAAAGAATGGTTAGCAGAAAGACCATTCCTAGCACGCCTACGGGAAGAGCGATCACCACGTAGAGAAAAACGTGGTCCGCTAAGGGAGGAGCGTCCATCGCGATACTCAAAACGCGATGGGGGAAAACGCTCAACTACAAAGCCACCGCCACAGGGTCCATAGCCCACAACTGCAGGCTCCCGCCGGGCACGTTATCTTCGCGGCCTAGGCCTAGGAACTTGAGGTTCTGGACCTCTAGGCCTAGCAGCACGCCTCTGAACATTCGACGCATGTACATCATGGAAAGGATGGTACATGTCCGCATTGTTCATCTCCCTTGCACGACACGTCTCTCTCTTGCGCCGAAAGCAGAACTCACTCAAGTGTCCATCTCTCCCACAGTGCTCACAATGGTACCTCACCGCTCTCAAAGGGGGTTGTTGGTACTCACGGTAGTGGGTGTGGATCACTTTGCCCTTCTGTGGCATAAGCTCCTCCTGGATGGGTGGCATGGTGTCAAGCTTGTTCTTGAGGTGGCTCAGTTTTGGAGCCCATGATTGTTTCTTGGGTGGAGCTCTCGGGGGTTCAACAAAGACCCCATCCTTGGTGTTAGGCTTGAGAGGCTCTTTGGGTGGAATCTTGGTAAGCTTGGGAGTAGTGGTGGAGTTGGGCTTCTCACATGGGTTAAGACCACTCGACTCTCCAATCTTCCCAAAAGATGACATATCAACACCCGGAGCAAAACCTACACCAGGACCTCCAGCAGCTCGCTTGAATTGGGAGATCATCATCCTGAGCTGTGGTTCACCGCTAGACACCCATGACAAGATGGTCCGAAGGTATGTGTTTTCCTCCTCGGTTTGCATCTTGTCATGCTTCACATTAGCGATCTCCATCTCCAAACCCTCACAAAGAACACACCTAGCCACACAAGTGCTACCTGAGTTGGCCTCTTCAAGAGACACAATCTTGGCATTCTTCTCTGCCAACTCAGATTGCAAGCCTGGACAGGTCTTGCACGCACCCAACAACAAGGGTCTAGCACGGAGCTCATCCACCTCTCCTACCAACACAGCATACTTGCTTCTCAAGGTGAGAAGGTCAGTCATGTGTGTGGTGCACATCTCGCACTCAACCTCCTCAGCAATGACCACGGTGGACTTAGCGAACTCAAGCTCCCTCACCGTGTCCTCCCACTTCTGCCTAAACTCCTTGCGCTCTCTAGCAGCACGCCTGAGCAACTTATCTTGACTAAGCAAGGCGGCAGTAAGCTTCTCGACCTCAGCAGAAAGCTCGTCGTGGGTGAGAGATACCTGGGAGGTGTCGTCGTCGTCGTTCCGAGGAGTCTCCTCCAGCTCGCCGTCGACCTCCTTGCCAAGGGCCATGGTGTAGAGGCCATCGCCGTTGGCAAAGAAGCAGAGACCGTTCAGCTTGTCCTCGATCTTCTTCTTCTTCTCGGACTCGTCATCGCTTGAGCAAGCGGAGTCGTCATCCGAGCCGTCGATGTCACTGAGCATGGCGAAGAACGCACGCTGCTCAGCCTGGGCCTTCTCCAAGTACTTCTTCTTGATGTACTCCTTGTCGAAGCCGCCCCTCTGCTTGTGCCTTGCGGGGACGTACTTCTCCTTGCGCTTGCCGGAGTCGTACTTGTGCCCATGATCGCCCTTCCCATATGTGTGCTTCTTCTTGGGACAGTTGGCGATGAAGTGGTCGGGGTCGCCACACTCAAAGCATCCTGAGCGTCCTCCTCCGCGGCGACGGTTCATGCGGTTGTTGTGGAACCGCGAGAACCGGTTGGCGAGCATCGCCAACTCGTCATCCCCCAAAGACTCTAGCTGCTCCTCGGTGACAGAAAAGAGAGTGCAAAACCTCCAGAGGGGTTAGCAGAAGAGCCAGAAAGCAAAGCCATCAACGGGCCAGAAGGATTTTCATAAGAAGCCCTCGCCATGGCATCGATCTCACTGGACTTGAGCTTACTGAAGAGCTCGTCGCACGTGAGGGTCTCATAGTTAGGCGATTCGATAATCGCCTAAACCTTGGAATCCCACACCGACCGATCGAGAGTATGCAAAAGCTTCAAAGCTCTCTCATGATCGTCGAAAGGCAACAGCTCCTTGTTAGCCCTCATCCTGTTGACAATCACCTGAAAGCGAGCGAATAAACTTTCTATGCTCTCGCCAGGCATATGTCGAAAGTTCTCATACTCTCGCTTGAACGACTCGTAGAGACGGGTTTTGACTTGAGAGGTTCCCTCATGGAAACGCATGAGGGTAGCCCAAATCTCCCGAGCCGTAGCGAGGTGAGAAACGCGATCAAACTCACTCATGCTCAAACATGAGAAAAGAGCATTACGGGCTCGGCTATTGGCATCGTGCTCATCGATCTGAAGCTGAGAGACACGAGCAGCCAAGACCACGTAATCGGCAGAGTTGCAAATATCCCAGATGGAAGCACCCAAACTATGCAGATAGGCCGACATGCGTATCTTCCAATACGCATAGTTCGTCCCATCGAAAAACGACGGTTTGCCCATGCCGCGATCCATGTCGCCTTCTGTGGATTTGGAACCGGCTAAGGTGGAAGATCCTTAACCCGCTCCGATACCAATTGAAGGACCGAGAATGCACTAGCAAGGCGACCAGAGGGGGGGTGAATGGGAGCTCAAAAATTTCTTCTCACAAACTTTGGCCGTTTGTCCCAAAATCAACCCCCAAAAGCTAAGACCGAGAACGTGATGCCCACGACTCTTGGAAGAGGGTGGATGATCCCTTGGATCACAGCGAGGCACCACAAAGCGATAGCGAACCAAAAGCCAAAAGAGCCGGCACAAGTTTGACCCTCAAAAACCATGTCCCGAACGTAGATAGACGGCTACGTCGAGAAACTCCTAAATACCTATGCTAACAAGTAGCAAAGATACCTAGAGAGGTTCCTTGATCAACTCTAGGGCCAAACGAGAAGTCCGGAAACCAAACAAACAAGCCGGGAGATCAAACGCACTAAACCGGAGGCTACAGCAGGGTCCCGGACTGTCCGGCAGTACGGTCGCGGACTGTCTGCCCAGTGGCGGACTGTCCGGGCTCAGGTCGCGGACTGTCCGCCGGCCAAAGGAGCAAAACCGCAGTGCTGCTGAAGTTCCCTGGACAGTTCCCGGACTGTTTGCGAAAACCAACGGCGGACTGTCCGCCGGTCAAACACCAAAACAGCGAAGCTGCTGAACCATCCCTGGACGACTCCCGGACTGTCCGCGAGTTCCTTCGGCGGACTGTCCGCCGGACAAGGAACAGTAACGCGACCGAGACCCGCAGCCACTAACCTGGCTCGATCCCGACGCGTGGACTGTCCGCGGCTGGGATGGCGGACTGTCCGCCAACTCCCAGTGAGGGCGATTTTGGTCGCCCTTCACCCAAATCTTCTCCAAATCGATTCAAACCAAAATCCCACGTTCCCAAACATGGAGAGGATGATCACGGAGTAGTTAGGAGACTATCCCCAAGAAATCATCCGCTCAAATCAACTCAAACACCGGAAAATTGAAAGGGGAGGAGTATGAACCGAAAAAGCGCCACGAAAACGAAATCAACCCGATCTACTTGTTCGTGAGGAGTTAGACGAATTCCTTTGGTCGAAATGACCTCCTCACTATAAAGAACAAGTTGATTCAAACTGGATTTCGCAAAGACGCACTAGAGAGGGAGATCGAGTGACGGGAAAATCACGGAGAAACGAAGATCGCGAAGAACACGAACCAAAACGCGAATCAACACATCGATCTGCAACCGTGTGGCTACCACACGCTACAACAGTGAGGTTACGGCCTCACTTCCTCAAAATCTCCAGTACACAGAGGTATTGTTCTCTGCGGATCTCAGCTAGGTACAGCAGGGGATTGGGAGAGCAGGAAACCCTAGAAGCAAAGAGCAAATGACTGAGATAGATGGGGAGGTGGGTGTCTCCCCCTACTTATCCTAATTCTAACTATTCCTAATTCCCACTCTACCCCTAACTACTTACAGAGCGAACCAGCTAAACCCTAAGGTTATTCTGGACCAACTCGTGGTAGGTGGTGATCCGACGGCCACGCCCGCACAACTCATAGCGTTGCCTTGACACAACCTCCCGATTGCCGCCACGTGCCACCACCGCTCTACGTCCTCTTCACAGACTCTGCCCCCGGTTTTGTGGCCCAAACCGGGAAACCAGCCTTCACAGCCAACCCCCAGTTTTGAGGCCCAAACCGGGAAACCAGCCCACCAACGCCTGAGTTTTGTGGCCCAAACTCAGCAAACCCGCAACACCCAGGTTTTGAGGTCCAAACCTGGAAACCGTCCTCAGCCCGAGTTTTGTGGCCAAACTCAGAAACCATCCGCGCCCAGGTTTTGAGGCCCAAACCTGGAAACCGTCCACCCGATGGTTTTTCTCTGGCTCTACCACCAAACCGAAGCTGTAGAGGGGATGCACCGCCCGTGCACCCCGTCCACCGACACGTGTCCCCAAGTCCACGACCCAGGCAACACCATGTCCCACAAGTCTTCGCTCGTCGCTGTCCCAGGCTGCCAGCCACCACAGCTGATCCTCAGGCCACCGGTCCCTCAGTCCAAGCCTCACGTCCGCCCTTCACCGCTCCCAATCCGTCGGCACGGCACGTCTCTTCTTGACCTTCACCTTGCCTCTAATCACTGCATCCGTGCTCGACACCTGCACAACACAAGCCAAAGAACATGCGCATCAAACCCGTTGACAATCACTCATCACTCGAGACTCGGCATACACCCATGTATCCGCATGAAAGAGAGAGAGAGAGGCGTGAGAGAAAAGGAGCCTCAACCGGCAATTTTTCTCTCCCTCACAAGAAATTCTTGTTGAGGGGAGACAAGTCTGCATGTGTGTCAGTGAGAGAGAGAGCTCTCAATCGGCAATTTCTCTCCTCCCTGACGAGAATTTCTTGTTCAGCTCAGATTTAGCCGTTGTGGGAGCGTGCGAGAGAAGCCGGTTGCTTGTTACCGTTGGGGACTATCTGAAGGGATAAGGCAGTGCCTTTCCCCTCCCTTCGGTGAGCGGAGAAGCCTTGTCTCCCCATTCCTGCTCTTGGTGTTGCAAGTTCTAGGGTTCATCCCTCTCCTTCTCTCCATTGCTATGAGCTGAAATTTCTTGGAGAGATTGAGTGCCCTTTGTGGGTGTGGATGAGAGAGTGAAGATCCACCGCCTCCCTTCCTCTCCCTCTCATGCTTGGTGCTAATTTGAGTGAGGGATTGAGAGCCTAGTGTGTGTGCATTTGAGGTTTGCATTTGGTGGCACTAGGCAATCTTTGTGATTGGGGATTTCTTATTCCTCTTGGTGATTGCCATCACCTAGACGGCTTGGTGGATTGTGTCTCCGTTGGGAAGCCCACGTGGTGATTGTGTGTGGCTCCGGAGAAGGATTTGTGAGGGGTGTTGTGCTCACCCCACGGGAGATCGCAAAGAGCAACTCTAGTTGAGCATGTCATTGAGTTACCCTCACTTGTGGGTGAGTTCTTGCGACGCTCGAGTGTCGAGCTAGGTGTGGTGCCTATTAGCCGCCGAACTACCAAAGTGTGTGGTCGACACAACGGGGACTAGCTTGGTGGCAACCAAGTGAACCTCGGTATAAAATCTCCGTGTCAACCTTGTTCATCCCGTTGGTTTGCATTCCCCTTACACAAGCTTGTATTTACTTTCATATATATTGTGCTTGTGTAGTTGCTCTTGTAATTAGTTAGCTTGTGTAGCTTGCTAGTTACCTTCTTGCTTGTGTAGCATAGAAGTAGCTTCCTTGCGTGACTAATTGGCTTGAGTAGCCTTGTTAGTCACATTACATAGTTTGTGTAGCTAAGTAATTTGAGCTCTCTAATTTGGCTTGTGTAGCCTTGTTATTGAGCATTGCTAGTGAGCTTAGGAGCTTTGTGCTTTTGCTTACTAGATTGTGTAGGAGCTCCCAATTGTTTGAGTACTAGTTGCTTAGGTTTGTGTAACCTTGCAAGCTAGAATTGTTTAGGTGAGCTCTTGCTAGCCCGACACCTTTGTTTCTTAATTAGGATCTTTTGAGGTGCTCAAGAGTACAGGTAGAGGGGTGTAGTCTTGGCTAGACCGATAGTCTTAATTCCACATTTGTTTCGGTTAGCCGGTGCGATTAATTTTAGAAAGGACTATTCACCCCCTCTAGTCCGCCATCTTGACCCTACACATGGTATCGGAGCCGTGGTCTCTCATTTGTGGTCTTCACCGACCCAAGAGGATGGTGACTTATGGGCTAGATGTTGAGTGTCCACACATTTTTGATGGCGCACACTTTACACGATGGAAAAATTGGATGATATGCAATTTTAAGTTTATTAGTCCTCAAATGTGGTGGATCCTAGATGTGGGCCTTTCCCTTGTGTTGGATAGAAAGAATGCAACTCAAGAGCAAAAGAAATGCCTACATCTCGATTGCCAAGCTACTAACATTTTGTATCAATCTATGGAGGATAACATATTTGGTGAGATCATGGACTTAAAGTCCGC
Source organism: Coix lacryma-jobi var. lacryma-jobi (assembly GCA_009763385.1). Lineage (NCBI taxonomy): Eukaryota > Viridiplantae > Streptophyta > Magnoliopsida > Poales > Poaceae > Coix > Coix lacryma-jobi. The sequence continues at coordinate 88,149,240 of CM019822.1, read as the reverse complement.
CCATGAGATTTGGATTTATCTCAATGAGAAATATGGTGCGATCTCCGATGATGATCTTGATGAGCCCAAGGAGGAGGCACATGAGGATGTTGAGCATGACCACAACTTGATGATTGTGGAGGATTGCTCCACCTCATGGTCAAGTGATGATGATGATGATCAATCCACAAGTTCACTTGACAAGATTGTTGATGATGGGCCGAGCTCAAGTGATGCAATTAATGATGCTATTCCATGCTCACTTGATGATGATAATGATGATGATGGCTATGTGAGTGATGTCTCCACAAGCTCTCCATCTACACCGCATTGATTCATGTCACATGGTGACACTAAGGTATCAATTGCTAATGTGGTTGTTGATTGTGATGATCCAAATTTTGAGCTTGTATGTAGACTTGCTAAAGCTTTAGAAAATGAGTTGGCTAAAACTGTGAAATTGAAAAATGAAAACTCATTTCTAAAAGACACATGTGAACAACAAAAGCATCTACTCTATGTTACTACTTGTTCACATGAGGAGCTAAAATTGACTCATGAGGAACTTAGTGTTGCTCATGATAACCTGGTACAAGACCATGTTTTTCTCACTAATAAGCTTTTCAAAGAAGAAACTAAAACTAGTGAGAGCTCATCACATGGGTCAAATGATCAATCACATATTGTTGCTAACCCTTGTGATGTAGAGAAGAAGCATGTATCCACCTCTTGTGATGATTTATTAGCTATGCCATGTTCTTCCCATATACATGCTTGTTCTACTTCTATGTCTTGTGAGACTAACCTTTTGAAGGAGAACAATGAGCTCGAAAGTGAATTGAAGAATTTGAGCAGCAAATTAGAGAGGTGCTACAAAACAAAATTCACCTTTGAGCATATGTTGAACAATCATAGAAGTTATGGTGACAAGAGAGGCATTGGTTTCGACAAGAGCAATGTCAAAGGCAATAGATGGGGCAAGAGAAGACATGAAAGGGAGATGAAGAAGCAAGAAGAAAAGAAGCTATCTCATTTCATGTGCTTTAAATGCCATGAGATGGGTGATCTTGCCAAATCTTGCCCATCTAAGAAGCTAAAGATAAGGCCACAAGATGAAGAGAAGAAGAAGCCGCAAGTGCAAATCAAGATCAACCATGATGGTGGTGACTTGATGATGAAGAAGAAAATAAGAAGGGGTGGAAGAACAAGAGCAAGACATCCAACTCATATCCAAGATGCCAAGAAGATGATGAGCAAGAATCAAGATGACAAAGATTTAGCTCACATCAAGTTCTACAAGTGTGAAGATATGGGACACTTTGCCTCGAAGTGTCCTACAAAGCTTGAGAAGAAGGCTCAAGCAACTCATGAGAGGCAAGACAATGAGAAGCAACATATGAGCAAGGAAGAAAAGGCTCAATCAAAGAGAGTTTGCTACTCATGTCGGGAAAGGGGACACATGGCTAATTCATGTCCCCTAGGTAACACTTCTAAGCCCATTTCAATTAATGATAATATTGTGCTTAGAAAGGATGACAATGGTACCACATTGGTTGCTATTACAAAACATCCCGCTAATCATACTAAGGCAATGCCTAAGTATGTTCCTCCTAACTTGAGAGGACCCAAACTACTTTGGGTACCATCAACAATGGATGATTGATTGTAGGTACCATCGGCATTGGAGGCTTGATTCAATTGAATTCATATTGATCATCATATGATTGTGTCAAGCAATGAAGCCTAGTGCTATTCTCATCCCAATGTCAAGTCAATATAAGTGAAGTCCAAATGTGCTATGACATACAAGTGCAAAGTTCAAGTTGTGGTAATTTTATTGGAAATATTTGAAGGTTTGCAATTTATTGAAGTAGAAGCTTGCTAATGGATGATCATGAGCTACTAAGGTATATTTCATGTTGATTTGGGTGCATATGAGTTGAATGAATTGGAAATATGCATATGTTGCTTGCCATAAGATGATTGAATGGATAAATTGCTTAGTGATCAAGTTTGAGATAGTTTGATTGGATATGTTCACAAGAAGACCTTTAGTAAGTGGATTTGTATGGATATATGTCTTGTGATGATGTTCAAACAAGTTGATCTCAAGTTTGACTCAAATTAAGGAAGTATAGCTCAAGTATAGAAATATGTCCAATATTTGAAATCTGAGCTAGCTGCGATGATAGCCATGTTTGAACGATCAAATCTATTTGGATTGGCTTGAAATTTGGTATACATGCTCTGCATTTATGGTATTAGTTTCTGTGAAAATTTCATGAGTATTGGTTAAGGGATACTTCAGTTTTGGAGTGGATCTTGTCAATTATAGTGCAGCAGTTTTCAGCACGTAGTAGTTGGGAAAGATGTGAAATCTGGTAGCAATCTAGAAGTCCAATGAAGCTCAAATTTTTATGGCTACTAGAGCACTTAGTGAGGCACATCTCCACCAAATTTCATGGCAATTGGATCAATATATTGTGAGATATGATCAATTCATTGAAGAGGACAGAATCTGCCATATAAGTGACATTTATTGGATATATCACAAGTCACTTTTATTGAAAGGTCCTCAAGTTGGAATCATGTTTACAAGTTTTTGAGGGACCTATGTTTGGTTTTGAGATGATATAGAAGCATGTCAAATATGGGTACAAGACCATCTTATTGAGGAATGTTTTTGGCACACATTTGGTACTCAAATTGAAGATTGAGACCAAGCTCAAGATGAAGATAAGATCGAGTTCTACTGTCAATTAAATATCATTTGCAAGAAAGAAAATAACTCAAAGAAGGATTTAAAGTCATATTTCAAGAAGAGTTCTGTTGACACCAGAATTTGGCAAAATACTAGCTGAGACTATCAAAAGGCAATCATGGAGAATTAAAAGCAAAGCAGCAGTCCAGGGTGTGCACAAAGTTGTACGAGCATCAGGCATTATGCGTCTACTAGCTCCAAGGAGGTGATGACATCAACCTTTACACTAAGGAGATGAGGCCAGCATGCACCTACGGTAATTAGAAAAACAAAATTGTCGTATCCAGAGAGGACGTCCAGGTTGATCACGTATTGGACTTTTCACGAATGAGTTGGAGGAAGCTTCATTGACCAGGACTCTACAGATGGAAAGTTAGAGTCTATGTATCTTAATGTTTCCTTTTATTTAGATATATCTTGTTAGGCAAGGACTTTTAGGACTCTTATTCGCCCAGGGTATAAATATAAACCCTCGACCATTGTAAAGATACATCTCAATCAATCAAACACATCGGCTGTTGGTATCACGCCTGCCCTACCTCCGCACACGTGCAGGGGAGTGGCGAGGGTGGCCAACTGTCCAAACCAAATACGAAGGTACGGAAAAGTTAGACAGCGGTGGCCATTCTCTCTTCCCAAAAAAATTGTCCTCTTTACACTGTTCATCCCTTGGTATTTAAAGGGAATACCAAGGGACACTGACCAAATTACAAAAGGGCACAAGAAAGATTCCTTAGCGCAGTACACTGGAAGGGCAGAATCGTACAAACACGGGCAGCGCGGAAACCCTAACTCGCCTTCCGCGCGTCCGCCGCCACCCGGCTCGTGCACCCCCTCGCGGGAGCGCGAGGGTTAACCTTCAGCTTGTGGAACCATCGCTTCAGTTGCGAGGCCCGCGTTCGTTTGCCGTCCGTTGAGCTTGACGTTTCTTCCGAAGGTGTGGAGGACGCGTGAGGGTCACACACCGTGTTCTTCACGCCTCTTGCCTGCAAGAAACAGAAAATATTCCAAGGGTCGAGCTAACATTCGAAGGTTAGGAAAATGACCCGAGGGACTTGACAAATGACGAAAGTTCTTGCGAAGGTATGCAGGATGCGCGAGGGTAGTTTCCTGTGTCAGCCTGCGTGACATCACTGCCGAGGGTTCCTTCCCCCAACAGTAGCCCCTCGATGGCTTGGATCTAAAAAGAACGATCTTTAGGCCCAAGCAGCGCCTTTTGTTTGGAAACAAAACGTGTCCCTCGGCAGCGACGCCCGCGGCTGCTTGTGGGCCGGGCCGTCATCTTTGTTTTGTTATTGTCCATTAAGTTTTTCGTGCCGTGTTTTCGGGGGCCGTGCTGATTTTGTTGGGTTGGGTGGCTCGTCCCTTGGTCTATAAATAGGTGGGGTTGGTGGAGAGTTTGAATTTGAGCCATCCTCTTGTTATAGCCATCCTGCTGCTGCGCTTTGCTTGTTGCGAAGGTTCTTAGGTTTGCTACGAGGGTTGAGTGAGTTGTCCGTTGAGGGAAGGTTCTGAGCTAGAGAGATGGCTAGGTCCAAGCAGACTGCTCGTGTTGTGTCTCCGTCTGTCGCGGATGACGGAGTAACCTTCGAGTTTGGGCTTAGCCGGGTTTGTAACTCGGATCTGGCGTCCTACGTCAGGCGAAACTGGATTGAAGATGGAAAGGCGAGGGCCAGCGCTGGAGAGACTGTTCCAAAGCCTGAGGCCGACGAGGTTGTCATATTTGAAGAGTTCTTTGAAGCTGGTCTGCGCTTTCCGGCGTCTTCATTTGTGACTTCGGTGCTTCAGCGTTTTAAACTGAAGTTTCATCAGCTGACACCGTCGTGCTTTACGAAGATGTCCATTTTTGTGTGGGCTTGTCGCTCTTAGGGTGTGGTTCCGCATGTCGAAGGTTTCGTGCGGACTCACCGTGTCCACATGCAGCCAAGGAAAATTACTGACAGCGAAGGTAACATTAGTTTGGGTCAGTTTGCAGTGTACACCTTCTGCCATCAGGCTGGCTCGGAGCTTCCAGTGCAAGCTCAGAAAAATAAGTGGGCGAGTGGGTGGCAGGGAGCATTAGTTCTACTATAAGCTGAGCGGAGCTGATGAGCTTTGCGGCGAACTTCCGCCCCTCGGTGATGTGACCGCCGAAGCCTCGATGTCCGGAGAAGCGCACGCGGCTGTTGACTGCTTGAGGGCTATCGCTCGCTCACAGTGCGCTCGCGACCTAGTTGAGGAGTACTGCTGCGCTAAGGTTTGGCCCCTCAGTCGGAGGCAAGCCTGGTTCGCGGTTGAGGACGACTCTGCCTATGAGGCGAGGGGTTTGAAGAAACCAAAACTGGAATTGAACAAGATCTGGGAGAGTACTCTCAAGAAATTTCCGTGTCGGAAAACTGGCGTCGAAGCTGTTCTGAGACGGGTTCAACAAGCTGTTGAAATTCTTGTCGGAAAGCTGTCGACCCTCGAGGTTAAGGCCATTCATAGTGCTGTGGGGATCGGTGGTCGAGTCAACCGGCTCTTCGACATGTTTGGGATCTCGTACCCTAATTGGCCCGCACCTTCGAGCGAGGATGCGCTGAAAAAGAGGAAACACATGTCCGCGGGGGATAAAGAGGTTGCCTCACGGCCGAAGAGGGGTCGTGGTCGAGGCCGCGGCGGCGCTGGCGTCGGCCGAGTGAAAACACTAGCGACGAAGGTTGTTGTGGCGTCGGGCGTTGCCGGCGCTGCCTCTTCCTCGGCCATTGTATCAGTGGCGGGTGGCCGACGTGTTGCTAAGGTCGGAGGGCGTGTACCGCGCGTCGGCGGGATTGGGGCTCTGATCCAGATTTCAGACGACGAAGGTTCCTCCGATGATGATGAAAAGGAGGAAGAGAAAGAGGCAGAGAAAGAGGCCTGCACTGAGGCTGATTCATCTGATGAGGTTAGCGACACCTCTGATGATGAGGGTGACTCAGACGATGAGGTGTCCATTGGTGATGACCGTGGGAAAGCGGTTGTCTCATCGAGCGCTGATGCTGAAGCTGCACGTAGTGTTGATGAGATACTCCGGGAGCTCGAGCCTGAGAGTCCCGAGCAAGGATCAGTGCCCGAGTTCGCAGGGTCGCATATTTGGGTTGACGGTTTTGAGGTGAGCGGTGACCTTGAATCGGAACGACACCCTGGTAAAAGGCCGTATGGCGAAGCTAGCCGGTCCAGTCTTCCTTATTTGCCAAGAAGATCGGGGTTTCGGATTCGGCAATGGAGCTTTATACGAGCCCGGACCTTCGAGAGTACCACTTGCAATGCGCTCCGGAGGAAAGGCGTTTTCTTGGTCGAGTGTTTGGTCGGGTTTGTGTGCCGGAGGGCGAGCTTCGACTGGCCAACCAACCGTTGGGCGAGCTTCATGATGATATTGATGTTAAGTTGGCTGAGTTGATGCTTCTTAATCGCTCTGCGCGCCGAAGGGCAGGTTATAATCATGACTATCTAAGTAATCGGTTGGCCGAGGTTGAGAAAAAGAATAAAGATCTACGGCGAGGTTTGGAAAACAAAGAGATTGAACTTAAAAGTGCTGTAGAAAAAGTTAAGAAGACCCGAGAGGAAGCGCAGGAGGTTGCGAACCATAACGCTGAACTGTTGTCGGCTTGCAGCGAAAAGGACAAGGATTTAGTATCCGCGAAGAGTCGCATAGATGAGATGACCTCGGAGTTGGCTTCGCAATCGGAAGCATGGCAAAAGAGCATGGCTAGGATTAAAGACAAAGTTGATGCTTGCTTGACCGAAGCCGGCGGTTCTGCTAGGGAGCCGCTACCTTCTGCTAGCGCAGAGGCCTTCGGAGACTGGCTTTCCAATGAGCTTGATGTTTTCAGCTCATTGTTTGGTAGCGCGGCTGACTTCGGTGGTTACGTTGGCGCCTTGGCCATGGCCAGTACTCTTCGTCAAGCTGACTGTGACCACCTTCGCAAAATTAAGAGGCCGAGCCATGTTTTTCCAACAGTTGATGAAGTGCCTACAATGAAGATTAATGACGCGGAGGTTCGGAATTGCGCGATGCGCTTACTTCGTAGATTTTGGATTTTTGGTGGAGGCCGTGCACTTGCCTTCGAAGAGGCTGCCGAAGCTACACGTCAGGTTGTGATAGCGCAGGATGTTTTTTGCTTTATTTATGGATGGTCATGTTAGTATTTATTTCTGTGTCCTTTTACGCAGGCTCGTAAAGACACGCTGCCCTCGCTGACTGCAACTGATGACGCTGCCGGTTGCTGCAAGCCTGCACCTGCGGACAGCTCTACGGAGGTTCCACTGGTTGAAGCGGTTCCCTCGGCCGAAGAGGCCCCTGCCGCTAGAGAGGCTAATGTTGAGGAAACAACCGCGGTCGAAGCATGTGCTGTTGACCAATCTATGGCGGAAGCTGCTGCAACTGGCGAAGCTGAGGATGCTGCAACTAGCGAGGTTGAGGCGGAGAAACATGAGTATGCCGAGCAGGTGTGAGAGTTAGGGATGGTTTAAAAAGGGTCATTTTGTAATATTTTGGGTGGTGGAGATGTTGTTGAGAAAACTGAGTCTCTTTCTTGACTTATTTGAAAATGCAGGTTCCTGATGGAACCGTGCTAGAGGTGTTTGATGTGATGCCTTTGATGTTAAACTATCAAGATACGTTTATAACTGGTGAATCATGGGCTCAAGCTAAGCTCAAACATCCTTCGCTGCCTTTCGAACGTTTTTGGTGGTCTAAGGTGCGAAGGTACGATTTGAAGAACAGTCGATCGAGCTGTTTTTGGCGTGACACGGATTATACAGATCGGCAAGCTACGCGGTTTTTGTTTGGTTCTTCTTCACAGCCTGTTGTTGATGATGACATCGATGAAAATACGGCTCCGGATTTTTTGTTTGGGCGTAGCAATCTTGATCTGGGTCCAGATGATTCTCTTGTAATTCCGAAGGAGGAGCCTTCAGAGATTAGTGACATAGATCGTAGATATATGTATAGGGCGAGGGTGTTGCCCGGGGAACTGGCCATTGTGCCTGCGGGTCCTCTGCTATGGGGACCTATTGTCCCGATAGAAATGGGATTTGAAGAGGGTTACGAGGGTTGTGAAGATGTAATGTTGATTGAAAATGGTGAAGATGTGTTGTGACTTTGTACTCTTTAGAAGATGTGTAGCATACTGTGGTGGATTTGTATTTATGCAAAAAAGTTGTAAGATTGCTTTGTCCCGTTGTGGCTCGTTTTTGGAAATTTTCAATGAGTGACATTTGACCCTCGCTGTCTTTTTGGCGAGTCTTGGTTTTAGGGATAGCAGCGACGCCCCCTTTCTTTTTTAGCGAGGCTCACTTTTGAAGTTTATATAAGCTGTTTAGGGAAAACAGCGACGCCCACTTTCTTTTTTGGCGAGGCTCGCTTTTGACGTTTATATAAGCTGTTTAGGGAAAACAGCGACGCCCCCCTTTCTTTTTTGGCGAGGCTCGCTTTTGACGTTTATATAAGCTGTTTAGGGAAAAATAGCGACGCCCCCTTTCTTTTTTAGCGAAGCTCGCTTGATGTTTATGTAAGCTGTTTATGGAAAACAGCAACACTCCCCTTTCTTTTTTGGTGAGGCTCGCTTTTGAGGTTTATATGAGCTGTTTAGGGAAAACAGCGACGCCCCCCTTTCTTTTTTAGCGAGGCTTGCTTTTGACGTTTATATAAGATGTTTAGGGAAAACAACGACTCCCTCTTTCTTTTTTAGCGAGGCTCGCTTGATGTTTATGTAAGCTGTTTATGGAAAACAGCGACGCCCCCTTTCTTTTTTAGCGAGGCTCGCTTGATGTTTATGTAAGCTGTTTATGGAAAACAGCGACGCCCCCTTTCTTTTTTAGCGAGGCTCGCTTTTGACGTTTATGACAAGAGATTGGATAACCAGCACGCGATTACACTCCTCTCCTTGTGTAAGGTGGAGGTGACGTTTGTCTTGCAAGCTCCTGGTGTTTTTACGAGGGTGCTTGATCTTTTCATAACTTGGCGCCTCTCCTTGTATAAGGTGTAGGCGCGACTTTGCATCGCAAGCCCCTGGTGTTTTTTCGAGGGTGGTCGCCTTTTTTGGACTTCGCGCCTCCCCTTATCTAAGGTGGAGGTGTAGTTTGCTTTGCGAGTCCCTCGCGTTTTTGCGAGGGTACTTGAATTTTTTGGACTTCGCGTCTCCTCTTGTATTAGGTGGAGGTGAAGTTTGCTTTACAAGTCCCTGGCGTTTTTGCGAGGGTACTTGAATTTTTGGACTTCGCGCCTCGCCTTGTCTTAGGTGGAGGTGAAGTTTGCTTTATAAGCCCCTGACATTTTTGCGAGGGTACTTGAATTTTTTGGACTTCACGCCTCCCCTTGTCTTAGGTGGAGGTGAAGTTTGCTTTACAAGCCCCTGGCGTTTTTGCGAGGGTACTTGAATTTTTGGACTTCGCGCCTCCCCTTGTCTTAGGTGGAGGTGAAGTTTGCTTTACAAGTCCCTGGCATTTTTGCGAGGGTACTTGAATTTTTGGACTTCGCGCCTCCCCTTGTCTTAGGTGGAGGTGAAGTTTGCTTTACAAGTCCCTGGCATTTTTGCGAGGGTACTTGAATTTTTGGACTTCGCGCCTCCCCTTTCTTAGGTGGAGGTGAAGTTTGCTTTACAAGTCCCTGGAGTTTTTGCGAGGGTACTTGAATTTTTTGGACTTCGCGCCTCCCCGTGTCTTAGGTGGAGGTGAAGTTTGTTTTACAAGTTTGTTTTGAAATACTCGTGTTTCGAAGCAATCTTCGGGTGTATTCATCGATTATAAGTGCTCTTGGTGAAGAGTTGCTTTTTTCGATGTTTGTGGAAGAAAAAGAAACTTTAGAATTTTGTTTTTTGGGGGTTGTTGCTTGTATTAAGGATTTGGATGCTGCCTCGTTAAAAAACCTTACGCCCCTTTCGTAAGGAAAAAGAGTGCAGCTCCTTTGTTTTTGATACAAGCATGGTACAGAAAAAGACAAAAGAGAAAAGGCAAATTACATGTCGCGAGAGCTCGCTAAGGCTCCGCTATGGGTAGTATTTGCGAAGGTCATCAACGTTCCAAGTATGTGGCAGGCTGTTTCCTTCGCTATCAGAGAGGTGATAGGATCCAGGGCGGTTGCATTCTGTTATCAAGTATGGTCCCGTCCATTTTGTCTGAAATTTTCCCGCCATATTGGCGTTTTGTTTCCGAATGAGGACGAGGTCACCTTTGTTCAAGTCTTTAATCCTCACTTTTTTGTCTCTCCACTTTTTGGTTTCCTTTTGATACTTGCGAAGGTTGTGCACTGCGCTGCATCTTGCTTCCTCGAGCAAATCTTTGACTAGCAGCTGGTTTTGTCCGTCTGATTCAAGGGTTGTTCTGGGAGAGCCATATTTCAATTCTTCTGGTAATACAGCTTCTTCTCCAAAGAGGAGCCTAAAAGGTGTGAACTTGGTTGCTCTGCATTCCGAAGTGTTATGGGACCAGGTGACCGAGGTTAGCTCTTCTGCCCACTTTCCCTTGGGCCTGCCTTGGAGTTTTTTGGATATCGCTTGAAAAATGGTGGCATTAGCTCTTTCGACGAGGTCGTTCGATTGAGGATGCCGGACTGAGGCAAAACACAAGGCTGTACCAATTTGAGCACAGAATTCCTTGAAGACCTCGCTGTCAAACTGAGTGCCGTTGTCAACGGTTAGGTGTTTGGGAACTCCGAATCGACAAACTATTTGCTGCCAGAAAAACTTTTTCACGGCTAGTGAAGTGATGAAAGCCAATGGTCTTGTTTCAATCCACTTCGTGAAGTATTCCACAGCTACCACTGCGTAGCGAAGGTTTCCTGGAGCTGTTGGTAATGGACCAACGAGGTCCATTGCCCATCTTTGTAAGGGCCATGTTGGGCATATCAGAGTTGTTGGGGCACCTAGGGCGTTTTGTGTTTTTGCTGTTAGTTGGCATCCCTCGCAATGCCTGACAATATCTTTTGCATCTCGTAATGCTGTTGGCCAAAAGAAACCTTGACGGAAAGCTTTTCCAACTAGCGCCCTCGGGCCGTTATGAGAGACGCAGATACCTTCTTTAATGAGTTTGAGTATGTCCTTTCCTTGATTCTGCGACACGCATTTTAGCCATGGGGAGGTCACCGAGGCTTTTTACAAAGTGTTGTCCACTATTTTGTATCCTCGAGCTCTTTGGCTGAGCCTGTTTTCTTCCTCTTTGGAATCAGGCTCGTGCAACCCGTTGATATAGGCCATGATTGGGGCTCTCCAGTCTTCGCTCTGAATTGCATTGATCAGCTTCGCTGTTTTTTCAGAGGCTTCGATGGCTGATTGTGTTGCTACTTCATAAAAAACGTCTAGGAGCAACTGTAGTTGTTGTGCTGCTGCTTTGGCCAGATTGCCTGCCTCGCTGTTCTTAGACCTCGGTATTGCTTTCACTGTTATGCCGAGGAAGAAAGATTCTAACCTTCGGACATATTGTAAGTACTTTTGCAGCTCTAAGTCTTTTGCTTTGTAATTTTTCTCTATATGACCCGCAATGACTTGGGAATCTGTGTTGATGACCACCCTTCGAACTGATAATGCTCAAAGCCTCGAGAGTGCCAGTAATACAACTTTGTATTCTGCGGAATTATTTGTGCACTTGAAGTCAAGTCTTTTTGCATATCGTAGCTTCGACCCAGATGGCAAAACTAGGATGGCCGAGGCTCCCGCTCCAGCTGCTCCCCAGGCTCCGTCGACATACACTGTACAAAACGGGTCTGTTTCGACTCCTTCTTTGCGAGGGTCTGGAGTCCATTCGGCTATGAAATCTGCTAATGCATGCGATTTGATCGCTGATCTTCCCACGAAGGTTATGGTGTAACTGTTCAATTCAACTGCCCATTTTGCTATTCTGCCGATTGCTTCGCTGTTCTTGAAAATGTTCTCGAGAGGGTAAGCAGAGGGTATTTGGATTTCGTGCGCCTGGAAGTAGTGTTTGAGCTTTCTTGAAGCCATGACCACGGCATATGCTATCTTTTTGAGCTCTGAGTAGTTTCGTTTGGGACCCTCGAGGGTTTCTCACACATAGTAGATGGAGGCCTGCTTGGTTTTGCTATTTTCGTGCAGTTCTTTGATCAACACTGTGCTGGCTGCGTGAGGCGAAGCTGGCACGTATAGTAGTAGCAAGTCCCCTTTGTTAGGGCTGGTCAGGATGGTCAAGTTGGTGAGATACTTTTTCAACTCCTCGAAAGCTTTCATTTGTCGAGGTCCCCAATTAAATGATGTTGTGCTTCTCAAAGTTTCATAGAAAGGTAACCCTCGCTCGGCTGATCTGGAGATGAACCTGCTGAGTGGTACTAAGCGCCCTGACAATCGCTGAGCTGCTTTTTTGTTCGTTGGTGGTTCCATGTTGATGATGGCATCAATTTTTTCTGGGTTGGCTTCGATCCCTCTCGCAGAGACAGTACAACCTAGCAGTTTTCCTTCGCTGACTCCGAAGACACATTTTTCGGGATTCAGCTTCAACCCGGCAGACCGAAGGTTGTTGAATACTCTTGCCAGATCCGATATGTGATTTTCTCTTTGTTGGCTTTGAACTATCAAATCATCGACATAAGCGGAGATGGCATGCTCATCTTTGAAAACGTCGGACGTCATGCGAGCGAAGGTAGAACCTGCGTTTCTTAAGCCTTCTGCCATTCTTCGGAAGCAAAAAGTACCCGAGGGTGTGATGAAGCTTGTTTTTTCTTCGTCGTCCTCATTCATCCAGATTTGATGGTACCCCGAAAAACAGTCAAAGAGAGAAAGCATCTGACATCCGGCTGCTCTGTCTACCAAGGTGCTTATATTTGGTAAAGGGAAATCGTCCTTCGGGCAAGCTTTGTTTAAGCACGTGAAATCTACGCACATTCTCCATTTCTTGTTCTTTTTCTGGACTAGGACCGCATTTGAGAGCCATGATGGATATTTGACGGGGCGGATGACCCCTGCATCCAAAGTCTTTTTACTTCTGCCCTCGCTGCCTCTTTCCTTTCTTCTGACATTTTGCGGAGCTTTTGTTTAACTGGACGATATCCTTGCTTTATGTTTAGGCTGTGCTCAATCAAGGATCTATTAACTCCCTTGAGATCTTCCGCAGACCAAGCGAAGGTGTCTGAGTTTTCTTTGAGAAAACGGACAAGGTTGTTTTCTGTCTAGGTGTCGAGTGAGCTGAGATGATTACTTTCCTTTCGGAGTTACCCTCAAAGAGCTGTACTGGTTTGGTTTCCTCTTTGGGTGATGCTCTCCTTTGGTCACTGTATGCCTCACCTTCGGTTCAGAGGTTTGTCGTTTGATGGTTTGTTAAGTTGTGCACATTACGCTGCCCAGGCGCTACTGTTCCCTCAGCAGCTCTTGCAACGTCTTGATCTCCGTACACAGCGACGACCCCCTTTGGAGCAGGAAGCTTCATGCAAAGGTATGCGGGATGGATGACCGCATTGAAGACATTGGTGACCCCTCGACCAAAAATTGCATTGTAAGGATAGAACATGTCGACCACATCGAAGGTTATGTGTTCAGTTCGGCAATTCACTTGGTCTCCGAAGGTTATGGGCAAAGAGATTTTCCTGATTGCTCTTACTTGCTGACCACCGAAGTCGTACAAGGGATTGCCAGCAGGTTGCAAGAGGTTTCTGTCAAGTTTCATGCTGTCGAAGGTTGAGGCGAACAAAATGTCTGCGGAGCTTCCTGTGTCGACCAGAATTTTGGTGACTGTCCATCCTGCAAGATTAGTTTCGATTACCATGGCATCAGTGTGAAGGTAATCTATTAACTTCATGTCGCCAAAATTGAAGGTTATTGGGATATGGGACCATCGCCCAAATTTGTGTGGTCCGTCGACTGCTACATGGTGCACTCTTCTGGCATGTTCTTTCCTTTGCCTTTTGTTGCCATGATCTTCGTTGGAGCCCCCGGTGATGGCAAGGATTACACCGAAGGTGTTGATGGTCCTTAAACACCTGTTTTACCATGAACATTTTACCCTAAAATTTACCAAAAAGGCATGCAATGTAGTCAAATAGGTTTCAAACTAACCAAATTCCACATGTCCATAGATTTTTATTTGAATGCAGGAATTTGGACCAAATTTGGAGAATGGACCCACCAGGAGACAAGCCCACTCACCAGGACCCATTTGGGCCCAAGAGAGGTGGCGCCCTCCACCCAAAAGTGGCGCCCGCCACATGAAGAGGCCCAACTCTCCCCCTTGCCACGTCACTGATCCGTGTGACCATCCCAAGGCCAAATCTTGGCCCTTGGTCACTAGGTCAGTGGCATCGGACGGCTCAGGATGGAGTGGCGTGGATCAAGGCCGAATGGCGGTTACTCAGACATGCAACCGACCTAACCACCGCCTCTCTGGAGCTCCTGGATGCAGTTGAAGCAGAGGCGGTGCATCCAACGGTGATGGGGGTGGCGGCCGCCACCTAGGGCTGGGGCCCGCCACTAGGGTTAGCCCTAGGTCGGCTGGCTGCCCCCTATAAATACCCCCCTCACTCCACAAGGCTATAAATACCCCCTGGTGGCACCACTTCATTTGCACCATCGTACCATCATATCCCAGTATATCCCAAAGAAAGCAACACGCAAGCAAGAGAAGCAAGTGAGGGTCAAGTTAGAAGCTCAGAGAGCTTAGGCAAGTAGGTTAGCTAGTAGAGAGAGTATAGCTCTTGTGCCCTCGCTACAGCGCGGCTCTTAGTTTAGCACAGCTCAGCCTAAGTCCTTGGTAAAAGGAGCGTAGAGCTTGCTAAGAGAGAAGCGGGTGCGAGCGACTAGCATCGGAGGTCAGCTGATTTCCCGGCGTCTCTGGTCTGGTTTGCTCTCTTGTATCTCAGGTACATTCATTACTTTCAGTATTACTTTCAGTATTACTTTATCATGTACCTTGAGTGTGACCTAGCTATCCTACAGTTAAATTCACTTAGCCATAGTAGTTAATCTCTAGTGTGCTTAGTGATTGATCTTTGCCAATAGGCTGCTTAGTTAGTTTAGTGTTTATCTTATTAAGTCAAGTATTTGCTCTGACGTCCGCAAGGGTGTCTCTATTCAAAGCTAGGGTAGAGATAGTTAGAATATAGTTAAGCGTGGTGCTTAGTTATAGACTTACCTTCAGATACGGCTGGACCCCCGGATAGCTGTGGTAGCAAGCAGGTGGTGATAGCCCTGTGCGCCTTGAATTCCACCATGTAGTTGGCCCAGTTTAACAGTAAGGCTCGTTGTGCTAGCGTTCGACCTAAGTAAGTGGTAAAGGCTAGTACGCCTCGATACTTGACAAGATAGGAATAAAACTTTACTTAACTTAGTTGCTTTATTGACTTTTGCCTGCCTTGCTTCGTAACTATCTTGCTTCGTAGTTATCTTGCTTTGTGGTTATTTAGGATTAGTTATCAGTAGTTAGTAGTTATTAGTTAGTTATCCTTAGTTATCCTAATCCCTTTATCCACCTAATCTTAGCCATCCATTTCATCCTTACCTATCCATCCATATATTCTTTCTAGCCTTTCATCCCCTCTCTTCCCTTCTCCCCTTTTCCTTTTTCTTATTTCTTTGACTCTCATCCCCTCCTTGACTCGACTCATACACCACCCTAGCCTTCCCTTGGGATCAAATAAATCGACACCTGGTACTCCCAGGCGAAGTGCTACTACGATAGTTCTGTGCGCTTGCAGAATCTCCTCCTGGTAGATTGCATTCTCTCTAGCTAGCTCCTACTAGTGTCGGGATTGACAACCCCGCTTGACATTAGTAGATAGCTGCTTTAGCTCCACTCCTTTAGGTATAGTGACCGGACTTGCTACAAGCACTTCTGACGCCGTTGCCTGGAATAGACTCCATAGTCTACTCCTAGTAACAACGTTAGCGAGTGCCAACAAGCATTTCTGGGCCATTTCCGGGGATAGTTGCCTAGCTCTATCTTTAGTGAAGCTAAGGACTACTAACAAGCATTTCTGGCGCCGTTGCCGGGGAAGGCAATCGGTGTATCGGTTGAGTCCGTGTCGAATTTATCTTCGATTAAGCTCCCGCTTAGCGAACCCCATCTTACCCCATTCTTTCTTTCCTTAGTCCTTCTTATCTTTTTCCTTCATCTTCTTCAACTTCTTTCTTTCTTATCTCGTTCTATCTTCACGATGGCCAATAAGACCATTCGTGAGTTTTCTGCTCCTTCTGCCGCCAATGTTGCGATAGGACCAGACGTGATCGATGCCAACCTCAATTTTGAGTTGAAACCGGCTCTGATCACGATGGTCCAACCTAGCCCGTTCTGTGGCAAAACTCATGAGGATGCCAATGCTCACCTCCAACAATTTTTGGAGATCTGCGACACCTTCACCATTAAGGGGATAACCCAAGAAGCCATCTGTCTTCGTCTTCTTCCCTTTTCTCTTCTAGAAAAAGCGAAGCAATGGTTGTATACCGATCACGACGCTATAGACACATGGGACAAGTGTTCCAATGCTTTTCTCGCCAAATTCTTTCCGTTGGGCAAGACGAATGCTCTGCGCAACAAAATCTCCAGCTTTACGCAACAAGCCGAGGAATCTATTCCCGAGGCTTGGGAGAGGTTGCAAGAGTACGTCGCTGCTTGTCCACACCATGGTACGGAGGACTGGCTATTGATCCAGAACTTCTACCATGGCCTAACCCCACTCTCTAGAAGCCATTTGGATGCCGCCGCTGGCGGTGCATTCTTTTCTCTAAATGTTGCAGATGCTAAGGCTCTCATAGAGAAGATGGTGTCGAACCAAGGATGGAATGACGAGAGACTGCAGCCCCGTAAGCTAGGTATGCATTCCCTTAAGGAAGCCGACATGATCGTGGCCAAGATGGACCTGCTGGCAAAGAAGCTGGACAACTATGAGAAGATGAACCTACAAGAGAGTGTCCAATCTCTGGAATCCTACATGACTTGTGAAGTCTGTGGAGAAACCGGACATTCTGGGAGCCACTGCCCCGAGCTACATGATGATTTGAACTTCATCAACAACAACAACGGTTTCCGTCAACAGAATCAAGGATGGAATCAGCCTGCAAACTCTCAAGGTAACAATTCATTCCCCCGCTCTAATTTTCATAATTCTGATGATTTCTCGTTCTTAAAGAATCTAGTCTACTCTCAAGGTAGAACTACTGAATTTTTGAATAAGAAATTAATGACGAATGATAAAACCCTTGAGAATATAAATGCTAAATTGGAAGATTTCTCATCTGCTCTGAAAAATCAATTAAGGTTTAATAAGATGTTAGAAACCCAATTAGCTCAACTTGTTGCTATCATACCATCTTTTGAAACTGGCAAAATTCCTGCTAAACCTGACATGGAAACTGCAAATATGGTTGAAATAAAATATTTTAACTATTATGAAGATCAAACCATGACTGTTAAAAAGGGTGATCCTGGTAGTCCCATAATTAGATGCTCAATCTTTGGTGAAGTCTTTAAAAATGCCATGTGTGATTTAGGATCGAGTGTGAACATTCTATCTAAAGATTTTTATGAAAACTCATTCTTTCCACCCATGTCATCCACATCTGCCTATGTTGTGCTAGCTGATCAATCCACTTGCTATGTAGAAGGAATAGTTAATGACTTACGTGTTCATATTAGCGGTTCATATGTTCCTGCTGATTTCATAATACTAGATATGGGAAATAGGAAAGATGTGCCTCTAATCTTAGGTAGACCCTTCTTGAACACTGTTGATGCCTGCATATATGTGGGAAGTGGTAAAATGCAAATGACATTGGGAGGGAGGAAGGAAATATTCTCTTTTTCCCGTGGTCCCGCATATGCCGCTAACATGCAGGAAGCAGAACCCGTTCGTACCAAGAAGAGGCGCCCAAGAACAAGGTGGAACATAAAGAAAGAACCTCCTCCTGAGTTGTGTAATTCACATAACAAAGGAGAGGTGCCAAAAGAAGAAGAACCCGATGGAGTACTAAGAGAAGAAGTGCCCAAGGAGGAAGATCCACCCGATAAGGATGAAACTCCATGGACCTAAGGTATGGTTTTACTTTTAATTTTTATTTCCCTTCAATTTTCCCTTTTTCGAATAAATAACATATGTTATGCATGTAACTAAAAAAAATCATCAGTTATCATGAGTTATATGCATAGGTATATGTTAACTTAGTTAGAACAATAAAATATCATAATAGGATAGTTTCCCTTTTCACAACATTAGATAGTTTCCCTTTTAATAAAATGAGAACAAGAGCTCCGACTGAGAAGAAGATGATCCTTCACCAAGCAAGAAGCCAGCTTGGCGGAGACTCCCGCTCCAATAAGGTATGTCTCAAGCCTACACTTTACATTCAGTTCTTAAATTCTATATCTTTTGAATGTCACATGCTTGCCTAAATAACCATTCCATGAATAAAATTGATAAAATCTGCTTAAACAAGTTGAAACCTGAATAAGATTTGAAATATGTCATGCAAATGCTATTGTTATGGTTTGAATAACTGGTCTTATCTAAGTTGTAGCTTTTGTGGGTTGCACATGCTTTAACTGAAATCATGCTTAGTGAATAAAGTTAGTAAGAAATGGAGTAATTCTTTAAACATGTTAAGGTGAAATTAGGACCTAATCTGGAGGATTTCTTTTAAAAATTATGAAAACCTTGCTAAAAAGTTCCTCCTAGATTTTATCCCATCCCACCACCAGCCAAATATTTGTTAGTCATTAGTCAAAACCACAAAGAGCTTTGTTTGTGTTGAGCTTTGTTAGGCCTCATAGATCTTAGTAGAGAAGCTTATCATATATTTTGAATCAAGATTCACACACACCCACCATAAATTGCCTACTCTCCACTTTGGAAGTTTGCAACCACCAAATAAATTGCTTATTCTCTACACTGGAGATATGCAATACCCTGCCAAACATCCCATTGCTAGCCTTATGCTTATTCCTACACTGGGAATAAGCATTTCTCCCTCTTCCCCCTTTTTCATTTATGAAATCCTTTCCTATAGATGTCTGGGGAAATCTAGAGCTAAAAGAGATAGAGAGAGAAAAATGAGCAAAGTAGCTCAAGAAAGGACTATGTCCTGAAAAAAAAAGTGAGCAAAGTAGCTCAAAAGAGGACTATGTCCTAAGAAAATGTGAGGACACATCTTTTGTCTACTCACTATGTATCCAAAAAAAAAGAGAGAGAGAGAATTATCATTAGCTCTAGACCCCAGAAATTAACTAGGAAGGATTATGAAATATCCCTCTATACACTTCCACATAACCACACATGAACATCTTGATCAATTTTTATGATTTGCTGCTCCTTATGATCTGAGTGTCTAGCTTAGCAATAAACATCAGGCAATTTGCTTATGATTCTTAGCCTACCTATAACTCCACATATCATTCTTTAGAAATAGGAGAGGCTACATTTTGGCCTAAGTGAGGATTTAAACACCATTGAGTGATTGAGTGAATCTTGGAGGACTTAAGCAAGTTGTTATCTTTTGAAAACTTTGAAAAAACCTCCAGACAGAATCCTAGTCAAACCTAAGCAAGATAAAAGTTTCCTATCTACTGCTTTATTTCACTCTTGCATGTTTGAAGTGAAAAGCTATAAGCCCCACATTGCTATGATTAATGATATATGCTAAGTTATTTCTCACTATACAATATGCACTTGCATACATCTTAAGTTGCTATCCATTTCATGCTCAATGCTTAAACCGCATTGTTGCTCGAGGACGAGCAACAGGTTAGCTTGGGGGAGCTTGTTGATGGTCCTTAAACACCTGTTTTACCATCAACATTTTACCCTAAAATTTACCAAAAAGGCATGAAATGTAGTCAAATAGGTTTCAAACTAAACAAATTCCACATGTCCATAGATTTTTATTTGAATGCAGGAATTTGGACCAAATTTGGAGAATGGACCCACCAGGAGACAAGCCCACTCACCAGGACCCATTTGGGCCCAAGAGAGGTGGCGCCCGCCACCCAAAAGTGGCGCCCGCCACATGAAGAGGCCCAACTCTCCCCCTTGCCACGTCACTGATCCGTGTGACCATCCCAAGGCCAAATCTTGGCCCTTGGTCACTAGGTCAGTGGCATCGGACGGCTAAGGATGGAGTGGCGTGGATCAAGGACGAATGGCGGTTACTCAGACATGCAACCGACCTAACCACCTCCTATCTGGAGCTCCTGGATGCCGTTGAAGCAGAGGCGGTGCATCCAACGGTGATGGGGGTGGCGGTCGCCACCTAGGGCTGGCGCCCGCCACTAGGGTTAGCCCTAGGTCGGTTGGCTGCCCCCTATAAATAACCCCCTCACTCCACAAGGCTATAAATACCCCCCTGGTGGCACCACTTCATTTGCACCATCGTACCATCATATCCCAGTATATCCCAAAGAAAGCAACACACAAGCAAGAGAAGCAAGTGAAGGTCAAGTTAGAAGGTCAGAGAGCTTAGGCAAGTAGGTTACCTAGTAGAGAGAGTATAGCTCTTGTGCCCTCGCTACAGCATGGCTCTTAGTTTAGCACAGCTCAGCCTAAGTCCTTGGTAAAAGGAGCGTAGAGCTTGCTAAGAGAGAAGCGGGTGCGAGCGACTGGCATTGGAGGTCGGCTGATTTCCCAGCGTCTCTGGTCTGGTTTGCTCTCTTGTATCTCAGGTACATTTATCTTTATCTCAGTATTACTTTAAGCATTCCTTTCAGTATTACTTTATCAAGTACCTTGAGTGTGACCTAGCTATCCTACAGTTCAATTCACTTAGCCATAGTAGTTAATCTCTAGTGTGCTTAGTGATTGATCTTTGCCAATAGGTTGCTTAGTTAGTTTAGTGTTTATCTTATTAAGTCAAGTATTTGCTCTGACGTCCGCAAGGGTGTCTCTATTCAAAGCTAGGGTAGAGATAGTTAGAATATAGTTAAGCGTGGTGCTTAGTTATAGACTTACCTTCAGATACGGCTGGACCCCCGGATAGCTGTGGTAGCAAGCAGGTGGTGACAGCCCTGTGCGCCTTGAATTCCACCACGTAGTTGGCCCAGTTTAACAGTAAGGCTCGTTGTGCTAGCTTTCAACCTAAGTAAGTGTAACACCTCTGGTGTTTAGCATGTAATTAACTTGACATATCATCATTATCATCCTTAAGCATCTTGATCATGATTTCATGTGTATGCATTTTGCTAAGTGTAGCATTTTATGTGAAATACCTCTATTGCAAAAACCCTAATTAGCCCACTTCTCTCTACTAGGGCAAAATGGTAATTTCATCTCTGTGACTAGCTTTGTGTAATTCTTGTTCCTTTGGTGTCTTGAAGTTTTGTTGTGTTGGCCAAAGTTCAAAAATCAAAATCAGATTTCAAATCCCTTTGCAAAACCCTGATTTCCAAACCTTGGATTTTATCCCTCTTTTTGTGATTCAAAAATTATTCAAATTTGAGGTTGGTCCAAAAAGAAAAGTTGTAGATCTGTCGAAGAGAAACAACTTTGGTATTTACAACTTTTCAAGTTGCAGTATAAAATTTTGAGTTATTTCAAATTCATTCAAACCCCAACTTTTGTTCCCTTTTCAGTTTTCAAAATTAGTTCAAAAACTAATGAGTTTCAGGAAAAGTGTATAATAGCAAAGTTGTAGGTTTTGATAAAAGGAACAACTTTCATATTTGCAGATTTTCAAGTTTCAGTTTAAAATTCAATGTAATTTTGAATTGATTCAAATCTCAAAAGTGTTCCCTTTTCTGATTTCAAATATAGTTCAAAAACTATTTCGATTATGAAAATGTTCTTATTGACAAAGTTGTAGATCTCTTTTTTCTGAACAACTTTGATGTTTTGAGTTTTTGTTGCCCAGTTCAAATGTTGGGAGTAATTCGCAAAATACAAAATCTGCTCAAAGTCAAAAGCTAGGGCATAGCCCTGTTCCTCTTCTCCGGTGAGCCCAGGGGGGGCCCAGCCACCTCCCTCGCCGGATTCGCATGCCGCCGCGTGTCCGAAGCTTCTTCGCCCAAACCAACCCCACGCCGATGCTCAGTTCATCATTCCGCACGCGTCTGTGCACGAGTTGACCCCGCGCACCCGTCCCCACCCCGCAGCGCCTCGCCGCCGCGTGTTCGCCGCCGGCGAACACAACGCTCGGGCCCTGCGTGCCAAAACCGCTGACCCTCGGCCTCGCAATCGATTGCGCATGCCTCGAGCGATCTTATCCGCGCCAGAACAGTCGCTCCGCCAGCCTCTCGCCGCGGCTATAAAAGGCCCGACGATGTCGCCGGAGTAACCTCACCTCCGCCACCGTGGCCAGCCCACTCCAGACCCTCCGCCACTCAACCATCTAGTCCTAAAGCTCCGCCGTGATCTCACGCAGCCTCCCCACTCCTCAATTTGGTCGCTACCGCCTCCATTCGCCCGGCGTAGCTCGTCGTTGTCATCCCCGGCGAGAATCCCGTCGAGGTCGGGACCGTGAAATACTCCCTCTCCGGCCTTGATCATCCTCCACTGACCCCCGCATCACCTTCCTTACTCCTTTGCGCCTCTGACTGACCCCTTGCGGTCGCTTGTGTCGCGCAGGATCGCCGAGTCGACGATCGCCGCCGTGAGCTTTCCGCCGGTCACCGTCGACCACCTCCCTCCGTTCATCCCCTCACCGCGCTGAGTCCTCTAATCGACCGCCGGTGAGCTCCTGAACGTCTCCATGCCCTCGGTTTCGCCGCGGAATGTCCGCAGTGGCCGGCGCAACAGCGCCGCCGCCGTCGGCCGGCCGCCGGTGAGCGAGGGAGAAGAACAGTGTAGTTTTTCTTTTTTCTTCAAACATGTGAATAGTGTTCAGATTTCATCTTTTTGTGTGATTTTCTGTGTTGATCCAAAAATTCTGAAATTTTTATGGTAGACTCTGTACACCTTGAAGTATTTTATAAAAATATAAAACTTGACCTTTCTGCAAAAGTTTGAAAATGAAAAATCTCCCTTTTAATTAATAAATGATGGTTTTGGATTTTTTAGAAAAAGATTTATAACTCCAAAATTTATGAGATCACTTTTTGTGAGCTAGTTATGCCATGACAAGTCTCTGGTAAAATTTAGAAGTCATTTGAAACAAGTTGATTTTGGGCATTTATTTTAATTCCTAAATAGTGCCTTTTGTTTAATTAATGCCTAGATTTAATTGAGCACCTTAATGACCTCCAAAAATTATGAAATTTGTTTTGCCATATACTTGTACCCTAATGAACTTGTGTGATTAATTTGGTAATTTTTGGAGCATCTTCATAAAATGACCTTTTTAAATAATTAAGAAAAATAGGAAAAGTTGATTAGGGTTAGTGTTGAATGCCCTGGGATGTGACTTTTGGATTGATTGATGTTCATAGACCCCTACCCCTCTGGTCTATGATGTTTGTGATGCCTTATGATGTTTATGTTTAGGCTTAATAAAAGTTGCTTAATAAAGTTGGCTAATATTGCTAAAAAGGGATAAGTAATCTATTGTCCACTTTAACCACCACTCATAATTTGCAAAGCTACACTCTAGTTTTGTCCCATGCACTTTGTTCTTACTAGCATACTCATGTGCATGCATCATTGCATACGTATAGTGACCGAGGAAGAAGGCCCTGAAGTCGAGGTAGCCACCGAAGGACCTGTTCCCGAGGCGACCCCGAGCTCCAACACCTATACCTACCCCGAGTCTGCTCTCTTTGCCATCCAAGGCAAGCCCCGGTGCATTTAACCCTTTCCTTGAATTTATAAAATGATTTCCTTAAATGCTTTTGAGTTAAATTATTGCATTAGGTTTATAGGAGTTGTGTGCTATCCTAATTGATGCACTATCCACCTTGACCACTGATACACCTGATACCTGCTTTTCAAAAGTATTTGAAAAATGCTTAGCAATGCTTATTGAATTAGACTTGCAATAAAATGTCATTTTCAAAAGTGTGATCACTTAAGAATCTTTATGGGATTTTGGCTTTACTTCCCGTTCGATGACTGCTTGCCTAGCTAGCATGTGGTCATTGTCGAGAAGAGGTTGTCCGCGCGTACGGTGCCGTCATGTTGTAGTCCGGGACTCAACAGTTGACACCGACCGGGACAGGGTTGAAAAACTGACAGGACTATTACGCTTGGGTGAGATATGACCAAGGTATAGTTCTGGCTGGAAAATTAGGGACCATCCGTATGGGGGCCTGCTGGCCAAGACTTGCAACTATTCACATACTACGGAAAGCTCTGGCTCCGAGGAATCCTTTATTGGACCGACAACCGCGCACTGGGAGTGGAGAGATGGCGGAAGTAGCATGTACCCACGTGGGTTAAAGTCCCGAATTGGAGTGGTGTACTGTACTTCCGAGTGGCGTAGGACCGGGCCCAATCTTGGAGGAATCGTGGTAGACGAGTTGGCATATGCAAGCTTGGGTGCTACATATGCAGTGTGGATAGGGATCCTCAGCTGAGTATTATTTATCCGGATTAACGTTGCTCCTCGGTTATGGAGACTTGGTCCACTGACTGTCAACGGAGAGTGGTTCTCAACTAGGAATGTTTTGAAATGTAAAATGAATCATGAATGATGAAGAATTGAGAAATACTGAATCTTTCAAAAATAAAATAAGGTTTACAAAATGCTTTTCTGCAAAATACTTGATCTTGCTTAAGCCTTACCTTGACTACCCTAAGCCTTCATTCCTGAGTCTTCTCCCTTTTTCTTTAGTCGGGTAAGTCTTGTTGAGTACCTTTGTACTCAGGGTTCTATTACCCATGTTGCAGGTATGGCAGATTCCTCAGTATGCCTTGGACCCTGCTGTGTGACTGTTGCTCAGGAAGAGGCCGATGAGGCCGATGAGTGATTATCCACCCTCGGGCTGGGTGAAGTATCTTTAGTTGTTGTGATATGCTACTCTGCCAACTCTATCTATTTGAACTATGGTCTGTAATAACTTCACTTTAATTTTATGTTGAACCCTGGTTTGTAAAACTATTGTTATCTAAGTCTTCCGCTATTTACTCCGATGTTATTTGTCAATATGTTCAAGAGATTGTAACTGAATTGTGAGATGATCCTGCGGACATCGGGCACTGATGTAGCCCAGTGGCGGAACCGATCTTAATCTCTTGGCTGTACGGATCGACTGTCAGTGGTTGACAATGATCAGTGGGCCATGGGATTAGGGCCGTTACGTCACAGAGTGGTATCGGAGCATCTCACTACGACGTTGCAATCTTTTGCGAAACTTCAAAAG
Organism: Coix lacryma-jobi var. lacryma-jobi; assembly: GCA_009763385.1. Taxonomy (NCBI): domain Eukaryota; kingdom Viridiplantae; phylum Streptophyta; class Magnoliopsida; order Poales; family Poaceae; genus Coix; species Coix lacryma-jobi. Next base: position 88,124,351 of record CM019822.1, on the reverse strand, counting down.
GTTTTTTTTTAAGTCCAAAAAACTAAACTTGACTATTTTGAGTCCAAATTGCTTCTCTCATCTCATCTTGTCTTTGGCAACTAGTAGCAAGACAACTTGTATAAGCCCTATGTACCTTACCTTAATAGTTGCATTGCCTTGTTCCATAGGAACGAATCATGCATCATGCCATAATCACATGAGATAATAACTTCCTCTCTAAGTCTGTTGGTTTAGTATGCCTTTACCTTTTCTTGCTAGCCTTATGCTTCTCTTCTATCTATCTGATCTAGACATGGCCCGTATCAAGTTCACCGCTCGCAAGTCGACTGGACCCAATGGAGTGCCACGTCACCAGCTGGCACCAAGAGCAGGGGAAAGAGGCAGGAGAATCCTCCAACGGACGTCGCTTTCCCCGCCGCACCCGCAAGCAGCTGAAGGAGGAGATCAAGGATCTGAAGGCTGAGATGGAGAACATGGAGCACGACTTCTACTTTTCCCGCCTGGAGTTCTATGAGACACGAGCCGCTCTGGAGGAAGCCAACAAGAATGTGGTCCGTGCCATCCAGCAACGTGACGCAACCTGGATCCGCGAGGACGTCACCAGAGCCCAGCTCCATGGACTGCAGCAGTACACTGCCCAGATTGAGCAGTACAATGATATGCTTCATGAGGAGGTACATCAGCTGCACAACCAACTTCACCCCGTGGCTCCACCTGTTGCTGAGGATCCAGAAGATGGAGTCGTGGAGGAACCTGAAGTAGAACATGAGCCAGACCAGAATGAATAAGTGGAACCGGCAGAAGATGTCCATGCCGAGGACGAGGATGAGGAGGAAGAGCCCGAACTCATCGTCGAAGAAGAAGACGACGATGAAGACATGATCATCATCGATGACGACTAGACTCGTTGTGTCTGTGCCATCTGCCCACCTAAAGCCTTAAGTCTAGGTTTAGGGCGTTAGTTGGTCTTCTGTCTAGTCGAGTCTGTATCTTGACTTGTACCTTTCCTTTGTCAGTCGGTGGTTATCTATCGAACCTCTGTATCAGTTATCTACCCTTGCATCAATGAATCTTATCAGTCAGTTTTGCTCAAAATCAATCTTTGGATGCTAAGTTCCCAAGTTCTTAACAGATGCCTGTGAACACCCGCACTGGAGCCGGAAGTTCCAGAGATGCCAACCTTCCAAACCCTCCACCTGTCCCAGCTACCCTAGCAGATGCCATTGCAGCTTTGGCGGCCGCTGCTAACCTGATGGCTCAAATCAGGGGCAGCAGAACAACGGCAACCGTGGTCGTCGCAACAACCAAGAGACAACCTACGTGGACTTCACTGAAACACGACCACCGGTCTTCACGAAGGCCGATGAACCTCTCAAGGCTGACGACTGGTTACGCACCACGGAACAGAAGTTCAGTCTACTGTACTGCACAGAGATCCAGAAGCCTCGGTTCGCTTCTCAGCAGCTCCGTGGTCCCGCAAGTGCCTGGTACGCCAACCTGTTGGCTGCCCAGCCTGAAGGTCACCAGCTGACCTGGGAAGAGTTCCGCACCGCTTTCAGAGCACATCACATCCCTTCGGGATTGATAAAAATGAAGTTGGATCAATTCCTGGCCCTGCAACAGAAAGATTCCACCGTTATGCAGTACGTGGGACAGTTCAACCACCTGAGCCAGTATGCCTCCGACTATGTCAACACAGAGGAAAAGAAGCGAGATTGTTTCCTTAGGGGTCTGCACCCTAAGATTCGCAGAGGTCTATCTAACAACCTAAACGGATCCTATCATGATGTCGTTGACCGTGCTGTCACTTTCGAGGAAAGTAACCACCAGTATCTGGAGGAGAATTGCAACCTTTGTCAGTACCTGCTTGGAAATGGGACGACATTAGTATGGATTTTGTCAATGGACTACCCAAGACCCAGAAAGGTTTTGATTCCATTTGGGTAATCGTGGACCGACTCACCAAACAAGCTCACTTTCTGCCAGTGAAGACTAGTTACACCGTCCCCACTTATGCCACTTTGTACAAGAACCACATAGTGAAACTTCATGGCATACCCAAGACCATTATCTCTGATCGTGGTACTCAGTTTGTCGCAAAGTTCTGGAAAGCGTTCCATACCTCACTTGGAACCAAGTTGCTGCATAGCACAGCATATCATCCACAAACGGATGGACAAACTGAGCGAGTCAACCAAGTGTTAGAGGATATGTTGAGAGCCTGTGTTCTTACCTTCGCAGATACTTGGGATGATTGTTTGGCCTTGGCAGAATTCTCTTATAATAACAGTTACCAAGAGAGCATCAAAATGGCACCCTTTGAAGCATTGTACGGTCGTCGTTGTCGTACACCCTCAGTTGGTCTGAGCCCGGAGAAAGAGAATTCTTTGGAGTTGACCTGGTCAAAGATATGGAAGAGAAAGTCAAGCAGATACAAGAGAATATGAAGATTGCCCAATCTCGACAGAAGAGCTACGCTGACAAGAGACGTCGACCTCTGAAGTTTCAAGTTGGAGATTATGTATATCTCAAGGTCTCACCAACCAAAGGAGTCACTCGTTTTGGAGTCAAGGGAAAGTTAGCACCCCGCTACATTGGTCCGTTTGAGATTTTGGAATGTTGTGGCAAGGTAGCTTACAAGCTGAAGTTGCCCGGTCATCTCTCCGCTGTCCACAATGTTTTCCATGTCTCCCAACTCAAGAAGTGTCTCCGAGTACCAGAACATGTCGTGGAAGTTGAAGGTGTCGAGCTAGAGCCTGATCTATCCTACTCGGAATATCCAGTTCGCGTGTTGGACCACAAGGATCGCGTTACTCGAAGAACTACCACGAGATGGTACAAAATCCAGTGGAACCAGCACTCTGAAGAAGAAGCTACTTGGGAATCTGAAGACTTCTTGGCAAACAACTATCCCGACTTTCTCGAATCCCTGTCTATGTAAAGTTTTGCCTTTATCCCTTCTTCGTCCTTTCTTGAGACGCAGAATCTCGGGGCGAGATTTCTTTTAGGGGGGAAGGCTGTAACACCTCTGGTGTTTAGCATGTAATTAACTTGACATATCATCATTATCATCTTTAAGCATCTTGATCATGATTTCATGTGTATGCATTTTGCTAAGTGTATCATTTTATGTGAAGTACCTCTATTGCAAAAACCCTAATTAGCCCATTTCTCTCTACAGGGCAAAATGGTAATTTCATCTTGTGACTAGCTTTGTGTAATTCTTGTTCCTTTGGTGTCTTGAAGTTTTTGATGTTGACCAAAGTTCAAAAATCAGAAGTCGATTTCAAATCCCTTTGCAAAACCCTGAATTCCAAACCCTGGATTTTACCCCTCTTTTTGTAATTCAAAAATTATTCAAAATTTGAGGTTGGCCCAAAAAGCAAAGTTGTAGATCTGGCCAAGAGAAACAACTTTGGTATTTACAAATTTTCAAGTTTCTGTACAAAGTTTGAAGTAAATCCAAATTCATTCAAACTCCAGTTTTTGTTCCCTTTTTAGTTTTCAAAATTAGTTCAAAAACTAATGAGTTTCAGGAAAGTGTATAATAGCAAAGTTGTAGGTTTTGATAAAAGGAACAACTTTCATATTTGCAGATTTTCAAGTTTCAGTTTAAAATTCAAAGTAATTTTGAATTGATTCAAATCTCAAAAGTGTCCCCTTTTCTGATTTCAAATATAGTTCAAAAACTGTTTGGATTTTGAAAATGTTCTTATTGACAAAGTTGTAGATCTCTTTTTTCTGAACAACTTTGGTATTTTGAGTTTTTGCAGCACAGTTCAAGTTTTGAATGTAATTTGAAAAATACAAAAATCGGTTTGAAGGCCAGTAGCCTGTTCATCTTCCCCGGCGAGCTAGGGGGGGGCCCGGCCATCTCCCTCGCCGGATTCGCATGCCGCCGCGTGTCCGAAGCTTCTTCGCCCAAACCAACCCCACGCCGATGCTCAGTTCATCATTCCGCACGCGTCTGTGCACAAGTTGACCCCGCGCACCCGTCCCCACCCCGCAGCACCTCGCCGCCGCGTGTTCGCCGCCGGCGAACACAACGCCCGGGCCCTGCGTGCCAAACCGCTGACCCTCGGCCTCGCAATCGAGTGCGCACGTCTCTGCGAAGCTTATCCACCCCGCGCGCAGCATCTATCCGCTCCGAGCGCCGCTATAAAAGGGCCGGCCAGCCGGAGAACCACATCCACCTCCGCCACCGTGGCCAGCCCACTCCAGACCTTCCGCCGCTCAACCAACGAGCCAGAAGCTCCGCCTTGAGCTCGTGAAGCTTCCCCACTCCTCAATTTGGTCACTACCGCCTCCATTCGCCCGGCGTAGCTCGCCGTTGTCATCTCCGGCGAGAATCCCGTCGAGGTCGGGATCGTGAAATACTCCCTCTCCGGCCTTGATCATCCTCCACTGACCCCCGCATCACTTTCCTTACTCCTTTGCGCCTCTGACTGACCCCTTGCGGTCGCTTGTGTCGCGCAGGATCGCCGAGTCGACGATCGCCGCCGTGAGCTTTCCGCCGGTCACCGTCGACCACCTCCCTCCGTTCATCCCCTCACCGCGCTGAGTCCTCTAATCGACCGCCGGTGAGCTCCTGAACCTCTCCATGCCCTCGTTTTCGCCGCGGAGTGCCCGCAGAGGCCGGCGCAGCAGCGCCGCCGCCGTCGGCCGGCCGCCGGTGAGCGAGGGAGAAGAACAGTGCCGTTTTTCTATTTCTTCATACATGTGAATAGTGCTCTGATTTCTTTTTTTGTGGTATTTTCTGTGTTGATCCAAAAATTCTGAAATTTTGATGGTAGACTCTTTACACCTTGAAGTATTTTATAAAAATATAAAACTTGACTTTTCTGTAAAAATTTGAAAATGAAAAATCTCCCTTTTAATTAATAAATGATGGTTTTGGATTTTTAGAAAAAGATTTATAACTCCAAAAATTATGAGATCACTTTTTGTGAGCTAGTTATGTCATGACAAGTCTCTGGTGAAATTTTGAAGTCTTTTGAAACAAGTTGATTTTTGGGCATTTATTTTAATTCCTAAATAGTGCCTTTTGTTAATTAATGCCTAGATTTAATTGAGCACCTTAATGACCTCCAAAAATTATGAAATTTGTTTTACCATATACTTGTACCCTAATGAACTTGTGTGATTAATTTGGTAATTTTTGGAGCATCTTCATAAAATGACCTTTTTAAATAATTAAGAAAATAGGAAAAGTTGATTAGGGTTAGTTGAATGCCCTGTGATGTGACTTTTGGATTGCTTGATGTTCATAGACCCATACCCCTCTGGTCTATGATGTTTGTGATGCTTTGCTATGTCCATACTTAGGCTTAATAAAAGTTGCTTAATAAAGTTGGCTAATATTGCTAAAAGGGATAAGTAATTTTATGTCCACTTTAACAACCACTTATCCTTTGCTAGGCTATGCTCTAGTTTCATCCATGCACTTTGTTCTTACTAGCATACTCATGTGCATGCATCATTGCATACGTATAGTGACCGAGGAAGAAGGCCCTGAAGTCGAGGTAGCCACCGAAGGATCTGTCCCCGAGGCAACCCCGAGCCCCGTCAACTGCACTGCTGACCCCGAGCCTGTCCTTTTTGCCATTCAAGGCAAGCCCCGGTGCATTTAAACCCTTCCTTGCTTTTATAAAGTTTTTCTTAAATGTTAAGTTTTAAACTACTGCATTAAGTTTTAGGAGTTGTGTGATGACCTAACTCTTGCATTACTTACCTCCACCGTCAAACCCTAACCCTGTTTTAAAACTATTTGAAAAATGCTTAGCAATGCTATATGATAGATTTGCAATAAAAATGCCAATTTCAAAAGTGTGATCACTTAAGAATATTTATGGGAATCTCTGGTTTACTCCACTATTGGCTAAGTATCTGATCGTACTTAGTCAATGGGAAGGAGAGGTTGTCCTTGCGTACGGTTGCCGTCATGTTGTAGTCCGGGACTCAACAGTTGACATCGACCGGGACAGGGTTGAAAAACTGACAGGACCTGTACTCTTGGGTTAGAGTCCCGAGGGTGCTTGTCGCTGGGCTGGAAAAAAAAATTAGGGACCACCTGTATGGGGGCCTGCTGACTAAGACTTGCAACTATTCACATACTACGGAAAGCTTCGGCTCCGAGAATCCTTTATTGGACCGACAAACCGCGCACTGGGAGTGGAGAGATGGCGGAAGTAGCATGTAACCCACGGGGTTAAAGTCCCGGATTGGAGTGGTGTACTGTGCTTCCGGTGGCGTAGGACCGGGCCCAATCTTGGAGGAATCGTGGGGAGACGAGTTGGCATATGCAAGCTTGGTGTGTGCTACATATGCAGTGTGGATAGGGACCCTCAGCTGAGTATATTTATCCGGATTAACGCTTGCTCCTCGGTTTATGGAGACTTAGCACTGACTGTCAACAGGGAGTGGTTCTCAACTAGGTCTGTTTTGGAAAGTAAAATGAATCAAGGATTATGACGAAACAAGGAATATTTGAGTCTTTCAAAATAAGGAACAAGGATAGAAAAATGCTTTTCTGCAAAATACTTGAACTTGCTTAAAGCCTACCTTGACTACCCTAAGCCTCTCATACTGAGTCTTCTCCTTTTCTTTAGTCGGGTAGTCTTGTTGAGTACCTTGTACTCAGGGTTCTATTACCCATGTTGCAGGTATGGCAGATTCCTCAGTATGCCTTGGACCCTGCTGTGTGACTGTTGTTCAGGAAGAGGCCGATGAGGCCGATGAGTGATTATTCACCCTCGGGCTGGGTGAAGTATCTTATCCTTTAGTTGTTGCCATATGCTACTCTGCAACTCATCTATTTGAACTATGTTCTGTAATAACTTCACTATTTATGTTGAACCCTGGTTTGTAAACTATTGTTATCTAAGTCTTCCGCTATTTACTCCGATGATATTTGTCAAATATGTTCGAGAGATTGTAACTGAATTGTGAGATGATCCTGCGGACATCGGGCACTGATGTAGCCCCGTTGCGGAACCGGTCTTAATCTCTGGCTGTACGGATCAACTGTCAGTGATTGACAATGATCAGTGGGCCATGGGATTAGGGCCGTTACGTCACAGTAAGTGGTAAAGGCTAGTACGCCTCGATACTTGACAAGATAGGAATAAAACTTTACTTAACTTAGTTGCTTTATTGACTTTTGCCTGCCTTGCTTCGTAACTATCTTGCTTCGTAGTTATCTTGTTTGTGGTTATTTAGGATTAGTTATCAGTAGTTATTAGTTAGTTATCCTTAGTTATCCTAATCCCTTTATCCACCTAACCTTAGCCATCCATTTCATCCTTACCTATCCATCCATATATTCTTTCTAGCCTTTCATCCCCTCTCTTCCCTTCTCCCCTTTTCCTTTTTCTTATTTCTTCGACGCTCATCCCCTCCTTGACTCGACTCATACACCACCCTAGCCTTCCCTTGGGATCAAATAAATCGACACCTAGTACTCCCAGGCGAAGTGCTACTGCGATAGTTCTGTGCGCTTGCAGAATCTCCTCTTGGTAGATTGCATTGTCTCTAGCTAGCTCCTACTAGTGTCGGGAATCGGGATTGACAACCCCGCTTGGCATTAGTAGATAGCTGCTTTAGCTCCACTCCTTTAGGTATAGTGACCGGACTTGCTACAAGCACTTCTGACGCCGTTGCCTGGAATAGACTCCATAGTCTACTCCAAGTAACAACGTTAGCGAGTGCCAACAAGCATTTCTGGGCCGTTACCGGGGATAGTTGCCTAGCTCTATCTTTAGTGAAGCTAAGAACTACCAACAGAAGGTTGATGTTGGGTTGTTGATAGTTGTTTGGGTTCGGGGTTCGGCTTTGACAGGCTGGGGAGCTGGCAGCGCTGGAATTGGTGGCGGTGGTGGTAGAGCGTTGCTTGTTTGTTGGTTGGTTTGGGTTTGTGGGGTTGTCAGGTATGAGACGGTGTATGGTATGTTTTGGCGTTGAGGGATGGTGGGTGGCTGATATGGGGTATGATTGTAGTGGGGGTGATGTGCGTAGAAAGATTCGTGCGAAGGTAGGCCATAGTTTATAGGGGTGTACTGGTATGGAGGATGGGTTGGGTTGAAGCTTGGCTTTCTGGTATGATTGATGGTTCTGTTTTCTGCCGAAGTGGCTTTTTTGGATTCCTGGTACTCTTTTCCCTTGGCGAAACACTCGCATTGTTTGGTTGTGTGCCCCTTTCCTGGACCACAAAAATGGCAGTACATTTTGGCCGGATCCTTCTGTTGGTTTCTTTGATCAGGCAGGGGTGGGAATCCTTGCGGATTTTGGTTGCCCGAAGGCTGAGTTCCCCTATTGTGGTCTTCGGGTGGACCTGCCTTGTTGATTGCGCCGATGTTACTCGGATCTTGACGAGGGTTGTTTTCTCTTGCTTGGGGCCTCAACTGTGGTTTCTGCTATGCCCTTCGAGCGTCTGACTTTGACCTAAAGTCCATGTCCGCTCTACAGTATCTTTCCATTGCCTGATGTAGCTCCTCTATTGTGTTTGCCGGCTTCCTGGCAAACTTCGAAGAGCATGGGCCTGGACGCAGACCGCTGACTGCTGCGAGGATTATGGCCTCATCGGATATCCCTGGAGTTCTTGCTCTGATTTGGATGAACCTTCGCCAGTAATCTTGTAATGGTTCGCGCTCTTCTTGTTTGCACTTGAACAAGTCAATAGGGTTTGATGGGGCTGTCGTGATACCTTTAAAGTTTGTGCAGAGCCTGTCTCTGAGGTTGGCCCAGGAATCCATAGTTCTGAGGCGCAGGATGCTGTACCATGTCTGGGCGATGTCACGAAGGATGATTACAAAGGACTTCGCCATTGTTGATTCATCTCCTCCTGCTGCAGCAACTGCCGCTTCGTAGCTCATTATGAACTGACGAGGGTCGGAGAGTCCATCATAACGGGGCAAATTTTGGGGATTGTAGCACGGTGGCCAGGGTTGGGTTTGCAGTATTTGGGAGAGTGGTGATCTTGGGTCGTAGGGCATCTGGTGTTGTTGGGCCCTCTGCTGATTGCGAAGGTTTGGCTCTCTCTCATCTGGGTAAAGTTGGCGAAAATTGGTGGTCTCTCAGGGTATGGGTTGTTTAGGTAATTTGGTGGTGGCGGGGGTGGGGGTGGCTGACGGGCGTTGACCTGATCCTGCTCGTCATTCCCCTCTTGGAGTGGCGGCATTTCCCTATCATTCCAACCCTCGGCTTCTGCTTTAGCTGCCGCGAGGGACTCTTCCATCCGGCGAAGCTGTTCTCTTGCTTCGTCCACCTCTCGCCTGATGGCGCGCAGCCGGTTGTGCCTTTCAAGCTGTTCTAGGCATCTTTTCTTCTCCTGCAATTCAGCTTGAAGTCTTTCTAAGTCCTCAAGGCCCAACTCCTCTTCATCTCCTCTCCCACCTTCTCTGGAGGTGTGCCGGTGTGGCTGTGATACCAGCCGAGCGTGAGGGCCCGGTACCTCTGTCCCTGGTGCAACTTCTTCTGCTCCCGAGGGTTCTACATTTTCTTCCATAGGTTGAACCGTCGCTGTGGCCTCTCTGGTTGTGCGATGATCTCTAGTTGAGGACGCTCTTCTGTTTCCGGCCATTACGAACTCCGCTCCCCACGGACGGCGCCAAACTGTTGGTATCACGCCTGCCCTACCTCCGCACACGTGCAGGGGAGTGGCGAGGGTGGCCAACTGTCCAAACCAAAGACGAAGGTGCGGAAAAGTTAGACAGCGGTGGCCTTTCTCTCTTCCCAAAAAATCGTCCTCTTTACACTGTTCATCCCTTGGTATTTATAGGGAATGCCAAGGGACACTGACCAAATTACAAAAGGGTACAAGAAAGATTCCTTAGCGCTGTACACCGGAAGGGCAGAATCATACAAACACGGGCAGCGCGGAAACCCTAACTCGCCTTCCGCACGTCCGCCGCCACCCGGCTCGTGCACCCCCTCGTGGGAGCGCGAGGGTTAACCTTCAGCTTGTGGAACCATCGCTTCAGTTGCGAGGCCCGCGTTCGCTTGCCGTCCGTTGAGCTTGACGTTTCTTCCGAAGGTGTGCAGGACGCGCGAGGGTCACACACCGTGTTCTTCATGCCTCTTGCCTGCAAGAAACAGAAAATATCCCGAGAGTCGGGCTAACATCCGAAGGTTAGGAAAATGACCCGAGGGACTTGACAAATGACGAAAGTTCTTGCGAAGGTATGCAGGATGCACGAGGGTCGTTTCCTGTGTCAGCCTGCATGACGTCACTGCCGAGAGTTCCTTCCGCCAACATCGGCCACCGGCCAAAACCCTAGGAGTAGGAGTAAGGTAGAACCCGGCGGAACCTTCAACCAGGCAGGACTACATCGGCTAGACCGACCTCCAGTTTGCTTGTAAGTTTCACCAATGGCTCGTGTTATTGTTCAATAAGGTTGTATTTGGCATCAACCAAACTCTTGTTCAGCTATGACATGGGTTAGTTATTGGTTTAAGTTCGTCTTTTGTAAGACTGTCTTGACTCTGGTCAATCTCTTGCTTTAGTCGATCTTGACTAGTTATCGGCTCTATTAGTCTCGGCAAGCTAATAGATTCATTAAGTTATCGTTGTTGTTCATACTCTTAAATGTTTTCTTTAGATTTAAACAATATCTTGCCCAATCAAGATTGACAAACTAGCTTAAGCTTAAATGTTGTTTAGTTTTGGCTATCTAAAGGCTTTATACGCTTATACCAAGGGAAATAGCCGATCTAAGCTTCTCATCGACTATTTTGTCAATCTTGATTGTTACATGCTGTGCGTTCGAGATATTCGATAAAATTGTGGTTTGATCTAAGAAAAAGGTAGATTTGATCTGGCATGTTTATTACGGTTGTATTTCCGAACCCCACTGATATACATGATAGATTAGATTTGTTTGATCTTGAACCAAATCGTGGTTTTAATGGATAGATCTTGTTCGTACTTCATGGACCCTGTATCGGCTAAATAGCCGATTCAATTACGCTTTTACTTCATAATGTATGCCTTTAAGCGACACGAAATCAATGGATCTGCTCGTTGTATCGGACGTAATCTAGCTTGGTCATCTTTATGGCTGCATGGAAACACTCCACTGTTAACAAATAGAACTACTTATGCAATTAGTCGATCTGTTGATTTTATGCCGTTTAATGTATACATAGATCTTTGTTCTATTTACATGTTTAAGCTCATCGGCTGTTCTTTATTCTAAATTCTTTCTTTAATATACATTTGCCGTTTCGCTTCAAATATTATCAATGCTTTAATCTTCTCTTGGGAGTTGACTTTGTAGTCAATATCCTATAACAGTGGCTATATCAGAGCCGTATAATTTGGAACTGTCTGGCATCAAACCGGCAGGTTCCACAATTTGATTCTTTTTCTTTTCCTTGTCAATTGCAGGTCAAATTGACTGGCACGTCCGGAGTCGTTCTCACCCAGATTCAGCACCGCCATCTCTTGAAGGTCCAGGAGGTCAAGACCTCGCTCTGCACGGCCTCTGAGGACCGTGGTCGAGTGTGTTGGCCCTTCGGTCAAATTTTCGCGTCAACAAATTCTTTTGGCACACCCGGTGGGACCCGACAGATTCATTCATGGCTCCACAACAATTCGACAATAACTCCATCATCGGAGTTACCATGGAGGATCTTTCTGATGAGCAAAAGGAACTGATCGAGAAGAGAATTAAAGATTTCACTGCAAAGTGTTTGATGTCCTTCGGCAAAACTCGTGACACTGTGATCCAGAAGACGATACTTCCAAGAGTACTGCTGCATGGACAAGCAGATCATGTTCCTGAAGCTGAGAGAAGAGTGTTGGAGGAAGTTGTGCACAAGATCATTAATGAAGCTATCAATAATCACAATGAGGTGCTTGCAAGAACAATAGACAACACTCTGAAGATTGTTTTGGCTCGGTTTCGGCATCAACAACATGGCCCTGTATACTTCAACCAGCCAAAGACAAACAATGGAGACCGTGTTAATGGAGATGGAAGTGAGGCTAGTCCATCACAACAGCCGTCAGGTGGAAGTGGGAATAAGTTCAATACTACTGGAATTATTCCAATGTTGGCTCAGAAAATAGTTTCATCTGCTCCAAGATTCACCAGAGGGGTGGACTATCACCTTGATTCAAGTGGTCAACCTCAGATCAATGCCAACTATGCATCTGGTTTTACACCTATTACAGCTTACCAAACTTGGGGGCACCTAATTCAACTGCCAATGGTAATGCTGATAATACTGACCAGATAGTGTTCAAGATAGCCGATATGCTGGAGAAACAGTTCGGTCTTAAGAAGAGTCAGACCAAGACATACAATCTACCATATCCAGAGTGGTACAATAAAGTGGCATTGCCACCTTATTGGAAGATGCCTGATTTTTCCAAATTCACTAGGTCTGACAACATCAGCACGATGGAGCACATAGGTAGATATTTAACTCAGTTGGGAGATGTTGCAACTAAAGAAGTCCACAGGATCAGATTCTTCTCTTTGTCATTATCCGGTCCAGCATTCACCTGGTATTCATCATTGCCCAAAGATTCTGTTTAACGCTGGGAGGATTTCGAGGGGAAATTCCATGCACACTTTTACAATGACAGTAGTGAGAAGGATATTGCTGATTTGGTTAGCGTAAGGATGAGGAATAATGAGTCTGGCTTGGATTACCTTCAGAGATTCAGACACACCAGGAGTATGTGTTTCTCATTGACTCTTCCTGACTACCAGTTGGTCAGATTGGCTATTCAAGGGATGCAACCATACCTGAAGGAAAAGTTAGCCTGGGCTCAAATTGAAAATCTTGGAGTCCTAGCAGAGAGGGTGTCTTTGCTGCCTGATCATACACAACAAACTCAGCGCAAATATAACCGGTTTCAGAAGGGTGTTAACATAGCTGATTGTTATGATTCAACTCTTCAGTATAAGTATGAAGATGATACAGAGATTGATGTCATTGAGTGGAATTAGGGTAATAAGCAAGTGGTCATCAATCTTCCATGGGGCAAGGCCCAAGATAGCTTTGATTTGACACTTCCAAGGCAGACAAGATCTTCGACTATTTGTTGAGCAAGGGTCATATCAAGTTATTGCACAAGGAGTTCCTCGGTCGTGAGGAAAGGAGGGGTAATAAGTTTTGTAGAATGCATAATTCAGTTACCCACTCAACTAGTGTTTACACTAGATTTGGGACCGAAAAGATTATTGTTTTGTAGGCACAAACGGTAGTGGTCACACAACATGGCACATGCGCTGGCACTGGACACACGGACGTGGCCAAGAGAGGACGTTCCTGACTTGGGATTGACCGATGAGGACGTCGGTCTCTTAAGGGGGTGAGGATGTGACATCCCGGCCCAGGGCTTAATAGGAATAATAGGATACTCATACCAACAAGTTGCAACTTCTTTTTCGGAAGCCCATCTCCAAAGAACTCTAAAGTTAAGCGTGCTTGGCCTGGAGAAATTTAGGGATGGGTGACCGACCGGGGAGTTATTCTTGGGTGCGCATGAGTGAGGACAAAGTGCGCAGAAAAGACTGGTGTTGGTCTATGAGGAAAGTCTATGTCCTAGAAAAGCTGCCAGATGTAAGCGGACCCAGCCTCGTGGAGGCGGGAGCTGCCAGATGTAAGCGGACCCAGCCTCATGGAGGCGGGACGTTACAGAATGGTATAGAAAAATAAAAAGGGGGTGTTTGGACCCAGACACGACCAAAAGTTCATGTGGGCCAGACGTGACAGACTTTGAAGAACTGTTGGGTTCGGCCGAGGAGTTTGAGTCTGGGTCGTCTTTTTGTTTTTATGTAACCTAGTCGTGTTAAGGCAGGAGTCAACCGGGTTATAAATGGCAAGAAACCCAAATTTTGTAAAACAATCAATCAATCAACACATCGGCCATCGGCCATCGGCCAAACCCTAGGAGTAGGAGTAAGGTAGAACCCGACGGAACCTTCAACCAGGCAGGGCTGCATCGGCTCGACCGACCTCCAGTTTGCTTGTAAGTTTCACTAACGGCTCGTGTCGTTGTTCAATAAGGCTGTATTTGGCATCGACCAAACTCTTGTTAAGCTATGACATGGCTAGTTATCGGTTTAAGTTCGCCTTTTGTAAGACTGTCTTGACTCTGATCAATCTCTTGCTTTAGTCGGTCTTGACTAGTTATCGGCTCTATTGATTTTGGCAAGTCAATAGATTCATCAAGTTATCGATGTTGTTTATGCTTTAATGTTTTTCTTTAGGTTTAAACAATATCTTGCCCAATCAAGATTGACAAAGTAGCTTAAGCTTAAAAGTTGTTTAGTTTCGGCTATCCAAAGGCTTTATACGCTTACACCAAAGAAAATAGCCGATCTAAGCCTCTCATCGACTAGTTTGTCAATCTTGATTGCTACATGTTGTGCGTTCGAGATATCCGATAAAACTGTGGTTTGATCTAAGAATAAATAGATTTGATCTAACATGTTTATTACGGCTGTATTTCCGAACCCCACTGATATATATGATAGATTAGATTTGTTTGATCTTAAGTTAAATCATGGTCTTAACGGATAGATCTTGTTCGTGCTTCATGGACCCTGTATCGGCTAAAATAACTGATCCAGTTATGTTTCCTTCATAATGTGTACTTTTAAGTGGTCTGGGATCAATGGATTTGCTCGTTGCATCGGACGTGACTTAGCTATGGCTGTATGGAGACACCCCATTGTTGATGTTCAAGTTATTTTATCGATCTATTTGTTATTATGGCTGCATGGAAACACTCCACTGTTAACAGATAGAACTGCCTATGCAATTAGTTGATTTGTTGGTTTCATGTCGTTTAAATGTACACATAGATCTTTACTTTCTTCACATGTCTATGCTTATCGGTTGTTTTCTTGCTCTAAGTGTTTCTTTACATATACCATAGCCGTTTTGCTTTATATCTTTATCAATGTTTTCATGCAATGTTTTGGGAGTTGACTTTGTGGTCAATGTCCTATAAACAATGGCTATATCAAAGCCGCATATTTTGGAACTGTCTGGCACCAAACCGGCAGGTTCCACAATTTAACAACGTTTTCTTCTCCTTGTCAATTACAGGTCAAATTGACTGGCACGTCTAAGGTCGCTCTCACCCCGATTCGGCACCGCCACCTTTTTGAAGGTCCAGGAGGTCAAGACCTTGCTCTGCGCGGCCTCTGAGGACCGTGTTCGAGTGTGTTGGTGCTCTCGACCAGATTTTCGTGCCAACACATTCTTTTGGCACGCCTGGTGGGACACAGTCGTCTTATCATGACAATCGGTAATGATGAAGTACTGAACGTGACGATGGAGGAACTTCCAGATGAACTTCAACGCATGATAGAAGAAACTGTTGAGCAATATTGGCACATGTGTTTGTTAAGCTTCAGTAGAAACAGAGATAAGAAGATTATCCAGAAGTCTCATCTTCCAAGAGTGGTTCTGGAAGGTCATGTCGATCCAAGGATCCAGATCCAACACAATGCCATGCAAGAAGTGATCAGCAAAGCAATGTCTACTACCCTGATGAATCATAATGAAGTGTTCCTCAATAGTCTCACGAATGTCATTAAAGAAGCTTTCAACTTAGGTAATGATAGAAGAGGTCCAACATATACAGTTGGAGGCAATCAAGGAGCTGGAACTTCTGTCGGTCCACAGATGAATGGTCCCAATGGTAATGGAAATCAGATGATAGTCAGCCCTGGGGGCATGACACCGCAGCCAATGCAACAGCCGAATATGAGTAATAACATATACTCATCGGCTACAAAAATAGCTCCCCATGCAAGGAGAATTACCAGAGATTTCAATGCACCGCCCTATCAAGGGAATGTAGCCCCTGGTGATGTTCCTCTTGGGTATCATTATGTGACAGATTTTTATATTTTGGAGGCTTAGGAGAATCCAGGATATCGTGGCAATACATTTGGGGGGCAGAACATCGGCTATCAAGGGCCGGTGAATCAGGTAGATCAGTTGATGAGTCGGGTCACCGACATGGTTCAAAAGCAATTTGGTTTGACGCCAAAGACTACCTTAACTGGCTACAAAAAGTCGTATCCAGAGTGGTATGATCAGTTTGTCTTCCCTCCAAGATATAGAATTCCTGATTTTACCAAATTCACAGGAACGGGCTCAGTGAAAACCATGGAATATATAACTCAGTTTCTAGTCTAGCTCAGGGAAGTTGGTGACGAGCCAGCACTTAAAGTCAGGATGTTTCCTTTATCCCTATCTGGTTCGGCTTTCTTGTGGTTTTCATCTCTGCCACCCAATTCCATTCAGAGCTGGGAAGATTTAGAAGATAAGTTCCATAAATACTTTGACTCTGGAGTGTCGAAGAAAGGACTCATGGACTTAGTCGATACAAGGCAAAGAAATAATGAGATTGGATGCCAATATCTTCAGAGGTTCAGAGAGATGAAAAACCAATGCTATACCTTGTCATTATCAGATCCAGAGGTAGTTAGCATTGCGATTCGAGGGCTAATACCAGCCATTAGAGAAAAAATTGGTTTCGGTTGTAACAATATGGCTGATTTGGCTAAGAAGGTGGCAAATATTGATGCTCGGAACAGGTACAATCAAGTTTTCAAGCCCAAGAAAGCCTACAATGCAGAAAGTTTCTTCTTTTTACAAGATGAAGATAATTCAAGCGATGAAAACGAAGATGAGATAGCAGCTATTGACTGGGCTTGGAGGAATAGTGAATACATGCCTTGGGCAAAGGCTAAAAGTTCTGAGAAAGACGTGAAATATAGCTTTGACATTACCAAAGCCGATAAGATATTTGACTACTTATTGGAAAAGGGTCAAATTAAATTAACTGGAAATCACAATATCCCATCGGCTGAAGAACTCAAGAATAAAAGGTACTACAAATTCCATAACTCTGGTACTCATACTACTAACGATTGTCGAGTTTTCAGAGATATGATCCAGAGAGCTATTACTAAGGGAAGGATTGGCTTAGAGAAAGCCAAGGGTATGAGCATCAACGATCATCCCTTTCCAGCAAACATGGTAGCTCCTGCACCTCGGAGTGAGATCAAAGTACTGACTTCTGACAAAGCCAAGGCAGCTAGGACAGTCGATCCAAAGAAGCAGCTAACAGCCAAGGAGTATCAGGAGATGAAAGGAAAGAAGAATACTGATCAACATGATCTTCTTGAGACTTCAAGAGCTGGTGAAGCAAGAAGACGTCCAACTGTCAGGATCTTATTAAATAAATGGCAACGTCAGAAAGAAAGAAATCAAATGCAAAGAGAAAAAGATGAACAAGAATATCAAGAGTGGCTTGAAGAGCAGGAATACAGAAGGTCTCGTGAAGAAGAAAGGCGTATTAGAGATGAAGAAAAGAATCATTGGGATTGCCCTTTCTTTAGACATTGTTGGAATGAAGGCTTAAAGCTTCCTACTCTTTGTAATTGCCCGAAATGCAGTGAGCAGTATTAGGAGTATAGGCAGTCTAGAGACACCCATCGATCTGTACATGAAAGATTAAGATTTGAAAGAACAGATCGGCGCTTAAAAAATGAAAGTGTTCATGATCGGCTTGGAGTAAAATTAGCCGATGAAGATCATCCTTGGCAAGAAGGTCAATGGTGTCCTGGTGGCTTAACCAAAAGCCAGAAATGATGGGTTCAGAGAATAAGGAATGATAAAATTCAAAAAAAGAAGCCCAAAGTTTGGCAGGTGAAGCAAATAGTCGATAAAGGGGAATCATCGGCTAATATCTCTGCTCTGTTTATGCTACCTGCTGAATTTAGATCCTCTGATCATGAAGAAGAGTCTGATGATGAAGAAGCAATTGCTCAGTGGATCTATCAGGCAGAAGAGGCCACGTTTCAAAAGCCTAAGAAACATTCCCATCTAAAGGCTTTATATTTAAAGGGGTTTGTCGATGGAAGGTCTTTGAGCAGGATGTTAGTTGATGGAGGTGCGGCTGTTAACTTCATGCCATATGCCACCTTCAGAAAGCTTGAGAAAACCATAGAAGACTTAACTCAAACCGATATGAGATTGACAGACTTTGCTGGCAACGTATCGGCTACTAAAGGTGTCATATGTGTAGAGTTAACAGTTGGCAGCAAGAGTTTGCTGACTACTTTCTTCGTAGTCAATGCAAAAGGATCGTACGTTGTGCTTCTTGGAAGGGATTGGATTCATGCCAACTGTTGTGTTCCATCTACCATGCACCGAAACGTAATCCAGAGGATCGGAGATACTGTGGAAGTGGTACAAGCCGATTCAACTGTTAGCATTGCTTACTCTGATCCTGATGTTTGGAACTTCGACAATATAGAGTGCTTTTCTGGAAAAGTTCATGAAGAAGGCTTCCTCAAGACGTCTGAGGACAGTCAACAGCCGATCCAAGCAGTCGGCTTTAAAAAATGTATTTGATGGATTGTCCAGTCAATGAAGAATAAAGCAAGATGGATAGAAGTTTTACATCGGCCAAGGAATTGAGAATTGTTGTTTTTTGAGAACAGTGATAGATCAAGACCGATGTATTCTTAACGGTTGTTTTTCGTTTTGAACTTACACAGAGATTTGATCCTATTGTATAGCCGATACCGGTGTATCGCCTTCAGAATAAAAATAGCCGATATGTACGTATCGTCTTTAAGTAACTAAGTAATAGCCGATACTAAGGAAGTATCGCCTTTAGAACATTCAATGAAGAGATAAATCAAAGGAATAGTTTTGGAAAACTCAATAATAGTATAGAAGATGTCAGGCATAAATTTTTAGCAAATTTATTTGAGCCTGAGGATGCAGGGACAGACTTATAGATGTTCAAATTGTTCAGACACAAGAGACCAAATTTACAAAGGATATTTAAAAACAAAGCTAATCTAAATGGAGCTTGTTCAGGAGATCCTCCAGGTGCGACACTTCCGCCACGGCAAGCCCCAGAGGCTCGAACTCCTCCACCAGCTCCCTAAAGTCTTCCATCGTTCTGGTGCCGACGAAGGAGGGAGAGACTTCCCAGAGATCTTAGCACCGCTGAGCTCTGCTCCGGCCAGGGCGAAGGTGGCGCCATGACAGATGGCATGGAGGGCCAACTCCCTGATGCGCGTCCTGACGTCCTCGAGGCGCGCCTTCAATGTTGCTCCTCGGGCGTTCACAAAGTCGGCGATTGCCGTGGCTAGCCCTGGAAGCCAGTCGAGCTGGTGTTGAAGTTCTACATTCGAGCAAAAAGGGATTGAAGTTAAAAGATAGCTGATTTAATCAAATATAAGAACGAGTCGGCTAAATATTCAAACAAGCAGTTATCAAAGATCAACTAGAATAGTTATGCAAAAGGTGATTGAAGATAATGAATCAAAGGATCTGAAAATGTGATACCAACAACCCTGGCGTCGGATGCCTCTAAGTGCTCCAGAGCACTATTGAGGCGAGCGCGGAGGATTTCTCGCTCTCCTTCGACGCGGGTGGCTCGCCGCCGTTCTTCCTCTAGGAGACGCTGGGTGTTGGAGTAGCCCCGGATAAAGGCCCAAGCATCTTCATCTAGCGCCAGTCCGTGACCCGTTGGAGGCCGGCTGGGACCTTGGTCGTCCGCCGGAGGAGAGGGACTGCAAAAAAGGTTAGGGTTTTCCTCGAGTAAATAAGAAGTTTTGGAGCATAAGAAAGATAATTGGGGAAAGGATTATTACCCAAGCACACGACGGCGGATCGTCGGAGGGCCGTCAACGGATTTCGACTCCTCGGCGGGGCACTTACCATGATCGTCTGCCATTGGCTTTGGTTACTATTCGGAGAAGAAGAGCAGTCGGTGGTTGAGGAGAGCAAAAGCCAAAGAGTAAGGCGATGAATGCGTGGTTTGTTCGGGAAGCCGGCGTTTTGTATTTATGAGTAAAACTGGAGGAGATAAAAAGGCGTCGGTTCAAGAGAACCCTCAGATCCAGATCCTAAGGCGAATCGATTAATGGACGCGAAAGGCATTTGATACTGATCGGCTAAGCGATGAAATATAAAACGAATAGATGATATCAGCTAAGGATAGCTGATAGAGCAGCGAATGTTAACAAACAAGTGACAAATTTACACAGACGGATCAGAAGTTAAAGGTTGCAAACAAACAAAGTTACATGTTTAGCATAGATCTCAGCGCATTTAAGGCATTCAAGCGGATAGCGTCTATGTCATCGATCTCCTTCTGATCTTCTTCGCTTGAACCTGGGATTGGCTTCTTCTTGGCCTTGATGTCCTAAAGCTCGCTGTGGAAGAGTGATAGCGTCTATGTCATCGATCTCCTTCTGATCTTCTTCGCTTGAACCTGGGATTGGCTTCTTCTTGGCCTTGATGTCCTAAAGCTCGCTGTGGAAGAGTGCTATCTTTCTCTTTTGTTCGTGAAGTGCAATTGGGATTTTATCCAGATTCTCTTTCTCCAATTTGATCTTCTCATTGACGGCTTGGAGCCTGCTCAGCAATTGGTCTCTTTCAGCATCTAGAGATTACAGGTTGTCGATGGAGACAGTGGAGTCTGAATTTAGTTGATCTATGGCGTCTTTTGCAATAACCATGCCAGAAATACAACGTTGTTCGTGTTCTGGCAAGTGCACTTGAGCTTCACATGTCCTGAGTTTGGCCTTGACCTTGAAGAGCTTCGACCCAAGAAATTCTATGTGGGCGACAGAGGTTAAGGTTTCTTTTAAATCTTCTGATATATCATTCTTAACCAAATTAAAGATGTCCCTGATCCCCTTTGCATCTTGCACCAAATTGGCTATGTTGACCTCCAGAAAAGGGATTAATGTTTGAAGCCGAGTCTTTGTGGCGGAACCGTCCTGATTATAAGAGCTCAAGTACCGTCTTAGTCAAATCCGTCTGACTTCGACTCATACTTGAACCCATATAACCACGGTAGTCCAGAAATCTCGAAGGATTTCTATCACCATACAACATAAAGGATCGCATTGTTCAAGAATTACATTTACAAAGATACATCACAGAGAAACGGAACCGAATTTAAAGTATGAGAGTGCGAATTTAAAACAGAGTTATTACAATACCGAATTTAAAAGTGCGGAAGCTGAAATAGTTTGAAACTCGACCACCACACATGTGGTCCAAATAAAACATCGTTTGACAAATCCAACTCAACACAACTCACTCTTCCCTTTTTAGATAATGTGCCACTAGGAGTCTCAGACCAGCAAAAGAAAAGGGGAAGCTTCTGGACGACCCTGCCCTGGGCCTACTCCTCATCACCTTCCACCGGGTAGAGGCAGTGCTTACAATAGCCAAAGTAGACCTGGCCATCTGCAACAAACGGGATAAACCCTGAGTACGGGAATGTACTCAGCTAGACTTACCCGTCCAACTGAAAATAAAGACACCAAGGGTATGCAAGGCCTTTTTGGGTGGATCTGGGATCTTTAGTTGCGAAAAGCTTAAATTAAGATAAGTGAGGATTTAATGATATTGCTGAGCTGTCATTTTTAGACCTATTTCTTTACTCTAGGTTTGCACCTGAACTATTGCACACACTTGAGTCTAACAAACAATAATATAACCATATCCCGTTGACTTATCCACATTTTTAGTTGAACCTTTAAAACATCACATGGAGTTGTATCGTGGTGAAGCTCGCCATAGTTTCCCACTATCCGGGGGAGACGGCGACTCGAATCAAATTCCAAACCAGCTGGTGAAAGACCTTTAATACCAGCCCACACTTTCCCCGTCGGGTCCATGCATTGGGCAACCGCTCGATGCTTGTTCGCGGTGGTAATCGTCGCGGTTCAAGCACGGACCGCCCAATTGGAACCTGGTGATGGCCTCTCGCGGCATATCACATTTCCATACTAGAGGGCGCGACACGGGTCGAAACCGGCCCGAACAGCTTCTAACTGGCTTTGGGGTCGATGATTACGGCACCGACGTATCCCTAAGTAAAAGGGCACGTTCAAAAATGAACGAGGGCCAACATCGATACAAACCTACACGATCCAACAGACGGACTGCCCCCAAGTTCCAACTTGGTGCCCTGCCTTCCAGTTGACCGTATTTCATTACTACTCAGGTTCTTTTCCACCATAGCAAATATAGCCAACCGTGATCCGGTAACTACCCATCAGGGTATTACGGAAACATTCTTAACTACTACTTTTATTAAGCAAGCTAAGCAATTCTACATGGTAACTAAATAACAGGATAACAAGGTAGATATTAATCAATAACCAAGGAATGGTAATGCAGCAAGTAGGATTCATCCCAACTCCTAAACCTAATGCATCACAATATAAAAGGACTCAAGTAATTTCAATTGCAAAAGATAGGAGGCTTAATATGCTCCGGGGCTTGCCTTGAGAAAAGACTGAGGCCTCGTGGGAGGGGCACTCAGGCAGGTTAGTGTCGGCCGCGGGGTCGGCTTCCTCGGCTTGATGCAGTTCCGGGATCTCCTGCTCGGCGCTTGTCTCCTGCTCTAGGTCTTGCTCCTGAACTGTCGATCCTATTGCAATGCGGTTGAAAATAATAAATAAATAATGCGTAGTGTGAGATAGGGTGGTATGAGTGTAAATATTTCTTGCAAACCAACAAAACCAACTTGTTGAACCATTTTTGACATTGAGGTAAACACTTAATTATCTCATAAAACAATTTCATTAATCCACCTATTTCTTATTTAATAATTCAAAAGAAATTTGAGTTTGAACTGCAAGTGCATTTTTCTGGACTCAGAAAAATCCACAAAAATTCCAGAAGGCAAATGGCATCTGCTGGACTTCACTGAACAATTTTCAGCCAGAAATAAAATAGAGAACTGCAGATATAAAAATAACAATAAACTGCTCAAAAGGTGCTTTGAACTAACTTTTCACAAAAAAGGTGTTCAACAGCAGATTTCATAATTTTTCTAGCTTCATCTACTCATACACATTCTACTGTAGAAAACTTGCTGTCAGAGCATAAACATACAAGCCTACACAAAATAAACAAATCTATTCCAAATTAAACCCATTGAACTACATCCCTACTGGAAAAGGGTGCTAAACTCAATTTCATATTTTTCCCAGATTCTACTCCATATTCCATACTTATCAAAAAGTTCCACGAAGAGAAACATTATATTATTTCTTACATGAATTTCCAAAGGAAAACACAGAAAAGTACATTTATAAAGAAACTTCAGATTCTTCCATACAACAGCTCATGCTTACATTTTTCTTAGCCTGAACATGACATTCAGAGACTACACAATTTTTCCCACATTTTATTTTGACATATTAAATACCTTAACACTTATTCTAAGAAATCAGCCAAAAAGGATTTTTAACTATAACAGAAACTTTTTCCACATAAACAGTGCCTCATATATTTTTCACAGGTGCAAAACAAGATAATAAACTTACACAAAATTTTTCAGGAATTATCTCCACCAGAAAATAGATATAACCATTTATCTCAACAAAAGCATATAAACTGAAATAAATAGAAACAGTAAAATAAACTTTTACCAGAAATACTTTCATATTTTTCCATGATAGATCTACTCATAAACAAGCTAACAAAACTGAAAGTACTTCATTTGGACATTTAAAACGAGCTACACAAAAATAACAAGCATTTCTGGAAAAATAAAAGTAAAAAGGAAAACATTGAATCTTCCGGGTTCAAACTGCGTGAACTCGGTCCATGGACCGCGTGTGACTGACGCGCGGGGTCCGCTGGTCAACGGGACCCACCGGTCAGAGAGGGCGAAGCAGGGGAAGGTGTTGACCGGCGAAAGCTCGTCGACGGTGAGGTCGCCGGCGGTGAGGCTAGGCTCGATAGACTCGTCTCGACGAGGCGCATCCAGCGGTGGGGTCGGTTTGGCCAGACGGTGACCGAAGCGTGCCGGCGGCGAGCGGTGGCGGACGGCAGCGGCGGCGACACACGGCTATGCCGTTTCCGGCGGTCGCCGGTGAAATTGGGGAAGGCGAAGGCTCACACGAACCCTAGGGAGGCTATCGGCGGGCTCGAATTGGCTCGGGAAGCTCCGAGGAAGCTTGGCCACGCGAGCGGCCATGGCAGACGGTGGCGGGGCTCGGCTAGGCCGTGTCCGGCGGTCGCCGGCCAAATTGGCGCGTGCGCAGTGCTTTGTGAACCCTAGGGAGCTAAGTGAGTGGGTTGGTTTGGCTCGGATGGCTCCAGGGGAGCTTGGCCTCGTGCATGGCCGCGGCGGCGCCCATGGCGTTCGGCCGGAGAGATGGAGTGAGATAGGGAGCGGTAGCGTTGAGATGGATAGGTGTTCTCACCTTGCCTTGGCTCGGTGAAGCTCGAGGACGAAGGAGAGGAGGCGGTGGAGCTCGAGTTGGGGACGAACGGCTTCGGGCTCCGAGCGGCGCTGATGGCGTCCGCGGCGGCGCTCTTCGGACTCCGGCGTCGGTGGAGCTCGGCGGGTGGCGCGGAGGTGCGCACCGTGTGTCCGAGGTGAAGGCGTGATGGTGCGTGGAAGGAATTGGATGGCGAGGCTCCGGTGTGGCCGGAACGGCGAAGAGGGTTTGCGGTGGCGAACAGCGGCGAGCGGGGGAGCGCTCGGCTCGCGTTCGTGCGCAGGTGAGAGGGGAGAGCTGGGGCGCGATTGTGCGAAAGGCGAGTGAGAGGGAGGAGAGTGCGGTGCGCGGGGTTTTGGTCGGCTTGGCCGGCCGGTGGTCGTGGCGGGGGCCACGGCGTGGCGTGCGGCGGGCGACGGCGCGGCGAGCGAGGGTGGCGCGGCAGGCGTGGCGAGCGCGGAGTGGGCGAAGCCGATCGCTTGCGTGATCGCGTGGAGGGGAATCGGACGAGGAGTGGCCGGCGAAGATCCTCGGCAGGACGCGGCGGCCACGTGGCGAGCGGAGCCGGCGTACGGCGCGGCCGTCAGACCTGACCGGCGCGTCGCGCGGCGCGCGCGGCGCGCTGGAGCGGGCGTGGGCGGAGCTGGGCCTGCGCGGCGCTGTGGGCCGAAAGGCCGACTGGGCCGAAAAGGTGGGCGCGGGAAAATTCTTTTCTTTTTTTCTTTTTCCAAGGATTTTCCAAAGTTTGACCATTCAAAAATAGTTTCAAAAACTCCAAACCAGGCTTTGACCCAAATATGAAAGTTGCTCAAAATAATTTTCTCTACAACTTTCATATAAGACACTTTTTCTGAAAACCATTTTTACAACCTTCTTATAATTAAAGCCAATTTTGAAACATAAAACATTTTGCTTAATTCATTTTTATTTAACAAACTATTTTGAACTAGGTCAAAATGCCAACATGAAAAGCACTCTACCCAATATTCTCTATTTTATAAAGCTATTTGCCAAAACAGAAATCCACTTTAACCATCAAGACCAATAGAAATCCAAAATCCAGATAAATAAACGAAAGGCAAAAAGCACTCATATGCACATGAAATGATGCAATGCATTACTTATGCTCTTTAGTAGCTAATGTGGTTCCTAATGCAGTGCTTGACACTAGGGTGTCACAGTCTTAACTTCTTTAGAAAGTTCTCTTGGGAATCTTGGTGTAGAGGTTTCCTCCTCATCCATATAATCTTTCAAGTTGAAGGGGGTGATAGGGGAAGAGGTCTCACCTTGTTCCTGCATAGATGGGTGTGTAAATGATCACAAATAGAAAGCTGTTGGAAAGAGAAATAGTGTTATTTAAAGCACCTGGTCAGATGGAATGATTTGAAGCTAAGGAGCAGCTGATGAAGACTCAGGAAGAGCATCTGAAAAAGATCTGCATTAGGTTTCAGGGTTACTTATTAAAATTAAGGTCATCGGCTAAAATTATACCTAGTTGAGGAGGTTCTTGATCGATGTCAGGAAGAGGAAGCATTTCAGATTCAGTATTTTGAATGTCAGCTTGCTCCTGAGAAATAAAGAGTCAGAAGCAAGTTAATAAGTTACAAGCAGGATAATGAAAAAGAAAGAAGAGAAGACAAGTTTTTCTAACTTCTATGATGACATCCTTGATCAATTGGCTGCCATAAGAAGTATCTTTCTTCTTCTTCTTGGATGTAACTTTGGTGGTTGGCTTGTCAACTTTTTGCTTCTTAGAAGAGCCAATTTCCTTTATGAAGGTACTAAGGGTTTGGTCATCTGGGATGGCAGAAGCTTTCCTGTTCATCAAGGTTTTGATAGTAGGAGCATCACAGCCAATTCTTGGATTTGGACACCATATATTGTAGTTTATTTCTAGAGGGTTCAAAGTGACCAAATCCTACAAATATTTGCCATGTGATATCAGAAAAGGACAGATGATGAGAATATAGAACTTGAAAGGAATGAAGTCATACCTCATCAGTTGCTTGAAAATCTGAATTTAGTTTGAGGCAATAAGTGGCCACAGCCTCATTAAAGAGATGGATGCTCCATTGCTGCCACCAGTTTTGGAAGGAAGATGAAGAAAAAGGTCGGCAGTTCCATTCTTTGACCATCTTTAGGGAGTTAGACTGCTCCAGTTGGAAAATTCTATTATATTCTAAAGCAGAGTCTACTGCTTCCCTTGGTCTAAGCTTATCAGCAAAGAAGAGAGCTGGGGGCACTTGGCCAAAACCCATTTGCCTAGCTGCCATGACAGGGTGGTAAAATTCATAAGATATGGGAGGTTTCTCTCTACCATGTCTGATTTCAGTAGGCAGGAGGCAAGGCTTTATCAATTGGCATAAAATTTTCAGGCCCTCATCATCACATTCTTTCTGAAATCTCAAAGAGTATGGGTTTTCAAGCTCTGCAATATCTGGATATTGAAACCAGCTGAAAATAGCTGCAGGGAACCCTCGAGAAAGGACTTTGAAGAAGAAGCTGGCTGGTTCATCAATGAATATCATAGCAGCAGCTTCTCTAAATGAAGTGCACCTTCTCATCTGGACTCCATCAGCTAGTAACTTTTCTTGACCATCTGGGTACAGTGATGGAAAAGATAAAGTCCTCAGGTCTGGAGTTGTCAATCTGTGGAAGTGGAGATTAAGCCAAAGTTGGAGTAGCCACCAAGGTCCAGTTATTGATGGGATACTTTTATTTTCCATCAGACTCTGAGATACTTTATTCAACATGTTGTATAAGGCACCCAGAAGGTATTTCCCCAGAGGGATATCTGAATTTGCAGGCAACATCTCTGCTGAAGCCAAGAAGTTTGAAGTAGGGCCACAGCTTTGTCAACAAAATAGGTATTTCTCTAGCCACATGTTCAGAAAAATTACATGCTCTCGTTCTGAGACACTGGATTGAGAAGTATCGAAGGAGGCAATGTAGCTGGACCAACCATCAGATTTAAGATTTTCAAGCTTGATGGAGGGCTTGACATGAAGGCTGTGAGGATTGATGGACCCAGTGATATTTAGGCCGGTCAGCATGTGTATATCGGCTAAAGTCGGGGTCATGGGCCCTTGCTTGAACATAAAGGCATTAAAAGTACCAGACCAGAAGTCGCAGGCAGCCTTCAGCATCGACTCATTTCTTTTCATATCAGCCAAAGACTGAGTGATGCACTGATCCAAATTGCGAAGGATCCAGTCTGGTTTCTTCTTGGCTTCTACCTTAATAAGCCAATCTCTCCAACCTGAAATGATTGATGGCCAGTTTCTGAAAGGAGTCTTGCCCCAATGCTTCGAGGCGAAATTTGAATTCTTGAAGGGAACTCTTTGAGTCTCGGTGGTAATGGCTTCGGTAGGATCAAGATTACCTACTGGACCGAGAAAGAAGTCATTTGGGCTATCTTGGATGGGGATGAGGATTTGGTCGTGAAGCGCCTGAAGATTTTATAGAAAAATGTGTTAGGGATGTGCGGAGTAAAAGATCATCAAAAGAGGGAGATACTGAGACCAAACTTCTTACCTCAGGGATGGAGTCTTGAGTCGCCATTTGATTTGCGGGAGCGCTAAACTTGAATTCTCGAAAGTTCTTGCTCGAATTGAGTGACGGCGGGCTTGTTCAAAAACTAGGGTTTGAGAATGGCCCTGGAAGAAAGGAATAACGGTTGGGAAGAAGGCTCGGCTGATCGACTAAGGAGAAATTAGTTGATCGGACCTCAAGGAAAGGAATAACATTTTTGGAATAAAATAAATTTCATCCCAAAATTAGGGGGCATGTGTTTACACCAGATTTTGGACCGAAAAGATTATTGTTTTGTTGGCACGAATGACTGATTTTGTTAATGAAGAAATCGGCCAAAAAAAATAAAAAGGGGGTGTTTGGACCCGAACACGACCAAAAGTTCATGTGGGCTAGACGTGACAGACTTTGAACACCTGTTGGGTTCGGCTGAGGAGTTTGAGTCTGGGTCGTCTTTTTGTTTTTATGTAACCTAGTCATGTTAGGACAGGAGTGAATCGAGTTATAAATAGCTAGAAACCCGAATTTTGTAAAACAATCAATCAATCAACACATCGGCCACCGGCCAAACCCTAGGAGTAGGAGTAAGGTAGAACGCGGCGGAACCTTCAACCAGGCAGGGCTGCATCGGCTCGACCGACCTCCAGTTTGCTTGTAAGTTTCACCAATGGCTCGTGTCGTTGTTCAATAGGGTTGTATTTGGCATCGACCAAACTCTTGTTAAGCTATGACATGGCTAGTTATCAGTTTAAGTTCGCCTTTTGTAAGACTGTCTTGACTCTGATAATCTCTTGCTTTAGTCGGTCTTGACTAGTTATCGGCTCTATTGATTTTGGCAAGTCTGTAGATTCATCAAGTTATTGATGTTGTTTATGCTTTAATGTTTTTCTTTAGGTTTAAACAATATCTTGCCCAATCAAGATTGACAAAGCAGCTTAAGCTTAAAAGTGGTTTAGTTTCGGCTATCCAAAGGCTTTATACGCTTACACCAAAGAAAATAGTCGATCTAAGCCTCTCATCGACTATTTTGTCAATCTTGATTGCTACATGTTGTACGTTCGAGATATCCGATAAAACTGTGGTTTGATCTAAGAATAAATAGATTTGATCTAACATGTTTATTACGACTGTATTTCCAAACCCCACTGATATATATGCTAGATTAGATTTGTTTGATCTTAAGATAAATCATGGTCTTAACAGATAGATCTTGTTCGTGCTTCATGGACCCTGTATCAGCTAAAATAGTCGATCCAGTTATGCTTCCTTCATAATGTGTACTTTTAAGTGGTCTGGGATCAATGGATTTGCTCGTTGCATCGGACGTGACTTAGCTTGCTCATCATTAGGGCTGTATGGAGACACCCCACTGTTGATGTTCAAGTTATTTTATCGATCTATTTGTTATTATGGCTGCATGGAAACACTTCACTGTTAACAGATAGAACTGCCTATGCAATTAGTCGATTCGTTGGTTTCATGTCGTTTAAATGTACACATAGATCTTTACTTTCTTCACAGGTCTAAGCTTATCGGTTGTTTTCTTGCTCTAAGTGTTTCTTTACATATACCATAGCCGTTTTGCTTTATATCTTTATCAATGTTTTCATGCAATCTTTTGGGAGTTGACTTTGTGGTCAATGTCCTATAAACAATGGCTATATCAGAGCCGCATATTTTAGAACTGTCTGGCACCAAATCGGCAGGTTCCACAATTTAACAACGTTTTCTTCTCCTTGTCAATTACAGGTCAAATTGACTGGCACGTCTAAGATCGCTCTCACCCCGATTCGGCACCGCCACCTTTTTGAAGGTCCAGGAGGTCAAGACCTTGCTCTGCGCGGCCTCTGAGGACCGTGTTCGAGTGTGTTGGCGCTCTCGACCAGATTTTCGTGCCAACAACTAGTAAATGCAAGGTTTTCAAGAGTCAACACCAAAAAGCCATTGAATCTAGAAAACTGGCTTTCAAGAATGCCAGGGAAGATGAGAATAGAAACAGATCTTTTCCCTGTTGCTATGACTGGAATAATGGTGCCTAAGGGCAAAGTGAAAATTCTTACTTCTGGAAATACCAGGGAAGAAGAGTCGATCGATTCTGAACTGTAAATGACTGCCCAAGAGTATCAGGAAATTAAGGAAAGGCAGGAAAAGCATAAGAATCGGTTAAATCAAGCTAAGTCGTCCAGGATGGGTGAAGGACATCCTCATATTACTTCTCAGATTTTTCTGAATAAATGGCAAAGGGAGAAGGAAAAGAACCACAGGAGGTGGATGGAAGAGCAAGAACATCAGAAGATGCTTGAAGAAGAAAGGTATGAGAAAGAACAAATTGAATCACATTGGAATTGTCCTTTCTTCAAGCATTGTTGGAACGAAGGTTTGAGATTCCCTACTAGGACTAATTGTCCGGAATATAGTGAGCAATATTGGGAGTATAGGCAGTCGAGAGACAACCGTCGATCTGTACATGAAAGATTAAGGTTTGAAAGAACAGATCGGCGTATAAAAAATATAAACATCCATGATCGGCTGAGAGTAAGAGTAACTGATTAGAGCCATGAGTATGCTTGGCAAGAAGGACAACGGTGTCCAGGTGGTCTGACCAGAAGCCAGAAGCGTCGGGTTCAGAGGTTGAGGAACGATGAGATGCAGAAGAAAAAACCCAAAGTCTGGCAGGTGAAACAGATAGCCGTTAAGAGAGAACCATCGACTAATGTGTCTACTTTGTTTATTTTGCCTGCTGAGTTCAGACCCACTAACCAACAAGAAGAGTCAGAGGATGAGGAAGTAGTAGCTCAGTGGATATATCAAGCGGAAGGAGCTACATTCCAAAAGCCTGAAAAGCATTCCCACTTAAAGGCTTTATACTTAAAAGGATATGTTGATGGAAGGCCTCTGAGTAGAATGTTAATCGATGGAGGTGCAACTGTTAATGCCATATGCCACATTCAGGAAACTTGGGAAGACTGCAGAGGACCTGAGCCAAACTAATATGAGGTTAACAGATTTTACTGGGAATGTATCGGTTACCAAGGGTGCTATATGTGTTGAATTAACAGTTGGCAGCAAAAGTTTGCCTACTACCTTCTTCGTAGTCGATGCGAAGGGCTCATACAGTGTGCTTTTGGGAAGAGATTGGTTTCATGACAATTGTTGTGTTCCATCTACAATGCATCAAAATGTAATACAATGGATCGAAGACACTGTGGAAGTAATTTCAGCCGATTCAACAGTAAACATTGCATACTCTGACCCTAATGACTGGAACTTCGAC
The DNA here is from genome assembly GCA_009763385.1 of Coix lacryma-jobi var. lacryma-jobi. Lineage (NCBI taxonomy): Eukaryota > Viridiplantae > Streptophyta > Magnoliopsida > Poales > Poaceae > Coix > Coix lacryma-jobi. The sequence continues at coordinate 88,093,310 of CM019822.1, read as the reverse complement.
AATGTGGAGTGTTTCTCGGTAAAAGTGCATGAAGGAGGTTTCATCAAAATATTTGATGATTGCCAACAGCTGATCCAAGCAGTCGGCTTCAAAAAAATATAAAAAATATTTAATGGATTATTCAGTCAATGAAGATAAAGGCGAGATGGGTAAAGGCTTTACATTGGCCGATGAAGTATAAGTTGTTGATATTTAAGCCATGGCCAATGTATATTAATGTTAAGTTAGGTTCTAAGTTTAAACAGGAATTTATTTCTGTTATGACTTGTTGAGCTAGCCAATAGCCGATACTAAGGTATCACCTTTAGAATAAAAATAGCCAATAAAACACGGGGGGCAGCTCCTAATCAATGCACAACGAGTGAACTGCTAGTGATTATTGACCAAAAGAGACTATCAGCCAAAAATTGTTATTAGCGCACAAACAATCGGCACCGACTATTAAAAGGCCACCACCACTCGGACTACATCGGTGACAACCAGAGATGCCATAGGCTGCCAAAGGTCGCCAAGATGGTCATGGAGCACGCTAGAATAACCAAGTTCAGAATGGGAAGCATGCTTTCGATTATGAGGTACATGCTCCTCTATGCTTGGCTCATATATTCTTTATTCCTTGCTTTTTTCCCTACCACTTGTGAATAATTTATCATAAGGAAAGCATGTCATCTAAGTAGTTGATGAGTGTGATATGGTATGATGAAAGGAACCTTACTTCTTTTTGCAAAGTACTCGGGAATTTTTTATAAAAACTTAAAATCAATAGCTTGTCTCCTCAATGATGTTGAATTTCCTACCAGAGCCATATACATACTTTTAGGATGCAAACCGTCCACATATGCTACTTGCTTTTGTATTGAGTTTTGTCAAACTGTTATGACCCTTGTTGAGAGATTTATCATGCTTCTAAGATCAAGATCACATACACTCACCTATTAAATGCTAACTCTTACATTAAGGGTTAAGCAAGACATATTTCTATCCACTAAAATGCTCCAGCTTGTATCCTGATTCTCTTTAAAATTCATATGCCAAAGAGAGTGTGGGCTATATTAAAAAAAAAACATGCCAAAGAGCATGATAAAAGAGAGGGAAAACAATGGATACTCCGATACCGGCCAAAAAGAGAGAAAACAATGGGTACTTAGATACCCGCCAGTGAGAATAAAATAGCCTATACTCTCAGAAGCATTTTAAGAGAAAGAGAGGGTCACAATCAAAGGAGTACAAAAAAAATATTCCATACACATGCACATCTTGATCTAAGAGTATGACACTTCTCTTCGTGGATCCGGGGTTTGACTTTACGATATATGCAAGGTAAGTATGCGACATATTTTATTCCTACCTGAACTCTACATAGGCTTTTTAGAAGTAGGATGAAAATAGATGGAACATTGTCTCGGTGAGGAACTATACACTTTGAGCGATCTGAGAGAATCATTTGAGGAGCAAAGCTATGTTTTCAATTTAAAAATCTTTCAAAACCCCAAGTTTTCTAAGCTGAAAGAAGTAAGGATGACTGGATTCTAATCTGTTCTATTCCTCAACCACCCAAGATGACGTGATAGACACTTCAAGGTTCACATGTGAAGGTAAGGCTGGGAATAAGGTAATATTGATGCCGGTAAAATTACTCGGTTTCTTAGAAGAAGAGGATTGGCTAAAAGTTATTATCAATATTGAAAGCTGATGTGGATTTTTCAAGAGAAGCCGATGGAGCCTTCAACTATTGTGATCAGATGTCATTAGGAAAAGAGGACCATCGGACTAAAATAATTCGAAGCATGAAGAATTCATACTTCGAACTCGAGGGGGCCTATGTTGACACCAGAATTTAGGAAAATACTAGCTGAGACTATCAAAAGGCAATCATGGAGAATTAAAAGCAAAACAACAGTCTAGGGTGTGCACAAAGTTGTACGAGCATCAGGCATTATGCGTCTACTAGCTCCAAGGAGGTGATGACATCAAGCTTTACACTAAGGAGATGAGGCCAGCATGCACCTACGGTAATTAGAAAAACAAAATTGTCGTATCCAGAGAGGAGGTCCAGGTTGATCACGTATTGGACTTTTCACGGATGAGTTGGAGGAAGCTTCATTGACCAGGACTCTACAGATGGAAAGTTAGAGTCTATGTATCTTAATGTTTCATTTTATTAGGATATATCTTGTTAGGCAAGGACTTTTAGGACTCTTATTCGCCCAGGGTATAAATACAAACCCTCGGCCATTGTAAAGATACATCTCAATCAATCAAACACATCGACCACCGGCCAAAACCCTAGGAGTAGGAGTAAGGTAGAACCCGGCGGAACCTAAAACCAGGCACGGCTGCATCGGCTAGACCGACCTCTGGTTTGCTTGTAAATTTCACCTATGGCTCGTGTTATTGTTCAATAAGGCTGTATTTGGCATCGACCAAACTCTTGTTCAGCTATGACATGGGTTAGTTATCGGTTTAAGTTCATCTTTTGTAAGACTATCTTGACTCTGATCAATCTCTTGCTTTAGTCGATCTTGACTAGTTATCGGCTCTATTAGTCTCGGCAAGCTAATAGATTCATTAAATTATCGATGTTGTTCATACTCTTAATTGTTTACTTTAGATTTAAACAATATCTTGCCCAATCAAGATTGACAAACTAGCTTAAGCTTAAATGTTGTTTAGTTTCGGTTATCTAAAGGATTTATACACTTATACCAAGAGAAATAGCCGATCTAAGCTTCTCATCGACTATTTTGTCAATCTTGATTATTACATGCTGTGTGTTCGAGATATTCGATAAAATTGTGGTTTTATCTAAGAAAAACGTAGATTTGATCTGGCATGTTTATATGGCTGTATTTCCGAACCCCACTGATATACATGATAGATTAGATTTGTCTGATCTTGAACCAAATCGTGGTTTTAACAGATAGATCTTGTTCGTGCTTCATGGACCCTGTATCGGTAAAATAGCCGATCCAGTTACGCTTCGTTCATAATGTATGCCTTTAAGCGACACGAAATCAATGGATATGCTCATTGTATCGGACGTAATCTAGCTTGGTCATCTTTATGGCTGCATGGAAACACTCCACTGTTAACAAATAGAACTGCTTATGCAATTAGTCGATCTGTTGATTTTATGTCATTTAATGTATACATAGATCTCTGTTCTATTTACATGTTTAAGCTCATCGGCTGTTCTTTATTCTAAATTCTTTCTTTACATATACATTTGCCATTTCACTTCAAATATTGTTAATGCTTTAATCTTCTCTTGGGAGTTGACTTTGTAGTCAATGTCATGTAACAGTGGCTATATCAGAGCCGTATAATTTGGAACTGTCTGGCATCAAACCGGCAGGTTCCACAATTTGATTCTTTTTCTTTTCCTTGTCAATTGCAGGTCAAATTAACTGGCACGTCCGGAGTCGTTCTCACCCAGATTCGGCACCGCCATCTTTTGAAGGTCTAGGAGGTCAAGACCTCGCTCTGCACGACCTCTGAGGACCGTGGTCGAGTGTGTTGGCCCTTCGGTCAAATTTTCGCGTCAACAAGTTCAAATGGATCAATCAAACAAAGTCAATTCAAGTGAGTATCAAGAATGATTCTTTGGAGAGAGGTCACTTCTCCCTTTTGTAGGTTAACCGAGCACGTGGCTTGGAATGCTAACATGGAAGTGGTGATCTAAAGTATCATTTGAGATGCTTAGTTGAAGGAAATCAAAAGGGTTGATCAGCAAAGCAAGCAACACCCAAAAGAGAGCGGAATCATGGAAATTCATAGTGGTACTCTCATGCAAGCATTGGTCAAATGAAGAAGTAAGCCAACCACAACAAGAAGTTAGTGCACTTGATCATTAGTGGTTTTCAATTCATATGGTTGAAGAATGGAATTCATATTTGGTATCTATAGGTCTTCACCAAGCTTATAAATGGACTTCACATTGCTATCATGGAGCTTAATTGGAATCTTAATGACTATCCTCTACTCCAAGATAGCAAAGGTATTATTGTAATGTGCATGATCATTTTCATCCCTTACTAGTATGTGGTTAGTGCATATAGTACATGCCTAATAGGATCATGCATAACAAATGAAAAGTTTAAATTCATAGCCTACCACTATTGCTTGATTGATTATATGATTTAGTGGTTAGTATATGAGTTTGTTCATGAGCTAGTGAACCCAAGTACTTGATCTAGAAGATGAGTATTCAAGTGTCTAATTCAACGTGAGTAAGGTAACCATTGAAATATGTGTGAAGAAGCTTACTCTAGAGCAAACCGAGTTAGATATCTTATGCAAATTTAATAGTTCAAGTCACAAATGAGAGGCTCATGACAAGAGTTCAATAAGAAGACAATAATGCAAATGGATATCAAGTTTAAACTTTCATTCAAGTGGTATCTAGACTCATCATTCTTCACATGGTATCTCTTCAAAGATGGTATATGATCTTTCAAGTGATATTTATCAAGTGGTGTCTAGATCAAGCTCTCAAGTGGTATCCTACAAATATGTTAAGTGATCCTCAACCTTAAGTGATCAAATCAAACAAAGATCCCTCAACTACAAGAGCTCAAGGTTATCAAGTAGATGACCCATGCTATGACAAAAGGGAAGATGCCCCACCGATTGGTATCAAGGTCAAAGATCCTACAAGTGGCTTTCATGCATCTACACGGGGTTCTACAAGTAGTGTCATTCCAACATATATGGTAGTGTCCATAAAAAATACAAGACTCAAGTGTCAACAATCTACCCTAGTGTCACCCTTTGTATCAAGTGAAGCATGCCTTTTATGGTCATTGATGACAAAGGGGGAGAAATTGTGGCAAAGATATGTCAATTGTGATATGTCAAGGACAAAGGGGGAGAAAAACAAGAAAACAAGATGGACATGGATCAAGAGAGAGCAATATTGAAGAATGTAAAGGGATCACAATTCTTGGACAAGGGAAGCACACAAATAGGGGGAGCAAGCTCATGAATACATGTTTGATGTTTGTTTGTGCATTACATTTGCTTGCTCGCATTGCATATGTTTTACATTCCTACATGCTTGTGTGCAATGTTTGCTAAAACTAAGACTTCAATGACATTTGCTTCATTTTGGTATCTAGAGCCTAGTCTTAGTATAACAAGTGGTAACTAGAACCTTGTTTATAATGTTGATCTCACGTAGTATCTAGTTTCACTTCTTTCTAGCAAGTGGATGCTAACGATGATTTAAAATGTGGTATACACACTACAAAGGTACAACTTTATCTTGTATACCTTAGCATCACTTAGTAGTGGTAACACTCCCACAAATTTCATATTTATGCATGTGTGCAAGCATGAAACCAAATCATTTGAGCACACATGTAAGGGGAGTTATCACTACCAAGTCGGGTTGTATGGTGCTTATCCAAATCATCACAAGTGATCTTAATGTTGGATAAGTAACATAGAATCCAAAGAGCTTAATTTCCATATCTTTGTAGAGTTGTCATCAATTACCAAAAAGGGGGAGATTGAAAGGTCCTTGTTTGGTTTTTGTAATTGAGTGACAACCTAGGTGAACTAATTGTGCTTAAGTGAAATACACAGGAGATTAGTTCACAGGTGAATGTGCAATGAAGGAGCTTATTGTATATGAGACATGACATGTAGTCATGTGCCTAAGATGGAGAAGATCAAGGCAAGACTTGGCTTGATGGACCGGTTGTGAAGGTGAAGGGCAAGTTGGAGGCTTTGAAGCCGTTGGTATCGAGTGTCGGGAGGCTTGAGCAAAGACTTGGCGCCGAAGGACCGAAGCAATGGTGAAAAGCAAGTGAGGTCGAGATCGATGGACCATGAAGGTCATATGATAATATGAAGTGGATCATATCATTTGATCAAGGTTGGTGCATGTTGATGCTCACTAAGTGTCATATTGTTAGCATCAACAAGGTCATATAACACAACACAAGGGCCTAAAATCAACCAAAAACCTTTTATAAACTAATGATTTCCACTTGTCCTTGAAGTTTATTTGAATGTAGGAAATTGCAGGGTTTTTGAGCAAAATGACCAAAAGGACCCACCAGGAGGCGAGAACACTCACCTGGGCTCACTTTGGGCCAAGGTAGGGTGGCACCCGCCACCCCTCACTGGCAGCCGCCAGGGGAGTGAGGCCCAAACTCCTCCCCTGCCACGTCACTGATCCAGGGGAGGCATCCCACACTCATTTGCAGCCATTGATCACTTAGGTCATTGCATCCAAGGGCCAAGAAGGGATGTCACATGGATCATGACCCAATTGCCCATGTGACGGTTATTTGGACATGCAACCGACCTTGGAACCGCCTCCCTGGAGCTCCTGGATGCCGTTGAAGCAAGGTCGGTGGATCCAACGGCCAGGGGGTGGCAGCCGCCACCTAGGGCTGGCGCCCGCCACCACACTCACCCCCCCTGACCTAACCCTAGGTCCATAAGTACCCCCCTAGGTCCCTTAGGCTATAAATAGGACCCCCCCGAGCTCATTTGTACTCAGACCTCACCTCATTAGTCCCACTCTCTTGTAAGCGAAGCTCTGGTGAAGGAACACTCTAGTTGAGAGACTTAGAGTGAGAGCGAGAGTGAAGAAGAGAAGAGCTGGAGTTGTAATAGAGGATCTTCCAAGTCTCTGGTATAATTCCAAGTCTTTCTTCATTTATCTTAGTGTTCTTCTACTTTCAGCATTTACTTTAAGTTCTTTACTTATTGTTCTTGTTGAGTGCTTTCGATCATAGATAACTTAGTATTTAGTTTGTATCTAGTTTGGGTTCTTCGCTGAGTAATCAGTGCTCTAGTTTTGGACGCAAGATTAGAGTAGTATATATTAGTGTAAGCGCGGTGCTTAGTCTAGTTATACCTTAGTTTGTGGCTAGCCCCCCGGATAGCTGTGGTAGCAAACAGGTGGTGACAGCCCTGGGAGCCTTGAATTCCACCACGTAGTTGGGTTAGTTCTTAAATCATAAACCTCGTTGTGCACGTCTGAGGTAAATAGTCCAGAGGGTGTGTACGGTTCGAAGAACTAGATAAACTCTTTAGTGCTAAGTTAGTTGTGTTCGTAAGTGTGTAGGAAAACATTAATCTGTTCATCGGTCAGACCCCGCCGATTTAGTTTAGTAGTAGTTAGTCTTTCTTTCTTTTTAGTAGTAGTAGAAATCAACCCTCATTCATACATTTCGATCAACCCTGCTAGAATCACTAGTTGTTCATAGTAGTCCTGGTGTTAGTTCTGCCATAGTAGCTTCCCTGTGGAAATAAATACAATACTCGGTTACTCCCGGGTGAAGTGCTACAATTGACTTATTCTTTGCACTTGCGGAATTTACCAATAGTCATAAGAATAGTTAGTTATACTTCTTACATTAAGAAGTACCAACAAGCCTTTCTGGCACCGTTGCCGGGGATAGATTCCATAGTCTACTCCTAGTAACGACGTTAGCAAGAGTCAACAAGCATTTCTAGCGCCGTTGCCGGGGAAGCAATTGGCTAGAATTAATTCTTTGTGATTTCTATTGAATTAACCCCCGTAGTTCTAGCGGGTATATATATTGTTCGTTGTTTGTGATCGTTCAAGTAGCCATGGCCGGATTTGATCTTCCGAGCAACTATCAAGAAGATCCTGAGGCCATTCTTAGGAGAGCGAGAGCTAATCTCACTCCTCCGAGGAAGAACCTGGAGCTTCGTGAGAGGAGTTCGTCGAGACAAGAATCCCAATCAAAAGTGACTGACGAACCAAGCTGCTCCACCGATCGATCAACACCAACGCCGACATCGTCATCAACATCGACGTCGACCAAAACACTCTGTGAGTATTCCATGCCTACTCTTGCTCACATTCCAGTGTTACCTTCTACTAGTAATGTACATTTTGAGCTTAAACCTCATCTAATACGAATGGCTCAAGCTATTGCATTTAATGGCAAACCTTCCGAGGATGCCAATGCTCACCTCCGGAATTTTCTGGAGATATGTAGTACAATTTCTGTACAGGGAGTTTCGCAGGATGCCATTAGACTTCGTCTTTTTCCATTTTCATTAGTGGAAAAAGCGAAGCAGTGGTTCCTCTTCAACTCTGGACACCTGCTGACATAGGTGAGATGCGCGGATCAATTCCTCAACAAGTTCTGCCCGATAAGTCGAACTATTCTTTTCCGTAGCAAGATTTCCAACTTTGGACAGGGAGACGAAGAAACAATCACTGAAGCTTGGGAGAGACTACAAGAGTATGTTGAAGACTGTCCCCACCATGGTATGCAAGACTGGTACTTGATCCAGAGCTTCTACCATGGACTCCAGCAAGAATCTCGACAACACATTGATGCTGCCGCCGGAGGTGCATACCTCTCTCTCACTATAGAGAAGGCAACCAAACTAATCGAGACAATGGTGACGAATCAAGGATGGACAGAAAAACGTGCTAGAGGTATGTCTGAAATTAAGCAAGTTGATTCTGTTACCCTGCAAACTTTGGTAAAATTGCTAGAGCAAAGAATAAATGAGAAGAGAGATCGTACTGCAAAAGAGTACTACGCCAAGCAAAGAGCCGCTTCGTCAAGTGAAGGCCAAGAAAAAATTAAGAAAGAGGATTCAAAATCCCTTCTTAATAATGGTGGCCACGGAGAACCTCCAATTCCAATGATCCAACAATGGAATAATAAAGGTATGCCTCAAACCTCCGTATTTAATTCTCCTATTGGAAAATTAGTTTCTAATCAAGGTAGAACTAATGATAGCATAAATAATAAATTAATTGAACATGATAAAATCTTAGAAGGAATTTATGCTAAACTAAAAGATTTTTCTGAAGCATTTAAGGAACAAATTAATTTTAATAAGAGATTAGAGCAAATAGTAGATAACATTAAATCTCAAATTAAATACTATGAGAAATTAAAAGCTGTAACTACAAGAGGTGGAAAATCCACTCGTGATCCACCTCATCCTAATTTAGTTCCTAGTAGTAATACTGCTGCAAAGAAAAATATTATTAATGTTGAAGAAGACGAAGAAGAGGAGACCCCAGCTGAACCTTCATCCAAGGTACGAACTGCTCCTCATGAATTCTATGATACACATGTATTACCTTTTCCAGATCGAAACAGAAATCCGATGGAAGACGACCAATTCAAGAAATTCATCGAGGTAATTCAAAAATTATATATACATGTGCCATTTATTGACGCTATGCAGGTTCCAACTTATGCAAAATATTTGAGAGACATGCTCAATAAGAAGAAACAAATTCCAAGTAGGGATGTGGTTAAATTGACCGAAGATTGCAGTGCGGTCGTTTTAAACCAACTCCCAGAAAAGAAGAAGGACCCAGGAAACCCAGCGATCGCATGTTCAATTGGAGAGCAGCACTTCGAGCATGCACTCTGTGATCTAGGAGCAAGCGTCAGCGTCATGCCCAAGGTAATATATGATAAATTAAATCATCATACCTTGTCTCCTACTTCTATGTGTCTGCACCTAGCCGATCAATCGCTCTGATATCCCGCGGGAATAGCAGAGAATATTCCGGTGAAAATCCGGAATCTCTTTGTCCCGGTGGATTTCGTGGTTCTGGATATTAATCCCGACCACCGGACGCCATTGATCTTTACAAAGGCCACCATTGATGTAGGAGCTGGAGAAATTCAGCTCCACATCAGTGGAAAGGAGGAGAAATTCGAGTTCACACCGCGACCGGAAAAACACCCGTCATCAAAGTTCGTCGGTGCCTACATTCATCCACAACCACCGTGAAGGCGACACTAATCGGGAATCCAAAGCGGCTAACCAAGGTAAGTTAGGCTAAGGTAAGTCTTTATCCCCCATTTAAATTTTCGTTTTTACTTAAGCAAATTAATTTTCTGCAAAATAGATGTTTAGTAGGGAGATTAGGTGAAGCCTAGGGGGCTTAGGGCAGCCTTAGGGGTGGCGCCCGCCACCCCATGCTGGCGCCCGCCACCCTTTTGGCTCTTTCTCACTTAGCCAATCAGCTAGACTATCATCCCTAGCTCATAGACTTAAATAACACTAGGAGAGACCCATGCCTTTGCTCTTTTCAATGCACTCATTCACTCCCATGTCTCCTCCTCTCTCTTCAACTTCACTCCAACTTTTGGACACTTCTCCACTCAAAAATTTTGGTGAGGAGTGATGAGGAGAGCACAAGTGAAAGAAGGAGTGGCTTTGAGTGGGAATTTCCCACAAAGGGGTGGCGCCCGCCACTTTTTCCTGGCGCCCGCCACCTCAATTTTCACATTTCTGCACGAAACTGCTCCTGAGTAAGTTTCCCACCATCCTTGGTACCAGGATGAAGAAGTGGTCTTTGAAATTTTTAGCCCACTTGCCCCATTTAGGAGGTTACACTCTTTTCACTTTGCACCGACACTACCACTTTATTCCCCACTTGGAATTTCAGTGGACATTACGAGGGAAACCTCATGTGTCGGTTGCAGACAAAATTTGGGCAAGGTGGGGTGGCGCCTGCCACTTATTCTTGGCGCCCGCCAGGTGGGAGGGGCTCTCAGCCTTCCCCCTTCCATCCTCAGCCTATAAATACTACCCACACCCCATGCAAGTTCTTACACCTCACTCAAAACACAAAAAACACCAGCCACCTTGAGCACTAGCAAGGAAGTCATGGGCCCTCTCAAGAACTTCTTCACCGGCAAGAAGAAGAAGAGTAAGGGTGAGGGAAGTTCGTCGAGGGCAAACACTCACATTCGCTTTGCTGGGAGTGATGAGGACAGCACCGGGTGGGGTACTCCATCCACCAATGAAATGTCGGTGGATCGGGACTCTCCGCCCACACACTAGGCTGGACCGACAATCCGCGTCCTGAACTCCATCAATGATATCATCTGGCAGAGTGATCGGGAACGGCAGGCCCGGAACATCCTCAGTGAGAGGGAGTTCGTTCACACCCGCCACATCGACGACGACTTGCTAAGTCGCACTGGTATGGACAATGAGTTTCTCTATATTTTTCGAACCTTGGGATGGGAAGATGCATGGAACGTTAATGAGGAGGGGATCATGTCCCTCACAATGGAATTTCTGGCCACAATGCAAATATCTGCTAATCACATAAAATTTTGGCTTTTTAATGAAGAACATACTTTAACATGGAAGCAGTTCAGCAAGAATTTAAACTTTGATGATTCATGCTTGCTGAGCTTGGAATCTGCCTGTACGGGATTCAATAGAAATGAATTTTGGAAAAGTATAGCTGGGAACAGAGACCCAGGTTTGCCCCGTACAAGTAATATCCACAACCCCACGCTCAGGTTTTTCCACAAATATATTAGTATCACACTCTTTTCAAGACATGACTTAAGACCAATTAAAAAGCCCGAAATGTTGTTGCTTTATGCTCTAGTAAACCACATAAAAGTATCACCCGCCAAGGCCATGGCGGACTACTGGTCTAAATTTAATCAATGCACTGGAAATATTGAAATGACATCATGGATAACTAGACTGGCTTTAAACATGGGTCTGCTAAACACCATTATATACTCTTACATTCCTAGTGACCGAAACCTTTAGACCATGGAACACTTCTCGCAAGGACACCTCTTGCATGAGAACCAGGAGACCGATGAGATTCACATGATCTACCAAGATTATGTGAATAAAATCGCTCTTCCTGACATGTCACTTTGGTTGGTGAATGCACCAACGTTACTTTTGGCCCTGGAAACCGAGGCAGAACAAAACCGCAGGTTGGCTCGAGAGAACACCATGCAGGTTCCCAGGAGGAGGACGCGAGCGTGGACCCATGCAGCAGAAGAGGCCGCAAGAGCCGCAGCGGCGGCACAGGAGTTTGACCCTTTTCATGCAGGGCAGTATAGAGGAGCAGCACACTATGGTCATTTGACACCCCCTGGCTCACACCAAGCAGGGGGGTCGAACTAGCAGCAACCGCAACATCCGCAGTGGGGATACGGCCATGAGGCGTCCCTTCACTCATCCCAGTTGGGGAGTTCATCCCACTCTTTGGGAGGATCCACCCGGTACACTGGCCGTGGTGATGAGTTCTTCCATAGGGGAATCTCGCCACAGGCCGCTTGCCGTTCGTCCTTTCATCAGGACGAGTGGATGCGCAATATGGGGTATCTTCAGCACCAAATGAATGGACTCACCATGGATACTGCTAAAATCCGTCAGGACTTGAACGACTTGAACCAAAATTTCCAGGTATTCCGCCAGGAAACTGGCGGAGAACTGGGTAATATCTCTTCTCTCCTGCAGCAGAACCAGCAGAACTGGGACGATATGTACCGTCGTCAGGGATGGATGTAACCCAACCACGCCAAAAGCCAGCTTGGGGGAGGACCCCCGTCAAAGAGGTAAGTATCACTACCGTCTTTATTACTGTCAGTTTTATATTTATTTCAGTAATTTAAATTTGAGTTTTATCTTAGTTAATTTCCAGCTTAATTAAGTTAAATATATATATATATAATAATAATAATAATAATAAATAAATAGTAATAAATGAAACGCTCTCATCATAAGTCTTTTTAATGAATAAAAATAATGTATGCCATGCATTAGAGTTATCATGGGAGAACGTATGCTAGAACTAAACTTGAGACACGAGCATTAGACTAAGTAAAGGGGAAGTAAGTTTCTACTTTGACTTGAGCAAGTCAAGTTTGTGGAGTAGTTATTTTGAAAAATTTAAAAACTTGCTCTAAGTACTTCTGTGGCAAAGAAAGTCCTACCAAAGCCAAATAATTTTTACTCTTAGAGTAGGAGCTTCCACTTGCTGCATGTTAGTGTTGAGCTAGTTAGACCTTTGTTGATAGACATGGTAGATAAACTTGTCATATTTTTAGACCAAGGAATTCACTTGCACCCACCTATATAGTGCTATTCTTACACTGAGAATATGCACACAACATGCCTTTATTTCCATTCATTGTTAGGAATACTCCATGGCAAAATATCATGCTCCATAATGAAATCTCAGGGACATGGCTATAGTAGTTAAAAAAAAGAGCAAGTGCTCTAGAAAGAAAAGAATATTCAAAAGAGCAAGTGCTCTAGAAAGAAAATTCAAAAGGGCAAGTGCTCTAGAAAGAAGAGAATATCCAAAAGAGCAAATGCTCTCATTCATAGCCATGATCCCACAAATGAGATAGAAAGGAGAAGTGCCATGAAAGTATTAGCCACAATAAATACCACACACTTGCACATTCCTGGTCTGAACCTATGACTTGTTGCTCCTTTGCTCCATTTGTCTAACTTAGCAAAATTATGCTAGCATTGCATGCTCACTTTTATCCTACCCATTAAACCCCACATAAAGTCTTAGTGAAAGGATAATTCTTCCACTTCCACATACAAACATGAGTGATCGAGTGAACCACAGAAGTTACTAAGCATGCTTTCTTTTGAACAAAACTTGCAAAAACTCCACATATCTTGATTAGCAAAATAGGCAAGGGAAAGACAAACCTTCTTTCTTGCTGGTCTTTTGTTCTAATATTGAGTGCAGGGAAGGCTACCAATTCCATGGTGATGAAAATAATATGGGCATACACAACAAAAACACAGAGTTTCCAAAATTTAAGTTCATGCTTGCTCGAGGACGAGCAAGAGGTAAGCTTGGGGGAGCTTGTTGATGCTCACTAAGTGTCATATTCTTAGCATCAACAAGGTCATATAACACAACACAAGGGCCTAAAATCAACCAAAAACCTTTTATAAACTAACGATTTCTACTTGTCCTTGAAGTTTATTTGAATGTAGGAAATTGCAGGGTTTTTGAGCAAAATGACCAAAAGGACCCACCAGGAGGCGAGCACACTCACCTGTGCTCACTTTGGGCCAAGGTAGGGTGGCGCCCGCGACCCCTCACTGGCGGCCGCCAGGGGAGTGAGGCCCAAACTCCTCCCCTGCCACGTCACTGATCCAGGGGAGGCGTGCCACACTCATTTGCAGCCATTGATCACTTAGGTCATTGCATCCAAGGGCCAAGAAGGGATGTCACATGGATCATGACCCAATTGCCCATGTGACGGTTATTTGGACATGCAACCGACCTTGGAACCGCCTCCCTGGAGCTCCTGGATGCCTTTGAAGCAAGGTCGGTGGATCCAACGGCCAGGGGGTGGCGCCCGCCACCTAGGGCTGGCGCCCGCCACCACACTCACCCCCCTGACCTAACCCTAGGTCCATAATTACCCCCCTAGGTCCCTTAGGCTATAAATAGGACCCCCCCGAGCTCATTTGTACTCAGACCAAACCTCATTAGTCCCACTCTCTTGTAAGTGAAGCTCTGGTGAAGGAACACTCTAGTTGAGAGACTTAGAGTGAGAGCGAGAGTGAAGAAGAGAAGAGCTGGAGTTGTAATAGAGGATCTTCCAAGTCTCTGGTATAATTCCAAGTCTTTCTTCATTTATCTTAGTGTTCTTCTACTTTCAGCATTTACTTTAAGTTCTTTACTTATTGTTCTTGTTGAGTGCTTTCGATCATAGATAACTTAGTATTTAGTTTGTATCTAGTTTGGGTTCTTCGCTGAGTAATCAGTGCTCTAGTTTTGGACGCAAGATTAGAGTAGTATATATTAGTGTAAGCGCGGTGCTTAGACTAGTTATACCTTAGTTTGTGGCTAGCCGCCCGGATAGCTGTGGTAGCAAACAGGTGATGACAGCCCTAGGAGCCTTGAATTCCACCACATAGTTGGGTTAGTTCTTAAATCATAAACCTCGTTGTGCACGTCTGAGGTAAATAGTCCAGAGGGTGTGTACGGTTCGAAGAAATAGATAAACTCTTTAGTGCTAAGTTAGTTGTGTTCGTAAGTGTGTAGGAAAACATTAATCTGTTCATCGGCCAGACCCCGCCGATTTAGTTTAGTAGTAGTTAGTCTTTCTTTCTTTTTAGTAGTAGTAGAAATCAACCCCATTCATACATTTCGATCAACCCTGCTAGAATCACTAGTTGTTCATAGCAGTCCTGGTGTTAGTTCTGCCATAGTAGCTTCCCTGTGGAAATAAATACGATACTCGGTTACTCCCGGGTGAAGTGCTACAATTGACTTATTTTGTGCGCTTGTGGAATTTACCAATAGTCATAAGAATAGTTAGTTATACTTCTTACATTAAGAAGTACCAACAAGCTTTTCTGGCGCCGTTGCCGGGGATAGATTCCATAGTCTACTCCTAGTAACGACGTTAGAAAGAGTCAACAGTGCATGTGTTGCATCAACACTAGAGGAAATGGAATGGAATGCGCAAGGCAAAGGTATATTTGTCGGGCATTTCATTTCACCGGTCTAAGTTGAGTAGAGAAGTGCTGGACCAGGTTTAGGATAGATAGCCGTACTATAAAGAGGAGAAATCTTTAGTTGCAACGGTTATCTAGTGCCACTAAGTGTGAGTTTCATGTGCATATGCATTGCGCTTAGTGACGTGGTGAGATTGATGAGAAAGCCCTAGAAATTCTTTATGAAAATGCTAACTTAAGTGTCCAATTTACTTTGGAATACCTTGGTAAAGTTAGCACTTAAAAAGGGTGAAATTAGAGAAGGAAATAGGAGTTGTTGCTGCCCAGCAAGAATTTCTTGTTAACAAAGTTGAAATTGCCGACAAGAGGTGCTCTGTCTTGAGCTAATTTCAACAGGCAATTTTCGTTGGCTTAACAAGAAATTCTTGTTGAGAATGTGTGGTCTGGTCCGTTTTGGACTGGTCCGTTTCGGCCATAGAGAGAGAGTGTGTGACGTGAGACAAAAAGAGCCTCAACCGGCAATTCTCCTCTCCCTCACAAGAAATTCTTGTTGAGCAATAGTGTTGCGCTTGAAAGAGAGAGAGGCGTGAGAGAAAAGGAGCCTCAACCGGCAATTTTCCTCTCCCTCACAAGAAATTCTTGTTGAGGGGAGACAAGTCTGCATGTGTGTCAGTGAGAGAGAGAGAGAGCTCTCAACCGGCAATTTCTCTCCTCCCTCACGAGAATTTCTCGTTCAGCTTAGATTTAGCCGTTGTGGGAGCGTCTGAGAGAAGCTGGTTGCTTGTTACCGTTGGGTACTGTCTGAAGGGATAAGGCAGTGCCTTTCCCCTCCCTTCGGTGAGCGGAGAAATCTTCTCTCCCCATTCTTGCTCTTGGTGTTGCAAGTTCTAGGGTTCATCCCTCTCCTTCTCTCCATTGCTATGAGCTGAAATTTCTTGGAGAGATTGAGTGCCCTTTGTGGGTGTGGATGAGAGAGTGAAGATCCACCACCTCCCTTCCTCTCCCTCTCATGCTTGGTGCTAATTTGAGTGAGGGATTGAGAGCCTAGTGTGTGTGCATTTGAGGTTTGCATTTGGTGGCACTAGGCAATCTTTGTGATTAGGGATTTCTTATTACTCTTGGTGATTGCTGTCACCTAGACGGCTTGGTGGATTGTGTCTCTGTTGGGAAGCCCACGTGGTGATTGTGTGTGGCTCCGGAGAAGGATTTGTGAGGGGCGTTGTGCTCATCCCACGGGAGATCGCGAAGAGCAACTCTAGTTGAGCGTGTCATTGAGTTACCCTCACTTGTGGGGGAGTTCTTGCGACGCTCGAGTGTCGAGCTAGGTGTGGTGCCTATTAGCCGCCGAACTACCAAAGTGTGTGGTCGACACAACGGGGACTAGCTTGGTGGCAACCAAGTGAACCTCGGGATAAAATCTTCGTGTCAACCTTGTTCATCCCGTTGGTTTGCATTCCCCTTACACAAGCTTGTATTTACTTTCATATATATTGTGCTTGTGTAGTTGCTCTTGTAATTAGTTAGCTTGTGTAGCTTGCTAGTTACCTTCTTGCTTGTGTAGCATAGAAGTAGCTTCCTTGCATGACTAATTGGCTTGAGTAGCCTTGTTAGTCACATTACTTAGTTTGTGTAGCTAAGTAATTTGAGCTCTCTAATTTGGCTTGTGTAGCCTTGTTATTGAGCATTCCTAGTGAGCTTAGGAGCTTTGTGCTTTTGCTTACTAGATTGTGTAGGAGCTCCCAATTGTTTGAGTACTAGTTGCTTAGGTTTGTGTAACCTTGCAAGCTAGAATTGTTTAGGTGAGATCTTGCTAGCCCGACACCTTTGTTGCTTAATTAGGATCTTTTGAGGTGCTCAAGAGTATAGGTAGAGGGGTGTAGTCTTGGCTAGACCGATAGTCTTCATTCTGCATTTGTTTCGGTTAGCCGGTGCGATTAATTTTAGAAAGGACTATTCACCCCCTCTAGTCCGCCATCTTGACCCTATACATGAGTGTACTCGGCGTGCTTGTACACTTAGCAGGAGGAACACCGAAATCGCTGGTATACTCTTGTTTGCACCTCTACAATCTTGCATACTATTTAAGTATAAGAGTTCATGTTCATCTTGGTTCTAAAGTTCTTATTGTGTTTAAGCTTTCGCTAACTTAGTCTGCAGGACCGGTCGTTCACCTTCAGGTGGGTGCTCTAGTGTGACACCCCAATTTTAAGAACAAAATTGGAGCACAATATATGTATGCCAGGATCAATTTTCATACATATATCCACATCATAGTAAATATCAAAACAATGCTTTATTAATAATAACGAACTTTATTACATAAATGACCCTCGGGTCTGAAATAAAAAGGTACAGACTCTCATGATAACGGACTCTAATGAAGACTCTGAAGTAGTCGCGGAAGTCTGGACTCCATCTCCACAGGAAGGTCGACCGGGGGCTGCGCCATCCTAGTACAGGTCGTCAGGGTCGAAGCCACCGTCCTCTGGATACTCCGGCTCCTCGTGAACGTAGCCACCAGTGTCTCCGTAATCGCCAGCGTCTGGGTGGGGTAGCAGGGGGAACAAAGAGGAAGGGTGAGTACATCGAAATGTACTCCGCAAGTGTAGGAAATATATGCTTATGAGGCTATTAACAAAGGTAGGCTGACTCTGTTTGACTCAAGCGCCTAAAGCGACACATCCTATTAATCCTATTAATCCTATGCACCTATTTACTAGGTTATAGACAGACTCTGTAGTAAAGTAACAACACTCGGAGTCGCACCGAGCAAGACCACACTCGGAGTCATACCGAGTAACCAACACTTGGAGTCACACCAAGCAACCGCACTTGGAGTCGCACCAAGTACCCACACCTGAAGTCCATCAGGCAACCGCACCTGAAGCCCATCAGATGACCCGAAACAGTAACCAGTAACCAACTAATCTCAAAGAAGTCCAAGCCGCTCGTGACCGTGAGCACGGCTGATATATCAGTTTTACACTCTGCAGAGGTTGCACATCGTTACCCATGAGTCGTGCAGGTCCCGTCACGCTAAACACTACCAAGGTGCATAGCAGGTTGCACTGCAAGGCCTTTACAAAGTCCCTCCAAGCCTGTGTTACACGTACTCTAAGGTTTCTCCCCTGTCCATAAGTCAACGACCCCAAGGGACCCCTCTTGAGCCACTAAACAAACCCCGTGTAGCATAACTTAGAGGATACTAATTAATTAGCCAGGTCCAGCCCATCCAGATCTCATGGTTGCGCTGTCAAGCCGGGTTACATGCTCTGAGAACCGGGTCCTAGGGATCCAGGCAGGATATGTCTAGCACGAGCCCCGAACCAAAAACCAAAAGCAGCTGCCGAGTCCCACGGCACAAAACCACCAATACGGTTCCATCCTGCCGGATTTACCTAAACCATGTTTCTACAAAAGTTACCTTGCCCGCATCGTTTCATAGATCATTAATCAGGATTAATTATATTTGACCATCATCCCATCCCAACATGACTGCAGGGCTAAGCAAGACTTCTACCCAACAACCCAAAACAGGCGACAAGGATAATATAACAATAACTAGTAAACCATATCATGGGATTCAAGTTAATGACAAGCATGCATCTACAAGATCTAACTACTCTAGTACCAAAAGTAAAATGAAGTAGGTGCAAGATGTTCAAGGACACTTGCCTTCGGACTGGGTCGAATCAACTGGGTCGCAAGGATGGTCTGGAGCGTCCTCGTACTCCGCACTCTCTGGCCCAAGCAACATACATGGCACATACAAAGAAAAAAAAATAAATAACAGTACAACAAACAGTAATAAAACAGTAAACTAATAGATCTACTGCGTAGAGAACGAAATTATGAATCTAACGCAAGTTGAATGGGTCGAAACGGAGTTAAAACGCAAAAGTTATAAGCATTTGAAGTTGGATGGCATTTCTGTAAATAGATTGAACTCATTTTCGGATTTAAAGTAAAACAAAACTGAATTAAACCGGCTGCTGGACCGGGCGTCATTTATCCGAAAACTCAGGGGCTAGAACAAATGTTTCCCAAGACTCAGTGCATAGTGCGGTGGGAGCGCGGGTTGATTCTGAATAAACTCAGGGATCTTTTTGCAAGATAGCCGGGACGCGACCGTGTGGTCACCGCGTGGCGCTAAGCTCGCCGCGTGGCGCCTTGCGAGTGGCTGGGTCCACCACGCGGGTTATGGACCGGCTGGCGTGGCGGGGTGGACCGAGTTCATAGCGCTGGTGCACCCGGCTCATACCCCTTCGGGGTTGATCTAATCTGAGCCATCGGTTACAGATCGGACGGTGCAGGGTGATCCAGGGGAAAGAACGGCGTCGCCGGCGGGGAAGGGCACGGCGGCGCCCGAGCTCTACGCGGCGGCGCCATGAAAGGACTCGCCGGAGTTCTCGGAGAGGGGCCTAGGGTACGGTAGAGACTACGGGACATGGTGGAATCGAAAACGGACCTTACAGCGGTTTCGGTGGTGGTGCTCACGGCGCCGGTGGAAGTCCAGAGACGGCGGACGACGTGGAGGTCGCGGCGGCGGCGCTGCGGAGCTCTGGCGGGGTCGATGTCGATGCTCTGACTTGTTCTCGAGCCGTAGATGGGTCGCCTGGACGCGGTGAGAGACCGCGAAGCCAATGGTGGGAAGGATGAGGTCTGGTGGTGGCTTCTGCGGGATGTAGTCGAGTTCTCGCCAAGCTCGGTAATGGCGGCGGGAAGACTCGGTTACCGGAGGGAAAAAAGGAAGGGAGCTAGGGTGAGAGCTCTTTGTAGGCGAGGAAGGAAAGGGGTGGCGGCGCGATATGATGGAGCGGGATCGGATCGGGGCGCGGGTTGAGCGCAAGCGCGTGCGCGAAGGGCGGAGGGATGAGGACGGCGCGCGGAAGAGAGATTGGTGGGGATTTGGTTGGCGTGTTGGACGAAGGGGACGGGGACGCGGCCGGAGTGAGCGGGCCGGTGCGGGTGACGGCTGGGCCAGGAGGAGGGAAAGTGCGGCGCTGGGCCGGCTGGGTGCGCGGGAGAGCGGAGGGGAGGGAGGAGTGGGCCGCGACGGGGAAGGAAAGGGGGAAAGGGGAAAGTTAGGGCCCAAGCCAGATTTCTTTTCTTTTTCTTTTGATTTTCCAAACTTTGCAAAACCATTTGAAATCCAATTTCGAAACAGTTTGAAATCAAATAAATTTTGAAGAGTTTTGAAAACATTTTCCCTAGGTTTTGAAAATAAAACTTTGGATTTGATTTTATAAAGTTTTTCATAAATATTTTATTATTTTCTAAATAGAATAAATTCGATTCGCCCTATACGAGTTTAATAAATTTATTTTTCACCCAATAAAAATATGCAATGGCATGAATGCAACATGAAAATGATAAATAAATTTTATTTTCCTCCTCTAATAAACTAGCCAACCTATTTAGTTTCTAAATCCTTTTATTAAATTGGGGAAAATTAAATCAGGGTGTTACAAACCTACCCCCCTTAGAAGAATCTCGTCCTCGAGATTAGGAAGAGTCGGCGAAGAGGTGAGGAAAATCTGCCCGAAGATCATCTTCCTTCTCCCATGTTGCTTCTTCTTCGGAGTAATGCTTCCATTGCACCTTGCAGATTTTAATCCTCTTGTTGCGAGTGCCTCGTTCCATCGTGTCTAGGATCTTGATCGGCTCAGAGAATGTCAGATCATCTCTCAGATCAAGCTCCTCAAGTGGCAACTGCTCCTCTGGAACTCGGAGGCATCTCTTCAGCTGGGATACATGGAACACATTATGAATACCTGCCAGACGTGCAGGCAACTCCAGCTGATAAGCAACTGCACCTTTCTTATCAATCACCTTGAAAGGGCCAATGAACCTCGGAGATAGCTTTCCTTTAACATTAAACCTCCGAAGACCTCTGAAGGGTGACACCTTCAGATAGACATAGTCCCCAATCTGGAACTCCAGCTCACGTCGTCTGACATCTGCATAACTCTTCTGTCTAGACTGAGCTGTCTTCAGGTTGCTTCTGATCTGCCTGACCTGTTCCTCAGCTTCCTCTATAGACTCGGGGCCAAAGACTTTCCTTTCTCCAACCTGATTCCAGAACAGAGGTGTTCTGCACTTCCTGCCATACAGTGCCTCGAAAGGTGACATCTTCAGACTGGCCTGATAGCTGTTGTTATATGAGAACTCTGCATATGGCAGACTCACATCCCAACTCTGGCTGTTCTGAAGCGCACTGGCTCTCAACATATCCTCCAGAATCTGATTCACCCTTTCTGTCTGACCATCGGTCTGAGGGTGATAAGCTGAACTGAAACTGAGGCGGGTGTCCATAGACTCATGCAACCGCTTCCAGAATCTGGATGTGAACTGTGTACCTCTGTCAGATACTATGATCTTAGGTACTCCATGCAAGCATACAATGCGGGACATATACAACTCTGCCAGCTTCGGACCCTGATATGTCTCCTTGACCGGAATGAAGTGAGCCACCTTGGTCAAACGATCCACTATGACCCAGATAGAGTCATATCCAGACTGTGTCCTGGGCAAACCAGTGATGAAATCCATGCTGATCTGTTCCCATTTCCACTCTGGAATCTGCAGGGGCTGTAGCAAACCAGCCGGTCTCTGATGTTGGGCCTTAACCCTCTGACAGGTGTCACACAAGGCCACATACTCTGCTACATCTCTCTTCATCCCATACCACCAGTAATACTGTTTCAGATCCTGGTACATCTTGGTACTGCCTGGATGGAGAGAGTAGGCTGAATCATGAACTTCCCTCAGAATCAACTCCTTGATAGCCTTTACATCGGGAACACAGATCCTGCCTCTGAACCACAAAACACCCTGATCATCCTCCGTGAATCCAGGGGCTTTCTCTTCCTTGATCAACTGTCTGATCTCTAGCAAGTACTCATCAGTGAGCTGCCCTGCTCGGATATCACGCTCCAAGGTCGAATCAACCTCCAAGGCCACTGCATCAGTATGACCAAGAATACCCAAGTTGAGCTTCTCAAACTCCTCATGCAACTCGGGCTGCTGCTCCTTGATCTCAAGCACATTGCAGTAGACCTTCCTACTCAAGGCATCTGCAACAACATTCGCCTTGCCCGGATGATAGTTGATACTCAGATCATAATCTTTGATCAACTCTAGCCATCTTCGTTGGCGGAGGTTCAGATCTGGCTGGGTGAAGATGTACTTCAAGCTCTTATGATCAGTGTATATCTCCGTCTTCTTGCCCATCAGATAGTGCCTCCAGATCTTCAGAGCATGAACAACAGCTGCCAACTCTAGATCATGTGTAGGATAATTCAGCTCATGCTTCCTGAGCTGTCTCGAGGCATAAGCAATCACATGACCTTCCTGCATAAGAACACATCCCAGACCCTGTCGCGAAGCATCACAATAGACCGTGAAGTTCTTCTGGACATCTGGCATGACAAGAATAGGAGCAGAGGTCAATCTCGCTTTCAGCTCCTCGAAACCAGTCTGGCATTCAGGGGACCATACAAACTTGGCACCCTTCTCCGTCAATCTCGTCATCGGCTTCACGATCTTGGAGAATCCCTCAATGAATCTGCGATAATATCCTGCCATACCGAGGAAACTCCGGATCTCAGTAACGCTCTCAGGTACCTTCCAGTCCAATATATCTTGGACCTTGCCTGGATCCACTGATACACCACCCTCTGAGAGGATATGCCCCAAATATGCAACCTTCTTCAACCAGAACTCGCATTTGCTCAGCTTTGCATACAACCGATGCTCTCTGAGCTTCTGCAACACTAACCTCAGATGCTTCTCATGTTCGTCTTCAGTCTTCGAAAATATCAGGATATCATCAAGGAATACCACGACGAACATATCTAGAAACTCCATGAAGACCTTGTTCATCAGATACATGAAGAAAGCTGGGGCATTAGTCAAGCCGAAGGACATCACTGTGTACTCATATAACCCATATCGAGTCACAAACGCCGTCTTCGGGATATCAGCTTCACGAATCTTCAGCTGGTTATAACCTGTTTGCAGGTCAATCTTCGAGAACACATGAGCACCCTTCAACTGATCAAACAGATCATCAATGCGAGGAATCGGGTACTTGTTCTTGATGGTAGCTTCATTCAATGCGCGGTAATCAACGCACATACGTAGACCTCCATCCTTCTTCGGAACAAAGATCACAGGGGCTCCCCATGGGGATGTACTAGGACGAATATGCCCCTTCTCTAACTGCTCTTGGATCTGCGTCTTCAGCTCAGCTAGCTTTTCGGCATCCATTCTATATGGTCGCCTGTATATAGGTGCAGTGCCAGGAACTAAATCAATAGAGAACTCAATCTCACGATCAGGTGGCATACCTGGCACCTTCTGGAAGACATCGGGGAACTCCTTGACAACTCGGATATCAGGTACCACGACAGCCTCATATGCTCTGGCTTCTTCTATCATCTGTGTCGGTGCTCGATACACAATCTCCGTGCCACCTGGATGCTTCACTGTGATGAGCCTCTGAGCACAATCAATGACTCCCTGGTACTTGCGTAGCCAATCCATTCCCAGAATGACATCAATACCTTGGGAATCCAGAACAATAAGAGAGGTGGGAAAGACTACCCCCCTTATGGTTAAGCTCACATTCGGGCACACATGCCTCGATATCAGTTCTCCTCCAGGGGAGTTCACTAGCAGATGCTTTTTCATTAACACTCTATTCATATTATATTTAGATGCGCAGGGTGCTGATATGAACGAATGAGATGCTCCAGAATCAAACAAGACTGTAACTGGGTGAGAGTCAACAAGGAACGTACCAAACACCACATCTGGTGCCGTCTGGGCAGACTCTGCCGTCACGTGGTTCACACGACCACGAGTGTAGCTCTGGGACTGGCCTGCAGGACGAGACTGCGGTGGAGCTGGCTGCCTCAACGGACACTTGTTGGCGAAGTGTCCCATCTGGTTACACTTGTAGCACGGGCCAACCTGACCTGCCCCCTGTGCTGGACGGGGCTGCTGCGGAGCTGGAAGACCCTGGCGAGGTGCCTGAGCCTGGCGTGGCTGCTGCTGCTGCTGCTGCTGAGGTGGAGCCTGATACTGTGGAGCTGGATGCCTGTACTGGGGAGCGGGCTGCCTGGACTGGGGCGGCCGGTACTGCTGCTGCTGGGGAATCTGCCTAGAAGCTGAGGCAGGTGGAGCGTAGCGGGGACGAGTAGAGCTGCCGGAGGACTGTCCCTGGAACGTCATCTTCCTCTTGCGATCGGCATCGAGGTCCTTCCGTTCCTTCTCCACTGCGAAGGCACGGTCAACCAGCTTCTGAAATGAGGAATACTCATTTGAAGCTAGGGCATAGCGGAGTCCTGGGTTAAGCCCATGCCTGAAGCAGATAACAATTTCATTATTGAACAAGTAACAAAAGGAATGAACAAGGGTATATGAAGAATATATTTAATATGAAAGAATGACAGAGATCTTGCCTGAAACACTCCTGCTTCTTATCATCCGTGTCCACGTCATCTGGGGCGTAACGGGACAGCTGGCTGAACCGCGTGAGATACTCACGCACTGTCATCGCGCCCTGCCTGAGATCCTGGAACTCGCGGCGCTTCACCCTGATCTCGCCGAAAGGGACGTACTGGTCGCGGAATGCCCTACGGAACTCCTCCCAAGTGATCGAGTCGGCGTCCGCATGAGCTGTGGTGTACGCAGTCCACCAGTTCTTCGCTGGGCCCTGAAGCTGGTGCGAAGCGTAGAGGGCCTTATCAAGGTCCCCGACATGGGCAAGCTGCAACTTGCCTGTAATCGTCTCGAGCCAATCATCTGCATCCATTGGCTCTATGGCGTGGTGGAACACTGGAGGGCGCGTCGTCATGAAGCTCCTGAGAGTGTCATCTGGTCGGGGTGGCTGTGCGACTCCTGCACTCTGAGCACCCTGAGCAGCCTGCGCCATCTGCTGCATGTGCTGCATGATCTGGGCCATGTTCTGCATCATCTCATTCTGCACCTGGGCCATCTGGAGCGGGTCGTACGGAGGCGGAGGTGGAGGTGGATGAGGATGGGGCGGCTGGTTGCCACCTGCCCCGCTACCGCCAGCGTGACCGGCGTTACCCGCGCTGCTCCTGGTGTCAACCATCTGTTACATTTTCCAGGAGTAAGAGTGAGATATGATAGATAGATATATAACAACCCTGGTTTGGTTAATTAATTCGATTAATAAAACATTTTAACAAATGATGTCGCTGCAACCTGACGGTCGCAACACACCAACAATCATTACAAAGAGCCAAATCAAAACATGTGCACAAGTACATATCAATCAACGTGCTACGAGTTCAAACAATTATGGTGGGCATCCTACTATTGGAGGACCTACTCTGAAACAAAGTTTGAATTTTCAGCAGAGAAAGACTACAGAAGTGGGAAAAAAAGGGTTAGGCTTTTAAAATAGTTTTGTAAACTCGACGACTGACTAGGGTAGCGTCCTACGGCCAACACGGCTCTGATACCACTCTGTGACACCCCAATTTTAAGAACAAAATTGGAGCACAATATATGTATGCCAGGATCAATTTTCATACATATATCCACATCATAGTAAATATCAAAACAATGCTTTATTAATAATAACGAACTTTATTACATAAATGACCCTCGGGTCTGAAATAAAAAGGTACAGACTCTCATGATAACGGACTCTAATGAAGACTCTGAAGTAGTCGCGGAAGTCTGGACTCCATCTCCACAGGAAGGTCGACCGGGGGCTGCGCCATCCTAGTACAGGTCGTCAGGGTCGAAGCCACCGTCCTCTGGATACTCCGGCTCCTCGTGAACGTAGCCACCAGTGTCTCCGTAATCGCCAGCGTCTGGGTGGGGTAGCAGGGGGAACAAAGAGGAAGGGTGAGTACATCGAAATGTACTCCGCAAGTGTAGGAAATATATGCTTATGAGGCTATTAACAAAGGTAGGCTGACTCTGTTTGACTCAAGCGCCTAAAGCGACACATCCTATTAATCCTATTAATCCTATGCACCTATTTACTAGGTTATAGACAGACTCTGTAGTAAAGTAACAACACTCGGAGTCGCACCGAGCAAGACCACACTCGGAGTCATACCGAGTAACCAACACTTGGAGTCACACCAAGCAACCGCACTTGGAGTCGCACCAAGTACCCACACCTGAAGTCCATCAGGCAACCGCACCTGAAGCCCATCAGATGACCCGAAACAGTAACCAGTAACCAACTAATCTCAAAGAAGTCCAAGCCGCTCGTGACCGTGAGCACGGCTGATATATCAGTTTTACACTCTGCAGAGGTTGCACATCGTTACCCATGAGTCGTGCAGGTCCCGTCACGCTAAACACTACCAAGGTGCATAGCAGGTTGCACTGCAAGGCCTTTACAAAGTCCCTCCAAGCCTGTGTTACACGTACTCTAAGGTTTCTCCCCTGTCCATAAGTCAACGACCCCAAGGGACCCCTCTTGAGCCACTAAACAAACCCCGTGTAGCATAACTTAGAGGATACTAATTAATTAGCCAGGTCCAGCCCATCCAGATCTCATGGTTGCGCTGTCAAGCCGGGTTACATGCTCTGAGAACCGGGTCCTAGGGATCCAGGCAGGATATGTCTAGCACGAGCCCCGAACCAAAAACCAAAAGCAGCTGTCGAGTCCCACGGCACAAAACCACCAATACGGTTCCATCCTGCCGGATTTACCTAAACCATGTTTCTACAAAAGTTACCTTGCCCGCATCGTTTCATAGATCATTAATCAGGATTAATTATATTTGACCATCATCCCATCCCAACATGACTGCAGGGCTAAGCAAGACTTCTACCCAACAACCCAAAACAGGCGACAAGGATAATATAACAATAACTAGTAAACCATATCATGGGATTCAAGTTAATGACAAGCATGCATCTACAAGATCTAACTACTCTAGTACCAAAAGTAAAATGAAGTAGGTGCAAGATGTTCAAGGACACTTGCCTTCGGACTGGGTCGAATCAACTGGGTCGCAAGGATGGTCTGGAGCGTCCTCGTACTCCGCACTCTCTGGCCCAAGCAACATACATGGCACATACAAAGAAAAAAAAATAAATAACAGTACAACAAACAGTAATAAAACAGTAAACTAATAGATCTACTGCGTAGAGAACGAAATTATGAATCTAACGCAAGTTGAATGGGTCGAAACGGAGTTAAAACGCAAAAGTTATAAGCATTTGAAGTTGGATGGCATTTCTGTAAATAGATTGAACTCATTTTCGGATTTAAAGTAAAACAAAACTGAATTAAACCGGCTGCTGGACCGGGCGTCATTTATCCGAAAACTCAGGGGCTAGAACAAATGTTTCCCAAGACTCAGTGCATAGTGCGGTGGGAGCGCGGGTTGATTCTGAATAAACTCAGGGATCTTTTTGCAAGATAGCCGGGACGCGACCGTGTGGTCACCGCGTGGCGCTAAGCTCGCCGCGTGGCGCCTTGCGAGTGGCTGGGTCCACCACGCGGGTTATGGACCGGCTGGCGTGGCGGGGTGGACCGAGTTCATAGCGCTGGTGCACCCGGCTCATACCCCTTCGGGGTTGATCTAATCTGAGCCATCGGTTACAGATCGGACGGTGCAGGGTGATCCAGGGGAAAGAACGGCGTCGCCGGCGGGGAAGGGCACGGCGGCGCCCGAGCTCTACGCGGCGGCGCCATGAAAGGACTCGCCGGAGTTCTCGGAGAGGGGCCTAGGGTACGGTAGAGACTACGGGACATGGTGGAATCGAAAACGGACCTTACAGCGGTTTCGGTGGTGGTGCTCACGGCGCCGGTGGAAGTCCAGAGACGGCGGACGACGTGGAGGTCGCGGCGGCGGCGCTGCGGAGCTCTGGCGGGGTCGATGTCGATGCTCTGACTTGTTCTCGAGCCGTAGATGGGTCGCCTGGACGCGGTGAGAGACCGCGAAGCCAATGGTGGGAAGGATGAGGTCTGGTGGTGGCTTCTGCGGGATGTAGTCGAGTTCTCGCCAAGCTCGGTAATGGCGGCGGGAAGACTCGGTTACCGGAGGGAAAAAAGGAAGGGAGCTAGGGTGCGAGCTCTTTGTAGGCGAGGAAGGAAAGGGGTGGCGGCGCGATATGATGGAGCGGGATCGGATCGGGGCGCGGGTTGAGCGCAAGCGCGTGCGCGAAGGGCGGAGGGATGAGGACGGCGCGCGGAAGAGAGATTGGTGGGGATTTGGTTGGCGTGTTGGACGAAGGGGACGGGGACGCGGCCGGAGTGAGCGGGCCGGTGCGGGTGACGGCTGGGCCAGGAGGAGGGAAAGTGCGGCGCTGGGCCGGCTGGGTGCGCGGGAGAGCGGAGGGGAGGGAGGAGTGGGCCGCGACGGGGAAGGAAAGGGGGAAAGGGGAAAGTTAGGGCCCAAGCCAGATTTCTTTTCTTTTTCTTTTGATTTTCCAAACTTTGCAAAACCATTTGAAATCCAATTTCGAAACAGTTTGAAATCAAATAAATTTTGAAGAGTTTTGAAAACATTTTCCCTAGGTTTTGAAAATAAAACTTTGGATTTGATTTTATAAAGTTTTTCATAAATATTTTATTATTTTCTAAATAGAATAAATTCGATTCGCCCTATACGAGTTTAATAAATTTATTTTTCACCCAATAAAAATATGCAATGGCATGAATGCAACATGAAAATGATAAATAAATTTTATTTTCCTCCTCTAATAAACTAGCCAACCTATTTAGTTTCTAAATCCTTTTATTAAATTGGGGAAAATTAAATCAGGGTGTTACATCTAGTAAGAGGGTGCAAGCCCTAGCTACCGCTAGAAGTAGTGGCACTTAGCGTAAACGCGGTGTTTAGGCTAAGTGTTCACAGGTTGGTTGCCTAGGTCTCCACGGTTGAGGAGGTAGGCGGCAGGTGGTGATAGCCCTGTCCGTCCTTTGTAATCCACCCACGTTCGAGATTCCAGGTAGAGCTGTATCGGCATAGGTTGGGAAACCAACCTCACCCGTTGACCGAAGCAGGCTTTGTTGGCTACGCTTATATCACATAAGGACCGGTTTCTTAAAAGAACCTTGCTACCCTTGTTACCCTTCTTCGTGTCTTATCTAGGAGGACTAGACCAAGAGACTATAGCACACCGTTCCCTGTGGAAAATACGATACCCTCAATACTCCGGGTGAAGTGCTACAACGGTACTTTCGTGTGCTTGCGGACTTTTCTGCTTACGCTAAGAAATACCAACAAGCATTTCTAGCGCCGTTGCCGGGGAACGGTTGTCGTCTTTAGTCTCCGAACCTAGTTCGCCCGTTTATCTTTGTTTTTACCTTTCTTTTCTTTTCATACCTTACCTATGGCGAAAACTACAATCCAAAACATGTCCACTCCACGGGCCGAGTTCTGTGAGCCACCACAATCGTCGAAGCCAATCACAACTTCTGGCTATGAACTCTGCACTGGCTTTATAGCCATGGTTCGTGAACAGCCCTTCTCATGGTACGAAGAAGAAAACCCCTACCATCATTTATGGGAGTTTGAGTTACTCTATGCATGCCTGACAATTGCAGGCATGACACAAGAAACATTGCGTTGGAAGTTGTTTCCGTTCTCTCTTTCTGAGAGAGCGAAACAATGGTACAACAATATCGTAGGAAAAGTTAACGGAGATTGGAAAGAACTGAGGAACAGATTTTGTCTCACATTCTTTCCCATATCTCGTATTGCAAACCTGCGACTAGAGATACTCAACTTCCAACAAAAAGAGAAGGAAACGTTAGGTGAAGCCTAGGAGAGATTTACAACTCTTTCACGATTAGGCCCAGACTTATCTCTACCCAACCACGTGTTGTTACAACACTTTTGGTTAGGGCTGAACAAGGAGTCTGCCCTACAGCTGGACATTTCCGCTGGAGGATCGTTCATGTGCAAAACCCCAGGGGAAGGAGAAGCTCTGCTAGACCTTATTCTAGCGAACACTCCATTTCCTGATCCCCTCCTAGTGGAAGACGAACCCAAGCATGAGGAGGTCTCTTCGGTTAAAACTGAACCTGAGATTCAAACTCAGAGACCCTCATCGCTAACGGAATCTCTGAAGTTTTCTTCCCTTCAGATTTTTCGTTCTTCGAGGAAGAATGCCTTGACAAATACGTAGATACCTCGAAGCATCCATGCCAGAAAAAGCCACCAGTTCCCACTACTCCTCTTAAACCTCTAGAAACCCGTCACATAGAGGAGTCGCTAATAAGTAGCGATCGGGTGGAACAAGCGGAACTCTTTTCCAATGAAATTCGGATCAGTTCCTCTTGTTCAATCATCCACGCTAAAATTAGTGGAAGTTGGATAGAAGTGCTTCACGATCCAACTGTTGGGGCGAACATCATGTCTGCATCTTTTGCGAACACGATCATTCACGAGTCCTTCGCCCCAACAAACAAGCACTTAAGGCTAGATTCAAGGTCAAGCGTGAATAGTCTTGGCATCCTTCGCGACATACCACTGAAATATGATAATGTCAAGTTGACGCTAGACTTTCACGTCTTTGACATTCAAGACTTTAATGTCTTGATTGGGCTTCCCCTACGAAAACGTTTGGACGAACCTCGAAAGACTGGGGAATTTGCTGTCAATATAAGGAGGGAAAACTTTTCCATACCAACGGTTCAAGCCAAAAATTCTGTGGCTGAACCTCCCTCCTATACACACGAGCCCGAAACGGTTATGTCGGTGCAACCTTTTGAGATCCCTGAGTCATTCTTAGAAAATGATGATGAACTTTTTATCCAAGAAAAGGACGATTTAGGCGAGACTCATGATCTTCCCAAGGAGGAAACTCCAACACATCCTTGTGTATATTCCTTTGAATATGAGGATGATCTTTCTAGTGATGGCAACTTGGGAGACTCTTTCGAGCTTCCCAGTTCAACATCCTTTTGCACTTCAAAGGAACATCAAGAACACGTCAAGGATGAGACCTCAAACGAACCCATAGAGGGAGAGCCATCAATTCTAATCTCTCTCCTCTTGAAATAAAAGATCCTGAGCATGGAAGTTACTTCCTTCCCATTTCCCCGAATCCATGCTCATTTAAAGAATTTCTCGCTTTGATCTGCAACTCCATCTTCATTTGCAAAATCTTCAAACCTCTTTTGCTCTCTATTCCTAGAATCATTAAAAGGGTCGTTGTAGATCATTTTGTTTATCATAAATCTTGCAAATTTCATGGTACCTTGTTATGAGTTTTGCAGACCAGGTTGGTGTTGGAGGGGAAACCACTTCATCAACATAAAAAGAATTTTCAAAGGTTTCCCGAGGTCAAGCCTATGACCATAATCAAAGCACTGTCGGGAGATACCCCGGATTATCATATATAAAAAAATTGTATCATTCTCCAAAAATTGCAAGATCATGTTGTTAGGCTAGAATGCACCCTCAGGTATTCTTGGTCGATAACCATTTCAGGTTGAAACTAAGAAGAACAAGGGATAGACAATGCACGACAACATGGAGCTACATCAACTACAAAATTCCGATGTTTTGGAACACACTCAGAAGGAGACCCCGACTTGGCACACTTGGCTTTTACACAAAAGTCCAAGTGTGGGGGAGGACGGTAAGAATGTCACGTTCCATTTACATTAAAGGATATGGTAGCTCACCTTGCTAAAATAATAATAATAATAATAATAATAAAACAAAGCACCATCTTCCTTTTCAATAAAAGCAAGAACATGCTATCTCGTTTGTATGCACCTTCGGGTATTCCTGTTCGCTAACCTTACAGGTTAAAGATCAAGAAGATCGGGGGAAGATACAATGACAAGAAGCATGAGAGCTACACTGCTAGCGATGGAACACTAAGTCCCTCAACATGCTAGGATGTTGAGAAGCTCAGGTTCCATCCATCCAGAAAAGGAAAAAGCTCGACCTTGCTGAAAGGAAATGGTGGAAAGAAAGAAGAACCTGGGTGGTGCCACATGACCATCACAAACACCCAAGTGCCTTCCAAAAAAATGGAGAAAAGAAAAAGATAAAAAATGCGAATACATGGGTGTATGTCGAGTCTCTGAGTGATGAGTGATTGTCAGCTAGGATGATGCGCATGTTCTTTGGCTTGTGTTGTGTAGGTGTCGAGCATGGATACAGTGATCAAAGGCAAGGTGAAGGTCAAGTAGAGACGTGCCGTACCGATGGACCGAGAGTGGCGAAGGGCGGACGTGAGGCTTGGACTGAGGGACCGGTGGCCTGAGGATCAGCTGTGGTGGCTGACAGCCTGGGACAGCGACGAGCGAAGACTTGTGGGTGGACGGGGTGCACAGGCGGTGCATCCCCTCTACGGCTCGGTTTGGTGGTTGAGCCACAGAAAAACCACCGAGTGGACGATTTCCAGGTTTGGGCCTCAAAACCTGGGTGCTGATGGTTTCCGAGTTTGGGCCACAAAACTCGGGCTGAGGACGATTTCCAAGTTTGGGCCTCAAATCCTGGGCGCTGATGGTTTCCGAGTTTGGGGCCACAAAACTCGGGCTGAGGACGGTTTCCAGGTTTGGGCCTCAAAACCTGGGCGCTGCTAGTTTCTGAGTTTGGGCCACAAAACTCAGGCGATGGACGGCTGGTTTCCCGGTTTGGGCCTCAAAACCGGGGGTTGGCTGTGAAGGCTGGTTTCCCGGTTTGGGCCTCAAAACCGGGGGCAAAGTCCGGGAAAAGGACGAGCAGAGCGGTGGCGGCACGTGGCGGCAATCGGTGAGGTTGCGTCGAGGCAACGCTACCAGTTGTGCGGGCGTGGCCGTCGGATCACCACCTACCACGAGTTGGTCCAGAATAACCTTAGGGTTTAGCTGGTTCGCTCTGTAATTACTTAGGGGTAGAGTGGGAATTAGAATTAGGATAAGTAGAGGGAGACACCCACCTCCCATCCAACCTTAGTCATTTGCTCTTTGCTTCTAGGGTTTTCCTGTTCTCCCAATCCCCTGCTGTAGCAACTGAGATCCGCAGAGAACCATACCTCTATGTACTGGAGATTTTGAGGAAGTGAGACCGTAATCTCACTGTTGTAGCATGTGGTAGCCACACGGTTGCAAATTTGTGATTGTGATTCGCGTTTTGTTCTTGTTCTTCGTAGGTTGCTTTTCTCCACGATTTTCCCGTCGATCGATCTCTTTGTTCATTGCGTCTTTTGTGATTCCGTTTGAACAGAGATGTTCTAGATCGTGAAGCACTTCTTTCCACCGAAGGAATTCACCTCTAACCTCACAAGCTAGTAGATCGATCGATTTTCGTTGCGGTTCGGTTTTTGCCTCCGTTTCCCCGAAATTCTTCGATTCATCGATTTGGAGATAGGTTCGAGCCATGATCTCTTAGAGATAGCTCACTATCATCCTTGTGACTCATCTCTCCAAGTTTGATCCCTAGAGGATACGTTTTGGGAGAGTTTGAATCAAATCGGTGGATGAACAGTGGACTGTCGGGGTGACCGGACGCATGCGTCGTGATGATCGGACGCATGATTGAGAGTCTGGTCGATGAATGTCTCTCACAGTTCTTTCTGCAACTTGACCGGACCCTCCTTCAGTGACTGACCGGACGCGTCGTTCTCACTGTTCCTCGTTTTGTCTGAACTAACCGGACGCTGGTGAAGTGACCGAACGCTCAGTGACCGTGAGTCCGGTCACAAACAGAGAGCTCCCGATTTGGGTTTTGCTCGACCGGACGCGTCCGGTACCTACTGACCGGACGCACTAGTGAGTCCGGTCATAGCTGTTCTGCGCTGTTTCGTTCGCGGTTCGTGCTTCCGTTGTCGGTCTTGATCTCCGGTTTTTGCGTTGGGTTTCTAGAGTTGTATAGTGTCTCGCTGTGCTTCTTGGAAGCATCCACCCTATCGCTATGGTCGTGGACACTTGCAAGCTCTAAGGTTGTGAAGGACCGAGAAGCAACCAGAAAGCGACCAGAGGGGGGTGAATGGGAGCTTCAAAATTTCCTTTCGGAAACTAGTAGCCATTGTCCCGAGAATCACCCCGAAAGACAAACCCTAGAGCTTGCTAATGTCCACGACCCTAGATGTAGGGTGGATGCTTCCAAGAAGCACAGCGGGACACTTCACAACTCTAGAAAGCCAACGCAAAAGACGAAAACCAAAACCGACAACGAGCGAGCGAACTACGAACGAAACTGCACAAAACCAGTACTGACCGGACTCTGCCTGCGTCCGGTCAAGCACCACCGGACGCGTCCGGTCGTGTGAAAACCGTTTTGGGAGCTCTCTGTGTTGGACCGGACACACGGAGTCAGAGCGTCCGGTCGCAACACTTAGCGTCCGGTCAACACAAAACGCAGGTGAACAGTAACCACAGTGCGTCCGGTCCTAGCAAAAACAGAGAGTCCGGTCGATCACGCAAAAAGTGTTTCTGCTCGGCCGTCAACGACCCGACTCACAAGGAGCGTCCGGTCGATGATCAGAGAGCGTCCGGTCACCCCGACTTTGAGCAGTCCGACCACCGAATCAACTCGCTCTCACCCAAAACAAAACCACTAGGGTTCAAACTTGGTGAGAGGAGTTACAAGGAGGATAGTGAGCTATCTCTAAGAGATCATGGCTCGAACCTATCTCCAAATCGATGAATCGAAGAAATTCGGGGGAAAGGAGAAAAACTTAACCCGAAACGAAAATCGCTCGATCTGCTAGCTCGTGAGGTTAGAGGTGATTTCCTTCGGTGGAAACAAGTGCCTCACGATCTAGAACAACTCAGTTCAAACGGATTCGCAAGAGATGCACCGAGCAAAGAGATCAAGCGACGGGAAAAACGTGGAGAAAAGGATTCCGCGAAGAACACGAACGAAATGCGAATCACAACCACGAGATTGCAATCGTGTGGTTAACACACGCTACAATAGTGAGGTTAAGGCCTCACTTCCTCAAAATCTCATGAACACAGAGGTATTGTTCTCTTCTTTGTGGATCTCAGGTTCGCTACAGCAGGGGAGAGGGAGAGCAGGAAAACCTAGAAGCAAAAGAGCAAATGACTGAGATAATTGGGGAGGAGGGTGTCTCCCCCTACTTAACCTATTCCTAATTCCTACTCTATTCCTATTCTACCCCTCTCTACTTACAGAGCGAACCAGCCAAACCCTAAGGTTATTCTGGACCAACTCGGTGGTAGGTAGATCCGACGGCCACGCCCGCACAACTCATAGCGTTGCCTCGACGCAACCTCCTGATTGCCGCCACGTGCTGCCCTCGCTCTGCACCCCCGGTTTTGTGGCCCAACCCGGGAAACCAGCCTTTCCAGCCAACCCCCGGTTTTGAGGCCCAAACCGGGAAACCAGCTCACCAGCATCTGAGTTTTGAGGCCCAAACTCAGCAAACCCGCAGCACCCAGGTTTTGAGGCCCAAACCTGGAAACCGTCCTCAACCCGAGTTTTGTGGCCAAACTCGGAAACCCTCAGCACCCAGGTTTTGAGGCCCAAACCTGGAAACCGTCCACCCGATGGTTTTTCTCTGGCTCTACCACCAAACCGACGTCGTAGAGGGGATGCACCGCCCGTGCACCCCGTCCACCGACACGTGTCCCCAAGTCCACGACTCAGGCAACACATGACCGCAAGTCTTCGCTCGTCGCTGTCCCAGGCTGCCAGCCACCACAGCTGATCCTCGGGCCACCGGTCCCTCAGTCCAAGCCTCACGTCCGCCCTTCGCCACTCTCGGTCCATCGGCACGGCACGTCTCTACTTGACCTTCACCTTGCCTCTGATCACTGTCTCTGTGCTCGACACCTGCACAACACAAGCCAAAGAACATGCGCATCATCCCAGTTGACAATCACTCATCACTCAGAGACTCGGTATACACCCATGTATCCGCAGGTTGCTCTTCGGGTTGATTCTCGGGACAGTGGCGACAAGGTTCTGAAAAGAAATTTGAGGCTCCCATTCACCCCCCCCCCCCCCCTCTGGTCGCTTTCTGGTTGCACACTCGATCCTTCAAAAAAATATAGATATGAAAAAAAGAGAGAGAGAGAAAGAAAAAAAAAGATATCTAAAAAAAGAGGGAAAAAAGAAGAGAGAGAAAAAGAAGAGTGAGAAATAAAAGAGTGGAAGAGGAATGAGAAGCAGAGTGGTCTCATCACAAACATCCACGATCCACCTGACTCCACCTCATGCGTACAAGTCTTGGTACATTTATCATCTCATACAAGACTTGCATCGCTGCATTCCACTTCTACAAGCAAAACGAGTGCTCCTCTTCTGAAGGCCTTTTGCTAGCACCATCAAGGCCCACGGATCATACACACCACTATGTGTGTGACCTAGCCTTGCTGTTGGCCTGAGTCAGACCGTCAAGCCACCACTACGGCAACATCAAAACTCAAATCTACAGATGCCGCCGGTAAACACACTCAGGTATGCAAAGGTAATAATTGTTCATAAACCCAATTACTCATGTTTGTCTGCTTATGTGGGTCAAATTTGTGCTTCCCCTGTTTATGACATATGCTCTAGTTTGAATGTGTTCGCATGCACACATTTCATAGGCTTTTTAAATTAAGCATGGTGCTTAGGTCAAAATAGCCTTCTTTAAACAATATTGAACATGGCGTTTAATCTTGATTAATGAACATTGAGCTACTCTCATAAGCAATAGAAGTAATTCTTTGATGGAGATAAACCAAGGCTAGATTTAGGGTTTGAGTTGTTTTCTAAAGATAAAAAGTCTAGTCAACAAATAAACTTTTGAAAAAAAATAATAAAAATAAAACTCGCTTTCTCTCTTAAAACAATGGCAACCTTTTTGATCCATGTTTTCTTGAGCTTTATATTTCAATTTTTGTTAAGCATGGATATGTTCTTTCTCTCTGTTGCCACCCTAAAAAAATTGTAATCATAATAAAATAAAAGCTCCCCAATGTTTCAGCTAGGAGAGCCCTTGTTGTATTTCCACTTTTTGTTTTTGTTAAAAATAAAAACAGGTACAAGAACAAAGTATGGGGGAGATCTCTCAAGTTCAACTACCACACATTCGAGATCTCCCCCTCACATGTTGCACAAACATCGGTCGCCTTGACATGCAGAAGGACAAGAACAATAGCTCAAGGAAGGATTGGCTGAACTTACAATTCAGCCAAACCACCTTTGAATCTTCATCAGTCCTTCATCTTCAAACGAAGGTTTGTGCAACACTCTCCTCAGCTTCCTAGTTCTTGAGTTTAAATATAAAACTTGACCAACTAAAATTGAACTCAATGAACCACCAACTGCTCCTTACTTCCTTGCAAAAAGAACTTAACCACACTTTATCGTAAAATTTGAAAAGTGACATATTCATAACATCTTTGAGATAGAGGCTTGCATAAAGTTTGTTCCATATGCATATACTTATACTTGTGGGAAAATATATTGATAGGACAATCATGATGACTATTGATGGTCCTTAAACACTTTTACCATCAACATTTTACCCAAAAATTCAACAAAAAGGCATGAAAAGTAGTCAAATAGGTTTCAAACTAACCAAATTCCACATGTCCATAGATTTTTATTTGAACACAGGATTTGGACCAAATTTGGAGAATGGACCCACCAGGGGCCGAGACCACTCACTAGGGCCCATTTGGGCCCTAGTGGGGTGGCGCCCGCCACCAAGGAGAGGCCCAAACTCTCCCCTGCCATGTCACTGATCCGTGTGACCACCCCAGGGCCAAATCTTAGCCCTTGGTCACTAGATCGGTGGCATCGGAGGGCTAAGAAGAGATGTCACGTGGATCATGACCTAATTGCCCATGTGACGGTTATTTGGACATGCAACCGACCTTGGAACCGCCTTGGAGGAGTCCCTGGAGATCGCAGGATCAATGACGATGCATCCAAGTACCAGGGGGGTGGCGGCCGCCACCTAGGGCTGGCGCCCGCCACTAGGGTTTGCCCTAGGTCGGTTGGCTGCCTCCTATGAATACCCCCTGGAGGTGTCACTTCACTAGAAGCAAGGAAAGGAAGGAAGAAGCAAAGAGGAAAGCAAGGCTAAAGCTAGAGAGCTAATAGCTTAGGATTTAGCCAAGCTTAGGCAAGTAGGTAGCTAGTAGAGCAAGGCATCCTTGCCTCATTGCCCTCGCGGAAGCGCTGCTCAAGGCTTAGCTCAAGAGTAGAAGCGTGCGAGTAATCGGTCCTGGAGTTGGGAAGAGTCTTCCTTCATATCCAGTTCAGGTTTTGCTCTTGTAAGTCAAGCACTTTACTATATTCTAGTTCATCATTTCAAGTATTACTTTATTCTACTTACCAGTATTGAGTAGTATACTTGATTGATTGCTTGAGTACCTAGCTATCCTACATTTCAATTCACTTAGCCATAGTAGTTAATCTCTAGTGTGCTTAGTGTTTGATCTTTGCCAATAGGTTGCTTAGTTAGTTTAGTGTTTATCTTATTAAGTCAAGTATTTGCTCTGACGTCTGCAAGGGTGTCTCTATTCTAGGCTAGGATAGAGATAGTTAGAATATAATTAGGCGTGGTGCTTAGTTATAGACTTACCTTCAGATACGGCTAGACCCCCGGATAGCTGTGGTAGCAAGCAGGTGGTGACAGCCCTGTGCGCCTTGAATTCCACCACGTAGTTGGTCTAGTTTAACAGTAAGGCTCGTTGTGCTAGCGTTCAACCTAAGTCAGTGGTAAAGGCTAGTACGCCTCGGTACTTGACAAGATAGGAATAAAACTATACTTAACTTGGTTGCTTATTTGGCATTTGCCTATCTTGCTTCGTAGTTATCTAGGAGTAGTTATTAGTTATTAGTTAGTTATATTAGTTATCCTTAGTTATCTTATTCCCCCTATCTACCTGTCTGTCCACCTTACCTTAACCATTCATTTCATCCTTACCTATCCACTCATAAATTCTTTCTAGCCTTTCATCTCCTCTCTTCTCTTCTCTCCTTTTCCCTTTCTTATTCTTCGACTCTCATCCCCTCCTTGACTCGACTCATACACCAACCTATCCTTCCTTTGGGATCAAATAAATCGACACCTGGTACTCCCAGGCGAAGTGCTACTACGATAGTTCTGTGCGCTTGCAGAATCTCCTCTAGGTAGATTGCAATCTCTCTAGCTAGCTCCTACTAGTGTCGGGATTGACAACCCCATTTGACATTAGTAGATAGCTGCTTTAGCTTCACTCCTTTAGGTATAGTGACTGGACTTGCTACAAGAATTTCTGGCGCCGTTGCCAGGGATAGATTCCATAGTCTACTCCTAGTAACGACGTTAGCAAGTGTCAACAAGCATTTCTGGGCCGTTACCGGGGATAGTTGCCTAGCTCTATCTTTAGTGAAGTTAAGAACTACCAACAAGCATTTCTCGCGCCGTTGCCAGGGAAGGCAATCGGTGTATCCTTCGAGTCCTTGTCGAATTTATCTTCGCTTAAGCTCCCGCTTAGCGAATCCCATCTTTCCCCATTCTTTCTTTTCTTAGTCCTTCTTATCTTTTTCCTTCATCTTCTTCAACTTCTTTCTTTCTTATCTCGTTCTACCTTCACGATGCCCAACAAGACCATTCGTGAGTTTTCTGCTCCTTCTGCCGCCAATATAGCGACAGGACCAGCCGTGATCGATGCCAACCTCAATTTCGAGTTGAAACAGGATCTGATCACGATGGTCCAAGCTAGCCCGTTCTGTGGCAAAGCTCATGAGGATGCCAATGCTCACCTCCAACAATTTTTGGAGATTTGCGGCACCTTCACCATTAAGGGGATAACCCAAGAAGCCATCTGTC
The DNA here is from genome assembly GCA_009763385.1 of Coix lacryma-jobi var. lacryma-jobi. Classification (NCBI taxonomy): domain Eukaryota; kingdom Viridiplantae; phylum Streptophyta; class Magnoliopsida; order Poales; family Poaceae; genus Coix; species Coix lacryma-jobi. Next base: position 88,053,341 of record CM019822.1, on the reverse strand, counting down.
TTCGTCTCTTTGCCTTTTCTCTCCTAGGAAAAGCGAAGCAATGGTTCTATACCAATCGCAACGCTGTAGACACATGGGACAAGTGTTCCAATGTTTTTCTCGCCAAATTCTTTCCGATGGGCAAGACAAACGCTCTTCGCAACAAAATCTCCAGCTTTACGCAACAAGCCGAGGAATCTATTCCCGAGGCTTGGGAGAGAATGCAAGAGTACGTCACTCCTTGTCCACACCATGGTATGGAGGACTGGCTGTTGATCCAGAACTTCTACCATGGCCTAACCCCACTCTCTAGAAGCCATTTGGATGCCGCCGCCGGCGGTGCATTCTTTTCTCTGAATGTTGCAGATGCTAAGGCTCTCATAGAGAAGATCGTGTCGAACCAAGGATGGAATGACGAGAGACTGCAGCCTCCTAAGCGAGGTATGCATTATCTTAAGGAGGCCGACATGATCGTGGCCAAGATGGACCTGCTGGCCAAGAAGCTGGACAGCTGTGAGAAGATGAACCAACAAGAGAGTGTCCAATCTCTGGAATCCTACATGACTTGTGAAGTCTGTGGAGAAACCGGACATTCTGGGAACCACTACCCCGAGTTACATGAAGATTTGAACTTCATCAACAACAACAACAACAACAACAACAACAACAACAACAACAACAACAACGGTTTTCGTCAACAAAATCAAGGATGGAATCAGCACTCCATCTCTCAAGGTAATAATTCATTCCCTCGCTCTAATTTCCAAAGTACTGATAATTTCTCGTTCTTAAAGAATCTAGTCTACTCTCAAGGTAGAACTACTGAATTTTTGAATAAGAAATTAATGTCAAATGATAAAATGCTTGAGAACATAAATGCTAAATTGGAAGATTTCTCATCTGCTCTGAAAAATCAACTTAGCTTTAATAAGATGTTAGAAACCCAATTAGCTCAACTTGCTGCGATCATATCATCTTTTGAAACTGGCAAAGTTCCGGCTAAATCTAACATGGAAACTGCAAATATGGTTGAAATAAAATATTTTAACTATTATGAAGATCAAACCATGACTGTTAAAAAGGGTGATCCTGGTAGTCCCATAATTAGATGCTCAATCTTTGGTGAAGTCTTTAAAAATGCCATGTGTGATTTAGGATCGAGTGTGAACATTTTATCTACGGATTTCTATGAAAACTCGTTCTTTCCACCCATGTCATCCACATCTTCCTATGTCGTGCTAGCTGATCAATCAACATGCTATGTAGAAGGAATAGTCACTGATTTACCTGTTCATATTAGAGGATCATATGTTCCTGCTGATTTCATAATACTAGATATGGGAAATAGGAAAGATGTGCCTCTAATCTTAGGTAGACCTTTCTTGAACACTGTTGATGCTTGCATATATGTGGGGAGTGGTAAAATGCAAATGACATTAGGAGGGAGGAAGGAAATATTCTCCTTTTCCCATGGTCCCGCATATGCCGCTAACATGCAGGAAGCAAAACCCGTTCGTACCAAGAAGAGGCGCCCAAGAACAAGGTGGAACAGAAAGAAAGAACCACCTTCTCCTGAGTTGTGTAATTCACATAACCAAGGAGAGGTGCCAAAAGAAGAAGAACCCGATGAAGTACTTAAAGAAGAAGCACCCAAGGAAGAAGATCCACCCAATAAGGATGAAATTCCATGGATCTAAGGTATGGATTTACTTTTAAATTTCCCTTCAAATTTCCCTTTTTCAAATAAATAACATATGTCATGCATGTAACTAAAAAAAAGAAAAAAAGATCAGTTATCATTAGTTATATGCATAAGTATATGTTAACTTAGCTAGAATAATAAAATATCATAATAGGATAGTTTCCCTTTTTCACAACATTAGATAGTTTCCTTTTTAATAAAATGAGAACAAGAGCTCCGACCGAGAAAGATGAAGACCCTTCACCAAGCAAGAAGCCAGCTTGGGGGAGATCCTCGCGCCAATAAGGTATGTTTCAACCTTACTCTTTATGTTCGGTTCTTAAATTCTATATCTTTTGAAAATTTTTGAATGTTATATACTTGCCTAAGTAATTATCCCATGAGTAAAAATGATAAAATCTGCTTAAAAATGTTGGAACCTGAATAAGAAATAAAATATGTCATGCAAATGCTATTGTTATAGTTAGAATAACTAGTTTTATCTAAGTTGTAGCTTTTGTGGGTTGCACATGTTTTAACTAAAATCATGCTTAGTGAATAAAGTTAGTTAGAAATGGAGTAATTCTTTAAACTTGCTAAGGTGAAATTAGGACCAAATCTGGAGGATTTCTTTTAAAAATAATGAAAACCTTGCTAAAAGTTCCTCCTGGATTTTATCCCATCCCACCACTAGCCAAATATTTGTTAGTCAAAACCACAAAGAGCTTTGTTTGTGTTGAGCTTTGTTATACCTCATAGATCTTATTAGAGAAGCTTATCATTTCTTTTGATCAAGATACACATACCCATCATAAATTGCTTACTCTCCACTTTGGAAGTTTGCAACCACCAAATAAATTGCTCATTCTCTACACTGGAGATATGCAATACCTTGCCAAACATTCCATTGCTAGTCTTATGCTATTCCTACACTGGGAATAAGCATTTCTCTCTCTTCCCCTTTTCATTTCTAAAATCCTTTCCTATAGACAATCTGGGGAAATCTAGAGCTAAAAAAGAGAGATATGAAAAAAAAAGTGAGCAAAGTAGCTCAAGAGAGGACTATGTCCTAAGAAAATGTGAGGACACATTTTTGTCTACTCACTATGTATCGAGTAAAAAAAAGAGAGAGAGTTATCATTAGCTCTAGACCCCAAAAATTAACTAGGAAGGATTATGAAATATCTCTCTATACACTTCCACATAACCACACATGCACATCTTGATCAATATTTATGATTTGCTGCTCCTTATGATCTGAGTGTCTAGCTTAGCAATAAACATTATGCAATTTGCTCATGATTCTTAACCTACCTATAACTCCACATATCATTCTTTAGAAATAGGAGAGGCTACATTTTGGCCTAAGTGAGGATTTAAACACCATTGAGTGATTGAGTGAATCTTGGAGGACTTAAGCAAGTTTTTATCTTTTGAAAACCTTAAAAAAACTCCAGACAGAATCCTAGTCAAACCTAAGCAAGATAAAAGTTTCCTATCTACTGCTTTATTTCACTCTTGCATGTTTGAAGTGAAAAGCTATAAGCCCCACATTGCTATGATTAATAATATACACTAAGTTATTTCTCACTATACAATATGCACTTGTATACATCTTAAGTTGCTATCTATTTCATGCTCAATGCTTAAACCGCATTGTTGCTCGAGGACGAGCAACATGTTAGCTTGGGGGAGCTTGTTGATGGTCCTTAAACACTTGTTTTACCATCAACATTTTACCCAAAAATTTAACAAAAAGGCATGAAAAGTAGTCAAATAGGTTTCAAACTAACCAAATTCCACATGTCATAGATTTTTATTTGAATGCAGGATTTGGACCAAATTTGGAGAATGGACCCACCAGGTGCCGAGACCACTCACCAGGGCCCATTTGGGCCCTAGTGGGGTGGCGCCCGACACCCCTAGGTGGCGCCCGCCACCAAGGAGAGGCCCAAACTCTCCCCTGCCACGTCACTGATCCGTGTGACCACCCCAGGGCCAAATCTTAGCCCTTGGTCACTAGGTCGGTGGCATCGGAGGGCTAAGAAGAGATGTCACGTGGATCATGACCTAATTGCCCATGTGACGGTTATTTGGACATGCAACCGACCTTGGAACCGCCTTGGAGGAGTCCCTGGAGACCGCAGGATCAATGGCGGTGCATCCAAGGGCCAGGGGGGTGGCGGCCGCCACCTAGGGCTGGCGCCCGCCACTAGGGTTTGCCCTAGGTCGGTTGGCTGCCCCCTATGAATACCCCCTGGAGGTGTCACTTCACTAGAAGCTAGGAAAGGAAGGAAGAAGCAAAGAGGAAAGCAAGGCTAAAGCTAGAGAGCTAATAGCTTAGGATTTAGCCAAGCTTAGGCAAGTAGGTAGCTAGTAGAGCAAGGCATCCTTGCCTCATTGCCCTCGCGGAAGCGCTGCTCAAGGCTTAGCTCAAGAGTAGAAGCGTGCGAGTAATCGGTCCTGGAGTTGGGAAGAGTCTTCCTTCATATCCAGTTCAGGTTTTGCTCTTGTAAGTCAAGCACTTTACTATATTCTAGTTCATCATTTCAAGTATTACTTTATTCTACTTACCAGTATTGAGTAGTATACTTGATTGATTGCTTGAGTACCTAGCTATCCTACATTTCAATTCACTTAGCCATAGTAGTTAATCTCTAGTGTGCTTAGTGTTTGATCTTTGCCAATAGGTTGCTTAGTTAGTTTAGTGTTTATCTTATTAAGTCAAGTATTTGCTCTGACGTCTGCAAGGGTGTCTCTATTCTAGGCTAGGATAGAGATAGTTAGAATATAATTAGGCGTGGTGCTTAGTTATAGACTTACCTTCAGATACGGCTAGACCCCCGGATAGCTGTGGTAGCAAGCAGGTGGTGACAGCCCTGTGCGCCTTGAATTCCACCACGTAGTTGGTCTAGTTTAACAGTAAGGCTCGTTGTGCTAGCGTTCAACCTAAGTCAGTGGTAAAGGCTAGTACGCCTCGGTACTTGACAAGATAGGAATAAAACTATACTTAACTTGGTTGCTTATTTGGCATTTGCCTATCTTGCTTCGTAGTTATCTAGGAGTAGTTATTAGTTATTAGTTAGTTATATTAGTTATCCTTAGTTATCTTATTCCCCCTATCTACCTGTCTGTCCACCTTACCTCAACCATTCATTTCATCCTTACCTATCCACTCATAAATTCTTTCTAGCCTTTCATCTCCTCTCTTCTCTTCTCTCCTTTTCCCTTTCTTATTCTTCGACTCTCATCCCCTCCTTGACTCGACTCATACACCAACCTATCCTTCCTTTGGGATCAAATAAATCGACACCTGGTACTCCCAGGCGAAGTGCTACTACGATAGTTCTGTGCGCTTGCAGAATCTCCTCTAGGTAGATTGCAATCTCTCTAGCTAGCTCCTACTAGTGTCGGGATTGACAACCCCATTTGACATTAGTAGATAGCTGCTTTAGCTTCACTCCTTTAGGTATAGTGACTGGACTTGCTACAAGAATTTCTGGAGCCGTTGCCAGGGATAGATTCCATAGTCTACTCCTAGTAACGACGTTAGCAAGTGTCAACAAGCATTTCTGGGCCGTTACCGGGGATAGTTGCCTAGCTCTATCTTTAGTGAAGTTAAGAACTACTATTAACACTGGATTTTGGTCAACATTGAGAAGATGACAGGTGGGCCCGCATACAGCGAGAAAGGCATTCGGCAAACGTGCGAACGGTCAGTTAAACCTCGGTGATTCGACAGACGCCCATGTGGTCGGCTATCTCAGAAGGCGGTGATTCCATTCGGGAAGCAAAGGATGGCAAGTGAAGCCGATTCAAAGAATAAAGTCGTAATAATAAAAGGACTTCGAAGAGAATTAGATCTAGGAGTCGTAGTTTCCAAGTTTTGTTTAGTATTTTTTATAAGTCATAGTCTTTTTGGACTCGTGTTCTGCCCAGGGTATAAATATAAACTCCCGGCCATTGTAAACTCACAACCATGTCAATACAAACCGGCCCCGTGCCATCTTTGAGTCCTTAGTCATGTCGTCGAGTTCTTCGAGAGGAAACATCGATCCGTCGACCTCCGTAAGTCCCGGTAACCTTGTTATCATGTCTAGTATCATGCGGTGGATTTAGATATGATGCAAGTAGTCTTGCTTGTTTTCAATGGTCGTGCGGCGGACCCTTGTTAGCGATCAAGAGGTCTTTGCTTATGCTTTGCTTATGGGTAGATACCGTGCGGCAGGCGTTTATTCATATGTTTAGCAGAAGCGAGATAGTTATCGGCTCTGTTAGATTTGGCAAGATCTAATAGATTCATTAAGTTATCAAGTGTTGCATCGTTTATTTAATTCTGTAACACTCTTTTGCCCAATCTAGATTGATCTTTGTTCGGCCTTGTTTTCACAAGTTTGTTTGTGTTTTAATAATCGCAAGATCATGACGGCCGAATTAACTTTCAATCCAGATTGTTACATGTTGTGGGTTCATGCATGTCAATTACGATTAGGCTTTGATAAAACTAGGTATCGTGCGGCAGATGCAGGTTTTAGATTAGTTTAATTGTGCTTGTCTGTATGTTCCTTCTTTATGGACCCCAACTCGGCTAGTTTGCTGAGCTTGGTTAAGCTTACACGAGTAATGAGTTTACGTAGATCTGTTCAGATATATGCATGCTTTTAGCTCCTTATCATTAGATTGTATCATGCAGTGGATTAATCTAATTATAAGGAGTGGTGTAGACTTAGTTTATGCTTGACAGGTTTATGAAAACTAGACGTGCGGCAGACTAGTTGGATTAACCTATGCATGTGTTGTTTGGATAGATTTATTTTTTATAAGTTACCTATTTATGATTCTTCATATCTTAATGATATCTTCTTACATGTATATTCGGCAACTGGCTGTTGAATATATGCCCGTTCTCAATGTTAGCCGAATGATTTTTGAACTTATCGACAGACAGCTTCTGTAGCTGTATGCCATCGTGATTGGCTTTGAAGCCGTTCATATGGAACTGTCTGGTCTTATCCAGCATGTTCCAGTTTATTCTCACAGTTTCATCCCTTGTTGGTTTTCAGGTCAAACCGACTGGCACGTCTCCGGATTCTAAACCGTCCGGGCACCCGATTGAAGCCACGCTTTTTCCGGCTTGCTGTGTGTGAGGCGCGGACCACATTTTGCGTCAACACACTTTTTGGCACGCCCGGTGGGACCACAATAATTTGATCAGAAGTCAGATGCCTATTGGTTTATATTTCATCAACAAGGATCGGCCAAGAAAAAGTCATGAAAAGCAAGATAAAACCAGACATAATAAAACCGATGAGATATTGGTTCTGGTAAAGCAGCAGCAGGGCATCGGCTCTTTTGGTTTAAAATTAAGACACAAAAGTAGCCGATGATGATTCTAATCCAGAACTATCCAGCTCCTGCATGTTTGCCGCACTTGCAAGTTTAATCAAGGAAACAGAAGGAAGCTTCGATAGAAACAAACATGGAGACTCTACAAACATCAAACTATGATTGCAAGTCCAAATGCATCACAGTCCTGGTTACCTGATGGCTGCGTAATGAAAGAAAAGAGATTGAGTATGAAGCGGCCAGGTGAACCGCAAACGTACGCGGAACTGATGATCCAAACATGTTGCACTAGTTCTATCAGTTTCCATGTGGCGTAGTTTCAGAATATCAGATGTTGAAGGCAGTATGCGTACATATACCCAGCAATGTATAAGTATAAGCTGATTCGAAAAAGACTGATCGGCTAATAATCATAGGGGAAGGAAAGCAAAATAATTACAGAAAAGGCATGTGCATACAAGCCATGGTTCGAACATCTAAGCATATGCGTTTTCTCTGAGGGAAACCTATCGAGAAGGGTTTCTATTAATCCCAATATAGTCGAATGATGGACAATTTTAGTAACCATAATCGCAGCAGTCACCGGATTATGCAATGGCTGGCTCAGAAGAGGTTTGATGTCTCATACTAGACGTCTCAGTCGGCCTCAAAATTGATCCATCGGTTCAGAAGATTATTTACAATGTTGATGCAAATTATTTTAGAAATAAATGATTTGATCAGCACAAGAGCCGATTGTCCCGTCGACACACCTCCAGCATAGAAAACTTTCTGCTGTCTACAGAGAAAACAAACAAAGCTGACCGGATTAATTATTTCGGAGTAATATCAACATTGAGACTAATGATAATTTTGAAGCGTGATTTCTCATAATCACGTTAATCCTGCGCTGCAACTTCTTGGAGTTGAGATAATTTTGCCAGACCCACAGCAATACAGTTCACCATTCTTTGGGAATAAATTTGGCAACGTCGCGAGAATGAAAAATGAAGCACTATTGTTGTGGTAAAGGACGTTCTTTACCTTCACATTCACCATCATCGCCAATCTGTCATCATGCATCCAAGCTACCATTAACCATCCATCAGAGTATAATATCATCTCACACTTCATAATCGGCTACGCGGAGCCTTGCAAGACTGTTGCAACCTGCAGCCTCTGCAATATCGACAAAGAGGCAATAGTCGATCCGTTTTTAGTATTCACAAGAAGTGGAGAATGTATTGTTGGTGAATAAAGAAGCTAGATATGATCGATGGAGTAAGCTGACAGACTCGAACAAAAATATCAGGCCGATCAAAGATGTTTGGACCCAGACGATGTTACACAGCCGGTGTTACTCAAATCGAACTCCAGATCCAGCACTGTAAGAACTCAGTTAAGGAAAAATCAATTCTTAACTAGTGGATATAAGAATCAGCTGTCAAGGTCAGGCCAACACACCAAAAGCCAATCAGCCAAGCAGACACGAGGATGATTAACCAAGAAGCATCACACATATATGGGATGATACAATCGGCTAATTTTTGGAGGCATTGGCTGAAAGGGTAGGCCGATAGCAGTAGTTCTGATCACCGCACCAGAAGATTGCATACATTCAAGATCGATGCCCAATTTATGTTTACGTAAGTTAAATATCTGGAGGGCATATTTAAAGACCAATGTTAGCATGGAAAGCAGCACTACAGAAGCATACAGGAATTCTAGATGCAGCAGCCGATAAGCACACTGATGAAAATATCATTATACACATATTCCAAGAAGAACACTTATCGGCTTGGAGCGGAAGAGTGTTCACGCAGATATGAAGAACTAATGAGAAGAAAAAACATAAGGTGAACATGCTCAAATTCCTACACTCGGGGGGGCCTGAGCCTCATCGTGCACGCATCCATGCACCGCCGAGCTCATATTCGTCCTCTACGGCACACTCAGCTTCATCAAAAATGACGTTCTTCGAAGCTACCGTGAGTTACCTGACAGCATGCTCACCTAAAGCATTCCAGTTCCTCAACAAGAAGGAAGTCAAAGGCATACTAAGCAAAAGCCGATAAGACAGAACCTTCGGCTCCTATTAATATAACTTTATCTTTCCCTGAGTAACGCAAAGCTCAATCTGGTGATAAGGTTACGAAAGGCTACATCAGAGGCACAAAGGACGTTAGCAACCGGACGGCCGATAGAAGACCGTCGGCTAAAATGTTTTCAGCACACTTCATATTGAAAGAGATACTTTTGCTGATGGCCTTGAATAAGGTGGTGCCAACAAGACACATGCAACGGTGACAAGCTCACTTATAGTCAGAACAGCTACAAGATCTGAAGCAGCCAGTCATTTGCAGAAGAAGGATTGACGTTTATGATTGGCTTCAAATATTTTCAACCCGTATTCAGCGAGGACGTCTCGGATGAGAGAAAAGAGGACACCAGTGAATCATCGATTACGCTGCTGTGACTACGTGTCAGGGGGGCTGAGATCAACACGCAGACATCGTACAGCATCGAGCGATCCATCGTGAAGAAGGACAAGACGAATGACTGCTTCATCTTCAACGGTGGTTTGTGTAATTTTACCCTCGCTTCTCTAATAGTTTCAGAGCTTAAAATTAAAATCATTAAAAAGCGAAACCTCTCATGTTGCGTCTCCGCACTAAAAAAATCCACTCTATGAATATGTGATATAAATATTTTGGGTTATCCATTATTGAAATGATAAATAGATGCTCTGTTTTATATTTCACCAATGTCTGGTTTATAGCTTTGATTTCTTTAAGATTTGGGTCTAGTGGTGATTATATTTATCTTGAAGTCTTTGAAATTTGTGGGTTGCATAGAATTTAAACTTTGTCTGAAAGTAGTTGTGGGATATGAATAGAGGTAGAATTTGCTATGACATTATTCTGAGAGATACTTGAAATTCGGAGATTTAATGAAATAATAAAATTTACTTAATGTCATATTGAGCACTGTCAAATCATTGTGACTACTAGTTGAGATTATAGTCATATTCTCAAGATCAAGATTCACGTACACGTTATAAACTAATAAGTGTTTTGCATGTGCATTTTCTCTTTGATTAAAAATATGAGGCTATTTTGTAAATCTCAGAAATAAAAATGACGGACATGTGTCCGCCATAACTGAGAAAGAAAAAAGGTCAAGTAACCACCCAAATAAAAATATGAAAAAGAAAGGGTCAAGTGACTGCCAAATAAAATAAAAGATGGCCGAAGGCCCAGTAGCCTCATAATTTTAAAAGGGTAGGGAGAATGACATATGCAAAAGAAAAAGTAATAAAAATATTCACTTGCACTTCTTGATCTAGGTTTATGGCTTGTATCTCCTTATGGTCGAGTGTTTGACTTTGCAATATTATATGATACGATTTTATATAAAGATAATGATAAAAACTCTGGATGAAAAGTGATCAAGGGGTAAAAGATAAGCATTTCTGTAGCTATTCTGTTTTGCAATCGCCTCAGGACTCAGTGAGAACTAAAGCCCCATAATTAAAGAGACGGATGGATGAGTAAGGTACCATTTTATTCAAGTTTAAAAGAAATCTTGGTTATAAAATATGATACTTTTGAGATGTAGTCGGCATTTCAGCATCTTCTGATCAATAAAATAGAAGAACTATCATATTTATACACATATGCATTTGTAACTAATTTGTTTCCACATGTATTGGAGAATTATTGTTTTACAGGCAACATTGTGGAAACATGGTGAGAAAATATTATTGCTATCAGTAGATTTCTTGGCTTTTTAAAGAAGACCAACAGAGATCAAATAGTTCGAAGCATGACAATTCATACTCCGAACTAAGGGGGCCTGTGTTAACACTGGATTTTGGTCAACATTGAGAAGATGACAAGTGGGCCCGCATACAGCGAGAAAGGCATTCGGCAAACGTGCGAACGGTCGGTTAAACCTCGGTGATTCGACAGACGCCCATGCGGTCGGCTATCTCAGAAGGCGGTGATTCCATTTGGGAAGCGAAGGATGGCAAGTGAAGCCGATTCAAAGAATAAAGTTGTAATAATAAAAGGACTCCAAAGAGAATTAGATCTAGGAGTCGTAGTTTCCAAGTTTTGTTTAGTATTTTTTATAAGTCGTAGTCTTTTTGGACTCGTGTTCTGCCCAGGGTATAAATATAAACCCCCGGCCATTGTAAAGAGATCTGTTCACAACCATATCAATACAAACCGGCCCCGTGCCATCTTCGAGTCCTTAGTCGTGTCGTCGAGTTCTTCGAGAGGAATCATCAATCCATCGACCTCCGTAAGTCCCGGCAACCTTCTTATCATGTCTAGTATGATGCGGTGGATTTAGATATGATGCAAGTAGTCTTGCTTGTTTTCAATGGTCGTGCGGTGGACCCTTGTTAGCGATCAAGAGGTCTTTGCTTATTCTTTTCTTATGCTTTGCTTATGGGTAGATACCGTACGGCAGGCGTTTATTCATATGTTTAGCAGAAGCGAGATAGTTATCGGCTCTATTAGATTTGGCAAGATCTAATAGATTCATTAAGTTATCAAGTGTTGCATCGTTTATTTAATTCTGTAACACTCTTTTGCCCAATCTAGATTGATCTTTTTTCGGCCTTGTTTTCACAAGTTTGTTTGTGTTTTAATAATCGCAAGATCATGACGGCCGAATTAACTTTCAATCCAGATTGTTACATGTTGTGGGTTCATGCATGTCAATTACGGTTAGGCTTTGATAAAACTAGGTATCGTGCGGCAGATGCAGGTTTTAGATTAGTTTAATTGTGCTTGTCTGTATGTTCCTTCTTCATGGACCCTAACTCGGCTAGTTTACATAGATCTGTTCAGATATATGCATGCTTTTAGCTCCTTATCATTAGATTGTATCATGTTGTGGATTAATCTAATTATAAGGAGTGGTGTAGACTTAGTTTATGCTTGACGGATTTATGAAAACTAGACGTGCGGCAGACTAGTTGGATTAACCTATGCATGTGTTGTTTGGATAGATTTATTTTTTACAAGTTACCTGTTTATGATTCTTCATATCTTAATGATATCTTCTTACATGTACATTCGGCAACTGGCTGTTGAATATATGCCCGTTCTCAATGTTAGTCGAATGATCTTTGAACTTATGGATAGACAGCTTCTGTAGCTGTATGCCGTCATGATTGGCTTTGAAGCCGTACATATGGAACTGTCTGGTCTTATCCAGCATGTTCCAGTTTATTGTCACAGTTTCATCCCTTGTTGGTTTTCAGGTCAAACCGACGGGCACGTCTCCGGATTCTAAACCGTCCGGGCACCCGATTGAAGCTATGCTTTTTTCGGCTTGTTGTGTGTGAGGCGCGGACCACATTTTGCGTCAACAACTACCAACAATGACTAAGATGTTGTGAAGTGTGATATAGCTCTGGCTTATGAATCCTACCATTTATATTCGAAGTACTTGGAGAATTTGATTTGAAAATGATATAAAACCATAGTATCACATACTCCTCATTTGGTGAGAAAATTCCTACCAAAGCCAAAATTGTTATCTAGCAAAAGTTTTGAGCTTTCTACATACGCTACTTGTTATTGTGTTGAGTTTGGTCAAGTCTTGTTGACCCTTGTTGAGAGATTTATCTTGCTCCCAAGATCAAGATCATGCACACTCCACATATACCTGCCACTCCTCCACTGGGAGTGCGCAAAAACATGCCTCCATTAGATCCACCAAAAAACTCTACTACTACACTGGGGTAGACAAAAAAAAGTCTTTTTATACTCCATAATTTAGAATAGTGATTTCTATCTACATATATATTTTAGAAGAAGAGACATGGGCTATGCAAAAGTATATAAAAAAAGAGGGACACATGAAGGTCCCAAAAGAAAAAAAGAAAAAAAAAGGGCAAGTGCCCATAGTAGAATTAGGGGTATATTCAATACCCACAAAAAAAATGATGAGCACATGAAGGCTCATGCTTAGAAAAAAAGAGAGAAAGATAGCCATGTCTCAAAGTAATAAGTTATAGAGAGAGATCATATCCACAAAAAGGAGTATTTCTCATATCATAGTCAACACACATGCACATCTTGATCTAAGAGTATGACACTTCTCTCCTTGGATCCTCGATTTGACTTTACAATATATGCAATACAAGTATGCAATCATGTTTATCCCTACCTGAGCTCCACATAAAGCCTTTTAGAAGTAGGGACAACAAAAGAAGGCAAAAGCTTTGCTATGCCTTGGTGAGAAACCATACACCAATGAGAGATTTAAGAGCATCATTTGAGGAGTATAAAAGTGAACTATGCTTTTCTTGATAAAACCTTGAAAAACTCCAAGTTGCTAAGATGTGAATCAGGGAAGATGACTTTGCTTCGAGAGCTGTTCCACTTTTCAACATCCCAAGGAAGCATGTTAGACAGTTCCACATATCCCACCTGTATAAGGAATGTTTTGGAATGATCTTTATAATAGTTGTATATCTCAGGATTGTTATGCTCGTGTTTACTTTTATCTCTAAAGCTTTACTCAAGGACGAACAAAGGGGTAAGTGTTGGGGAGTTTGTTGGCGGTCCTTAACTCATACTTTATAACCGCCAAGACTCGCATAAAATACAACACCAAACATAGAATAGGGCTTACAACTAACTATTTCCATGAGTTTTGGTGTTTGGTCACTTGCAGGAGGGTATGTACGGAAACGACTACAAACGGGCTCCAACACATGCAAAATACCATATGTACATGCACCCAATATGGACCCAAGAGGGAGAAGGCCCAATACCGGACAAATCAGGGCCCTGACAAGAGGATAAAAAGGCCAAGACCCAAATCAAACCAACTCCAAATGGGCCCTAACCCATACATCACCCATCTAGAGGCCCATAGGAGGCAACCAGAGAAGAATGGGCCAGATTGGGCCGGCTAGTGGTGCTGCCGCACCACTGGTGCGCCCGCACAATGGGCAAGGCGGTTCCCAGCCAATTTTGGCAGGGAGACTCCCACCGCCTTGCTGATGTCGGTTATGGTGGTCACCGTCCAGGTTCGCTGCATCTTGAAGGCGGTTTGGCCTTTCCAAATGAGGAGGAGAGGTCCTCCACTCCCCCAAGGCACCTCACCTATAAAAGGAGGCCTCCACCCTCCTCACAATTCATCCAAGAGCTCACCAATACATATCTCAAGAGGGATCCATGGAAGAAGGAGTAGTGCCACATTTATCATAGCTCTAGTAGCTATCTAGAATAGGGAGCGAGTGAGGTCTGAGCGGGAGAAGTGCCAGAGTTGTCGGCTACCTCCACGAGTGTACTCGGCGTGCTTGTACACTTAGCGGGAGGAACACCGGAATCGCTGGTATACTCTTGTTTGTAGCTCTACAATCTTGCATACTATTTAAGTATAAGAGTTTGTGTTCATCTTGGTTCTAAAGTTCTTATTGTGTTTAAGCTTTCGCTAACTTAGTCTGCGGGACCGGCCGTTCACCTTCGGGTGGGTGCTCTAGTAAGAGGGTGCAAGCCCCAGCTACCGCTAGAAGTAGTGGCACTTAGCGTAAACATGGTGTTTAGGCTAAGTGTTCACAGGTTGGTTGCCTGGGTTTCCACGGTTGAGGAGGTAGGCGGCAGGTGGTGACAGCCCTGTCCGTCCTTTGTAATCCACCCACGTCCGGGATTCCAGATAGAGTTGTATCGGCATAGGTTGGGAAACCAACCTCACCCATTGACCGAAGTAGGCTTTGTTGGCTATGCTTATATCACATAAGGACCGGTTCCTTAGAAGAACCTTGCTACCCTTAGACCAAGAGACTATAGCACACCGTTCCATGTGGAAAATACGTTACCCTGAATACTCCGGGTGAAGTGCTACAGCGGTACTTCCGTGCGCTTGCGGACTTTTCAGCTTACGGTAAGAAATACCAACACTTCTCCCCAACGGGTCTTCCTAGGAGAAGTTCTAGAGTTATCAACACAAAGAGCCAAACCCTAAACTGATCCAAACCGGTCTTTAGATCGGTTTCTGTCGGCTTAGTCAGGTTCCTTGTTGTCTTAGGTTGATTCGCAACCTCTCGTACATTCTAGCCCTATTGGTGTGTTATTCGGATCACTTCCGACATCAACACACTTTTTGGTGACTCCGCTGGGGAAGATCGAGCAGAATCAGATCTCATCTACTACCAAGATGGGCGGTAAAGATGGTGCCACAGACAAGGATAACATCATCTGTCCTTCGGGTATCGACGAGCTTCCCGATGAATTGAAGCAGCAAGCACAGGCCAAACTCGATGCCGTCCTGAAAGCTTTCCTTGAAAGTTGTTCCAAGGACCAGTGCGGCAAGGTTAGTCAAGATAAGGAGCCGGACTTCAGCGAGATAATTCCTACCTCTTCGAAAACCCCTGAAGATACTACTGAAAAGTTAAATGCTGAGGTAAATGATGATCCTTACCCTACCCATGCTATGCTAATTATTCAGCAATGCTAGATGGCTCTACGAAAACTCTTACTAATACCAACCAGCATTCATTTAAATTACTTAGCACTCGCATGGATAAGTTGGAGGGTAAAACTGTCGAACCTGATCGTCCAACCGAACAGCCATAGTTCGGTATGCCTTTTAATTTCTTTGAAGGCCAAACCTCACACACCGATTTTGGCTAATTACAATAAGGATCATCGGCAAATGAAACTGGTAGAACCAATCATGGTGGAATTAGTACATCGACACATACCAATAACATTCGCCCTAATTCTGGTCGGATTGCACGGACCGACCAGGGAGCAACAACGAATAGAACCTTAGGGGGACAGGGCGTTGTATTACCCAACCCGCTGAAGTCTCCAAGCCACATTCCCATGTCTGGCAGCACTCCTAATCCAGCCGCAACCGATTTTGGCCGAGCCTTAAATCGGTTCAAGGAGGAAATAACCAGATCTCTCGAGACTAGCTTGGGAGTCCAAATTAAACCTAGTAGGACCACTTACTTTAAACCGTATCCTCCACACTTTGATTTTATGAAAGCACCTGATGGTTGGAGGGTACCAGAATTTTATAAATTTAGCGGTGATGGTAGTAAATCAACCATGGAAAATGTTAGTATGTTCCTTGCACAAATGGGCGAAGCTAGTACTCTAGATTTTATGAATGTGTGACATTTTCCTTTATCTCTTATGGGTACAGTTTTTGCTTGGTTTACATCATTACCATCATGTTCTATTAGCGCGCTCTTGGGCCGAATTAGAAGAAAATTTCATAATCACTTTTATGATGGGGTCCAAGAAACTAGAGTACTAGACTATCACATCTAGCATCGGTTCGCCAAGGGCGTAGTGAGCCTGTAGTTGATTTCTTTAAATGTTTTAAGGAAATTAAGAGTCGATGTTTTCACTTAATGATTTCTGATAGAGACTTAACAGATTTATGTTTTGCTGCTTTACGTCGAGAAATTAAGGAAAAACTCAAACATTATGAATTCTTTAACGTAAATCAACTTTTGCAAAAGGCTATTTCAATTGAATCGCACCTTAAGGAACCTCACGATCCTCACGAGTCCCATCGTCTGAGTGTGCATATGGTTGAAGTATATTCTCATAGTTCGGATGACGATTCTAAGGATTGCTATGCTGCTGAGTTCCTATGGACAGCCGGCTCAGTCGGACTAAAGGGCCGACCAGGCCAGTCTGGCTCCTTCTAGTTCAACCAAAACAAACAAGCCGACTGCCACAGTCGGTTTAGCTGGTTCAGGTAGCTCTACCCCTTTTGGAGTGCATGTCCTACGCACATTTGTTCCATGGAAACCCAAAGTTGGTACCTGGAAGACTAATGCGGAGAAGGCTAAGGGGAAGGTTGTCAGGGAGCCATGTACTTTCAATAAACTTATGGCTAAATATAGACAACAAAAGGTCGATTCTCAGAATCGGCCATTAAAAAAAGAGAATCTACTCCTCTGAAGCGAGAGGATGGAAAGTCTAAGCAGTTGGTGGTGACTCAAGTAGCACCTCCAGTGCCGAGGATTGTTCCCTATAGACCTCAGTGGGCTCCTCCTATTTCGCCACCTCCACAATGGGGCCCCTAAGGAGTTTGGGTGCCATACCCCATGCCAGCACCCATGTATTACCAACAAGGTTGGGGAGCACCTATTGGTCAGCCCCTGAGGGTGTCAGTATTCGACCGATTAGGTGGTCAACCGAGCTCTGCTGCAAATCAGAATCGGCTGATCACGTCGAGAACTTTGACTGCTCAAGAAACAGAGAAGGCACAGGTATGACAAGTCTATGTGCCTAAAAGAGTGCAACATGTTCCTGCTGCTTCCCCGGCCAAACTTGATCTTGTCCCCACGATTATGATCGGTTCCATGGAGGCTCCCGTTGTTAATGAAGTCGAGCTGATGGTAATCGAGGAGCCGACTCCAGCAAAGGTCCAAGATGTTCAAGATGCTTCAGTTGGAGTGGAGAAAGAAGAGCCTGTTGAGAGTGATCCCAGATATGCTCAACCTAGGTGGTGTCCCCCTGGCCTGAGTAAAACTCAACGGAGGAAGTTGCAGAGAGCTCGCTGTAACAAATAAAGGCGGGAGCAGCTTGAGAAAATGAGGGAAGACATATTTAACTCAACACATCCCATGTTTCCTCAAGGCAAGCGAGGAGGTGAAGAGTCGGCTTTTAGTCAAAAGCCGACTTTGACAATTATGGAACCAAATAGGTCAGATCCCAAGCCGGCCAGTCTAGATACCGAACCTGTTAGATTGGCTTTGGAGCCGATCAGGTCAGGTCATGCGCCGACCAGTTTAGAACTTGAGCAGGCTAAGTCGGCCACTATTGAATTAAGAGGTGAGCCGGCCTGACCAGGTTCTGAGCTGATTGAATCGGTTCCTGATGTTCCAGTAGGAGCCGATGTGTATCCTGGTGATCTTGTTTCCTCCGCTGGTGTTGTCACGACCAGTGGAGAATTACCTGAAGAACAAGATGAGGAGATGGTTGACTACAAACCTTCCTCGGAAAGGGCAGAGGTCAATGTGGTTTATTTATCTGCCGATTATTATGTAGTCGGAGATGATTCGACAGCGGTGGAGTTCAACTTCGCCACACAGAGTGATGTGTTCCAGAAACCAGAAGATTCTGTCAATCATCTCAAGCCATTACATATAAAGGGCCATATCAATGGTACACTAGTCCACAGGATGTTGGTCGACAGTGGAGCAATTGTGAACTTGATGCCATACTCGCTTTACCATAAGCTTGGTGGCACTGATGAAGAGCTGGTCAAGACCAACATGACTATCACTGGAGTTGGAGGAGGCGAACCTATCCCAGTCAAAGGAGCTGCGTCCATGGAGCTTACTATTTGGAGTAAGACTTTGGCCACTACTTTCTTCGTCGCCAATATACAAGGTAGCTATAACCTTATACTTGGGCGTGATTGGATTCATGCTAATCGGTGCATCCCTTCTAGTCTACATCAGTTTCTCATCCAGTGGGTGGGTGATGATATAGAAATTGTGCACTCATATTCATCGGCCTACGTAGCCTCGGCTGATGCTCCTTTGCTCGGGGGGCATGATACTATTGCTTGCTTGTCTGGTCGGGACCTTTCTGTTTTTCAGTTTATTAGTGTTACCAAGGAAGGTTTTGTACCGGTATCTTTGAAGCCGATTGACAATTGGTTCAACATTATCATGTAATTTAATGGATGCTAATGTTGATTGGATAAAACATCGTGTTGAACAGTATCGGACTTTAAAGACCAATGCTTGTGAAGCTATTGATGATTTTGATGAGCTCAATAAGTTGGGTCAGGGTTTCACATCGGCTGACTCCTTAGAACAGGTTGATATTGGGGATGGTTCTATACCTAGGCTGACGTCTGTGAATCAAAACTTAGAGGCCGATTATAAACTGGAGTTGATCGCGCTTTTGAAAGAGTATGTTGATTGTTTTGCATGGAATTATACGGAAATGCCTGGATTAAGCCAAGAACTTGTTGAACATCGGCTTCCCATTAAACCTGGGTTCAGGCCTTTCAAGCAACATCCTCACCGTTTTAACTCTACAATATATGACCGGATTAAAGAAGAAATTAATCGATTATTACAAGCGGGGTTTATTCAACCATGCAGGTATGTGGAGTGGGTCTCTAACATTGTGCCTGTTGAGAAAAAGGACACTGGTAAGATCAGAGTCTGTATTGATTTTAGAGACATAAATAGAGCTACTCCCAAAGTTGAATATCCTATGCCCATAGCCGATATGCTTATCAACGATGCTTCAGGACACCAGATTGTTCGCTTTCTTGATGGCAACGCTAGTTATAATCAGACTAGGTTCGTGCCCGTGCGTTGCTACGGGATAACTAATAAACCTTGTATACTAAAAATATAGGGGTCACATGGTAATATAACAATACTCCCTCCATCCACAAAATGAAATAATAGGAAGCGTGGCGGTCAAACTATTTCAACTTTGACCAAGTTTGCAGTAGATAGTATTAGCATTTATGTCTTACAATGAATTTATTATGAAAATATATTTTACAACTAATCTAACTGTGCTTATTTTGTCTCATAAGTTTTATTATTTTTCTGTATTGTTTTAGTTAAAGTTTATCATGTTTGACTCCTCGGAAGGTAAGAATCTAGTTTTGTGGACGGAGGAAGTACTATAAAATTAAATACTGTAAAATTAAATATCGACGTTAAAGTGACATTTGATCGAAAAGACAAAGTTCAACAAATTAACAGTCACTGAAAGCACGACGTTGCAGGCTCACAAACTCTACTATATAGACCTTTCCATGATATAGATAAGATGATATTTTATTTTGGTAGAAAAAATCTCTGATATTCATTTATTTTATGAACCAATAAATCAACAAATAAGTTTTATCAGCATCTCCGTACCATTTCTAGGGGTTGTTTAGTTTACACCCCCAAAAACTTTTCATCTATCACATCGAATATTTGGACACATGCATGCATATGAAATGTAGATTAAAAATAACTAATTACACATATTATGATAACTTTGTGAGACGATTTTTTAAAACCTAATTAGTCCATGATTTGATAATGTTGTGCTACTGTAAACATGTGCTAATGATGAATTAATTAGTCTTAATAAATTTGTCTCATGATTTTCTGACGAAATATGTAATTTATTTTTATTAGTCTATTTTTAATAATCTAAATTAGTACCGCAACATTCAATATGACAGCCAAAAACTTTTCACCTTCTAACTAAACACTTTCTTAATTTGTCGACATTCATTTTCTCGAAGCAAACCGCTAGCAGATTTTTGGACAGAATTTTGGTCGCAGGTGTACGATTATCTCACCTGTAGTTTATTGATTTAGCAATGGTCATGAGTTAGAAGTCTAACCAAAGCATTAGAAATTCTTTCATGCTACCGCCTAGTACTGGATTTGAAGTGGGCCCTAGATTCAATTTTTTTATCAAAAATACGAAAAGCTTCCACTGCACATCGTTCTTCTTATCCATTTGCTACACAGTGCCAAGTTTATCCCCATGGATCTGACCTCATCCACCTGCCCGCACGGGAACTCCAACATTCGACCAAGCAGCAACGCGGCGACAGAATCGAGAGAGGAAGCAGCTGCTTCATCCACCTGCACACGGCGACGCGACGAGGAAGATGGCTAGCACGAGCCAGTGGCGTCCTGTGCGCGAGCTGACCGGCGCCGGAGCCGCTGTGCTCGCGCATGGCCGCATGGGCGCGGGCCATCGCCAAGTGAGCGCCTAGCGCCCACCGCGCGGGCTAAGAAGACCCGCCGCCGCCATGGCCTGAGGGCGTCTCACTCCTTTTCACACACACCCTCTCTCTCTCTCCCGTCTCACACTCTCATTCTGCCTCTCCTCTGACTCCGATGAGACGTCACGGGCCCTCCACTATCGCCGTCCGGTAAGCCTCAAGTCTCTTCCTCTCTGATCTGATCAGCAACAACAAATGGGCAAGTGCGACTTGCGACTGGCGATGAACGGAGGATCGATGGCGTTGATGGCAGACGACGTGTGGGTTGTGGTGTCGTGCGAGGGCCAGGAACTTACAGATTGTGGGTGAGGCCGTGAGGGCCCTCGCGTCGCTTGGATTTTTTGCGAGGACCAACAAAGGTCAGGATTATTTACAGGGATTGATTTTCTTTCCAAATCTGCTGTCGTTGTCCAGGGGGTTGATTTTTTTTTTCTTCCTAGTCTGATCACATGATGTTCCGAGATTGCGCTGGGTGGGATATCGCAAGGGGCGATGATTCCGCGTCGCCGGGTGGGAAATCGCAAAGGGACGACTCCGTATCCCCTGTGCACGGAATCATACCTATGTTTTAGTTGTACAGATATTTATGGCCAAAGAAGATACGACTAAAACTGCCTTCATTTGTCCTAGGTTTGTTGGTCTCTTTGAATGGGTTGTAATGACATTTGGCTTGAAGAATGCAGACGCTACTTATCAACGTGCTATGAATTTGATCTTTCATGATCTAATTGGTGTGATCATGGAAGTATATATTGATGATATTGTAATCAAATCAGCTACCCGTGAGTCTCATTTAGCCGATTTACGTCTTGCGTTTGAAAGGATGCGCCGCTATGGATTGAAGATGAACCCAATGAAATGTGATTTTGGTGTGTTGGCTGGAAAGTTCTTAGGATTTATTATTCATGATAAGGGCATAGAGATTGATCCTAAGAAGATAGAGAAGATTAAGAAAGTTCAGGCGCCTACATGCAAAAAGGACCTGCAAAAGTTCTTAGGAAAGGTGAACTATTTGAGGAGGTTTATTGCAAACTTGTCTGGGAAGATTGTTCCTTTTACCCTCATATTGAAGTTGAAAAATGAATCTGAATTTACATGGGGGGCAGAGCAACAAAAGGCGTTTGAGGAAATAAAGGAATATTTGTCATCTCCACCGATTCTTCGAGCACCTAGGAGAGGAGTTTCCTTCAGATTGTATATTGCAGCCGAAGATAAGATTATCGGAGCTGTTTTGACGCAAGAGGGCGAAGGCAAAGAATATGTGATCGCTTATATTGGTCATCGTCTTCTTGATCGCGAGACAAGGTACGCCCATATTGAGAAATTATGTTTATCATTATACTATGCTTGTGCTAAGATGAGGCATTATTTGTTGTCTAGTACATGTGTTGTTGCATGTCAGGCCGATGTGATTAAACACATGTTATATCGGCCTATCCTTAGTGGAAGGATAGGCAAATGGGCGTACGCGTTGATTGAATATGACTTGACTTATGAGCCATTGAAAGCATTAAGAGGTCAAGTTCTTGCTGATTTCATTGTCGAGCATGGTATTGATTTAGGAGATGAGATCAGTTACTTTACTTTTACACCATGGAAACTTTATTTCGATGGATCGGTTTGTAAGGAGAGGCAAGGAGTTGGTATAGTCATTGTTTCTCCTAATGGCGCTGAATTTGAAATGCTAAGCCGATTAGATCGTGTGTGCACTAATAATCAAGCCGAATATGAAGCTCTGTTATTCGGTTTAGAAATATTGTATTCCATGGGAGCTAAACATGTTGAGGCTTATGGCGATTCCTTACTAGTAGTGCAACAAGTTGCTGGTGAATTTCAATGTTTAGAAGGGTCGCTGAATGTTTATCTTGATATGTGCCTTGATATCATTGCTCACTTTACTGAATTCCAAATTCGGCATATACTGAGACATGAAAATCATAAAGCTAACATGCTAGCTCAGCAAGCATCCGGTTATAGTGTCAGTAGGCGTAACTTCCATATAAAAGAAAAGCCGATGCATTAGTGTTCAGAAATTTTGTATACAGGTCACAAAGAATCGGTTCAATCGGTTCGATTAGCCGACAAGACTAATTTTGAGCCAATTCAGTCGATCTGCCCAGGCGACCAGGTTGGTTTTAAATATACTTGGTTGGGTGGCTCGACTAACCAGGTTAATTGTAAATTAAATCAGCCAGATCGTCTCATTGACCTGGTCGATCTTGGTACGTTTGGTCCAGTTGACTTGTCTGTGGAACTTCTAAATCCGTCTGAGTCAATTATTAATGGGAACGAGATCGATTTAGAAGATTGGAGGACTCCCCTGTTGAGGTATCTTCATGATCTAAATACTAGAGTTGATCGAAGTGTTCGGCGGAGTGCGTTCAAATATATACATAGGTTCGGCATCTCTCAAACGTTGACTACAGATCAAGGAACTTCTTTTGTTTCTAAAGAAGTGCGAGATTTTGCCGAATTGTATAAGATAAAGATGCTCAATTCATCTCCATATTATGCTCAAGCTAATGGTCAAGCTGAGTCTAGTAACAAGATTTTGATCAAGCTTATCAAGAAAAAGATTGAGGATAACCCAAGGAGGTGGCATGAAATTTGTCTGAAGCTCTATGGGCCCATCGAATATCAAGACATGGCGCTACGAAAGTTACTCCTTTTGAGT
This sequence comes from Coix lacryma-jobi var. lacryma-jobi, assembly GCA_009763385.1. Taxonomy (NCBI): domain Eukaryota; kingdom Viridiplantae; phylum Streptophyta; class Magnoliopsida; order Poales; family Poaceae; genus Coix; species Coix lacryma-jobi. Next base: position 88,029,921 of record CM019822.1, on the reverse strand, counting down.
TCGTGTACGGTCAGGAAGCCGTGTTACCCGTTGAAGTGAATCTAGATGCATATAGACTTGCCAAGCAAAATGATTTATCTGTTGTTATGTATCATGATGCAATGATGGACAACATTGACGAGGTGACCGACAAGAGATTAAAAGCTCTCAAGGAAATGGATAAAGACAAAGCCCGAGTTGCCAAAGCTTACAATAAGAAAGTGAGGAGTAAATCATTCCAAGTGGGAGAATTAGTGTGGAAAACTGTGCTTCCGCTTGGATCAAAGAGCAATAAATTTGGCAAATGGTCGCCGAGTTGGGAAGGTCCTTATAAAGTGATCAAAGTAATATTCGGGAATGCATATATACTAGAGACGTTACAAGGTGAAAGTCTCCCAGGAGCAATAAACGGAAGGTATTTGAAAAAAATACTTGAAAGGATCAAGATGCCCGAGAGGGGGGGTGAATTGGGCTTTTCTAAAATTTCTTGCGACAATTAAAACCTATCAAGCCCAATTAACCCCTTTGTTCTTACAAGTGTGTTTCACTAAACTCTACCGCACAAAAGATTATACCTATTCCATTCCTACTCTAGCAAGGCAATTCAATTATGAATGAACAACAAGTAAATTGCGAAATTGAATTGCTCAAATGTAAATGCGTATGTAAAGGGAGTAGAAATGACTCGACGATCTTTTTGCTGAGGTATCGAGGTGTCGGCACACCGCCCTAGTCCTCGTTGGAGCACCCGCGCAAGGGTATCGCTCCTCCTTGATTCGCGCAAGGAACAAGGGCTCACTATGAGCTTATTTTTCGCCACTCTGGCCCGGTGAATCGCTCACTACCGGTCACAACTTGGCTTGGGTCATCCACAAAGCCTCCGGATGATCACCAAGCTCTCTGATCGCCACCAAGCTGTCTAGGTGATGCCAATCACCAAGAGTAACAAGCTAGAACTCTCACTTGACCAAGCCAAGGCCAAAGAGATGGATGGATGCACACTTGCTATTCTCTTTCGCTAATGAGGTCACTAATTCTCACAATTAGGGATTCTCTCAACCTCACTAGGGCTCTTGCACTTTCTCACACTCACAATGTGTCTCTCAGCTATATATGGCCATCGGGCCGTGCTGGCCCGGCCCGGCGGCCCGGCGGGCCGTGCCGGCCCGAAAACACATCGTGCCTCACCGGGCCACCGGGCCTGCCGGGCCGGGCCTCCCTCGTGCTCGTGCCTGCCAGACGGCCCAAGGCACGGCCCGTGGGCCATTTGACCGTGCCGTGCCGCCCGGTGGGCACGTTATTTTTCACCGTGCCGTGCTGCCCGTGGCCCGATCGCCCAAAAAAATACCAGACAACCAGAAGTCCAGAACATAATTCTAAGTTTCAACCAAGTTTCAACCAGAAGAAATCAAGAAAATGATGATTTGATGATCAAAAGGAGCTGTTTTGTGCAATGGTGCCTCATTAAAAACCTTTCTAGGTAAAACTCACCCTTGTGAGAAACCCTAGAAAGGAAAAAAGAGTGCAGCCAGCTCAAACTAAAAAGTTTCAATGTCTTAGTTCTTCTATCCTATTACAATAGCCAACATCAGTGGCATCAAATGATCAAGTATCAAGTGCAAGTGCCAAGGCAAAGTTCAGTTGGCAATAAAAGTTCTATCCTATTACATTGCAGACTTGCAGTGCAGTGCTCTCTCTTCTCTGAGACTCTGACTCTGTCTCTGTGGCTCTGCCCACCAAAATGACCAAAAAATGGCTGCAGAATTATACACAATGTTAGAATCCATCATGAAGCAAAATTATACTCAATGTAGAGTAGACAGGGGACAAAGAGACTACCTGGTCTGGTCTATGTCACTACTATCCAGCACCGCCGCTGCCGCTGGTGCCGTTGCCTTCGCCTTCTTCATCCAGGAAGAGGTTTCTGAATTTCTCCTCCAAGTCCTCATCCTCAACTTGATGTTGTTCTCTTCTTGCTCCTTGCTCCCAGTCCTTGATGCAAGTTAGCATCTCCACATGCTCAGGCAACAAGCGCCGCCGACGGTCTTCTAGTATTCTAGATGTACAACTGAAACAAGACTCGGAGGAAACAGTAGAAACAGGAACCGACATAATATCGCGAGCCATAATAGATAGGATTGGATAGGTTAGCTTGTGGTCACGCCACCAGAGCAGTATGTCAAAGGACTCCTCCCAATCAGTGACAGGGTCACTGTCCAAGTAAGCTTGGAGCTCACTAGAAACAGATGGAGATGGAGTAGAAGAACATGAGGGGGAAAAGCTAGGGGATGCACCAGGACCTCCAAAGATCCTCCCCCATGCCTGTTTCCTCTTACCAGAACCAGCTGAAGGCATTGAAGCCCTTTGAGACCTAGCTGCACCACCAAATTTGTCCTCATACTTGCTAAACAATCTGGACATTTCATCTTTAACATCACCATAGTACAAAATATAGCAGGTTCCAGTTTGTTTAGCAAGCAATTCAAGCACATTATAGAAACCTTTCATCTTAGCTCTAGGATCTAAAATGAATGCAAATGAATAAATCATTGGAATTGTCTCCCAATATTTAAGGAATTTCAACTTCATAGGAGTTGCAATGCTCCTAAAATTCTGATCATTTTCAGCATTATGCAAATGCTCAGCAATGTCAAGAATGTGATGCAAAACAAGTGGAGAAGTGGGATAATAAACACCAGATAGAACAACAGTGGCCTCATAAAACAGTTCTAGGAATTTCAGCATCTGTTCAGCAGCATACCAATGTTGTGGAGTCAATAATGACTCACCATAATTAGTGGTAATCCACACAGAAAATACTTCCTTGTATGGCATCAAATGTTTAAGCATTAAATAGGTGGAATTCCACCTAACATCCATATCCAAGCCAAACTTTCTAGGTCTAAGACCCTTAGAGTTACAATAGTTTTTAAACAATGCAATTCTTTGATTAGAGGAATTCAAAAAGTTTATTGCAGTTCTGAAAGCTTCAAGACAAGGTTTCAACCTTTTCAAGCCAGATTTGACAATCAGATTAAGGATATGACATGCACAACGTTGATGAACAAGCAAATATTTTACTTTATTAGGATCATCACGAGTAGGTGCAGGATAAGACCCCATGTAACCAAAGAAGATAGGTTGCAACATATCATAAGCCCTAGTATTAGCTGAAGCATTATCTAGAGTAACAGCAAAGATCTTATCAATCAAGCCAAACTCCTCAACAACAGAAGCAATCCTATCAGCTATGTTTTCACCAGAATGTGACACCTCAATCAACCTTAAACCAATAACCTTTTTCTGCAACTCCCAATCAGCACTAACATAATGAGCAACAACAGATATGTAGTCTTCCTTAGCGTTCCCAGACCAGATGTCAGATGTCAAAGACACAGAAGAACAAGCAGGTAATACAGACTTCATGAGCATAGAACGTTCATCAGAAAACAACTTACCAAGATCTCTAGTTGTGCTCTGCCTAGAGACCTTTTCAAACAAAGGGTTATGAGCATGCTTAATGTAATATTCCCAGGCCTGTGTGTCACCAATGCCTAAGGGAAGATCAAGCCTAGCAATCAACCGACATAACTCAATTCTAGCAATAGCAGGATCATACACCCAGTTTTTCAAGCCATCAGGATTAAGAGCAAGTTTAGACTGCACCATAGTAGCATGATTTTGTTTTACCATACAAGTTTTCATGTGTCGTCTCAAGTGCCCAGTGCCAGCAGAGGATCTAGCAGTATAGCGCGTACGACAATGTTTGCATATGGCAGCAATTCGAACTTGTTTATCATTCTTAATCTCATGGAAGTACCCCCAAACAGCAGATCGGCGCTTACCAGAGGTGGTTGAGGTACCAGGGGTGTCAGTGGAGGCAGCCACTCCACCATCGTCGTCGCTGTCGAGGGCGATGGGCTGGGTCTGTGTGTCGACCGGTTGGTCACCGAGGTCCATGCCGAACAACGCGGCTGCGTCATCACGCAAATCATCATCGTCCTCGTTTTCCAGCTCGTCGTCCAAGTGCGGCGCTAGGTCCTCGCCGTCGCTGAGGGGGGGATGTTCATCCGCCCCTCGCGTTGCGAGCCCGGCACCAGCACCGGACGACTGAGCCCGGCCACGACCTCCAGCTCCACCACCACCTCTAGATCCAACTCCAACTCCAGCACCGCACCTCGACGGTCGCTTGGGCGGCCTGGCCATGTCCACTCCAGAGGAGGAGGACACGGCGTCAGGCACGAACCTGCAAAGAAGAAGAAACACGAAAAGGGTAAAAGGGTTAGAGGAAACAGGAAAGAGGAGGCTAACTGGCAGGCAGATCTAGGGTTAGGGTTACTACCTTCGTTACCGGAGCCCGGTGCCGGAGTCCCGGAGAAGAAGCGTCCGACGAGTCAAGATGAGACACGAGACAGACAGACATCCATTAGAGATGACGGTGGGCGGCGTCGCATCGAGGAAGATGAACAACACTCACATGCTTCACCGTAGGAGGAGTAGAGGAGAAAGAGGAGTGGAGGAGAGAGAGGAGTGGAGGAGGGAGAGGGAGGCAGGGAGGGAGCCAGGGAAGAGAGGCGAGGCGAGGTCGAGACGACGAGACGGTCACCGCACCGGCTCACCACCTCACCACTTCACCAGAGAGAGCGGCGGCTCTGTGGAGCGATCACCGCCTCACGGCCCTCACCGGAGAATACGTTACCGTTAGACGTCCGAGGCGGCGAGGCGACCGGCGGTCGGCAGGGAGGATCGCGATTCGCGATCCAGATCTAGAGCAAGAGGCGAGACTCGAGAGGGGCGAGAGCGCGGCGGCTGGGGTGTGGGAATGATTAGGTTAGGGTTTGGGGAGGGGGCACCGCAACCGCATTCGGCCGGCTTATATATGGCCATTGGCCAACGGGCCGCCTAGCGGGCCGTCCCCTTCACCGGGCTGTGCCGGGGCCGTGCCACGGGCCAGAGCGGCGGCCCAGGCATGGCCTGGTGCTTCGGGCCGTGCCGGCCCGGGCCCGCTGACACCGTGCCGGGCCGTGCCTCGGGCCGGGCCAAAATCCCGGGCCACGGGCCGGGCCAACGGGCCTCGGGCTGCATGGCCATATATACTCTCAGCAGATGGAAATGGCAAGAACACTCTAATGGAGGAGGGGGAGGAGTATAAATACTCCCCCCAACCGGCCATCCAAAAGAGCACTGAACAACACAGATTTCGGGGGCATCGGACGCGCTGATGCCCTCGACCCAACGGTCAACTGTACTTTTCTGACACGCGGTTTAAAGGAGCATCGGACGCTGGGTAGCATCCGATGCTCTCACCTCGGACGTGTCCGATGTGAAACCGACCTCTCTGGAACCTCTCTGCATAGACATCGGACGCTGGCCCTCAGCATCCGATGCCAGCGTCCGATGTGCCCCTCAGGGCACTCTCTCATGAACAGTGGCACATGCGTGTCTGATGTGACAACATCGGAGCGTCCGATGCCACGTTGCCAGCACTCTCAAGTCTGAGTGACATCGGACACGCGTCTGATGCCACTAAGGCCAGCGTCCAATGCCCATTTCAGGGCCGAAACGACTTCGGATCACGACGCTGCCTTAACGACTTTTCATCCTCACGACATAAGGGCTCTCCCTGAGCTACCTAGGGCTATGAAATAACAAGTGTGCACCACACCTACTTCAATAGACTCATCGAGGTCAAGCTACAGATTCACGCTCCCCTTTATAGTACGGCCAAAGGAAAAAAACAAAGACCTAAGACTACCTAAGTGTCCTCCAACACCACATGACACAGCCTAGTATAACACCGTCTTCGTCGTCCGTCCTTTGAAAACCGAAATGATTTCCATCGCCAGGGGACATGAACTCCATATGCCCGTAACGTCGCCATTACCGTGACCTAACTCATCCCTATTTCTGCAAAACACATGTTAGTCACAGTAATCTTGTGTTTCATCCAATCACCGAAACCACCTGGGGGCCAAGATGCATTCAATACTTTCCAAGTGTTTGACAAGAAGCCTGAGTGCCTTTCAAACAGTGGCCAATACATGTATCGCCCTTAGAACAAAAATGACCAGTATGCATATTTATCCTTAGTTACTGAATAACCGATGAGTTGGACATCGTTGTTGTTTGGTTTGTTTTTATGTTCTACTAAAGATTACCTAAAAACAGGGAGGCATATGTTGACACTCAAAAGTTTCATAAACACATATCAAGGACAAAAGATATATTCGGGTCATAATATTTTGAAGTCGAATTCATCTTTAGTTTAAAGGGTCAGATATTCTAAGCAGATTTAGCCTGGTCGTTTAATTCATTTATCTCTATAAGTATATTCCGACCAGTTATGAAGACTTTCGACCAGGTGACTCTGGTCGGGAGCATTAAAATGATGATGAACACCAATTCATGATTATTGAGGTATCGATTTGAAGATCTTTTCTCTGACGCTTAAGGGGATTATAAAGATCTATTAATCAGTGCAATCAGTTTGGGCTGTTGTCAAAGCCCATTAAATGTCGGTTTAGTCGGTTTAAGAATCGGCTAGTTTAAGTTTACCTTTCCTAGTCCGGATTGGACTCTTTGATTCCATATCTTGATGGAGTTCGGGTAGGAAACTTGGAGATTGTAATCTGGAGATGTTTCCTATTGGGATAAGACTAACCCCCTCTATATATATGAGAGGACTATGGCCGATTGAGGCATCCAACCCTAATCGACAAAATCAATCTACTATCCCTTTTACCCTTTTCTCCCTCTCTACTTTGTTGTTCGACGCATCTCTCGGCGAGATTCGGCGGCGTTCTAGGCGGCCTTGCTGGTCCTAGAACAACCTCTACGTACTTCTGCCCGACGGCTCTTCCCAGGAGAAATTCTAGAGTTATCAACACAAAGAGCCAAACCCTAAACTGATCCAAACCGGTCGTTAGATCGGTTTCCGTCGGCTTAGTCAAGTTCCTTGTTGTCTCAGGTTGATTTGCAACCTCTCAGACGTTCTAGCCCTGCTGGTGTGTGATTCGGATCACTTCCGACATCAACACATTTCTATGTGATTTGGAGGTGGGACCATGCACTAGTAGAAAGATGATTTTTCCTAGCGCCTCCTATTTTTTTACTGGCGGTTTTAGTTACCACACGCCTATAGAAATGAAACGGTGGGCCTCAAGTTTAGAACCTCCTATAGAAATGGATTTCTACAGGTGAAGGACCGAGAATGCTACCAGAAAGCGACCAGAGGAGGGTGAATGGGAGCCTAACAAATTTCTTTCGAAACTTTGGCCTTTGTCCCACTTATCGACCCCCAAAAACTTTGAGTGCAAACGTGATGCCCACGACCCTTGGAGGAGGGTGGATGATCCCAAGGATCACAGCGAGGCACCACCAAACGAGAGCGAACCAAATCTCAAAAACTCCGGCTCAAGTTCAACCCCAAAAATCAACTCCCGAACGTAGATGGAAGGCTACGTCGGAATATCCCCAAATACCTATGCTAACGAGTAGCAAAGATACCTAGAGAGGTTCCTTGGTGAACTCTAGGAGCAAACGAGAAGTCCAAAAACCAAGCGGAAAAGTTGGGAGAGCAAATACACTAAAACTCGACACACAGCAGGATTCCGGACTGTCCGCGGGTACGGTCCCGGACTGTCCGCCCTATGCCGGACTGTCTGCGGTCTGGTGGCGGACTGTCCGCCGGCCAAAGTGCCAAAAACGCAGTGTTGCTGAAAGTTCCCTGGACGTTCCCGGACTGTCCGTGAGTCCCAACGGCGGACTGTCCGCCGGTCAAATCAAGGCACTGTGCACCGCGACGAACAACCACTGCTCGGCTGAATCCCGATGCCCAGACTGTCCACGCCCCAAACGGCGGACTGTCTGCGGCTGTACAGAGAGGGCGATTATGGTCGCCCTTCTCCCAAATCTCCTCAAATTTGATCCAAATCAAAATCCCTTGATCCCAAAATTGGAGAAGATGATCACGAGGTAGTTGGGAGACTATCCCCAAGAAATCATTCGCTCAAATCAACTAAAACTCCGGGAAATCGAAAGGGAAGGTGTAGAAACGAAAAAGTTGCCACAAAACTTGAATCGACCCGATCTACTTGTTCGTGAGGGTAGAGATCAATTCCTTCAGTGGAAATGTTCTCCTCACATCAAAGAACAAGTTGATTCAAGTGGATTCAAAAAAGACGCAGCGAGGAGGGAGATCGAGTGATGGGAAAATCGTGAAGAAAAGAAGAACGCGAAGAACAAGTTCAAAAACGCGAATCACAATCACGATTGCCAGCCGAAATTCATCCCCACGAGGAGACAATGGGAATCCGGTCCCGTTTCCGCAAAATCCAAATACACAGAGGTATTGTTCACCGTCTCTGCGGATCTCAGTAGCTACAGCAGGGATTGGGAGAGCAGGAACCCTAGAATGAAAATTGCAATGGCTGAGATAGTTTGGAGGGAGGGGTTGCCTCTCCTAATATAGCCTAATACAATTATTCCCCTTCTACCTCTACTACTAATGAGCGAGCAGGCTAACACTAAGGGTATTCCTGACCAACTCGAAGTGTAGTTGATCCGACGACCACGCCCGCACATCAGGTAGCTTCGCCTCGACACGACCTCACCGGATGCCGCCACGTGCCGCCAAGTGCCGCTCGTCCTTTTCACGAACCTCCCCCGGTTTTGAGGCCGAAACCGGGAAACCTGGGCCATCCCCCGGTTTTGAGGTCGACACCGGGAAACCTGTCGTCCGTCGCATGAGTTTTGTGGCCCAAACTCAGAAACCTGCCAGCGCCCAGGTTTTGAGGCACAAACCTGGAAACCGTCGTCAGCCCGAGTTTTGTGGCCCAAACTCGGAAACCGGCCGCACCCAGGTTTTGAGGCCCAAACCTGGAAACCGTCCACTCGGTGGTTTTTCTGTGGCTCAACCACCAAACCGACGTCGTAGAGGGATGCACCGCCCGTGCACCCCGTCCACCCGCAAGTCTTCACTTGTCGCTGTCCCAGGCTGTCAGCCACCACGGCCGATCCTCAGGCCACCGGTCCGTCAGTCCAAGCCTCACGTCCGCCCTTCATCGCTCCGAGTCCATCGGCACGGCAAGTCTCTACTTGACCTTCACCTTGCCTTCGATCACCGTCTCTGTGCTAGGCACCTGCACAACACAAGCCAAAGAACATGCGCATCATACCAGTTGACAATCACTCATCATCTCAAGATCCGGCATACACCCATGTATCCACAATCTCCCCCTTGATGAGTGCAATGTCAACTACCAACACAAATCATATAGAGTAGAAAGAAAGAGAGAAGAAGGAAGTGAACCCAACCAATCGACCAGAAGCAAACCAAAGCCAAGAGAAGTCGAATGGAGTGAGCGAGACAACTTGGTTGCCAAAGACATAGGCAACGGCTCGACGCAACCAAGCAAAACAAAGCTAGCCCTCAAGAAGAGGCAGAACGGGCTCGACACCTCTAGCGAGAAATTCAGAGCACGAAAGACAAAAATTGAGTAAATCAACTAGTCCCTCCAGAAAGAGGCAAAGGCTCAACACAACTAGCTGAAAAATGCTCTGAACCAATTGAAAAATGCAATTGAAAAATGCTCTGAACCAATTGACCAACAAAACTTGTCAAATAAAACAAGCGAGCAAACTCCCCCTTCAATAGTGTACACAACTAGGGACATGATTTATCAAATTTCTCCCCCTTAGTTGAAAATGCACACAACAAGGCAAATGCATATGAGTCACAAATGCAGGTTAGTAGCTTCAGGTATATAGTCGATAGAAAGAATAGATGCTCTAAAGAGTGCTGATCTGACGACTCAACAACAAGTAAAAATGCCAGCAAAGGCTCAAACTGATCACCAAATATGAAATATGAACATCTGAGCAAAGTGAGCAGATTTTGTAAGCCATTTAGAAAGGGTTTTACCATCAAAATAGCACAAAACATGTATAGACAGGAAGTTACACAAGTGCTAAACATGTATACAAGGTGAACTACCCCTAGCAAAGATCAATCATCATGCTATAGAATGAAACGTAGACTTGTGTTTTCAAAATTTGATCGGAGTTGCAGCGGTGATTACACAAGTTTGAAATTCCAGCATGTGATTGCGAGAGGTTGAAAACTTGACATTGCCTAACTTTTCAACCGAGCTAAGCCTATGCATAAGCAATCAGCAGCTTGAAGCAACGGTTTCGGTCTTACACTACACGGCTCAAGTTTGACTTAGTGTGCAATGAGAAACAGTCTCGATACCGTGATGTGTTGTCAAGTAATCCCATCTTGATCTTTTTAATTCACTTAGACTTGGTTCAAAATTAACAGAATATGAACACACCAAGCAAGTGAAAGAATCAGAACTAGAGACATAGCAACCTAACATATATGAAAAGCACAAGTGACTTCAACATATTCTACACATGCTAGTTGCCAATCTCAATGGTGAACAAGTTTCAAATTTTATGTTGAATTAAGCATATTCACAGTTCTGAAAAATAGCTCAGCTCACAACATGTATCAGTGATCAAAAGAAGCCTAAGCTACAAGCATCATCATATATCATCGAGCATACACTAATCAGAGCATAGATTCATTCTATAGATTATAGACATGAAGCTCGAAGAGATAAAGATGCAAAAATGATGAAATGCAAAAACCAAACAAGAACAAAATAAAAGAAGTCAGTCTATGATACAAGAACCAAAATATTTCCCCCAACTAAAAAGGGAAACACACACCAAGCTCACCTCTCAACCTAGCAAAGGTTGATTGGTCCAAGGGCTTGGTGAAAATATCTGCCAACTGAAGATGAGTATGGACATGGTGAAGGTCGATATCACCCTTCTCATAGTGGTCTCGCAAGAAATGAAAGCGCACATCAATGTGTTTGGTCTTAGAATGCAGCACAGGGTTCTTAGCGACGCTAATCGCACTCGTGCTGTCACAAAGCAATGGAACTCGAGAAAAGCTCAGACCAAAATCACGCAAAGTGACCATCATCCATAGCAACTGGGAACAGCAGCTAGCCGCAGCAACATATTCGGCCTCTGTGGTAGACTGTGCGACACTAGACTGCTTGCGAGAAGACCAAGATACAAGAGAAGAACCCAAAAACTGGCAAGTCCTAGAAGTGGACTTGCGCTCAAGTCGGCAACCAGCAAAATCAGCATCCAAGTAACCGCAAAGGGAGAGGGTGGAAGAAGCAGAATACCAAATCGCAAACTTAGGTGCGAAACATAAGTACCTCATAATGCGCTTGATCGCCTGACGGTGAGAAGTGTGTGGCGACGCCTGAAAGCGCGCGCAAAGGCACACCGCGAACTGAATGTTCGGGCGTGTTGCTGTCAGGTACAGCAGCGACCCGATCATACTCTGGTACTCCTTCTGGTCCACAGCTTCTCCATCCTTGTCCGCATCCAGGGCCGTCGTGGTCGACATGGGTGTTGGAAGAGGCTTGGCCTCACCCATATCGAACTTCTTCAATATGTCCTTGGTGTACTTGCCCTAGTGCACAAACGTCCCCTCTCGGGATTGCTTGATTTGCAACCCGAGGAAAAACGTCAACTCGCCCATCATGTTCATCTCAAATTCTCTGCTCATAGTATCTGCAAACTTGGCAACCAAAGCATGAGAAGAACCACCAAAAATGATATCATCCACGTAAATCTGAACCAACAAAGTGTCATTGCCTTCCTTGAGGAGAAAAAGAGTTTTATCCACACATCCCATTTTAAAACCCTTTGCAAGCAAAAAGGTTTTCAACCTATCATACCAGGCTCTAGGGGCTTGTTTCAAACCATACAAAGCTGTGTGAAGTTTAAAGACATGGTTTGGAAACTTGGGATTTTCGAAACCTAGCCGTTTAGGAAGGCACTCTTGACATCCATTTGAAAAAGTTTGAAACCCTTGGATGCAACAAAAGCCAAGAGGATCCTAATTGCCTCCAAACGAGCTACAGGAACAAACGTCTCCTCCTAGTCTATCCCCTCCTTCTGACTATACCCCTGAGCTACAAGTCTGGCCTTGTTTCTCACAATGTGGCCATCCTCTCCTTGTTTGTTTTTGAAAACCCATTTTGTACCAATAGGATGACACTCAGGAGGAGGTGGAACAAGAACCCAAACCTGATTTCTCTCAAAATTTTCTAACTCCTCATGCATGGCATTAACCCAATCCGGATCAGATAAAGCGTGTCCAACATCTCGGGGTTGAAAATCAGCAACAAATGCAGAATGAGCAAAGTGAGAGATTTGTTATGACCTTGACCGAGTAACGCGTTCGTGGATGTTGCCAATCATCTGTTGAGGTGGGTGTTGGCGCTGGATGTGTCGTGGCGCCTCTCTAGCTGACGTGGCCTCCCCCGCAACAGTAGTTGGTGCCTCCTCGGGTACATGTGGTACATCCCGAGGTGGTGGATCATACGGCCCCCATGTAGTGGAAGAAGATGGGTCGGGGCCGCGGGCAGTCGTGGTCGAAGTCGACCCAATCGGCACAACAGGTGGAGGAAGTGCTGGATCATCAATCCCTTCAGCACCTTCTTCCTCATCATTAAAAAGAGGTTCGCCAACCTCATGATCACCTGCACGCTCAAATCTAGAAGAAGGACAATGCATGGTCTCGTCGAAGGTTGAAGGACCGAAAGTGCTACCAGAAAGCGACCAGAGGGGGGTGAATGAGAGCTTCAAAATTTCTTTTCAGAAACTTGTTGCCACTATCCCGAGAATCACCCCAAGAGCAAACCTAGAGCTTGAATCGTGTCCATGACCCTAGATGTAGGGTGGATGCTTCCGAGAAGCACAGCGAGACACTACTCAACTCTAGAAACCCAACGCAAAAGCCGGAAATCAAAACCAACAACGGACGAATGAACCACGGATGATAACGCGCAAAGCTGCACTGACCGAACTCACTGGAGCGTCCGGTCAATAGGCACCGGACGCATCCGGTCGATCGAAAACCGATTTGGGAGCTTACTGTTCCTGACCGGACTCTCTTGTAGAGATGCGTCCGGTCAAGTACCAAGCGTCCGATCACAAGAACACAACGCGGTGAACAGTGCGATGAGTGCGTCCGGTCAAGACACGGGAAAACACAGTGCTTGAGTTCAACGACCGGACTCACAACCCTAGCGTCCGGTCATCCCGATGCCAGAGTCCGGTCATCCCGAAAAGCGCTGTTCGTCCACCGATTCGACCCAAACTCTCCCAAAACGAAATCTCTAGGATTCAAACTTGGAGAGATGAGTCACAGGGAGGATAGTGACCTACTCCTACGAGATCATGGCTCGAACCTATCTCCAAATCGATGAATCGGAAGAAATCGGGGCAAGGGAGACAAAACTCGATTTGAAACAAAAAATCGACCGATCTACTAGCTCGTGAGGTTAAAGAAGAATTCCTTCGGTGGAAAGATGCGCCTCACGATCTAGAACAACTCAGTTCAAACGGATTTGCAAGAGACGTAACAAGTAGAGAGATCGACCACCGGGAAAATCGTGGAGAAAAGCAACCCGCGAAGAACAACACCAAAACGCGAATCACAACCACGAATTTGCAACCGTGTGGCTACCACACGCTACAATAGTGAGATTACGGTCTCCCTTCCTCAAAATCTCATGAACACAGAGGTATGGTTCTCTGCGGATCTCAGATGCTACAGCAGGGGATTGGGAGAGCAGGAAACCCTAAGTGGAGAATAGCAAATGACTGAGATCGGATGGGAGGTGGGTGTCTCCCTCTACTTTTCCTAATTCTAATTCCCACTCTACCCCTAGTTATTTATAGAGCGAACCAGCCAAACCCTAAGGCTATCCTGGACCAACTCGAAGATGATGATGATCCGACGGCCACGCCCGCACAACTGGTAGCGTTGCCTCGACGCAACCTCACCGATTGCCGCCACGTGCCGCCACTGCTCTGCTTGTCCTTTTCACGGACCTCGCCCCCGGTTTTGTGGCCCAAACTGGGAAACCAGCCTTCACGACCAACCCCCGGTTTTGAGGCCCAAACCGGGAAACCAGCCTTCCATCGCCTGAGTTTTGTGGCCCAAACTCAGAAACCCGCCAGCGCCCAGGTTTTGAGGCCCAAACCTGGAAACCGTCCTCAAGAACAAGCTAGACACCATGCCACCTATCCAAGAGGAACTCATGCCACAGAAGGGCAAAGTGATCCACACCCACTACCGTGAGTACCAACAACCCCCTATGAGAGCGGTGAGGTACCATTGTGAGCACTGTGGGAGAGATGGACACTTGAGGGAGTTTTGCTTTCGGCGCAAGAGAGAGGAGCGCCGTGCAAAGGAGATGAACAACACAGACATGTACCATCCCTTCCATGATGTACATGTGCCGAACATTCAGAGGCATGCTGCTAGGCCTAGAGGTCCAATACCTCAAGTTCCTAGGCCTAGGCCGCGAGGAGGACGTGCCCAGCGGGAGCCTGTAGTTCTAGGCTATGGACCCCGTGGCGGTGGCTTTGTAGTTGAGCGTTACCCCCCCCCCCCCCCCACCGCATTTTGAGTATCGCGATAGACGCTCTTCTCTTAACGGACCACGTTTTACTATACGTGGTGATCGCTTTCCCCGTAGGCGCGCTAGGAATGGTTTTGCTACTAACCGTTCTTTTGAGCAGCCGGGCCAACACTGGTATAATTCTCATTTCACTCACCCCAGTGTTGGACTGTATGCTCACCCTATGTCTTTTTATTGATGTAGGTAAAACGATTGGGGGACATTTGGTTGGTGGATTCCAGTTGCTCGAGGCACATGACCGGAAACGCCAAGTGGTTCTCCAGTCTTAGTCCAGTCGCCGGAAAGGACTTTATCACCTTCAGCGACAATAGCAAAGGTAAAGTGTTGTCTCGTGGGTCGGTGCGAGTTAATGAGCACTTTGTGTTGCGAGATGTTGCTCTTGTTTCTAACTTGCATTTTAACCTTCTTTTTGTTTCGCAACTCTTTGATGATGACTATGAGATTCGTTTTAAGCCGAATCTCAGTCTTATTCTGGATCCTCAGGGCAATCTTGTATGTCTGATTTCGCCCTTTGGAAAAGTCTTTCGTGCGAATTTCTCGGAGTCGTTTGGAATTTCTCGATGTCTTTTGGCTGGACCTTCCTCCTCTGATCTTTGGAAGTGGCATAGGAGACTCGGTCACCTGAGCTTCGACTTGCTTGCAAGGCTTAGTTCACTTGGCCTAATCCGAGGATTGCCCAAGTTGTTCATGGAGAAGGATCTTGTTTGCCATTCTTGTAGACATGGGAAGATGGTTGCCGCTCCCCACCATCCAATGACTCAGGTCATGACTAAGCGCCCTGGAGAGCTTTTGCATATGGACCTTGTTGGTCCGGCTCGGGTGAGCTCGGTTGGGGAGAAGTGGTATGTGCTTGTTGTTGTTGATGATTTTTCGAGATATTCGTGGGTTTTCTTTTTAGCAGAGAAAACTGAGACTTTCTCTTTTGCTCGCAATCTGATTTTGCGTCTTCAGAATGAGTTCCCTAAGAACTCAATGCGAGCTATTCGGAGTGATAATGGTTCCGAGTTTAAGAACTCGGATTTTGAGAAGTTTTGTGACTCTTTGGGTTTAGAGCATCAGTTTTCTTTCCCCTACACACCTCCACAGAATGGTGTTGTAGAGAGGAAGAATTGGACCCTTGTAGAGATGGCCAGGACGTAAGGATGCAAGTGGGTACCCAATGGGTATTTTGGGTCAGCTAACTATTTATGGTTCAATGCCATTCTAGTTCATTTTTGCACTTTCCTCAAACTACGAAAATGCCATCCTAGTTCATTTGATCAATTTTTTGGGTCGACCCAATGACCCAAAATATTTTAAACTTGCATCCCTACCAGGACGATGCTCGATAAGCATAGGACTCCTAGGCGGTATTGGGCCGAAGCTATGAACACTGCATGCTATATTTCCAATCGCATTTTTCTCCGAGCTTTCTTGAAAAAGACTTCTTATGAGTTGCGTTTTGGAAAACAGCCCAAGGTGAGTTATTTTAGAGTTTTTGGTTGCCACTGTTTTATACTTAAGAAAGGCAACTTGGACAAGTTTGAGTCTCGTTCTTCTGACGGTGTATTTTTGGGTTATGGCACTCATACTCATGCATATCGTGTACTTAACCTTGATACTAACCGAGTCATGGAGACATCCGACGTCACCTTCGACGAGACCATGGTTTGTCCTTCTTCTAGATTTGAGCGTGCAGGTGATCATGAGGTTGGCGAGCCTCTTTTTGATGACGAGGACGAGGGTGCTGAAGGGATGGATGATCTAAGACCAGCTCCACCTGTTGTGCCGCAAGCATCGGCCTCTACTACGACGACTCACGGCCCCAACCCCTCTTCGTCGACTACTTGGGGGCCGTGGGATCCGCCACCTCGGGCTGTACCTTTTGTACCCGAGGAGGCACCAGCTGCTGTTGAGGGGGAGATTTCTTCAGCTCGGGAGGCGCCACGACACATTCAGCGCCAGCACCCGCCTCAACAGATGATCGGCAGCATCGACGAACGTGTCACTCGGTCAAGGTCACAACAAATTTCTCACTTTGCTCATTCTGCATTTGTTGCTGATTTTGAACCCCGAGATGTTGGACATGCTTTATCTGATCCGGATTGGGTCAATGCCATGCATGAGGAGTTAGAAAATTTTGAAAGAAATCGGGTTTGGGTTTTGGTTCCACCTCATCCTGAGTGTCACCCTATTGGTACAAAATGGGTTTTCAAAAACAAACAAGGAGAGGATGGCCACATTGTGAGAAACAAGGCCAGACTTGTAGCCCAGGGGTATAGTCAGAAGGAGGGGATAGACTATGCGGAAACATTTGCTCCTGTAGCTTGTTTGGAGGCAATTAGGATACTCTTGGCTTTTGCTGCATCTAAAGGTTTTAAACTTTTTCAAATGGATGTCAAGAGTGCCTTCCTAAACGGCTACATAGAAGAAGAGGTGTATGTGAAACAACCCCCCGGTTTTGAAAATCCCAAGTTTCCAAACCATGTTTTTAAACTTCACAAAGCTTTATATGGTTTGAAACAAGCCCCTAGAGCCTGGTATGATAGGTTGAAAACATTTTTGCTTGCTAAGGGTTTTAAAATGGGATGTGTGGATAAAACGCTTTTTCTCCTAAAGTGAGGCAATGACACTCTCTTCGTCCAGATTTACGTGGATGATATCATTTTCTGTGGTTCTTCTCACGCTTTGGTTGCCAAGTTTGCAGATCTTATGAGCAGGGAGTTTGAGATGAGCATGATGGGCGAGTTGACATTCTTTCTCGGATTGCAAATCAAGCAATCTCGAGAGGGGACGTTTGTGCACCAGGGCAAGTATACCAAGGACATCCTGAAGAAGTTCGATATGGGTGAGGACAAGCCTCTTCCAACACCCATGTCGACCACGACGGCCCTGGATGCGGACAAGGATGGAGAAGCTGTGGACCAGAAGGAGTACCGGAGTATGATCGGGTCGCTGCTGTATCTGACGGCGACACGCCCGGACATCCAGTTCGCGGTGTGTCTTTGCGCACGATTTCAGTCGTCGCCGCGCACTTCTCACCGTCAGGCGGTCAAGCGCATTATGAGGTACTTATGCTTCACTCCAGAGTTTGGGATTTGGTATTCAGCTTCCTCCACCCTCTCCCTTTGCGGTTATTCAGATGCCGATTTTGCTGGTTGCCGACTTGATCGCAAGTCCACTTCTGGGACTTGTCAGTTTATTGGTTCTTCTCTTGTATCTTGGTCTTCTCGCAAGCAGTCTAATATCGCCCAGTCTACCACAGAGGCTGAGTATGTTGCTGCGGCTAGCTGCTGTTCTCAATTGCTTTGGATGATGGCCACTTTGCGTGATTTTGGTCTGAGTTTTTCTCGTGTTCCCTTGCTTTGTGACAGCACGAGTGCTATTAGCGTTGCTAAGAACCCCGTGCTGCACTCTAAGACCAAACACATTGATGTGCGCTTTCACTTCTTGCGAGACCACTATGAGAAGGGTGATATCGACCTCCATCATGTCGATACTCATCATCAGTTGGCAAATATTTTTACCAAGCCTTTGGACCAATCAACCTTTGCTAGGTTGAGAGGTGAGCTTGGTGTGTGTTTCCCCTTTTAGTTGGGGGAACATTTTGGTTCTTGTATCATAAAGACTGACACTTTTTCTCCTTTTGTTTTATTTTGTTTTCTTTGCATTTCATCATGCATCTTTACCCTATGAGCTTCATGTATATAATCTTTAAAATATGATTATACTCTATCTAGTATGCTTTGATGCTATATGATGATGCTTGTAGCTTATGCTCTTTCTTATCACTGATACATATTGTGAGCTGAGCTATTTTGTATATGGTGAATATGATTAATGAACTTAAAATTTGAAAATGTTCACCATTGAGATTGGCAACTAGCATGTGTAGAATGTGTTGAAATCACTTGTGCTTTTCATATATGCTAGGTTGCTATGTCTCTAGTTCTGAGTCATTCACTTGCTTGGTATGCTCATATTCTGCTTTAAAATTGAACCAAGTTTAAGTGAATTGGAAAGATCGAGATGGGATTGCTTGTTAGCACATCACGGAATCGAGACTGTTTCTCATTGCACCTTGAGTTAAACTTGAGCCGTGTAGTGTATGACCGAAACCGTTGCTTTAAGCTTCTGATTGCTTCTGCATAGGCTTAGCACGGTTGAAAAGTTAGGCAATGACAAGCTTTCAACCTCTCGCAATCACATGCTGAAATTTGAACTTGTGTAATTTCACCGCTGCAACTCAGATAAAATTTGAAATCACAAGTCTATGGTTCATTCTATAGCATGATGATTGAACCTTGCTAGGGGTAGTTCACATTGTATACATGTTTAGCACTTGTTTGACTTCCTGTCTATACATGTTTAGTGCTAGTTTGATGGTGAATACCTTTTTGGCTAAAACTGCTCACTTCGCTCATATGTTCATATTTCGTATTTCGTGATCAGTTTGAGCCTTTGCTAGCATGTATGCCTTTTGTTGAGTCGTTGGAGTTACACTTTGTAGAGCATCTTTGTATTCTATCGACTATATTATTGAAGCTACTAACTTGCATTTTTGACTCATATGCATTTGGTAGGGAGAAGTTTGCCTTGTTGTGTGCATTTTCAACTAAGGGGGAGAAAATTGTCAAATCATAAGGGGGAGAAAGTTGTCAAATCATAAAATCATGTCCCTAGTCGTATGCATTTTTGAAGGGGGAGTTTGCTCGATTTCCGCTGTGACGAGCTGTTCATTTGGTTTGGAGCGGTTTGGCTAGTTGTGTTGAGCCTTTGCCTCTTTCTGGAGGAACTAGCTTGTCTTTGCATCTTTTGCTCCAATCTTTACGCTAGCGGTGTTGAGCCTGTTCTACCTCTTCTTGAGGGCTAGTTTTTGCTTCGCATGGTTGCGTCGAGCCGTTGCCCATGTCTTTGGGGACCAAGTTGTTTTGCTTTTTCACTTGACCCTCTTCTGGCTTTGATATGCTTTTGGGTCATTTGGACGAGTTCTCTACTTCTCCTTCTTCCTTTTTCTTCTACATTCATTATGATTTGTGTTGGTAGTTGACAATGCACTCATCAAGGGGGAGATTGCGGATACATGGGTGTATGCCGGATCTTGAGTGATGAGTGATTGTCAACTGGGATGATGCGCATGTTCTTTGGCTTGTGTTGTGCAGGTGCCGAGCACGGATACAGTGATTGAAGGCAAGGTGAAGGTCAAGTAGAGACGTGCCGTGCCGATGGACCGGGAGCGGTGAAGGGCGGACGTGAGGCTTGGACTGAGGGACCGGTGGCCTGAGGATCAGCTGTGGTGGCTGACAGCCTGGGACAGCGACGAGCGAAGACTTGCGTGTGGATGGGGTGCACGGGCGGTGCATCCCCTCTACGGCTCGGTTTGGTGGTTGAGCCACAGAAAAACCACCAGTGGACGGTTTCCAGGTTTGGGCCACAAAACCTGGCTGCTGCGGGTTTGCCAAGTTTGGGCCACAGAACTCGGGCTGAGGACGGTTTCCAGGTTTGGGCCTCAAAACCTGGGTGTTGGCGGGTTTCTGAGTTTGGGCCACAAAACTCAGGCGATGGAAGGCTGGTTTCCCGGTTTGGGCCTCAAAACCGGGGGTTGGTCGTGAAGGCTGGTTTCCCGGTTTGGGCCACAAAACCGGGGGCGAGGTCCGTGAAAAGGACGAGCAGAGCGGTGGTGGCACGTGGCGGCAATCGGTGAGGTTGCGTCGAGGCAACGCTACTAGTTATGCGGGCGTGGCCGTCGGATCAGCATCTACTTCAAGTTGGTCCAGAATAACCTTAGGGTTTAGCTGGTTCGCTCTGTAATTAGTTAGGGGTAGAGTGGGAACTAGAATTAGGATAAATAGAGGGAGACACCCACTTCCCATCCTATCTCAGTCATTGCTATTTTCATTCTAGGGTTTCCTGCTTCCCATTCCCTGCTGTAGCTACTGAGATCCGCAGAGACGGTGAACAATACCTCTGTGTATTTGCTTTTTGAGGAAACGAGACCGTAATCTCATTGTCTCCTCGTGGGGACAAATTTCGGCTGGCAATTCGTGGTTCGATTCACATTTTGAACTTGTTCTTCGCGTTCTTCGTTTTCTCCACGATTTTCCCGTCGTTCGATCTCCTCCTCGGTGCGTCTTTTTTTAATCCACTTGAATCATCTTGTTCTTTAATGCGAGGAGATCATTTCCACCGAAGGAATTCATCTAACTCCTCACGAACAAGGAGATCGGTTGATTTTCGTTTTGGATCGACTTTTCTTCCCTTACCCTCGATTTCTTCGATTCATCGATTTGGAGTTAGGTTCGAGCCATGATCTCTTAGAGATAGCTCACTAACATCCTTGTGACCTCTCAGATCGAGTCTTGGCCTTAGAGCTTTTGATTCAGAGGAGATCGATTTGAATCGGCGAAAAACTGCACTGCTGTCGGGAGTATCGGACGCTCGGGTCGAGAGCATCGGACGCTGAGTTCGTCACATAGGACGCTCAGGTGCCACGTGTCAAAAGTCAGCGTTTTTGAAGGAGCATCGGACGCTGACCATCGGACGCTCCGTTGCCATCGGACGCGTCCGAGGGTTGAGCATCGGACGCTGAACTGTCACTGTAGCCAGCGTCCGATGCCTGTCCAGTAAGGTTCCAGTGAGGGTCATTTTGCATCGGACGCGTCCGGTGTCTGGCCATCGGACGCAGGCCAGCGTCCGATGCTGTAACTTCAGCACTGTTTCGTCCGCAGTTTGCTCGTTCGATTTCGGATTTGATTTTGGGTTTTTGCGTTGGATTTCTGGCTTTGTGCTCTACAGAAATCGGGCTTCCCGCTTTGCAGAATAGCCTGAATCCCCCTCGCGTTGCTCCGGGGAGGTTGAGGTTACCCAAAGCTCATCCTGTCACTAGTTGACTTGCGTGAACTTGGTCGAGTAAGTTTTTGTGGTGTCCCGCTGTGTTCCTAGGGAACATCCATCCATTCTCTTGGGTCGTGGACATCATACGAATCGGTTTTTGATGCGAACCCGCTAGGGTTTTTGCCCGATCTTTCGATGAGAAACGGGGATAACTCGATTGGTGGATGGAGATGACGTTCACGGCCCGACTACAGCCCTCAAGACCGCGCCTTAGCAACCGATACACCACGTCCAATAGCCGTCACGATCTTGTGGAGCGCGACAACCAGCCCCTAGGGCTCCCGTCCTGCAAGCAATCGAAGAACTAGCAAGAACGAGGAAACAAGCACTGAATTTGCAAGATGAAATTGAAGGTTTCAAACTGAATCTTAATCTACAATGGGGTTCCGAAGACAAGGAGACGGGCGGCTGATCCTGCACGCGCGCCTACAAGCAAGTAGCTAAGGCTAAACTTGATCTAAACAAAACCCAAACCGACCATGGCGGCTATAGAGGGATATAAGTAGATGGATTGACGACCAAAAGAGTGTTGGGGTCGTCCTCCAACCCTAGGACGCGTCCCTAATGGACCCAACTTGATACATGGGCCATAAGCCCAAAATGAGGTGACGCAGCACCCTAGACAGCAAGACCTGTCGACGGTAATTGGATCATTGCCGCTGCTGCCGAACAGATATTGACGTGGGACTTGATTCATATGAAAGTAAACTTGATAAGCTTTCCAACAAGTCCTGAAGCGCCTGAATCCGAATCCGTATGCAACCGTGGTGGCGGTCACAAGTTGGCGCTTTGCTGCAGTCCGAATCCGGCTACCGCGAGTCCTTCTCCCTTTCGGTCTTCTCCTCGGTTCCTAATCAAAAGAAGAGTGCACGCGTTTCCATTGTCTAAACAAGATGGACAAGAGCTTATCATGGAACTCACTTGATGATTAAGTTGACGAGCACGAGCACGAGTAAGAGGGCCAGCTATAGGTTGTGTCGGAGAGGATGTATTGCTGGTGTTAATGTCCTCATCAGTTTTGCTCTTGGGGTTGATTTTCGGGATAGAGGCTGTAAGTTTCTGAAAAGAAATTTAAGGCTCTCATTCACCCATCCTGTAGAAAACACCCAAAATAAAAGTTGTTCGTCTCAAAAAGTTATGAAACTTTGTAAATTACAACTTTTTAATTTGAAGTCATCTTGTCAACGAAAAATATGTATGAACAGTCTCAAATTTGAAATTCAAATTTTGTAAACGGCCTCGAATGGAGAAATGACCAATACAAAAGTTGTTCGTCTCAAAAAGTTATGAAAATTTGTAGTTGACAACCTTTTGATTTGAAATTGTTTAGGACCTCGACCAAGCAAATTACACTCGGGTTTGTATAATATGTGGGGAACCGAAGGGGTATATGAACACATGTGAGTGTGTGGTGTGGTGGTAGAGGAGACTTCGCGTGAGGCCGAGGTCGTGGGTTCGAATCCTACCAGCCATGTTATCCGCGAAAAATGCAGCGACTTGCGACTTCGACGGGCGAGGCGGTGAGGTCCTCGTTGTAATTAAAATATTTATTTTCGGCTTTTTTCGAAAAAATTTTCCACAGGCGGTTCGCTATGTCAGCCGCCTGTGGGTCTACAACCGTCTGTGCAGTATCGTTCTGTACTAGTGATGATTTCTTAATAACTTGTTTTAAACACGCAGTGAACATCTCACTTCTTTCTATAGAAAAACAGGATGAAAGCCGATCATATATTACAGAGAAATTTATTCATTGCCATCCAAATTTATACTCTTCTCTTATATGCCACTGCTACACAAAGGGGCTTTAGCCCCGGTTGGACTCCCACGAGAAAAAATAAAGGACCTTCCCACGAGAAAAAATAAATATGCATCTGTGAGATTTGAACTCAGCATCTCTCACCTCGTACACAACTCACGTGATATATATATATAGTTCTGAACGTTTTCCTTTTGAATCCACTCGTGAAGGACCTTTGGTCCCGGTTGGTAACACCAACCGGGACTAAAAGGTCACCCTTTAATCCCGGTTGGTATTACCAATAAGGTTGAAAACGGACGGGAAAAATCCCGTTCCGTCCGGTTTCGTTTTCTATTTTATTCCGTCCGTTTCCGTATTCGTGGAATTCCGTTTTCGTATTTACGAAAACGGGAGAGGGGTTTTTCCGACCATTTTCGAAAAATCCCATTGATAACCAGAATTGATCGGTATTTATTCCGTGTTGATCCCGTTTTCAATCCATGTTAGATATATCTAGAAATTTATATGTTCATAGACCTTCTAATCATCAATTATGTATGTTAATATGTTAACACAACTTATGTTAGTGAATATTAGACCTCTAACTTCGTATGTGTATACTATTTTGTGACTTTATTCGTATATACTCGAGAAAATTTGATCATATTATTCTAACTTAATTTTCTGACTCTTCGACCGTATTTATCCGTTTCCGTATTTCCGTATATCTCTATCCGTTTTTAATTTTGTTTTTATCACGATTTCGTTCCGTTTCCGCTAAAAAATATAGAAACGAAAATGGTAGAGGTGTTTTCCCGACCGTTTCCGACCGTTTTCAACTATAATTACCAACCGGTTACCAACCGGGACTAAAAGGTCACCCTTTAATCCCGGTTGGCATTACCAACCGGGACTAAAGATCGAAGGACGTTTAGTCCGGGTTCCGGTTAGTATACCAACCAGGACTAAAAGATCATCCTTTAATCCTGGTTGTTATTATCAACCGGGACTAAAGGTTGAAGAACCATTGAAAATTATACTCTTTCTTCATTGCCATTGGTTTATAATCTTTGTTTTCATATATTCCATTGCCGTTACTTTTAACTAACGTGCACACATCGTGTTGAAGCATGTGGTCGGCTCGTCTCGCTCGCGTTCAATGCCGGGGCGTGCCACGAACTACTTCTGGCGGCCTCGCCTTCATCGTGCGAAGTGCGATCACATGTCGTCTCCCCTGCGCTCGTTAGCACCGAGCTCTCGCCGTCCGTGCGTCCCGTGCCTGACGAGTGACGACCCGCGCTCGTCGTCCACGCGTTGACGCACACGCTTCATCAACGATCACCTCGTCTCCCCCGCACTTGCGCCCGTGCATGCCGTGTCCGCACTCAACGTGCGCGCAGTGCACGTGCGTCATCGTAGGCTGTCTAACATCCCTCGCGCTCGACGCCTCTTGAGAGCCAAGCGAGTGCGCAGCTGGATGTAGAGCATGCAGCCCGTGGGCCCACCAGTAGAATACTGCTCATAGCTGGCGACCCCTATTCATAGCATAGGCGGTTGTAGTTATCACGCGCATGTGATATAAAAGGGGACAGTGAACAGTTGACAACCGCCAGTGGAAATACATTTGCACTGGTGGTTGGACTAAGCCAACCGCCAGTGTAAATGGATAATTTATACAGGCGGTTGGCTAAGCCAACCGCCAGTGGAAATTGTTTTACACAGGCGGTTGTCTTAACTCAACCGTTAGTGGAAATACCACCATTTTCACTGGCGGTTGGGTTTAGCCAACCGCCTGTGCTATCTCTGGTATAAATACCCCCTCTTCCTCCCCGAGCAGCACTGTTTCTCGCCGCCACCTTCCATTGAAGGCGATTTTGGAGGTCTAGATTTTACAAAATACAAGGGGAGAGGTTTTGATCTTCATTTCTTGGAAGGAGATTAACAAGAAAGGTTAGTTTGTGTCCCTCTTGCCTCAATTTGCTCATTCTTGCTCAATTTGATGATTCACTTTTTAGATCTAGGGTTTCACCCATGAGTGAGCTGAGAGAGAAGAATACCTAGGTTAATTTTGTTTACTTTTTAATTTTATTTATGCATGATATCATTCCTTGTTTCCATGTATAATGGTGTGTTCTTGAGTATTTATGTAGAGAGGGAAATGTGAGTATTTATGTAGAGAGGGAAATGTAGGTTTTTATATAATATTTATGTTTTTTATTATGTTGTTTATTTATCAATTGTTTTTTCACTATGTTTTTATGTTTTATGAATATTGTGTTTTTTTATTTAATAATGATACTTAGGTATTTTAAATTATGGTACTTATTTTTTTTACTTTAAACCCCAATAAACACTAAACACTAGCTAATAATAATTCCTAGCTAACCGCCTGTGCTATCTCTGGTATAAATACCCCCTCTTCCTCCCCGAGCAGCACTGTTTCTCGCCGCCACCTTACATTATAGGCGATTTTGGAGGTCAAGATTTTACAAAATACAAGGGGAGAGGTTTTGATCTTCATTTCTTGGAAGGAGATTAACAGGAAAGGTTAGTTTGTGTCCCTCTTGCCTCAATTTGCTCATTCTTGCTCAATTTGATGATTCACTTTTTAGATCTAGGGTTTCACCTAGCAAATATATAATCTCTAGATATGGTTACTTTTTTACATTGATTTCAATCAATTTATTGTTTTTTACAGGTAATGATGGAGAGGTCATTCTGGATGTATAAGTTATCAAGACTAGATCCATTGTACATACCCGAGGTCCAAAGGTTTGTTGATGCCGCTGAGAATCATGCTTGGAGAACAAAAAAGACGCACATACATTGTCCATGCATGGACTGCAGAAATGTTGTTGTATTTGATAACACTCAACAAATCCTTTCTCATCTGGTCCGCCGAGGATTTATGAATGATTACTTGATTTGGACAAAGCATGGAGAGGGTAGCTCTGCGCCTTATACAACTAGAAACCCTGCGAACATCGACGTCGATGGTGAAGATATGGTTGATGGTGGGTTTCAGTTTGTACAGGAGACACAACAACCTGACGTCGAACATGTTGTGTCAAATGTTGGAGATCATGGTTTCGCAGGAGGAAATGAAGATGTCAGAACTAATGTGCTGCCAAATAATATGGCTGCGGAAGATGCAGAATTTCTAGAGGCAATGTTGCGTCGTCATGTGGAAGATCCATCAATGTTCTTCATGAAAGGTATGGAGACCTTGATGAAGGCAGCAGAAGAGCCTTTGTATGATGAGTCTAAGGGTTGCACCAAAGAGTTCACGACACTGCGATATGTGCTTAAGTTGTTGGTGTGCAAAGCTAGGTATGGTCTTTCTGATGCTGGCTTCGATGCGTTCTTGAGTATTATTGCAGACATGCTTCCTAAGGAGAACAAAGTGTCTGCTAACACATACTATGCCAAGAAGCTAATCAGTCCACTGACGATGGGTGTTGAGAAGATCCACGCGTGCAGGAATCATTGTATCCTGTATCGAGGTGCTGATTATAAGGATTTGGATAGCTGTCCAAATTGTGGTGCAAGTAGATACAAGATGAATAAAGACTACAGAGAGGAAGAGTGTGCTGCCTCCGTGTGTAAAGAAACCAAGCGAAAGAGGACCCAACAAAAGACCCTAAAGAGTAGTTCAAAATCCACCAGGAAAGAAAAACAAGAAGTAGACTATTATGCCCAGAAAAAGATTCCTGCTTTGGTGATGTGGTATCTACCTGTGGTCGATCGATTGAGGTGTTTGTTCGCTAACCCAGAGGATGCCAAACTTATGAGCTGGCATGCTTGCGATGACCACAAAGACGATGGGAAGCTTCGGCACCCAGCCGATGGCCAGCAGTGAAAAGATTTCAATGAAAACCACATGGACTTTGCAAAGGAACCAAGAAATGTTAGGTTCGCATTGAGTACTGACGGAATGAATCCATTTGCTGAGAGGAGCAGCAAGCACAGCACATGGTCGGTGATCCTCACCATCTACAACCTTCCTCCATGGTTGATGCAGAAGCGAAAGTACCTTTTGCTAACCATCCTAATCTCTGGATCTACATAGCCTGGAGTTGACATGGATGTTTTCTTGGAGCCCTTAATGGAGGACATGAAGATATTGTGGGAAACAGGTGTTAAAATGTTCGACGAGTACCGCAAAGAATCATTCACACTAAGAGCAATTATCTTTGTTACGATCAACGATTACCCTGCCCTCTTCACATTATCAGGGCAGTTCAAGGGAAAGGTTGGTTGTGTGGTATGCATAGATGAAACCGCTTACGTGTCCCTTAATGCATCTAAGAAGATAGTGTACATGAGACACAGACGCTTCTTATCGAAAGGACACAGGTACCGTCAGAAAAAGATGGATAAGTATTTCGACAATAATGTTGAACTACAGTCTACTGCTCCAACAGGTAACAGTAAAGGCAAAAGAGTTTTCAACCTAGTCAGCAAACTCAATTTTGTTTTTGGGAAGAAGACAAAAGACGGAAAACCAAGAAAGGATGTCAAACCAACTCCAGGGGCTACATTCAAGAAAAAGTCTATTTTCTTTGAGTATTTGTCATACTGGCCAGAGTTAGACGTTCGCCACGCAATTGATGGTATGCATGTCCAGAAGAACGTGTTTGAAAGCCTAATTGTAACCTTACTAGACATGAAGGGGAAGACAAAGGAAGGACTGAAATCACGCATGGACATGGTACAGTTAGACATAAAAAATGAACTTCACCCTGTGCTTCAAGAAAATGGGAAGTACCACCTCCCGGCAGCAAGCTACAACCTCAACAATGAAGAAAAACATGCGATGTGTGCGTGGTTCAAGCATTTGAAAGTCCCATCTGGGTTCTGCTCTAGCATACGGAGTATTGTGTCAATGAAAGACCTTACACTCACCAACTACAACTCACATGATTATCATGTCATGCTGACTACTTTCCTCCCTATTGCCATCAGGGCTATAAATCCAGTGTGGATCAAGGTTGTTGTCACACGGTTGTGCTACTTCTTCAACAGGATCTCACAAAAAGTGATTAACCGTGATGAGTTGGCGTCCCTTAAGGAATTCATAGTGGAGACAGTGTCACAGTTTGAGATGTGTTTTCCCCCAGCATTCTTTGATATTATGGTTCACCTTGTGGTCCACTTGGTTCCACAAATAGAGGCTCTGGGTCCCATGTACTTCCATGAGATGTGGACATATGAGCGTTTCATGTCAATACTAAATGGCTATGTATCAACTCGTGCTCGTCCTGAGGCGTCCATGGTAGAGGGGTACTTAACCGAAGAGGCAATTGAGTCCGGAGGTCCTTTCTGCAACAAGGTCCTAAAAGACCAGGTTGCAATAGGTTTACCTCTGTCAAGACATGAGGGCAGGCTGAATGGAAGAGGGAGGATGGGAAAGAAAACAATCGTCCCTCTTGATTACAATACAATCCTCGAGGCACATCACAGCATCCTACATCAGCTCTCGATAATGGAGCCTTGGATCAAGAAACACATTAATGAGCTTCACGAACATAATCATGGGTGCACGGATGATTGGTTAACGAAGGAACACAAAAAAAAGTTCACCTCATGGCTTCGGGAGCATGACATACCAGATGGGGAAACAACTGAGGAACGCACCATCAAGGTGTTGGCATCTGGACCATCACGCCAAGTCACGACATGGCAAACTTATGACATTAGTGGTTTCACGTTCTGTACGAAGTCCAAGGACAACAAGAGCATGGCACAGAATAGTGGTGTTCGATGTGAGGCCTTAGACTCTGAAACTGGTAATGAGACTACATACTTTGGCTTCGTTGAGGACATATGGGAACTTGACTATGGTTCATTTCAGATCCCTATGTTTCGATGTCAATGGGTTGAAGACAAACATGTTACAGTGGACAACTATGGGGTCAGAGTTCTTGATCTAAATAAGGTTGGCTACAAAGATAATCCGTGGATAATGGCTAACTGTGCTGCACAGGTCTTCTATGCCGAACAAATCCTTTCTCGTAATGAGAAGAAAAGTACTGACAAGCCGAGGCATGTAGTTTTTCCTGGAAAGCAACAAGCTATAGGAGTTGATGGTGTATCTGACCTGGATGAATTTAACGAGTTCAGCGATATGTCTCTCTTTGTAGACGACCATCCAGTAAGGATAAGGAATGTTGAGCGAACCATCCCACAGAAATCATTGCCCTGGGTGCGACATGATGGAGAAGGAAGAATAGTAGCTGCCTAGATTATTTTTGTTATTTGCCTTGTAATCCATTTATGTAATCTTTATGCCACATTAGAGCCACTTTTATGTATTCAAATCATGAGTTTAAGTGAGTTTAAGTGAGTTTAAGTGAGTAGATGTGGACAACATGTGGTACAACAGTGTCAAATGAAGTATTGACCAAAACAAAAGTTGTAGATCATGGTGTCCCCTTCAACTTTGGTATTCAAAACTTTCTCATTAGAACCATTTTTAAATCCCTAAGCCGCACAAAACTCTCTCAAAATTTGAATTTCAAAACTCCGAACATAAAAAATGTAAAAAATGAAGGGATGTCCTATACAAAAGATGTGCACTATGTTGTTACCTACAACTTTGGTATTCTACAGCTCCTCACTAGAGGTCATTAAGTGTGCCATATTTCATCTGCGAGTTGTCGGGCTATTAAATTCGTATAACTTAAAAAAAATTCAGTAATTCACTAGGTTTTCAAAAAATCCTCAAATTTGGTATGGTGGCATGTATTGGCCAACTAAACTCCAGGAAAAAGAATGAAATGATTTGAACAAAGTGACAACATAGATGCTTCACAAGTGGGCACATCTCTTAGAGAGTTTAAGTGAGTTTTACGGAAGATTGGAGTAGATGTGGACAACGTGTGGTACAACAGTGTCAAATGAAGTATTGACCAAAACAAAAGTTGTAGATCATGGTGTCCCCTTCAACTTTGGTATTCAAAACTTTCTCATTAGAGCCATTTTTAAATCCCTAAGCCGCACAAAACTCTCTCAAAATTTGAATTTCAAAACTCCGAACATAAAAAATGTAAAAAATGAAGTGATGTCCTATACAAAAGATGTGCACTATGTTGTTACCTACAACTTTGGTATTCAACAGCTCCTCACTAGAGGTCATTAAGTGTGCCATATTTCATCTGCAAATTGCATTTTTTAAAAAATTAGAAATTAGTTAATACAGGCGGTGGTCAATACCAACCGCCTGTAAAAACCATTTCTACAGGCGGTTGGTATTGACCACCGCCTGTAGAAATGAGCTCCCTATATAGGTCAACTCGTCACCCCGAAAATTTTCTAAGTCCTGGCGCCAGTTCTTTTCAAAGAGACGCCGACAGGCTGCCAAAATTTTCCGCCGCCGCCTCATCGTCGCGCCACCGTCCCCTCTCCTCTGCGCTCGCCATTGCCGTCGCTGTTGTGAGTCCTCTCCTCCTCCTCCTCCTCCTCTTCCTCCTCTCTCTCTCTCTCTCTGCCAATTTCTACAGAGATGGTTCAGGGCGGCGGGGAGCGGGGCTTGGCGGCTCGGATTGCTCCGGCGAGCTCGCCTAAGCCACAGGAAGGGAGAGAGAGCATAGAAACTACCAGGGGCTTTCTTACCAACGCACAGAGCTCGGAAGATGCTTCTCGACGGCGAGGAAACAGCGACCGAGAAAAAATAGACCACGACGGCGGCGAGTTAGGGTTTGGACGGTGCTTGGGGCTTGAGTTATGGCGTCGGCTTGCGATTTAGGGTTTAGGTGGGAGAGGCAAGCTTGGAGCTTCGGGTTTTCCTAACTCGCCGAGGGGCCGTGGCCGTGAAGGACTCGGCCGTGGCTGCGTCGGGAGGGGCAGCGGAGGGACTCGGTCTGTTCCATTACGGCGGGAGGAAGAAGAAGCTGGTCGAGGGGCCCTGCATGTCAGTGACACACGGAGAGGGGCAAGTTGGGCGCGCGCGCTGGGCTTGCTGGACCATAAGGTGGCGCCGGCCCACGCGATGGGGAGTGTGGGAGAGAGGAGGAGCGCTGGGAGCTGGGCCTGCTCGGGCCGAAAGCAAGGAGGGAGGGGAGGGAGAGTAGAAAATGCTTTTCCATTTTTGTTTTGAACTTTTCAACAAATGCTTTTTCAAATCATTGTTTGTTTTAATACATAGATATTTCTAGGAATACCAAAAAATGTGAATCCAATTTTGTTAGCTTTACACTGTGTAGATGTTGTGAAAAAAATATTCGTTGGTCGTGATGTCATAAATTTTAGGGTGTTTCTCTCGAGAAGATGTACATGTGAAAAATATGAAATGCCATGTTTTTTCTTTTTCTTTTTATAAAATCATTCAGAAATTCATATGTTGAGAAATATTGGTCCAAAAATAACGAAATAAATTTTATGGTGTTTCTCGCCATGTTAAAAATATGAAATGCCATGTTAAAAATATAATGACATAGCTAGATCTCTTGCAACTTCTTCATACCATAGCTAGATCTCCTTTTGATATTATTATATATTTATGTCAGTTTGTCGCGATGAGTTCTCCGCGCAAGGACCAAGCCCCAGGATTTGAACATACGGAACAAGCCCCAGAGTCCGACCCCATGACGAAAGAAGTGACCCACCAAACAAGCAAAGTCCTGGGGTCGTCCGACCCCACGGAGAAGGTAGAAGGGACCCACGAAACGGGTGAAGCCACAGGGGACGAAACTCCGGAATATGAAAGTGTTAGCGATGACATGGAGCCTCCCGAAGTGAGGAAGGCTCGTCGTGAATTGGAACGTGACCCTGATTATAATCCACAAGCCGATGAGGTAATCCTTGTCTATTATACATGATTTGGATGTATAATGTTTGTATGTAATTACATGATTTCGATCCATAATGTCTATATATAAACCCATCTATACGATTCACAATGTCTATACTCAGGAGGCAATGTCTCAAATGCAAGAACTGATTTGGCAACACGAAGTGGCACAAGCCGAAGATGCACCGGAACCGACCACGACCCCGACCACTGAGAGATCAAGGAAAAGAAAGCGGAGCAATTTGAAACTGTGGCAGAACCGCCCAATAATGTGGCCCACCTGCACACGTCATCGTCATACGGAGCCCAATGACTGTGCAAATGAAACACGTTACTGGAATGATCCGTCGGGTGTCCCTGCGGAGACCCCGAATTATCCACGAGCCACAGGACCATCATCATGAAGGTTGGATTAATCACAACATTACAACAGTTGATACAAAATACCATCGGAGTGCGAAAGCAAGATAGATAGACTTTACAAATTATGAAGATGTTACTTTTACATAAAAATAACTGGTGTTGCGGAAGTAGAGTAGTATTACAGAACCACACTTAGGCGGAGTACCTAAGTTGGAGATGAGGAACAACCAGATCACGTCAAGCCCACTGACATGATTAGGATCAACGCCACCTATTAGAAACCTGCAACAGGGGTTAACAAACCCTGAGTACTGGGGTACTCAACAAGACTTACCCGACAAAGAAAAAGGGGAGGAGACTCAGGAATGAAAGGCTTAGGTAAGGCTTGAACAAGATCGAGAAATTTGCAGAAAAAGCATTTTGTAAAACTTGTTGTTATTTTGGAAAGGTTCAAGTATTCCTCAGTTCTTCATCATTCATGATTCATTTTACATTTCAAAACATTCCTAGTTGAGAACCACTCTCCGTTGACAGTCAGTGGACCAAGTCTCCATAACCGAGGAGCAACGTTAATCCGGATAAAGAATACTCAGCTGAGGATCCCTATTCACACTGCATATGTAGCACCCAAGCTTGCATATGCCAACTCGTCTTCCACGATTCCTCCAAGATTGGGCCCGGTCCTACGCCACCCGGAAGTACAGTACACCACTCCAATCCGGGACTCTAACCCACGTGGGTACATGCTACTTCCGCCATCTCTCCACTCCCAGTGCGCGGTTGTCGGTCCAATAATGGATTTCTCGGAGCCAGAGCTTTCCGTAGTATGTGAATAGTTACAAGTCTTGACCAGCAGGCCCCCATACGGATGGTCCCTACATTTTCCAGCCAGCGACAAGCACCTCGGGACTCTAACCCAAGAGTACAGGTCCTGTCAGTTTTTCAACCCTGTCCCGGTCGGTGTCAACTGCTGAGTCCCGGACTACAACATGACGGCACCGTACGCAAGGACAACCTCTTCTCGACAATGACCACATGCTAGCTAGGCAAGCAGCCATCGAACGGGAAGTAAAACCAAATTCCCATAAAGTTTCTTTCAGTGATCACACTTTTGAAATTGGCATTTTTGCAAATCTATTATATAGCATCACTAAGCATTTTGCAAATAGTTTTTTAAAACAAGGCGGGTGGATCCTTTGGTGGAGGTAAATAATGCAGGAGGCAATAGGTCATCACACAACTCCTATAACCTAATGCAGTAATTTAACTCAAAAGCATTTAAGGAAAACATTTTATAAATGGAAGGGTTAAATGCACCGGGGCTTGCCTTGAATGGCAAAAAGGACGGACTCGGGGTTGGTGGTGTAGGTGTCGGAGCTCGGGGTTGCCTCGGGGACAGATCCTTCGGTGGCTACCTCGACTTCAGGGCCTTCTTCCTCGGTCACTATACGTATGCAATGATGCATGCACATGAGTATGCTAGTATGAACAAAGTGCAGGATAAAACTAGAGTACAGTTTTGCAAAGAATAAGTGGTTGTTAAAGTGGACAAAAGATTACTTAACCCTTTCTAGCAATATTAGCTAACTTTATTAAGCAACTTTTATATGACTTAAGCATAATCATCACAAGGCATCACAAACATCATAGACCAGAGGGGTATGGGTCTATGAACATCAAACAATCCAAAGATCACATCATCAAACACTTATTACCAACACTAATCACTTTTTCTATTTTCCTAAATTAATTAAAAAGGTCATTTTATGAAGTTGCTCCAAAAATTACCAAATTAATCACATAAGTTAATTATGGCATAAACAGATGGTAAAACAAATTTCATAATTTTTGGAGGTCATTAAGGTGCTCAAATAAAATCAGACATTAATTAGCAAAAGGCACTATTTAACAATTAAAATAAAAGCTCAAAAATCAACTTGCTCCAAAAGACTTCAAAATTTTACCAGAGGTTCAGCATGTCATAAAAAGGTCACAAAAATTTGTCTCATGATTTTTGGAGTTATAGAACATACTCCAAAAATACCAAAACCTTCATTTTTCAATTAAAAGGGGAATTTTACATTTTTAAAACTTTGCACAAAACTCAAGTTTCATATTTTTATAAAATACTTCAGAGCATAAAGAGTCTACCACAAAAATTTCAGAATTTTTGGATGCACACAGAAAATCATACAAAAAAGAGAAAACAGAACACTATTCACAACTCTCAGAAAAAGAAAAGAGCACTGTGCTCCTTCTAGGCCGGGCTCGGCGAATCGCGGGGCTCGGGCGAAACGCGCGGGGCTCGGTCGAGACGGGAGCGATAGCTTCGTCCGAGGCCTGGCCCGAAGGCTCGGGCGAGACGGAGAAGTAAGCCTCCGTCCGAGGCTTGGGCTCGGGCGAAGCGGAGGGCATGCGCTCGCCGAGGCTTGGGCTCGGGCGAAGCGGAGAGGAATCAGAGACCGAAGGCTCGGATGCTTACCACGTGTCGGAGGCAGGGCTCGAGGGTGAGGCTCGACTCGTTCTCGAGGGTGAGGCTCGGCTTTTGCTCGAGGGGTGAGACTCGGCTTGTGCTCGAGGGTGAGGCTCGGCACGCTCGAGGGAGAAGACGACAGCGGCGGCGCTCCGGCGATCCGGCGGTCCTGCGCAGCATACGCGACCGCAAGGGCCGGGTTAGAGTCGCGCGAAACCGAGGAACACGACACGGGGGTCGGGAGAAGGTATCTGTGGCCGGAGGGGAAGTATTTGACGAACCCGAGTTCGCCGGGGTACCGTCGGAGATTGGGAAGATGGAGTTACGCCGGGCAAACGGAGGCGGGGAAGGTGAAATTGAAGGGTGGGAAAGCTTCACGAGCTCACGGCGGAGCTTTCGGGCTAGCTGGTGGAGAGGCGGAGTGTCTGGAGTAGTCTGGCCACGGTGGCGGAGGTGGATGCGGAGGTCGAAGCTCCGGCGGCTTATATAGCCGCGGCTATGGGACGGTAGAGAGCGCGGGGGTGGGTGGATAAGCTCGGCGAGATCGTGCGCACTCGATTGCGCTCTGGCGGGAAGGACGGCGTGCAGCCGGGGCTCGGGCGTGCGTTCGCCGGCGACGGCCACGCGGCGGCGACGCGCGGGAAACAGTGGGGGACGGGGCGGAGGTCAACTGTGCGCGTGCGGGTGCGAAAGAGATGTCGCGGGCGCGGGCGACAAGTCGGGGGCGGCGTGCGGCTGCCAGGCGCGCGTGGCGCAGGCGGCGCTGTCGCGCGGCCATGGCCGGGGCCCCCTAGCTGTAGGTGGAAGATGAACAGGCTAGGTCTTAGGGTTTGACTTTTTGGCTGAACTCTGGATTTTGCAAAAATCTCCCAAAATTTGAACTGTACGACAAAAACTCAAAACACCAAAGTTGTTCAGAAAAAAGAGATCTACAACTTTGTCAATATGAATATTTTCAAATTCCAAAAAGTTTTTGAACTACATTCAAAAACAGAAAAGGGAACACTTTTCAAATTTGATTCAAATCAAAATCACTTTGGATTTCAAACTGAAACTTGAAAATCTTGATATATGAAAGTTGTTCCATTTGACAAAACCTATAACTTTGCTAATATACACTTTCTCTGAAACTCAATAGTTTTTGAATAAATTTTTAAAACTGAAAAGAGGACAAAAACTGGAATTTGAATAAATTTGAAATTACTTCAAATTTTATATAGAAACATGGAAATCTGTAAATACCAAAGTTGTTCCTCTAGGTCAGATTCACAACTTTGCTTTTTGAACCAATTCAAAATTTTGAATTTTGAAAAAGTTATCAAAAAGGGAATAAATCCAGGATTTGGGAATTTAGGGTTTTGCAAAAGGAATATTCAAATCAAATCTGATTTTTTTGAACTTTGATCAAAGCAGCAAACCTCAAGGCACTAAATTTGAACAAGAATTACATAGAACTAGGCACAAAGGTGAAATTACCATTTTGCCCCTATAGGAAGAAGTGGGCTAATAAGGGTTTTTGCAATAGAGGTACATCACATAAAATGATACACTAAGCAAATGCATACACATGAAATCATGATCAAGATGATTAATGATGCTAATGATGATATGTCAAGTTAATTACATGCTTAAACACCAGAGGTGTTACAGTCTTCCCCCCTAAAAGAAATCTCGTCCCGAGATTTAAGAAGTGCTTTAAAGGCTAGGGTTGAGTAATGGAAAAGGAAATGTGTCATACTTGTTTACTCGCAAGGAGTTCACAAGGCAACTGGGTTAGGGTTAGGATTACAACCGGGATCAGAACACGGTTGCAAGTAGCAAGGTAGGGGATTTTTGAGTGGAGCAAGGAAAAAAAATCAAGAGCCAAGAGAGAGCGTATATTAGTTACGGGCTATATTGGATCATAACTGTAGACTTCGATACCTGCGCGCACCCAACGGAAAACTTGTGCAACTCGGCACACAAGATTCTTCGGGTTCCGTCGCGGCATCGTGGTCACCAATTATGGCACCATAATAGAGCATAACTTCTATAACTCTCATCCCATAAAGAGGGAAATTATAACCAAAAGCAGGGATTGGTCATAATTACAAGGAAAGTGGCTTTGAATTCCCTTTCGGGCATCCAGAAATGAAAGCACTTTAACGGTGGACTTAGAAAGGATCATGACGATAGGCCTGTATATTAGCGAGCACCTGACAGTAACTCCCTATGGTGGCTGTCCATAGGTGACTCCAGGTTCCTACACTTTTATCCGGTCCATGGATCACGGTCCTTTCAAAGAACACAATTTTAGTAACTTTCAACCACCATTCGTCGTTTACACGACATCAGCAAATGGTATGTGCCAATTCAAGGCATGACACACACATATCAAGGAAGAACCAAAGATTTGCCCTGATTCTGACTTTTATGTGGTAGAGTGTATGGAAGATATCCAAAAGTTCTCAAGGATTAGAACTTATGGAGCAAAGTAGCAAGGGTAACGGAATTTAGGGACGATCAGCCATCGGGGATCATAGCTGTTTTTTTAGAATTTAGAGAAGAAGCACATTTTAACATTATGTATGATATGATGCATGCTCGCCCTATACGACCTCTCTCTGACAGGAGATTTCCGTCTCCACCTGTTAGTTAGATATAGGGCTATACTTTATATACTAGCTTCACTGACTTGGTACCTTCTGTCGGAATCACTAGTATAGTCTTCACGAAGTCTTCCAGCAAGGCAAGAAACTTAGGGAAGGATCATTTTTAATTTGTTACTTCCAAAAACTTTTAGGTTAAGAAATCATTTTGAAGTTTTTCAAAAGTAATGTTGCAACCAGTCTTCCCTTGATGACAATCCTGCTCCGATACCATTCTGTGGCAGAACCGCCCAATAATGTGGCCCACCTGCACACGTCATCGTCATACGGAGCCCAATGACTGTGCAAATGAAACACGTTACTGGAATGATCCGTCGGGTGTCCCTGCGGAGACCCCGAATTATCCACGAGCCACAGGACCATCATCATGAAGGTTGGATTAATCACAACATTACAACAGTTGATACAAAATACCATCGGAGTGCGAAAGCAAGATAGATAGACTTTACAAATTATGAAGATGTTACTTTTACATAAAAATAACTGGTGTTGTGGAAGTAGAGTAGTATTACAGAACCACACTTAGGCGGAGTACCTAAGTTGGAGATGAGGAACAACCAGATCACGTCAAGCCCACTGACATGATTAGGATCAACGCCACCTATTAGAAACCTGCAACAGGGGTTAACAAACCCTGAGTACTGGGGTACTCAACAAGACTTACCCGACAAAGAAAAAGGGGAGGAGACTCAGGAATGAAAGGCTTAGGTAAGGCTTGAACAAGATCGAGAAATTTGCAGAAAAAGCATTTTGTAAAACTTGTTGTTATTTTGGAAAGGTTCAAGTATTCCTCAGTTCTTCATCATTCATGATTCATTTTACATTTCAAAACATTCCTAGTTGAGAACCACTCTCCGTTGACAGTCAGTGGACCAAGTCTCCATAACCGAGGAGCAACGTTAATCCGGATAAAGAATACTCAGCTGAGGATCCCTATTCACACTGCATATGTAGCACCCAAGCTTGCATATGCCAACTCGTCTTCCACGATTCCTCCAAGATTGGGCCCGGTCCTACGTCACCCGGAAGTACAGTACACCACTCCAATCCGGGACTCTAACCCACGTGGGTACATGCTACTTCCGCTATCTCTCCACTCCCAGTGCGCGGTTGTCGGTCCAATAATGGATTTCTCGGAGCCAGAGCTTTCCGTAGTATGTGAATAGTTACAAGTCTTGACCAGCAGGCCCCCATACGGATGGTCCCTACATTTTCCAGCCAGCGACAAGCACCTCGGGACTCTAACCCAAGAGTACAGGTCCTGTCAGTTTTTCAACCCTGTCCCGGTCGGTGTCAACTGCTGAGTCCCGGACTACAACATGACGGCACCGTACGCAAGGACAACCTCTTCTCGACAATGACCACATGCTAGCTAGGCAAGCAGCCATCGAACGGGAAGTAAAACCAAATTCCCATAAAGTTTCTTTCAGTGATCACACTTTTGAAATTGGCATTTTTGCAAATCTATTATATAGCATCACTAAGCATTTTGCAAATAGTTTTTTAAAACAAGGCGGGTGGATCCTTTGGTGGAGGTAAATAATGCAGGAGGCAATAGGTCATCACACAACTCCTATAACCTAATGCAGTAATTTAACTCAAAAGCATTTAAGGAAAACATTTTATAAATGGAAGGGTTAAATGCACCGGGGCTTGCCTTGAATGGCAAAAAGGACGGACTCGGGGTTGGTGGTGTAGGTGTCGGAGCTCGGGGTTGCCTCGGGGACAGATCCTTCGGTGGCTACCTCGACTTCAGGGCCTTCTTCCTCGGTCACTATACGTATGCAATGATGCATGCACATGAGTATGCTAGTATGAACAAAGTGCAGGATAAAACTAGAGTACAGTTTTGCAAAGAATAAGTGGTTGTTAAAGTGGACAAAAGATTACTTAACCCTTTCTAGCAATATTAGCTAACTTTATTAAGCAACTTTTATATGACTTAAGCATAATCATCACAAGGCATCACAAACATCATAGACCAGAGGGGTATGGGTCTATGAACATCAAACAATCCAAAGATCACATCATCAAACACTTATTACCAACACTAATCACTTTTTCTATTTCCTAAATTAATTAAAAAGGTCATTTTATGAAGTTGCTCCAAAAATTACCAAATTAATCACATAAGTTAATTATGGCATAAACAGATGGTAAAACAAATTTCATAATTTTTGGAGGTCATTAAGGTGCTCAAATAAAATCAGACATTAATTAGCAAAAGGCACTATTTAACAATTAAAATAAAAGCTCAAAAATCAACTTGCTCCAAAAGACTTCAAAATTTTACCAGAGGTTCAGCATGTCATAAAAAGGTCACAAAAATTTGTCTCATGATTTTTGGAGTTATAGAACATACTCCAAAAATACCAAAACCTTCATTTTTCAATTAAAAGGGGAATTTTACATTTTTAAAACTTTGCACAAAACTCAAGTTTCATATTTTTATAAAATACTTCAGAGCATAAAGAGTCTACCACAAAAATTTCAGAATTTTTGGATGCACACAGAAAATCATACAAAAAAGAGAAAACAGAACACTATTCACAACTCTCAGAAAAAGAAAAGAGCACTGTGCTCCTTCTAGGCCGGGCTCGGCGAATCGCGGGGCTCGGGCGAAACGCGCGGGGCTCGGTCGAGACGGGAGCGATAGCTTCGTCCGAGGCCTGGCCCGAAGGCTCGGGCGAGACGGAGAAGTAAGCCTCCGTCCGAGGCTTGGGCTCGGGCGAAGCGGAGGGCATGCGCTCGCCGAGGCTTGGGCTCGGGCGAAGCGGAGAGGAATCAGAGACCGAAGGCTCGGATGCTTACCACGTGTCGGAGGCAGGGCTCGAGGGTGAGGCTCGACTCGTTCTCGAGGGTGAGGCTCGGCTTTTGCTCGAGGGGTGAGACTCGGCTTGTGCTCGAGGGTGAGGCTCGGCACGCTCGAGGGAGAAGACGACAGCGGCGGCGCTCCGGCGATCCGGCGGTCCTGCGCAGCATACGCGACCGCAAGGGCCGGGTTAGAGTCGCGCGAAACCGAGGAACACGACACGGGGGTCGGGAGAAGGTATCTGTGGCCGGAGGGGAAGTATTTGACGAACCCGAGTTCGCCGGGGTACCGTCGGAGATTGGGAAGATGGAGTTACGCCGGGCAAACGGAGGCGGGGAAGGTGAAATTGAAGGGTGGGAAAGCTTCACGAGCTCACGGCGGAGCTTTCGGGCTAGCTGGTGGAGAGGCGGAGTGTCTGGAGTAGTCTGGCCACGGTGGCGGAGGTGGATGCGGAGGTCGAAGCTCCGGCGGCTTATATAGCCGCGGCTATGGGACGGTAGAGAGCGCGGGGGTGGGTGGATAAGCTCGGCGAGATCGTGCGCACTCGATTGCGCTCTGGCGGGAAGGACGGCGTGCAGCCGGGGCTCGGGCGTGCGTTCGCCGGCGACGGCCACGCGGCGGCGACGCGCGGGAAACAGTGGGGGACGGGGCGGAGGTCAACTGTGCGCGTGCGGGTGCGAAAGAGATGTCGCGGGCGCGGGCGACAAGTCGGGGGCGGCGTGCGGCTGCCAGGCGCGCGTGGCGCAGGCGGCGCTGTCGCGCGGCCATGGCCGGGGCCCCCTAGCTGTAGGTGGAAGATGAACAGGCTAGGTCTTAGGGTTTGACTTTTTGGCTGAACTCTGGATTTTGCAAAAATCTCCCAAAATTTGAACTGTACGACAAAAACTCAAAACACCAAGTTGTTCAGAAAAAAGAGATCTACAACTTTGTCAATATGAATATTTTCAAATTCCAAAAAGTTTTTGAACTACATTCAAAAACAGAAAAGGGAACACTTTTCAAATTTGATTCAAATCAAAATCACTTTGGATTTCAAACTGAAACTTGAAAATCTTGATATATGAAAGTTGTTCCATTTGACAAAACCTATAACTTTGCTAATATACACTTTCTCTGAAACTCAATAGTTTTTGAATAAATTTTTAAAACTGAAAA
Source organism: Coix lacryma-jobi var. lacryma-jobi (assembly GCA_009763385.1). Classification (NCBI taxonomy): domain Eukaryota; kingdom Viridiplantae; phylum Streptophyta; class Magnoliopsida; order Poales; family Poaceae; genus Coix; species Coix lacryma-jobi. The sequence goes on along the minus strand of CM019822.1, from coordinate 87,988,564 downwards.
GAGGACAAAAACTGGAATTTGAATAAATTTGAAATTACTTCAAATTTTATATAGAAACATGGAAATCTGTAAATACCAAAGTTGTTCCTCTAGGTCAGATTCACAACTTTGCTTTTTGAACCAATTCAAAATTTTGAATTTTGAAAAAGTTATCAAAAAGGGAATAAATCCAGGATTTGGGAATTTAGGGTTTTGCAAAAGGAATATTCAAATCAAATCTGATTTTTTTGAACTTTGATCAAAGCAGCAAACCTCAAGGCACTAAATTTGAACAAGAATTACATAGAACTAGGCACAAAGGTGAAATTACCATTTTGCCCCTATAGGAAGAAGTGGGCTAATAAGGGTTTTTGCAATAGAGGTACATCACATAAAATGATACACTAAGCAAATGCATACACATGAAATCATGATCAAGATGATTAATGATGCTAATGATGATATGTCAAGTTAATTACATGCTTAAACACCAGAGGTGTTACAGTCTTCCCCCCTAAAAGAAATCTCGTCCCGAGATTTAAGAAGTGCTTTAAAGGCTAGGGTTGAGTAATGGAAAGGAAATGTGTCATACTTGTTTACTCGCAAGGAGTTCACAAGGCAACTGGGTTAGGGTTAGGATTACAACCGGGATCAGAACACGGTTGCAAGTAGCAAGGTAGGGGATTTTTGAGTGGAGCAAGGAAAAAAAAAATCAAGAGCCAAGAGAGAGCGTATATTAGTTACGGGCTATATTGGATCATAACTGTAGACTTCGATACCTGCGCGCACCCAACGGAAAACTTGTGCAACTCGGCACACAAGATTCTTCGGGTTCCGTCGCGGCATCGTGGTCACCAATTATGGCACCATAATAGAGCATAACTTCTATAACTCTCATCCCATAAAGAGGGAAATTATAACCAAAAGCAGGGATTGGTCATAATTACAAGGAAAGTGGCTTTGAATTCCCTTTCGGGCATCCAGAAATGAAAGCACTTTAACGGTGGACTTAGAAAGGATCATGACGATAGGCCTGTATATTAGCGAGCACCTGACAGTAACTCCCTATGGTGGCTGTCCATAGGTGACTCCAGGTTCCTACACTTTTATCCGGTCCATGGATCACGGTCCTTTCAAAGAACACAATTTTAGTAACTTTCAACCACCATTCGTCGTTTACACGACATCAGCAAATGGTATGTGCCAATTCAAGGCATGACACACACATATCAAGGAAGAACCAAAGATTTGCCCTGATTCTGACTTTTATGTGGTAGAGTGTATGGAAGATATCCAAAAGTTCTCAAGGATTAGAACTTATGGAGCAAAGTAGCAAGGGTAACGGAATTTAGGGACGATCAGCCATCGGGGATCATAGCTGTTTTTTTAGAATTTAGAGAAGAAGCACATTTTAACATTATGTATGATATGATGCATGCTCGCCCTATACGACCTCTCTCTGACAGGAGATTTCCGTCTCCACCTGTTAGTTAGATATAGGGCTATACTTTATATACTAGCTTCACTGACTTGGTACCTTCTGTCGGAATCACTAGTATAGTCTTCACGAAGTCTTCCAGCAAGGCAAGAAACTTAGGGAAGGATCATTTTTAATTTGTTACTTCCAAAAACTTTTAGGTTAAGAAATCATTTTGAAGTTTTTCAAAAGTAATGTTGCAACCAGTCTTCCCTTGATGACAATCCTGCTCCGATACCATTCTGTGGCAGAACCGCCCAATAATGTGGCCCACCTGCACACGTCATCGTCATACGGAGCCCAATGACTGTGCAAATGAAACACGTTACTGGAATGATCCGTCGGGTGTCCCTGCGGAGACCCCGAATTATCCACGAGCCACAGGACCATCATCATGAAGGTTGGATTAATCACAACATTACAACAGTTGATACAAAATACCATCGGAGTGCGAAAGCAAGATAGATAGACTTTACAAATTATGAAGATGTTACTTTTACATAAAAATAACTGGTGTTGCGGAAGTAGAGTAGTATTACAGAACCACACTTAGGCGGAGTACCTAAGTTGGAGATGAGGAACAACCAGATCACGTCAAGCCCACTGACATGATTAGGATCAACGCCACCTATTAGAAACCTGCAACAGGGGTTAACAAACCCTGAGTACTGGGGTACTCAACAAGACTTACCCGACAAAGAAAAAGGGGAGGAGACTCAGGAATGAAAGGCTTAGGTAAGGCTTGAACAAGATCGAGAAATTTGCAGAAAAAGCATTTTGTAAAACTTGTTGTTATTTTGGAAAGGTTCAAGTATTCCTCAGTTCTTCATCATTCATGATTCATTTTACATTTCAAAACATTCCTAGTTGAGAACCACTCTCCGTTGACAGTCAGTGGACCAAGTCTCCATAACCGAGGAGCAACGTTAATCCGGATAAAGAATACTCAGCTGAGGATCCCTATTCACACTGCATATGTAGCACCCAAGCTTGCATATGCCAACTCGTCTTCCACGATTCCTCCAAGATTGGGCCCGGTCCTACGTCACCCGGAAGTACAGTACACCACTCCAATCCGGGACTCTAACCCACGTGGGTACATGCTACTTCCGCTATCTCTCCACTCCCAGTGCGCGGTTGTCGGTCCAATAATGGATTTCTCGGAGCCAGAGCTTTCCGTAGTATGTGAATAGTTACAAGTCTTGACCAGCAGGCCCCCATACGGATGGTCCCTACATTTTCCAGCCAGCGACAAGCACCTCGGGACTCTAACCCAAGAGTACAGGTCCTGTCAGTTTTTCAACCCTGTCCCGGTCGGTGTCAACTGCTGAGTCCCGGACTACAACATGACGGCACCGTACGCAAGGACAACCTCTTCTCGACAATGACCACATGCTAGCTAGGCAAGCAGCCATCGAACGGGAAGTAAAACCAAATTCCCATAAAGTTTCTTTCAGTGATCACACTTTTGAAATTGGCATTTTTGCAAATCTATTATATAGCATCACTAAGCATTTTGCAAATAGTTTTTTAAAACAAGGCGGGTGGATCCTTTGGTGGAGGTAAATAATGCAGGAGGCAATAGGTCATCACACAACTCCTATAACCTAATGCAGTAATTTAACTCAAAAGCATTTAAGGAAAACATTTTATAAATGGAAGGGTTAAATGCACCGGGGCTTGCCTTGAATGGCAAAAGGACGGACTCGGGGTTGGTGGTGTAGGTGTCGGAGCTCGGGGTTGCCTCGGGGACAGATCCTTCGGTGGCTACCTCGACTTCAGGGCCTTCTTCCTCGGTCACTATACGTATGCAATGATGCATGCACATGAGTATGCTAGTATGAACAAAGTGCAGGATAAAACTAGAGTACAGTTTTGCAAAGAATAAGTGGTTGTTAAAGTGGACAAAAGATTACTTAACCCTTTCTAGCAATATTAGCTAACTTTATTAAGCAACTTTTATATGACTTAAGCATAATCATCACAAGGCATCACAAACATCATAGACCAGAGGGGTATGGGTCTATGAACATCAAACAATCCAAAGATCACATCATCAAACACTTATTACCAACACTAATCACTTTTTCTATTTTCCTAAATTAATTAAAAAGGTCATTTTATGAAGTTGCTCCAAAAATTACCAAATTAATCACATAAGTTAATTATGGCATAAACAGATGGTAAAACAAATTTCATAATTTTTGGAGGTCATTAAGGTGCTCAAATAAAATCAGACATTAATTAGCAAAAGGCACTATTTAACAATTAAAATAAAAGCTCAAAAATCAACTTGCTCCAAAAGACTTCAAAATTTTACCAGAGGTTCAGCATGTCATAAAAAGGTCACAAAAATTTGTCTCATGATTTTTGGAGTTATAGAACATACTCCAAAAATACCAAAACCTTCATTTTTCAATTAAAAGGGGAATTTTACATTTTTAAAACTTTGCACAAAACTCAAGTTTCATATTTTTATAAAATACTTCAGAGCATAAAGAGTCTACCACAAAAATTTCAGAATTTTTGGATGCACACAGAAAATCATACAAAAAAGAGAAAACAGAACACTATTCACAACTCTCAGAAAAAGAAAAGAGCACTGTGCTCCTTCTAGGCCGGGCTCGGCGAATCGCGGGGCTCGGGCGAAACGCGCGGGGCTCGGTCGAGACGGGAGCGATAGCTTCGTCCGAGGCCTGGCCCGAAGGCTCGGGCGAGACGGAGAAGTAAGCCTCCGTCCGAGGCTTGGGCTCGGGCGAAGCGGAGGGCATGCGCTCGCCGAGGCTTGGGCTCGGGCGAAGCGGAGAGGAATCAGAGACCGAAGGCTCGGATGCTTACCACGTGTCGGAGGCAGGGCTCGAGGGTGAGGCTCGACTCGTTCTCGAGGGTGAGGCTCGGCTTTTGCTCGAGGGGTGAGACTCGGCTTGTGCTCGAGGGTGAGGCTCGGCACGCTCGAGGGAGAAGACGACAGCGGCGGCGCTCCGGCGATCCGGCGGTCCTGCGCAGCATACGCGACCGCAAGGGCCGGGTTAGAGTCGCGCGAAACCGAGGAACACGACACGGGGGTCGGGAGAAGGTATCTGTGGCCGGAGGGGAAGTATTTGACGAACCCGAGTTCGCCGGGGTACCGTCGGAGATTGGGAAGATGGAGTTACGCCGGGCAAACGGAGGCGGGGAAGGTGAAATTGAAGGGTGGGAAAGCTTCACGAGCTCACGGCGGAGCTTTCGGGCTAGCTGGTGGAGAGGCGGAGTGTCTGGAGTAGTCTGGCCACGGTGGCGGAGGTGGATGCGGAGGTCGAAGCTCCGGCGGCTTATATAGCCGCGGCTATGGGACGGTAGAGAGCGCGGGGGTGGGTGGATAAGCTCGGCGAGATCGTGCGCACTCGATTGCGCTCTGGCGGGAAGGACGGCGTGCAGCCGGGGCTCGGGCGTGCGTTCGCCGGCGACGGCCACGCGGCGGCGACGCGCGGGAAACAGTGGGGGACGGGGCGGAGGTCAACTGTGCGCGTGCGGGTGCGAAAGAGATGTCGCGGGCGCGGGCGACAAGTCGGGGGCGGCGTGCGGCTGCCAGGCGCGCGTGGCGCAGGCGGCGCTGTCGCGCGGCCATGGCCGGGGCCCCCTAGCTGTAGGTGGAAGATGAACAGGCTAGGTCTTAGGGTTTGACTTTTTGGCTGAACTCTGGATTTTGCAAAAATCTCCCAAAATTTGAACTGTACGACAAAAACTCAAAACACCAAAGTTGTTCAGAAAAAAGAGATCTACAACTTTGTCAATATGAATATTTTCAAATTCCAAAAAGTTTTTGAACTACATTCAAAAACAGAAAAGGGAACACTTTTCAAATTTGATTCAAATCAAAATCACTTTGGATTTCAAACTGAAACTTGAAAATCTTGATATATGAAAGTTGTTCCATTTGACAAAACCTATAACTTTGCTAATATACACTTTCTCTGAAACTCAATAGTTTTTGAATAAATTTTTAAAACTGAAAAGAGGACAAAAACTGGAATTTGAATAAATTTGAAATTACTTCAAATTTTATATAGAAACATGGAAATCTGTAAATACCAAAGTTGTTCCTCTAGGTCAGATTCACAACTTTGCTTTTTGAACCAATTCAAAATTTTGAATTTTGAAAAAGTTATCAAAAAGGGAATAAATCCAGGATTTGGGAATTTAGGGTTTTGCAAAAGGAATATTCAAATCAAATCTGATTTTTTTGAACTTTGATCAAAGCAGCAAACCTCAAGGCACTAAATTTGAACAAGAATTACATAGAACTAGGCACAGAGGTGAAATTACCATTTTGCCCCTATAGGAAGAAGTGGGCTAATAAGGGTTTTTGCAATAGAGGTACATCACATAAAATGATACACTAAGCAAATGCATACACATGAAATCATGATCAAGATGATTAATGATGCTAATGATGATATGTCAAGTTAATTACATGCTTAAACACCAGAGGTGTTACAGAAACGAGGCGAGAGAGGATTAAACAAGTTTCCAGACGACGTATATGCCATCTCAGATGTTAGCCCGATCGGACAACCCCTAGCTCCTGAGGAGGCCCTACCTAAGTACCGGAACACCATTGGTTTCTGTGTTAGGGACATTCTTGAGATCACTATTCGACAGTGGTCCAGTGTGTCAGATGATGACAAGACAAAAATTTGGGATAAAATCAAGACGAGGTTCCTGTTTCCTCGAAACACACCAGAGGCACTGATAAAGGAATACACAATGAAGCAGTGTGCAATCAGTTTCCGAAACTGGAGGTCGGAGATGAATACCAAGTTTGCAAAGAGAGGGTTGGACCCTACAAGCAGATACAAGATTACTAAAGGACAGTGGGCGGTCTTTTTAGAGCAGAGGAGAGAGCCAGAGTTCTTAACTATCAGCGAAGCCAACTCTGCTCTCGCTAAGAAGAACAAGTACCACCACCGTCTAGGCACAGGTGGTTACCAGCGTCAGGTTCCCAAATGGAGGCAAGAAGAGGCTGCGAAGAAGGCGGCAGGGTTGCCAGCGCTGTCCGAGCAAGTTGGTGAAAGGTCGGCAAATTGGATTCTTGCTCGAAAACCAAAGGAAACTGAGAGCGGTGTGTCCTTTGACGACCCAATGTTTGAAGAAGCAACAAAGAGCATCTTTGCGGTGGCAGCCAAGACGCAGGAAGGGAAATTCAAGCCACGAAGGGAGAGAGACATCCTTACTGCGGGCCTCGGTAACCCTGAGCATCCTGGCCGTGTTCGGGGCTCTCATCCAAAGAGGGATGGAAGGATGGATTCGGCCCTCAGTGGCAAGGTGAGTATAAGAAACGTGATCGATACAAGGAAGAAATGGCAAGTTATTTAAAGCAAGAGGCTAAGAAAGAGTTCACGGAGATGATGGCAAAATTGCTAGAAAATCCTCCTCCTGAGTTGATGCAAAAACTAGCGAGTGCGGTTTCAAATCAACAGATTAGCGTTCAGGCACCCCAGATGCAGCTAGTCCCAGTGGTGTCACAATGTGCAACCAACATTCCAAGCAGTGTTGCGTCTACGGCGAACAAGGTTCACTATCCGGTTGACGACATTGTTGGTCCCATGTCGTGCTCCCTGGTCATAAGATATGGCATTAACAATCATCGTACAAGGGAAGTAGCCAAGGGCAAAGCAATCCCAGGACGCAAATACCATGGAGCTGACATTCCTGAAGACTACTGCAGAGTAGAAGTATCGACCGTGGTCAAGGATATGAGGATGAGATTCTAGACATCCCCGGTCCAGAGGACATTGAGAAACTCGGACAGGCTATAAAGAATTTCATTCTTTGGCCTAGGCGGGACGTCCAGCTGATGGAGCAACCCACTCAGGAGTCATAAGGACCTACCGATCCTCTTCATGACCACCCACCATCACCTCCCCAGTCTATTCCCGACCCTCAATCATCACCTCCGCCAAAGTCAGCACCATCTCCGCCATAATCATCACCTCCGCCACAGTCAGCACCATCTCCGCGACAGGCATCTCCTCCACCATAGTCAGCACCATCTCCGCCACAGTCGTCTCCTCCGCCACAGTCAGCACCATCCCCGCCACAGTCATCGCCTTTGCCACAGACACCACCATTGAATTCCCCACCTTCCCCACAACCCGAAGATCCTCTGCCACAAAGCAAGGAGCCACCACCACCACCAAAAAAGAAATTTCTGGTACCCAAGTTGGTTTCCGCCTACGAGCCAAAGAAGAAAATAGCTGGGACAGCCAAATTTTTAAAAGGAATTGGACAGAAACGCACTTCAGAAGTCGTTGAGTTGTCTGAGCTTCAGAAGTCAGCGAAGCCAGTGCCTAAGGTGATTCCTTGCACTATCAAGGTTCCAACTGCAGAAGATTACAAGTCTATCCCTAAAAATTTTGTGTTGGGAAGGCCTCTACTCAAGCGGCAGACACTCTTAAAGATTCCAAGCAATATAAAAAGGTTGCATGACTGGTATATGAGAGCTGCTTCTGTTGGCATCGACACCATCAACGTGTGTATCCCCCAAAAGGCATTTCTAAGTGAAAATAATATGTGCATCATTAACTTTGAAGACATTTGGTTGATGATGAACCTCGAGAGACTGGACGTGCAGATCGTAACGACGTTTGCACTGTAAGTGTTACATAGTTTAAAATGCATTATAGTTGCGTCAATGTTGAATATCTGACTTGCACATGTGCCTTGCAGAATGCTATATGATCAGCAGGAGTTGTATTATGGGCAAGATTTCAATTATTGTGACAATGAAAGGATTGGCTATCTAAACCCAATTGATATATGCGAAGAACGGCACACTTTCAGAATCGGAGATGACAACATAGAGTTACTGGGCTTAGAAGGTGAGGAACGAGACAAGAAAATCGCAAAGTTGAAGTTGGCGTATGAATCCCAGTACGCCTTCTACATTGGAATGTCATTGCTGAAGTATCAACATAGGGAATCGGTAGTGGCCCCGTACCACTTTGGGTAAGTGTGAGTTTCCGTAGATGCATCATGAATTTGATTCCAATACACAAATGCATCATGAATTTGATTCGTGCAGGGACCACTGGATCTGCTTTTTCATTTATCCTAGGGACGGAAGGGTGCTTGTACTAGACTCCGCAAATTACCCGCCATCAAGCTATGCAAAATTCATTGAAATGTTAGAGCTGTAAGTCGAGATATGCATTCTTACTTTTGTATTTTGAGAGTTTGTGTATAATTAACATAGTGATTCTATTCGAGATCATAGGGCATATAGGTTTTATAAGATAAAAGATGGAAAATACGAGTCCAACATTCAAGGGCAGCCATTGCAAGTTTTTTATGACTGGCCGGTAAGTTGGTGCAAAATTTACTCTTATGAATACAAAGCATATATGTACTATACATAGGATCATGATAGCATGTATAAATATCCACTTTCTCATTATATAGTGCCACAAGCAACCACCTGGATCTGTCCTCTGTGGATACTACGTGTGCGAGCACATGAGAGAGACCGGTCGATACGTCAGCAACCCTTCCGAGGTAATACAAGTAATAGTCATGTATGTAGTATTGTACACCATAGTATTGACAAACTATGTATATGCAGGAATATAAGGTATTGACAAACTTTCTTTGCAGGAATATAAGGAAGACAAGGTAAAAGCATCACCGAACGTACTTTGTACAACATAGTTGAGGAACTGAGCCTTTTTCTATTGAAGCACGTCATTTCAACGGAAGGGGGGTATCATGATCATGAGAGTGAATTATCGAAGCCAGAGTACCGAGTGCTAACAGAGATTTCTAGGCTAAAACTAACTCGGAATGGTTATTAGACCACCTGTGCAAACTTGGATGTATGTAATGTGCAAACTTGCAACTCTATGTTTGTGAGCACGAAACTTTGATGTATATAAGTGTATGTATGAAATATGTAAATTGCATGTTGCTATATTAATGTATATGCATATATTTAATTTAACAATATAATTGCATATTCCTATATTAATGTATATATTTAATTTAATAATATAATAATTATAATTAACAATATATATATATATATATATAACTGGTTTACAACAGCACAGGCGGTTAGTTGTGAACCGCCTGTGGAAATCGATTTCCACAGGCGGTTCACTTAAACAACCGCCAGTGTAAATAGTCTATTTACACTGGCGGTTGTTTAAGTGAACCGCCTGTGGAAATCGATTTCCACAGGCGGTTCACAACTAACCGCCTGTGCTGTTGTTCCATTTTCACTGACCCCCAGCGCAGGCGGTGCTAGAAAACGCCTGTGAAAATGGGTTTTCAACCGCCTGTATAGTATGTCTCTGTACTAGTGGCCGAAGGCACGGCCCGAAGCACGATAATTTGGCCCGGCCCAAAGCACGGCCCGGCACGGTTGCTACCGGGCCCGGACTGGCCCGAAGCCCGCAGCAGGCCGTGCCTGGGCCGCACCCTCGGCCCGCTGGCCGGCACGGCCCGGCCCGGTATATATAAAAATAGAAATAAAAATATAAATGAATATGTAAATATATATAAATAAATACAAATATATATAAATAAATATAAAAATATATTTATAAATGCAAATATATATACTAATTTCACTGTGGGCTTGTTGGGCCCGGTGGGCCTTTGGGCCGACCCGTGGCCCGACCGGGCCGTGCCTGGGCCGATGGCGCGGCCCGGTGGCATGCTTCGGCACGGCCCGACGGCCCACCGTGCCTTAGGTGGCCCGGCCCGGTCGGGCCGTGCCTAGACCGGGCCCGTGCCGGGCCGGGCCGGGCAGCCCGGACCCGGTTGCACATATATAGATGTAGCAGTTTGCCTGCGGTGGTGACTACACAACAGGGGCAGCTGCACCGCTGCACCCGTGCACGGGCTCCATGAGAATAATGGCTGCCGCGGTAGCTAGCATATGGGTGGTGTGGCTTCGACGATGGCAGCTTGTGCAACTGCGCGTTGCAAAGCGAGAGCGGGCAGATGTGGTGGCTGGAGCTCTTGGTGCCCACGCATGCCACGACCGAGCGTCAGCCTCTCGTGCATTTAGTGCCGCAACCCGCAACCACTGGCCCACGCTCGCCACCACCATTCCAAGCGCTCATCGTCCGCACGCACATGAGATCGCCGGCCATGCGTTCACCGCACCCACCGGCCAGCACATGTTTTGATCACGCGGCCACGTATGCCTCGCCGGTGCCTACCTCGCTCGCGCGGCCTTTCCGCCGTGCATGACGCGCCCACACGGCCACCCGCGTACCTCGCCCAAGCAAGCCCCGCGTCACCTGCTTGGCCGCCTCCCCTACCAATGCCGGCCTCTCGACGCATGCCTCGCCTTCGCGGCAGTCTACACGCGGCGCGGTTGCCTGTTCTGCGCATGCGACGCGACTACGCCTCTCCCGAGCGGCCACTTCCGGGGCACGCGGGCCCGCTTGCGCCTTGCCCACCTCGCCCACGCAGGCCTCACCGGTGCGCCTAGCCCACGTGAACACCTCCGATGATGACATGCACGTGCACGGAAGACAAGCGAGGGGAGACGAGGTGCTCGGCAATGGCGTGTGTGCGCGTGGACGATGAGCGTGGGCCGGCAGGCGTGATACACAGGGCCACAGGTTTTAACGGTGGGTGCACAACAAGTATGTTTTAACGGCGTATACACGGGTATTAAGCAAAAAGTAACGGCAATGGCATATGGAGGAATAAAATTAGGCCAATGTCAGTGGAGTTTCATTTGCGTTTCATTTGCATTAAATATGCTGCCACATAAACACTTTTGATGACATGACATTGTATTTAAGAAGAGATAGAAGAATTCATCTAGATGAAACTCTCTTGGCACGAATACCAACTCTCTATGAGTCATGAAATTTAATGCTTATGAAACTTTAGAATAAAACTCTCACTTTCAATGGAGAGTTTTATTCAAGTTTCATTTTGTTTCATATGACATGGCAGTCTTGAAAACAACAAAATAAAACTCACTATTGAGATTGGCCTTAGAGACCAGTGGCAATGAAGAGGAAGTGTAATTTTCAATGGCACATAAAACAAGAGTATAGATTTCAATGGCATTAATGTGTGACTATTTCTTTGGTGCTGTTCTATTTTGTGCTCCCAATATTGGGAAGATGTCATTTGAATGTGGACACGATCTCTTAATTGCATCTTTGACTACTATAGTACTTATTGATTATTGATAGTGAGGCCATGTTCAGTTGCCAATATATCCCCAAAAATGTTGCGCAATACCCGTCACATCGAATCTTTAGACGCATGCATAGAGCATTAAATGTAGATAAAAAAATAACTAATTATACAATGTGTCTGTTCATGTCGAGACGTATTTTTTGAGCCTAATTAGTTCATATTTGGACAAAGTTTGTCAAATAACAACGAAAGTGCTACAAGAACTTTTCGTCACAAATTTCGCGAACCGAACAAGGCCTGATTGCAGGAAACCAAAGCGTCCCAAGATTCTTATGACAAGGTTAAATACACTTCCCTTTCAGGAATGTTGTGAGCAATGTACAGCGCTATCAGGTGATGTAGCAAGAAGTTGTTGCCATTAAAAAGGTAAAATCATTTTTTTCTCAGTATGACCGGTGTAAAGGACCCATCCTCTTTAAAAAGTAGCTTTGTTTCTCTTATTGCTTGACGCGATCCTTGAGGTTGGGGCAACATATTTAGGACCAATAATTTATTCTATCGATGCGCATATTTTTCTTTCTGATCACACAATTTCTTGAGGTTGGGGCTTGAACGTTTATAAAATCTTATTACGTCCCTACGTCTTTTGCATCCGTCCTATTATGGATCGTGATTCAGTGGTGGTAGAGCATGCCCTGCTTGCTCAAAGTTTTTTTTTTTGTTTTGACAAGACCCTGCTTGCTCAAAGTTATTGCAAGCTTGCAACCAATCGCATTATCACCAGAGTAGTAGAGCACGAGGGGTCAGAATTCTATCTTCAAAGGTTCTATTTGTGCTTCTAAAAGCGAAATGCATTGGTCGCGGCTATGTGGTCCAGCTCCAATTTATTTGTGGCCCAAATTCTAAACGGAAGCTCTAACACTAGTTAGGTCTTCATCCCAAACGCTAGTGAGATTCTACGTCCACTCCATGATTGCTACGCCAGCCGAGTATAAAAGAGCAGGCAGATAGGTCAGCAATTTTAATCCATTTCAGCTCTGAGAATTTCATTCAAATCTTACAACAGAACAAGCGTTAAGAAAGGAGCATATAAATGTTACATGGGGCAATCTGACACATTTATGAATGTCATTTCTGGGTCGAACAGATGACCCGCAATTTAATTTACAACGTCAATAGTCTGACAAAAATAATAAGAAACTCCAGTCAACCTGCTTCGGAGCAACACTGATACAGAACAATGAAGAGCTTTTTGACCAGGCAATCCGAGCAACCCAAACACGGTGGGGCTTTTTGTCCAAGCAATCCGAGCAACACAAAGTCAGGGAGATCATCACCAGTTCTTTCCATTCTAATAGCGGTTTTTGCCTGGTTATAATCCCACTTGTGGGGATTGCTGCGATTTTCATCTAGCAGCAGTTCAAAATAGTATATCTAGAAGTTTCTTCCTCTGTATTGTTGCATCTCCTGCAGAACATATTATTTCAAACAAAATCAAGAAAGGGGGATCTCACTATAGTCCAATGCCATGGTATGTACAAAGGCATATAAAACAGTCATTTAAACTTACAGGCGCATAATAATAAACAGGACGAGTCTGCCCTCCCATCATCATCTGCTGTCCATACTGCGCATAAAAAGATGTAAACTTAGCCCAGCACTAACTTGGAGCAATTTAACAGTTCACAAGCAAGTTTCAATTTAGATTGAAGTGCTCAGATAAATTAAATATATGAACCTGCTTGATTGCAATGCATGAATCAATCAAAATATTAAAGACATGACAGAAGAAAGAACATTGCAATGGATAAAGTTGTATTGCTCAAAAAAAGTTGATAACACTAATGCTACTTCATTCCAAATTTTAAGACGTTTTGGCTTTTCTAGATACATTGCTTTTACTATGTATCTAGACATAGTGTATACCTAAGTGCATAGCACAGGCTATGTATCTAGAAAAGCCAAAACATCTTATAATTTGGAATGGAGTAAAACTTAAAAACACAGCAATTTAAAATAGTATATTTGAAATCAAATTTATCTGGTCAGTCCTACATGAGAACCCAGTATCATATAGAAGGATAAACCTTGAAGAGACCATCTGAAGAAAAACTAGAGGATTCAAGATAGTGCAACAAAAAAAAGGCGTAGCAGTCCTTCAGATTAACAATTCAGTAAGACATGATGTCCAGGGATAAACTGAAAAATGAAAAATGCAAAGTTAACTTCACTACAGGTAAGCTTTTCTCACCAGTGGGCCAGCAGGATGCATGTAACCCTGTGGTGATGCTCCAGGTTGAGTATTATACATGACGGGCTGTGCGCCATATGCCGGTGGGAACTGCAATTTAATTTATGTAAATGCAGTGACTAAAAAATATTGCTCATTCAGAATCAAGGTTTGATTAATGAAGTACAACCTTCTGAAAAGAATCACTCGAAACAGTTTACACTTCATTAATGCTCAATAAGACAATAACAATTAAATAGTACTCCCTCCATTCCAAATTATTAGATTCCTGTGGTCTTGATTAGAGTTTTTATAGTTTGCACAGGAGGCTGGTTTCCATAGCATACGTTCCCTTTCTAAATACATAGATTTCGCTATGCACTTAGATATACACTATGTCCAGATACTTAGTTAAATCAATGTATCTAAAAAAGCCAAAACATCTTATAATTTGGAATACAAACATATTACGAGAGATCCTTTCAGAACAATCAAGAGATGAAAGCCTAATCATTTCAGGGAATATATCAGTCTGCAAAATCATGATTTTACCAATAATACCTACTGGTCAGAAAGCTTCCTGGTTCTACTTAATATCATAAACAATTCAATCATAAACAATTCAGGAAACCAGAGAGACCAGTTCAGAGATCTCATATTGAAAAGTTAATGGGGCTAAAAGAATAACAATTACGTTAAAAAACAACAATAAGAATTATTACATAAGGAGGTGCCTGACAAGCAGGTAACTGGTTCTTTTATTTTTTGTCAGCAAACTAGTGGTCACTTCAGTGATGTCTACTGAGAAAACTAACTCATCTGAGACCAGTATTTGATCATCTGCATTTAGTTTGAAATCATGTTCCAAATATTTGATATAAACTTTCAAAGAACAAACATGAAAAAGAAACAGTGATACAAAGGCTCACCCCCATGCCCACTGGCAAACCAGGTCCATGTGGTGCCGCCGGCATGTTATTAGGATAGTAATATGATGCATCAGATGATGTAGGGTGTGGTGGCCTCAGAGGTGCTGACGGAGTGAAACTCTTGGCATTAGGATTTAGCTTGAATTCCTGATTGAAACAACAACTATCATTTTTGATAAATTGCAAAATCAGCTAAATGGATAGATGTTCATAAGCATGCAATCATAAAAAAAGGCCAATGTACTACCTCTCATCACACATCACAGATACGAACCATTTTAGGTTCCTACCAATAAAACTTATTTAAGTTTGATATTAAATACATAAAAGTTGTGTAGATTAACTTAAGATTTGGTATTAGCAGATTCATCATGAAGAGTGATCAAAGAAAAACATAAACAACTCTATGTCGGTCAGACCTTAGCATTAGGGTTCAAAGTTGATTTATCAGAGGTAAGGGATCCTATTGAAGAGCTTGGTGACAAGCCAGGAGCACTTGCAGCTGAGTTTGCAGCAATGCGCTCTGATGTTGACGATGTTGAACTGCCAGGTCTTTGAGAGGAAGTCACAGGTTCCGTCGCAGAAGGATGTTTGACAGATACTGTAAAATCAGGTGTTTCTGGAGATTTGAATCCTTGACCAGAAGATGAGGGTTCATATGCATGTGAACTTGAGGGAGGCCCATCCAACCCTGCAGAAGTAGCATAGCATCACATATTATGCTATTAAACTGTTGCAATTTAGTAGAGCCAACTGTTGCAATTTAGTAGAGCCAAAGAACAACAGGGAGGTCCAAAGCAATTTAATCAAAAGAATCAAGATGCAGCTATAAATAAGCTAAAAACTATGGAAAATACACATGTCAGGCAGCAAAAAAAATGATTCCTACATATTAACATCTGGTACGTAACATAATAATAGGGAAATTGGTCGGAGCCGAGGGGAAATGGTAACACCATAAGATTAAATACAGTTGATCCAACATGTCCTCATTTTTTGAAAATAAAAATCAATAAAGATCATGTAATGGTGCACATAAAGTAAAACTACTGTTTGTATATTTGTTTCTCGACATGTAGAACCAATTTTTAGTTAGATTTTGTACATAACCTACAGGTGCTGCATACATGATTTTTCTCATTTTCTTGGAACATTGCAAGATGCTTTGTTTGGTCATAGTATTCCCCTAGCCTCTCTCTCTCTCTCTCTCTCTCTCTCTCTCTCTCTCTCCCTCTAAAATGGGATCTTTTTAAAAAGGAGAGCTGACATACATCCAAAAGATCAAGATAAATGGAAATTTTCAATTGATGCTTAAACTCACCTTCAGAAATAAGGGGTCTGCCATCATCAGATAACTGTTAAATAAAAAGAAAATAAGTTAAATTCAGGTGTGTGCAGAAATTTTTTTGACAATTATAAATTTATATTTAACAAAGTAACATAAACTTACATCATTCTCAGGTTGCAAATTTCTGTTATCCATGTTTTCATTACTCTCTTTGCTCAGCTTTCTGTCCAACCTAAGGTGCACAACAATATGTCAAATTTGCTTCGTGCATAAATTATGTTGTCATCTGTTCAGACATGTTACTAGTGGTCTACTTCGAAAACATGTTAAGTTCAACCAGTAAACACTGGAGTACACCAGTTTAGGAGCGATTTGATTAGCTCATTTACAGTTAGTCTAACTGTTGGTTGAAAGTTATTAAGTTGAAATCTTCAAAACCACGTGTGTATACCATCTAATTTTGAGAGTACTAGTAAAACTTTCGGTTCAGAAACCCTGCCTACTCATATAAAGGATCAAGAAAAGGAACATGTACAATGAGCATTGCAGGAGTTTCAAAATTTGCCTGAACTCTGAACTCAAAGTTAGTTAGACAGCAAGCCAAAATTAAGAGATGTACAGCAGCATGTAGGCAAGATGAAATGTGCATGCTAATTAGTAAGGCCAAAAATATGTTTATTCCGCTTCAATGTATGTGACTTGACATTGGTAAATGAGCCAGCACTTTCTAGTTTTAAAAATAACCTGTTCTGTTCTATTTCCTGTTTAATGTTTTCTTACATGAGGGCTCTGTACTCCCATCTCTAACAGTGAAAACATATGTAAATCTAAGGAAATGTAGGTTTTGACACTACTTACATTGCATACAAATTACAAAACATGTTTCAACACAGTTTCATTTAAGTTCACGCCATTGTTTTTGAGGCGTCGCCTAGTCGTCGCCTAAGCGTTGTGGCGTACCCCAGGCGCCGCAGGACGCCACAGGGTGTTAGTTACGCCATATCGCCTAGGCATCGCCTAAAGGGCGCCTAGGCGTCCAGGCGCACCCCCAGCGCCACAGGACGCCGCAACGCCTCAAAAACATTGGTTCACGCTTTGCATGGACTAAGCAGACCAAACATCTGCTGTGCAGTTGTTTTATCATTCAATAAGTACAGCTTCAATTGCCACAAGGGATACGGGCTACATATGGTCAAGCCCAGAAGCATACTTTTTAATGTTAGCAAATCAATAAACTATCATAAGGATTCTAATGGTTAAGTAATATAAGTGATACCCAAGTTCAAAAAGGCGATGCCTCTTCCCCGCCTAGGCCCGACTAATCGTTAGGCTAGGGGTTCCCGCCTCGCCTAGGGGGGTAGGCGGACCCCTAGGTGACGCCAGCTCGTCGACGGCGCTGGTGAGGGAGGTGGAGGAAGGTCCAGCGACCCGGGGACGAGGTGGAGCAAAGAGCGCCGACGGAAGAGGCAGGGACATCGAGAGCCGGAGGAGGAGAAGCAGGCTGCAATTGGAGCAAGAAGAGGAGCAGGAGCTGACGCGGCTGGAAGGAGGCAGGCGGCGGTGGTGGAGATGGCAGGGAGGAGGAGCACTGTGCAGCGGCGGATTGCGAGCGTGAGCAGACGACGCAGCAGCTGATGCGGGAGAAGAAGAGAGGAGGTGCGATCTGAGTGCGGGCGTGCCCTGCGGCTGGAACTGGAGGGAGGGGAGGCGGATGGATATGGTTGGAGTGAGAGATGGGCTTGGACTCTTGGGAGATGAGAGTTGGGCCATTAAATGGGCCCTCTTCTCTTTTTCCCTATTCCATGACCACTGATCTTCTATTTCTTCTCTTTTAAGTATTTATGCACATATTAGCTATCGCCTAGAAAAACACCTTGAGACGCCTAGGCTAGCCTAGGCTCACCTAGGCTCTAGGCCATAGGTCGTTGCCTAGAAACCACCTAGCGCCTTCTTGAACATTGAGTGATACAATAGAAAAAGCTTCAGAAGAGGCAAGCGTAATTGAAAACCATGACTCCAAAAATCAGAGTGGACATGAAAAGTAACAGGCCTTGCAGTAATTGGTAAGACTAATAGCATAGCAGCTATGAACTTTTATGTACTATAAAGATGGAAACTTGTACACAAACTGGGTTAGTTATTAGCATACAATTGAACCATTTTTGTGGAAAGGCTAGCTTTGAAATGATCTAAAATATGTTATCCTTCTTCAAACAACAAGTATAAACCTGGTGGGCCTCCCAGAGTATTAACAAGCACCAAATAATCATTGATGGTGAATTAGCAAGGGGTATGAACATGCGAAGGTCTTAAACCGGCTTGGATGCAATTGAGAGCAGAAGAACAAGAAATGATTTTTTAGTCCTAAGCAAGTCAGGGTATACTTTCATTTGAAAGCAGAGCACTAATGAAAATAGAGCTTTAGCTCAGATTAACTAAAGCTAAATCAGTATGTAGTTGGCTAGATTGAGTTTAGCTACAGGTCAACAATAAATAGAAACCTTATCATGGGAGAACTGCAGAAAGTAACATGAGTTCATTGGGACCGCCTTGAAATCTATATACATATATAATAGTGTATATATATATATATATATTATACAACTTATATGACCATAATTGAAGACTAAACAACCCAGGTGAAGGAGGACTTCATACCTGTTTTCATCATTGGACAAGGGTCTGTCTGATAGGTAATCAGATGTTGGCTGGCTAACACTACTGGTTTGGATAGTGGCAGATGCATCAGTATCATCAAACATGTGGGATGATGATTCTTCATCCTGAACATCAATGAAACAAACTAAGAAGATTGCAGATGTCATGCTTCAAAATATTGCATTAGCATAGCTATTGTTTATGAATAGTGTGTCAATCAGATCATAGAATAACTACTCTCTGGAAACAAAAAGCTCTTAAACAAAAATATAATTTGACTTGTACGATTCTCATAGAATATATTGGACATATAGTTCATAAAAGGCAAACACTCCCCAAGGCTTCTTCAAGATAAAAGACACATTGAAAAAGCAAGACCCTATACTCTTACCTTACATGTTTTTGAGAATGTATCAAGTCAAACTTGCCGCAAAAAAAATAAAAAAATAACCAGCAAAGTTGCATGGTAGAGACTGCCTAACACCTAAAAAAAAGGACGTCGCCAATGTCAAAATATAGTGTACTTTGACCATCAATTATTAAAAATATATGTATGTATGCACAAAAGATGCATCAATAGATTCTTATTTCACAAATGTTGTAATAAACATCAGCTTTGTAGTAATTGATAACATATTGTAAGCAAGATAAGTTAATGGTCTATATCATGGAAGACTTATGGAGTACTTAATTAGCAACATTAGTATTAAAAAAGTTATACTTCTGTACCATTGTTGATGAACATGCCAGTGAATCCTTGGGATCAATATTGACTGTCCTGTTAATAAATGGTGGCTTGTACTTGCTGTTATCAGTGTCTCTACGCACTGCTGAATATTTTATCTCTTCATCATGGTCCAAGTCATCACCCAGGAATAAGCCTCTCTCCTGCAGACATAATCTCAATACTTCAGATCTTTAACACTAAGAATGTGCCTGTACACTATATTTTTAAGCACTTCAGTCTTCACTATACTTGCAACATTGAGACCAAAAACAGAAACGTGAACCTAGGCTTACCTCTGCAAGATGAATATCTTTGGTATCTTCTCCCTCTATTTCTCTAGCTATTCTCGAAGCATGCTTTTCAAGCTCTCTCATATGAGGACCTCTCTCAAGCTTTGTGGTATAAATTTCTTCATTGAAAGTACTCTTTACCCCAAACAAAGCTGCATTGGTTTCAAACTGGTCCCAGCTCCTGCAAATGTATGAATGTATGAATTACTTATTATCATGCAGCCTTGTACAACTAAAGAAATAATATCAGAGATGTTCCAGCAGTATTTCCATTGATGCAAGCACAAGGTTTAGGACATCACTACAAACAAAAGGTGCCTACACTGATGAAATCACATATTGCTGTTCAACTTTATGATCTACAATTCTACGTAGTCCATTTTTTCATACTTCAATATGTCATGCTTGGACCTCTTTTTGCTGTTCTGTTATGGAACTAAATCATACAATGTATGAGCATGAAACAATTAACAGAAGCTCATAAACACAGATGATTGCTTATCTCACGACCATACATATCAATGACTAAGGTAGTAAAATGGTTGGTTGTTGCAGTTAAGGAAGAGGAAAAAAACTTATATTGCTTCAGTACATCAAATACCTATTTCCCTTTCTGTCATACTTCTCCAGTTCAATACACTCTGAATCTCCTTCATCTGGTGCCCAGCGCTCAAGTTCCCTCTCCTCAAGATAATGAGAGCGGGAAATAGCAGAATCAATCAGCAAGTCCTTCCTTTTGTCATGTCCAGGACCTTTTGGTAGCTCATCACCGCCAAGTGCTACATCCTGGTAATCCATATATTGGATAGTCACTACGTAATTAAATTAATGGCATAGAAATGGGATAATAATTCATGACACCTTGTTAATTCAACATAAACACATCAGAAGTACCCCACAGAAACCAAACAAACTAATAATTAGGGAAGGAATAACGAATGAAAATTTGCAAACCATAGACAAGAAAAATAAGAATTGAGAAAGAAACCTTGGCGAAAACTTGTACAAGCTCCCTTGCTGGTATTATTATAGTCTCAGGTTTCTTTACAACATCAGCAGCATATCTTTGTCCTCTGGCAGAACCATCCTTTATGACCTGAGCCATTTTTAAGACTACCCCTGTAGGAGAATCCCAAAGTCAAGTATTGAAGGAATATGACAATACAATTCAGGGAAACAGTGCTCAAATAGAAAACTGTAAAGGACTATGTCAGGAACTGAGAAAAAAAAGATAGAGATGTACCAAAGTCTTTGTCAGAGTTTGTTGCATGGAAAATTCCGGAGATTATAGACCCGTTTTTCACATGCACATCCACATGATGCCCAATAAGTTGTGTTAGAACATAGATTAGCCGGTCCCTCGAATGGCTTCCATGACCTAGTTTGATGCCATTTTCTTATCAACAGAAAACATTATCAACAACAGCTCATAAATGTTGAAGTATTAAACCATTTAAGGTGTGATGTTTACCTGAATTGGTAAAACCACCAGATGATGACCTCACCAAGTTTATTTTACTTTCATGCCTTCCACTAGCCTCCCTATCCAGCTTTCGATGAGGGAATCCATTCACAGAACCCCTACTAGGAGGGGCAATTTGCTGCTGATGACTCATCATTCCTGTACAGGAACCCAGAATTAATGCTCAGTCCAGTACAAGTAAGAAAGCTTTGCATTCACCAGACGAATTGCACTGGTTACTTGTGACAACCTGTTGGAGAACAAGGTACTTAAGAAGCTGACCACCATAGCATGACATTAAGGTCACAATTATCTTAAACACATGGAGGCTATGTAAATGGATGTATAATATTGCAAATACATACAAAGACCTAAGTATATTGTTGGTGAATACCACAGATATATATAAAAACCTGCGTACATTGATATCTAATATTGGAGTTGCACCTAAATATTCGCATGCACTGCATAAAATGTCTGTCACTGAGGCATATGCAGCATATCTAGATCAGAATTTGTATTATCAACCTAACAAAGTCACTAAGTAGACAAACTGTGGCAAAAAGTGCTACATGACAATTGTATTGCTCGTATCACATTTTGTGCAGCAAAAATGGGTTTTGCCATGACAAGCAAGCAAGGTACAACTAGGCAGCTCAAAAATGGGATGTATGTAAATGCCTGTGACTCCCCATTATATTATGTGCATAAGCATATATATCTATAATATTAATGTTCACTCAGAAATGAACTACAGCAAGCTTGAATTTTCTTTTCAGAAAAACATGCTGCGTGAAACAAAATTTATGGATGGTAACCTCGAACAGACGCATTTGCCAGAGTTCCTTTCATGTACTCCAAATCATTATGGTAGTATATAAACTGATCCATTCACAGGGTGTGATTGTGTAAGATGTTGAAAACAATAGAATCATATGAGATTACATAAGATTACAAAGACTAAGATCGTACCCATCATCTTATTGGATTTGCTGATGCAACATCATGTCAATCAACATGTTAAACACAAGCAACTGGATATTGCCTGATTGCTAGTATCATCTTATTGGATTTGCCAGATGCAACATCATGTCAACATGTTAAACAAAATCAACTGGATACTGCCTGATTGCTAGTATAATAAAATAGGATTAGCCAGATGCAATATCATTATATTGTTACTCCACATCATGGAACCACCCAACCAAAACAAATAGAAAACTACATTACAATAAGAATGAGGAATGAGTTGCTAGTAAGTGTATGACATATGCACAGCTATCAGAGCATAAATGCATGATATAAGCACATGAAATCAGGATCTCGGCGGTGTATAAAAAACAAAATAAAACAAAATCCGGTCAGAGGAATGGCTCCCCAAGCTTTCCAGGAGGCCACGCACCTCCAATCTCAGAGATCTAATCCACCGCAGCTAGGGTCTACGATCTCGAGCAGGCGACCGAGCGCTGATGCACGCATCGCCCGTCACGAATCCTGATCCAACAGAAGGAGAAGAGGTGGGAAGAGAGGCCCCGCACGAGGGACGGTCAGCTACCTGCTTTTTCGGAACACTAGGGTCCCGGTGCCGGCCGGATCGCCGCCGGGGACGGGCGTACGAGTCCGAGAGGACGAGGGCCTGCGGTAGCGAGCGGACGCGTGACCCGAGTGTGGGGCAGGGCAGGCACAGGGGCAGGGGAGGGATACGCAGCCGCCGGAACCCTGCTCCTGACGACGAAGGCGCGGGGTTGCGGCGGCGGCGGCGGCGGCGGCAACGGGAGCTGGGGTCAGGTTGGGGTTGGGTCGCCGCAGCAGCCGCGGTTGGGGAGGCGGAAGGGAAGTCCGAATGAATCGGGGCAAGCCCGTGCGATGCGACGGCGTGAGGTGTTAGTTTTCCTTGCCGGGTTCGGGCTTCCGCGGGCGGGCCGGTCCGCGGGTACGCCGCGTGGGCTTAGCTTGAGCTGACCGTGTCGTGCCGCCCTTGCAGGTCTCGCGCCTGCCGAAAGCGGTAGCCGCCGGTAGGCAGGACTTGACCACGGCCGTGCCACGGTGGGCTTGGGCTATGAGACATTTCTCCTCTCCTCCGTTCCCTTTTCTCCTTTTTATGCAAACATCCTCCATTTCCGTTTCGCCCACACTTCGAACACGCTTTTCTGCTGGCGGTATATATACCCCGAGACCCAAAACACGTTTTTTTTTAGGGAAGAGACCCAGACACGAACACGTAGGAGGAACTACCGAGACCCAAAACACGTTTTTTTAAGGGAAGAGACCCAAAACACGTAGGAGGAACTACCGCCTGATTGGTTGGCTACCAATGTTTACCCAACCAGAACCATGATACTCTCTCTATAAAGAAAGTTGTTTTGGACCGCGAAACGGTTTCCAAAGCATAACTTTGACTCTTTATTTCTATATATATAAAAATATTTATTAAAAAATGTCATATGTATATTTTTATAAAAGTACTTTTCAAAACGAATCTATTCGTATAGGTGTCACATTTTTTAAACTCAACAACATAAAAGTTTTTCATGATTTATATTTCTAATGTTTGACTCAAATCTTATCTAAAACGACTTTCTTTACGAGTATGGAGAGAGTATATCAAAATTTAGAATCATCAATTGGTTCATTGACCATAAAAATTGGCACATCATTTTTTATGGTCAAAATTTTGGCAAGTCTCTAAAAAGTTCTTAAATTGTATAAAAGAGAAAATTAGCAAGCCTTAATTTTGACAGTCAACCAAGTGCACACCTAAGTTTTTTTTGCCCTAACTTTGACAGCCTTGATTTTGGCTTGCCATGATTT
This sequence comes from Coix lacryma-jobi var. lacryma-jobi, assembly GCA_009763385.1. NCBI lineage: Eukaryota > Viridiplantae > Streptophyta > Magnoliopsida > Poales > Poaceae > Coix > Coix lacryma-jobi. The sequence goes on along the minus strand of CM019822.1, from coordinate 87,964,567 downwards.
TGGTTGGGCAAAAATTGGTAGCCAACCAATTAGGCCCTAGATAGGATTGCATGCTTCGTCGCGCTGTTGTTGTCTCACTAGTTGATAGGTGTATGTTGGTTTTTTCTTTTGTTGGAAAATTGATTATAGACTATGTTCGCTTGAGCTACTATGCTAGTTTTAATCTGTATAATCAGTCGTGGAACAATGATTTTCTCTCATAAAAATCAGTCATACGAATTAGTCGAACCAGTTTATAGCTTAAGCGAACAGTACCATAGACTCTACTCAGCGTGACTTACTATGACTACTGCTACAGTTGATTTGTTGTAAAAGAAAAACATTACTCTAGACTAGCTCAAGCGAACTGTCGGTGTCTGGAACAACAGTCTAGACTACCAGTGAGTAAATTTGTAATTGTGCATCTAGGCTCTAGATGGTGTGCAAAGCGGATACAAGATTGTATACTAGTTCAGGCAAGGAAGGTCCTATGTCTAGTGGATGATGTGGCTCGTATTGGCTTGCACCAGGAGTGTGCTGGCGATCCTTAACGACCATTTTTAGCCACCAACTAATGACAAAAAGGAGAAATAGATATTAGTTTATGTACATATACTTTTACTATTCACCTATTTCCACTTGTGTGGAATTTTAATGCTTTTTGTACGAATATAAAGGAAAAAGGTGAAAAAATGCTTTCTGACAAAGCGTAATAAGCAAATAAGAAGAGAATCCCATGCACGTTGCAAATCTGGGCCAAGAACCGACGTAGAGGTGATCCAGGCCCAACAACAAATCGCCATGCGGAAGGCGATCGCGGGGAGGCGCCATCCAGGTGCGGCCCTCAGCTCGACCACCTTGGCTCCCCTTCCACGTGGCGCTCCTTAGTGAAAGCCCTAGTTTAGTTTTGGCTAATTGATGAAACTTATTGGACTAACCCTATACTCAAGTGTGACTAGGAGATAGGTTGATTCATGACCAAGGGATGGAGCTAGATGAATGGTGATGTCCACATGATGGTGATCAAGTGCTCCAAATGCTTGGAAAAGGAAAAGGAGAAAAGCAAAATGGGCTCGAGATAAAGTTATAACCATAGGACCATTTTGTTTCGGTTATCAAGACACTATAGAGAGTGTGATCATATTTAGGATTGGTAGTCATACTATTAAGAGGAGTGGAACTCGATTGTGAAATACGGTTATCAAAGTGTCATTACTTGATCTACATTTTTGCATATGCATTTACATTCTTGTTGTTGACGCTAAAAATTGTATCTTCAAGCGTCAAGCACACCACGAGGCCCTCTGAGACCGTCTGGAGCAAGGGTCCTGATCTCCTGAACCTCTAAGGAAGAAGCTAGTCTTGGTGAAACCGAATCCAAGGCGTGCCAGTCAATTTGACCTGCAATTGACAAGGACAAAGAAAACAATGCTAAATTGTGGAACGTGCCGGTTTGATGCCAGACAGTTCCAAACTGTACGACTCTGAGATAGCCATTGTTAAAGGACTTTGACTACAAAGCCAACTCCCAAGAAAAAATTAAAACATTGACAATATTTGAAGCAAAATGGCTATTAGGAATATAAAGAAAGTATTTAGAAAAAGAACAGCCGATTAGCTTGACATATAAGGAATATAAAGATCTATATACACGCCAAGCAGCATAAAACCAATAAATCGACTAATCGCATAGGCAATTCTATTTGTTAACAGTGGGGTGTCTCCATACAGCCATAATAACAAATAGATCGATAAAATAGCTTGAACATCAACAGTGGGGTGTCCCCATGCAGCCATAATGATGACCAAGTTAAATCACGTCCGACACGACGGGCAGATCCATCAACTTTAGACCACTTAAACGCATATATTATGAAAAAAGCATAACTGGATCGGCTATTTTAGCCGATACAGGGTCCATGAAGCACAAACGAGATCTATCCGTCAAAACAACGATCTAATCTATGATCAAGTAAATTTAACCTAGCATGCATATCAGTGGGGTTCGGAAATAGAGCCATAATAAGCGTGTCAAACCAAATCTACTTATTCTTAGATCAAATCATAATTTGAACGGATATCTCGAACGCACAATATGTAACAATCAAGATTGACAAAATAGTCGATGAGAAGCTTAGATCGGCTATTCTCTTTGATATAAACGTGTGAAGCCTTTAGATAGCCGAAACTAAATAACTTTTAAGCTTAAGCTAATTTATCAATCTTGATTGGGCAAAATATTGCTTAGATCTAAAGAAAACATTTAAAAGCACAAACAATATCGATAACTTAATGAATCTATTAGATTGTCAAAGCTAATAGAGCCGATAACTAGTCAAGATCGACTGAAGTAAGAGATTGATCGATGTCAAGACAGTCTTACAAGAGACGAGCTTAAACCGATAACTAACACATGTCATGGCTAAATAAGAGTTTGGTCGATGCCAAATATAACCTTATTGAACAATAACACGAGCCATTGGTGAAACTTACAAGCAAACCGGAGGTCGGTCTAGCCGATGCAGCCCTGCCTGGTCGAAGGTTTCGCCGAGATCTACATTACTCCTACTCCTAAGGGTTTGGCCGGAGGCCGAAAGATTATTTGATTGATTGATTGTCCTTAATACAATGGCCGATGATACATATTTATATCTTGTACTAATGGCTACTGATAAGCTACGTACATGACTTGCCAAGTAAATATGTACATGACTTGCCAAGTAAATATCTAAATGAAAGGAAATATAAAGACATATGGACTCTAATTTTCCTTAGGTAGAATTCGTGTCAACGAAGCTTCCTTGTCCGACTCCCCTGCACGTGTGATTAACTTAGGTGGTAACTTCCCTTTCTTTAATTATAATAATCTCTTTTGCCCTTACGTGTGGATGCTTGACTTCAACCATGTCTTCTTTACTTAATTATTTTTTCTTGCTTCACCAATCTAATGACACAAATATTAGAACTCTTGGACTCCTCCTCTTGCACGACACATGTCTGCTTCATCATACACTAGAGCCGACTATTTTCAACTTTTGATTTTATGGAATAAATCAGCTAAAAACTGGTGTCAACACAGCCCCCCGAGTTTGAAGTATGAATTCTTCATGCTTCGAATTATTTTAGTCTGATGGTCTTCTTTTCCTAATGACATTTGATCACAATATTTGAAGGATCCACCAGCTTCTCTTGAAATATAAAGAGCCGCATCGGCTTTCAATGTTGATGATAACTTTTAGCCGATCCTCTTCTTTCAAGAAACTGAGTAACTTTACTGGCAGCAATATTACCTTATTCTCAGCCTTACCTTCACATGTGAACTTCGAAGTGCCTATCACACCATCTTAGGTAGTTGAGGAATACAATGGATCAGAATCCCGTCATCCTTACTTCTCCCGCTCAGAAAACTTGGGGTTTTGAAAGATTTTTAAATTGAAAATATAGCTTTGCTCCTCAAATGATTCTCTCAGATCGCTCAATGTGTATAGTTCCTCACCGAGACATTGTTCTATATTTTTTCATCCTACTTCTAAAAGCTTATGTGAAGTTCAGGTAGGAGTAAAATATTCGCATACTTACCTTGCATATATCATAAAGTCAAATCCCGGATCCACGAAGAGAAGTGTCATACTCTTAGATCAAGATGTGCATGTGTATGGAATATATATTTTTTGTACTCCTTTGATCGTGACTCTCTCTTTCTTTTAAAATGCTTCTGAGAGTATAGGCCATTTTATTCTCACTAGCGGGTATCAGAGTACCCATTGTTTTCTCTCTCTTTTATCATGCTCTTTGGCATGCTTTCTTTTTTTAAGCACTTTGATATTTTTAATATAGCCCACACTCCCCTTGGCATATGAATATTTCTAGAGAGAATCAAGATACAAATTGGAGTACTTTTAGTGGATGGAAAGGACATGTCTTGCATAACTCTTAGTGCAAGAATTAGCATTCTATAGGTGGGTGCACGTGAGTCTTGATCATGAGAGCATGATAAATCTCTCACAAGGGTCACAACGGTTTGACAAAACTCAATGCAAAAGAAAGTAGCATATGAGATTAACATATGGCCTTGGTAGGAAATTCAACATCATTGAGGAGTTAAGCTATTGATTTTGATTTTTTTAAGAAAAATCTCCAAGTATTTTGCAAAAAGAAGCAAGGTTTCTTTCATAATACCGTATCTCATTTTTCAACTACTTAGATGACATGATTTCTCATACGATATATTGTTCACAAGTGATAGGAAAAACAAGGAATAAATAATATGTAAGCCAAGTATATAGGGATATGTACCTCATATCTGCACATATGTTCCTCCATCCTGAGCTGACGTGTGATTCTTCACGCGCTCATCAGTTACACCTGATGGTACTAGCCGGAGAACCTGTGGGTTTGGTCATTTAGGCGCTCGGCTGAATCGACGAGGATGACATAAGTCGGAATCCCAGGAGGCCAGGACGGTCGAACATCAATATCGATCGATGATGAGTAATGGCCGATTGATCGATGACGACGACAAATGTTCCTCCGTATATGGGCTCCAAGACGTGTTTGTATTTGGTACTCATCGCCTTCTTTATAAATCACGTGAGGTCCAAAACCAATTCATGGTAGCTGGCTTTCTTCTCGCTTCTAAATCATGGACTCGTATATATAGCCAACCATCTTGTTCTCCCTAGTATAGACATTAACATCTCAAGGAAACAACAAACCGTTTGTTTCCTTGATTTACATTCAATACCAAGGCGCCTGGCTGCTGAAAATAATACAAGCCATCCTCTGTTTTGGGCTACAAATTCCAAACACCCTAATTCTCAGGGTCGCCCTCTGTGTTGTGTGCTGATATAATTTTCAACCAATGGTTTCCTCCCGGCTGTCAGGTTGTTAACTTTCTTGTTGCCTCCGATGCAACCCCTCATGTGACTCCTTTTATTGAAATGCCATATCACCTTTAATAGGAACCGATAGATCAGTCTCATCGGCTTTCTATGTAGCTTGCCATTGGCTATATTTTCATCGAAGGTCTTAATCGTAGAGGATGAAGATGAGCTTGGTGTCACACAGATGTGTACGCAGTGGGTTTCGACTTCCCCTGACAAGTAGTTTATAGTTTATACAGGAGCTCGAGACATCGAATGTGTTTCTGTGGTAAGTCGATTGTGTCGTTGGTGACGATAGGTTTGGCCAGGATGCTAGAGATAGAGTCATCAACGGTGGCCGCTTCTGTCTTGCATGTGATTGTCCTCAGGTTGACTCTCTCTTCCGACTTGTTGATTTCGCCAATTCCTTCACTTGCTTCATTCCTGTCGATAGCCAGTTGGTCGTCGGTGATCATCTTTATATTCTCACCCAGCTGGCTCATGTGTCAGATGATCCCCATGTTGTGTCAAACAGTGGCATGAGGCTGATGTATGTCTCTGCCAAGCATGATGGTTTGGTGGAAAATATTGAGCCGATCGCAGGTGTCAACCATCTATTTGCAAATAATCGGCTGTTAGACTGATGTATGTCTCATTAGTATTTTTATCGGCCATCCCAGGGGAGCCACTGCAAATTCTTCTTGATTAGTTGATGTGTTGATGCCTGATGGAGTTAGCCAGAGCACTTTCTGGTTTGCTTATTCAGGCGCTCGGCTGAGTTGACGTAGGTGACTCAAGCCAGGAGCCGAGAACCAGGACAGCTAAAAACCAATGCTGAACAACAATGAGCAATAGCCGATTGGTTATAGCCGATGGCAATAGTAGACGCTTCTTCATGCATGGAGATCAGGCGACAAACTTCCATAACTATTATAATTTTTCTGCTGCTTGTCTTGTCTTTGTAGATACGAGTAAACACATTAGAAGCCTTCAGATGACGAGTACAGGCGCAGCTGGACTAGCTTCTCCTGGTCTTTGTATATCTTCTGGCTCAAGTAGAAGTACCATGTCCTAGCAAACTTACCAGTCGTCGTTAGTGTTGTAGAACTGGGTGTAGACTATGCCCTTGGCCCAATTGTCTTTGCCGCACCTGATCTCTCTTCTAAGCAGCTAATCAGTTCTACAGATTTTGAGAGGCATATGCCATGGATGAACGTATACATACTTGCTAGCTTCCTCATTGCTTCCATGTATGTATGTGATCAACTAGTAGCTGCTTAAAATACCATGTATGTATGTGATCGGCTGGTGTCAGATCCATCTACAGGTTCCAAATACGTATGTATTTTTAACATTGTGCTTAGCCGATTCGTTTTTTGAACAGTCGATCCATCCTCTCACCAGCTGATTGTTCTTCACGAGAAATTATCGGCCAAGAATCTTGAAGTCGATAGGGGTGATGGAACAACTATCTGAATAGACAATGTACATAGGTCACCACCTCTCATCCATGTGCATATACTTTTCTAAAATCACAAGACGTGCCTTTTATATATATATATATATATATATATATATATATATATATATATATATATATATATATATATATATACTCCCGGGAGTAGTTACTCCCATGTTCAATAATCAACATTATGTATGAATGTATACTCATTTAACACCTTGAGTATGTTTATATACTTATTTTAAGATACTCAAAATCTTACTACCTAAAAAAAATTTAACATAACCTATATTTTTTAATATATTACTATAAATATCATTACAGTACTATATAAAATAAGTATAACCATATACTCTATGTATACATACATACTCAACATAAATATTGTTATAAATATTTTAGTATGATTATATACTCCGCGTACATATACTTTGTTAGGCTATATACATCTACATCATAAATCTAGAGATATACCACATGGGAGTAACTACTCCATGGGAGTACAGAATAATTACCCTATATATATATATATATATATATATTAATATTGGAGCTGATGTCCCTGAATTCTCAAATGACTGTGATCCCATCGTGAACAAGCTTAGGTAATAAGCCGACAGGATATGCTTAATCGGAGCAAAAATCCATCCATCGGCTATCCTTTGTTATTACCTCCATCGGCTATTTATCAAGAATCAATAGCCGATGAAAGAATTCAAGATATAACCAGAGGCTGCATTGACGTTTACTGAGGGCTACTGGCTTTAAATTATAAATGCTCATCGTCAGTAGGATCATTTCATGATTGACGTGCTTCTGTAATTAACTTGGCATCGGATCCAATCGAATAACAGATGACTAGCGGCTGATGCTCCTAGACTACATTGGTTATTCTTGTTTAAGTATCATGTTTCCACACTAGTAGCCATGGAAGCTTGAGATCCTGCAGACTTTCAATCCTTTCTTAAGATTCAATAGCCGACCAGTCCTCTTCTAAATGGCTCTTACTTTAAATATTTACACTTGTCACTCCAAACCTGAGTTACGTGGCTGTTCTGTGACTGACCACCACCATATAAATGAGATTGTGTTGCACATTGATCCTCTGAGCCAACGGCTGACATGACTTGATGTCGTACGGCTTCCAAACTTATTTTCATTATTTATCCCTGAATAACACTGGCAGTCAGACTCTTAAATAATTAATTAATTCTTTTTCGGACTCTTCTTTGGCCGGCTGATCTTGATGTGCTACTCCCGAACCTTCATTGTGTTGCCTTCGTCCAAGAGATTACTAAATTTGCTTCTCACGCCTTCGTCCAAGAGATCACTAAATTTGCTTCTCACGAAATCGTTGCACAAATTTCCAAAGAAGTACTCATCCAAAATGCATTATCTGTACACATGACGCTAAATTTGGCTTGCTTTCTCCTTTTATCATGTGTGCAGTGCCCACCAAGTAAGTCATAATAAATGATGCATCAGGGATTGGAAAGTATTTGAAATCCAAATATAGATTCGAGTTTTGCTTCGGCCAAAGGATACCAAGAGAAACCTTATTTGCTTTTGGCAACCAGACTTGCGTATCTTCTAAAATCACAGGATGTGTCTTGCATGCATAAGTATTATCTTTATCTCCTCTAAATTAATAACTATGTCATGAATGTAGCCCTCGTAGTATATCTTTATTTAGCCGATGCAATCAGTATTCTTTGAGCAGCGTATGGTGGCATCGACTTTCAATCTTCTTAATTTTATCACATGTCAGTCTTTTGTTACATTCCACAACATACACCATGTAGATGACACGTACACAAACGTATAGGATCATCTTCCGAATTTGATGAAGTGGCAAAATTTTGATATATCGGCTCAATCTCTTTTAATCTGAGGGCTGATACTCTTTCCAAAATAGATCAAACCTGTCTGTCAGCTTTGGCTCGCTTCCGTAAAAAAAGCGATGTAGTAATATTGTTGGTGATGGCCTTGATGTATAGCCGAATCAGTCTGACCCTGAGGAGCTAAACTTCGATCCTTCTTGAGTGCTGACGTGTTGTTACATGCCACAACCGACACCACGAAGATGACAACAAGATCGGCTTGCGAACCTGGTGTGGTAGCAAATCTTGGCAATATAGACGTGATTGATTTGGTTAACTCCTAATCAAACGATTGTGGTCCCACTGGGCGTGCCAAAATTGTGTTGACGCTAAAAATTGTATCTTCAAACGTCAAGCACACCATGAGACCCTCAGAGACCGTCTGGAGCAAGGGTCCTGATCTCCTGAACCTCCAAGGAAGAAGCTTGTCTTGGTGAAACCGAATCCAAGGCGTGCCAGTCAATTTGACCTGCAATTGACAAGAGAAAGAAAAACAATGCTAAATTGTGGAACCTGCCGGTTTGATGCCAGACAATTCCAAAGTGTACGGCTCTTAGATAGCCATTGTTAAAGGACTTTGACTACAAAGCCAACTCCCAAGAAAAGATTAAAACATTGACAATATTTGAAGCAAAACGGCTATTAGGAATATAAAGAAAGTATTTAGAAAAAAAACAGCCGATTAGCTTGACATATAAGGAACATAAAGATCTATATACACGCCAAGCAGCATAAAACCAATAAATCGACTAATCGCATAGGCAATTCTATTTGTTAACAGTGGGGTGTCTCCATACAGCCATAATAACAAATAGATCGATAAAATAGCTTGAACATCAACAGTGGGGTGTCTCCATGCAGCCATAATGATGACCAAGTTAAATCACATCCGACACGATGAGCAGATCCATCAACTTTAGACCACTTAAACACATATATTATGAAGAAAGCATAACTAGATCAGCTATTTTAGCCGATACAGGGTCATGAAGCACAAACAAGATCTATCCGTCAAAACAACGATCTAATCTATGATCAAGTGAATTTAACCTAGCATGCATATCAGTGGGGTTCGGAAATACAGCCATAATAAGCATGTCAAACCAAATCTACTTATTCTTAGATCCAATCATAATTTAAACGGATATCTTGAACGCACAACATGTAACAATCAATATTGACAAAATAGTCGATGAGAAGCTTAGATCGGCTATTCTCTTTGATATAAACGTGTGAAGCCTTTAGATAGCCGAAACTAAACAACTTTTAAGCTTAAGCTAATTTGTCAATCTTGATTGAGCAAGATATTGCTTAGATCTAAAGAAAACATTTAAAAGCACAAACAATATCGATAACTTAATGAATCTATTAGATTGCCAAAGCTAATAGAGCCGATAACTAGTCAAGATTGACTTAAGTAAGAAGAGATCGATCGATGTCAAGACAGTCTTACAAGAGACGAGCTTAAACCGATAACTAACCCATATCATGGCTAAACAAGAGTTTGGTCGATGCCAAATACAGCCTTATTGAACAATAACACGAGCCATTGGTGAAACTTACAAGCAAACCGGAGGTCTGTCTAGCCGATGCAGCCTTGCCTGGTCGAAGGTTTCGCCGAGATCTATATTACTCCTACTCCTAAGGGTTTGGCCGGAGGCCGAAAGATTATTTGATTGATTGATTGTCCTTAATACAATGGCCGATGATACATATTTTTATCCTATACTAATGGCTACTGATAAGCTACGTACATGACTTGCCAAGTAAATATCTAAATGAAAGGAAATATAAAGACATATGGACTCTAATTTTCCTTATGTAGAATTCATGTCAATGAAGCTTCCTTGTCCGACTCCCCTGCACATGTGATTAACTTAGGCGGTAACTTCCCTTTCTTTAATTATAATAATCTCTTTTGCCCTCACGTGTGGATGCTTGACGTCAACCATGTCTTCTTTACTTTATTTATTTTTTCTTGCTTCACCAATCTGATGATGCAAATATTAGAACTCTTGGACTCCTCCTCTTGCACGACACATGTCTGCTTCATCGTACACTAGAGCCAACTATTTCCAACTTTTGATTTTATGGAATAAATCAACCAAAAACTGGTGTCAACACTTGTGAGTGCTAACTTCCCTTGAAAAATGCTTGACAAATGCTAACTCACATACACAAGTGATGGAAACTTGACAGAGTTAACACATTTGCACAAGGGATGAAGTTGGTGAAGGCGTGGTGTCCTTAGCAGGGCATCAGACATTGTTCCCATGTGTATCGGATGCATAGGTGGAGCGTGTGATGCCTCTGCAATGGCAAAGGTTGTCTAGCTGATGGTCATTGGACACCAAAAGCATCCGATGCAGGTCCAAACTGTTTGCAAAGTTTATTTGGATTCAAAATTGTTTTGAATTTGGTTTCCAAAAGAGTTTACAAAGTTTGAAAAAAGGAAATAGAAAGAAAAATAAGAATTTGCATTGGGATCTCTCAACCTTAGCCCGACCTCCTTACCCACCTCCCTGACCCAACTTGCCGCAAGCCCAGCCACTCCCCCTTTCTTTCCCTCCCTCCGCCTCCGGCCTAGAGCGAACCCTGGCCCAACCTCGCTCGCAACCCAACCGAGTCAGCCTGCCTCCTCCCTCTCTCCCACTGCCACACGGGACCCGCCTATCGACGTCCTTTCCCTCCTCTCTCTCTTATGTCAGACCCCCACCGATCAGGTCGTCCTTCCCCTCCCTCACGTTGCCTTCTCTACTCAACCACCGACCGAATCCCCCGCAGCCGCAAGGACCGAGCTAGCCGCGGGCTCTGCTCCTCCACTCGCCCATCCGCATTGGTCGGATCCTCCTCCCCTCACACCGGTCAAGTTCAGCGCCACAGAAGCCTCCTCCCCGCCCTTCTCTTTCTTGAAACAACTCAAGTCTGCCATAGTCGGCGTGGATGTCGAGTTTCCCTCCCCATCGCCCGCTCAACTCTTCCCTCAAGGTCCCCGGGCTCCGCATCCACGCGCCGCTGAAATCCCTAGTTTGGTTTTGGTTAATTGATGAAACCTATTTGGTCTAATCCTATTGCTAAGCATGTGTGTAGCTAATGAGAAAGGATTAAGACCAAGTCAAGTGATGGAGATAGCAAGGTGGCAACTATATAGAAGATGGTGATGTCCACATGCAATGAAGTGATCAAGTGCTCTACACTTGGTGAATTAAAAGAGAAAAGAAGAGATGGCGCAAAGAGGCCCAAAGGCAAAGGTATAATCTATAGGGCTCTTTGTTTTGGTGATCAAGACACTTAGTGAGTGTGATCATATTTAGGATAGATAGTCGTACAATGAAGAGGAGATTCATGGCTTATGCAGTGTTCAAGTGCCACTAGAAGTTCTCTAACATATTGATACTATAGACCTAGTGAGTGACTAACACAACCCTTGGAAAATGATTTGCAAAATACTAACACACGTGGTCAAGAGGTGAAACAGTTTAGTGTTAGCACATGGAAGCAAGGGTAGAAGTTAGAAAGCAAATGGTGCTAAGTTATGGGTATCAGACGCTGCAGCAGGGAGCATCAGACGCTGGCTTGGCGCGTCCGATGGCAAACCCTAATTCAGTCTATTGGAACAGGAGCATGAGACGCTATGGCGGACACTAGGAAAACTCGATTACAACATATGATGCTTGTGATGTGGCGCGAGCTAGCCTAGCTGGGAGCATCGGACGCTGTGCTTTGGAGCTCTCTAGAACCTCTCTGCATAGCCATCAAACGTTGGGGTCTAGCGTCCAATGCAAAGGGCTCGAAGCATCCGATGTGGCGTTGTGCTGTGCTGAATTGAGTGTAAGGCATCAGCGTGTCCGATGCCCTAGCATCGGAGCGTCCGATGTCACTTTAACCGTAGCACGAAGTGATATAGCCGTTGGAATTGAGCGGCAATAATTCGTAATAGCTGGACACGTGGCTTCATCAGAAGCATTGGACGTTGGGTAGCGTCCGATGGCCCCGACGTCAAAGCATCCGATGCTGCGGTTTTTAGCCCAATGGCTAGCCCGACTTGTGTGGGCTATTTAAGTGGCTTGGCCGACTCTCTTGGCTTCTCTCTTGCATATTTTGATACTCTAGCATCCTTATGAGCCAAGCCAAGCCTCCCCACTCATCTCTAGTATTGATTTGATCATTTGCTAGTGAGATTGAGTGATATAGTGCTAAGATTTGAAAGAATTCATTCTAGTGGCACTAGTTCTTTGCATCGGCTTTGAGTTTCTTGTTACTCTTGGCATTTGCCGGTGCCTAGACGACTTGGAGGTGATTGGGTGGAGTTGGCAAGATTGGTGATTGTTCTTGGCCACCACCAAGTTGATTGTGATGATTTTTTCGGGCCTAATCCCCGCCGGAGAGGCAAAAGGCACCCCTAGTAGATTGCTCATGTCATTGAGCTACCTCTCTTGGGGTAGATTCTTGTGGGGCTTGTGTAGCATGGCGTGGAGCCAATTACCCACCAGATCACCAAGAGTTGGTCGACACAACAGGGAGTAGCGTGCCGGCAAGCACGTGAACCTCGGGATAAATTCTCGTGTCTCATGTGCTTGATTGTGTTATTGATCATCCCGGTGATTGGACTTCATTCCCATTCTTGCTAATTGGTTCTTCATCTATTGGCTTCACCAGTGATTGGTACATCAAAAGGCGTTCTCGAAGGCTCGGTGATACACTCCCTAACTAGCTCCTTTTATTCATTGCAATTTTACTCATTGAGCTAGTGCATTGCATTTTTGTGATATTCTTTTGCTAGATATATCTTGTGTAGATATTTCATCTTGTCCATACTCTTGAATAGATAGTTTATTGATCATCTTGCTCTCCATTGATCATAGTATATACTTTGTATAGATTATATCTTCCTAGTCTTTATTTGTTGTGCCATACTTCTATCCTTAGTGTAGCTCAAATTGTTTTGTATGACATAGAGATATTATGTAGAATTGTTGGATAGGTGGCTTGCAACACACTCATTAGGCTAGTGCAAAAAGCTTCTCCTTTTGTGTTGCTAATAGTGTTTGCCTAAGTGATTTTATAGATTTTTAATTAGGCTATTCACCCCCATCTAAATAATTGGATCTTTCAAGTGGTATCGGAGTTGTGGCCACCGTGTGTTTGAGGCTTAACATCCTCCGGTGTTACAATGGCTCAAATCAACTACATGGGGAAGCCACCACATTTTGACCACACCAACTTTGATTGTTGGAAGAGGAAGATGTGCGCGTTCACAAGAGGAATGAACCACAAGATTTGGGATGTGATCAAGCATGATTTTGCGGTGATTGATACCGCAAGTCCCACTCTAAGAGAAGAGGAGAATCTTCAATGGAATGATGTGGCTATCAACTTGTTCTATGAAGTTTTTGACACCAAAGTGTTTGAGCAAATCAAGAATCTTGAGAAAGCAAGTGAGATTTGTGAAATGTTAGAAGAAAGATATGAGGGCACTGTTGACGGTCCTTAAACACCTGTTTTACCATCAACATTTGACCCTAAAGTCCACCAAAAAGGCATGAAATGTAGTCAAATAGGTTTCAAACTAACCGAATTCCACATGTCCATAGAATTTTATTTGAATGCAGGATTTGAACCAAATTTGGACATATGGACCCACCAGAGGCCAAGCCCACTCAGCAGGGCCCAAATGGGCCTAAGGGGGGTGGCGCCCGCCACCCCTAGGTGGGGCCCGCCACCTCTAAGTGGCGCCCGCCACTTGGATTGGCCTCCCTGCCACGTCACCGATCCGTGTGACCTCCCCAGGGCCAAATCTTGGCCCTTGGTCACTAGGTTAGTGGCATCGGACGGCTCAGGATGAAGTGGCGTGGATCAAGGCTAAATGTCGGTTGCTAGGACATGCAACCGACCTCCAAACCGCCTTGGACAACCACCTGGATGCCGTTGAAGCAGAGGCGATTCATCCAACGGCCAGGAAGCTGGCGGTCGCGAGTAGGGGGGCGCCCGCCACCTGACCTAACCCTAGGTCGGTTGGCTGCCTACTATAAGAACCCCCCTCATTCATTTGGGCTATAAATACCCACCTGAGGCACCTCTTCATTCACACCCAACATTACCATCCCAGAGCAATACACAAGCAAGAGAAGCAAGTGAGAGTTAGGTTAGAAGCTCAGAGAGCTTAGGCAAGTAGGTAGCTAGTAGAGCAAGGCATCTTCGCCCTCGCGGTAGCGCTGCTCAAGGGTTAGCTCAAGAGTAGAGGCGTGCGAGTGATCGGTTCCGGAGCTGGGAAGAGTCTTCCTTCATCTCCAGTTTAGGTTTTGCTCTTGTTACTCAAGCACTTACTATATTCTAGTTCATCATTTCAAGTATTACTTTATTCTACTTATCAGTATTGAGTGGTATACTTGATTGATTGCTTGAGTGCCTAGCTATCCTACAGATCAATTCACTTAGCCATAGTAGTTAATCTCTAGTGAGCTTAGTGTTTGATCTTTGCCAATAGGTTGCTTAGTTAGTTTAGTGTTTATCTTATTAAGTCAAGTGTTTGCTCTGACGTCCGCAAGGGTGTCTCTATTCAAAGCTAGGGTAGAGATAGTTAGAATATAGTTAAGCGTGATGCTTAGTTATAGACTTACCTTCAGATACGGCTGGACCCCCGGATAGCTGTGGTAGCAAGCAGGTGGTGACAGCCCTGTGCGCCTTGAATTCCACCACGTAGTTGGCCCAGTTTAACAGTAAGGCTCGTTGTGCTAGCGTTCAACCTAAGTAAGTTGTAAAGGCTAGTACGCCTCGATACTTGACAAGATAGGAATAAAACATTAATCAACTTAGTTGCTTTATTGTCTTTTGCCTGCCTCGCTTCGTAACTATCTTGCTTCGTAGTTATCTTGCTTTGTAGTTATCTAGGAGTAGTTATTAGTTAGTTATCCTTAGTTACCTTTAGTTAAGCTAATCCCTTTATCCATCTAGTTATCCACCTTACCTTAGCCATCCATTTCATCCTTACCTATCCACCCATATATTCTTTCTAGCCTTTCATCTTCCCTTCTCCCCT
Source organism: Coix lacryma-jobi var. lacryma-jobi (assembly GCA_009763385.1). Lineage (NCBI taxonomy): Eukaryota > Viridiplantae > Streptophyta > Magnoliopsida > Poales > Poaceae > Coix > Coix lacryma-jobi. The sequence goes on along the minus strand of CM019822.1, from coordinate 87,949,342 downwards.
TTTCCTTTTTCTTATTTCTTCGACTCTCATCCCCTCCTTGACTCAACTCATACACCACCCTAGCCTTCCCTTGGGATCAAATAAATCGACACCTGGTACTCCCAGGCGAAGTGCTACTACGATAGTTCTGTGCGCTTGCAGAATCTCCTCCTGGTAGATTGCATTCTCTCTAGCTAGCCAATGCTCACCTCCAACAATTTTTGGAGATTTGCGGCACCTTCACCATTAAGGGGATAACCCAAGAAGCCATCCGTCTTCGTCTCTTTCCTTTCTCTTTGCTAGGAAAAGCGAAGCAATGGTTCTATACCGATCGCAACGCTGTAGACACATGGGACAAGTGTTCCAATGCTTTTCTCGCCAAATTCTTTCCGATGGGCAAGACGAATGCTCTTCGCAACAAAATCTCCAGCTTTACGCAACAAGCCGAGGAATCTATCCCCGAGGCATGGGAGAGGTTGCAAGAGTATGTCGCTGCTTGTCCGCACCATGGTATGGAGGACTGGCTATTGATCCAGAACTTCTACCATGGCCTAACCCCACTCTCTAGAAGCCATTTGGATGCCGCCGCCGGCGGTGCATTCTTTTCTCTGAATGTTGCAGATGCTAAGGCTCTCATAGAGAAGATGATGTCGAACCAAGGATGGAATGACGAAAGACTACAGCCCCGTAAGCGAGGTATGCATTCCCTTAAGGAGGTCGACATGATCGTGGCCAAGATGGACCTGCTGGCAAAGAAGCTGGACAGCTGTGAGAAGATGAACCAACAAGAGAGTGTCCAATCTCTGGAATCCTACATGACTTGTGAAGTCTGTGGAGAAACCGGACATTCTGGGAGCCACTGCCCCGAGCTACATGAAGATTTGAACTTCATCAACAACAATAACAGTTTCCATCAACAGAATCAAGGATGGAATCAGCCTGCAAACTCTCAAGGTAACAATTCATTCCCCCGCTCTAATTTTCATAATTCTGATAGTCTCTCATTCTTGAAAAATTTAGTTTACTCACAAGGTAAAACTACTAATTTCTTGAAAGAGAGATTAATGGCAAATGATAAAATTCTTGAGAATATAAATGCTAAATTGGAAGATTTCTCATCTGCTCTGAAAAATCAACTTAGCTTTAATAAGATGTTAGAAACCCAATTAGCTCAACTTGCTGCTATCATACCATCTTTTGAATCTGGCAAAATTCCTGCTAAACCTGACATGGAAACTGCTAATATGGTTGAAATAAAATATTTTAACTATTATGAAGATCAAACCATGACTGTTAAAAAGGGTGATCCTGGTAGTCCCATAATTAGATGCTCAATCTTTGGTGAAGTCTTTAAAAATGCCATGTGTGATTTAGGATCGAGTGTGAACATTCTATCTAAAGATTTCTATGAAAACTCGTTCTTTCCACCCATGTCATCCACATCTGCCTATGTTGTGCTAGCTGATCAATCCACTTGCTATGTAGAAGGAATAGTTAATGACTTACCTGTTCATATTAGAGGCTCCTATGTTCATGCTGATTTCATAATACTAGATATGGGAAATAGGAAAGATGTGCCTCTAATCTTAGGTAGACCCTTCTTGAACACTGTTAATGCTTGCATATATGTGGGGAGTGGTAAAATTCAAATGACATTAGGAGGAAGGAAGGAAATATTCTCCTTCCCCCGTGGTCCCGCATATGCCGCTAACATGCAGGTAGCAAAACCCGTTCGTACCAAGAAGAGGCGCCCAAGAACAAGGTGGAACAGAAAGAAAGAACCACCTCCTGAGTTGTGTGATTCACATAACAAGGGAGAGGTGCCAAAAGAAGAAGAACCCGATGGAGTACTAAGAGAAGAAGTGCTCAAGGAAGAAGATCCACCCGATAAGGATGAAACTCCATGGACCTAAGGTATGGTTTTAATTTTAATTTCCCTTCAATTTTCCCTTTTCGAATAAAAATAACATATGTCATGCATGTAACTAAAAAAAATCGCTAGTTATCATTAGTTATATGCATAGGTATATGTTAACTTAGTTAGAATAATAAAATATCATAATAGGATAGTTTCCCTTTTCACAACATTAGATAGTTTCTCTTTTTAATAAAATGAGAACAAGAGCTCCGACTGAGAAGAAGAAGATCTTTCACCAAGCAAGAAGCCAGCTTGGGGGAGACTCCCGCTCCGATAAGGTATGTCTCAAGCCTACACTTTACATTCAGTTCTTAAATTCTATATCTTTTGAATGTCGCATGCTTGCCTAAATAACCACTCCATGAATAAAACTGATAATATCTGCTTAAACAAGTTGAAACCTGAATAAGACTTGAAATATGCCATGCAAATGCTATTGTTATGGTTTGAATAACTGGTCTTATCTAAGTTGTAGTTTTTGTGGGTTGCACATGCTTAAACTGAAATCATTCTTAGTAAGTAAAGTTAGTAAGAAATGGAGTAATTCTTTAAACTTGCTAAAGTGAAATTAGGACCTAATCTGGAGGATTTCTTTTAAAAATTATGAAAACCTTGCTAAAAGTTCCTCCTAGATTTTTATCCCATCCCACCACCAGCCAAATATTTGTTAGTCATTAGTCAAAACCACAAAGAGCTTTGTTTGTGTTGAGCTTTGTTAGACCTCATAGATCTTAGTAGAGAAGCTTATCATATCTTTTGAATCAAGATTCACGTACACCCACCATAATTTGCCTACTTTCCACTTTGGAAGTTTGCAACCACCAAATAAATTGCTTATTCTCTACACCGGAGATATGCAATACCCTGCCAAACATCCCATTGCTAGCCTTATGCTTATTCCTACACTGGGAATAAGCATTTCTCCCTCTTCCCCTTTTTCATTTCAAAAATCCTTTCCTATAGATGTCTGGGGAAATCTAGAGCTAAAAGAGAGAGAGAGAAAATGAGCAAAGTAGCTCAAGAAAGGACTATGTCCTGAAGAAAAAAAAGTGAGCAAAGTAGCTCAAGAGAGGACTATGTCCTAAGAAAATGTGAGGACACATCTTTTGTCTACTCACTTTGTATCCAAAAAAAGAGAGAATTATCATTAGCTCTAGACCCCAGAAATTAACTAGGAAGGATTACGAAATATCTCTCTATACACTTCCACATAACCACACATGCACATCTTGATCAATTTTTATGATTTGCTGCTCCTTATGATCTGAGTGTCTAGCTTAGCAATAAACATCAGGCAATTTGCTCATGGTTCTTAGCCTACCTATAACTCCACATATCATTCTTTAGAAATAGGAGAGGCTACATTTTGGCCTAAGTGAGGATTTAAACACCATTGAGTGATTGAGTGAATCTTGGAGGACTTAAGCAAGTTGTTATCTTTTGAAAAACCTTGAAAAACCTCCAGACAGAATCCTAGTCAAACCTAAGCAAGATAAAAGTTTCCTATCTACTGCTTTATTTCACTCTTGCATGTTTGAAGTGAAAAGCTATAAGCCCCACATTGCTATGATTTATGATATATGCTAAGTTATTTCTCACTATACAATATGCACTTGCAGACATCTTAAGTTGCCATCCATTTCATGCTCAATGCTTAAACCGCATTGTTGCTCGAGGACGAGCAACAGGTTAGCTTGGGGGAGCTTGTTGACGGTCCTTAAACACCTGTTTTACCATCAACATTTGACCCTAAAGTCCACCAAAAAGGCATGAAATGTAGTCAAATAGGTTTCAAACTAACCGAATTCCACATGTCCATAGAATTTTATTTGAATGCAGGATTTGAACCAAATTTGGACATATGGACCCACCAGAGGCCAAGCCCACTCAGCAGGGCCCAAATGGGCCTAAGGGGGGTGGCGCCCGCCACCCCTAGGTGGCGCCCGCCACCTCTAAGTGGCGCCCGCCACTTGGGTTGGCCTCCCTGCCACGTCACCGATCCGTGTGACCTCCCCAGGGCCAAATCTTGGCCCTTGGTCACTAGGTTAGTGGCATCGGACGACTCAGGATGAAGTGGCGTGGATCAAGGCTGAATGTCGGTTGCTAGGACATGCAACCGACCTCCAAACCGCCTTGGACAACCACCTGGATGCCGTTGAAGCAGAGGCGGTTCATCCAACGGCCAGGGAGCTGGCGGCCGCCAGTAGGGGGTGGCGCCCGCCACCTGACCTAACCCTAGGTCGGTTGGCTGCCCACTATAAGAACCCCCCTCACTCATTTGGGCTATAAATACCCCCCTGCGGCACCTCTTCATTCACACCCAACATTACCATCCCAGAGCAATACACAAGCAAGAGAAGCAAGTGAGAGTTAGGTTAGAAGCTCAGAGAGCTTAGGCAAGTAGGTAGCTAGTAGAGCAAGGCATCTTCGCCCTCGCGGTAGCGCTGCTCAAGGGTTAGCTCAAGAGTAGAGGCGTGCGAGTGATCGGTTCCGGAGCTTGGAAGAGTCTTCCTTCATCTCCAGTTCAGGTTTTGCTCTTGTTACTCAAGCACTTACTATATTCTAGTTCATCATTTCAAGTATTACTTTATTCTACTTATCAGTATTGAGTGGTATACTTGATTGATTGCTTGAGTACCTAGCTATCCTACAGATCAATTCACTTAGCCATAGTAGTTAATCTCTAGTACGCTTAGTGTTTGATCTTTGCCAATAGGTTGCTTAGTTAGTTTAGTGTTTATCTTATTAAGTCAAGTGTTTGCTCTGACGTCCGCAAGGGTGTCTCTATTCAAAGCTAGGGTAGAGATAGTTAGAATATAGTTAAGCGTGGTGCTTAGTTATAGACTTACCTTCAGATACGGCTGGACCCCCGGATAGCTGTGGTAGCAAGCAGGTGGTGACAGCCCTGTGCGCCTTGAATTCCACCACGTAGTTGGCCCAGTTTAACAGTAAGGCTCGTTGTGCTAGCGTTCAATCTAAGTAAGTGATAAAGGCTAGTACGCCTCGATACTTGACAAGATAGGAATAAAACTTTACTCAACTTAGTTGCTTTATTGTCTTTTGCCTGCCTCGCTTCGTAACTATCTTGCTTCGTAGTTATCTTGCTTTGTAGTTATCTAGGAGTAGTTATTAGTTAGTTATCCTTAGTTACCTTTAGTTAAGCTAATCCCTTTATCCATCTAGTTATCCACCTTACCTTAGCCATCCATTTCATCCTTACCTATCCACCCATATATTCTTTCTAGCCTTTCATCTTCCCTTCTCCCCTTTTTCTTTTTCTTATTTCTTCGACTCTCATCCCCTCCTTGACTCAACTCATACACCACCCTAGCCTTCCCTTGGGATCAAATAAATCGACACCTGGTACTCCCAGGCGAAGTGCTACTATGATAGTTCTGTGCGCTTGCAGAATCTCCTCCTGGTAGATTGCATTCTCTCTAGCTAGCTCCTACTAGTGTCAGGATTGACAACCCCGCTTGGCATTAGTAGATAGCTGCTTTAGCTTCACTCCTTTAGGTATAGTGACCGGTCTTGCTTCAAGCATTCCTGACGCCGTTGCCAGGGATAGACTCCATAGTCTACTCCTAGTAACAACGTTAGTAAGTGCCAACAAGCATTTCTGGGCCGTTACCAGGGATAGTTGCCTAGCACTATCTTTAGTGAAGCTAAGAACTACCAACAGGCACCAAGGCGGTCAAGAGTGCCAAGTTGTACATCCTCAAAGACAAGATTTGCCACCTTCTGAAAGCCCTAGTTTGGTTTTAGTTAATTGATGAAACCTATTGGACTAACTGTATGCTTAAGTGTATATGAGATAGGTTGGTCCAACACCAAGTGATGGAGCTAGATGGATGGTGATGTCCACATGATGGTGATCAAAGGCTCCAATGCTTGGAAAATGAGAAAGAGAAAAACAAAATGGGCTAGAGGCAAATGTATATGCATAGAGCCATTTTGTTTTTGTGATCAAGACACTATAGAGAGTGTGATCACATTTAGGATTGATAGTCGTACTATTAAGAGGAGCGAAACTCGTTTGTGAAATGCGGTTATCAAAGTGCCACTAGATGATCTACACTTTGCATGTGCATTTAGAATCTAGTGTGTGCTAACATCCCAGTACACTAAAGACCTCCTCAAGCACTTCAATATGAAAGATTGCAAGTCTATCAAGACCCTAATGTCAACTAATGGACATCTCGACCTAGATGAGGGAGGGAAATCGGTTGATCAAACTCTCTACCGTTCTATGATTGGTAGCTTGTTATATTTGACCGCATCTAGGCCCGACATCATGTTTAGTGTGTGCATGTGTGCTACGTTTAAAGCAGATCCTAAGGAATCACACCTCATAGCCGTAAAAAGAATCCTTAGGTACCTAAAGCACACCCCAAGCATTGGCCTTTGGTATCCCAAAGGAGCTAACTTCTAACTCGTTGGGTATTCCAATTCAGATTACGCGGGTTGCAAAATTGATAGAAAGAGCACTAGTTTCATTTGCTTGGGTGCCATTTGCTTGGGAGATCACTAGTTTCATGGAGTTCGAAGAAGCAAAATAGTGTGGCCTTGTCTACCACCGAGGCGGAATACAAAGCCGCGGTACCTTTGTGCACAAATCCTTTATATGAAATAAACCCTTCTAGACTATGGTGTAGTTTTAGAAGCGGTACCTTTGTTGTGTGCCAATGAGAGCGCGGTTAAGCTTGCTAACAACCCCGTTCAACACTCTCGCACAAAGCACATAGATATTCACCATCACTTTCTTAGAGACCATGTTTCAAAGAAAGATATATCTCTAGAAGGGTTAGAACCGAAGATCAATTGGCGGATATCTTCACAAAACCCCTAGATGAGAGTACCCTTTGTAGATTGCGAAGTGAGCTTAATGTGCTTGATCTAAGTAACTTTGTCAAAAGGTGAAAGGGGTGTTGTCTTTGCATTGCATTGTATATTATGCCATGTTTAATTTATGCTATGCACATAGGCTTGTCAGACGTGGTTAAGATAACCGCCCTAAAAAGCGTGTGAAGAAGCTTACCCATGAGCAAAGTTGACAAGCAACCTAGATTCAAATCCTGTATTGCATTGCATTTGCTGCATGTGTGCTGCTTGTCGTTATTCTTTGGTTAAGCTTGAGCAACCGCTATGTTCGTCTGAAGGACCAAGAACTCTACCAGAAAGCGACCAGAGGGGAGGGGGTGAATGGGAGTCTAAAAATTTCTCTCGAAACTTTGGCCTCTATCCCGAAAATCAACCCCAAAAGCTTCGACCGAAACGTGATGCCCACGACCCTTGGAAGAGGGTGGATGATCCCTAGGATCACAGCGAGGCACCACCAAACAAAAGCGAGTCAAAATCCAAAAGCTCCGGCTCTAGTTCAACCCCAAAAACCGACTCCCGAACGTAGATGGACGGCTACGTCGGGAAATCTCCAAATACCGATGCTAACAAGTAGCAAAGATACCTAGAGAGGTTCCTTGGTGAACTCTAGGACCAAACGAGAAGTCTGAAATCCAAGTGGAAAAGCCGGGAGAGCAAATGCACTAAAACGCAAGCTTCAGCCAAATCCCGGACAGTCCGGACTCCCAGTCCCGGACTGTCCGCGCCAGGGGCGGACTGTCCGCGGTTCCCTGGCGGACTGTCCGCCGGTCAAAATGCAGAATCAACACTGTTGCTGAACTCGTTCTGCTCAGGCCCGGACTGTCCGCGACCTAGCACTGCAGACTGTCCGCCGGTGTCCTGACCCTCTGAACGTAGGGGCGAGCAGCCACTGGTCTGGCTCACGCCCGATGTGCGGACTGTCCGCGAGTCATGCCGCGGACTGTCCGCCAACGTCCTGTGAAGGCGATTTCAATCACCACTTCACAAAATCTCCCCGAGATCGGTCCAAATCAAAATCCCTTGATCCCAAAATTGGAGAGGATGATCACGAGGTAGTTAGGAGACTATCCCCAAGAAATCATCCGCTCAAATCAACTCAATCAACAGGAAATCGAAAGGGAAGGTGTAGGAACGAAAAAGTTGCCACGAAATTTGAATCGACCCGATCTACTTGTTCGTGAGGGTAGAGTTAAATTCCTTCGGTGGAAATGTTCTCCTCACATCAAAGAACAAGTTGATTCAAGTGGATTCGAAAAAGACGCAGCAAGGAGGGAGATCGAGTGATGGGAAAATCATGGAGAAACGAAGAACGCGAAGAACAAGTTCAAAACGCGAATCAAGACCACCAATTGCCAGCCGAAATTTGTCCCCACGAGGAGACAACGGGAATCTGGTCCCATTTCCGCAAAATCCAAATACACAGAGGTATTGTTCACCGTCTTGTGGCAGAACCTCCTGAATTAAGTGGCCCACATGCACCCATCATCGTTCTAAAGTCTTCTGATTGGCGTGCATGAGTTCCAAATGACTCAAGAGATCTGTCGGGTGTCCTCGGGAAACCCGAATCATCCACGTTACATTCTTCTCAGGAATTCCCTCGTCAAGCATCACAGTATTACAACAGTTTTATAGATAAGATAAATCAGAGTAAAGCGGAAAGAGTATATAACATAGATCGAAACTTAGGTTTAAAAGTTTACAATCCATAAGTACTTATTACATAAAAGGTTCAGAACTTCATATTACAAATACCACACAAATTTTTGTTACTTGCCCAAGGTCAAACATCAGAGTCATTATCACTCTCATCCACAAGAGTGAAGAAACATTGACCACCAAAAGGATGATCAATGAACTCACCTGCAACAAAGGTTAACAAACCTTGAGTACAAAAGTACTCAACAAGACTTAACCGTCTAGAGAAGAGGAGAAGACTCAGGTATGAAGACTATAGGGATTCAAGGTAAGGCTTTAGCAAGATCAAAACATTTCTTTTGCATAAAAGCTTACTAATAGTAAAGCCTATTTTCAAGTTTTAACTCAAGATTAAACTTTATAACTATCCCAAAGATTCTCCAACTTTCATAAGCATACCACATCTTTCGTTCTCATTTCATCAAGATTCCATTCATTACTACGGTGCGGGTCAGTGGATTGAGGCTCCATATCCGAGGAAACACGGCGATTCGAATCGTTTAAACCCAGCTGGGGATTCAGTACCACACGACATATGTAGAACTTAATCTTGCATATGTCAACCCTATCTATAGATCCTCCCATACAAGAACGGGTCCAGCGTCACCCGAGAGTACAGTACACCTCGAACCCGACTATCTCATAGCCCCGAGGGTACACGCTACTCCCGCCATCTCTCCACTCCCAGTACGCGGTTGGCCGTTCTCAAGTATCGGAATAGCTATAGACGAGGCTTACCACCGCATGTGGGCTGTACTCAAAGGTCTCAATCACAGCAGGCCAACAACGATAAGGTCCTATGTTGAGTAACCTTACAACAAGACTCCATTCTTGATGTAAGTTACTATCGTTATCATGTTATCTCAAGATTCATGATTTCCATAACATAGCAACCATTTTTAAAAGCACCTACTATAATGAAGTAGTAAAGCTTGGCTAAGCATACTAAGCATTTTCATAAAACGGGTATCAAGATTAAGTATTGGAATCATCAAGGTTGGTAATGCATCAACTAGGATTCACTCAACTCCTATTCACTTAATGCATCATATTAACTCAAGTGATATAAATAACTTTATAAAAAAAATACAAGGATAGGTTTAATGTCCGGGGCTTGCCTTGTTGATTAGCGAAGTCCAGAGATTCTGAAAAAGTAGAAGGATCCACACACTCAGGAGAAACCCACTGAGGATCTGGTCCTTCCGAAACGAGATCTACACGTAGAAGTGCATATGCATGATCAATGAGATGCTTATGATATGACCATGTAAAAGATAGAAATTTTCTAAGCTGTAGACATTTATTCAAACAATCTTTCATCACGGTAAAGTTGCAAACCAACAAAACTAACTTAGCTATTAAACCATAGATTATTCTTAAACAAATTTTATTATCTTTATTAAGCAAGGTTAGGTAACTAACAAGGAACAAAAGGTCATTAGCATAAAGGAATCCATAACCAGGGAGCAAATCATGCTAACGATACCCTGGTTGTCAAACAATTCCAAAAGTCACACAAATCCAAAGTGATTAACTATTTCTTTTTATTCTATAAACCATTTTAATTAGCCCTTTATTTATACACAAATCATACTTATTCAGATAGAGCTGAAATTAATCATGAAGATCAATATCAGTGACATAAACTCACATGTCAAATTTCATGATTTTTGGAGAAACACAGAAAATCACATAATTCATCAAAGTTGTATTTATTAATTAAAGCACAGATTTTATTGGCTTAGAAAAAGTGCTCCAAACACAAGTTTCATAATTTTTATATTAGCACAGACATGCTATCATCTATCGTGTCAAAATTCACAATTAACAGAGCTATAGAAAAATTATAGCAAAAAGAACAAAACTAGCTACTGTGCATAAAGCCAGAAAAAGAAAAACTTGAATCTAGCCCAAACTGGGCTTTCGGCCCAAACCAGCTCGGCCTGGCTCCCGCCCGCGCGCCCTGGCAACTTTGCAGAAAAGTCCTCCGGCTTAAATGAAACTAACCCGCAGTCCATGGCGCTATTCACCTGAGTCTTGGACTTTGCAACTAACACCCTGTAAGAAGTCGTCTTCGCAAACGGGAGGTCCCCGACCCTGGCCCGAGTGAACGGCGGCGCACCGAGCGACGGCGAGCCTTACGCCGGCCATCTCCGACCAGTAGAGACCCGGCTGACACGAGCATCCACACCAGCAAGTCAACCGCAGTCGATTGAGCCCCCAACCCTAAACGCTACCGCTCTGGTTAAGCCTGGCCACGCACGGCGGCGGATCGGATCTCGGTGAGACTGTTCCGGCGAACTCAGGCCGGTAGCAAAAGAACGGAGGGGCCAGGAAGCTTCAGTAGCTCACCCTGGTGCTGCTTGTGTAGTTGGTTCGAGTGGAGAAGGAACGGGAAGGTGGAGTCCACGGAGCAGTGACTTGCGGCGGCGAACTCCGGCGAGGCAAGCGGTGTTCCGGCGAGACCTGAGCACAAAAAGAAAAACCACCGAGCCGATGAGCACCCTAGGGTCAAGGTGAAACGGAAACAAAAGACAGGGAGAGAAGAGGAGTGCCCGGTGGAGCTGGCCACGGTGAGGTAGAGCGCGGCGGTGATTTTGCCCGGCGGAAAGAAGAACGGCGAGCTCTTGCTCTCTGAGGCAGTAGAGTTTGAAGTGAGAGTTTCTGGAGGTGCGCAAGGAAGTAAGGAACTTATATCCACGGTAAATTTTGGATGAGGATGTTCGGTTTGCCGTGAATTCGAGATTGGGACAGAGGGGAGCTCGTCTGTGCTTTGGTGGCGCGACAACGATGACGAGCTCGGGAGAAGACGCCACGGAGCAGGGAGAGCGCCAGCAGCTGGTTAACTTCACCACGGAGACCAGCACGCGCTCGTTCGAGAAGAAACGGTGCCCATCGCGCTGGCGTTGCCGACCCTAGCTCGGTCGGTCACCGCCATGAACAAGGAAGAAAGCTTATCCCCCCCTTCACCTTTAAACCTTTTCGGAAATTTTGAAATTACTTAAGATTTTTGAATATAAGTTGAAAATATGTTAAAATATCAAATGCTCAGAATTCAAAACTGAACATCTTTTATTTTTGCAACATAAACAGAAAATGCTTAGATTTTGAATTAGGGTTTGCAAATCAAAAGGGGACAATTAGGGCAAAAGGGTATTTTCACAATTGCTTTTGATTTCGTATAAAAACTTAGAAAACTTTATACATCAAAGTTGATCCTTATCAAAAATGGAGCAACTTTGCTTTTTGAAGCATACTCAAATTCTTTTTAGAGGTTGATTTATAAGAAAGAGGATAAAATAGGGTTTTTAAGTTAATAACATTACTTAAATGAATTCCAACCAAAATTTGAATTATACCTCAATGGTGATTTGGAACATAATCCCAATACACCTTTGAGACATAATACCAAGATTTGGTAAAGATTCCATTACTATACTAGAAATTACCACAATACCCTTATAGAGCATAAAAGCATTATTCACACATAAGAAAACATAAACTAGGGTTTTAAACTTAAGCACTTCTTATCAACTAAGCACAAGCATAATGAAATAAACTTGTTTTTAATGAATGCATGATTAGGTTATCAATTCAGATGAAATGCCAGTGCATATGATGACATGGCAGGTTTTAGTTTGCTTAACACCAGAGTGTTACACGTCTCTGCGGATCTCAGTAGCTACAGCAGGGAATGGGAAGCAGGAAACCCTAGAATGAAAATAGCAATGGCTGAGATGAGTTGGGAGGTGGGTGTCTCCCTCTACTTATACTAATCTTATTCCCACTCTACCCCTAATTATACACAGAGCGAACCAGCTAAACCCTAAGGTTATTCTGGACCAACTCGAAGTAGATGGTGATCCGACGGCCACGCCCGCACAACTGGTAGCTTCACCTCGACGCGACCTCACCGATTGCCGCCACGTGCCGCCAGCGCTCTGCTCGTCCTTTTCACGGACCCCCCCGGTTTTGAGGCCGAAACCGGGAAACCTGTCGTCCGTCGCCTGAGTTTTGTGGCCCAAACTCAGAAACCCGCAAGCACCTAGGTTTTGAGGCCCAAACCTGGGAACCGTCCTCAGCCCGAGTTTTGTGGCCCAAACTCGGAAACCGGCCGCACCCAGGTTTTGAGGCCCAAACCTGGAAACCGTCCACTCGGTGGTTTTTCTGTGGCTCAACCACCAAACCGAGCCGTAGAGGGGATGCACCGCCGTGCACCCCGTCCACACGCAAGTCTTCACTTGTTGCTGTCCTAGTGTCGGTGTTTGTTAACCGGCAACTCGTCCTGAGGGATCTCAGACGATTTGTTCGGTGGGGATCGGCGTTCGTAGGACTCGGTGAGTACACAAGGACAACAATTTATACTGGTTCAGGCCGCTAAATAGCGTAATACCTTACGTCCACTGTGGTGTGTGCCTTGTGTATGATTATGATTCAATATTCGATGATAGAGGCCTGCGCCTGCTTCCCCTTATATATCCGGGCAAAGCATAGCACAGACCGAGTCCTAGTCGGTTACAAGAGAGGAGTCCTATTCTAATTACAAGACTTCCTTTAAGAACTCGACTATGTTACAGTGAGAGTCCTAATCCAAATACAATTCGTATCAAGTCTTCGGATCTCCCGTGCCGTCCAGGATTAGTCGGAGGGATCATCTTCTGATGATATCTCTGACATCCTGGTCCGTCAAGCCCCCGAGCTCTTCATCATTTTCTCAGATCATTATCTTCTGGTTTCTCTTTGAGAATCTCCGAGTAATGTCTCAAGAAATCTTGAAGTGCTCCGTAGAGAAAGAACTTCCATGGTGTGCACTTTTTCTAAAAAGTGCACCAATAGGGTGTAGCCCCCGAGCCTCTTGTTATTTATAATAACTTTGAGGATCTTTTGAGCCTTTTCCGAGTAATTCTTGGGTAAGAAAAAACATTTCCTTTATGATATGTATCCTGTAGCCTCCGAGCCTAAGTTCCGAGTACTTGATAGTCGGTTCTTGGGGTCTTCCAAATATATGACCGGGTAATCCATAAAGGTCTTGAAGAACCAAAACATGTCACTGATGCGTTACATATTCCATCTGAGTAATAAATATTTAGCTTCAGGTGGGTAATGTTTTCAACAAACATCCCTTATCACCCCCCACTGAACAAAAATTACTGTGGAACCAACAATAATTGACCAATGACTGTTCCAGCTGTACGCATTAAAGATTTTTGTCGTGTTCTGCAACTGCAAAGTTTGTCGTCTTCCTCTTGAAGTGCGCATGGGAATCAAGTCCATCATCAATGCCAGGCTTCACATGTGCAACAGTGCATCGGTTGAATTATTTGACCCTTCAGTCACTTTTTATCCGTAGACAAAGCTCATACACCAAGAGGAATCCGCCTATAAATACCCTTCAGTCACTTTCTGTGGGAAGCGAAGAACTCATATCCTTTTAAGTTTATGACTTCCTCTAGTTCCATGAGTATTGTAGGATCAATAGTAGAGATGACCGAGCCCCCGGGTATCTTCCTTCTGTAAGATAGTTGAGGTGTCCAGAAGAACTCTTGTGAAGGGATCATCCGCCAGGGTGGTTTCCAAGTGGTCGCGAGCAGAGGGATACAGAGGTGCGCCTAGAAGAACTCTTGTGACTACCACTCGTAGATAACCTCGGAGTCACAGGTTGTCAAAAGGCAGCGAGGGTGATGGTCTTCCCCCCGAGTTCCTTGAGTACTGGGGTGGTGCCTGAGATCCACCTTGGGATGCACTGAAAAGATAGTGTCTACCCAAGGTTCTGTGTCTGCTTTACTGCGTCTCACTGAACCCGGTCCTTGGTGCATTAGGCATCAAGACTTTGTACCTTGATTACATCCTGATTGTACTTGTGCTGGTAGTTGCTGTATCTCAAGATGTTGCCATGTATCTCTGTTGTAATTCTGAGTAATAATAAATAAGATCCGGGTACTTGGAATATTTTCCGAGTCCTCTGTCTTGTTCTCCGAGTACTAAATGTGTCTTGTGAAAGAAGGAAACTTGTCTGTTTGTTGTACGCCTGTTCACTGTTGCTGACGCCGTCCGAAACGTTCTCCCAGCCGTTAGGGTTTTGAACGGTTTCATAACACCGTCTGGAAAAGATGAACGGTTGCCGAAATAAATCTATAATAAGCCACCGTCGGGCCTGTGTTTTCCTCACGTTTTCATCAAGCCGTTGCTTTCAGAGTTAGAAATCCCCTAGCCAATCCTTAGTTGATGCGCAGAAAATCTCTCGTCACCAACATGGGTCCCAAGAAACAAACTGCCGCGGAGAAGAAAAAGCCTAGGATCACCACCACTGGAAGGCCAAAGCACCCAAATCCGCCGACTGATGTTCTGGCATGGAAACAACCAGATACTATTCTGTCAGAGCTGGCGTTCCTGGCGCAACAGGGGTTACTTCAAGCACAGCCACTTGATGGATGGAGAGTACCCACTGACCATCGCGCTCCTGCCCCCAACACCACTGAAATAGTCATGTTCAAGTCCTTCGTGGAGCGGGGATTGGGGCTGCCTGCGTCTGACTTCCTACGGGGATTGCTGCATTACTATGGTTTGACCCTCAACCATATTAGTCCCAATGCCTGTCTCCACATTGCTATCTTCACCCATCTGTGTGAAGCTTTTTTGGGAATCTGCCCCTCTTTTACCCTGTTCCGCTATTTCTTCTGGTGAGAACATATATGATGAATGATTGACTTTGTGAGGAAGGTTTGAGGCTTTTACCCGGTTGAGTCTATATCTAGCTATGCGCTTATTGCTTATGACTAACCGGTGGCGTTGAGTTGTGGTGTTTCTGTGTTGGTGTGTGTGTGCAACATGTGTCTCTTGGCTGTGTTGATGTGCAGGTGTTGAGCTCGGATACAGTGGTCGATGGCGAGGTGAAGGTCAAGTAGAGACGTGTCGTGCCGACGGACCGGGAGCGGTGAAGGATGGGCGTGCCGTGCGGCGGACGTGCCATGCCGATGTACCCAGAGTGGTGAAGGGCGGACGTGAGGCTTGGACTGACGGACCAGAGGGCCAGAGAACCAGCTGTGGTAGCTGGCACGTGGCATCGGCAAGCGAGAGCACATGGGGATGTGTGATGCATCGGCCGAGTCGGGAGGAAGACGATGGCGTCGTGGCACTTGGCGGAGGTCGGACACGGGCTTGCGTGCGGCGCAAGTGCCGTCGGCCAAGTCAAGAAGGAAGGCGAAGGCGTTGTGCCCGGCGTGGAGGCTGGACATGCATCAGCATCGGTGCCGGTGGTCGGGGTGTGCGAACCACATCCCGTCTACGGCGCGGGTTCGGTAGTTGAGCCTCAAAAAGCTACCCTCGACGGTTTCCGAGTTTGGGCCTCAAAACTCGGGTGGACGGTTTCCAGGTTTGGGCCTCAAAACCTGGGTGGCCGGTTTCCGAGTTTGGGCCTCAAAACTCGGGGTGGACGGTTTGCCAGGTTTGGGCCTCAAAACCTGGGCTGGCAGGTTTCCCGGTTTAGGCCTCAAAACCGGGGGAAGGTCCAAAAGGACGGTCGACGAGTGGCGGCATGGAGAGGCTGGCGCGGCGGCGAAGCTATCCACGAGGAAGGCGCGGTGGTCGACATGACGGCACGTGGCGGCATCAGGGAGGTCGCGTCGAGGAGAAGCTACCGAATGTGCGAGCGTGGCCGTCGGATGAAAACTGCTAGGGTTGGACAGTTTTACCCCTAGGGGGTATTTGGGTTGAGTGCTTCATGTGAGGGTGTTTTGGCCTTCGGACGTGCGCCTATATATATGTGAAGGGGCTGCTTGGGCAGCCATCCTTGGATGCGTCACTCTCATTTTGTTCATGTGAGAGGAGGCTAGGGTTAGAGGAGAGGAGTGGCTCTTGCTCTTGAACTTTTCGCCATCCACGCTTTGTTGTTGCGAGGAGTGGCTTGTAACCCGACATCGTGTGCTACACAATTCATCATCTTGTAGTAATCCAAGGATCAAATTCGTGCTCCACTTGTTCCCTCTCTAAATCCGAGTTTTTCTATTTTCTGTTATTTTCGCAGCTATTTTTGGGAGATTTTTGGTTCATCATTTCTTGACCGATTTGGTTCGTTCTTTTTGCGTTGATTCGTGCTATGACAAGTGATGAAGCTATTCCTTGAATGAATCGATCCAATTCAACTTGAGCATGGAGAAATGAACGAAATTCTTTTTGGGTGACTTTTTGGAGTTCTTGCACACGATCTGATTTTACCGGAGACTGAGTTTGAATTGGGAAATGATCTCTTAGGAGTAGCTTTACATCTCCATGGTAATTACCTGTGCAAAGTTTGGGAGCGATTCATTTTGATTTGAGTTTTTTTCATCAATTTTTGTTGTCGCTCTTTCTCTGTTCCTAGCACTCAGGTGCGCTCAGGTTGTGTGGGCTGTGTACGGTTTCAGGTACCGGTGCGGTGGGGATTGGGCAGTGCAGACCCTGTTCGAGTCCTCTACAGCTCAGTTATAGCGAGCAGCTCACCAAGGTCGAGCGTTGGGCAGACGTCACTCTCCTTCATTCCTGTTCGTCTCTCTTTCTGGTGTCCGTGCGTTGTTCTCTCCCTCTGTTTTGCTGCATGCTGTTACAGTTCACAAGGTTGGGTTTCTGTTTGTAATTTGCTCAGCATCAGCTTGGTTTTTGCTCTGTTCTTTCTGATTGGGTCTTCAGTGTTTCAGCAGCAGTACGCATTGGCTAATTCCTTTTGATTGGCATCTTGGCCGGCTTCTTTCAGCAGTCCTGCAGCTCGTCCTTCTCCACTGTCTGTGTCAGGCCAAAAATTGCAGCCAGGTAGTTCAGGTAATCAGTACATGGAAGCTCTTTTCTTTTCAGCTCCATTCGACAGTTAGGCATTGTGTTATCTGAATTTTGCAGCACGTCAGGGCATACCTTGGCTTAGTTTTCAGTTTTGCCTGTGCAGCTCAGTAATCTGTCTTCCTTTCTTTTCGTGTTTGGAGGCAGCAAGAGCAGTTCACTCACTAGAGGAACTGGGGTACAAACTGGATGCTTGTTACATTGCTCCGTTACTGTAGCATTCAGCAGCATTGAATTTCTGGTGTTGTTCTCTGGAATTTCTGGTTCCATAATTTGTGCTAGCTGTTTTGTGCTCGTTTGAGCTCCGTTTCGCATACCGGTTTTTGCGATTGGCTTTGTACCGTTCTAAGGATTTTATCTAGGTACTCTCGTCACCAGTTGACTTGGGTATTTTAGATTCGGGAACTCACTTCTTTCTCATAGGAGTGGAGTATCCCTTTTCGGACCTTTGGTCCGGGAGTGGCTTGTGCTTGTGCTGGCGCTTGTTGTGGTGTCCCGCTGTGTTCCTAGGGAACATCCACCCTCTCGTTGGGTCGTGGGCATCACGGTGTTTGCTACTCGTGTTTGACGGTCATTTTGGGACAGCGGCCGAAATTATTTCGTGGAAAAATTTACGGCTCCCATTCACCCCCCCTCTGGTCGCCATTTTCGGTCATTCAATTGGTATCGGAGCCAGTTAAGGATCTCTCTACCTTAACCGGTTCCGGATCCGCGAAGGCGACCTTTTAGAGTGCTTCTGCTTCCGACGGTGTTTGTCGAGGTGTTGAGCTTTTGTTTTGCTAACACTAACGGTGCTTTTGGAAATGGCACCAAGTTCTTCTTCTAGTGTGTCTTTGTCCTCAGATTTGACTCTTGGACATGTGATCAAGGACGACATTTTGGCGAGAAGGAGGAGTGCGGCTCTTGAGGCGGAACGTGAGATGGATGCTTTGCTGGACTTCCTGGGAGATGATGAGCATTCGACGAAGGATCGTATACGTGAACTTGGCAAGGCCAAGAAAGGTACACTTGTTGCTAGTCTTGGGATTTTGTCCCAACGATTTGAAGCGTGCTGTGATGATAACATTAGATATGATGAGCTTTGTGATACCTTGCAAAGAAAGATCAAGAAGTTGAAATGCTCTATTGCTAGGTTAAAATGTGGCCTTTTTCATTGGAAGTCTAGTGCATCTTTACCTTGCACCTCTTGTTGTGACATGGTTAGGAAGAATGATGAGCTATGTTTTTCTCTTGCTAGCTTAAAATCTAAAAATGAAATGTTGAAATCAAATGCTTCCATACCATGTCTGGTATGCTTTGACTTGCGCAAGGATCTTGTTTATGCTAAATCTGAAATAGCCTTGCTTAGATCAAAAGCTTCTTTACCATGTGTTTCTTGTGAGTCTTTACATGCTGAAATTAATAAACTAAAATTGACTCACACCACATGTGTAGATGAACTTGAGCATGCTAGGGCTGAAATTATTGAGATAAATGCTAGGCCTTGTAGCTTGTGCTCTTTGAATAAAAATGCATGCCTTACTTCTTGTGCTATTCATGATTCTTTGCTTGATGTGAATGGTGATGTTTCTTCCACTGATTTCATGTGCACATCATGCATTGATTTGGAAAAAGAAGTGTTGGCTTTGAAAGTTTTGCGCGATGATATGAGCGCCAAGTTGGTTGAGCACAATGATATGAGTGCCAACCTTGAGAAGGAAATTGAACTCTTGCGTACCACATATGCCGAGTGCATTAGAAAGGAGATGGAAAATTTGAAAAATGCTCCATGTGGTACTTGTGATCGCCTCATGTTTGAAAATGAGGTTTTAGCCAAAAGATGCAAGAGTCTTTGTGCTAAGTCTTTTGATTCACGCACTTCTTGCAACTCTGATGTTGATGCTTCTAAAATTGCTTCTTTGCAACCGGAGTTGAGTTCTTGTGTTGCGCGTGAGTCTTTTGACGATAGCACTAGTGTCAAGGTTTCGGATAGCTCTTTCATAGCTACTCCTAACCTTGCTGTTTCTTCGGATGATGTCCAAGGGACTTCTCTTGATAAGGGTGCTTCTCATATTTTTGAGACTCGTGCTCCCAATCCAGTTTTCCATTGCACCTTTTGCATGAAGGATGGACACTCATTCGATTTCTGTTTCCGCCGTGTCAAACACGAGCGACGAATTCGAGCTAAGGCTTTTAGGAAGCCACATAGCCTTTCCCATGGCACGTGTGCTCCTAGTGTTGGCACCAAGTTGGTAGTTGATGCTTCGTGTTCTAAGTCCCAAGGGATTTCTCACCTGTCAGAGAATGGTGTGCCTTCCAGTTGGCCTTTGTACCATTGCTCTTTTTGTGAGAAAGATGGGCATCAAGAACGCTTTTGCTATCGGCGTGCCAAACGTTTGCGCCAAGCTCGCTCTTCTAGGAAGACGGTGGTTCATAGCCCTTCTCATGGCATGAACGCTTGTGCTCCTAGTAAGAAGCTCCTCTTTGTTGATGGGTTTTATGACTCCTTTTCTAGTGGGATAGGTCATGGTCGTGGACATGCTTCTGGTGCTTCTTCTCTTGGTCCACGTCATGCTTTTAATGATGCTTCTATTGGTTCCTCTACAAAAACCTTGGAAGATGTTTGCCTCTTTTCCCGTGGTACGACTCGTTCTTCTCCTCGAGTTGTCCTTTTGAGGAATGCTTTCAAGGGTGTGTCACAATTGCATTTGTACCAACATTTGCATCATGCTAACCCACAAGATAAGTTGAGATCTGTGACCAAGTCTTGGGTTCCCAAGTACATGCTTGTTAACCCTTCGGGATCCAAGACTCGGGCTGCTTTGTCCTCTTGTGTGTAGATATGAGGACGCGGGGTGGAGAACATGCGTCTGATGGAGCTTGATCTTTTAGATGTGATCAAGAGTTGATGGTTCTCTACACCCCGCTTAGATTTGCCTCCAAAGAGGCTTTTACTACTCGGTGAGCTTTCTTACACACTCATGCCTTGAACATCCATGTTCTATTTCTTGTGGTATGAGATGGACTTTCATGTGCTCACTTGTATAGTTCTTGCATGTACATTTTCTTTTGTATCATGTTTTGTTTAGTCTAGCATGTGCTATCTTCTGTATCATATGTCATGCTAGCTTTGTGTATAGCTTTTGTGGAATATCCACTTTTTATGCTAGTTTGTGACCCTCATGAACATTGTGCCATGTTTTACCATATTTCTCCATGAGCTTGATTTGTAGTGGTATGATGTTCATTAGGTATCACTTTTCAGGTGCTAGTTTTGTGTAGCTACATGTATCCTGTTGATATGTTTAGGTTGAGCACTAGCCTTTCCACGATTTTATCATGTTACATGCTTTTGGATCTATTGCTATCATTATCTTGCATTGTAGCATGTGTTGAGGCTTAGGCTATGTTTGGGTTGATCATGTCTTTAGGCTGCATTTTGCTATACAGTGCTTTATCCTGTTGCATGGTAGTATTGACTAGTTTGAGTTCAGATCTCCTTGCGGTATCATTCATAGGTAGATCTCTTTTTGTTGAGAGTTCACCTTATGCTTATTAAGTGACTAACCGTTTTCGTGGAGACCTTGAGGTCACACTGGACGAGACAACGCCTTGTGTTTCTTCTGCTTTTGAGTGTGCAGGAGAACAGGAGCCTGGAGAGAGCATTTCGGCTCACGGACCCGATCCCACTTCTTCCACGACTTGGGGTTCCGTTCGAGCAGTACTCCAGCGAGCACTAGCTGCACCTGTGGGAGCGATAGCATCAGGCGAGGGGGAGACGACTTCGGCGAGGCAGGTGCCCCAGAGTTCAGCAGATTCAGGCGTCCCCTCGGGTATCACACCAGCAGGCGGTCATGCGCTTCATGAGGTACCTCCGACACACTTCTGAGTTCGGGTTTTGGTAGTCTTCTTCCTTGACCTCTTGTTGCTGTGTGGTCTTTTCGATGAGGATTTTGCTGACTGTCGCTTGAGCGTTTCTTGGCTCTTTATTCGTGAGTTTGGTGTGTGTTTCCCTTTTAGTTGGGGAAGCATTTTGCTTGTTGTATCTTAGTTGTACTTCTCCGATACCCTTTTGTTTTGGGTTTTCCTTTTTAGGCTAGTTTTGCTTTGTCTTTGATAGACTAGTTTTTGCATGCATTTCATCATGTATTTTAGTGCATCTTAGAGCTTCATGTTTAGAGCAATGAGAATGAGATTATGCTCTTTTTGGTATGCCCTGTTTATTCATGATGATGCTTGTAGCTTAGGCTCTTTTTGATCACTTGATACATGTTATGAGCTAAGCTATTTTTGGCAAATGGTGAACTTGACTAATGAACTATGAAACTTTTATTTTGTTCACCATTGAGAGTGGCAACTAGCATGGGTAGGATGTGTTGAGATCACTTGTGCTATCTTTTGTATGCTAGGTTGCTATGTCTCTTGCACTGAGTCATTCACTTGCTTGGATTGTTCATATTTACCTTGTGCTTAAAATTTGATCCAAGTCTAAGTGAAATGAAAAGATCGAGACGGGATTGCATGTGTCAGCACCTCACGGTATCGAGACTGTTTCTCATTGCACAATTGAGTTAAACTTGAGCCGTGTAGTGTAAGACCGAAACCGGTGCTTTAAGCTTCCGATTGCTTTTATTGCATAGGCTTAGCCCGGTTGAAAAGTTAGGCAATGACCATGCTTTCAACCTCTCGCAATCACATGCTTTAATATGAACTTGTGTTAATACCGCTGCAATCTCCGATAAAATTTGAAAATAACACAAGTCTATGCTTCATTCTATGGCATGATGATTGAACTTTGCTAGGGGTAGTTCACCTTTTATACTTGAGTTAGCACTTGGTTGATTTCCTGTCTATTCATGCTAAGTGCTATTTTAGTGGTGAACTCCTTTTCAAATGGCTTAAAACTGCTCATATGCTTAATTGTTCATATTTCGTATTCATTTGATCAATTTGAGCCTTTGCTAGCATTTGTATTGGTTGCTAAAATTTCAGGGCAGCACCCTTTTGAGCATCTTTTCATTATGATTGCTATACACTTGAAGCTGTTGCATTGTGCATATCATGCTTTTTTAGCTTAGTGTACATACCCCCAGCTCTGATACACTTCATGGTCACTTTCATTGCTTTTCTCTGCCCCCATATACTTTTGGTTGGTGACTTGTCTTTTGTTTGTGTCAACTTTGAATTGAAATTTCAAAACCCCTCAGCATGTTCCCTTTTGTCAAGGGGGAGAAGCTGCTTGCAAGGGGGAGCTTGAGTGTTGGCACAAAGGGGAGAGTCATGCATTTTGGGGAGAGCTTTGAGCTAGGGGGAGTTTAGCTCTTTTATGTTCTTCTTCAATTGGTATAGCTCTTCTATGTGTTTCAATTGGTATCATTCATAGTGAGCTGTGATGCATAGCCTTTGTGTGTAGGCTTGCCTTTAGGAGGAGTCGCTTTTGTCTTGCTGCTTCTCCGCGTGCTCTGAGTGTTTGTGCTCCATTTAGTTTTGAGCTTCTCTTTGTGTTTTTCTCAATCGGTATCGAGCCTGCTAGTCGTGTTGGGCCGTTGTTGCCTCTCTCTTGAGAGACTAGCAGTTTTTGCTTGGTATTTTCGATTGATATGGAGCCTTCAGCTAGTTGTGTTGAGCCTTCCTGCCTCTATCTTGAGGAACTAGCTGTTTTCACTAATTTTTGGCTGTTTGTGATTGGTATCGAGTTTTCTGCTAGTTGTGTTGAGTCTCTGTACCTCTATCTTGACGGACTAGCAGTCTTGCATACTAATGCGTCCTTTCAGCCTCAATTGGTATCGAGCCTTGAGCTAGTGGTGTTAAGCCTTTTCTGCCTCTTCTTGAGGGCTAGCTCATTTTTGACTTGGTTGCGTCGAGCCGTTGCCCATGTCTTTGGGAACCAAGTCTTGTGCTCTGTTTTTGATCGAGTTTTGCTCTTTGATAAGTTGTTGCTCCGATACTTTGCTTGGTCGCGTTGAGCCGTTGCCCATGTCTTTGGGGACCAAGTTTTCAGTTTTGGTATCTCAAACCATCTCTTGTACCTAGTTTTTGTCAATTCAATCATCAAGGGGGAGAAATTTCGACCCAAGTGAACCCAAGTGGATAAGTACCTTGGTTTCTTTTGTGATGATTGTTTGACAATTTATTTGTGATTGGTTTTTGAGTACCTTTGGGATTCACGAAACTCTTGTTTCTCTTGACTCTTTGGTTGTGTGGCAGCTTCGTTCGGGACCGAGAGCTTTTATTTTGGAGTTTTTATGATCCTTCCTCATATCAAGTGACCTTGTGTTTGCTTTTGCTTGGCTTTTGGGCACTTGAATGAGGCTTGCCTTCAATCCCTTCCTTTGTGGTTTTATTTTTAGTCAATGCATTCATCAAGGGGGAGATTGAGAACATATATGATGAATGATTGACTTTATGAGGAAGGTTTGAGGCTTTTACCCGGTTGAGTCTATATCTAGCTATGCGCTTATTGCTTATGACTAACCGGTGGCGTTGAGTTGTGGTGTTTCTGTGTTGGTGTGTGTGTGCAACATGTGTCTCTTGGCTGTGTTGATGTGCAGGTGTTGAGCTCGGATACAGTGGTCGATGGCGAGGTGAAGGTCAAGTAGAGACGTGTCGTGCCGACGGACCGGGAGCGGTGAAGGATGGGCGTGCCGTGCGGCGGACGTGCCATGCCGATGTACCCAGAGCGGTGAAGGGCGGACGTGAGGCTTGGACTGACGGACCAGAGGGCCAGAGGACCAGCTGTGGTAGCTGGCACGTGGCATCGGCAAGCGAGAGCACATGGGGATGTGTGATGCATCGGCCGAGTCGGGAGGAAGACGATGGCGTCGTGACACTTGGCGGAGGTCGGACACGGGCTTGCGTGCGGCGCAAGTGCCGTCGGCCAAGTCAAGAAGGAAGGCGAAGGCGTTGTGCCCGGCGTGGAGGCTGGACATGCATCAGCATCGGTGCCGGTGGTCGGGGTGTGCGAACCACATCCCGTCTACGGCGCGGGTTCGGTAGTTGAGCCTCAAAAAGCTACCCTCGACGGTTTCCGAGTTTGGGCCTCAAAACTCGGGTGGACGGTTTCCAGGTTTGGGCCTCAAAACCTGGGTGGCCGCTTTCCGAGTTTGGGCCTCAAAACTCGGGGTGGACGGTTTGCCAGGTTTGGGCCTCAAAACCTGGGCTGGCAGGTTTCCCGGTTTAGGCCTCAAAACCGGGGGAAGGTCCAAAAGGACGGTCGACGCGTGGCGGCGTGGAGAGGCTGGCGCGGCGGCGAAGCTATCCACGAGGAAGGCGCGGTGGTCGACATGATGGCACGTGGCGGCATCAGGGAGGTCGCGTCGAGGCGAAGCTACCGGATGTGCGAGCGTGGCCGTCGGATGAAAACTGCTAGGGTTGGACAGTTTTACCCCTAGGGGGTATTTGGGTTGAGTGCTTTAAGTGAGGGTGTTTTGGTCTTCGGACGTGTGCCTATATATATGTGAAGGGGCTTCTAGGGCAGCCATCCTTGGATGCGTCACTCTCATTTTGTTCATGTGAGAGGAGGCTAGGGTAAGAGGAGAGGAGTGGCTCTTGCTCTTGAGCTTTTCGCCATCCACGCTTTGTTGTTGCGAGGAGTGGCTTGTAACCCGACATCGTGTGCTACACAATTCATCATCTTGTAGTAATCCAAGGATCAAATTCGTGCTCCACTTGTTCCCTCTCTAAATCCGAGTTTTTCTATTTTCTGTTATTTTTGCAGCTATTTTTGGGAGATTTTTGGTTCATCGTTTCTTGACCGATTTGGTTCGTTCTTTTTGCGTTGATTCGTGCTTTGACAAGTGATGAAGCTATTCCTTGAATGAATCGATCCAATTCGACTTGAGCATGGAGAAATGAACGAAATTCTTTTTGGGTGACTTTTTGGAGTTCTTGCACACGATCTGATTTTACCGGAGACTGAGTTTGAGTTGGGCAATGATCTCTTAGGAGTAGCTTTACATCTCCATGGTAATTACCTGTGCAAAGATTGGGAGCGATTCATTTTGATTTGAGTTTTTTTCATCAATTTTTGTTGTCGCTGTTTCTCTGTTCCTAGCACTCAGGTGCGCTCAGGTTGTGTGGGCTGTGTACGGCTTCAGGTACCGGTGCGGTGGGGATTGGGCAGTGCAGACCCTGTTCGAGTCCTCTGCAGCTCAGTTATAGCGAGCAGCTCACCAAGGTCGAGCGTTGGGCAGACGTCACTCTCCTTTGTTCCTGTTCGTCTCTCTTTCTGGTGTCCGTGCGTTGTTCTCTCCCTCTGTTTTGCTGCATGCTGTTACAGTTCACAAGGTTGGGTTTCTGTTTGTAATTTGCTCAGCATCAGCTTGGTTTTTGCTCTGTTCTTTCTGATTGGGTCTTCAGTGTTTTAGCAGCAGTACGCATTGGCTAATTCGTTTTGATTGGCATCTTGGCCGGCTTCTTTCAGCAGTCCTGCAGCTCGTCCTTCTCCACTGTCTGTGTCAGGCCAAAAATTGCAGCCAGGTAGTTCAGGTAATCAGTACATGGAAGCTCTTTTCTTTTCAGCTCCATTCAACAGTTAGGCATTGTGTTATCTGAATTTTGCAGCACGTCAGGGCATACCTTGGCTTAGTTTTTAGTTTTGCCTGTGCAGCTCAGTAATCTGTCTTCCTTTCTTTTCGTGTTTGGAGGCAGCAAGAGCAGTTCACTCACTAGAGGAACTGGGGTACAAACTGGATGCTTGTTACATTGCTCAGTTACTGTAGCATTCAGCAGCATTGAATTTCTGGTGTTGTTCGCTGGAATTTCTGGTTCCATAATTTGTGCTAGCTGTTTTGTGCTCGTTTGAGCTCCGTTTCGCATACCGGTTTTTGCGATTGGCTTTGTACCGTTCTAAGGATTTTATCTAGGTACTCTCGTCACCAGTTGACTTGGGTATTTTAGATCCGGGAACTCACTTCTTCCTCATAGGAGTGGAGTATCCCTTTTCGGACCTTTGGTCCGGGAGTGGCTTGTGCTTGTGCTGGCGCTTGTTGTGGTGTCTCGCTTTGTTCCTAGGGAACATCCACCCTCTCGTTGGGTCGTGGACATCACGGTGTTTGTTGCTCGTGTTTGATGGTGATTTTGGGACAGCGGCCGAAATTATTTCGTGGAAAAATTTACGGCTCCCATTCACCCCCCTCTAGTCGCCATTTTCGGTCCTTCATCTGGGTAAAATGTCAACCCAGTGATGCTAGCGTAGAGGTAGTCGGGGGAGCCAGTATCCAACTTAGGATAGAGGTAGCTACTCAGTATATTTCTGTAGAGCTATCAGAGTCTGTCCGAGACTGGGCTGCCGGGTGGTTTTACATGGCCAACCCACCACCAGCACTCCGTCGTCACGATGAATGGCCGCCACAAAAGCGCCGTGAATGGAAGGACCGCATCTCTGCCGAGGAAGTAGAGGCTATCCGACCTCTCATTGATATGATAGATGGCTTGAAGGTCAGCGGATTGACTGGTTTCACCGTCGTCCAGGACTTCATCGCACGCCGTATCCATCCTCTGCAACAGCGGGCGAAGTTTGGATTTGAATACCTGGGTAAGAATGACCCGGGGCGCGATGATGTCGAGCAGTTGTCTGATTTCGAAATCTTATGGAGAGTGAACCGACTGCTCAAAAGCCGTGAACGCCTAGTTTCGGTGATGACGACATTTTCTGCCATCAATCCCCCTCCTCAGGTAGATAGTTGATCTGTCACGTCTTCGAGGTTCTAAATAGATATCCTTCTGACTTGACTGAATGCTCTTCTCTTGTAGGGCCAGGGGAGAGATCACAATGATTGCCCTCCCCTGCCTCCGGCGACTGAAGAAGGCAGAGGCATAGTTCTGGGGGGTCCTATCAGAAGTGAGGACCTTCCCACCAAACCAAGCTCTCCTGAAGATCTTGACTGGCTTGACACAGATTCAACTGACTCTGATGTCATGCTTATAGACCCGGAAGCCGAGAGTAGCCGAAAGAGGTCACTGACTCCACTTCAAGAAGCCGGGGAAACTATCCCAAAGAAGGCTCGCACTGGTAGGCGCCGTGCTGTTCGAAAAGTACTTTTGTCACCAGCTCTGGCTGAAAAGCAGTGTAATATGGGTGCTCCTGGTAAGGGGAAACCCGAGTACTCTATAGTCCTTCTGTATCTAGATTTTGATAAACTCTTGTCTTATATATGGCTATGTACCAGATGTTGAAACAACCCAAGGGGCGTCATGTGATGCTGTCCCTGAAGAAGCTCCGGCTCCAGACCCGCGACTAAAGAAGCCCCTCTTGAAGTTGCCGCGACCATTGAAGCTCGTAAAGTAAGTTACAGAACTTTACTTTTAGAGTGCTCACATATTTCTGGAACTAACATAAATACTTGTCCATTGTAGAAAAACGAAGTTGGCTGCTGCAGGCTCAAGTACCGTCATTGAGCCCCAGGTGGTAGAGGAGTCGGAGACGCTGAACAAGGAGGAATCCAGCATTCCGCCAACTTTTAGTCAGTCCAGCGTTCCACCAACCTTTAGCCAGGTAGATCCACTGCCCGGATCCTCTCCATCCAGGTCTCCAATCGATGCAGCACCTGAAGCGGATGTTCTCCCTTTGCCTCAGGTTGGTGTGCCATTTTCTATCTTTCGTTCTCCTGCACAGTTGGAGTTTGACCGAGTAATCAATGAGTGGTTTTTCCGCACTCGGCAGCCGCACGAACCAACTCTGGAGATGATCTTGGCTGACGTCCAAGCTGAAGCTTCCACTCGTCCGCAGGGAGGGTCCGCTGATGCCCCCGAGTCCTCGCGTCAAGGAGCGATGCTCGATGTTATGGGGTATGACCAAGACCTCACCCGGCTGAAAGAGTTGGGCGATCAAGTCACAGGACCCGTCGAAGCACTTCGGCAATTTATCGAGGTAAATCTTTGGAAGTCCTTTTCGTATAGTATAGTCTTGTTTGAGTACTGACAGTATTGTTTCTTGTGCAGGGCTTTGATGTGAAGGTCAAGGACCAGATCACCCGTATCCGGCAGGAGATGTCTCGTGAGAATCAAGAGCTCCGAGACTACATTGCCCAAGACCAAATCAGCCAAAAGATAGCCACTCAGCTTTTGCGCAGCTGCATCTTTGAGTTACAAGACAGCCTTAAGGGTATTGTTGAAGAGCGTGATGCTGCCAATAACCGAGAGATTGGCTTGATAGCCAAAGAGGCTGCCTTGGAACAGAAGTTTAAGGAGTTCAAAAAATCCTCTAAGAAACAGCTAGCTGGTAAGTTGTCATATCTGTCCCGAGTCCTTGTTGCTTGTGCAGACTTCTGAGACTCAGATGATTGACTGGATTTGCAGATGCAAATACTTTGGCTTCCGGGGGGCAGAATGCGTTCAACCGGAAGGAGGTGGAGCTTGAAGAGGTATATGCTAATGCGCAAAATACTCTTCAAGAGGCCAAATTGATGCGTGAGGGTGCTGACCGGGACCTCCTGCAGGCTTTGAAATCGACGAAGGAGTCGCGGGAAGCTCTGAAGGCGTTGGAAGATGCTGTTGAGCCCATCCTGAACATGATTCCGTGCCCTGAAGGAGTTGAAGAGTCTTTGATTGATCGGGCCAAGGCTGCACCTGGGCGGTTGGCTCAGTATATCAAAGATATGTCGACTTCCGTGGTGCAGGGTCTGATGGCGACACTGCGACTTCATCTGCCATCCTTCGACTTGTCAGCTCTTATGACACTTCCTGAAGGCAAAGGCGATGAGGATCTTGCGGCGATGCAAGAGGAGGTGAAGACCGCGGCGGAGGAGTACTCGCAGATTTTAGATCTTGTAGAGTAGTTTAGCCTCCTTGTTCGTTTAACCACCGCTTGTATTCCCTAGAAACAATTATTATCAAAGTTAAAGAATCAAAGTATTAGTTACTTTTGAGTCTTTGTGAGGTTCAACTCGTCATTGCAAGAAATTTCTTGTCAATGGGTTGTTTCTGTTTGATGTGGATGTATGACCAGGCGTCTTATTAGACGAGTCTATCCAGATGCTCTCTAGCACTTGGGTTTGGGTCGTGTGACTTCGTTTCTCTAGTAGTCTTATAACGATCATGTAGAGAACTTAGTCTTGCCCGAGTACTACTCTTAGTACCATTGTTCAAGGGATAATTTTGATCAAGCACCTCTTGAAGGACCGTGACAATGGCTCCTTCTGGGTGAATCATATCCTCTTGGTACTTGCAGCTTGAGTGCGAAAATAGGTGGACCTCTGTCCGATTAAGTTGTAATAGGGTGGGTATTACTCCCCTTGTTACACCTTATAGGAACTAGTATCTACTATGGTAGATACCATATTCGCTATAGGTTGATAGCCGGGTATTAAGCCGTACCATCATTGGAGTTGTATTGAGCTCGGAGCTCATAACTCGAGTGTGGTTGCCGCTGAACCAATCCATCCGAGTAATATTATATATTAGTCGGTGGGATACAATAGCTAAAGCTTATTGTTCGACTGATAGGCTTCATGTGACTAAATAGTCATAATGAAGTGTAATAAGGAAATAAAGCTCTTGTTGCTGATGAACTTCAAACTTTATTAATATCGGTATAGTAAGTACATTATCCCTGAGTCGGATTTCTAGTGTAGTCCTTAGGTATGGAATTTTTTCAGATGCTCAATATTCCATGAATTTGGCAATGGAGAACCATCTTCAGTAACTAGCTCGAATGACCCGTGTCTTGTTACTTTGGATACTATGTAGGGTCCTTCCCAAGGACTCATGAGCTTGTGGCGCCCTATGGTATTCTGAATTTTCTTCAGGACCAGGTCGCCTACTTGGAAGGTGCGGTGATGGACGTTCTTATCATAGTAGCGCCTCATCCCTTGAAGGTATCTTGCTGTCTGAAAGAGTGTGGTTAATCGGGCTTCTTCAAGGCTATCGACTTCTAGCCGCCTGGTATCATCAGCTTCGCCTTCGTTGTACTGCTCTGTTCGTGGGGAGCTCCAGATTAAGTCAACCGGGAGTATTGCTTCAGTGCCATATACCAAGAAAAAGGAGTTTGGCCTGTTGCCCGACTTCGTTGTGTTCGTAGTCCCCAGACTACCTTAGGTAGCTCTTCGACCCACTTTCCGCCATGATCTTTTAGGAGGTCAAATAGCCTTGGTTTTAATCCGGCAAGAATTAGGGCATTTGCTCATTCGACTTGCCCGTTGGATTGTGGATGGGCTACTGATGCGTAGTCTATCTTGATTCCACAGTCGCTGGCCCATGTCTTGAACTCAATAGTCGTAAAAGGGGACCCAAGGTCGGTGATAATTCTATGTGGCATCCCAAAACGGTGAAAGATGCTTTGCATGAATTGTACTGACTTAGATGCGTTGAACTTGACCAATGGCATGTACTCAATCCACTTGGTGAATTTGTCGATTGCGACGTAGATGTACTCGAATCCGCCTGGAGCACGCTTAAGAGGACCCACCATGTCGAGTCCCTAGCATGAGAAAGGCCAGGATGGAGGAATACAGATCAATTCATGTGCAGGTACATGCTGCTGCTTGGCAAAGAATTGGCATGACTGACAGTGGCGGACTATGTCTTCTGCATCTTTCAAGGCTGAGGGCCAATAGTACCCTGATCTGAAGATTTTTCCGACTAGTGTCCTTGATGCTGCATGGTTGCCATAGCACCCGGAATGGACATCGTTTATGATTTCTTTGCCCTCTTCTGGTGAGATGCATTTGAGGAGGACTCCTGATGAAGCTCCGCGTCGATATAGCCGGTCCCCGACTAAAACATAGTTTTTGCTAGGTCTGGTGATTTGCTCTGCAGCTGTTTTGTCACTAGGCAGTTTATGCTCTTTGAAGTAGTCGATGAAAACTTGTGTCCAGTCGGGTGCTAGGGCTAGAATCTGAGCAGATGGTGCTGGGTCAACCTCTTCCTTCTCTTGAATTGACGGCTTGGATAACTCATGAACAAAGGTTCCATTGGGAACCAGAGCTCTGTCGGAGCCCAATTTGGCTAGAACATCTGCTGCTACATTGAGATCCCGGGTAATATGAATGAGTTCCAGCCCAGAAAAGTGTTTTTCCAGCTTACGGACTTCCGCGCAATAGGCATTCATTGTTTCCTTGGTACAATCCCAGTCTTTGTTGACTTGGTGAATTACCACAGAAGAGTCGCCGTAGACTAGGAGTCGCTTGATGCCCAATGCGACTGCTAGTTTGAGTCCGTAGAGTAGGGCTTCATATTCTGCTTCATTGTTGGTAGCAGGCCACAGTATCTGCAGTACGTACTTGAGCTGCTCTCCGACGGGTGCTACAAGTAGTACTCCGGCTCCTGCTCCTCCGAGTTTTAGGGACCCATCAAAGTACATCTTCCAATGATCGGGAATAGCATTGTCTTGGATCTGCTGTATTTCTGTCCATTCGGCGACGAAATCAGTTAGAGCTTGTGACTTGATTGCTTTTCTGGGGGTGAACTTGATGTTGAGTGCCCCCAGTTCGACTGCCCACTTGAAAATTCTTCCAGTAGCATCACGATTGTGGAGGATTTCTCCCAAGGAAAAATCCGTAACGACTGTGATCTCATGTGCTTCAAAGTAATGTCGTAGCTTTCTTGAAGATATGAGTAAAGCGTAGAGTAGTTTCTGTACTTGCGGGTATCTGGCCTTTGAATCGGAGAGTACCTCACTGATGTAGTACACTGGTCGCTGGGTGTGGTAGATGTGCTTTTCATCCTTGCGCTCCACTACGATCGCTGTGCTTACAACGTGTGTGGTAGCTGCGATATAGAGCATCATCGGCTCCTTGGGTTCTGGCGGCGTCAGTATAGGTGAATTGGTAAGGTATCCTTTGAGTTGTTCAAAGGCCCTATCCGCTTCTTCCGTCCACTGAAATTTATCGCCGGTCTTGAGTAATCTGAAGAAAGGGAGTCCCTTTTCTCCCAGTCGTGAGATAAATCGGTTTAGCGCGGCCATGCACCCGGTGAGCTTCTGAACATCCCTGACTGAGGTAGGTGGATTCATGTTGATGATAGCTATGATCTGCTTTTGACTAGCCTCAATGCCCTGATGGCTAACGAGAAATCCGAGTAACTGGCCTGAGGGTACTCCGAAAACGCATTTTGTGGGATTGAGTCTCCATTGATATGCACACAGTCGGTTGAAAGTTTCCTCCAGGTCTGATATGAGAGTAGTCGGATCCTTTGTCTTTATGACCACATCATGAACATAAGCTTCTGCGTTGCGGCCAATTTGGTCACCCAAGCAATCTTGGATAACTCGTTGATAAGTGGCCCCTGCATTCTTCAGCCCAAAGGACATGGTTTTATAACAGTAGGCACCAAATGGAGTTATAAACGATGTCTTGGGTTGATCTTCTTCTTTGAGAGCAATCTAGTGGTACCCGGAGTAGCAATCCAGAAAGGATAATAGAGCAGAGCCTGCGGTGGCATCAACTATTTGATCTATCCTCGGTAATCCGAAAGGATCCTTTGGGCAGTGTTTGTTGAGGTCTGTGTAGTCGACACACATGCGCCACTCGGCAGAATTCTTCTTCTTGACCAGCACTGGGTTGGCTAACCACTCGGGGTGGAGGATTTCTCTGATGAATCCTGCTGCGAGTAGTTTGGCTATTTCCTTCTTGATCGCCTCTTTTTTCTCTGGTGAGAATCGTCGTAGTCTTTGCTTGATAGGTCTGGAACCCTCTTTTAATTCCAATTTGTGCTCAGCCAAATTCCTTGGGACTCCTGGCATATCAGCCGGTTGTTGACGGAAGTTATAGCATGTTTTACCTTATCAAAATACCGTCAATAGGCCTCGGTTTCAAGGAAGAATAGCATATCATGAGCATATTTATCACTAATAAGTTCCACTTGTACTCTTAGCTTGTGAACTTGTAGGAGATGGCGAAATGAACAAAATGAGGCCAGGTGGGCCCACCAAGGGGGTCGGGCGACCCCATCTTTGGGCCACTTCGGCCATGGTGACATGGCATGATCCAAGAGAAGCATGTTCAAGCCAATATCAACCATTGGATCAAGCATGTGCTTTTGCTCAATGGTGCAAGATGAGAAGCACATGGATTCATGGGTCCACACCGAAAACCAAATGCAACCAACTTCACAAGACTTGCTCCATGACATGTGGGGTCACGAAGGGAGAGAAGAAGGTGGACCAGCCCTGTCATAGGGGGGGTCGGCCGATCCCCCCTTGGTGGGACCCAGCTGCACTATTCATCAGGGTGACATCAGCACCTTCTAGAAGATGTACCCCGGGCCCACATGTCACAGACAGGGGTCGGCCGACCCCATGGTGACCCTCATCCAAGTCGGTGGCAAAGTGCATGTTTCACACGTGAAGAATATCCAAGCCATTCATCCAAGTCGGTTATTATGGCGGTGGATCCAAGGGTGAAGAGAGGAGGATCATGCGGATCGCTGACGTGGCACCGGAGTAGCCCCTACTCCACCTCCACTATAAATAGAGGCCTCCACCCTCTCATTCATATCACACATATCTCACACATCTCCACTCTCAAGTGAGATCAAGCAAGAGTAGTAGTAGTTAGTCTAGAGTGGGAGTTAGAGTCCAGTCGGGCGAAGCTCGGGTCTCCGGAG
Organism: Coix lacryma-jobi var. lacryma-jobi; assembly: GCA_009763385.1. NCBI lineage: Eukaryota > Viridiplantae > Streptophyta > Magnoliopsida > Poales > Poaceae > Coix > Coix lacryma-jobi. The sequence continues at coordinate 87,915,540 of CM019822.1, read as the reverse complement.
TCATCTTCTGGGAGTCTGGTATAGCCCTTGTATCTTTCTTCTTTTGTAAGACTTTATTTATTTAATATATTATTCTTTCTTTACTTTACTTTGCATTTACTTAAGTATTTACTTTCCAAGTATTTATTTAAGTATTTACTTAGTGCAAGTCTATATTTATATAGTCTTGTTGTGTGCTTATCTTAGTTCTATAGTTGTCTTAGTTAGATTGATTTCCTTTACATAGTTTCTTGTGTGTGCGTCATCGTCCTATCTTAGGATAGGGGCTTTAGCTATTTTGATCGATAGCTAAAGGTGTAGATAAGTGTGAGCGTGGTGCTCATACTTCATCTTATCTTTGACTACCGTTGGCTTGCACGGACAGTAGGGGCGCATGGGCAAAAGGTGACAGATTTTGCCTGGCTACCTAGATCCCCTCACGTGAACTCAGGCTAGTTCTTAAAAGGTAAGGCGTCCATAAGCCAAATATCCGCTTGAGTACTGGGTTAGGTGAACAACCTTCTATCGCTTTACTCTCTCGTTTGTCCCTCTCACACAAGTAGCAAGGCGTCAATCTAGTTAAGTCATCTATTCAATTAGGATTAGTTCATAGGAGTAAAGGTAGAAACATAGGAGTACTTTATACTCACTCGTTGTCCTCCCACCTAGCTAACTCTACTAAAGTTATCTTTCATATCATATACTCTTAGCTTAACTTATTTATCTTATCTATCTATCCTCCCTTATATCCACTTATCCCCTTTTGCTTCTCTAATTGATAATAGATTATAGTAAGACTAAAGGATCTATCTTTCCTCTCTCTACATCTTTCCTAGCTTGCTTTCCTTTGGGATAAAATAAATAACGATACCTTGGAATACTCCCGGTGAAGTGCTACATCGGTATATTCTGTGCGCTTGCGGAACTATCCAATAGTCAATAGTATTACCACCAAGACACTTCTAGCGCCGTTGCTGGGGTTAGGCTCCATAGTCTAGTTCTAGTGGTTGCGTTAAGAAGTGTTAACAAGCGTTTCTGGCGCCGTTGCCGGGATAGATTAAAACTCTATTCTTAGTAGCGACGCTAAGAAATACAACAAGCATTTCTGGCGCCGTTGCCGGGAAAGCAACCGCCTAGGAGTTTAGAGAGAGTGAATCCGGAGTCTGCTATATATTAGTTATCAATTAGTATAGGGGCTAACCCCTCACCTGTCTAGTTTCTTTTCGTTATCGTGAAACTAGTAGGTGTATGAGCGGTTTCCAACTGCCGTCAAACTTCGTTGAAAATCCTGAGCAGTTGTTGAGGAGGACTAGACTTCGTCAAGTTCCACCTCAGAGGTTCATCTCGAACCAGAATCCGTTCGAGGAGGAAGTTTCTGCACCAGCTAGAAGAGAAGCCACGACCCAAAAGACCATCTCCGAGTACTCCGTGCCATCGGCCGACAATGTCGCCACGGGTCCGCAGCTTAACTTGGGGGATGCGACTTTCGAGCTCAAGCCGGCTCTCATCAACATGGTGCAAGCCAATCCATTCTGTGGGAAGCCGCATGAGGACGCCAACGCCCATCTCCAACACTTCTTGGAGGTATGTGGTACCTTCACTATGAAGAATGTGTCTGCAGACGCCATCCGTCTTCGTCTTTTCCCGTTCTCGTTATTGGGAAAGGTGAAGCAATGGTTGTACGCCAACAAGAGTGAAGCCAACACTTGGGAGGAGTGCGCCAATGCGTTTCTCAAGAAGTTCTTCCCGATGGGCAAGACCAGCGCCCTTCGTGGAAAGATTTCCAGCTTCCAGCAACAAGCTGATGAGACGATTCCCGAAGCATGGGAACGTCTACAAGAGTACATTCGCGTCTGTCCTCATCATGGGATAGAGGAGTGGCTCATTATCCAAGGTTTCTACCAGGGCCTGACCGGTATGGCTCGTAGTCACCTAGATGCAGCCGCTGGAGGGGCATTCTTACAACACAATGTGAGAGATGCCAAGGACCTCATAGAGAAGATGGTTACCACCAAGGTTGGAATGAGGAACGTCTTCAGCCGAAGAAGAGAGGTGTTCATGCTCTCAATGAGGTGGACATGCTCTGCGCGAAGATGGACCTCCTGATGAAGAAAGTAGAAGAAAGTTCCAAGAGGGAACAAGAGGTCGTTCAACCTTATGCAACCGCACGAGCCGTCGAAGCCGACCAATGGTGCGAGGTATGCGGAGACAATGACCATTCGGGAAATAATTGTCCCGAGACGAAGGAGGAAGTGAGCTTCATCAACAATGCCAACAACAACGGGTACCGGCCCCAACAACAACAACAAGGATGGAATTCGCGCCCCTTCTACCAAAATCAAGGTAACGGTTATAGCAATAATTTCAATAATTCTTATAATAACCAACCTTCTTTAAGAGATCTTGTCTTAGGCCAATCTAAAATAAATGATAGTATTAATAAAAAGATGATGGCTAATGATAAGACTCTTGAAAATATAATGAGAAAATGGATAGCTTTAATTCTGCTATGAAAAATCAATTGAGTTTTAATAAAATGCTAGAAACACAATTAGCTCAATTAGCAGCAGCTGTCCCATCCTACGAGCAAGGTAAGATCCCAGGGAAACCTGAGGATCCAATAGAGGGTGTAAATTAGTTACTACGAGGTACGGTAAGCCTCCGCTCCGGTCAAACTGGGGTTATCTACTTGATCCACCCTTCATCACCAAGAAGGAAGATCCAGGCCTGCCGACCATCACCTTCCAGATTGGACCACAAGTCTTCCACGACGCCTTCTGCGACCTTGGATCGAGTGTCAACATCATGTCCAAGGTAACATATGATAACTTACTAGGGGGACCTTTGCTCCCTACATTTGTTCGTTTGCAGCTGGCCGATCAGACGCTACGGTTCCCCGAGGGACTAGCAACGGACATCCTCATCAAAGTCCAAAACAACTATGTCCCCGTCGATTTCCTTATATTGGACATGGGATCCAATGTAGACGTCGCGATCATCCTGGGAAGGCCGTTCCTTAATACGGTTAATGCCGTCATTTACGTGGGATCCGGCCAACTTCACCTCGAATTCCCGGAATATAAGGTAAAGTGTCCATTCAACGGTTATAAAGCTAACATGCAGGTGAAGGACAAAGAACCTCGAGACAACAAACATCGTCATCGTCACCCACACCGTAGGAACAAAAAGAAGAGAGAGTCGGCCAACAAGGCCGAAGTAAAAGAAGAACTCGCCGACGAGGTGCAACCACGGTCTCCATCTCCGGGACTGACCGAAGCACCCAATGAATGACAAGACGGAGAGGTCCTCCTCTACGGACCTGAAACATGGAGCCCTCGCTGATAAGGTAAATCAGTAGTTATCTCATATTTAATTTTTTTATGCATTTCAATTTTTTGCATTTTCCTTCAATTGCATACTTAGTTAATCCTGCATATTTCATTTCGACAAAATAAATTTTCATGCTAGTAACACCTTGACAATAACTTGCAACACTTTTGAGCCGTGGGACCACCCCAAGGTGGGGTCGGCCAACCCCACCAGTGGGCCCACTGGCACATGATCTATCTTGGCTTAGTACCCTGAGTATGACACAACACTTTGGTGCTCAAGGAGCATCCAAGGTGGGATCGGCCGATCCCACCATGGTACCCTCCAGCACCCTACTGCACTCTACTCAGCATGGTCATGAACATCATGCATATTAACAAAGCCAACATCTGAAAAGAAATGGTCCTTTGCTTTACTCTTTAAGCATGAGATGTTCCTCTTTATGTTGGATGCTCATGGGGACCACAACAACCAGCCAAAGGCATGTTAGTGCTCTCATGGTCCATGGGAATCACTTTAGACATGTCTCCACTTTGGCCATTCATCTTTTCTCTTTCACCAAACACTAAGCAAGGGAATCTCTGAAATTTGTGTCAACTTTGGACCAAACATAGCTACATCTTTGCTAGACACATGATGACACAAAGTTTAAGGTTGAGGGGACACGTAGGGGGGTCGGCCGACCCATGTGTTGGCCAATCCTGAAAAGATGTTTTCTCACTTTAGACATGTCCCCTGGCTAAAGCAAAAGCAAATTTGAAAGTGCCAAGAAGGGGGGTCGGCCGATCCATGTTGTGGGAGACATCAAGATGCCCTTCTCCCCCTATATATACCCTTGCATTATGAGCTCAACTCCACACCAAAACCACCAGAACCATCTCGAGCTAACAAGATCTTCCTTTCCTTCCTTAGTTGCAAGTTCATTCTCAAGCTTAGCTTAGTAGTAGCCTTCCAAAAAACCAAAAACTCAAAAATAGTCCTCATTTCAGTAGTAGTAGTAGAAGCTTGGTAACTTATCTTGTAGTAAGATGAAGAAGTTGCTTTCTGTAACACCCCTGGTGTTAAGCAACCCTAAATGCCTAAATGCATAATGACATCTCATGAGCATAAGCATCATCATCATCATCATGTTGCATTCTTTTGTAAAGTGTCATTTCATGTGTTGGCTTGTAATGTTATGCTTGGTGTGATGCTTCTTTGACTTGCTTTTGGAGTGTGTGAGTCTCCTAGTAGTTGAACCTTGTTGAGGAGTCAAAATGAAGCTAGGTTTGTGTTGGTCATTTTGGCTAACCAAGTCACTGACCCTAGATGCCTTAATAGAGCCCTAGGAGTCCTTTTGTTTGACTAACTGAGACCTCCTTGATAGAAGCTTTGCATGGCTGTGGGCCCTTAACCAAAAGTGTGTAGAATTTAGAGTAGAACAAAAAGTGTTCAAGGGCCAACTCATGAAAATGAGTTTAACAAGGTGTTTTAGGACCCACAAGGCAGAAATGGGGGAGTTTAGACCTAGTAAAATTCTTCTAAGTCCTAACTGCCGAATCAGTTTCGCTGAGTGATCTTTGGAGCTTTCCTGAGACCAATCTAGGCCGAACCAAAGCTTGATCTTGTAACCAAAGATGTAGTCGACATGTAGCTCTACTCAATGGAACAAGTGGTTTAGCGTTTCATCGAGTGGATTAGGAGATAATCGCGTCCAAAATCCGGTCGTCAGTCGGCCATCAGCACCTGAACCGGTGATTCATTGATTTTTGAATCGGCCGTGGTCATGGCCGACCGCGCCAGAACTTGGCCGCCGCGTGGCGCCCGCCCGCCCGGCCGAGCCAGCGTTCGCGCGCGGCGTGGCGAGCTCAAGTCGCCAGCTCGCCCCCGCACTGACCAAAGCCGCTCCACTTCCCTCCGTTCTGTCTCTCTCGCCGGCGCTCGGGCGGAAAAGGGGGGGGGAATAGAGCGCTCGCCGCCGTTCACCGTGTCCGTCGACCGCCTCGCCGCAAGCCCAACCACCCACAAAGCTTCGACGTGAGCCCCCGCACCTCTTGCCACCCTTAGCGCCCCGTAGGAAACCCTAGGCAAGCCCCGGGATGAGAGCCGCCGCCATGGCCGCCATGACCGCCGAGCTCGGTTCGCCATGGCCGGCCTCCTTCCCGTGGTTTCGTGTCGCCCTAGCTCACGTTCGAGGGTCAGTGAGGTTCGTGGAAGAGGTAGAAGGTGACGGTTTGGCCGGTTAGGGTTTGGTGACCGCGGTACGCCGCGCCCGCCGTGTCCGCCATGGCCGGCGAGCTCGGTCCGCCGTGGCCAACCCCCTTTTCGTGACCGTCCGTTTGTCCTAGCTAGCGTTCACGAGTCGCCTTGAACCATAGAAGAAGTTGGTGGTGTTGGTTTAGCCGATTAGGGTTTGGTAGGGACGGTACGCCGCTCGCCATGGTCGCCGGAGTCGGCATGGCCGTGGTCACGGATGCTCGGAGTGAGAACCCTGGCTTCTGAGCCTCGAGTTAGGGTTGTGAAGGTCGCCGGAGTAGGATTCGAGAGTTGGTTTAGCTCGGGATGACCGGAGCCGGCCGGCGTAGCATGGCCGCGCCGCCGTGTCCGCCATGGTCGACGGCGAGCTCGATCCGAGCATGCGCTAGGCCCGTGTGTGGCATCGTTGGGTGCGGAAGAAAGGAGTAGAGTGGTAGTGAGTGGTGAGGTCCGTTTCGCCGGGAGGGTCGCCGCCGGCGAGCTTTGCCGCGGTCAACCCTTCCCCTGCTTCTGTGTGGCTGGCAGGTGGGGTCGGTTTGACCCGGGGTCCCGCCAGTCAGTGGCTCGGGTCCCGGATGTCAGTGTCTTGGGTGCAATAGTCTGGGTACGTGTAGCAGTTTAGGTTAAAGAGGTTTTTCAGAGTTTTGTTTAATTAGATTTCAGAAATGCTTGATTAGCTTGTTTAATTCATATCTTGAGTTCTGTAAATGCTAAAACGGTGAAATAAGTTTTGTTAAGTTTGTTGTGATGAGTTCTATGCATGAAAAATATATTATGTCGAGTTTGTGATAGATTTATGTGTAGTTATATTTAATTTATGTTTAGGCTGAAATCTTGTTAAATGCATAGTAATCTGTATTGCTCAGAAAAATATGATTCTTGTTTTTGTTAGGTTTGTATTGATGAATAGTTTCTGGGAAAAAATATATATGATGTTGTTCTGTGGAATATTTTGGCAGTAGCAATTAAAGTGACGAAATGCTGTTTTCTTGTTTAATTTGTAGTAATTAAAATATGATTAATATGAACCTGAGATTTTTATACACTGCTCTTGTGCTAAGAAGTTCAGTAGAAAATTAGGAAATTTGCTGTTTGATAGTTTTTGTTAGGGTGTGTAGTTCAAAGCACCTTTTCATGGTAGAATTTGTCTTTTTCATAGAGGATGGAGTTTAAGTCCAAATGGGTTGAGATTTGGACAGAGGACTAGTTTATGTGTTGTTAACTTCCAGTAATTCCTGTAGATTTTTCTGAAGCTGTCTAGGATGGGTTGCTGTTATAGGCTTGATTAAATGGATTTATTTCAGCAAGCAAATTATAGGAGAATAAATTAATTAAGTAAAGTGCTTGCTGTGGTAATTGTAAATCCTAACCAACTGATTAGGTAGGTTAATTGTTTGGTTGGTGTTAAGGTCTTTTGTAATCACTAGTTTGATGTTGACTACCTTGTTGAAGAGAACGCAGTAGATGACATGTGTTTATCTCCTGAGTTATCTTAGTAGATGACATGTGCTTATCTCCTGAGTTATCTTGTTCCATAGTGTATCCCCATGCATTCCATGTGCATTCATATTACTTATACGTGTTATGCATCATACAGGGTCGGTAGTGGAAGTCCAGAACCCGCCACCAGAGGAGCCTTGTTCGGAGGAGACCCAGGACGAGAGGACCGAAGAAGGAGACGTCGAGGACCTGCCTGAGTGCCGCGACCATCGACCCTCCGACTTTGAACGAGGCAAGCCCCGGAGCATACCACTCCTATGGTTTGCAATGCAATTACGAAATTAACCTGATATGTTTGCTGCATTAGGTTATAGGAGTTGAGTGACACCGTTGCTGCATTAATTACTTATCCTTGTCCACCTGCAAATATTGTCTTAATATCCCTGTTAAGTCTAGGCTCGTTTCTGCTTAGCCTGCTTAGACTGGTAAAAGTCGGGTGGTTTCCTGTCTCCCGCATATAGGTGGATACTGAGATAACCAAGTGATAATTAATCTGAGACCGGGCGGGATGTAGGAGCAGCAGGACATGGGTCCTGTGTGCTAGTATTCTCCTGTCTGTGTCGATTAGGACCCGACAAAGGCACACCTCAGTCATTTTGAACGCGTCAATCACTTAACGGAGTAGGTCGGAGTACCTCCCGTGAAGCCGAGTAGGGCTATTCGAGCCGGTGATGGAGATGTTGACGCCTAACACCCAGGGCCTTATATGTACCGTGGGCAACTATTCTGAGCAACCTGGCATGGTCCGTGGACAGGCGGGGCCTGATTGACCTGGCATGACCGTGGGCAGTTATAGCTTGAGCGACCTAGCATTGAGATAACCCCCGGTGTAGAAGGGCCCATGACCGTCCCGCGTGTTGTGTTCTCGAATTTCCTGAAGTGGTCGCCGACGGCTGCCTGGCAAGGTGTGATCGGGCGAGTGTGCGACATCTTTGTCCCCAGCTGGGTAGGAATCGATTATAATCGCCATCGCTCCTGGTTAGTGAGTAACTTGACTGGGCATGTGTTACCGTAGTAACTTATGGAACTAAAGATGGTTATGATGTTTAATCTGAAAGGCTATTGATGAAATAGTCACTCTTGCTTGATTAATTAGCCAAGTGATTGCTCTAGATCAGGTGCAAATCTAGTTAATCAGGTTGATCACTTAAATTGACTGCTAATACCCTAATGATGATTATTATTAATGAAAATGCTTTTATGCAAAAAGGTAAGTATAGCCAACCCCAGATACAGCCTTGCATACTCCTTGGTGTCGTTTATTTCCGATTTATGACGGGTAAGTCTAGCTGAGTACCTTCTCGTACTCAGGGTTCTATTCCTTGTTGTTGCAGATGGGCAATGCTTCTACGGCTATTGCGAGAAATGTCTGTACCCCGTCGAGGGTGGTGACTAGACCATGGGCATGGTTAACTCTTATTCTCTCCTGATGCTTTTGTGGACTGATCAGGCAATGACACCGTATTGTGAACTGAGAACTTATATTTAAAACTATGTTGCTTCCGCTTTCGAAATTCGAACTATGGTTTGTAATAACTATTGAACTCCGATGTATTTGAACTATGTGCAAACTGAATGTACCTCGTGGACATGTACGCTAATCTATTACGATCTTGGCTACTGTTGAATGATTGAAATCCTTCGAGATTTCTGGACTACCGGGTTTGTACGAGCTTAAGTACCGTGTAATCTCTGTGTGAAAGCGGGGATTCGGTGCTTAATCTGGTATAAATTGGTCGGTTCTGTCACAGCTGGCATCGGAGCATGGTTGGCGTTACTGTTCATGAGTGTATTTGAAAAATTGTATTTCAAATCAAAATTTTCTTGCAAAAACTTATAAACTATAATAGGGTTTGAAAAATCTTATAAATAAGAATTAAGGTGTGCCAGTGATCAAGTCCTTATGCCCAGTAGGTTTTTAGGTGGCTATTTAAGTACTAACTTGGGGGTGTGCATCATATTTAAATTCTGTTGTTTCTGTCGTCCATACGGCAAGGGTGAAATTGTATGGGTGCTATTCTTCGGAATAGTAATGTATGGATCAATTGCCTCTACGCCAAGGTAATAAGCGAGTTGAGAGAGCATGATTGGACAACCGCCAATCTAGGGAGTGCTTGAATGGTATGGCATGTATGCTTGTTGCACACAACGCATGTGTGAAGGTACTTAATTGTGGGAGTAATATTATTCTGATGGGTGCATATACTGCTTACGTGTATACTGGGTGTGCACCTGAGTTAGTATTAGATTTAATTTCAGCAATGCATGATTTTCATACTGTGGGCAGGGCTGAAGTGAATTTCTGCAGGTACACTAACTTGCGAACGTATAGTACGTCTAGTTAACGCTATGAGTGAACGTGTATGCCACCGTCTAGCCGTTAGCTTGTTAGACAGTGAGGACGTATGTTACGTGCATGCATCATGATCATATAACCTTGCATTAATCTTCTTTTCTTATGTTATCCGTCCCGTTTTTCCTAATAAAAGTTGTTCTACAACTAATGAAAATATGTGTGGATAAACTTCTTACAGATGGCCCGTACCAAGCGCACAGCTCGTAAGTCAACCGGAGGCAAGAGGCCTAATTACATGTTGGGGCCATGGACCGCTGAAGGATCGGAGGACTTCTTAGATGAGTTCGGCATGCCTACCATCCTTTGGAGGGTATTGCACTTGGTGGGATACCAGGAGGGCCAGGAGCCACAGTACGACTGGCACCGCGTGCAGATTTCGGAGGATCGCCATATGTACACGGTGGAGGTTGACGTGCCTAGCCGTGATGACCAGGATCACGTCTGGTGCCGCCAGGTGTTCGCGTTGCAGGGGAGGACCCCATGGGATGGAGCCAACAGAGTTGCTTACACCGTTCTCCGGGACATTATGGAGGACCATCGGAGGTTGTTGCCCAGGCTACAGCCAGCATCTTCCCGACAGCAGATCCTTATCAGTCAGTGTGGCGTCAGCCAGGAGCCGCAGTTCTTGAGGCCAGTTCGCTTGAGAGGGAGCATTGTGCGGACCAGCAGGGAGTGCTATGGCTGCACTCATGGCTACTTATGGATGCCTATCGCGTAGCTATGATCACCTGGACCATATTCTTAGTGAGGAGACGGCTGCACAGCATCGCAGGCAGGAGGAGCATGCTACAGAGATAGACCTCCTCACCACACAGCTAGCTCACCTGACCGTGGAGAGGGACCAGGCGCTTCAGAGAGAGCAGGAGACCGCTCATCAGCTCAGCATCCAGCAGGAGTCTGCTACCTTCTTAGCCTTGATCATGAGGGAGACCGAGGAGTCACTCCGAGGTGTTTGCCTTGAGGGCATACGCGCTTCAGAGGAGAACAGGCTGTTGAGGTTGCGAGTAGGAGACCTAGAGCTGCAACTTCACCACCTGCAGGACTACAATGATCGTCTGCACGAGGAGATCCACCGCAGGGAGAATGAGAGGAATCCCATCTTTCCACAGGAGGACCCGGATCCGAGTAGCTCTTCTAGTGGTTCTTCAGATGTGTCTAGTGAGGATGGCGACGATGGTGACATCGCTAGAGAGTAGTCTAGATCGTATGCTTAGAGCTTAGTGATCTTTTATGTATGTTGGCAAGCCCGATCTTTTGCTTTTGTCATGGGCTGGATGTAAGCATGAGTAGTAAACTCTTATGTGCACGTGGTGTGGGACCTTGGAAAGTCCCATATGTATGGGCAAAACTATGGATGTTTATGTTGGCTTTTGCATGATATGTATTAAGCGATCTATTATGTGATGCTGCGATGTGGATTGAAATTTATTATGCCTCTGTATTGTTTGGCGAATTCGTTTTCCGAATAAATTCAGTTGGCATGATCTATTGTTCTCTACAGTAATTGCAAATCCGCCTAATGATCACTTGTTATTAATACATGCAGATGACGACAACTCGTAGTGGAGCTGGCGGTAGTGGTGGAAATGAGGATCCCAGAGACAACCGCAATCCACCACCTCCTCCACCAGCCACTCCCGAGCAGCTTTTCGCTCAATTCCTGGGAAGCCAGCGCAATATTGAAGCTCTGCTGCGTGAGAATTTGGCGCACGGTCAACCGCGTCCCAAGCCAAATCAGTATAGTTCTTTCAGGGATTTCTTGGATACTAGGCCACCCATCTTCAAGGAAGCTACTGAACCCTTAGAGGCAGAAGAATGGCTGCATACCATGGAACAAAAGTTTCGTTTGCTAAGGCTCACAGAGGAGCTCAAGGCAGAGTATGCCGCGCACTAGCTGCAGGGGCCAGCCGGGATTTGGTGGGGGCATCACCGCACCACCTATCCTGCCAACGTTCCTGTCACTTGGAGGATGTTCACCGAAGCTGTTCGAGGGCACTATATTCCGCCAGGTCTGACTCAGATGAAAGTGGGCAGAGTTCTGAGCTTAACGCAGGGAACCCGATCTGTTACCGAGTACCATCACCTGTTTAACTCTTTGTCACGTTATGCTCCAGACTTCGTGAACACAGATGCTAAAAAGATTGCTAGTTTAAGAGAGGTTTGAACACCAAAATGGGAAAGTCCGTGGGTACATCTTCCCGGGCAGTCTTCAATGACTTTATCAGTGATTGCTTGATCCAAGAGAATCACAACAATAAGCATGCTGCAAGTAAGGCCCGGAAGAGGACCTTTGATTCAGGACCATCTCAACCTAGGGGACCACCAGCTCAACGAACCCAGTATCGACCACCAGCACCGGGGGCACGTTTCAGGCCGCCGCAAAAGAAAAGTCAGCCGCAAGCTCAGCGCAATCAAAGGCCATACAAGATAGCTGCTACCCAAGCTCGTGGAGGTCAGGGCAGCTCAACCGGAGGGAAACCTTTGGTTCGGGGACCCTGTTACAATTGCAACCAAGAGGGGCACTTCGCAAGGTATTGCCCTCACCCAAAGAAGCAACAAGCTAACTATCCCGCACGTCTGCACAACATGACGTTGAAGAAGCTCGAGCCGGAGAGCCGTGACTGCCGGTATGTGTCTTGTTAACCATCATCCTGCAGTTGTTTTATTTGATACTGGATCATCACATTCATTCATGAGCAAAGCATTTGCACAAAAACATAATCAAGAGGTGTCTGAAATGGATTATGGGTTTCGCGTAAGCTCCGTGGGGAGTAGCGTGTTATCTAGGCAGATGGTTTGTAATGCAACCATCGACATTGGAGGGCACAAATTCGGAGCTAATTTAGTAGTTTTGCCAGGACTAAGTATGGATGTAGTCCTAGGGATGAGTTGGATGAGTATGTGGAATGCGGTGTTAGACACTGCAAATAGAGTTCTTACCTTATCTGATGGAAGGACAAATACCAAGTTACGCATCTCTCTTCCCCGGGGTGCTGACTTTGTTGATTTATCTTGCACTTTATCTATAGAAGACCTGTCCAAAATCCCAGTCGTCCGAGATTTCCCGGATGTGTTTCCAGATGAATTACCAGGATTACCGCCCAAGCGGGCAGTGGAATTTGCAATTGAGTTGTTACCTGGAACTGCACCAATCTCTAGAAGACCTTACCGTATGCCGCCCAATGAATTAGCTGAACTTAAAACTCAGATTAAGGAACTTCTGGACAAAGGATTCATTCAACCTAGTATATCCGAGTGGGGTTGCCCAGCGTTGTTTGTCAAGAAGAAGGATAAGTCACTACGTATGTGTGTGGATTATCGGCCGCTCAATGCCGTGACTGTCAAGAACAAGTATCCTTTGCCACGAATAGATATTTGTTTGACCTTTGACCAGTTATCCAGAGCTAAGGTGTTTTCCAAGATCGATTTGAGATCGGGGTATCACCAGATCCGAATCCGACCGCAAGATATCCCAAAGACTGCTTTCTCGACCAGATATGGACTATATGAGTATCTTGTCATGTCTTTGGGTTGACAAATGCCCCAGCATATTTCATGAGTTTGATGAATTCAGTGTTTATGCCGGAATTGGATAAGTTTGTAGTGGTGTTCATTGATGACATTCTAGTATACTCTGAAAACCCGGACGATCATGCGGAGCATTTGAGGGTTGTTTTGACGAGGCTCCGAGAACATAAACTTTATGCTAAGTTTAGCAAATGTGAGTTTTGGTTGAAGCAAGTACAATTTCTTGGTCATATCCTGTCAGAAGAAGGAATCTCTGTGGACCCCAGTAAGGTACAAGAAGTGATGGATTGGGAAGCTCCTACTTCAGTTGGTGAAATTCGGAGTTTTCTTGGATTAGCAGGATACTATCGTCGTTTCATTCCCGACTTTTCTAAGATTGCCAAACCAATGACAAGTTTGCTCCAGAAAGATCATAAGTTTGAATGGACAGAAGGGTGTGAAATAGCTTTCCGTACCTTGCGGAAACTATTGACCACTGCTCCTGTCTTAGCTCAACCAGATATCGAGAAGCCTTTTGATGTCTTTTGTGATGCGTCGAAGGTTGGGTTAGGTTGTGTTCTTATGCAAGAAGGCAGAGTGATTGCTTATGCTTCACGCCAATTGAGGAAACATGAGATTAACTATCCTACACATGATTTAGAGTTAGCCGCTGTGGTGCACGCTCTAAAAATCTGGAGACATTATCTGCTTGGTAACATCTGTAACGTGTACACTGATCACAAGAGTCTCAAGTATATCTTCACTCAACCTGAATTGAATATGAGGCAGAGAAGATGGCTTGAACTAATCAAGGATTACAATCTGCAGATACATTATCATCCAGGAAAGGCAAATGTGGTGGCCGACGCTTTGAGCCGAAAATCACACTGCAACAATTTGAGGTTACAACCAGAAGACGAGTTTAGTCTCGTACACCCTGTGATTTTACACAATATCAAGCTGCAAGGCACCCTAGTTGACCAGATTCTGGAAGGGCAGAAAACAGATAAGGGAATTTATCATATCAAGGAAAGGCTGAAGACCGCAACTGAACCAGTAAAGCATTTTCGGATTGATGATAAAGGAGTGTTATGGTTTGACAAGCGCTTAGTAGTGCCTAAGAACAGAGAACTCAAAAACCGGATCATGGATGAAGCTCATTTATCCAAGTTGTCTATTCATCCTGGAAGTACTAAGATGTATCAAGATTTGCGTCCAAGATTTTGGTGGACCAAGATGAAGAAAGAGATTGCCGCATATGTAGCCAGATGCGACACATGTTGTCGAGTAAAGGCTATTCACCTGAAGCCAGCCGGAACACTTCAACCGTTACCAATACCCGAGTGGAAATGGGAAGAAGTGGGTATGGATTTCATCACCGGTTTACCAACCACCCAGAAAGGAAATGACTCAATTTGGGTGATAGTTGATCGTCTCACCAAGACTGCTCATTTCATTCCAGTCAAAACCTGTTATCGAGCACCGGACTATGCGGAGATTTATATCAATCAAATCGTTCGACTACATGGTATACCCAAGGTCATAGTTTCGGATCGTGGATCGCAGTTTACTGCACCCCGTTTTGGGAGAAACTGCAAAGGAATTAGGCACAAAGCTAATCCGTAGCTCTGCCTATCATCCCCAAACATCAGGACAAACTGAAAGAGTGAATCAAGTTTTGGAGGACATGTTGAGAGCCTGTGTGATTTCAGCAAAAGGATCTTGGGAGAAATGGTTACCTTTAGCTGAATTTGCATATAACAATAGTTATCAAGAAAGCATACAGATGGCACCTTTTGAAGCTCTTTATGGTAGAAGGTGCAGGACACCGGTGAATTGGATTGAACCAGGGAGAACGTCGTTACTATGGAATTGATTTTGTTAACGAAGCAGAAGAACAAGTTAGAATAATCCAACAACATATGGCAGCTGCGCAGTCTCGACAAAAGAGCTATGCAGACAGGAGGAGAAAGCCGCTTGAATTCAACGAAGGCGATTATGTGTATCTGAAAGTGTCACCCATGAAAGGTGTCAGACGCTTTGGCGTAAAAGGAAGTTAGCGCCAAGATTTGTGGGACCTTACAGGATTGTGGAAAGGAGGGGAGAAGTAGCTTATCAGCTACAGCTACCTGAACATTTGAAGGCTATATTCCCTGTATTCCATGTGTCACAATTAAAGAAATGTCTTCGAGTTCCAGAGGAAGAGGTACAACCGGCCAGCATCAAGTTGCAGTCCGATCTCACTTACTCAGTGGAAACCGTATCGGGTACTTGATAAAAAGGAAAGAGTAACTCGCGGAAGAATAGTGAAGCAATATAAAGTGTCTTGGAATGAACAAGATGACCGAGATGCCACTTGGGAAACGGAAGACTATCTAAAAGAGGTGTACCCACACTTTTATAAGAAATGGTTAGTAACTCAAATCTCGGGACGAGATTCTTTTAAGGAGGGGAGGGCTGTAACACCCCTGGTGTTAAGCAACCCTAAATGCATAACTTGACATCTCATGAGCATAAGCATCATCATCATCATCATGTTGCATTCTTTTGTAAAGTGTCATTTCATGTGTTGGCTTGTAATGTTATGCTTGGTGTGATGCTTGTTTGACTTGCTTTTGGAGTGTGTGAGTCTCCTAGTAGTTGAACCTTGTTGAGGAGTCAAAATGAAGCTAGGTTTGTGTTGGTCATTTTGGCTAACCAAGTCACTGACCCTAGATGCCTTAATAGAGCCCTAGGAGTCCTTTTGTTTGACTAACTGAGACCTCCTTGATAGAAGCTTTGCATGGCTGTGGGCCCTTAACCAAAAGTGTGTAGAATTTAGAGTAGAACAAAAAGTGTTCAAGGGCCAACTCATGAAAATGAGTTTAACAAGGTGTTTTAGGACCCACAAGGCAGAAATGGGGGAGTTTAGACTTAGTAAAATTCTTCTAAGTCCTAACTGCCGAATCAGTTTCGCTGAGTGATCTTTGGAGCTTTCCTGAGAGCAATCTAGGCCGAACCAAAGCTTGATCTTGTAACCAAAGATGTAGTCGGCATGTAGCTCTACTCAATGGAACAAGTGGTTTAGCGTTTCATCGAGTGGATTAGGAGATAATCGCGTCCAAAATCCGGTCGTCAGTCGGCCATCAGCGCCTGAACCCGGCGATTCAGTTTGAATCGGCCGTGGTCATGGCCGACCGCGCCAGAATTGGCCGCCGCGTGGCGCCCGACGCCCGGCCGAGCCAGCGTTCGCGCGCGGCGTGGCGAGCTCAAGTCGCCAGCTCGCCCCCGCACTGACCAAAGCCGCTCCACTTCCCTCCGTTCTGTCTCTCTCTCCGGCGCTCGGGCGGAAAAGGGGGGGGGGAAACAGAGCGCTCGCCGCCGTTCACCGTCGTCGCGCCGCCCCTCGCCGCAAGCCCAACCACCCACAAAGCTTCGCCGTGAGCCCCGCGCACCTCTTGCTACCCTTAGCGCCCGTAGGAAACCCTAGGCAAGCCCCGGGATGAGCCGCCGCCATGGCCGCCATGACCGCCGAGCTCGGTTCGCCATGGCCGGCCTCCTTCCCGTGGTTTCGTGTCGCCCTAGCTCACGTTCGAGGGTCAGTGAGGTTCGTGGAAGAGGTAGAAGGTGACGGGTTTGGCCGGTTAGGGTTTGGTGACCGCGGTACGCCGCGCCCGCCGTGTCCGCCATGGCCGGCGAGCTCGGTCCGCCGTGGCCAACCCCTTTCTGCCCGTCCGTTTGTCCTAGCTAGCGTTCACGAGTCGCCTTGAACCATAGAAGAAGTTGGTGGTGTTGGTTTAGCCGATTAGGGTTTGGTAGGGACGGTACGCCGCGTCCGCCGCTCGCCATGGTCGCCGGAGTCGGCATGGCCGTGGTCGCGGATGCTCGGAGTGAGAACCCTGGCTTCTGAGCCTGGGTTAGGGTTGTGGAAGGTCGCCGGAGTAGGATTCGAGAGTTGGTTTAGCTCGGGATGACCGGAGCCGGCCGGCGTAGCATGGCCGCGCCGCCGTGTCCGCCATGGTCGACGGCGAGCTCGATCCGAGCATGCGCTAGGCCCGTGTGTGGTATCGCTGGGTGCGGAAGAAGAGGGAGTAGAGAGTGGTGAGGTCCGTTTCGCCGGGAGGGTCGCCGCCGGCGAGCTTCGCCGCGGTCAACCCTTCCCCTGCTTCTGTGTGGCTGGCAGGTGGGGTCGGTTTGACCCGGGGTCCCGCCAGTCAGTGGCTCGGGTCCCGGCTGTCAGTGTCTTGGGTGCAATAGTCTGGGTACGTGTAGCAGTTTAGGTTAAAGAGGTTTTTCAGGGTTTGTTTAATTAGATTTCAGAAATGCTTGATTAGCTTGTTTAATTCATATCTTGAGTTCTGTAAATGCTAAAACGGTGAAATAAGTTTTGTTAAGTTTGTTGTGATGAGTTCTATGCATGAAAAATATATTATGTCCAGTTTGTGATAGATTTATGTGTAGTGTGTAGTTATATTTAATTTATGTTTAGGCTGAAATCTTGTTAAATGCATAGTAATCTGTGTATTGCTCAGAAAAATGTGATTCTTGTTTTGTTAGGTTTGTATTGATGAATAGTTTTGGGAAAAATATAATATGATGTTGTTCTGTGGAATATTTTGGCAGTAGCAATTAAAGTGATGAAATGCTTGTTTTCTTGTTTAATTTGTAGTAATAAAATATGATGAATATGAACCTGAGAATTTTTATACACTGCTCTTGTGCTAAGAAGTTCAGTAGAAAATTGGGAAATTTGCTGTTTGACACTTTTTGTTAGGGTGTGTAGTTCAAAGCACCTTTTCATGGTAGAATTTGTCTTTTTCATAGAGGATGGAGTTTAAGTCCAAATGGGTTGAGATTTGGACAGAGGACTAGTTTATGTGTTGTTAACTTCCAGTAATTCCTGTAGATTTTTCTGAAGCTGTCTAGGATGGGTTGCTGTTATAGGCTTGATTAAATGGATTTATTTCAGCAAGCAATTAAAGGAGAATAAATTAATTAAGTAAAGTGCTTGCTGTGGTAATTGTAAATCCTAACCAACTGATTAGGTAGGTTAATTGTTTGTTGGTTGTTAAGGTCTTTTGTAATCACTAGTTTGATGTTGATACTACCTTGTTGAAGAGAACGCAGTAGATGACATGTGTTTATCTCCTGAGTTATCTTAGTAGATGACATGTGCTTATCTCCTGAGTTATCTTGTTCCATGTTGCATCCCATGCATTCCATGTGCATTCATATTACTTATACGTGTTATGCATCATACAGGGTCGGTAGTGGAAGTCCAGAACCCGCCACCAGAGGAGCCTTGTTCGGAGGAGACCCAGGACGAGAGGACCGAAGAAGGAGACGTCGAGGACCTGCCTGAGTGCCGCGACCATCGACCCTCCGACTTTGAACGAGGCAAGCCCGGAGCATACCACTCCTATGGTTTGCAATGCAATTACGAAATTAACCTGATATGTTTGCTGCATTAGGTTATAGGAGTTGAGTGACACCGTTGCTGCATTAATTACTTATCCTTGTCCACCTGCAAATATTGTCTTAATATCCCTGTTAAGTCTAGGCTCGTTCTGCTTAGCCTGCTTAGACCGGTAAAAGTCGGGTGATTTCCTGTCTCCCGCATATAGGTGGATACTGATCATGACTAGCCTCGTGCTATCATGGAGATAACCATGTGATAATTAATCTGAGACCGGGCGGGATGTAGGAGCAGCAGGACATGGGTCCTGTGTGCTAGTAGTCTCCCGTCTGTGTCGATTAGGACCCGACGAAGGCACACCTCAGTCATTTTGAACGCGTCAATCACTTAACGGAGTAGGTCGGAGTACCTCCCGTGAAGCCGAGTAGGGCTATTCGAGCCGGTGATGGAGATGTTGACGCCTAACACCCAGGGCCTTATATGTACGTGGGCAACTATTCTGAGCAACCTGGCATGGTCCGTGGACAGGCGGGGCTGATTGACCTGGCATGACCGTGGGCAGTTATAGCTTGAGCGACCTGGCATTGAGATAACCCCCGGTGTAGAAGGGCCCATGACCGTCCCGCGTGTTGTGTTCTCGAATTTCCTGAAGTGGTCGCCGACGGCTGCCTGGCAAGGTGTGATCGGGCGAGTGTGCGACATCTTTGTCCCCAGCTGGGTAGGAATCGATTATAATCGCCATCGCTCCTGGTTAGTGAGTAACTTGACTGGGCATGTGTTACCGTAGTAACTTATGGAACTAAAGATGGTTATGATGTTTAATCTGAAAGGCTATTGATGAAATAGTCACTCTTGCTTGATTAATTAGCCAAGTGATTGCTCTAGATCAGGTGCAAATCTAGTTAATCAGGTTGATCACTTAAATTGACTGCTAATACCTAATGATGATTATTATTAATGAAAATGCTTTTATGCAAAAAGGAAGTATAGCCAACCCCAGATACAGCCTTGCATACTCCTTGGTGTCGTTTATTTCCGATTTATGACGGGTAAGTCTAGCTGAGTACCTCTCGTACTCAGGGTTCTATTCCCTTGTTGTTGCAGATGGGCAATGCTTCTACGGCTATTGCGAGAACTGTCTGTACCCCGTCGAGGGTGGTGACTAGACCATGGGCATGGTCAACTCTTATTCTCTCCTGATGCTTTTTGTGGACTGATCAGGCAATGGCACCGTATTGTGAACTGAGAACTTATGTTTAAAACTATGTTGCTTCCGCTTTGAATTCGAACTATGGTTTGTAATAACTGTTGTGAAATCCGATGTATTTGAACTATGTGCGAACTGAATGTACCTCGTGGACATGTACGCTAATCTATTATCGATCTTGGCTACTGTTGAATGATTGAAAATCCTTCGAGATTTTCGGACTACCGGGTTTGTACGAGCTTAAGTACCTGTAATCTCTGTGAAAGCGGGGATTCAGTGCTTAATCTGGTATAAATTGGTCGGTTCTGTCACACTTGCCTCCCGGTTCAAAAAGTCCCAACAAGGTGAGAGTCTTCCACAAGAACCTCACCATGCTCGTGCTCAGGAGAGGAGAGAGGTGGAAAGAAGTGAGCGTACCCTTCATTCCCCCGGCTAGAGTAATGGGAACCGAGAGTGGCCTAGGCTAAATGCGAAGAAAGGGGAAGGAAATTCTTCACTCTTAGTGAATGGAGTTTCAACAAACAAGTGTCATTGATCAGGCCCTCTTGCAAGAAACAGGTATGGATTTTAGAATTTTATGCTATTTTCAATCCCATTGTGTTGGGAGGATTCTTTGAAATTCTTGAATTTGGCATAAAGAAATTAACCATTGAGTTTTTATGCACGTTAAAAGTGAATTAATGATGGGATAGGCATTTCGGTAATGTTCTGGGATGGAATAGTGACTTGACTTGGAGCACATTAAACACTGCTTAGGATTTGATCACTCTTGCCATCTTGATGTAGACCATGCTTTTCATTATGACAAGAATGTTTTCTGGTATGCCATCACTGGCTCTAGTGATTGTTCCAACCCCTCACCACACAAAATTCATAACCCGACCTTACGTCTCATGCACTACTGGCTGTTCACCACTCCTTTCCCTAGCATGAGAGGAGCTTTGGTAAGTGATGATGAGCTGAAACTACTCTATGCCATGGTTAGCAAGGTTAAGTTTCACCTGTTAAAATGCTAGTGAACTATTGGCTTAGCTACATAAAGCCTAGGAAACCCATATACTTCACATCATTCATCACACGCATAGCCGAAGCTTTGGTGCACTAGAATCCCAAACCTTTGAGTACATTAAAACCGTGAGAGATGTTTTTGGAAGAAAGTGTATTATTGGTTGCAATGTACTCAAAAGGGGTCCCAAGGGTGAACTAATAATGATGTATCCAGGCCATACAGTCGAAATTACTCTCCCTTGTGAGGGACTTTGATTGTATGCGCTTCATACGCTAACCTTTGATTTGGACCCCGAGGAAAGAGCCCCAAAGTTGCAGGTACTAGCAGGAGGACAAGGAGAGCGTCCCGTGCTACTCGAATGGAACAAGGTGGATCTTCACATCCGGCTGAAGAAGTTGAGGAGGGAGATGAGGCAGCCTCCATGGACATTTCAGGATCCTTGGGGAGGCCTCCTCGCTCACAGGACACTCCCGCTCTCAAGACACTCCTCGCCCACGGGGTAGAGGAAGGCAACATCAAAGGACGCCGATGGACGAGCTCATAGACAACATGGGTGCGGTGAACATCGAACAAGAGGCAACATTGATTCTTGTACAACAAAACGCCCAACTCCTGCGGGCCATTCAAGAAGAAGAAGCACGACGTTGGGCCGGGTGGTACCAGCATTATCCACCACCACAGTAGGCAAGAACCAAGCTTGGGGGAGATCCTCTCCCTACCAAGGTAAGTCCTGTATCTTAAGTTATTTACGTTTCAATTAGTTTATTTTCATTGCATTTAAAAAAAAGGAAAATACCAAAAATATTTGCTTAGTATTCCCCTTAGCACATATGTCTCATATATGTCTATCTTCCCCATGGAAATGATGACTAGTTGCCTTGCTGATGTTTCTCTAGTGCCTAGTTTACAACTTAGTATCTCTAAGCATGGATTACTTAGCTCATTTAAACCATCATGAACCTGAAAACTTTGTTGGTTGCAAGTGCTAAAACTAAGTCTAAGTTGTTGGGAGACATGATATAGTGAGACAAGAGCTGCTATAATATTGTTAACTAGCATGATAGATTGCCGGAGAATTTATTCTTAAAATGATCAAAATCTTAATTGTTCCTCAATGGTGATAAATTCCTACCACAGCCATATATGCTTTACATGTTTACAAACCTTCTACAAAGGATATTTGCTTTGTATTGAGTGTTGTCAAGTCTTGTTGACCCTTGTTAAGAGACTTTTCATGCTCCTAAGATCAAGATCACGTACACACCTCATATACATGCTGCTTCTACACTGGAAGTACGCAAAAACATGTCTTTCATTTCCACCAAATAGGTTGCTTCATACTCCAAGTGTTAGGAAATCTCTCAATTATTTAGTAGATGAGACCCAAAAGGCTAGGCAAAATAAAGATGAAAAAAAAGATGGACAAGTGAAAGTCCATAAAAAAAGAGAAAAGAAAAAAAAGAAAAAAAATGCTAGCCATGTCTCATTAGAAAAGAGAGAAAAAGAAAAAAAATATATATAGAGAGATAGATCTATAAATAAAGAAGCAATCTAGTCCACCATACACCACACACTTACACATCTTGATCTGGGAGTATGACACTTCTCTTCAAGGATCGAGCTTTGACTTCGCAACAAAATGCAAGTAAGTATGCCATCTTCTTTCATCTCTACCTTAAGCTACACATAAGCCTGTTTAGAAGTAGGATGAAATAAAGAAGGCAACACTTATCATATGCCTTGGTGAGGAATCATACACCATTTGAGCGACATGAGAGAACCATATGAGGAACATTAAGTCTTTCTTTGAAAAATATTGCAAAACCCCCGGTATGAAACTTGCTAAAAACAAGAAAATTAGTGCTCAAGTCAAACTGTTCTATCTTTCAACCACCTAAGACAAAGGAAAAGCCATAAGCCCCATAGAGTACTAAGGTAATATGGGTGATTTACATAGCTATTTTTCCATTCAAAGAGAAGAACTTTGTTGTGCACATGGTACTCTTGAAATGTGATGCATAGTAACAATACTGATCCACCGAGGCCAAGTTTGATTGTTTGCTCGGGATGAGCAAAGGTTAAGCTTGGGGGATCTTGTTGATGGAAGTTATAGCATGTTTTACCTTATCAAAATACCGTCAACAGGCCTCGGTTTCAAGGAAGAATAGCATATCATGAGCATATTTATCACTAATAAGTTCCACTTGTACTCTTAGCTTGTGAACTTGTAGGAGATGGCGAAATGAACAAAATGAGGCCAGGTGGGCCCACCAAGGGGTCGGGCGACCCCATCTTTGGGCCACCTCGGCCATGGTGACATGGCATGATCCAAGAGAAGCATGTTCAAGCCAATACCAACCATTGGATCAAGCATGTGCTTTTGCTCAATGGTGCAAGATGAGAAGCACATGGATTCATGGGTCCACACCGAAAACCAAATGCAACCAACTTCACAAGACTTGCTCCATGACATGTGGGATCACCAAGGGAGAGAAGAAGGTGGGCCAGCCCTGTCATAGGGGGTCGGCCGATCCCCCCTTGGTGGACCCAATAGCACTATTCATCAGGGTGACATCAGCACCTTCTAGAAGATGTACCCTGGGCCCACATGTCAGAGACAGGGTCGGCCGACCCAATGGTGACCCTCATCCAAGTCGGTGGCAAAGTGCATGTTTCACACGTGAAGAATATCCAAGCCATTCATCCAAGTCGATTATTATGGCGTGGATCCAAGGGTGAAGAGAGGAGGATCACGCGGATCGCTGACGTGGCACCGGAGTAGCCCTACTCCACCTCCACTATAAATAGGAGCCTCCACCCTCTCATTCATATCACACATCTCCACTCTCAAGTGAGATCAAGCAAGAGTAGTAGTAGTTAGTCTAGAGTGGGAGTTAGAGTCGAGTCGGGCGAAGCTCGGGTCTCCGGAGTCGTCTTCTGGGAATCTGGTATAGCCCTTTGAAGGACCGAAAGTGCAATCAGAAAGCGACCAGAGGGGGGGGGGGTGAATGGGAGCTTCAAATTTTCCTTTCGGAAACTTGTTGCCACTGTCCCGAGAATCTACCCCAAGAGCAAACCTAGAGCTTGCAAGTGTCCACGACCCTAGATGTAGGGTGGATGCTTCCGAGAAGCACAGCGGGACACTACACAACCCTAGAAACACAACGCAAAAGACGGAAACCAAATCCGTCAACGATCGAACGAAACGCAAACGAAACAGCACTAACCGGACTCTGCATGCGTCCGGTCACTGACCACCGGACGCGTCCGGTCAGAGAAAACTCACTCGGGAACCTTACTGATGGAGACCGGACTCTGGTTGACAGAGCGTCCGGTGTTAACCTGTGCGTCCGGTCACTTAAAAACAAGAGCGATGAACAGTGTATCCATAGCGTCCGGTCAAGCACCGGGTGGAGCGTCCGGTCAATGAACGAAACTGAACAGTGAAATGTTCAACGACCGAACTCAGTCCCAGCGTCCGGTCAGCCCGAAGTGAGCGTCCGGTCACCCCGAAACTAGGCAGTTCGTCCACCGATTCGACTCTATCTCACCCAAAACGAATCCTTTAGGGATCAAACTTGGTGAGAGGAGTCACAAGGAGGATAGTGAGCTATCTCTAAGAGATCATGGCTCGAACCTATCTCCAAATCGGTGAATCGAAGAAATTCGGGGGAAAGGAGAAAAACTTGACCCGAAACGAAAATCAACCGATCTACTAGCTCGTGAGGTTAGAGGTGAATTCCTTCGGTGGAAAGAAGTGCCTCACGATCTAGAACAACTTGGTTTAAACGGATTTGCAAACGATGCACCAAGCAAAGAGATCGATCGACGGGAAAAACATGGAGAAAACAACCCGCGAAGAACAAGAACAAAACGCGAATCACAACCACCAATTTGCAACCGTGTGGCTACCACATGCTACAATAGTGAGATTACGGTCTCACTTCCTCAAAATCTCACGGACACAGAGGTATTGTTCTCTTCTCTACGGATCTCAGTTCGCTACAGCAGGGGAGTGGGAGAGCAGGAAAACCTAGAAGGCAAAATAGCAAATGACTGAGATAGATGGGGAGGTGGGTGTCTCCCCCTACTTATCCTAATTCTAACTATTCCTAATTCCCACTCTACCCCTAACTACTTACAGAGCGAACCAGCTAAACCCTAAGATTATTCTGGACCAACTCGTGGTAGGTGGTGATCCGACGGCCACGCTCGCACAACTCGTAGCGTTGCCTCGACGCAACCTCCCGATTGCCGCCACGTGCCACCACCGCTCTGGGTCCTCTTCACGGGCTCCGCCCCCGGTTTTGTGGCCAAAACCGGGAAACCAGCCTTCACAGCCAACCCCCGGTTTTGAGGCCTAAACCGGGAAGCCAGCCTCCAAGTCCATCCCCTGGTTTTGAGGCCGAAACCAGGAAACCCGCCAGCGCCCAGGTTTTGAGGCCCAAACCTGGAAACCGTCCTCAGCCCGAGTTTTGTGGCCCAAACTCGGAAACCCGCAGCACGCCCAGGTTTTGTGGCCCAAACCTGGAAACCGTCCAACCGATGGTTTTTCTCTGGCTCTACCACCAAACTGAAGCTGTAGGTGGGATGCACCGCCCGTGCACCCCGTCCACCGACACGTGTCCCCAGGTCCTCGACCCAGGCAACACCGTGCCCGCAAGTCTTCGCTCGATGCTGTCCCAGGCTGTCAGCCACCACAGCTGATCCTCGGGCCACCGGTCCCTCAGTCCAAGCCTCACGTCCGCCCTTCGCCAATCTCGGTCCATCGGCACGGCACGTCTCTACTTGACCTTCACCTTGCCTTTGATCACTGTCTCCGAGAGCTCGACACCTGCAACAACACAAGCCAAAGAACCTGCGATCAAACCCGTTGACAATCACTCATCACTCGAGACTCGGCATACACCCATGTATCCGCAATCTCCCCCTTGATGAGTGCATTGTCAACTACACACACAAATCATAATGGAAATAGAAGGAGGAAGAAGGAGAAGAGAGAACTCGACCAAATGACCCAAAAGCATAGCAAAGCCGAAGAAGGTCAAGTGGAAAGAGCAAGACAACTTGGTCCCCAAAGTCATGGGCAACGGCTCGACGCAACCAAGCACAGCAAGGCTAGCCCTCAAGAAGAGGTAGAATAGGCTCAACACCGCTAGCAGAAAGCTCGACATTGACTGAAAAGCTCGATACCAACTGAAGCAAAGATGCGACTGCTAGTCCCTCAAGATAGAGGCAAAGGCTCAACACAACTAGCAAAGCGCTCCGAACCAATTGGAAATTTCAAAAATTTATCACGAGCAAGACTCCCCCTTGCATGGTGCATACAACCGATTCCTCTCCCCTTAGTTGAACATGGGAGGCATGATTTGTCCAATATTTTCCCCCTTAGTTGAAAATGCACCATCAAGCAAAAGGAACTAAAAGCGATTTTCTCCCCCTTAGAAAATGCACCATCAAAAGTGCCAACAAGAGAAGTTCTCCCCGTTTCAAAATGCATATGAGTCATAATGCACGTTAGCAGCTTCAGGAACATAGTCAAGAAAATGCAAAGATGCCCTAAACTGTATAGCTCCAACGACTCACTGGAAAGCATACAAGCTTAGCAAAGGCTCAAACTGATCACCAAATATGAATTATGAACATATGAGCAAAGTGAGCAGTTTTTAGCCAAAAGGTATGCACCATCAAAAATAGCACAAGAACATGTATAGACAGGAAAGCAGTCAAGTGCTAAACATGTATACAGGGTGAACTACCCCTAGCACAGTTCAATTATCATGCTATAGAGTGAAACATAGTCTTGTGTATCCAAAATTTCATCGGAGTTGCAGCGGTTAAGATTACACAAGTTAAACTTTCAACATGTGATTGCGAGAGGTTGAAAGCTTGTCATTGCCTAACTTTTCAACTGTGCGAAGCCTATGCAGAAGCAATCAGAAGCTTAAAGCAACAGTTTTGGTCATACACTACACAGCTCAAGTTTAACTCAAAGTGCAATGAGAAACAGTCTCGAAACTGTGATGTGTTGACAAGCAATCCCATCTCGATCTTTTCAAATCACTTAAAACTTGGTTCAGATTTTATTTGACATAATAATGAACAGACCAAGCAAGTGACAGACTCAGAACTAGAGACAATAGCACTAGCATATATGAAAAGCACGAGTGAATTCAACACATTCTACACATGCTAGTTGCATATCTCAATGGTGAATATTTTCAAGTTTTATGTTTGTTAAGCAGATTCACCATTCAAAAATAGCTCAGCTCATAACATGTATTAGTGATCAGAAAGAGCATAAGCTACTATCATCAGCATATAGCATCGGAGCACACTAAACAGATAATTACATTTTAAAGATTAATATACATGAAGCTCAGAATGTAAAAGCGTATGCTGAAATGCAAAAAGAAAAGCAAAGCCAACGAGAAAATAGTCAGTCTATGATACAAGATCCAAAATGTTTCCCATCTAAAAGGGGAAACACACACCAAGCTCACCCCTCAACCGATTAAAAGTTGATTTGTCCAAAGGCTTGGTGAAAATATCTGCCAACTGATGATGGCGAAGGTCGATATCACCCTTCTCATAGTGGTCTCGCAAAAAATGAAAGCGCACATCAAATGTTTTGGTCTTCGAGTGAAGCACGGGGTTCTTAGCAACGCTAATCGCACTCGTGCTGTCACAAAGCAAAGGAACACAGAAAACTCAGACCAAAATCACGCAAAGTGGCCATCATCCAAAGCAACTGGAACAGCAGCTAGCCGCAGCACACATACTCAGCCTCCGTGGTAGACTGGGCGACACTAGACTGCTTGCGAGAAGACCATGATACAAGAGAAGAACCAATAAATTGGCAAGTCCCAGAAGTGGACTTGCGCTCAATGCGACAACCAGCAAAATCGGCATCGGAATAACCGCAAAGGGAGAGGGTGGAGGAAGCTGAATACCAAATCCCGAACTCAGGTGTGAAACAAAGGTACCTGAAAATGCGCTTCACCGCCTGACGGTGAGAAGTGCACGGCGACGCCTGAAAGCGCGCGCACAGGCACACCGCGAACTGGATGTCCGTGCGTGTCGCCGTCAGGTAGAGCAGCGACCCGATCATGCTTCGGTACTCCTTCGGGTCCACAGCTTCTCCATCCTTGTCCGCATCCAGGGCCGTTGTGGTTGACATGGGTGTTGGAAGAGGCTTGGCCTCACCCATATCGAACCTCTTTAGCAAGTCCTTGGTATACTTGCCCTGATGCACAAATGTCCCTTCTCGGGATTGCTTAATTTGCAATCCGAGAAGAAAGTCAGCTCGCCCATCATACTCATCTCGAACTCCCTGCTCATAGTATCTGCAAACTTGGCAACCAAAGCGTGAGAAGAACCACCGAAAATGATATCATCCACATAAATCTGGGCCAAGAGAGTGTCTTTGCCTTGCTTGAGGAGAAAGAGCGTTTTAAACACATCCATTTTAAAAACCTTAGCAAGCAAAAAGGTTCTCAACCTATCATACCAAGCTCTAGGGGCTTGTTTCAAACCATATAAGTTTTGTGGAGTTTGAAAACATGGTTTGGAAACTTGAGATTTTCAAAAAACCGGGGGGTTGTTCAACATAAAACTATTCTTCTATGTAGCTGTTTTAAAGGCACTCTTGACATCATTTGAAAAAGTTTGAAACCTTTGGATGCTGCAAATGCCAAGAGTATCCTAATAGCCTCCAAACGAGCTACAGGAGCTAAAGTCTCCTCATAGTCTATCCCTTCCTTCTGACTATAGCCCTTCGCTACAAGCCTGGCTTGTTTCTAACAACGTGGCCATCCTCTCCTTGCTTGTTTTGAAAACCCATTTTGTCCCAATAGGCTTACAGTCTGGAGGAGGTGGAACTAAAACCCAAACCCAATTTCTCTCAAAGTTCTCTAACTCCTCATGCATGGCATTGACCCAATCTGGATCCGTCAAAGCGTGTCCAACATCTCGGGGCTCAAAATCAGCAACAAAAGTAGAATGAGCAAAGTGAGAGATTTGAGACCTCGACCGAGTGACACATTCGTCAATGTTGCCGATCATCTGCTGAGGGGGGTGTTGGCGCTGGATGTGTCGTGGCACCCCCCGTGCAGAAGTGATCTCCCCCTCAACAACAGCTGGTGCCTCCCCGAGTACAAAAGGTACCGCTCGGGGTGGCGGATCCCATGGCCTCCAGGAAGAAGAAGTGTCGGGGCCGTGAGTCGTAGTAGAAGCTGCTCCTTGCGGCACAGCAGGTGGAGGGGTGCTGGATCATCCATACCTTCAGCACCCTCATCCTCGTCATCAAAAAGAGGCTCACCAACCTCATGATCACCTGCACGCTCAAAATGAGAAGAAGGACAAACCATGGTCTCGTCGAAGGTGACATCGGATGTTCTCATGACTCGGTTAGTGTCAAGGTTAAGTACACGATATGCACGAGTATGAGTGCCATAAACAAACCCAACAGCCGTCAGAAGAACGGACTCAAATTTGTCCAAGTTGCCTTTCTTAAGTATAAAAACAGTGGCAACCAAAACTCGAAGTAACTCACCTTGGGCAGTTTTCCAAAACGCAACTCATAAAGAAGTCTTTTTCAAGAAAGCTCGGAGAAATGCGATTGGAAATATAGCATGCAGTGCTCATAGCTTCGGCCCAATACAGCCTAGGAGTCCTAATGCTCATCGAGCATCGTCCTGGCCATCTCTACAAGGGTCCGATTTTTCCTCTCTACAACACCATTCTGGGGAGGTGTGTAGGGGAAGAAAACTGATGCTCTAAACCCAAAGAGTTACAAAACTTCTCAAAGTCCGAATTCTTAAATTCAGAACCATTATCACTCCTAATAGCTCGCATCGAGTTCAAAGGAACTCATTCTGAAGACGCAAAATCAGATTGCGAGCAAAGGAGAAAGTCTGGTCTGCTCAGCTAAAAAGAAGACACGAATACTCGAAAAGTCGTCAACAATAACAAGCACATACCACTTCCCCCAACCGAGCTCACCCGAGCCGGACCAACAAGGTCATGTGGTAAAGCTCTCCAGGGCACTGTGTCATGACCTGAGTCACTGGATGGTGGGGAGCGGCAACCATCTTCCCATGTCTACAAGAATGGCAAACAAGATCCCGCTTCTCCATCGATAACTTGGGCAATCCTCGGATTAGGCCAAGTGAGCTAAGTTTGCAAGCAAGTCGAAGCTCAAATGTCCTAGTCTCCTATGCCACTTCCAAAGATCAGAGGAGGAAGGTCCAGCCAAAAGACAACGAGAAACTCCAAACACTCCGAGAAATCCGCACGAAAGACTTTCCCAAAGGGCGAAATCACACAAACAAGATTGCCCTGAGGATCCAAAATACGACTGAGATTCGGCTTAAAACGAATCTCAAAGTCGTCATGTTAAAATGCAAGTTAGAAACAAGAGCAACATCACGCAACACAAAGTGCTCATTAACTCACACTGACCCACGAGACAACACTTTACCTTTGCTATTGTCGCCGAAGGTGATAAACTCCTTCCCGGCGACTGGACTAAGACTGGAGAACCACTTGGCGTTTCCGGTCATGTGCCTCGAGCAACCGGAATCCACCAACCAAACGTCCTCCAATCGTTTTACCTACATCAATAAAAAGACATAGGGTGAGCATACGGTCCAACACTGGGGTTAGTGAAGTAGGTAGAGTACCAGTGTTAGGCCGGCTGCTCAAAAGAACGGTTAGCAGAAAAACCATTCCTAGCATGCCTACGGGGGAAGCGATCACCACGTTGAGGAAAACATGGTCCGCTAAGAGAAGAGCGTCCATCGCGATACTCAAAACGCGGTGGAGGGAAACGCTCTACAACAAAGCCACCGCCACGGGGTTCATAGCCTACAACAGCAGGCTCCCGCCGGGCATGTCCTCTCCGCTGCCTAGGCCTGGGAACTTGAGGTTCTGGACCTCTGGGCCTAGCAGCACGCCTCTGAACATTCGGCGCATGTACATCATGGAAAGGATGGTACATGTCCGCATTGTTCATCTCCCTAGCACGGCGCGCCTCTCTCTTGCGCCGAAAGCAGAACTCACTCAAGTGTCATCTCTCCCACAGTGCTCACAATGGTACCTCACCGCTCTCAAAGGGGGTTGTTGGTACACACGGTTGTGGGTGTGGATCACTTTGCCCTTCTGTGGCATAAGCTCCTCCTGGATAGGTGGCATTGTGTCCAACTTGTTTTCAGGTGATTGGGTTTGAGACCATTGCTGGTTCTTGGGTGGAGCTCGTGGAGGTCTTCAAACACTCCATCCTTGGTGTTAGGCTGAGAGGCTCTTTGGGTGGAAGCTTGGTAAGTTTGGGAGTAGTGGTGGAGTTGGGCTTCTCACTCGGGTTCAAACCACTCGACTCTACAATCTTCCAAAAGCAGAAACATCAACACCCGGAGCAAAGCCTACACCAGGACCTCCAGCAGCTCGCTTGAATTGGGAGATCATCATCCCGAGCTGTGGCTCACCGCTAGACACCCATGACAAGATGGTCCGAAGGTATGTGTTTTCCTCCTCGGTTTTCATCTTGTCATCCTTCACATTAGCGATCTCCATCTCCAAACCCTCACACAAAATGCACCTAGTCACACACGTGCTGCCCGAGCTGGCCTTATCAAGAGACTCAATCTTGACATCCTTCTCTGCCAACTCGGTTTGCAAGACTGGACAAGACTTGCACGCACCCAACAATAGGGGTCTAGCCCGGAGCTCATCCACCTCTCCAACCAAAGCAGCATACTTACCTCTCAAGGTGAGAAGGTCAGTCATGTGCTTGGTGCACATCTCACACTCAGCCTCCTCAGCCAAGACCACGGTGGATTTAGCGAACTCAAGCTCCCTCACCGTGTCCTCCCACTTCTGCCTAAACTCCTTGCGCTCTCTAGCAGCATGCCTAAGCAACTTATCTTGACTAAGCAAGGCGGCAGTAAGCTTCTCGACCTCAGCAGAAAGCTCGTCGTGGGTGAGAGATACCTGAGAGGTGTCGTCGTCGTCGTCGTCGTTCCGAGGGGTGTCCTCCAGCTTGCCATCGACCTCATCACCAAGGGCCATGGTGCAGAGGCCGTCGTCGTCGGTGAAGAAGCAGAGGCCGTTCAGCTTGTCCTCGATCCTCTTCTTCTTCTCGGACTCGTCATCGCTTGAGCAAGTGGAGTCGTCATCCGAGCCGTTGACGTCGCTGAGCGTGGCGAAGAACGCACGCTGCTCAGCCTGGGCCTTCTCCAAGTACTTCTTCTTGATGTACTCCTTATCGAAGCCGCCCCTCCGCTTGTGCCTCGCGGGGATGTACTTCTCCTTGCGCTTATCGGAGTCGTACTTGTGCCCATGATCACCCTTCCCAGATGTGTGCTTCTTCTTGGGACAGTTGGCGATGAAGTGGTCGGGGTCGCCGCACTCAAAGCATCCTGAGCGTCCTCCTCCGCGGCGACAGTTCATGCGGTTGTTGTGGAACCGCGAGAACCGGTTGGCGAGCAAAGCCAACTCGTCATCCCCCAAAGACTCCAGCTGGTCCTCTGTGACAGAAAAGAGTGAAGAAAGTGCAAATCCTCCAGAGGGGTTAGCAGAAGAGCCAGAAACCAAAGCCATAGACGGGCCAGAAGGATTTTCATACGAAGCCCTTGACATGGCGTCAATCTCACTAGACTTGAGCTTACTAAAGAGCTCGTCGCAAGTGAGGGTCTCATAGTTAGACGATTCGATGATCTCCTGGACCTTTGAGTCCCACACCGACCGATCGAGAGTATGCAAAAGCTTCAAATCCCTCTCATGATTGTCGAAAGGCAACAGCTCCTTGTTCGCTCTCATCTTGTTGACAATGACCTGAAAGCGAGCGAATAAACTTTCTATGCTCTCGCCAGGCATATGTCGAAAGTTCTCATACTCCCGCTTGTGCGACTCATAGAGACGGGTTTTGACTTGAGTGGTTCCCTCATGAAAGCGCATGAGGGTTGCCCACGCCGCGATCCATGTCGCCTTCTGTGGATCTGGAACCGGCTAAGGTGGAAGATCCTTAACCCGCTCCGATACCAATTGTAGGACCGAAAGTGCAATCAGAAAGCGACCAGAGGGGGGGGGGTGAATGGGAGCTTCAAATTTTCCTTTCGGAAACTTGTTGCCACTATCCCAAGAATCCACCCCAAGAGCAAACCTAGAGCTTGCAAGTGTCCACGACCCTAGATGTAGGGTGGATGCTTCCGAGAAGTACAGCGGGACACTACACAACCCTAGAAACACAACGCAAAAGACGGAAACCAAATCCATCAACGATCGAACGAAACGCAAACGAAACAGCACTGACCGGACTCTGCCTGCGTCCGGTCACTGACCACCGGACGCGTCCGGTCAGAGAAAACTCGCTCGGGAACCTTCTGGATTGGACCGGACTCTGGTTGACAGAGCGTCCGGTGTTAACCTGTGCGTCCGGTCACTTAAAAACAAGAGCGATGAACAGTGTATCCATAGCGTCCGGTCAAGCACTGGGTGGAGCGTCCGGTCAATGAACAAAACTGAACAGTGAAATGTTCAACGACCGGACTCACTCCCAGCGTCCGGTCAGCCCGAAGTGAGCATCCGGTCACCCCAAAACTAGGCAGTTCGTCCACCGATTCGACTCTATCTCACCCAAAACGAATCCTCTAGGGATCAAACTTGGTGAGAGGAGTCACAAGGAGGATAGTGAGCTATCTCTAAGAGATCATGGCTCGAACCTATCTCCAAATCGGTGAATCGAAGAAATTCGGGGGAAAGGAGAAAAACTTGACCCGAAACAAAAATCAACCGATCTACTAGCTCGTGAGGTTAGAGGTGAATTCCTTCGGTGGAAAGAAGTGCCTCACGATCTAGAACAACTTGGTGCAAACAGATTTGCAAACGACGCACCAAGCAAAGAGATCGATCCACGGGAAAAACGTGGAGAAAAGCAAACCGCGAAGAACAAGAACAAAACGCGAATCACAACCACGAATTTGCAACCGTGTGGCTACCACACGCTACAACAGTGAGATTACGGTCTCACTTCCTCAAAATCTCACGGACACAGAGGTATTGTTCTCTTCTCTGTGGATCTCAGTTCGCTACAGCAGGGGAGTGGGAGAGTAGGAAAACCTAGAAGGCAAAATAGCAAATGACTGAGATAGATGGGGAGGTGGGTGTCTCCCCCTACTTATCCTAATTCTAACTATTCCTAATTCCCACTCTACCCCTAACTACTTACAGAGCGAACCAGCTAAACCCTAAGGTTATTCTGGACCAACTCGTGGTAGGTGGTGATCCGACGGCCACGCCCGCACAACTCGTAGTGTTGCCTCGACGCAACCTCCCGATTGCCGCCACGTGCCGCCACCGCTCTGCGTCCTCTTCATGGACTCCGCCCCCTGTTTTGTGGCCCAAACCGGGAAACCAGCCTTCACAGCCAACCCCCGGTTTTGAGGCCCAAACCGAGAAACCAGCCTCCAAGTCCATCCCCTGGTTTTGAGGCCAAAACCAGGAACCCGCCAGCGCCCAGGTTTTGAGGCCCAAACCTGGAAACCGTCCTCAGCCCGAGTTTTGTGGCCCAAACTCGGAAACCCGCAGCACGCCCAGGTTTTGTGGCCCAAACCTGGAAACCGTCCAACCGATGGTTTTTCTCTGGCTCTACCACCAAACCGAAGCTGTAGAGGGGATGCACCGCCCGTGCACCCCGTCCACCGACACGTGTCCCCAGGTCCTCGACCCAGGCAACACCGTGCCCGCAAGTCTTGGCTCGATGCTGTCCCAGGCTGTCAGCCACCACAGCTGATCCTCGGGCCACCGGTCCCTCAGTCCAAGCCTCACGTCCGCCCTTCGCCACTCTCGGTCCATCGGCACGGCACGTCTCTACTTGACCTTCACCTTGCCTTTGATCACTGTCTCCGAGCTCGACACCTGCACAACACAAGCCAAAGAACCTGTGATCAAACCCGTTGACAATCACTCATCACTCGAGACTCGGCATACACCCATGTATCCGCACCCTTGTATCTTTCTTCTTTTGTAAGACTTTATTTATTTAATATATTATTCTTTCTTTACTTACTTTGCATTACTTAAGTATTTACTTTCCAAGTATTTATTTAAGTATTTACTTAGTGCAAGGCATTTATATAGTCTTGTTGTGTTGCTTATTTATCTTAGTCTTATAGTTGTCTTAGTTAGATTATTTGCTTTACATAGTTCTTGTTTGTTATCATCTAGTCCTATTTATGATATAGTACTTTATTGTATCGATCGTCCTATCTTAGGAAGGGGCTTAGCTATTTTGATCGATAGCTAAAGGTGTAGATAGTGTGAGTGTGGGCTCATACTTCATCTTATCTTTGACTACCGCTGGCTTGCACGGACAGTAGGGGCACATGGGCAAAAGGTGACAGATTTTGCCTGGCTACCTAGATCCCCTCACATGAACTCAGGCTAGTGCTTAAAAGGTAAGGCGTCCATAAGCCAAATATCTGCTTGAGTACTGGGTTAGGTGAACAACCTTCTATCGCTTTACTCTCTCGTTTATCCCTCTCACACAAGTAGCAAGGCGTCAATCTAGTTAAGTCATCTATTCAATTAGGATTAGTTCATAGGAGTAAAGGTAGAAACATAGGAGTACTTTATACTCACTCGTTGTCCTCCCACCTAGCTAACTCTACTAAAGTTATCTTTCATATCATATACTCTTAGCTTAACTTATTTATCTTATCTATCAATCCTCCCTTATATCCACTTATCCCCTTTTGCTTCTCTAATTGATAATAGATTATAGTAAGACTAAAGGATCTATCTTTCCTCTCTCTACATCTTTCCTAGCTTGCTTTCCTTTGGGATAAAATAAATAACGATACCTTGGAATACTCCCGGGTGAAGTGCTACATCGGTATATTCTGTGCGCTTGTGGAACTATCCAATAGTCAATAGTATTACCACCAAGACACTTCTAGCGCCGTTGCTGAGGTTAGGCTCCATAGTCTAGTTCTAGTGGTTGCATTAAGAAGTGTTAACAAGCGTTTCTGGCACCGTTTCCGGGGATAGATTAAAACTCTATTCTTAGTAGCGATGCTAAGAAATACCAACACCGGTTTCCAAGCAAATATATCTTTGTTTGCTCTAAGGAACTTGGTGAGCGCGAGTTCCTATTCTTTAGATAGGTGAGCACTGATAACCGCTGTCTTGGAGGGATCACCGGTTTCCAGGTCAATGGTTTTTGTAGAGACTTCTGCTGATGGGTGGATAGTGCTCGCCTTCTTGGTTGGGATTTGTGAATCTCCAGGCTTGGTATTATGCACCATCTGAGCGAGTTCTTGTAATTCCAGAGTGAGTTGAGCTTTTTCAGCGATTTGAACAGCCTCTGTGTCACAATCGAATGATCGCTTCAAGTCACCCCTGAAGGTTAGGATTCCCTTATGACCCGGCATCTTTAGCAGAAGGTACGGGTAATGAGGCACTGCCATAAATTTGGCGATGGCTGGTCGTGCAAATATGGCATGGTACGATGACTCAAAGTCGGCTACCTCAAAACTGATGTACTCAGTCCAGTAATTGATCTGAGTTCCGAAAGTTACGGGTAGTATGATTCTTCCGAGTGGTACAGCCGCCTTTCCGGGTACTATGCCGTAGAAGGGGGCACTTGATGGTGTGAGCTGGGTTGCGAGATCCAGATTCATCTTGCGTAGGGTGCTTGCAAAGATGACGTTAAGTCCCGCCCCTCCGTCAATGAGTACTCTGCCCAATGTAAACCCGGCGACCGTGGGATCCAGGACTAGCGGGTAATGCCCTGCATTGGAGACGCTGGTCCATTGGTCCGCTCGGGAGAAGCTGATCGGATGCTCGGACCAGTCAAGGTATCTAGGAGTCGCTGGTTCTGTAGACATGATTTCTCGTAGGGAAAGCTTCTGGAGCCTCTTGCTGTCGCTAGTAGTTACTCCTCCAAAAATGACGTTGATAGTCCCTTTGGGGTGTTGGAAACCACCGGCGTCTTGCTGAAGGTCTTCAACCACTTTCTTCCCCTTGTCTTTCTTGTTTTTGTTGAAGTCGGAGTTTAAGCCTCTCTCCTTGAGCTGTCGACAATGCTTAGCCTGATGTCCTCCTTTCGAATGGAATGGGCACAGTCCGTTAAGTAAGTCGTCAAAGGTGGATGGCTTATTCCCCTTCTTCTGAGGCTCCATGGCTACAACAGTGTTGTCCCCTGTTCTCTTGCGGGTGTTTTGTTGGGTAGCCTGGTTGCCCCTTTGATTGTTGCCTCGATCACCCTGCGTGTTTCTCTCGGGAAAGCGTTCCTGAGTGCGTTCCTCAGTTGCCATCATGGAATTTACTGCCCGGTGAAACTCATCAGCGGTGGTCGGGTCCTGTTTGATGAAGTCCTTGTAATTGTACCTTTCGCAAATTTCGTTGCCGAAAAGGTCAATTACTTCTCTGTCTGTAATGTCAGATACTGTGGAGCGGATCTCTGAGAAGCGCCTATAGTACTCTCGTATTGACTCGTTTTTCTGTTGCTTGCAGGTCCTGAGCTTTGTCCGGGGATCTGATCTCTCGGGGACACCCGCAAAGTTATCTATGAAGATACGATGGAGTTGTTCCCAGGAGTCAATGGACTCGGACTTAAGCTTGTCGAACCAAGCAAGTGGTATTGTCTCTAAAGCCATTGGGAGAAAGAGTGCTTTGACGTAGTTGCTTCCTCCTGCTAACTCAACTGCTTGAGCGTACAGCCTGAGCCACCGTTTAGGTTCTGTCTTCCCATCGTACTTTGAGTAGTTCCCGGGTTTGAATTTTTGTGGAAACGGGACTGCTCGTAGCCTCTGGGAAAATCAGGGGAAACGGTCGACTGCATCAGATGCTGCGATTGCGACTTCTCGGTACGAAGTTTCGTCTCCTCCTTCAGCTTGATCAGGTACTCGGTGGCCCAGACGACTCCTTGCTGGAACCCGGCCGAGTCGCTCCTGAACAGGTCGCCTCTGGCTTGGATGGGATGAAGCTTGTTCATCCGCTAGAGACTCAAGGTTCCGTCCCCGGAGTTGTAGCGCAGTAGTCTGAAGCATGATTAGTCATCGTTCTTCATCGGGGGTGGGGTTGTCCTTGGCTCCTATTTCTGTAGCTAGGGCCATAATATTCTGGTAGGGTGTCTAAAATACCTTGTGACCAGCGACTCTCATAAACTCAGGCTCGAGGTTGCGGAGCAATCAGCTCGTCGGCGATTGTGATCGTTTTGTGATTGATGCTCCTGATCACGTTGGGCGCGAGCATGATTTTCTGCGTCCTCTTCTAGGCGCCTCCGAGTATTATATTCTTCGAGTCGTACATTATAGCGGTCTATCGATTCCTTGCGGTGATTTGCGCGCCTTCTGCGTGCTACTTTAGCTTGATTCCTTCTGATTCTCTCAGCCTTTATTGACTCGGTTTCTCTAGGTCCTTCTGGGTCGTTGTCAGATATCATACTCAGAGTTTCATCATCCTGGAAGACATCTGGAGGGGTTGGTGGTCGTAGAGATGACTGATGCCCCGCCATGAAAACTTCACGGGTGTAGCCCTGGTTTGTCGATCCTGGCGTAACTGACTCCAAAGTAGAAGTGCTGGAGATTAGTTCTGTTGAGGTGTCGAGTTCCTCAAAGGGGAGCTGATGTCCATGTTGATATGGGAGTTGCTGGTCGATTGTGCTAACCAGCCTAGCCGGAGCTGACTGTATTGGCCAATGGACAATGTTACCCTCCTTGGTAGAGCTGAAAACGAGTCCTTGTTGAGCTCCGGTCAAAGGTATCTATTGATACTCTTTGAATTTTGCGTCAATTAGGTATTGGAAGTCTTCAGCCGAGTTCCGCAGTCTGAAGGTGATGCCATGTTTGATCTCCGAGTCCTTTTCGTTCTCAGAATTTGAGTTCGAGTAGGAGTCGGGTGCTTCAGGTTGGTCTCCAGAATCTTGCGGATCTTGGATTGCAAGATTTGCTAGGTTCTGGGTGAGATCATTCATCTTTGGCATGGCTTGTGCTTCTGATTCAGTGTGAAGTTGTCGATGTAGCTTTCCTTGATCATCCGCGATGCAAGTCCATGAGCCAAAAATGAAAATTGATCCCGCCGAGAACATGTTGTCATGGTTCGCCGGGCTCTTGGTCGTCGAATCGCTGAAAGCCCCTACCTGGCGCGCCAGCTGTCGGTGTTTGTTAACCAGCAACCCGTCCTGAGGGATCTCAGATGATTTGTTCGGTGGGGATCGGCGTTCGTAGGACTCGGCGAGTACACAGGGACAGCAATTTATACTGGTTCAGGCCGCTAAATAGTGTAATACCTTACGTCCAGTGTGGTGTGTGCCTTGTGTATGATTATGATTCAATATTCGATGATAGAGGCCTGCGCCTGCTTCCCCTTATATATCCGGGTAAAGCATAGCACAGACCGAGTCCTAGTCAGTTACAAGAGAGGAGTCCTATTCTAATTACAAGACTTCCTTTAAGAACTCGACTAAGTTACAATGAGAGTCCTAATCCAAATACATTTCGTATCAAGTCTTCGGATCTCTCGTGCCATCCGGGATTAGTCGGAGGGATCATCTTCTGATGATATCTCTGACATCCTGGTCCATCACCTAGGCTGTCAGCCACCACGACCGATCCTCAGGCCACCGGTCCGTCAGTCCAAGCCTCACGTCTGCCCTTCACTGCTCCAGGTCCATCGGCACAACACGTCTCTACTTGACCTTCACCTTGCTCTTGATCGTCATATCCGTGCTCGACACCTGTACAACACAAGCCAAAGAACATGCGCATCATCCCAGTTGACAATCACTCATCATCACAAGATCTGGCATACACCCATGTATCCGCAATCTCCCCCTTGATGAGTGCATTGTCAACTACCAACACAAATCATATGAAGGTAGAAGAAAGGAGGAAGAAGAAGTAAGCGAACTCAACCAATTGACCAAAAGCGAAGCAAAGCCAGAAGAAGTCGAATGGAGTGAGCGAGACAACTTGGTTCCCAAAGACATGGGCAACGGCTCGACGCAACCAAGCAAAGCAAAGCTAGCCCTCAAGAAGAGGTAGAACAGGCTCAACACCGCTAGCGAGAAGGTCGGAGCAAGAAAGAAAAGACAAGCTAGTCCCTCCAGAAAGAGGCAAAGGCTCAACACAACTAGCAAAAACGCTCCAAACCAATTGAAAAACAATATAGGCTGAAAGTCGCTCCACACCAATTGAACAGCTCGTCAAAGAAGAAATCGAGCAAACTCCCCCTAAACATGAACTCCCCCTTCAATAGTGCATACAACTAGGGACATGATTTGTCAAAATTTCTCCCCCTTAGTTGAAAATGCACACAACAAGGCACAATGCATATGAGTCACAAATGCAGGTTAGCAGCTTCGGGTATAGAATCTATAGAGTGAATAGATGCTCTAAAGAATGCTGATCCAACTACTCAACAACAAGCACAAATGCCAGCAAAGGCTCAAACTGATCACAGAATACGAAATATGAACATATGAGCAAAGTGAGCAGTTTTAAGCCATTCAGAAAGGGTTTCACCATCAAAATAGCACTACACATGTATAGACAGGAAGTTACACAAGTGCTAAACATGTATACAAGGTGAACTACCCCAAGCAAAGTTCAATCATCATGCTGTTGAATGAAACATAGACTTGTGTTTTCAAAATTTTATCGGAGTTGCAGCGGTATAGCATGTGATTGCGTTGAAAACTTGACATTGCCAAACTTTTCAACCGAGCTAAGCCTATGCATAAGCAATCAGAAGCTTGAAGCAACGGTTTTGGTCTTACACTACATGACTCAAGTTTAACTCAATGTGCAATGAGAAACAGTCTCGATACCGTGATGTGCTGTCAAGTGATCCCAACTCGATCTTTTCAATTCACTTAGACTTGGTTCAAATTTTAACAGAAAATGAACATACCAAGCAAGTGAAAGACTCAGAACTAGAGACATAGTAACCTAGCATATATGAATAGCACAAGTGACTTCAACACATTCTACACATGCTAGTTGCCAATCTCAATGGTGAACATGTTTCAAATTTTATGTTGAATTAAGCATATTCACAGTTCTGAAAAGTAGCTCAGCTCACAACATGTATCAGTGATAAAAAAGAGCCTAAGCTACAAGCATCATCATGTATCATCGGAGCATACACTAATCAGAACATAGATTTATTCTACAGATTATAAACATGAAGCTCAAAAAGATACAGATGCAAATATGATGAAAAGCGGAAAATAATCAAGAACAAAACAAAAGAAGTCAGTCTATGATACAAGAACCAAAATGTTCCCCCAACTAAAAGGGGAAACACACACCAAGCTCACCTCTCAACCTAGCAAGGTTGATTGGTCCAAAGGCTTGGAAAAATATCTGCCAACTGAAGATGAGTATCGACATGGTGAAGGTCGATATCACCCTTCTCATAGTGGTCTCGCAAGAAACGAAAGCGCACATCAATGTGTTTGGTCTTAGAATGCAGCACGGGGTTCTTAGCAACGCTAATCGCACTCGTGCTGTCACAAAGCAATGGAACTCGAGAAAAGCTCAGACCAAAATCACGCAAAGTGGCCATCATCCACAATAACTGGGAACAGCAGCTAGCCGCAGCAACATATTTAGCCTCTGTGGTAGACTAAGCGACACTAGACTGCTTGCGAGAAGACCAAGATACAAGAGAAGAACCCAAAAACTGACAAGTCCCAGAAGTGGACTTGCGCTCAAGTCGGCAACCAGCAAAATCAGCATCCGAGTAACCGCAAAGGGAGAGGGTGGAAGAAGCAGAATACCAAATCCTGAACTCAGCTGTGAAACATAGATACCTCATAATGCGCTTGACCGCCTGATGGTGAGACGTGCGCGGCGACGACTGAAATCACACGCAAAGACACACCGCGATCTGAATCTCCTGGCGTGTCGTCGTCAGGTACAGCAGCGATCCGATCATACTCCGGTACTCCTTCCGGTCCATAGCTTCTCCATCCTTGTCTACATCCAGGGCCGTCGTGGTCGACATGGGTGTTGGAAGAGGCTTGGCCTCACCCATATCGAACTTCTTCAATATGTCCTTGGTATACTTGCCCTGGTGCACGAACGTCCCTTCTCAGGATTGCTTGATTTGCAACCCGAGGAAAAACGTCAACTCGCCCATCATGCTCATCTCAAATTCCCTGCTTATTGTATCTGAAAACTTGGCAACTAAAGCATGAGAAGAACCACCAAAAATGATATCATCCATGTAAATCTGAACCAATAAAGTGTCATTGCCTTGCTTGAGGAGAAAAAGAGTTTTATCCACACATCCCATTTTAAAACCCTTAGCAAGCAAAAAGGTTTTCAACCTATCATACCAGGCTCTAGGGGCTTGTTTCAAACCATACAAGGCTTTGTGAAGTTTAAAAACATGGTTTGGAAACTTGGGATTTTCGAAATCGGGGGGTTGTTTCACATACACCTCTTCTTCTATGTAGCCGTTTAGGAAGACACTCTTGTCATCCATTTGAAAAAGTTTGAAACCTTTGGATGCAGCAAAAGCCAAGAGGATCCTAATTGCCTCCAAACGAGCTACAGTAGCAAAAGTCTCCTCATAATCTATCCCCTCCTTCTGACTATAACCCTGGGCTACAAGTCTGGCCTTGTTTCTCACAACATGGCTGTTAACACCAGATTTTCGCACGCATGAGGAAACGACAGATGGGTCAGTGTGCGAGAGATGGTCATGATGCATTCGGCAGATGACCAAGGTCAGTTAAATCTTGGAGTTTCGGCAAGTGCCTATGCGGTCGGCTATCTTGCAAGGCGGTGATTCTATTCGGGAAGCAAATATGCCAAGTAGAGCCGACTTACACGAGAAGACACGTGACGACGGAGGACACCAAGAGGAAAATAGGAATAGGACTCATATTTTCCAAGTTTTATTGTGTAAATCGTAATCTTCCAGGACTCGTATTTCACCCAGGGTATAAATATAAACCCTCGGCCATTGTAAAATTGTTCACAACCACATCAATACAAACCGGCCCCGTGCCACCTTCGAGTCCTTAGTCGTGTCGTCGAGTTCTTCGAGAGGAATCATCGATCCGTCGACCTCCGTAAGTCCCGGCAACCTTGTTATCATGTCTAGTATCATGCAGTGGATTTAGATATGATGCAAGTAGTCTTGTTTGTTTCCAATGGTCGTGCGGCGGACCCTTGTTAATGATCAAGAAGTCTTTGCTTATGCTTTGCTTGTGAGTAGATACCATGCGGCAGGCGTTTATTCATATGTTTAGCAAAAGCGAGATAGTTATCGGCTCTATTAGATTTGGCAGATCTAAAAGATTCATTAAGTTATCATGTGTTGCATGTTTTAATTAATTTTGTAACACTCTTTTGCCCAATCTAGATTGATCTCTGTTCGGCCTTGCTTTACAAGTTATTTATACCTTTCAATAATTGTGGATCTTCCTTGCATGATTATGATGGCCAAATTAATTTCTAATCTAGATAGTTATATGTTGTGGGTTCATGCATGTCAATCATGTTTAGGCTTAGATAAAACTGGGTATCGTGCGGCAGATGCAGGTTTTAGATTGGTTTGATCATGTTTGTTTGTATGTTCCTTCCTCATGGATCCCAACTCGGCTAGCTTGCCGAGCTTGGTTACACGTCAATTCATAGTTTATCCTTATTCATCCAAGCATGTCTTTTTCATGTATATACGTTCGACAACCAACTGCTTATGTATGTTTATGATCAGGGTTAGCCGAATGACACTTAAACCTGTTGATAGAAAGCTTCTATAGCTGTGTGCTGTCGTGATTGGCTTCAAGGCCGTAAATATAGAACTGTCTGGTCTCAACCGGCATGTTCCAGTTTTATTCTCACAGTTTTATCCCTTGTTGGTTTTCAGGTCAAACCGACTGACACGTCTCCGGATCTCAAACCGTCCGGGCACCCGATTGAAGCCACGCTTTTCCGGCTTGCTGTGTGTGAGGCGCGGTGCATCACATTTTGCGTCAACACACTTTTTGGCACGCACGGTGGGACTCCACATTCCAATATGGTTGAGTTCGACAACACTCAAGTTCTGGACGTGACCATGGATGAACTGCCACCAGAGTTAAGAGATTTGGTACAACAAGCATGCGATGAGTTTCAACGCAAATGCTTGATGTCCTTCTCCAAGAACAAGAGCAACAAGGTCTTCCAGAAGCAGTCACTCCCGAGGGCTCTCCTTCCCCATCAATCTGATAGCACTGATGAGGAAGATATTCGAAAAATGTCCGAACTTATGTACAAGGCTGTGTCGGAGGCCATGACCAATCATCAGTCAGCTTTCTTAAATACTTTTCGTGTAGTCATGGTTGGTATTTTTGGCCCGGCAATAGATAAACGTTTTGAGGAAACCGCTGGTCCGATGCAGGGGCCACTGTTATTCCCTGTTCCCCAGCATCAGAGGAAAACTGCTGAAGACAGCGGAGTTGGTTCAAGCAAAGACGGGATGGTCCTTCATCAGGAACAACAACCTCTCATGACTAATGGCCAACTTGCGTTCGGCACGACAGGAAACGTCCCAC
Organism: Coix lacryma-jobi var. lacryma-jobi; assembly: GCA_009763385.1. Classification (NCBI taxonomy): domain Eukaryota; kingdom Viridiplantae; phylum Streptophyta; class Magnoliopsida; order Poales; family Poaceae; genus Coix; species Coix lacryma-jobi. The sequence goes on along the minus strand of CM019822.1, from coordinate 87,871,471 downwards.
CGTCTGCATTCAGAGTATCTCCGGCCACAAATAGGTTGCAGAAGAACTTGTATGGAGATGGATATCAGGAGTTCATTGATTACAATGCAATTAATGCTCTCCCGAATCCGGGTTATAAAAATTCAGCAGGGGCATTTCTTGGGGGTCAGGCACAGGCTGCTCCAGACTCAAGCGTCAACCTCATCATGCATAGGATGGCCGATATGATGCAGAATCAATTCGGCCTGAAGCCAAAGAATCAGTCTTATGCCTACAAATCTCCTTATCCGGAGTGGTACAACCGAGTGGCACTTCCTCCAAGGGTGAAACCTCCTACTGATCTTACTAAGTTCTCAGGCCAAGATGATACCAGTACTATTGAACATATTAGCCGTTACTTGATGCAACTCGGAGAGGCATCTGCAGATGAGGCCTGGAGAATTCGGTATTTCCCGTTGTCATTAACGGGACCAGCTTTCTCATGGTTCACGTCTCTGCCGGCAAACTCTATTAATACATGGGCAGAGCTAGAACAGAAGTTCCACGCATATTTCTTTACGGGCACTAATGAGAAGAAGTTGGTCGATCTCATGAGTCTGAGGATGAGAGCTAATGAGACATCGCAAGAGTATTTGCGCATGTTCAGGGAGACCAAGAATCTCTGCTATTCCCTGAATTTACCAGATGATCAATTGCCAGGGATAGCTATAGCTGTCATGTTGCCGAATATCAGGGAAAAGCTGTTCGGCATGGAGTTTGATGATCTTGGGCAGTTGTCACAACGGTTGGCAATAATGAATAGTCGGGCTCAAGGGTTTAGGAGAAATAACCAATTCCAGAAAGGTGATGTGGCTAGCGAAATGTATCAGGCTTTCTTAGAAGAGGCAGCAGAGTATGACGATGAAGATGAGGTAGCTGCAGCTGAGTTAGTCTGGACAAAAGAGCCGACTCAAGTCAATCAACGATGGTTGAGGCAACAAAAAGGTACCTATGATTTTGATGTTTCCAAATCAGATAAGCTATTTGAGTTGTTATTAAAAGAAGGATGCATCAAGTTGCCGGAAGGCCATCCCATGCTGCACCCTGAAGGGGTTAAAGACAAGAGGTATTGTTGTTTCCATAACACCAAATCTCACTCTATAAACGATTGCCGAGTGTTCAGAGTACGAATCTAGAAGGCTATCCAAGAAGGGCACTTGAAATTCGACAGAAAAATGAAAATTGATGGTAGCCCTTTTGGGCAGAATACCGTGTCTTTCTCTGTTAACATGGTCAATGCAGATGACTCCAGGGGCAAAAGCAAGATGAAGGTGTTAACCTCTGATAGGGCGAGAGAAAACGGTGTCGTTGATCCCAATCGACAAATCACAAATGAAGAATTTCGGCAACAAGTTCGTTTCCAAAATAGCCGAACTGAGTGGGGTGAGGCTTCCAGACCCAGAGTCACGACACGTATTTTGTTGAACAAATGGCGTCAGGAGCAGGAGCGGTACCAGAAGCAGAGGTTTTATGAGGAACAAAGGTTCATAGAAAAGCAACAAAGGTACGAAGAGGAGCTGTACCGAGAGGACGAGAATATATGAGGGAGCAAGAGCAGTCTCATTGGGAGTGCTCATTCTTCAAATATTGTTGGAATGAAGGCTTGAAACTGCCTGTTAAAAGCAATTGCCCTGAATGCAATGATCAATATTCTGAATACAGGCAATCTCAGGTCAACCGCTGTTCGGTCCATGAGAGGCTTGGGGAGCGAATCCCTGAGGACGATTGGCGCTTAAAAATAGGTAATTCCGAGAATCGGCAAGGGAGAAGTTTTGCCGATCGAAGATGGGCTCGCACTGAAGAAGAAGAATACCGTGAATATGTTTGGCAGAAAGGACAGTGGTGTCCACCAGGATTGAGGAAGAGCCAGAAAAGAAGAGTGCAATGCCTAAGGAACAGAGAATTGGCACAGGCAGGCACCAGAATAAAACAAATTTGGCGTCCTAAGGAAAAGCCTAATGAAGATGATCGTTCGGCTGATGCGTGCATGGCATTATTTCTCCCATCGGAATTCATAGCTCCCGGATATCAAAACGTCCAAGAAGAAGAGTATTCGGATTTTGACAAAGACAAATTCCATGATCTGATGGCTCAGCTCGTTTTGGCTCAACGGGCAGTTTTTGATAAACCAGCTAAGCATCGACATTTGAAGCCACTTTATATGAGGGGGTATGTTAATGGCAAGCCACTAACCAAAATGTTTATTGATGGAGGAGCTGCCATAAATATCATGCCATATACTACCTTCAGGAAACTCGGGATGACAAGTGAGGATTTATTGAAGACTGACATGGTGTTGAGGGACTTTGCTGGCAATACTTCTGATACTCGAGGAGTAGTTCATGTTGAATTGATGATCGGGTCAAAAACTTTGATTACTACCTTCTTCGTCATCGATGGCAAGGGGGCATATAGTTTGCTTTTAGGAAGGGATTGGATACATGCAAACTACTGTGTTCCGTCAACTATGCATCAAATCCTCATCCAGTGGATTGGAGATGACGTCGAAATTGTTCATGCTGATGATTCAGTGAGTGTTGCTACTGCAGAACCTATCTACTGGGAGTATGATGGTGTCGAGTGCTTCTCTGGAAGAGTTTGGGAGGTAGGTCCTATGAATGTTTTTGACAAGGACCAACAGCTGATTCAGGCGATCGACTCTCAGAGCAATTTTTGAATAATCCGATTGATGGTAACAGAGGAGAATTGGGACGAGGTTTCATATCGGTTGATGAGTTAGAAGAGGTAAATATTGATAATGAAGCCGAAAACAAGACCGATATGTGTCAGTACAGATCTGGATCCAGAGTGCAGGTTGAAGTTGATGAACCTTCTGAAAGAATTTTACCTTTTCCTCCGTTACTGAAGCTCAAGGAAGATCAAGAAGTTCGTATGGAGTGACGTACAACAAGGAGGTCTTTGATGAAGTTAAAGAATATATGAAGGCGCCATCAGTGTTTTATGACTCCACAACTTGGTAAATTTTTCAAGTTGTACGTTACGACCGATATCCTAATGTGGATACATGGGTGTATGCCGGGTCTCTGAGTGATGAGTGATTGTCAACTGGGATGATGCGCATGTTCTTCGGCTTGTGTTGTGCAGGTGTCGAGCACGGATGCAGTGATCGAAGGCGAGGTGAAGGTCAAGTAGAGACGTGCCGTGCCGATGGACCGAGAGTGGCGAAGGGCGGACGTGAGGCTTGGACTGAGGGACCAGAGGCCCGAGGATCAGCTGTGGTGGCTGGCAGCCTGTGGCAGCTACAAGCGAAGACTTGCGGTCATGTGTTGCCTGAGTCGTGGACTCGGGGACACGTGTCGGTGGACGAGGTGCACGGGAGGTGCATCCCCTCTACGACGTCGGTTTGGTGGTAGAGCCAGGGAAAAACCATCGGGTGGACGGTTTCCAGGTTTGGGCCTCAAAACCTGGGTGCGGATGGTTTCCGAATTTGGCCACAAAACTCGGGCTGAGGACGGTTTCCAGGTTGGGGCCTCAAAACCTGGGCGCTGAGGGTTTGCTGAGTTTGGCCTCAAAACTCAGAAGCTGGTGGGCTGGTTTCCCGGTTTGGGCCTCAAACCGGGGGTTGGTTGGAAAAGGCTGGTTCCCGGTTTGGGCCACAAAACCGGGGGTGCAGAGCGAGGGCGGCACATGGCGGCGATCCGGAGGTTGCGTCGAGGCAACGCTTCGGTTTGTGCGGGCGTGGCCGTCGGATACACCTACCACCGAGTTGGTCCAGAATAACCCTAGGGTTTAGCTGGTTCGCTCTGTAATTAGAATAGAGAGGGGTAGAGTAGGAAATAGACTTAGGCTAGTAGTAGGATAAGTAGTCGGGAGACACCCTCCTCCTATCTATCTCAGTCATTTGCTCTTTCGCACTTAGGGTTTCCTGCTCTCCCACTCCCCTGCTGTAGCGAACCTGAGATCCACAGAGAAGAGAACAATTCCTCTGTGTTCATGAGATTTTGAGGAAGTGAGACCGTAATCTCACTATTGTAGCGTGTGGTAGCCACACGGTTGCAAATTCGTGGTAGTGATTTGCGTTTTGTTCGTGTTCTTCGCGGATTGCTTTTTGCCACGATTTCCCGTCGATCGATCTCTTTGCTCACTGCGTCTTTTGGAAATCCGTTTGAACCAAGTTGTTCTAGATCGTGAGGCACTTCTTTCCACCGAAGGAATTAACCTCTAACCTCACGGTCTAGGAGATCGAACGATTTTCATGTTGGATCGGTTTTGCTCCGTCGCTCCGATTTCTTCCAATTCCTCGATTTGGAGTTAGGTTCGAGCCATGATTCCCGAGGGATAGCTCACTAACATCCTTGGAACTTCTCTCATCAAGTCTAAGCCCTAGTGCTTTTGATTCGGAGAAGATCGAGTGGATTTCATGGAAGAACTGCACTGCGGCGGGGGCATCGGACGCTCGAGTTCGTAGCATCGGACGCTGACCCCTTTGGCATCGGAGGCTCCGTTGCTACGTGTCAGGATCTGACAGTTTCTAAGGAGCATCGGACGCTACCACCGGACGCTCCGTTGTTCATCGGACGTGCCGGAGTGAGACCATCGGACGCTGAGATTTTTCTGTCACAGCGTCCGATGCGTATACAGTAAGGTTCCTAAGGGGCTCTGTTCACATCGGACGCTGCAGGTGCTGGGGCATCGGACGCTAGCCAGCTTCCGATGCTGCTGATTCAGCACTGATTCGTCCCTCGTTTGCTCATCCGTTCTCGGATTTGGTTTCTGTCTTTTGCGTTGGGTTTCTAGAGTTGTGTAGTGTCCCGCTGTGCTTCTTGGAAGCATCCACCCTACATCTAGGGTCGTGGACACTAGCAAGCTCTAAGGTTTGTCGTTTGGGTGATTCTCGGGACAGTGGCTACTAGTTTCCGAAAGGAAAATTTGAAGCTCCCATTCACCCCCCCCCTCTGGTCGCTTTCTGAGTGCTTCACGGTCCTTCACCTAATGATAGGATCGGCCCTTATACAAGGATTCGAGAGAAAAGATGGAGTAATAGCCGAAAGTTAGACCCAGAGACAGGGTATTCGACCACGAAGAAATTTTGTTCATATGTGTATTACTCATGTACCGGGCTTCGGCACTACTTATTAAATGCCGAATGCGTGATAGTTTTTGAATTTGATACGTCACTACTTATTAAATGCCGAATGCGTGATAGTTTTTGAATTTGATATGATGAGACGGTCGGTGCATGTGTGGATTCGAGAATATTTGTGTGCAAAGATAGCCGATGTAAAGCATCGCCTTTAGCAGAAAATACTCCAAGAGTTTAGAATATAGTCGATATTGTTTATATCGCCTTTAGTACAAAAATGTTCATGACCCTGGTGACCCTAGCATTTTTCAAGTTAGCAGGTTTATCGGGAGGAGAGAAAGGTGAAGGGCAGTAAATGAGATGCCGAGTGACATGACATGTCGAAACGAGATCTAGTCGGCTAAGGTGACGTCATACGTTCGGCAAATGCTTTTCTGAAGAAATATTGCAATCAGAAAAGTCACTGAGGTAATCGGGAAATGCAAATAGACATCATTCAGAGAAAAAACAACTTTGTTTATTCATTTGCAGATCCGTCCTAGTACAAACTACTCCTGGAACAATCTGTTCAGAACAGACTGCGGATTGGTGGCTTTAGAGAGAGCAGCGACATGATCATCATAAATTTCGATACCTTCGATTTCATCTAGGCATCCGCCTGCGAAGCCAACTGGTAGAAAGGAGTAGTCCTCGTTGGTCCAAGAGCTCATCGCCGCTAGTCTAAGGGAGACGCCAAGATGCACACCTTGGACGACGGCCTGATCTATGCGGCCATCCGCGGCGTCAAGGCACGCCTCAGCTGAATCTCCGTGGGCGTTCATCTTGTCAGCAACTCTGTTCGCTGCCGTTCTCAGACGGTCATTCTCTGCAGAAAGAACTGGCGAAAGGAAAAGATGCGTCAGGCAAAGCAAGCTCAATCAGAAGAAAGGGAATCGAACGAGGATTTCGCTAACCGATGTAGCACTTCACCGGAGTAACCCAGTTTTAATATCGAACCCAAAGGAACGGATAACGATGAGTCTCAAGTGTATAACCCCTGAGTAACTAACAAGGACGGAGAAGCTAAAAGTAAAGAGGGGATCACTAAGGCTATCTAAATCCAACTTAAGAGTGATATGTTTATTATTCTTAATGGGGAAGTTGCCATAAAAGGTCACAACAGAGTATGATTCTTTTATGCAAATGTATAATCCTACCGAGCCTACACACGGGTAAGTGGACTATAGAAGAATCAACAAGGCTATAAGAGTCACCCTTGCGAACTACCACTACTACCGGCGTTATAGGAGGTAAATATGAGCTATCAAGTCTAAGCACTACGCTTATACTATCCAACTACTCTAACTCTAGAGCGACTAGAATTAAAGTACTCAAAAGAGAGTCATAAACCTTAAGAACAATAAGAACAATGGCTCAAACTTAAATATAGATGTTGATTACCGAAACAATCGTTGAAGCAAGTCGATGAAGAACTTGAATCCATAGGTACAAGATGAAGAAGTTGATCCGACAGGCCAGAGCTTCCTCTTGATCTCTTCCTCTCTCTCTCTCTTCTAGTTCTAAAATAAGACTAGGTTCTAATCCTACTAGAGGGGTATCTAGTCTTCTACTTGATAGCTGGCTCTTGATTACAACTAGATGAACTAGATCTAATTCTAGATGAACTAGAAGAGATTCATCTAGAGGGACCTCTACTTCTACATTGGAACCCTAGTTTCTGATGTGGAGATGAATAATGAAGAGGGAGATGCCTGGAGAGGGGGGTCTGGGGCTGCTTATATAGCCCTGGGCGATGAACCGTGGCCCTTGGATCAAACCGACTTGAGGTACGGTCGAGATGCATCCTGGAGGTCGGTGGAAGTAGCTTGCAGAAGACAAAAGCGTGGGGCCTCCGTGGCCGACCGACCGGTGGGCCCTGTGGGACCGGTCGGTCCCACAGGTCGGCCTCTGGTGGTGTCCTTCCTTGTGGTGTCTTCTTACGTCCTCTGGAGTCTTCTAGAAGTATCCCGACGTGGCGGTTGCGTTATCTCCCAACGGTTTCCTTCTATGGGAAGCTATTGGTGCCAATTTCCTGGTTTAGTCCCTGCAAAATCATAACTCACCAAAACTCGTGGAATATTGTCAGTTGAAACCCTAAACCTTTGTTGGTGATTAAATTCATGCCCTTTTCATATTTATTTATCTCTTAATTATGATAGTTAACTAGTGTCAACACCGAGCTTCTTGGATACGTCTTCCAACTCCTTTTGGGCTTTATCCCTCTCTTCGCGATACCGGAGGGTATCCAAACGGGTGTGCTGGAGTAAATCATCAGGCTTGGAGGAATCTGGTGACCCAGGAAAGGGATTGGGAGCGACTATTGGAGTTGTCGTTTCTGGAAAAGGAATCCGGGTTTGGCTGGAGAAAGCCCTCACCCTGGAAGGAAAGTGAATACTAAATCAGAAATGGATGGACAAGAAAGCTACCGCAAGGGGGCAGAGGACCAATTTTTACCCATAATGCTGATGAGTTGGTGCTTGGCTTCCTTCCGCTTCATCTCTAGTAGGACGTTTGCTATGGTCACCATTGCCTGCCATTAATGAGAATACAGGCGAGGATTCTTTCTCTCTGGCTTGAGCTAAGAGCCGAGAGGTGGAGAGTTTGCAAGTCAGACTGTTCAATTGGAAGTTGAGGGTGTTGGCCTGCGTAGGGTCATATTTATAGAACCGTGACTTGCACACTAGAAAGCCAAGCATCGGAGTAGGGTTTTCACAATTTATGGGCCATTGTTGGGCCGGGCCGGATTTTTGTTGACTTAAGGAGATCGTGACTGTGGAGTCGGGAAAAAACAATGGGTTCGGCTAAGGATTGTTGCTGCGTGAAGAGCTCAGTTTCGGTTGATTGTCTGGAAACTCATATTACCGATTGACACTGAAGACAGTAAGTCTGGCAGATGGTCTTCGAATTGGGGAAGACTGTATTTTATTCCAGGCAATAAAGTTTTAATGGGGAAGTCTTCAAAGAAACTGAAAATAGAGAATCCCTTAAAAGATTACAACAATCACTTACGGGACAGAGATGATTGACATGATTATCAGTGATAGCCGATGTGATACACATCGCCGTTGGAGCAAAATAAAAGTCAATGACTAATGCATATAAACAGAGCATGCATTGATCTCGAAGGATTAGTCACAGATTGATTCTCAAGGGTCAAACGGAAAGACTTTTATTTACAAGAAGAGGGTACAAAGTTACAGTGAAAAATCAGTTCGTCCACTCTATCCTATTCCTAATCAGGAGATCGTAGTCGAAGGAATCACCCAGATCTGTTCCAGCTTCCTTCAAATCATCTACAGAGTGTGCTACCCTGTATTCTAGCCCCCGCTCACAGACGTCGAAGTTGCGGTAATCGGCGCCGGAGTGAATCCGCACAGCGTTGAAAGCAAGCGCTGCGCCGTATCCCATGCCAGATCTGGAGATGTCGGGGAGGATTCGGTTAACCTCGTTCACCCGCCTCAGGGCCATCGTACCTGGTGCATTGGCCGTAATGGCGAGATTGGCGATGGCAGCTTCAAGGGCATGAAGTTTGGCCTCCAGATTTGAAAGAGAGAAGAGTAAGTAAAGGCAAGAGGAGGAAAACAAAGACAGAAATGATGAAAAATATTCACCGGCGGCCCGATTCCGAGCGACGTCGCGCTTCCGAGAGACTCGAGTGATTTCTTGGTCCTTCTCCTCCAAATCAAGTTGAAGGTCTATGACCTGTTTATTCAGATTTCCGGGGAAATCATCATCAATCCTCCTGAACAAAGGTAACAAAGTGAGAACAGCTGCTTCATTGAGGAACAAAATAAAAGAGAGCGACCTTTTCCTGGAGGTGCTGGAAACGCCGAGCTCGGAACTATGTCTGCTCGCCACAGAAGACATCTTCTAGGTTGGATTGGGTGATGAAAGAAGAAAGAAGGGTTTTTCTTGGTATGAAGATTGAAACAGGGGAGCTTGAGAGAGTAAGCCGAAACGAAGTAAAGGGTGACTTTAAAAGACCCCAAAGAGTGCATCGGGAGATGAATCGGCAGGTAAGGCAATTATGGCATGTGAGATTTCTATGAAGGTGGATGCTTCTGGAGGTTCCACATCAGTGTACAGGAGGAAAGAATTTTGGAATAAATATTTATCCCAATATTAGGGGGCATGTGTCAACACCAGATTTTCGCACGCATGAGGAAACGACAGATGGGTCAGTGTGCGAGAGATGGTCATGATGCATTCGGCAGATGACCAAGGTCGGTTAAATCTTGGAGTTTCAGCAAGTGCCTGTGCGGTCGGCTATCTTGCAAGGCGGTGATTCTATTCGGGAAGCAAATATTGCAAGTAGAGCCGACTTACACGAGAAGACACGTGACGATGGAGGACACGTAGAGGAAAATAGGAATAGGACTCGTATTTTCCAAGTTTTATTGTGTAAATCGTAATCTTCCAGGACTCGTATTTCGCCTAGGGTATAAATATAAACCCTCGGCCATTGCAAAATTGTTCACAACCATATCAATACAAACCGGCCCCGTGCCACCTTCGAGTCCTTAGTCGTGTCGTCGAGTTCTTCGAGAGGAATCATCGATCCGTCGACCTCCGTAAGTCCCGGCAACCTTGTTATCATGTCTAGTATCATGCGGTGGATTTAGATATGATGCAAGTAGTCTTGTTTGTTTACAATGGTCGTGCAGTGGACCCTTGTTAATGATCAAGAAGTCTTTGCTTATGCTTTGCTTGTGAGTAGATACCGTGCGGCAGGCGTTTATTCATATGTTTAGCAAAAGCGATATAGTTATCGGCTCTATTAGATTTGGCAGATCTAATAGATTCATTAAGTTATCATGTGTTGCATGTTTTAATTAATTTTGTAACACTCTTTTGCCCAATCTAGATTGATCTATGTTCGGCCTTGCTTTACAAGTTATTTATACCTTTCAATAATTGTGGATCTTCCTTGCATGATTATGATGGCCGAATTAATTTCTAATCTAGATTGTTACATGTTGTGGGTTCATGCATGTCAATCATGTTTAGGCTTTGATAAAACTGGGTATCGTGCAACAGATGCAGGTTTTAGATTGGTTTGATCATGTTTGTTTGTATGTTCCTTCCTCATGGATCCCAACTCGGCTAGCTTGCCGAGCTTGGTTACACGTCAATTCATAGTTTATCTTTATTCATCCAAGCATGTCTTTTTCATGTATATACGTTCGGCAACCAACTGCTTATGTACGTTTATGATCAGGGTTAGCCGAATGACACTTAAACCTGTTGACAGACAGCTTCTATAGCTGTGTGCCATCGTGATTGGCTTCAAGGCCGTAAATATGGAACTGTCTGGTCTCAACCGGCATGTTCCAGTTTTATTCTCATAGTTTTATCCCTTGTTGGTTTTCAGGTCAAACCGACTGGCACGTCTACGGATCTCAAACCGTCCGGGCACCCGATTGAAGCCACGCTTTTCCGGCTTGCTGTGTGTGAGGCGCGGTGCATCACATTTTGCGTCAACAATGGCCATCTTCTCCTTGTTTGTTTTAAAAAACCCATTTTGTCCCAATAGGGTGACACTCAGGAGGAAGAGGAAGAAGAACCCAAACCCGATTTCTCTCAAAATTTTCGAGCTCCTCATGCATGGCATTGACCCAATCCAGATCAGATAAAGCGTGTCCAACATCTCGGGGTTCAAAATCATCAACAAATGCAGAATGAGCAAAGTGAGAGATTTGTTGTGACCTAGACCGAGTGACGCGTTCGTGGATGTCGCCGATCATTTGTTGAGGTGGGTGTTGGCGCTGAATGTGTCGTGGCGCCACCCTTGCTGAAGTAACCTCCCCCTCAACAGTAGCTGGTGCCTCCTCGGGTACAAGTGGTACAACCCGAGGTGGTGGATCACACGGCCCCCATGTAGTAGAGGAAGAAGGGTCGGGGCCGCGTGCAGTCGTGGTCGAAGTCGACCCAATCGGCACAACAGGTGGAGGAAGTGCTGGATCATCAATCCCTTCAGCACCTTCTTCCTCATCATCAAAAAGAGGTTCGCCAACCTCATGATCACCTGCATGCTCAAATCTAGAAGAAGGACAATGCATGGTCTCGTCAAAGGTGACATCGGATGTCTCTATGACTCGGTTAGTATCAAGGTTAAGTACACGATATGCACGAGTATGATTACCATAACCCAAAAATACACCGTCAGAAGAACGAGACTCAAACTTGTCCAAGTTGCCTTTTTTAAGTATAAAATAGTGGCAACCAAACGCTCTAAAATAACTTACTTTGGGTTGCTTCCCAAATCGCAACTCATAAGAAGTTTTCTTCAAGAAAGCACGGAGAAAAATGCGATTGGAAATATAGCATGCAGTGTTTATAGCCTCGGCCCAATATCGCCTAGGAGTCCTATGCTCATCGAGCATCGTCCTGGCCATCTCTACAAGGGTCCGATTTTTCCTCTCTACAACACCATTTTGTGGCGGTGTGTAGGGAGAAGAAAACTGATGCTCTAAACCCAAAGAGTTACAAAACTTTTCAAAATCCGAGTTCTTAAACTCGGAACCTTTATCACTATGAATAGCTCTCATCGAGTTCTTAGGGAACTCGTTCTGAAGTCACAAGATCGAATTGCGAACAAACGTGAAAGTCTCAGTTTTCTCAGCTAAAAAGAAAACCCACGAATATCTCAAAAAGTCATCAACAACAACAAGCACATACCACTTCCCCCCAACCGAGCTCACCCGAGCCGGACCAACAAGGTCCATGTGTAAAAGCTCTCCAGGGTGCTTAGTCATAACCTGATTCACCGGATGGTGGGGTGCGGCTACCATTTTCCCATGTCTACAAGAATGGAAAACAAGATCCTTCTCCATGCACAACTTGGGCAATCCTCGGATTAAGCCAAGTGAACTAAGCCTTGCAAGCAAGTCAAAGATCAGGTGACCTAGTCTCCTATGCCACTTTCGAAGATCAGAGGAGGAAGGTCCAGCCAAAAGACAACGAGAAATTCCAAATGACTCCGAGAAATTCGCACGAAAGACTTTCCCAAAGGGCGAAATCAAACACACAAGATTGCCCTAAGGATCCAAAATACGACTGAGATTCGGCTTAAAACGAATCTCATAGTCATCATCAAAGAGTTGCGAAACAGAAAGAAGATTAAAATGCAAGTTAGAAACAAGAGCAACATCACGCAAAACAAAGTGCTCATTAACTCGCACCGACCCACGAGACAACACTTTACCTTTGCTATTGTCGCCGAAGGTGATAAACTCCTTTCCGGCAACTGGACTAAGACTGGAGAACCACTTGGCATTTCTGGTCATATGCCTTGAGCACCCAGAATCCACCAACCAAATGTCCTCTAATCATTTTACCTACATCAATAAAAGGACACAGGGTGAGCATACGGTCCAACACTGGGGTGAGTAAAATGGGAAGTATACCAGTGTTGGACTGGCTGCTCAAAAGAACGGTTAGTAGCAAAACCATTCCTAGCACTCCTACGGGGAAAGCGATCACCACGTATAGGAAAACGTGGTCCGCTAAGAGAAGAGCGTCCATCGCGATACTCAAAACACAGTGGGGGGTAACGCTCAACAGCAAAGCCACCGCCACGGGGTCCAAAACCTACAAAAGCAGGCTCCCGCCGGGCACGACCTCCTTGCGGCCTAGGACCTTGAGGCATTGTGCCTCTAGGCCTAGCAGCTCTCTTCTGAACCTTCAACACATGTACATCATGGAAAGGATGGTACATGTCCGAGTTGTTCATCTCCTTTGCACGGCGCTCCTCTCTTTTGCGCCGAAAACAAAACTCCCTCAAGTGCCCATCTCTCCCACACTGCTCACAATGGTACCTCACCGCTCTCATAGGGGGTTGTTGGTACTCACGGTAGTGGGTGTGGATCACTTGGCCTTTTTGTGGCATGAGCTTCTCTTGGATATGTGGCATTGTGTCTAGCTTGTTCCTTAGGTGGTTGGGTTTAGGAGACCACACTTGTTTCTTTGGTGGAGCTCTCGGAGGTTCCTCATACACTCCATCTTTGGTGTTTGGCTTAAGAGGCTCTTTGGGTGGTATCTTGGTAAGTTTGGGAGTAGTGGTGGAGTTGGGCTTCTCACTCGGGTTAAGACCACTAGACTCTCCAATCTTGCCAAAAGATGAAGCACACTCAACACCCTGAGCAAAACCAACACCGGGACCTCCAGCAGCACGTTTGAATTGGGCTATCATCATCCCAAGCTGCGGCTCACCACAAGACACCCATGACAAGATGGTCCGAAGGTACGTGTTTTCTTCCTCGGTTTGCATCTTGTCATGCTGCACATTTGCAATCTCCATCTCCAAACCCTCACACAAGGCACACCTAGACACACTAGTGCTACCCGAGCTGGTCTTCTCAAGAGACACAATCTTGGCATTCTTCTCTGCCAACTCAGATTGCAATCCTGCACAAGACTTGCATGCACCCAACAACCCTGGTCTAGCCTTCAGCTCATCCATCTCTCCAACCAACGCAACATACTTCCCCCTCAAAGTGAGAAGGTCAGTCATGTGCTTGGAGCACATCTCACACTCATCCTCCTCAGACACAACAATGGTGGACTTGACAGACTCAAGCTCTTTTACCGCGTCCTCCCACTTCCTCCTAAACTCCTTTCTCTCTCTAGCGGCAAGCCTAAGCAGTTTATCTTGACTAAGGAGAGCAGCAGTAAGCTTGTCAACCCCAGTAGAGAGTTCATCAGGAGTTTGAGATACCTAGGAGGTGTCGTCGTTGTCGTCGTTCCGAGGGATCTCCTCCAGCTCGCTGTTGACTTCATCGCCGAGGGCCATGGTGTAGAGGCCCTCGTTGTCGGCGAAGAAGCAAAGACCGTTCAACTTGTCCTCGATCTTCTTCTTCTTCTCGGACTCATCATCGCTTGATGCAGCAGAGTCGTCATCCGAGTCGTCGACGTCGCTGAGCGTGGCGAAGAAGGCACACTACTCGGCCTGGGCCTTCTCCAAGTACTTCTCCTTGATGTACTCCTTGTTGAAGCCGCCCCTCCGCTTGTGCTTGGCGGGGACGTACTTCTCCTTGCGCTTGCCGGAGTCGTACTTGTGGCCACGATCTGCCTTGCCGAATGCTTGCTTGTTCTTCTTCGGGCAATTGACGATGAAGTGGTCCGAGCCTCCACACTCGTAGCAGCCACCACGTCCTCCTCCGCGGTGACAGTTCATGCGGTTGTTGTGAAACCACGAGAACCGGTTGGCAAGCAGAGCCAACTCGTCAGCCTCCATGAACTCCAGCTGCACCTCTGTGACAGAAAGAAGAGATGACAAAGCAAAACCTCCAGAGGGGTTAGCAGAAGAGCCAGAAACCAAAGCCATCGATGGCCCAGAAGGATTTTCATAAGAAGCTCTCGCCACGGCGTCAATCTCACTAGACTTGAGCTTACTAAAGAACTCGTCGCACGTGAGGGTCTCATAGTTAGACGATTCGATGATCGCCTGAACCTTGGAATCCCACACCGACCGATCGAGAGTGTGTAAAAGCTTGAGAGCCCTCCCATGATCATCGAAAGGCAACAGCTCCTTGTTAGCTCTCGTCCTGTTGACAATCACCTGAAAGCGAGCGAATAAACTTTCTATGCTCTCGCCAGACATGTGTCGAAAGTTCTCATACTCCCGTTTGTGCGACTCGTAGACACGAGATTTGACTTGAGTGGTTCCCTCATGGAAGCGCATGAGGGTCGCCCAAATCTCCCGAGCTGTGTGGAGGTGAGAAACACGATCAAACTCAGACATGCTCAAACATGATAAAAGAGCATTACGAGCTCGGCTATTGGCATCGTGCTCATCGATCTGCAGCTGAGTCACGCGAGCAGCCAAGACCACGTAATCATCCTTGTTGCAAATCTCCCAGACAGAAGCACCCATACTCTGAAGATAGGCCGACATGCGTATCTTCCAATACGCATAGTTCGTCCCATCGAAAAATGGTGGTTTGCCCACGCTGCGATCCATGTCGCCTTCTGTGGATCTGGAACCGGCTAAGGTGGCAGATCCTTAAACCGCTCCGATACCAATTGAAGGACCGAGAACTCTAGCAAAAAGTGACCAGAGGGGGGGGGTGAATGGGAGCCTAAAAATTTCTCTTGAAACTTTGGCCCCTATCCCGAAAATCAACCCCCAAAAGCTTCGACTGAAACGTGGTGCCCACGACCCTTGGAAGAGGGTGGATGATCCCTAGGATCACAGCGAGGCACCACCAAACAAGAGCGAGTCAAAATCCAAAAGCTCTGGCTCTAGTTAAACCCCAAAAACCGACTCCCGAACGTAGATGGACGACTACGTCGGGAAATCTCCGAATATCGATGCTAACAAGTAGCAAAGATACCTAGAGAGGTTCCTTGGTGAACTCTAGGACCAAATAGGAAGTCCAAAATCCAAGTGGAAAAGCCGGGAGAGCAAACGCACTAAAACGCAAGCTTCAGCCAAATCCCGGACTATCCGGACTCCTGGTCCCAGACTGTCCGCGCCAGGGGCGGACTGTCCGCGGTTCCCTGGCGGACTGTCCGCCGGTCAAAATGCAGAATCAGCACTGTTGCTGAAGTCATTCTGCTCAGGCCCGAACTGCCCGCGACCTAGCACTGCGGACTGTCCGCCGCTGTCCTGACCCTCTGAAAGTAGGGGCGAGCAGCCACTGGTCTGGCTCACGCCCGATGCGCGGACTATCCGCGAGTCATACCGCGGACTGTCCGCCAACATCCAGTGAAGGCGATTTCAATCGCCACTTCACCAAATCTCCCCAAGATCGATCCAAATCAAAATCCCATGATCCCAAAATTGGAGAGGATGATCACGAGGTAGTTGGGAGACTATCCCCAAGAAATCATCTGCTCAAATCAACTCAATCAACGGGAAATCAAAAGGGAAGGTGTAGGAACGAAAAAGTTGCCACGAAATTTGAATCAACCCGATCTACTTGTTTGTGAGGGTAGAGTTAAATTCCTTCGGTGGAATCTCCTCACATCAAAGAACAAGTTGATTCAAGTGGATTCGAAAAAGACGCAGCGAGGAGGGAGATCAAGTGACAGGAAAATCGTGGAGAAACGAAGAACGTGAAGAACAAGTTCAAAACGCGAATCAAGACCACCAATTGCCAGCCGAAATTCGTCTCCACGAGGAGACAACGGGAATCCGGTCCCGTTTCTGCAAAATCCAAATACACAGAGGTATTGTTCACCGTCTCTGCGGATCTCAGTAGCTACAACAGGGAATGGGAAGCAGGAAACCCTAGAATAAAAATAGCAATGGATGAGATGAGTTGGGAGGTGGGTGTCTCCCTCTACTTATACTAATCTTATTCCCACTCTACCCCTAATTATACACAGAGCGAACCAGCTAAACCCTAAGGTTATTCTGGACCAACTCGAAGTAGATGGTGATCCAACGGCCACGCCCGCACAACTGGTAGCTTCGCCTCGATGCGACCTCACCGATTGCCGCCACGTGCCGCCACCGCTCTGCTCGTCCTTTTCACGGACCTCCCCCCGGTTTTGAGGCTGAAACCGGGAAACCTATTGTCCGTCTCCTGAGTTTTGTGGCCCAAACTCAGAAACCCGCAAGCACCCAGGTTTTGAGGCCCAAACCTGGAAACCGTCCTCAGCCCGAGTTTTGTGGCCCAAACTCGGAAACCGGCCGCACCCAGGTTTTGAGGCCCAAACCTGGAAACCGTCCACTCGGTGGTTTTTCTGTGGCTCAACCACCAAACCGAGCCGTAGAGGGGATGCACCACCGTGCAGCCCATCCACACGCAAGTCTTCACTTGTTGCTGTCCCAGGCTGTCAGCCACCACGACCGATCCTCAGGCCACCGGTCCGTCAGTCCAAGCCTCACGTCTGCCCTTCACCGCTCCGGGTCCATCGTCACAACACGTCTCTACTTGACCTTCACCTTGTCCTTGATCACCGTATCCGTGCTCGACACCTGCACAACATAAGCTAAAGAACATGCGCATCATCCCAGTTGACAATCACTCATCATCACAAGATCCGGCATACACCCATGTATCCGCATCGTCCACCGCTAGGGGGAGCATTTGAGGCTCCTAATGGTTAAGACCCCTAGTTTTGGTGTCTCCTCGCCAGTTTTATCGCGTATTTTCCTAAAACGATACTTAGCCTATGGCAAACTATTTGCAAATTTGAGGATTTATGCGAGGATGCTCATACTAGGTTCCAACTGGTGTTTATTTGCTTCTTATTTGAGTTGGAACTTGGTTGGGAGAGGGAGCCGCAACAGAGAAACTCAAAACAACCCAAAATGCAGCATCAGACGCTGCATCGTCCACTGTAGACAGCTTCGGCTGGAACAGTGCGACCGTCGCGTCCGATGTTAGGCCATCAGTGTGTTCGATGTCCCATCAGACTCTGGCCAGCGTCCGATGCCAAGGCATAGGACGCGTCTGATGAGATTTTGGCAGTTTAGGACCTCTCTGGAACGACATTGGAGCGTCCGATGCGGAGCCATCGGCGCGTCCGATGCCAAGTTAAGCGGCGCAAATAGGCTCTTTCACTGACCCGTCGGCTCCACTCGTCATTTGCTCCCTCGTCTTTCTCGCGCCTGAGCTATTCTCTAGCGCCGCGAGCCTAGTCAAAACCCTAGCGCCACCCCTTCGCCGCCCGTCGCGCCCTCACTTCCATCCGCCACCGGCTGCCGCGCTTGTGCTCACGTCTCGCCACCGCGCTCGCGCGCCAACTCGTCCGCTCGCGCCGCAGTCGAGCCCCCTTCCTGCCGGCGTTTCTCCCCCTCATCGCTGGAGGTCGCGCCCTCATCGCCGGCATGTTATTCCGTGCCCGTCCTCGCCTCGCCGTCGATTCTCTCCTCCCCGGCGAAGCCGTCTTCGGCCATAGTCATGCACAGTGAGCTTCTCCCCACCTCCTTCATAACTAGTGTGCTCAACGTGTTCGACAAAATGCCTCTAAGGCCGTTCCTTGCCGATTGAACCCCGAATCTCTCCAATCCTTCATAGGTTCTCTCGGTGTGATGTGTGGGTGCTAGAACATCAGTGTGTACCTCTTGCTTAGTTGGTTTCATCCGCATGTCAGGTAGCAAGCCAGTTCTATCTTCTTATCTAATGTGCTTTGCTTCTAGTTAGCCTTCTCTTGTCTCTAGAGTATACATGCTTATAGTACTTCCCATCTACTCTATTGTAGCGAGTCGGGGCAGTTCACAGCGACAGCTTGGCAGTTTGGTAGTGTCAGTGAACCCAGGGCCAAACCCGTAGGTACAGATCGAGGCCAAGCCTCGCGAGTGTCAGTTTCAGAGGCTGTTAGTGTCAGGGGGAGTTCTTGTCAGTGGATCAGTGTCAGTGGGCTTGTCAGTTGATCTTCAGTGGCAGTTGGTCTCTTCAGTGACAGTCCATATCTTTCAGAGACAGTTCTCTCTCCGTTCTTGTCAGCTATGCGCTGCAAGAACGTCAGTGGAGCCCCGGAGGACTCTCCTCCACGCCCTTCGCCTTCTCCGAGAAGGGGAATGAGAAGCTAGTCACGTGCATGAAGCGCTCCAGAGCAGAGAGAGGCTCAGTAGGCACAGGCAGTAGCAGACGCCATAGAGCGTGTAGAGAGGGGAGGCTACAGTGGTGGTTTACCGATTGAGGACACACTTTCCCCCCGAGCAGAGGCGTGTGATAGAGGAGACCGAGCGTCGTCACGGTTCGCTAGCTGGTACCTTGATTGTTGGCGGTCGCCAGTTCTCGTTCTCAGACCGAATGGACGAGCCGCAGGGCTCAGGGTAGGGCCAGGCATAGGCCGAGACAGCAGAGACTGAGACGGCAGAGCCAGAGGCAGAGGAGCCATCACCAGAGGAGCAGCTCAGGCGTCGGTCGTCTCGTCGCCAGACCGAGGTGCCACCCTAGCCCGAGGGTCCTCGGCACGGCGCTCGTCCTCCTTCCCGACGTGAGCCGCCGCCGATCGCGTGACTTGACCTCCGTGCTACCACCTGCTCGCAGATTCAGACACTGAGGCTTGTTCCCGTTGAGCAGTGGTTTCCTCGTGAGCGGCAGCAGCAGACTGGTCTGGATTTTCACACTGTGCTTCATGAGGATTTCTATCAAGGTTTCAGGAACGCCGACATCAGCCTGAGGTCCCATAGAGTTTGTAGTTTGGAGGCAATCGTCAGCGCAGCTGGAGAGCTCATCTGTCCCATACTCACGTATCTACCTGGCTTGGGAGACCTGTTTGGGGGCGGACGGGCGTTTATATTGAGGATTGGGTGTTACAGTCCTACTCTTCACTTTGGGTACAACCAGATCACGAGACGATTGAGTTTGCCTTCAGTGGGGGAGCACTTTCAACTTTTCTCGTCAGAGATCCGGGACTTGTTTGGCCTGCAACACTCTCAGACCTGGATCGACACTTTGTGCTATGACAGGACAGAGCCTCCCAGACACACTCATGGCGGAGAGCAGCCTGGCATAGAGCTAGTTCGCCCATGCTTCACAGAGCCCTTCAGAGAGGGTTTGAGTCGCACGTCAAGGGATCTCACCCGTACGACTCGGATCCTCAACGAGGTCTTACGGCACATTTTGCTTCTGAGGATTGGCTACAGAGAGGGTCTCTCCCGTCTTCAGGTGTGGTTGCTAGCGTATATGGTTCGTCAGCAGCAGTTCGACGTTTGGGACGTCATTCTCTTAGAGATGGAGGATACAATAGCAGAGGGCATCAGGGCTTGGAGGTAGCTTCCTTACGCTCACTGGATTTTCTATCTTCTGTTCAAGGTAGCCAGCGTCACCAGAGTCGACCTCAGACAACAGCTTGTCAGGTCAGCGATAGTGGTCCCTGCTTGCAACATGACAAAGCTTCTTGGACATAGTCGCGACCGCAAAGGACAACAGGCAGAGCAATCTACCCTACATCCAGCTCCAGACAGCGTCCAGCCATGCCCGAGTCAGCAGAGGAGCAGGACGAGGCCGTCAGGGCCCTCGCGGAGCGTGAGCTTGCAGAGTTAGAGGGCGAGGCACCGTTCGTTGCCGAGGACCCCACCAACAGCTCAGACGAGGACTACCAGCTTTCGCCTCACGCTCAGGCACGTCCACACGACGCTGAGGCCAGATCATCTGGTACTGCTTCCTCCGACCCAGAACTTCTAGCGATACTCTCTCGGATAGAGGAGCAGTAGAGGGCAGTCACACAGGACGTTCAGCGTCTTGCCTAGGAGCAGCATCAACATGCAAAGGCTCAGTCCCTAGCACACCAGCAGGCTCAAGAGCGATCAGATGCTCTTCAGCGCCAGATGTTAGCACTCCAGCAGCAGACGCTTACTTTCATGGAGAAGATTATGAGCGGACCCGTTCAGTGGCAGTGGCAGCAGCCCCCTCAACCTTCGCAGCAGATTCAATGGCAGCCACCAGTCCCTCCCCAGCAGTAGCAGTCGCAGTAGACCCAGCTCCCGTAGTTCTTGGGTCTCTCCCAGTCTACCTGGTACACTACTCCACTAGGAGGGGCCCCGCTCTTCAGTCCTCTTCACACAGGCTTCACTCCACGTCCGACAGAGTCTCTGTTCGTGACGACCACTTTTGTGACGCGTGACTTGTCTGCGAGCTTCAGTGAGTGTAACACCCAGGTGTTTAATTAATTAAAATTAAGTTGAATTTAGTTAGGAAAATAGCCAAAAT
The DNA here is from genome assembly GCA_009763385.1 of Coix lacryma-jobi var. lacryma-jobi. Lineage (NCBI taxonomy): Eukaryota > Viridiplantae > Streptophyta > Magnoliopsida > Poales > Poaceae > Coix > Coix lacryma-jobi. Next base: position 87,850,756 of record CM019822.1, on the reverse strand, counting down.
CCTAGATGGAGGAAAATCCTAGCCAGATGTTTGTTGCATTCATGCTGTTGCATAATTTTATTGGGTGAAAAAAAAGAATTTTGTTAAACCCGTAATAGGGCGAATCGATTTTATTCTATTTATGAAACAAATAAAAGATTTATGAAAATTTTACAAAATCAAACTCAAAGTTTTATTTGCAAAACCTAGGAAAAATAATTCTAAACTATTTTAAAGTGATTTTGATTTCAAAATAATTTGGATTTGAAAACAATTTACAAAAGTTTGCAAAAGAAAAAAACAAAATAAAAAGGAAAGGGCCTCACTTCTCCCTCATTTTCCCTCCCTCCATTTTTCCACCGACGGCCCATCTGTCCCCCCTCCTCTCGCCGGCCTTCTCCTCTGGCCCAACTCTTCCCTCCCTCACCGCACGCGCCGGCCCACCCACTCCACACGACCCACTCCTCCTCCGCCTCACGGCCACCCCTCCGCTCGGCCCAAGTCACCAGGGCATCGCCCCGCTGCACTCCCCCTCGCACTGGCTGGCAGGTGGTTCCCGCCAAGTAGAGCCATGCCCAACCTCCGCGCAATATCTTCGCACCGGCATTGACCGGCATCTACAGGCTGATCTCCCCTCGCCGCTCATCTATCTCTTCTTGGCCTATAACAATAGCGCCAACAACACCGCGGGCGAGCACCACACTCGCTCCACTCTCCCCTGCATCCCATCTCCTCTCCCAACCCCACAGAGGTACTGTCGCCGCCGTTGCCGAGCACTGAACACCGAGCACCATGGGCTGCTATTTTCCGCTCGCCCTCGCCCTCCCGAGGATGTTCTGGGCACCATTTGACCTCGCCGCCGCCACATGACCCTTCTTCGTGTCCCCCTCGCACCGTGTCGCCATCTTCGGAGCTCGCTGAGGGGTGAAGGACCGAATTGGCGACCAGAGGGGGGGTGAATGGGAGCCTCAAATTTCTTCTCGAGAAATGATGGCCCTTGTCCCAGAAAATCACCCCAATAGCGAAGACTCAAACAACCGGTGAGTTTACGACCTACGAATAGGTGGATACCCTAAGAGATGTCCTAGAGGTACAGCGGAACTACCGAAGAACCCCCAAAACCAAGCGCCAAAGCAACGGGGCAAAAATTGCACAAGCAAGCTCCTAGAACAATCGAACCTCCGATAACCGAACACCCCACTCCTATGGAGAAGAGGAAAGTGTTTGACCAAAACTAATTAGGCCAACTGGTGGCAAAATCACCTTGGAAAGATCCTTATGAAGTTAGGAAACTAACACAACAGACGGATCTCAAATCAGAGCTCGAACGCAAAAGATACGGACGCTAGAACCAACAAAACTCCGAAAGAGGAACACTTAACTCCTATGGAGAAAAAGAAAGTGTCCGACCAAAAATACTTTGACCAATGGTGTAAAAAGTACTTTGGAATGATCCTTAAGAAGTTAGAAAACCAACGCAACAAATGGATCTAAATCGAAGCTCATACGCAAAAGATACGGACGAAAACAGCAAAACTGTGCAGTGGCGGACTGTCCGCTAGTGAACCGCGGACTGTCCGCTATTGAACCCCGGACAGTCCGGGAATGAGTCCCGGACAGTCCGCCGTTCAAAAATGAAAACAGCGACCTCGCTACCCGTGAACAGCCCCGACCCCCAGACAGTCCGGGGATAAGTGCCGGACAGTCCGGGAATGCCCAGAATGCCCAAAAACAGCCTGTATCAAAACCAAAATCGATTGGATCTTCATCAAATCGAACAGGGCTGGAACCAAACTTCTCCCAAGTGTTCTTCTACATGTTGGGAAGCTAATCCTAGGATCTCATTGCTCCAAACCAACTAATCCATGAGAAATCAGAAGAACACTAGAAAAGGGGGAAGAATGAAGAACGAAAGCGATTTCGACCCGATCTATGTGCTCGTGAGGTTAGAGGGGAAATCCTTCGGTGGAAAGAAGGAGCTCACGACATAGAACAATCTGATTCAAACAGAATCGCAAATCGTCGCTCGGAGAGGGAGAACGAAGCAAATCTTCGAGAAGGGAAAAACCAAAACGCGAAGAACAAAAACGCAAATCGATCCAAATTTCAGCCAACACAAGAGGAGTAAGAAATTGATCCTTGGATTGCTACGGGATGATGAATTGTGTAGCACACGATGTTGGGTTCCAAGCCACTCCTCGCAACAACAAAGCTCGGATGGCAAAAAGCTCAAGAACAAGAGCCCTCCTCTCCTCTAACCCTAGCCTCCTCTCACATGAACAAAATGAGAGTGACACATCTCCAAGGATGGCTGTCCAACACAGCCCCTTCACATATATATAGGCGCACGTCCGAAGACACAAACGCCCTAACATGAAGCACTAACCCCAAATACCCCCTAGGGGTAAAACCGTCCAAACCGGTCAGTTTTCATCCGACGGCCACGCGCCTTCTCATCCTTCGCTTCGCCTCGATGCAAGCTCTAGGATGCCGCCACGTGCCGTCACGTCGACCACCGCGTCTTCCTCACCGATAGCTTCGCCGCAATGCAAGCCTCTCGGTACCGCCACACGTCGACCGTTCTGCATAGGAACCTCCGCCCGATTTTCAGGCCCAAACCGGTAAACCCGCCAGCCCAGGTTTTGAGGCCCAAACCTGGAAACCATCCACCCTGAGTTTTGAGGCCCAAACTTGGAACCGGCCACCCCGAGTTTTGAGGCCCAAACTCGGAAACCGTCGAGGGTAGCTTTTTGAGGCTCAACTACCGAACCCGCGCCGTAGACAGGATGTGGTTCGCACACCCCGACCACCGGCACCGATGCTGATGCATGTCCAGCCTCCACGCCGGGCACAACGCCTTCACCTTCCTTCTTGACTCGGTCGACGGCACTTGCGCCGCACGCAAGCCCGTGTCCGACCTCCCGCCAAGTGCCACGACGCCATCGTCTTCCTCCCGACTCGGCCGATGCATCGCACATTCCCATGTGCTCCTCCTCGATGATGCCAAGTGCCAGCTACCACAGCTGGTCCTCCGACCTCTCGGTCCGTCGGTCCAAGCCTCACGTCCGCCCTTCACCGCTCTGGGTACATCGGCATGGCACGTCCGCCGCACTGCATGCCCATCCTTCACCGCTCCCGGTCCGTCGGCACGACACGTCTCTACTTGACCTTCACCTCGCCATCGACCACCGTCTCCGAGCTCCACACATGCACATCAACATAGCCAAGAGACACATGTTGCACACACACACACCAACACATGAAACACACCACAACTCAATGCCACCGGTTAGTCATAAACATTAAGCGCATAACGAGATATGGACTAAACCGGGAAAATCCTCCAACCTTCCTCACAGATGTCAATCATTCATCATATATGTTCTCAATATCCCCCTTGATGAATGCATTGAATAACAATAAAACCACAAAGGAAGGGTTTGAAGGCAAGCCTCATTCAAGTGCCCTGTTGACGTTTGTTAGTGCAAATAGAATATGAAAGATTCCGCAAGCGCATAGAACACAATTGTAGCATTTTACCGGGAGTATTCCAGGATCGTTATTTATATTTTACCACTGGGAAGCAAGGGTCAAGAATCTGATAACTCACTATCATGCATCTACTAACTCAGAGTACTAGTTAGACTAAAGCAGGAGTAATTGATAAATGATATGATAATAAATGAAAGACAATAAGAGAATCTAATGATAAATGTATAGATAACTATAGTGGGAGGACAACGGGAGAGATCAAGGTTCCTATGCACTTCTCTATTACTTGGGTTCTAAGGTAACAAGGATGAAAAGATATAGCAGTCATATAATAACACTTCGGGACATCATAAGACCAACCACAGAAAGGGATGAGAAGGGGGTTTGGGAAGCTCTGACTACGGTCCTACGAACATCAACCCAAACGTGGTGGAATACGTCGGCCATCAGGATTGTCACCTCCTGGGACTACCACAACTATCCGTGGGGTTGAGCACAACCTCAGGTAACCTATAGACTAAACACCAAGTCTAATCTATCGATTACTACTCTAATTATGGCCTATAACTAGAGCACTCGATACGAGCGGAGATCCTATGCTAAAACATAACAACTATACTAATCGTAATATAAAAGGCATAAAGTAAATAGAGAAGATAAATATATTAACGCATAAGTCTTACAAAGAAAAGATACAAAGACATACCAAAACTCTGAAGACTCCTCCGAAACCGGAGCGCAGCTCCGCTCTCCCTAACTCCCGACTAGAGCTAAGCTATTACATTGGAAAATCTAAACCTAATTACATAGAGTGGAAAGGTCATCCATTCGAGGGACGCCTCTACAACTCCATGATGATGTTGTGTTGCCTCAGGGGGGTCCTGGGTTTATTATATAGGGGCTCCTGGCCTCCCCTCCACCTTGGGCAGGCGATGTGGTACTAAATCCTTCATCATATGCACTTGGGCCTAAATGGGCCAAAACGTGTTGGAGAGGTCGGTTGGAGTGCGCCACGCGAAGGGGGGCGAGACTGGGCCCAACACCAGACCGGTCGGTCCAGGGGGGAGACCGGTCGGTCTGCCCCTATGACAGGTGGGCCCCGCCTTCTGTGGGTCGCCTTCTCATGTCTTCTGGAATGTTCTGGAATGTTCTAGAATCTTCCAAGTCGTATCCATCAAGGACTCTCTCGTCGGGACTCCAAATGTAGCAAACCATATGTCCGTTTCGATCGTCTCGACGAGCTCTTCGCAATGGTGTGCTCTGTTTGATCACTTGAGATACTTTTATATGGTAAAAACATGGATGTCCTACAAAACAAGTGAGAGCACCAAAACTCGTGGAACTTGTTAGTTTGAAACCCTACAACTATGCTTTGTGATTCATTTAGTGTCATTTCATGCAATAGTTGATGGTTAATTATGAGCATTAGTGAGCGTCAACAAGTTCCCCCAAGCTTACCCTTTGCTAGTCCCTTAGCAAAGTCAAACTCAATAGTGGATCAGGAGTTGCTGTAATATCTGCATTTCTAACAAGTACACATGCATTCAAACAAAAGTTCTCATTTGGATTAGAAAAAGATATCATATTATTTATCACCGGGCTTAGTACTTTACCTTGAATCTTGAGTAATTGGAAGATAGAACGATCAAATCAAGCACTATGTCTCTAGCTCTTTCACTTCACCATTACCCCGAAGTTTTTTTTATGAATTTTCAAAAAGCTTAAGAACATATGTTGTCAAATTAAACAATGGATCCAAAGAGAAAGTCAACCACACCATTGAATCGAGAAGTGCATGTGTATGGAAAATGGAGGCGGATGCTCTTTTGAATATATCACTCTCTTTTGTCTATTAGAGACACATGACTATCAGGCTAATTCTACTGCCGGGCACATGCCCATTTTTTTATGATATTCATTTTTTTTCATCATTTTTTTCGAGGTTTCGGACACTTGTCCCTTTTTATTTCCTCGGGATCTTTCTTTTTGAGGTTTCGGACACTTGTCCCTTTTTATTTCCTTGGATTTTTTTCTCCTTTTTTTCCTTTTTTTATAGCCACATGCTTCCAACAAACTTTTGAGAGGATACCAATAGATAACCATGAGCATTTATACGGAGGATGGATGAAATGTGTAAGTGATCTCAATTCAATAGTATGATAACTTCTCATAGGGTCAACAAAGCTTAATTTAACTCAACGCCATTATTAGTCATATTAATATTGGAAACTCTCCGGAACTCTAGTGTTGTTTTAGAACAAGATAACAGTAGCTCAGATCATCACATATCATATCTATCAATTACCTAGACTCTGGATCAAGCATTTGCTACCCATGTATTTAATTTTATTTTAAGGCATCATTAATTTTTTTAAACTTAAGAGAACTCATGCTTGAAAGCTAGGTACTAGAAAGAAATACAATAGAGCAACTATTCATCATTTCCATTTAAAGAAATTAGGGAGAGAGTTCTTCAGATTAGACATGCTTTATTTATTTAATCTAACACACACTATAATCTATTACTTAAAAATATTAAGATAGTAGTAAGACATACCTGAATTACGAAGATAACGGGGGTGTGTCTCCCCTAAGCTAATCCCTTCGATCACATCGAGCCTTCATGTGCCCGAATATTTTTGTTCTTTTTCTTTTTAAGGGTGAGCCTTCATGTGCTCACATTTTTTTTTGTATTTTGATTTTATTTATAGAAAGAAAAATTAAGGGGATAAAAATACTTACCTGTATACATGGGGGTGTATTCCCCCAAGCTGAATGTTGACGTAGTCGTTCGATCTTGCAATGTAGCGGACTAGCAGTGAAAATATTCTTCCTCTATCAGAGAATTGATTGATGTTGATGGTTGTTGAAATAGTGCTCCAACAGTGTATGGAAGATCCACTTGCTCGTCAGCTTTTCTTAGTCTTTCGATCCTATGAAACTCAAATAGACAACAAAACTTGTGGAACATATTAAGCATTAGTGGTTGGCCACTCAAGCCTTAGTTGTCTAGAATTTCAGTAAGATCTCATTCTCAATATATATTTTTATATATTTTAATATTTTCTATGATGCAATGACAGCTTAATAAAATGAATGCATTTTTATTTTTATTTTTATGCCACCATGGTGAATATTTCATGTGGGTTTTTACACACCACAGAATTATTCACATGGGGCTTTAGGTTTTATGATGAAGTGCAATAAGTAAAACATTTTTATTTTCTTTTTTTTATGTAATGCTGATGCAGAGAAGTAAATATGCTATGGAGAGATGATGGTGGAAAGTAAATATGCAAAATGGAAACTAATGCAGAAAAGGTAAATATGGATAACTACCGATTTACCTTTCGGCGAGGGTTCAATGTTTTAAGTCCTCTGAACAAGACTTCTCACCATGTTCGTTCATGAGGTGCGTCATTTGATCCCAATATGTAGACCTTGATAACTACACCTCTTGAAATGGTGTCACTCATGTTCTTCATTCGCCCAGCAATTTGAAGTGAAACATTAATTGTGGAAGCTGGCGACATCTTGCTCAGTGTGCAATTTCTTGTAGATCCAGGACCTTCACTCTGTAGAATTTGGGAGTTGATAAACCCCTCCATGTTTTGCTCAAGAGTGTGTCCTACTCATAAAGACAAGGTAGAGATCAAGTGCATGGGCTCTGTTGGTGGAAAAACACCAACAGAACCAAAAGTTTTGTTCATTCCTCTCTAACCTTAGGCACATTGAACACGATGAACTTGTTGTTTATATGTTCTATTCAATCATAACATGAGTGATAAGATCAGAAGATGAGCATGAAAGTAGCATCTTAAAAATATTTAACAGATCATATTACTTAACCCAAGGAAGGATAATCTATGTATAGTGTGTCGATCTTTTCATGATTGTGATATATCATCTTCCAAAGGATAGATGCACAACATTTTAGCTCATTTAGTTAAGATAGCGAGATTCAAGAGAGTAAAACCAGGAACAAGGAGTAAAGAACTGAACATGTTGAGTTGATTAGGTTGAATCAAGTGCGGTGCAACTTAAACATGTTTGGTTCTTTATTTATGTGCATACCAGAAACAAGGAGAAGCTTTTAAAGTGATGGTCACTTACCTTGAGATGTTACCTTTATCATTGAAGATCAGAGTGATGGTGTCGAACCACCTTGTGGAAGCTTCTCTTGTCTAGCTGGTTGTTGTTCATGAATGGCTTGTCTTCTCTTGTCTATCTCACAGTGGGCCAGCTGAGTCTTCTTCTCAACAGGTCCAGACGATGGAGACTTTGTCAATTATTCTCTTGATTTGTATGCTCGGGTACTATCTCTCCATCTTCTAATTCTTGTGGTGCAGTGGCTTCATCCTTTATGATGTCTTCCTCAATTCCTGGTAGTTGGTTCTTCCTTCATCGGTTGAGTCAACGCCTTCTCTTGGTTTTCTTTGGCTGCTCATAAGTGGTGTAGTCAATTCTTTTGATCGAAGATCCAAAGTTGACGTCTCCATGTCCGACATAGATGACACATTGGTGGTGTTCAAGAATGATCTTCCAAGAATGAGTGATGGATCATATTCTTCTCCTTAGCTGGGGCAGCGTCTAGTGACTTGTACTAATCAAAGTGGTGAGAAGGAGGTCAAAGTGTCTTGAAGCTGGATTTTTCCTTCCTCCCCTTGATCGCGAAGCAGATCTAGACAACGGAATCGTGTCTCCCCCAAGCTGGCTTGTGAAGTAGGTGGATGCCCAAATTTGTTCAACAATATGTTCATGTGTTGAAATTGTAGACCTTGTTGTTGTTGAAGTTGTTCCATCTCATCCCCCAAACTAGCTCTTGTGTTGAACTGATTAGAAGTGAGGAGAACTTCCACTACTTGTCTTCATAGGGAACCACCAACAAACTTCCTTCGGACGACACATAGATGTTATAATGTAGTGGTATATCATCACCTTGATATTTGTTGTTGGTGTCGGTGTTGATGTCTTTGACAATGCTGAGTGTAGGCATAGATTGCCCATACGGGTTGAGTTGCATCATATCCTGCTCGTAATCAGTGTCCTAGCTTAAGCCTTGAGATGGCTCAAAGCTTGGCTGTCTTTGACATCAGTGGTGACTTATCTGATGATGAGTTTTGTCTATCCACAGGTTGGTTTTTTTTTGATCTTTAAGTTCACACCATGAACAAGCAAATCTCATCTCCTACAAAAAGTTAGTGGACACATACCCGAAGGATTGTACTGAATTTGAAACATGGGTTGTTATCCACAACTTATGTGTTTATTCATACATGCTAATGAAAAAGATGGTTTTAGGATTACTTTAGCATAGACTAGTGTTTTATGTGTTGGCTGCATATTAACATGGCTCAAGGCAAAAGATAACTTGCAATAGAAGATAGACTTAAATAAACTTTGATACTCACAGTTCTTTCATCCATGATGAATGAGCTGAGTCTTCTTTGTGCAGTTCACCATATGTCTTGCTTCATCTCTGATGTGAATTCATCTTAGGACTTTCCAAAATTATATTTAGAGTTCTCTGCAGGGGTTAGTCCAACAAAATATCCAATGTCTACACAAGCTAATTTCAGATCAATAATCAAACCAAACTCCGTGTCTAATTTGATTAAGGTAGACTATTTAACCTAAGCACCACGCTTAATTTAAAAGCCTATGGAAGTATAGCACTAGCTCTCCCAAACCAAAACATATTATGGCAAACAAAGGTAGCATGAAAGCATATAGAGATTTATTCAGAAAGAGATGAAAGAGTATGATCATAGTGAGGAATATTTTATTATTATTTTTTAAATTTTTTATCATTTAGATGCAGATAATATGAATGCAAACAAGGAACTAAACATGATGTGGATTTGATAAAAGAAAACCTAAACTAAATGGAATGGATGCAAGGATGATTCAAAGTAAACATGCAGTGGAATGCAAGAAATTAAAAAGATAACTACTCATAAAGTTTAAAGTCCATCAGCAAGACTGTCTCACCTTGATCATACTTACCATGACTCACAACTGGGACTTGTGAGTGGTGCAGCGTAGCTATCCGTCACATGAGATGGGAGTTGAATTCTTGTGACGATGACCTTTTCTCCAATCTACACATGGTTAGAATAATATATATGTATGTATACAAACCTGTGAGATGGCATGGTTCCAGGATTAATGATGGATCTTGAATGTTCAGGCACCCTGGGTACTTCATTCTTGTGGAAGCTTGCCATAAGGTCGAAACGACAAATGATGTCATGTCTATTCCACACTCAACAGAACAAGGGGTAATCCTACTAAAGCTAGTGGTACACTAAATTAGCAGACATCAAGATCATTATCAAAATCTTTACACCAATTGCTTCCCCGGCAACGGCGCCAAAAATGCTTGTTGACGTTTGTTAGTGCAAATAGAATATGAAAGATTCCGCAAGCGCACAGAACACCATTGTAGCATTTTACTGGGAGTATTCCAGGATCGTTATTTATATTTTACCACTGGGAAGCAAGGGTCAAGAATCTGATAACTCACTATCATGCATCTACTAACTCAGAGTACTAGTTAGACTAAAGCATGAGTAATTGATAAATGATATGATAATAAATGAAAGCACAATAAGAGAATCTAATGATAAATGTATAGATAACTATAGTGGGAGGACAACGGGAGAGATCAAGGTTCCTATGCACTTCTCTATTACTTGGGTTCTAAGGTAACAAGGATGAAAATATATAGCAGTCATATAATAACACTTCGGGACATCAGAACACCAACCACATAAAGGGATGAGAAGGGGGTTTGGGAAGCTCTGACTACGGTCCTACGAACATCAACCCGAACGTGGTGGAATACGTCGGCCATCAGGGCTGTCACCTCCTGGGGCTACCACAACTATCCGTGGGGTTGAGCGCAACCTCAGGTAACCTATAGACTAAACACCAAGTCTAATCTATCGATTACTACTCTAATTATGGCCTATAACTAGAGCACTCGATACGAGCGAAGATCCTATGCTAAAACATAACAACTATACTAATCATAATATAAAAGGCATAAAGTAAATAGAGAAGATAAATATATTAAAGCATAAGTCTTACAAAGACATACCAAAACTCTGAAGACTCCTCCGGAACCGGAGCGCAGCTCTGCTCTCCCTAACTCCCGACTAGAGCTAAGCTATTACATTGGAAAATCTAAACCTAATTACATAGAGTGGAAAGGTCATCCATTCGAGGGACGCCTCTACAACTCCATGATGATGTTGTGTTGCCTCAGGGGGGTCCTGGGTTTATTATATAGGGGCTCCTGGCCTCCCCTCCACCTTGGGCAGGCGATGTGGTACTAAATCCTTCGTCATATGCACTTGGGCCTAAATGGGCCAAAACGTGTTGGAGAGGTCGGTTGGAGTGCGCCACGCGAAGGGGGGCGAGACTGGGCCCAACACTAGACCGGTCGGTCCAGGGGGGAGACCGGTCGGTCTGCCCCTATGACAGGTGGGCCCCGCCTTCCGTGTGTCGCCTTCTCATGTCTTCTGGAATGTTCTGGAATGTTCTAGAATCTTCCAAGTCGTATCCATCGAGGACTCTCTCGTCGGGACTCCAAATGTAGCAAACCATATGTCCGTTTCGATCGTCTCGACGAGCTCTTCGCAATGGTGTGCTCTGTTTGATCACTTGAGATACTTTTATATGGTAAAAACATGGATGTCCTACAAAACAAGTGAGAGCACCAAAACTCGTGGAACTTGTTAGTTTCAAACCCTACAACTATGCTTTGTGATTCATTTAGTGTCATTTCATGCAATAGTTGATGGTTAATTATGAGCATTAGTGAGCGTCAACATGCCCAAAAGCCAAGCAAAAGCAAACACAAGGCCACTTGATATGAGGAAGGGTCATGAAAACTCCAAATAAAAGCTCTCGGTCCCGAAAGAAACAGGAAAAGCGGGCAAAACCTCCACACAACCGAAGAGTCAAGAGAAACAAGAGTTTCATAAATCCCAAAAGGCACTCAAAAACCATTCTCAAATAAATTGTCAAACAATCATCATAAAAGAAACCAAGGTTCTTGTAACCTTGAAAGGTTCTTATCCACTTGGGTTTCAAAATTTCTCCCCCTTGGTGATTGAATTGACAAAAACTAGGCACAAAGAGATGGTTTGAGATACCAAAACTAAAAACTTGGTCCACAAAGACATGGGCAACGGCTCAACGCAACCAAGCAAAGTTCGAGCCAATCTCCACAAAAAAGTGAAAACTCAGACAAAGAGCGAAAGACTTGGTTCCCAAAGACATGGGCAACGGCTCGACTCAACCAAGTCAAAAATGAGCTAGCCCGCAAGAAGAGGCAGAAAAGGCTCAACACCACTAGCTCAAGGCTCGATACCAAATGAGGCTGAAACAACGCATTAGAATGCAAAACTGCTAGTCCCTCAAGATAGAGGCACAGAGGCTCGACTAGCTGAAGGCTCCATACCAATCGAAAATACCAAGCAAAAACTGCTAGTCCCTCAAGACAGAGGCAAAATGGCTCAACACGACTAGCAGGCTCGATACCAACTGAGAAAACACAAAAAGAAGCTCAAAACCAAATGGAGCACAAACATTCGGAGCACGTGGAGAAGTTGCAAAACAAAACAACTCCCCCTGAAAACAAGCCTATACACAAATGCTATGCAACAAAGCTCACTATGAAGGATACCAATTGAAACACATAAAAGAGCTAAACTCCCCCTAGCTCAAAGCTCTCCCCAAAATGCACGACTCTCCCCTTTGTGCCAACACACAAACTCCCCCTTGCAAACAGCTTCTCCCCCTTGACAAAAGGGAACATGCTGAGGGGTTTTGACATTTTTCACAAAGTTGACACAAACACAAGACAAGTCATCAACCAAAAGCATATGGGGGCAATGAAAAGCATTGAAAGTGACCACAAAGTGTATCAGAGCTGGGGGTATGTACACTATGCTAAAAATGCATGATATGCACAATGCAACAACTTCAAGTGTATAGCAATCAGAATGAAAAGATGCTCAAAAGGGTGCTGCCCTGAAAGTGTAGCAACCAAAACAAATGCTAGCAAAGGCTCAAACTGATCAAATGAATACAAAATATGAACAATTAAGCATATGAGCAGTTTTAAGCCATTTGAAAAGGAGTTCACCACTAAAATAGCACTTAGCATGAATAGACAGGAAATCAACCAAGTGCTAACTCAAGTATAAAAGGTGAACTACCCCTAGCAAAGTTCAATCATCATGCCATAGAATGAAGCATAAACTTGTGTTATTTTCAAATTTTATCGGAGATTGCAGCGGTATTAACACAAGTTCATATTAAAGCATGTGATTGCGAGAGGTTGAAAGCATGGTCATTGCCTAACTTTTCAACGGGGCTAAGCCTATGCAAGAAAAGCAATTAGAAGCTTAAAGCACCGGTTTTGGTCTTGCACTACACGGCTCAAGTTTAACTCAAAAGTGCAATGAGAAACAGTCTCAATACCATGAGGTGCTGACACATGCAATCCCATCTCGATCTTTTCATTTCACTTAGACTTGGATCAATTTTTAAGCACATAGTAAATATGAACAATCCAAGCAAGTGAATGACTCGGTGCAAGAGACATAGCAACCTAGCATACAAAAGATAGCTCAAGTGATCTCAACACATCCTACCCATGCTAGTTGCCAATCTCAATGGTGAACAAATTAAAGGTTTCATAGTTGATTAATCAGGTTCACCATTTGCAAAAATAGCTTAGCTCATAACATGTATCAAGTGATCAAAAAGAGACTAAGCTACAAGCATCATCATGAATCAACAGGGCATACCAAAAAGAGCATAGTCTCATTTTCATTACTATATACGTGAAGCTCTAAAATGCAAGATGTACATGATGAAATGCATGCAAAAGCTAGCCTATCAAAAACAAAGCAAAAATTAGCCTAAAAAGGAAGACCCAAAACAAAAAGAGTCTCGGAGAAGTCAAACTATGATAAAACAAGCAAAATGCTTCCCCAACTAAAAGGGAAACACACACCAAACTCACAAGAGAAGAGCCAAGAAACGCTCAAGCGAACAACCAGCAAAATCCACATCGGAAAGACCTCACAACAAAAAGGGGTCGAAGAAGAAGAGTACCAAAACCGGAACTCAGAAGTGTATCGGAGGTACCTTATGAAGCACTTGACCGCCTGCTTGTGTGATGCCCAAGGGGATGCCTGAATCTGCTGAAATATCTGGGGCACCTGCCTTGCCGAAGTCGTCTCCCCCTCGCCTGATGCTGTCGCTCCCACAGGTGCAGCTAGTGCTCGCTAGAGATGCTGCTCGAACGAAATCCCAAGTCGTGGAAGAAGTGGGATCGGGTCCGTGAGCCGAAATGCTCTCTCCAGGCTTCTGTTCTCCTGCACACTCAAAAGCAGAAGAAAACACAAGGCATTGTTTCGTCCAGTGTGACCTCAAGGTCTACACAAAGCGGTTAGTCACATAATAAGCATAAGGTGAACTCTCAACAAAAAGAGGTCTACCTATGAATGATACTGCAAGGAGATCTGAACTCAAACTAGTCAAAACTACCATGCAATAGTATAGCACTATATAGCAAAATGCAGCCTAAAGACATGATCAACCCAAAGACAGCCTAAACCTCAACACATGCTACAATGCAAGATAATGATAGCAATAGATCAAGAAGCATGTAACATGATAAAATTGTGGAAAGGCTAGTGCTCGAACTAAACATATCAACAGGATACATGTAGCTAACCAAAACTAGCACCTGAAAAGTGATACCTAATGAACATCATACCTCTACATGTAAAGCTCATGGAGAAGTATGAAAAACATGGCATAATGTTCATGAGGATCACAGACTAGTGTGGCAGAACCGCCCAATAATGTGGCCCACCTGCACACGTCATCGTCATACGGAGCCCAATGACTGTGCAAATGAAACACGTTACTGGAATGATCCGTCGGGTGTCCCTGCGGAGACCCCGAATTATCCACGAGCCACAGGACCATCATCATGAAGGTTGGATTAATCACAACATTACAACAGTTGATACAAAATACCATCGGAGTGCGAAAGCAAGATAGATAGACTTTACAAATTATGAAGATGTTACTTTTACATAAAAATAACTGGTGTTGCGGAAGTAGAGTAGTATTACAGAACCACACTTAGGCGGAGTACCTAAGTTGGAGATGAGGAACAACCAGATCACGTCAAGCCCACTGACATGATTAGGATCAACGCCACCTATTAGAAACCTGCAACAGGGGTTAACAAACCCTGAGTACTGGGGTACTCAACAAGACTTACCCGACAAAGAAAAAGGGGAGGAGACTCAGGAATGAAAGGCTTAGGTAAGGCTTGAACAAGATCGAGAAATTTGCAGAAAAAGCATTTTGTAAAACTTGTTGTTATTTTGGAAAGGTTCAAGTATTCCTCAGTTCTTCATCATTCATGATTCATTTTACATTTCAAAACATTCCTAGTTGAGAACCACTCTCCGTTGACAGTCAGTGGACCAAGTCTCCATAACCGAGGAGCAACGTTAATCCGGATAAAGAATACTCAGCTGAGGATCCCTATTCACACTGCATATGTAGCACCCAAGCTTGCATATGCCAACTCGTCTACCACGATTCCTCCAAGATTGGGCCCGGTCCTACGCCACCCGGAAGTACAGTACACCACTCCAATCCGGGCCTCTAACCCACGTGGGTACATGCTACCTCCGCCATCTCTCCACTCCCAGTGCGCGGTTGTCGGTCCAATAATGGATTTCTCGGAGCCAGAGCTTTCCGTAGTATGTGAATAGTTACAAGTCTTGACCAGCAGGCCCCATACGGATGGTCCCTACATTTTTCCGCCAGCGACAAGCACCTCGGGCCTCTAACCCAAGAGTACAGGTCCTGTCGGTTTTTCAACCCTGTCCCGGTCGGTGTCAACTGTTGAGTCCCGGACTACAACATGACGGCACCGTACGCAAGGACAACCTCTCCTTCCCATTGACTAAGTACGGATCAGATACTTAGCCAATAGTGGGAGTAAAGCCAAAATCCCATAAAGATTCTTAAGTGATCACACTTTTGAAATTGGCATTTTTGCAAATCTATTATATAGCATCACTAAGCATTTTGCAAATAGTTTTTTAAAACAAGGCGGGTGGATCCTTTGGTGGAGGTAAATAATGCAGGAGGCAATAGGTCATCACACAACTCCTATAACCTAATGCAGTAATTTAACTCAAAAGCATTTAAGGAAAACATTTTATAAATGGAAGGGTTAAATGCACCGGGGCTTGCCTTGAATGGCAAAAAGGACGGACTCGGGGTTGGTGGTGTAGGTGTCGGAGCTCGGGGTTGCCTCGGGGACAGATCCTTCGGTGGCTACCTCGACTTCAGGGCCTTCTTCCTCGGTCACTATACGTATGCAATGATGCATGCACATGAGTATGCTAGTATGAACAAAGTGCAGGATAAAACAAGAGTACAGTTTTGCAAAGAATAAGTGGTTGTTAAAGTGGACAAAAGATTACTTAACCCTTTCTAGCAATATTAGCTAACTTTATTAAGCAACTTTTATATGACTTAAGCATAATCATCACAAGGCATCACAAACATCATAGACCAGAGGGGTATGGGTCTATGAACATCAAACAATCCAAAGATCACATCATCAAACACTTATTACCAACACTAATCACTTTTTCTATTTTCCTAAATTAATTAAAAAGGTCATTTTATGAAGTTGCTCCAAAAATTACCAAATTAATCACATAAGTTAATTATGGCATAAACAGATGGTAAAACAAATTTCATAATTTTTGGAGGTCATTAAGGTGCTCAAATAAAATCAGACATTAATTAGCAAAAGGCACTATTTAACAATTAAAATAAAAGCTCAAAAATCAACTTGCTCCAAAAGACTTCAAAATTTTACCAGAGGTTCAGCATGTCATAAAAAGGTCACAAAAATTTGTCTCATGATTTTTGGAGTTATAGAACATACTCCAAAAATACCAAAACCTTCATTTTTCAATTAAAAGGGGAATTTTACATTTTTAAAACTTTGCACAAAACTCAAGTTTCATATTTTTATAAAATACTTCAGAGCATAAAGAGTCTACCACAAAAATTTCAGAATTTTTGGATGCACACAGAAAATCATACAAAAAAGAGAAAACAGAACACTATTCACAACTCTCAGAAAAAGAAAAGAGCACTGTGCTCCTTCTAGGCCGGGCTCGGCGAATCGCGGGGCTCGGGCGAAACGCGCGGGGCTCGGTCGAGACGGGAGCGATAGCTTCGTCCGAGGCCTGGCCCGAAGGCTCGGGCGAGACGGAGAAGTAAGCCTCCGTCCGAGGCTTGGGCTCGGGCGAAGCGGAGGGCATGCGCTCGCCGAGGCTTGGGCTCGGGCGAGACGGAAAAACAAGCCTCCGTCCGAGACCTGACTGGGAGGGCTCGGGCGAAACGGAGGGTCACGCGCTCGCCGAGGCTTGGGCTCGGGCGAAGCGGAGAGGAATCAGAGACCGAAGGCTCGGATGCTTACCACGTGTCGGAGGCAGGGCTCGAGGGTGAGGCTCGACTCGTTCTCGAGGGTGAGGCTCGGCTTTTGCTCGAGGGGTGAGACTCGGCTTGTGCTCGAGGGTGAGGCTCGGCACGCTCGAGGGAGAAGACGACAGCGGCGGCGCTCCGGCGATCCGGCGGTCCTGCGCAGCATACGCGACCGCAAGGGCCGGGTTAGAGTCGCGCGAAACCGAGGAACACGACACGGGGGTCGGGAGAAGGTATCTGTGTCCGGAGGGGAAGTATTTGACGAACCCGAGTTCGCCGGGGTACCGTCGGAGATTGGGAAGATGGAGTTACGCCGGGCAAACGGAGGCGGGGAAAGTGAAATTGAAGGGTGGGAAAGCTTCACGAGCTCACGGCGGAGCTTTCGGGCTAGCTGGTGGAGAGGCGGAGTGTCTGGAGTAGTCTGGCCACGGTGGCGGAGGTGGATGCGGAGGTCGAAGCTCCGGCGGCTTATATAGCCGCGGCTATGGGACGGTAGAGAGCGCGGGGGTGGGTGGATAAGCTCGGCGAGATCGTGCGCACTCGATTGCGCTCTGGCGGGAAGGACGGCGTGCAGCCGGGGCTCGGGCGTGCGTTCGCCGGCGACGGCCACGCGGCGGCGACGCGCGGGAAACAGTGGGGACGGGGCGGAGGTCAACTGTGCGCGTGCGGGTGCGAAAGAGATGTCGCGGGCGCGGGCGACAAGTCGGGGGCGGCGTGCGGCTGCCAGGCGCGCGTGGCGCAGGCGGCGCTGTCGCGCGGCCATGGCCGGGGCCCCCTAGCTGTAGGTGGAAGATGAACAGGCTAGGTCTTAGGGTTTGACTTTTTGGCTGAACTCTGGATTTTGCAAAAATCACCCAAAATTTGAACTGTACGACAAAAACTCAAAACACCAAAGTTGTTCAGAAAAAAAAGATCTACAACTTTGTCAATATGAATATTTTCAAATTCCAAAAAGTTTTTGAACTACATTCAAAAACAGAAAAGGGAACACTTTTCAAATTTGATTCAAATCAAAATCACTTTGGATTTCAAACTGAAACTTGAAAATCTTGATATATGAAAGTTGTTCCATTTGACAAAACCTATAACTTTGCTAATATACACTTTCTCTGAAACTCAATAGTTTTTGAATAAATTTTTAAAACTGAAAAGAGGACAAAAACTGGAATTTGAATAAATTTGAAATTACTTCAAATTTTATATAGAAACATGGAAATCTGTAAATACCAAAGTTGTTCCTCTAGGTCAGATTCACAACTTTGCTTTTTGAACCAATTCAAAATTTTGAATTTTGAAAAAGTTATCAAAAAGGGAATAAATCCAGGATTTGGGAATTTAGGGTTTTGCAAAAGGAATATTCAAATCAAATCTGATTTTTTTTGAACTTTGATCAAAGCAGCAAACATCAAGGCACTAATTTGAACAAAAATTACATAGAACTAGGCACAGAGGTGAAATTACCATTTTGCCCCTATAGGAAGAAGTGGGCTAATAAGGGTTTTTGCAATAGAGGTACAGCACATAAAATGATACACTAAGCAAATGCATACACATGAAATCATGATCAAGATGATTAATGATGCTAATGATGATATGTCAAGTTAATTACATGCTTAAACACCAGAGGTGTTACAACTAGCATGAAAAGTGACTAATCCACCAGGCTATACACAAAGCTAGCATGACATATGATACAGAAGATAGCACATGCTAGACTAAACAAAACATGATACAAAAGAAAATGTACATGCAAGAACTATACAAGTGAGCACATGAAAGACCATCTCATACCACAAGAAATAGATCATGGATGTACAAGGTATGAGTGTATATGAAGGCTCACCAGATAGCAAAAGCCTCTTTGGAGGCAATTCTAAGCGGGGTGTAGAGAACCATCAAATCTTGGTCATATCTAAAAGACCAAGTCCCATTAGGCGCATGTTCTCCACCCCACGTCCTCATATCTACATACAAGAGGACAAAGTAACCCGAGTCTTGGATCCCGAAGGCTTAGCAAGCATGTACTTGGGAACCCGAGACTTGGTCACACATCTCAAAGGAGCACTCAACTTATCATGTGGATTAGCATGATGCAAAGGTTGGTTCAAATGCAGTTTTGAAACATCCTTGGAAGCATTCCTCAAAAGGACAACTCGAGGAGAAGAACGAGTCATACCACTGGAAAAGAGGCAAACATCTCCCAAGGCCTTTTTAGAAGAACCAATAGAAGCACCATGAGAAGCATGTCGTGGACCAACACAAGAAGCATTAGAAGCATGTCCACGACCATGACCTAACCCACTAGAAAAGGAGTCATAAAACCGATCAACAAAGAGGGGCTTCTTACTAGGAACACAAGAATTCATGCCATGAGAAGGGCTATGAACCACCAAGTTCCTAGAAGAGCAAGCTTGGCGCAAGCGTTGGCACGCCGATAGCAAAAGCTTTCTTGATGCCCATCTTTCTCACAAAAAGAGCAATGGTACAAAGGCCTATCGGAAGGCACACCATTCTCCGACAAGTGAGAAGTCCCTTGGGTCTTAGAACAAGAAGTATCAACATTCAACTTGGTGCCAACACTAGGAGCACACGTCCCATGGGAAAGGCTACGTGGCTTCCTAAAAGCCTTAGCTCGAATACGTCGCTCGTGTTTGACACGGCAGAAACAAAAATAGAATGAATGTCCATCCTTCTTGCAAAAGGTGCAATGGAAAATCGGATTGGGAACACGAGTCCCAAAAATGTGAGAAGCACCCTTGTCATGAGAAGTCCCTTGGACATCAATTGATGAAACAACAAGGTTAGGAGTAGCTATGAAAGAGCTATCCGAAACCTTGGCACAAGTGCTGCAGTCAAAAGACTCACGCGCAACACAAGAACTCAACTCCGGTTTCAAGGAATCAAGCTTAGAAACACCAACATCGGAGTGGCAAGAACGCGTGACTCAAAAGACTTAGCACAAAGACTCTTGCATCTTTTGGCTAAAACCTCATTCTCAAACATGAGGCGATCACAAGTACCACAAGGAGCGTTTTTCAAATTTTCCATCTCCTCTCTAATGCACTTGGCATATGTGGTACACAAGAGTTCAACTTCTTTCTCAAGGTTGGCACTCATATCATTGTGCTCAACCAACTTAGCGATCATATCATCGTGCAACACCTTCAAGCCAAAACTTCTTTTTTTCAAATCAATGCATGATGTGCACATGAGATCGGTGGAAGAAACATCACCATTCACATCAAGCAAAGAATCATGAATAGAACAAGAAGTATGGCAAGCATTTTTATTCAAAGAGCACAAGCTACAAGGCCTAAAATTTATCTCATCAATTTCAGCCCTAGCATGCTCAAGTTCATCTACACATGTGGTGTGAGTCAATTTTAATTTATTAATTTCAGCAAGCAAAGACTCACAAGAATCAAATGGTAACAAAGCATTTGACTTAAGCAAGGCTATTTTAGATTTAGCAGAATTAAGGTCCTTGCGCAAGTCAAAGCAAACTAAACATGGTTTGGAAGCATTTGATTTCAATAATTCATTTTCAGATTTTAAGCTAGCAAGAGAAAAGCATAGCTCATCATTCTTCCTAACCATGTCACTACAAGAGGTGCAAGGTAAAGATGTGAAGGACCGGATTGGCGACCAGAGGGGGGGTGAATGGGAGCCTCAAATTCAACTTGTGAATAGAATGACCCTTGTCACAGAAAATCACCCCAAAAACGAAGACTCGAGACAACCGGAGAGTTCACGACCTACGAGTAGGTGGATACCCTAGGAGATGTCCTAGTGGTACAGAG
Source organism: Coix lacryma-jobi var. lacryma-jobi (assembly GCA_009763385.1). Classification (NCBI taxonomy): domain Eukaryota; kingdom Viridiplantae; phylum Streptophyta; class Magnoliopsida; order Poales; family Poaceae; genus Coix; species Coix lacryma-jobi. The sequence goes on along the minus strand of CM019822.1, from coordinate 87,829,928 downwards.
GAACCCCCGGAGAAACACCAAAACTAACTGCCAAAGCCCCAGAGCCAAACAGCAAAGTCTGTAGATTCGCGGACTGTCCGGGGTCAGAGTCCCGGACTGTCTGCCGTTGAATCCCGGACTGTCCGCGACTGAGTGCCGGACTGTCCGCCGGCCAAAACGCAGGAACCAAACAGTGCTGCAAGTCTGCTGGACAGGTCCCAAACTGTCCGCGGGTTTGTACCGCGGACTGTCCGCCGTTCACATCGACAGTGAACAGTCAGGGGACTTGCGCCTGACTGACCTGGTCGAGGCCCGATGCGCGGACTGTCCGCCGTTAGGGGCGCGGACTGTCCGCCAACACCCAAAAAGCACAAAACTGCTCGGGTTCAAAACCAAATCTGATTTGATCTCAACCAAAACGAATGGGACTTCGATCAAACTCCTCCCAGATGTTTCTCTACGTATTGGGGTGCTAATCTTAAGAAATCATCGCACCAAATCAAGTATATCAAGAGAAATCCGAGGATCACCAGAAAAGGGGAAAGAACGAGGAACGAGCGCGAAATCAACCCGATCTATGGATTCGTGAGGTTAGGAGAGAATTCCTTCGGTAGAAAGAAGGAGCTCACGACCAAGAACAAATTGATTCAAGTGGAATCGAAAATCATCTCACAAAGAGGGAGAACGAGGCAAATCCCCGGGAGATGAAAAAACCAAAACGTGAAGAACACAAAACACAAGGCACGATTCGATTCGATTTCAGCCGAAATTCCTCCACACGAGGAGACAACGAGAATACGGTCTCGTTTCCTCAAAAGATCCAAATACACAGAGGTATGATTCCCGTCTCTGCGGATCGCTTGCAGCGAGGTATGATTAGAACCTAAGCGAGGGCTAGGGAGAGAGTGCTCAGGAACAAATGACTGCAAGGATAGGGAGAGAGGAGGGGTGCCTCTCTTATTTATAGCCTAAAACAATAATCCCCTTTCTACCCAAGATACAAGAGCGAGCGGCCAACCCTAGGGGTATCCCGGTCCAACTCTGCTGATAGCTGATCTAAAACGGCCACGCGCCTTCTCACCCTTAGCTGCGCCTCGACGCAAGCCTCAGGATGCCGCCACGTGCCGCCCAGTCGACCCCGCGCCTACCTCGTGTATAGCCTCGCCTCCGCGCCAGCCTCTCCACGCCGCCACGCGTCGACCGTCCTTTTTGCGGACCTCCCCCCAGTTTTGAGGCCGAAACCGGGAAACCGAGGCCTTCCCCCGGTTTTGAGGCCGAAACCGGGAAACCTGTCCTCAGGCTGAGTTTTGTGGCCCAAACTCAGAAACCCGCGCGCCCAGGTTTGAGGCCCAAACCTGGAAACCGTCCACGCCGAGTTTTGAGGACCAAACTCGAAAACCGGCCACCCCCGGTTTTGAGGCCCAAACTCGGAAACCGTCGAGGGTAGCTTTTCGAGGCTCAGCTACCGAACCCGTGCCGTAGACGGGATGTGGTTCGCACACCCCGAATTCTAGCACCGATGCCGGGGCATGTCCAGCCTCCACGGCGGGCACAGTGCATTCGCTATCCTTCTTGGCCTCCCGCCAAGTGTCACGACGCCATCACCTTCCTCCCGTCTCGGCCGATGCAACCACACCATCCCCATGTGCTCTCGCTTGTCGACGCCACGTGCCAGTTACCACAGCTGGTCCTCAGGTCTCCCGGTCCGTCGGTCCAAGCTCCACGTCCGCCCTTCACCGCTCCTGGTGCGTCGACACGACACGTCCCTACTTGACCTTCACCTCACCTTCGACCACTGCCCGAGCTCCACACCTGCACATCAACACAGCCAAGAGACATGTTGCTCGTTGATCGATCACTCATCACTCAGGACGGGAACCACAAGGGCACATATCAACCTTGTGTTCTCAATCTCCCCCTTGATGAGTGCATTGTCAACTCATAGTAACCGTAACCAACATAAAGGAAAACCATAATTAGATAGAAGGAAAAAACTCACTCGTGATGTCCAAAAACCAGAGAAAAGGCCGAAGAAGAACAACTCGAGATAAGCAAAGCTTGGTCCCAAAGACATGGGCAACGGTTTGACACAACCAAGCAAGAAATCGGAGCAATCAACTCATCAAGGAGCAAAACTCGATCAGAATCAGAGCACAAGACTTGGTTCCCAATGACATGGGCAACGGCTCGACGCAACCAAGTCAAAAGCAAGCTAGTCCTCAAGAAGAAGCAGAAAGGGCTCAACAACACTAGCTGAAAGCTCGAAAACCAACTGAAGACTGCATAAGAAGCATCTACTGCTAGTCCCTTAAGATAGAGGCACAGAGGCTCAACACAACCAGCAGTAAGGCCGATACCAATTAAGAACCAACAAAACATGGTAAAGACAGCTAGTCAGTCAAGACAGAGGCACAGAGGCTCGACGCAACTAGCTGAAAAGATCGATATCAAATAAAAACTGACTCGGAGCAGCATAGGCAGAAAAACTCAGAAAAGCTCCCCCTCACTCAAAGAACTCCCCCTCGGCAAGTGAAGCATAAATTGCAAATTGTCACCACAAAAAGTCTAAGAAACTCATCCTTGGAAACATTCTCCCCCTTGGGGGCAATTCGCACGCAAAAGAGAGAGGAAAAGGGCTCAAGTATGTCAAACGGAGCTAGGTCATGCCTATCGGAGTCAAGCAAATGCATATGAGTTAAAAATCCATGTTAGCAGCTTCATGTATATACTCGAAAGAGTGAATGAATGCTCTAAAGAGTGCTGATCCGACTACTAAGCAACATGCAGAAGTGCTAGCAAAGGCTCAAACTGATCACCGAATACAAGATATGAATGCATAAGCCAAGTGAGCAGTTTTAAGCCGTTCAGAAAGGGGTTTCACACCATTAAAATAGCACTGAACATGTATAAACATCAGTGGTGACTTATCTGATGATGAGTTTTGTCTATCCACAGGTTGGTTTTTTTTGATCTTTAAGTTCACACCATGAACAAGCAAATCTCATCTCCTACAAAAAGTTAGTGGACACATACCCGAAGGATTGTACTGAATTTGAAACATGGGTTGTTATCCACAACTTATGTGTTTATTCATACATGCTAATGAAAAAGATGGTTTTAGGATTACTTTAGCATAGACTAGTGTTTTATGTGTTGGCTGCATATTAACATGGCTCAAGGCAAAAGATAACTTGCAATAGAAGATAGACTTAAATAAACTTTGATACTCACAGTTCTTTCATCCATGATGAATGAGCTGAGTCTTCTTTGTGCAGTTCACCATATGTCTTGCTTCATCTCTGATGTGAATTCATCTTAGGACTTTCCAAAATTATATTTAGAGTTCTCTGCAGGGGTTAGTCCAACAAAATATCCAATGTCTACACAAGCTAATTTCAGATCAATAATCAAACCAAACTCCGTGTCTAATTTGATTAAGGTAGACTATTTAACCTAAGCACCACGCTTAATTTAAAAGCCTATGGAAGTATAGCACTAGCTCTCCCAAACCAAAACATATTATGGCAAACAAAGGTAGCATGAAAGCATATAGAGATTTATTCAGAAAGAGATGAAAGAGTATGATCATAGTGAGGAATATTTATTATTATTTTTTTAAATTTTTTATCATTTAGATGCAGATAATATGAATGCAAACAAGGAACTAAACATGATGTGGATTTGATAAAAGAAAACCTAAACTAAATGGAATGGATGCAAGGATGATTCAAAGTAAACATGCAGTGGAATGCAAGAAATTAAAAAGATAACTACTCATAAAGTTTAAAGTCCATCAGCAAGACTGTCTCACCTTGATCATACTTACCATGACTCACAACTGGGACTTGTGAGTGGTGCAGCGTAGCTATCCGTCACATGAGATGGGAGTTGAATTCTTGTGACGATGACCTTTTCTCCAATCTACACATGGTTAGAATAATATATATGTATGTATACAAACCTGTGAGATGGCATGGTTCCAGGATTAATGATGGATCTTGAATGTTCAGGCACCCTGGGTACTTCATTCTTGTGGAAGCTTGCCATAAGGTCGAAACGACAAATGATGTCATGTCTATTCCACACTCAACAGAACAAGGGGTAATCCTACTAAAGCTAGTGGTACACTAAATTAGCAGACATCAAGATCATTATCAAAATCTTTACACCAATTGCTTCCCCGGCAACGGCGCCAAAAATGCTTGTTGACGTTTGTTAGTGCAAATAGAATATGAAAGATTCCGCAAGCGCACAGAACACCATTGTAGCATTTTACTGGGAGTATTCCAGGATCGTTATTTATATTTTACCACTGGGAAGCAAGGGTCAAGAATCTGATAACTCACTATCATGCATCTACTAACTCAGAGTACTAGTTAGACTAAAGCATGAGTAATTGATAAATGATATGATAATAAATGAAAGCACAATAAGAGAATCTAATGATAAATGTATAGATAACTATAGTGGGAGGACAACGGGAGAGATCAAGGTTCCTATGCACTTCTCTATTACTTGGGTTCTAAGGTAACAAGGATGAAAATATATAGCAGTCATATAATAACACTTCGGGACATCAGAACACCAACCACATAAAGGGATGAGAAGGGGGTTTGGGAAGCTCTGACTACGGTCCTACGAACATCAACCCGAACGTGGTGGAATACGTCGGCCATCAGGGCTGTCACCTCCTGGGGCTACCACAACTATCCGTGGGGTTGAGCGCAACCTCAGGTAACCTATAGACTAAACACCAAGTCTAATCTATCGATTACTACTCTAATTATGGCCTATAACTAGAGCACTCGATACGAGCGAAGATCCTATGCTAAAACATAACAACTATACTAATCATAATATAAAAGGCATAAAGTAAATAGAGAAGATAAATATATTAAAGCATAAGTCTTACAAAGACATACCAAAACTCTGAAGACTCCTCCGGAACCGGAGCGCAGCTCTGCTCTCCCTAACTCCCGACTAGAGCTAAGCTATTACATTGGAAAATCTAAACCTAATTACATAGAGTGGAAAGGTCATCCATTCGAGGGACGCCTCTACAACTCCATGATGATGTTGTGTTGCCTCAGGGGGGTCCTGGGTTATTATATAGGGGCTCCTGGCCTCCCCTCCACCTTGGGCAGGCGATGTGGTACTAAATCCTTCGTCATATGCACTTGGGCCTAAATGGGCCAAAACGTGTTGGAGAGGTCGGTTGGAGTGCGCCACGCGAAGGGGGGCGAGACTGGGCCCAACACTAGACCGGTCGGTCCAGGGGGGAGACCGGTCGGTCTGCCCCTATGACAGGTGGGCCCCGCCTTCCGTGTGTCGCCTTCTCATGTCTTCTGGAATGTTCTGGAATGTTCTAGAATCTTCCAAGTCGTATCCATCGAGGACTCTCTCGTCGGGACTCCAAATGTAGCAAACCATATGTCCGTTTCGATCGTCTCGACGAGCTCTTCGCAATGGTGTGCTCTGTTTGATCACTTGAGATACTTTTATATGGTAAAAACATGGATGTCCTACAAAACAAGTGAGAGCACCAAAACTCGTGGAACTTGTTAGTTTCAAACCCTACAACTATGCTTTGTGATTCATTTAGTGTCATTTCATGCAATAGTTGATGGTTAATTATGAGCATTAGTGAGCGTCAACATGCCCAAAAGCCTAGCAAAAGCAAACACAAGGCCACTTGATATGAGGAAGGGTCATGAAAACTCCAAATAAAAGCTCTCGGTCCCGAAAGAAACAGGAAAAGCGGGCAAAACCTCCACACAACCGAAGAGTCAAGAGAAACAAGAGTTTCATAAATCCCAAAAGGCACTCAAAAAACCATTCTCAAATAAATTGTCAAACAATCATCATAAAAGAAACCAAGGTTCTTGTAACCTTGAAAGGTTCTTATCCACTTGGGTTTCAAAATTTCTCCCCCTTGGTGATTGAATTGACAAAAACTAGGCACAAAGAGATGGTTTGAGATACCAAAACTAAAAACTTGGTCCACAAAGACATGGGCAACGGCTCAACGCAACCAAGCAAAGTTCGAGCCAATCTCCACAAAAAAGTGAAAACTCAGACAAAGAGCGAAAGACTTGGTTCCCAAAGACATGGGCAACGGCTCGACTCAACCAAGTCAAAAATGAGCTAGCCCGCAAGAAGAGGCAGAAAAGGCTCAACACCACTAGCTCAAGGCTCGATACCAAATGAGGCTGAAACAACGCATTAGAATGCAAAACTGCTAGTCCCTCAAGATAGAGGCACAGAGGCTCGACTAGCTGAAGGCTCCATACCAATCGAAAATACCAAGCAAAAACTGCTAGTCCCTCAAGACAGAGGCAAAATGGCTCAACACGACTAGCAGGCTCGATACCAACTGAGAAAACACAAAAAGAAGCTCAAAACCAAATGGAGCACAAACATTCGGAGCACGTGGAGAAGTTGCAAAACAAAACAACTCCCCCTGAAAACAAGCCTATACACAAATGCTATGCAACAAAGCTCACTATGAAGGATACCAATTGAAACACATAAAAGAGCTAAACTCCCCCTAGCTCAAAGCTCTCCCCAAAATGCACGACTCTCCCCTTTGTGCCAACACACAAACTCCCCCTTGCAAACAGCTTCTCCCCCTTGACAAAAGGGTACATGCTGAGGGGTTTTGACATTTTTCACAAAGTTGACACAAACACAAGACAAGTCATCAACCAAAAGCATATGGGGGCAATGAAAAGCATTGAAAGTGACCACAAAGTGTATCAGAGCTGGGGGTATGTACACTATGCTAAAAATGCATGATATGCACAATGCAACAACTTCAAGTGTATAGCAATCAGAATGAAAAGATGCTCAAAAGGGTGCTGCCCTGAAAGTGTAGCAACCAAAACAAATGCTAGCAAAGGCTCAAACTGATCAAATGAATACAAAATATGAACAATTAAGCATATGAGCAGTTTTAAGCCATTTGAAAAGGAGTTCACCACTAAAATAGCACTTAGCATGAATAGACAGGAAATCAACCAAGTGCTAACTCAAGTATAAAAGGTGAACTACCCCTAGCAAAGTTCAATCATCATGCCATAGAATGAAGCATAAACTTGTGTTATTTTCAAATTTTATCGGAGATTGCAGCGGTATTAACACAAGTTCATATTAAAGCATGTGATTGCGAGAGGTTGAAAGCATGGTCATTGCCTAACTTTTCAACGGGGCTAAGCCTATGCAAGAAAAGCAATTAGAAGCTTAAAGCACCGGTTTTGGTCTTGCACTACACGGCTCAAGTTTAACTCAAAAGTGCAATGAGAAACAGTCTCAATACCATGAGGTGCTGACACATGCAATCCCATCTCGATCTTTTCATTTCACTTAGACTTGGATCAATTTTTAAGCACATAGTAAATATGAACAATCCAAGCAAGTGAATGACTCGGTGCAAGAGACATAGCAACCTAGCATACAAAAGATAGCTCAAGTGATCTCAACACATCCTACCCATGCTAGTTGCCAATCTCAATGGTGAACAAATTAAAGGTTTCATAGTTGATTAATCAGGTTCACCATTTGCAAAAATAGCTTAGCTCATAACATGTATCAAGTGATCAAAAAGAGACTAAGCTACAAGCATCATCATGAATCAACAGGGCATACCAAAAAGAGCATAGTCTCATTTTCATTACTATATACGTGAAGCTCTAAAATGCAAGATGTACATGATGAAATGCATGCAAAAGCTAGCCTATCAAAAACAAAGCAAAAATTAGCCTAAAAAGGAAGACCCAAAACAAAAAGAGTCTCGGAGAAGTCAAACTATGATAAAACAAGCAAAATGCTTCCCCAACTAAAAGGGAAACACACACCAAACTCACAAGAGAAGAGCCAAGAAACGCTCAAGCGAACAACCAGCAAAATCCACATCGGAAAGACCTCACAACAAAAAGGGGTCGAAGAAGAAGAGTACCAAAACCGGAACTCAGAAGTGTATCGGAGGTACCTTATGAAGCACTTGACCGCCTGCTTGTGTGATGCCCAAGGGGATGCCTGAATCTGCTGAAATATCTGGGGCACCTGCCTTGCCGAAGTCGTCTCCCCCCTCGCCTGATGCTGTCGCTCCCACAGGTGCAGCTAGTGCTCGCTAGAGATGCTGCTCGAACGAAATCCCAAGTCGTGGAAGAAGTGGGATCGGGTCCGTGAGCCGAAATGCTCTCTCCAGGCTTCTGTTCTCCTGCACACTCAAAAGCAGAAGAAAACACAAGGCATTGTTTCGTCCAGTGTGACCTCAAGGTCTACACAAAGCGGTTAGTCACATAATAAGCATAAGGTGAACTCTCAACAAAAAGAGGTCTACCTATGAATGATACTGCAAGGAGATCTGAACTCAAACTAGTCAAAACTACCATGCAATAGTATAGCACTATATAGCAAAATGCAGCCTAAAGACATGATCAACCCAAAGACAGCCTAAACCTCAACACATGCTACAATGCAAGATAATGATAGCAATAGATCAAGAAGCATGTAACATGATAAAATTGTGGAAAGGCTAGTGCTCGAACTAAACATATCAACAGGATACATGTAGCTAACCAAAACTAGCACCTGAAAAGTGATACCTAATGAACATCATACCTCTACATGTAAAGCTCATGGAGAAGTATGAAAAACATGGCATAATGTTCATGAGGATCACAGACTAGTGTGGCAGAACCGCCCAATAATGTGGCCCACCTGCACACGTCATCGTCATACGGAGCCCAATGACTGTGCAAATGAAACACGTTACTGGAATGATCCGTCGGGTGTCCCTGCGGAGACCCCGAATTATCCACGAGCCACAGGACCATCATCATGAAGGTTGGATTAATCACAACATTACAACAGTTGATACAAAATACCATCGGAGTGCGAAAGCAAGATAGATAGACTTTACAAATTATGAAGATGTTACTTTTACATAAAAATAACTGGTGTTGCGGAAGTAGAGTAGTATTACAGAACCACACTTAGGCGGAGTACCTAAGTTGGAGATGAGGAACAACCAGATCACGTCAAGCCCACTGACATGATTAGGATCAACGCCACCTATTAGAAACCTGCAACAGGGGTTAACAAACCCTGAGTACTGGGGTACTCAACAAGACTTACCCGACAAAGAAAAAGGGGAGGAGACTCAGGAATGAAAGGCTTAGGTAAGGCTTGAACAAGATCGAGAAATTTGCAGAAAAAGCATTTTGTAAAACTTGTTGTTATTTTGGAAAGGTTCAAGTATTCCTCAGTTCTTCATCATTCATGATTCATTTTACATTTCAAAACATTCCTAGTTGAGAACCACTCTCCGTTGACAGTCAGTGGACCAAGTCTCCATAACCGAGGAGCAACGTTAATCCGGATAAAGAATACTCAGCTGAGGATCCCTATTCACACTGCATATGTAGCACCCAAGCTTGCATATGCCAACTCGTCTACCACGATTCCTCCAAGATTGGGCCCGGTCCTACGCCACCCGGAAGTACAGTACACCACTCCAATCCGGGCCTCTAACCCACGTGGGTACATGCTACCTCCGCCATCTCTCCACTCCCAGTGCGCGGTTGTCGGTCCAATAATGGATTTCTCGGAGCCAGAGCTTTCCGTAGTATGTGAATAGTTACAAGTCTTGACCAGCAGGCCCCATACGGATGGTCCCTACATTTTTCCGCCAGCGACAAGCACCTCGGGCCTCTAACCCAAGAGTACAGGTCCTGTCGGTTTTTCAACCCTGTCCCGGTCGGTGTCAACTGTTGAGTCCCGGACTACAACATGACGGCACCGTACGCAAGGACAACCTCTCCTTCCCATTGACTAAGTACGGATCAGATACTTAGCCAATAGTGGGAGTAAAGCCAAAATCCCATAAAGATTCTTAAGTGATCACACTTTTGAAATTGGCATTTTTGCAAATCTATTATATAGCATCACTAAGCATTTTGCAAATAGTTTTTTAAAACAAGGCGGGTGGATCCTTTGGTGGAGGTAAATAATGCAGGAGGCAATAGGTCATCACACAACTCCTATAACCTAATGCAGTAATTTAACTCAAAAGCATTTAAGGAAAACATTTTATAAATGGAAGGGTTAAATGCACCGGGGCTTGCCTTGAATGGCAAAAAGGACGGACTCGGGGTTGGTGGTGTAGGTGTCGGAGCTCGGGGTTGCCTCGGGGACAGATCCTTCGGTGGCTACCTCGACTTCAGGGCCTTCTTCCTCGGTCACTATACGTATGCAATGATGCATGCACATGAGTATGCTAGTATGAACAAAGTGCAGGATAAAACAAGAGTACAGTTTTGCAAAGAATAAGTGGTTGTTAAAGTGGACAAAAGATTACTTAACCCTTTCTAGCAATATTAGCTAACTTTATTAAGCAACTTTTATATGACTTAAGCATAATCATCACAAGGCATCACAAACATCATAGACCAGAGGGGTATGGGTCTATGAACATCAAACAATCCAAAGATCACATCATCAAACACTTATTACCAACACTAATCACTTTTTCTATTTTCCTAAATTAATTAAAAAGGTCATTTTATGAAGTTGCTCCAAAAATTACCAAATTAATCACATAAGTTAATTATGGCATAAACAGATGGTAAAACAAATTTCATAATTTTTGGAGGTCATTAAGGTGCTCAAATAAAATCAGACATTAATTAGCAAAAGGCACTATTTAACAATTAAAATAAAAGCTCAAAAATCAACTTGCTCCAAAAGACTTCAAAATTTTACCAGAGGTTCAGCATGTCATAAAAAGGTCACAAAAATTTGTCTCATGATTTTTGGAGTTATAGAACATACTCCAAAAACACCAAAACCTTCATTTTTCAATTAAAAGGGGAATTTTACATTTTTAAAACTTTGCACAAAACTCAAGTTTCATATTTTTATAAAATACTTCAGAGCATAAAGAGTCTACCACAAAAATTTCAGAATTTTTGGATGCACACAGAAAATCATACAAAAAAGAGAAAACAGAACACTATTCACAACTCTCAGAAAAAGAAAAGAGCACTGTGCTCCTTCTAGGCCGGGCTCGGCGAATCGCGGGGCTCGGGCGAAACGCGCGGGGCTCGGTCGAGACGGGAGCGATAGCTTCGTCCGAGGCCTGGCCCGAAGGCTCGGGCGAGACGGAGAAGTAAGCCTCCGTCCGAGGCTTGGGCTCGGGCGAAGCGGAGGGCATGCGCTCGCCGAGGCTTGGGCTCGGGCGAGACGGAAAAACAAGCCTCCGTCCGAGACCTGACTGGGAGGGCTCGGGCGAAACGGAGGGTCACGCGCTCGCCGAGGCTTGGGCTCGGGCGAAGCGGAGAGGAATCAGAGACCGAAGGCTCGGATGCTTACCACGTGTCGGAGGCAGGGCTCGAGGGTGAGGCTCGACTCGTTCTCGAGGGTGAGGCTCGGCTTTTGCTCGAGGGGTGAGACTCGGCTTGTGCTCGAGGGTGAGGCTCGGCACGCTCGAGGGAGAAGACGACAGCGGCGGCGCTCCGGCGATCCGGCGGTCCTGCGCAGCATACGCGACCGCAAGGGCCGGGTTAGAGTCGCGCGAAACCGAGGAACACGACACGGGGGTCGGGAGAAGGTATCTGTGTCCGGAGGGGAAGTATTTGACGAACCCGAGTTCGCCGGGGTACCGTCGGAGATTGGGAAGATGGAGTTACGCCGGGCAAACGGAGGCGGGGAAAGTGAAATTGAAGGGTGGGAAAGCTTCACGAGCTCACGGCGGAGCTTTCGGGCTAGCTGGTGGAGAGGCGGAGTGTCTGGAGTAGTCTGGCCACGGTGGCGGAGGTGGATGCGGAGGTCGAAGCTCCGGCGGCTTATATAGCCGCGGCTATGGGACGGTAGAGAGCGCGGGGGTGGGTGGATAAGCTCGGCGAGATCGTGCGCACTCGATTGCGCTCTGGCGGGAAGGACGGCGTGCAGCCGGGGCTCGGGCGTGCGTTCGCCGGCGACGGCCACGCGGCGGCGACGCGCGGGAAACAGTGGGGGACGGGGCGGAGGTCAACTGTGCGCGTGCGGGTGCGAAAGAGATGTCGCGGGCGCGGGCGACAAGTCGGGGGCGGCGTGCGGCTGCCAGGCGCGCGTGGCGCAGGCGGCGCTGTCGCGCGGCCATGGCCGGGGCCCCCTAGCTGTAGGTGGAAGATGAACAGGCTAGGTCTTAGGGTTTGACTTTTTGGCTGAACTCTGGATTTTGCAAAAATCACCCAAAATTTGAACTGTACGACAAAAACTCAAAACACCAAAGTTGTTCAGAAAAAAAAGATCTACAACTTTGTCAATATGAATATTTTCAAATTCCAAAAAGTTTTTGAACTACATTCAAAAACAGAAAAGGGAACACTTTTCAAATTTGATTCAAATCAAAATCACTTTGGATTTCAAACTGAAACTTGAAAATCTTGATATATGAAAGTTGTTCCATTTGACAAAACCTATAACTTTGCTAATATACACTTTCTCTGAAACTCAATAGTTTTTGAATAAATTTTTAAAACTGAAAAGAGGACAAAAACTGGAATTTGAATAAATTTGAAATTACTTCAAATTTTATATAGAAACATGGAAATCTGTAAATACCAAAGTTGTTCCTCTAGGTCAGATTCACAACTTTGCTTTTTGAACCAATTCAAAATTTTGAATTTTGAAAAAGTTATCAAAAAGGGAATAAATCCAGGATTTGGGAATTTAGGGTTTTGCAAAAGGAATATTCAAATCAAATCTGATTTTTTTTGAACTTTGATCAAAGCAGCAAACATCAAGGCACTAAATTTGAACAAGAATTACATAGAACTAGGCACAGAGGTGAAATTACCATTTTGCCCCTATAGGAAGAAGTGGGCTAATAAGGGTTTTTGCAATAGAGGTACAGCACATAAAATGATACACTAAGCAAATGCATACACATGAAATCATGATCAAGATGATTAATGATGCTAATGATGATATGTCAAGTTAATTACATGCTTAAACACCAGAGGTGTTACAGTCTTCCCCCCTAAAAGAAATCTCGTCCCGAGATTTAAGAAGTGCTTTAAAGGCTAGGGTTGAGTAATGGAAAAGGAAATGTGTCATACTTGTTTACTCGCAAGGAGTTCACAAGGCAACTGGGTTAGGGTTAGGATTACAACCGGGATCAGAACACGGTTGCAAGTAGCAAGGTAGGGGATTTTTGAGTGGAGCAAGGAAAAATATCAAGAGCCAAGAGAGAGCGTATATTAGTTACGGGCTATATTGGATCATAACTGTAGACTTCGATACCTGCGCGCACCCAACGGAAAACTTGTGCAACTCGGCACACAAGATTCTTCGGGTTCCGTCGCGGCATCGTGGTCACCAATTATGGCACCATAATAGAGCATAACTTCTATAACTCTCATCCCATAAAGAGGGAAATTATAACCAAAAGCAGGGATTGGTCATAATTACAAGGAAAGTGGCTTTGAATTCCCTTTCGGGCATCCAGAAATGAAAGCACTTTAACGGTGGACTTAGAAAGAATCATGACGATAGGCCTGTATATTAGCGAGCACCTGACAGTAACTCCCTATGGTGGCTGTCCATAGGTGACTCCAGGTTCCTACACTTTTATCCGGTCCATGGATCACGGTCCTTTCAAAGAACACAATTTTAGTAACTTTCAACCACCATTCGTCGTTTACACGACATCAGCAAATGGTATGTGCCAATTCAAGGCATGACACACACATATCAAGGAAGAACCAAAGATTTGCCCTGATTCTGACTTTTATGTGGTAGAGTGTATGGAAGATATCCAAAAGTTCTCAAGGATTAGAACTTATGGAGCAAAGTAGCAAGGGTAACGGAATTTAGGGACGATCAGCCATCGGGGATCATAGCTGTTTTTTTAGAATTTAGAGAAGAAGCACATTTTAACATTATGTATGATATGATGCATGCTCGCCTTATACGACCTCTCTCTGACAGGAGATTTCCGTCTCCACCTGTTAGTTAGATATAGGGCTATACTTTATATACTAGCTTCACTGACTTGGTACCTTCTGTCGGAATCACTAGTATAGTCTTCACGAAGTCTTCCAGCAAAGCAAGAAACTTAGGGAAGGATCATTTTTAATTTGTTACTTCCAAAAACTTTTAGGTTAAGAAATCATTTTGAAGTTTTTCAAAAGTAATGTTGCAACCAGTCTTCCCTTGATGACAATCCTGCTCCGATACCATTCTGTGGCAGAACCGCCCAATAATGTGGCCCACCTGCACACGTCATCGTCATACGGAGCCCAATGACTGTGCAAATGAAACACGTTACTGGAATGATCCGTCGGGTGTCCCTGCGGAGACCCCGAATTATCCACGAGCCACAGGACCATCATCATGAAGGTTGGATTAATCACAACATTACAACAGTTGATACAAAATACCATCGGAGTGCGAAAGCAAGATAGATAGACTTTACAAATTATGAAGATGTTACTTTTACATAAAAATAACTGGTGTTGCGGAAGTAGAGTAGTATTACAGAACCACACTTAGGCGGAGTACCTAAGTTGGAGATGAGGAACAACCAGATCACGTCAAGCCCACTGACATGATTAGGATCAACGCCACCTATTAGAAACCTGCAACAGGGGTTAACAAACCCTGAGTACTGGGGTACTCAACAAGACTTACCCGACAAAGAAAAAGGGGAGGAGACTCAGGAATGAAAGGCTTAGGTAAGGCTTGAACAAGATCGAGAAATTTGCAGAAAAAGCATTTTGTAAAACTTGTTGTTATTTTGGAAAGGTTCAAGTATTCCTCAGTTCTTCATCATTCATGATTCATTTTACATTTCAAAACATTCCTAGTTGAGAACCACTCTCCGTTGACAGTCAGTGGACCAAGTCTCCATAACCGAGGAGCAACGTTAATCCGGATAAAGAATACTCAGCTGAGGATCCCTATTCACACTGCATATGTAGCACCCAAGCTTGCATATGCCAACTCGTCTACCACGATTCCTCCAAGATTGGGCCCGGTCCTACGCCACCCGGAAGTACAGTACACCACTCCAATCCGGGCCTCTAACCCACGTGGGTACATGCTACCTCCGCCATCTCTCCACTCCCAGTGCGCGGTTGTCGGTCCAATAATGGATTTCTCGGAGCCAGAGCTTTCCGTAGTATGTGAATAGTTACAAGTCTTGACCAGCAGGCCCCATACGGATGGTCCCTACATTTTTCCGCCAGCGACAAGCACCTCGGGCCTCTAACCCAAGAGTACAGGTCCTGTCGGTTTTTCAACCCTGTCCCGGTCGGTGTCAACTGTTGAGTCCCGGACTACAACATGACGGCACCGTACGCAAGGACAACCTCTCCTTCCCATTGACTAAGTACGGATCAGATACTTAGCCAATAGTGGGAGTAAAGCCAAAATCCCATAAAGATTCTTAAGTGATCACACTTTTGAAATTGGCATTTTTGCAAATCTATTATATAGCATCACTAAGCATTTTGCAAATAGTTTTTTAAAACAAGGCGGGTGGATCCTTTGGTGGAGGTAAATAATGCAGGAGGCAATAGGTCATCACACAACTCCTATAACCTAATGCAGTAATTTAACTCAAAAGCATTTAAGGAAAACATTTTATAAATGGAAGGGTTAAATGCACCGGGGCTTGCCTTGAATGGCAAAAAGGACGGACTCGGGGTTGGTGGTGTAGGTGTCGGAGCTCGGGGTTGCCTCGGGGACAGATCCTTCGGTGGCTACCTCGACTTCAGGGCCTTCTTCCTCGGTCACTATACGTATGCAATGATGCATGCACATGAGTATGCTAGTATGAACAAAGTGCAGGATAAAACTAGAGTACAGTTTTGCAAAGAATAAGTGGTTGTTAAAGTGGACAAAAGATTACTTAACCCTTTCTAGCAATATTAGCTAACTTTATTAAGCAACTTTTATATGACTTAAGCATAATCATCACAAGGCATCACAAACATCATAGACCAGAGGGGTATGGGTCTATGAACATCAAACAATCCAAAGATCACATCATCAAACACTTATTACCAACACTAATCACTTTTTCTATTTTCCTAAATTAATTAAAAAGGTCATTTTATGAAGTTGCTCCAAAAATTACCAAATTAATCACATAAGTTAATTATGGCATAAACAGATGGTAAAACAAATTTCATAATTTTTGGAGGTCATTAAGGTGCTCAAATAAAATCAGACATTAATTAGCAAAAGGCACTATTTAACAATTAAAATAAAAGCTCAAAAATCAACTTCCTCCAAAAGACTTCAAAATTTTACCAGAGGTTCAGCATGTCATAAAAAGGTCACAAAAATTTGTCTCATGATTTTTGGAGTTATAGAACATACTCCAAAAATACCAAAACCTTCATTTTTCAATTAAAAGGGGAATTTTACATTTTTAAAACTTTGCACAAAACTCAAGTTTCATATTTTTATAAAATACTTCAGAGCATAAAGAGTCTACCACAAAAATTTCAGAATTTTTGGATGCACACAGAAAATCATACAAAAAAGAGAAAACAGAACACTATTCACAACTCTCAGAAAAAGAAAAGAGCACTGTGCTCCTTCTAGGCCGGGCTCGGCGAATCGCGGGGCTCGGGCGAAACGCGCGGGGCTCGGTCGAGACGGGAGCGATAGCTTCGTCCGAGGCCTGGCCCGAAGGCTCGGGCGAGACGGAGAAGTAAGCCTCCGTCCGAGGCTTGGGCTCGGGCGAAGCGGAGGGCATGCGCTCGCCGAGGCTTGGGCTCGGGCGAGACGGAAAAACAAGCCTCCGTCCGAGACCTGACTGGGAGGGCTCGGGCGAAACGGAGGGTCACGCGCTCGCCGAGGCTTGGGCTCGGGCGAAGCGGAGAGGAATCAGAGACCGAAGGCTCGGATGCTTACCACGTGTCGGAGGCAGGGCTCGAGGGTGAGGCTCGACTCGTTCTCGAGGGTGAGGCTCGGCTTTTGCTCGAGGGGTGAGACTCGGCTTGTGCTCGAGGGTGAGGCTCGGCACGCTCGAGGGAGAAGACGACAGCGGCGGCGCTCCGGCGATCCGGCGGTCCTGCGCAGCATACGCGACCGCAAGGGCCGGGTTAGAGTCGCGCGAAACCGAGGAACACGACACGGGGGTCGGGAGAAGGTATCTGTGGCCGGAGGGGAAGTATTTGATGAACCCGAGTTCGCCGGGGTACCGTCGGAGATTGGGAAGATGGAGTTACGCCGGGCAAACGGAGGCGGGGAAAGTGAAATTGAAGGGTGGGAAAGCTTCACGAGCTCACGGCGGAGCTTTCGGGCTAGCTGGTGGAGAGGCGGAGTGTCTGGAGTAGTCTGGCCACGGTGGCGGAGGTGGATGCGGAGGTCGAAGCTCCGGCGGCTTATATAGCCGCGGCTATGGGACGGTAGAGAGCGCGGGGGTGGGTGGATAAGCTCGGCGAGATCGTGCGCACTCGATTGCGCTCTGGCGGGAAGGACGGCGTGCAGCCGGGGCTCGGGCGTGCGTTCGCCGGCGACGGCCACGCGGCGGCGACGCGCGGGAAACAGTGGGGGACGGGGCGGAGGTCAACTGTGCGCGTGCGGGTGCGAAAGAGATGTCGCGGGCGCGGGCGACAAGTCGGGGGCGGCGTGCGGCTGCCAGGCGCGCGTGGCGCAGGCGGCGCTGTCGCGCGGCCATGGCCGGGGCCCCCTAGCTGTAGGTGGAAGATGAACAGGCTAGGTCTTAGGGTTTGACTTTTTGGCTGAACTCTGGATTTTGCAAAAATCACCCAAAATTTGAACTGTACGACAAAAACTCAAAACACCAAAGTTGTTCAGAAAAAAAAGATCTACAACTTTGTCAATATGAATATTTTCAAATTCCAAAAAGTTTTTGAACTACATTCAAAAACAGAAAAGGGAACACTTTTCAAATTTGATTCAAATCAAAATCACTTTGGATTTCAAACTGAAACTTGAAAATCTTGATATATGAAAGTTGTTCCATTTGACAAAACCTATAACTTTGCTAATATACACTTTCTCTGAAACTCAATAGTTTTTGAATAAATTTTTAAAACTGAAAAGAGGACAAAAACTGGAATTTGAATAAATTTGAAATTACTTCAAATTTTATATAGAAACATGGAAATCTGTAAATACCAAAGTTGTTCCTCTAGGTCAGATTCACAACTTTGCTTTTTGAACCAATTCAAAATTTTGAATTTTGAAAAAGTTATCAAAAAGGGAATAAATCCAGGATTTGGGAATTTAGGGTTTTGCAAAAGGAATATTCAAATCAAATCTGATTTTTTTTGAACTTTGATCAAAGCAGCAAACATCAAGGCACTAAATTTGAACAAAAATTACATAGAACTAGGCACAGAGGTGAAATTACCATTTTGCCCCTATAGGAAGAAGTGGGCTAATAAGGGTTTTTGCAATAGAGGTACAGCACATAAAATGATACACTAAGCAAATGCATACACATGAAATCATGATCAAGATGATTAATGATGCTAATGATGATATGTCAAGTTAATTACATGCTTAAACACCAGAGGTGTTACAACTAGCATGAAAAGTGACTAATCCACCAGGCTATACACAAAGCTAGCATGACATATGATACAGAAGATAGCACATGCTAGACTAAACAAAACATGATACAAAAGAAAATGTACATGCAAGAACTATACAAGTGAGCACATGAAAGACCATCTCATACCACAAGAAATAGATCATGGATGTACAAGGTATGAGTGTATATGAAGGCTCACCAGATAGCAAAAGCCTCTTTGGAGGCAATTCTAAGCGGGGTGTAGAGAACCATCAAATCTTGGTCATATCTAAAAGACCAAGTCCCATTAGGCGCATGTTCTCCACCCCACGTCCTCATATCTACATACAAGAGGACAAAGTAACCCGAGTCTTGGATCCCGAAGGCTTAGCAAGCATGTACTTGGGAACCCGAGACTTGGTCACACATCTCAAAGGAGCACTCAACTTATCATGTGGATTAGCATGATGCAAAGGTTGGTTCAAATGCAGTTTTGAAACATCCTTGGAAGCATTCCTCAAAAGGACAACTCGAGGAGAAGAACGAGTCATACCACTGGAAAAGAGGCAAACATCTCCCAAGGCCTTTTTAGAAGAACCAATAGAAGCACCATGAGAAGCATGTCGTGGACCAACACAAGAAGCATTAGAAGCATGTCCACGACCATGACCTAACCCACTAGAAAAGGAGTCATAAAACCGATCAACAAAGAGGGGCTTCTTACTAGGAACACAAGAATTCATGCCATGAGAAGGGCTATGAACCACCAAGTTCCTAGAAGAGCAAGCTTGGCGCAAGCGTTTGGCACGCCGATAGCAAAAGCTTTCTTGATGCCCATCTTTCTCACAAAAAGAGCAATGGTACAAAGGCCTATCGGAAGGCACACCATTCTCCGACAAGTGAGAAGTCCCTTGGGTCTTAGAACAAGAAGTATCAACATTCAACTTGGTGCCAACACTAGGAGCACACGTCCCATGGGAAAGGCTACGTGGCTTCCTAAAAGCCTTAGCTCGAATACGTCGCTCGTGTTTGACACGGCAGAAACAAAAATAGAATGAATGTCCATCCTTCTTGCAAAAGGTGCAATGGAAAATCGGATTGGGAACACGAGTCCCAAAAATGTGAGAAGCACCCTTGTCATGAGAAGTCCCTTGGACATCAATTGATGAAACAACAAGGTTAGGAGTAGCTATGAAAGAGCTATCCGAAACCTTGGCACAAGTGCTGCAGTCAAAAGACTCACGCGCAACACAAGAACTCAACTCCGGTTTCAAGGAATCAAGCTTAGAAACACCAACATCGGAGTGGCAAGAACGCGTGACTCAAAAGACTTAGCACAAAGACTCTTGCATCTTTTGGCTAAAACCTCATTCTCAAACATGAGGCGATCACAAGTACCACAAGGAGCGTTTTTCAAATTTTCCATCTCCTCTCTAATGCACTTGGCATATGTGGTACACAAGAGTTCAACTTCTTTCTCAAGGTTGGCACTCATATCATTGTGCTCAACCAACTTAGCGATCATATCATCGTGCAACACCTTCAAAGCCAAAACTTCTTTTTTCAAATCAATGCATGATGTGCACATGAGATCGGTGGAAGAAACATCACCATTCACATCAAGCAAAGAATCATGAATAGAACAAGAAGTATGGCAAGCATTTTTATTCAAAGAGCACAAGCTACAAGGCCTAAAATTTATCTCATCAATTTCAGCCCTAGCATGCTCAAGTTCATCTACACATGTGGTGTGAGTCAATTTTAATTTATTAATTTCAGCAAGCAAAGACTCACAAGAATCAAATGGTAACAAAGCATTTGACTTAAGCAAGGCTATTTTAGATTTAGCAGAATTAAGGTCCTTGCGCAAGTCAAAGCAAACTAAACATGGTTTGGAAGCATTTGATTTCAATAATTCATTTTCAGATTTTAAGCTAGCAAGAGAAAAGCATAGCTCATCATTCTTCCTAACCATGTCACTACAAGAGGTGCAAGGTAAAGATGTGAAGGACCGGATTGGCGACCAGAGGGGGGGTGAATGGGAGCCTCAAATTCAACTTGTGAATAGAATGACCCTTGTCACAGAAAATCACCCCAAAAACGAAGACTCGAGACAACCGGAGAGTTCACGACCTACGAGTAGGTGGATACCCTAGGAGATGTCCTAGTGGTACAGAGGAACCCCCGGAGAAACACCAAAACTAACTGCCAAAGCCCCAGAGCCAAACAGCAAAGTCTGTAGATTCGCGGACTGTCCGGGGTCAGAGTCCCGGACTGTCTGCCGTTGAATCCCGGACTGTCCGCGACTGAGTGCCGGACTGTCCGCCGGCCAAAACGCAGGAACCAAACAGTGCTGCAAGTCTGCTGGACAGGTCCCAAACTGTCCGCGGGTTTGTACCGCGGACTGTCCGCCGTTCACTCGACAGTGAACAGTCAGGGGACTGCGCCTGACTGACCTGGTCGAGGCCCGATGCGCGGACTGTCCGCCGTTAGGGGCGCGGACTGTCCGCCAACACCCAAAAAGCACAAAACTGCTCGGGTTCAAAACCAAATCTGATTTGATCTCAACCAAAACGAATGGGACTTCGATCAAACTCCTCCCAGATGTTTCTCTACGTATTGGGGTGCTAATCTTAAGAAATCATCGCACCAAATCAAGTATATCAAGAGAAATCCGAGGATCACCAGAAAAGGGGAAAGAACGAGGAACGAGCGCGAAATCAACCCGATCTATGGATTCGTGAGGTTAGGAGAGAATTCCTTCGGTAGAAAGAAGGAGCTCACGACCAAGAACAAATTGATTCAAGTGGAATCGAAAATCATCTCACAAAGAGGGAGAACGAGGCAAATCCCCGGGAGATGAAAAACCAAAACGTGAAGAACACAAAACACAAGGCACGATTCGATTCGATTTCAGCCGAAATTCCTCCACACGAGGAGACAACGAGAATACGGTCTCGTTTCCTCAAAAGATCCAAATACACAGAGGTATGATTCCCGTCTCTGCGGATCGCTTGCAGCGAGGTATGATTAGAACCTAAGCGAGGGCTAGGGAGAGAGTGCTCAGGAACAAATGACTGCAAGGATAGGGAGAGAGGAGGGGTGCCTCTCTTATTTATAGCCTAAAACAATAATCCCCTTTCTACCCCAAGATACAAGAGCGAAGCGGCCAACCCTAGGGGTATCCCGGTCCAACTCTGCTGATAGCTGATCTAACGGCCACGCGCCTTCCTCACCCTTAGCTTCGCCTCGACGCAAGCCTCAGGATGCCGCCACGTGCCGCCCAGTCGACCGCCGCGCCTACCTCGTGGATAGCCTCGCCTCCGCGCCAGCCTCTCCACGCCGCCACGCGTCGACCGTCCTTTTTGCGGACCTCCCCCCAGTTTTGAGGCCGAAACCGGGAAACCTAGGCCTTCCCCCGGTTTTGAGGCCGAAACCGGGAAACCTGTCCTCAGGCTGAGTTTTGTGGCCCAAACTCAGAAACCCGCGCGCCCAGGTTTTGAGGCCCAAACCTGGAAACCGTCCACGCCGAGTTTTGAGGACCAAACTCGAAAACCGGCCACCCCGAGTTTTGAGGCCCAAACTCGGAAACCGTCGAGGGTAGCTTTTCGAGGCTCAGCTACCGAACCCGTGCCGTAGACGGGATGTGGTTCGCACACCCCGAATTCTAGCACCGATGCCGGGGCATGTCCAGCCTCCACGGCGGGCACAGTGCATTCGCTATCCTTCTTGGCCTCCCGCCAAGTGTCACGACGCCATCACCTTCCTCCCGTCTCGGCCGATGCACCACACATCCCCATGTGCTCTCGCTTGTCGACGCCACGTGCCAGTTACCACAGCTGGTCCTCAGGTCTCCCGGTCCGTCGGTCCAAGCTCCACGTCCGCCCTTCACCGCTCCTGGTGCGTCGACACGACACGTCCCTACTTGACCTTCACCTCACCTTCGACCACTGCCCGAGCTCCACACCTGCACATCAACACAGCCAAGAGACATGTTGCTCGTTGATCGATCACTCATCACTCAGGACGGGAACCACAAGGGCACATATCAACCTTGTGTTCTCAATCTCCCCCTTGATGAGTGCATTGTCAACTCATAGTAACCGTAACCAACATAAAGGAAAACCATAATTAGATAGAAGGAAAAAACTCACTCGTGATGTCCAAAAACCAGAGAAAAGGCCGAAGAAGAACAACTCGAGATAAGCAAAGCTTGGTCCCAAAGACATGGGCAACGGTTTGACACAACCAAGCAAGAAATCGGAGCAATCAACTCATCAAGGAGCAAAACTCGATCAGAATCAGAGCACAAGACTTGGTTCCCAATGACATGGGCAACGGCTCGACGCAACCAAGTCAAAAGCAAGCTAGTCCTCAAGAAGAAGCAGAAAGGGCTCAACAACACTAGCTGAAAGCTCGAAAACCAACTGAAGACTGCATAAGAAGCATCTACTGCTAGTCCCTTAAGATAGAGGCACAGAGGCTCAACACAACCAGCAGTAAGGCCGATACCAATTAAGAACCAACAAAACATGGTAAAGACAGCTAGTCAGTCAAGACAGAGGCACAGAGGCTCGACGCAACTAGCTGAAAAGATCGATATCAAATAAAAACTGACTCGGAGCAGCATAGGCAGAAAAACTCAGAAAAGCTCCCCCTCACTCAAAGAACTCCCCCTCGGCAAGTGAAGCATAAATTGCAAATTGTCACCACAAAAAGTCTAAGAAACTCATCCTTGGAAACATTCTCCCCCTTGGGGGCAATTCGCACGCAAAAGAGAGAGGAAAAGGGCTCAAGTATGTCAAACGGAGCTAGGTCATGCCTATCGGAGTCAAGCAAATGCATATGAGTTAAAAATCCATGTTAGCAGCTTCATGTATATACTCGAAAGAGTGAATGAATGCTCTAAAGAGTGCTGATCCGACTACTAAGCAACATGCAGAAGTGCTAGCAAAGGCTCAAACTGATCACCGAATACAAGATATGAATGCATAAGCCAAGTGAGCAGTTTTAAGCCGTTCAGAAAGGGGTTTCACCATTAAAATAGCACTGAACATGTATAAACATCAGTGGTGACTTATCTGATGATGAGTTTTGTCTATCCACAGGTTGGTTTTTTTTTGATCTTTAAGTTCACACCATGAACAAGCAAATCTCATCTCCTACAAAAAGTTAGTGGACACATACCCGAAGGATTGTACTGAATTTGAAACATGGGTTGTTATCCACAACTTATGTGTTTATTCATACATGCTAATGAAAAAGATGGTTTTAGGATTACTTTAGCATAGACTAGTGTTTTATGTGTTGGCTGCATATTAACATGGCTCAAGGCAAAAGATAACTTGCAATAGAAGATAGACTTAAATAAACTTTGATACTCACAGTTCTTTCATCCATGATGAATGAGCTGAGTCTTCTTTGTGCAGTTCACCATATGTCTTGCTTCATCTCTGATGTGAATTCATCTTAGGACTTTCCAAAATTATATTTAGAGTTCTCTGCAGGGGTTAGTCCAACAAAATATCCAATGTCTACACAAGCTAATTTCAGATCAATAATCAAACCAAACTCCGTGTCTAATTTGATTAAGGTAGACTATTTAACCTAAGCACCACGCTTAATTTAAAAGCCTATGGAAGTATAGCACTAGCTCTCCCAAACCAAAACATATTATGGCAAACAAAGGTAGCATGAAAGCATATAGAGATTTATTCAGAAAGAGATGAAAGAGTATGATCATAGTGAGGAATATTTATTATTATTTTTTAAATTTTTTATCATTTAGATGCAGATAATATGAATGCAAACAAGGAACTAAACATGATGTGGATTTGATAAAAGAAAACCTAAACTAAATGGAATGGATGCAAGGATGATTCAAAGTAAACATGCAGTGGAATGCAAGAAATTAAAAAGATAACTACTCATAAAGTTTAAAGTCCATCAGCAAGACTGTCTCACCTTGATCATACTTACCATGACTCACAACTGGGACTTGTGAGTGGTGCAGCGTAGCTATCCGTCACATGAGATGGGAGTTGAATTCTTGTGACGATGACCTTTTCTCCAATCTACACATGGTTAGAATAATATATATGTATGTATACAAACCTGTGAGATGGCATGGTTCCAGGATTAATGATGGATCTTGAATGTTCAGGCACCCTGGGTACTTCATTCTTGTGGAAGCTTGCCATAAGGTCGAAACGACAAATGATGTCATGTCTATTCCACACTCAACAGAACAAGGGGTAATCCTACTAAAGCTAGTGGTACACTAAATTAGCAGACATCAAGATCATTATCAAAATCTTTACACCAATTGCTTCCCCGGCAACGGCGCCAAAAATGCTTGTTGACGTTTGTTAGTGCAAATAGAATATGAAAGATTCCGCAAGCGCACAGAACACCATTGTAGCATTTTACTGGGAGTATTCCAGGATCGTTATTTATATTTTACCACTGGGAAGCAAGGGTCAAGAATCTGATAACTCACTATCATGCATCTACTAACTCAGAGTACTAGTTAGACTAAAGCATGAGTAATTGATAAATGATATGATAATAAATGAAAGCACAATAAGAGAATCTAATGATAAATGTATAGATAACTATAGTGGGAGGACAACGGGAGAGATCAAGGTTCCTATGCACTTCTCTATTACTTGGGTTCTAAGGTAACAAGGATGAAAATATATAGCAGTCATATAATAACACTTCGGGACATCAGAACACCAACCACATAAAGGGATGAGAAGGGGGTTTGGGAAGCTCTGACTACGGTCCTACGAACATCAACCCGAACGTGGTGGAATACGTCGGCCATCAGGGCTGTCACCTCCTGGGGCTACCACAACTATCCGTGGGGTTGAGCGCAACCTCAGGTAACCTATAGACTAAACACCAAGTCTAATCTATCGATTACTACTCTAATTATGGCCTATAACTAGAGCACTCGATACGAGCGAAGATCCTATGCTAAAACATAACAACTATACTAATCATAATATAAAAGGCATAAAGTAAATAGAGAAGATAAATATATTAAAGCATAAGTCTTACAAAGACATACCAAAACTCTGAAGACTCCTCCGGAACCGGAGCGCAGCTCTGCTCTCCCTAACTCCCGACTAGAGCTAAGCTATTACATTGGAAAATCTAAACCTAATTACATAGAGTGGAAAGGTCATCCATTCGAGGGACGCCTCTACAACTCCATGATGATGTTGTGTTGCCTCAGGGGGGTCCTGGGTTTATTATATAGGGGCTCCTGGCCTCCCCTCCACCTTGGGCAGGCGATGTGGTACTAAATCCTTCGTCATATGCACTTGGGCCTAAATGGGCCAAAACGTGTTGGAGAGGTCGGTTGGAGTGCGCCACGCGAAGGGGGGCGAGACTGGGCCCAACACTAGACCGGTCGGTCCAGGGGGGAGACCGGTCGGTCTGCCCCTATGACAGGTGGGCCCCGCCTTCCGTGTGTCGCCTTCTCATGTCTTCTGGAATGTTCTGGAATGTTCTAGAATCTTCCAAGTCGTATCCATCGAGGACTCTCTCGTCGGGACTCCAAATGTAGCAAACCATATGTCCGTTTCGATCGTCTCGACGAGCTCTTCGCAATGGTGTGCTCTGTTTGATCACTTGAGATACTTTTATATGGTAAAAACATGGATGTCCTACAAAACAAGTGAGAGCACCAAAACTCGTGGAACTTGTTAGTTTCAAACCCTACAACTATGCTTTGTGATTCATTTAGTGTCATTTCATGCAATAGTTGATGGTTAATTATGAGCATTAGTGAGCGTCAACATGCCCAAAAGCCTAGCAAAAGCAAACACAAGGCCACTTGATATGAGGAAGGGTCATGAAAACTCCAAATAAAAGCTCTCGGTCCCGAAAGAAACAGGAAAAGCGGGCAAAACCTCCACACAACCGAAGAGTCAAGAGAAACAAGAGTTTCATAAATCCCAAAAGGCACTCAAAAAACCATTCTCAAATAAATTGTCAAACAATCATCATAAAAGAAACCAAGGTTCTTGTAACCTTGAAAGGTTCTTATCCACTTGGGTTTCAAAATTTCTCCCCCTTGGTGATTGAATTGACAAAAACTAGGCACAAAGAGATGGTTTGAGATACCAAAACTAAAAACTTGGTCCACAAAGACATGGGCAACGGCTCAACGCAACCAAGCAAAGTTCGAGCCAATCTCCACAAAAAAGTGAAAACTCAGACAAAGAGCGAAAGACTTGGTTCCCAAAGACATGGGCAACGGCTCGACTCAACCAAGTCAAAAATGAGCTAGCCCGCAAGAAGAGGCAGAAAAGGCTCAACACCACTAGCTCAAGGCTCGATACCAAATGAGGCTGAAACAACGCATTAGAATGCAAAACTGCTAGTCCCTCAAGATAGAGGCACAGAGGCTCGACTAGCTGAAGGCTCCATACCAATCGAAAATACCAAGCAAAAACTGCTAGTCCCTCAAGACAGAGGCAAAATGGCTCAACACGACTAGCAGGCTCGATACCAACTGAGAAAACACAAAAAGAAGCTCAAAACCAAATGGAGCACAAACATTCGGAGCACGTGGAGAAGTTGCAAAACAAAACAACTCCCCCTGAAAACAAGCCTATACACAAATGCTATGCAACAAAGCTCACTATGAAGGATACCAATTGAAACACATAAAAGAGCTAAACTCCCCCTAGCTCAAAGCTCTCCCCAAAATGCACGACTCTCCCCTTTGTGCCAACACACAAACTCCCCCTTGCAAACAGCTTCTCCCCCTTGACAAAAGGGAACATGCTGAGGGGTTTTGACATTTTTCACAAAGTTGACACAAACACAAGACAAGTCATCAACCAAAAGCATATGGGGGCAATGAAAAGCATTGAAAGTGACCACAAAGTGTATCAGAGCTGGGGGTATGTACACTATGCTAAAATGCATGATATGCACAATGCAACAACTTCAAGTGTATAGCAATCAGAATGAAAAGATGCTCAAAAGGGTGCTGCCCTGAAAGTGTAGCAACCAAAACAAATGCTAGCAAAGGCTCAAACTGATCAAATGAATACAAAATATGAACAATTAAGCATATGAGCAGTTTTAAGCCATTTGAAAAGGAGTTCACCACTAAAATAGCACTTAGCATGAATAGACAGGAAATCAACCAAGTGCTAACTCAAGTATAAAAGGTGAACTACCCCTAGCAAAGTTCAATCATCATGCCATAGAATGAAGCATAAACTTGTGTTATTTTCAAATTTTATCGGAGATTGCAGCGGTATTAACACAAGTTCATATTAAAGCATGTGATTGCGAGAGGTTGAAAGCATGGTCATTGCCTAACTTTTCAACGGGGCTAAGCCTATGCAAGAAAAGCAATTAGAAGCTTAAAGCACCGGTTTTGGTCTTGCACTACACGGCTCAAGTTTAACTCAAAAGTGCAATGAGAAACAGTCTCAATACCATGAGGTGCTGACACATGCAATCCCATCTCGATCTTTTCATTTCACTTAGACTTGGATCAATTTTTAAGCACATAGTAAATATGAACAATCCAAGCAAGTGAATGACTCGGTGCAAGAGACATAGCAACCTAGCATACAAAAGATAGCTCAAGTGATCTCAACACATCCTACCCATGCTAGTTGCCAATCTCAATGGTGAACAAATTAAAGGTTTCATAGTTGATTAATCAGGTTCACCATTTGCAAAAATAGCTTAGCTCATAACATGTATCAAGTGATCAAAAAGAGACTAAGCTACAAGCATCATCATGAATCAACAGGGCATACCAAAAAGAGCATAGTCTCATTTTCATTACTATATACGTGAAGCTCTAAAATGCAAGATGTACATGATGAAATGCATGCAAAAGCTAGCCTATCAAAAACAAAGCAAAAATTAGCCTAAAAAGGAAGACCCAAAACAAAAAGAGTCTCGGAGAAGTCAAACTATGATAAAACAAGCAAAATGCTTCCCCAACTAAAAGGGAAACACACACCAAACTCACAAGAGAAGAGCCAAGAAACGCTCAAGCGAACAACCAGCAAAATCCACATCGGAAAGACCTCACAACAAAAAGGGGTCGAAGAAGAAGAGTACCAAAACCGGAACTCAGAAGTGTATCGGAGGTACCTTATGAAGCACTTGACCGCCTGCTTGTGTGATGCCCAAGGGGATGCCTGAATCTGCTGAAATATCTGGGGCACCTGCCTTGCCGAAGTCGTCTCCCCCTCGCCTGATGCTGTCGCTCCCACAGGTGCAGCTAGTGCTCGCTAGAGATGCTGCTCGAACGAAATCCCAAGTCGTGGAAGAAGTGGGATCGGGTCCGTGAGCCGAAATGCTCTCTCCAGGCTTCTGTTCTCCTGCACACTCAAAAGCAGAAGAAAACACAAGGCATTGTTTCGTCCAGTGTGACCTCAAGGTCTACACAAAGCGGTTAGTCACATAATAAGCATAAGGTGAACTCTCAACAAAAAGAGGTCTACCTATGAATGATACTGCAAGGAGATCTGAACTCAAACTAGTCAAAACTACCATGCAATAGTATAGCACTATATAGCAAAATGCAGCCTAAAGACATGATCAACCCAAAGACAGCCTAAACCTCAACACATGCTACAATGCAAGATAATGATAGCAATAGATCAAGAAGCATGTAACATGATAAAATTGTGGAAAGGCTAGTGCTCGAACTAAACATATCAACAGGATACATGTAGCTAACCAAAACTAGCACCTGAAAAGTGATACCTAATGAACATCATACCTCTACATGTAAAGCTCATGGAGAAGTATGAAAAACATGGCATAATGTTCATGAGGATCACAGACTAGTGTGGCAGAACCGCCCAATAATGTGGCCCACCTGCACACGTCATCGTCATACGGAGCCCAATGACTGTGCAAATGAAACACGTTACTGGAATGATCCGTCGGGTGTCCCTGCGGAGACCCCGAATTATCCACGAGCCACAGGACCATCATCATGAAGGTTGGATTAATCACAACATTACAACAGTTGATACAAAATACCATCGGAGTGCGAAAGCAAGATAGATAGACTTTACAAATTATGAAGATGTTACTTTTACATAAAAATAACTGGTGTTGCGGAAGTAGAGTAGTATTACAGAACCACACTTAGGCGGAGTACCTAAGTTGGAGATGAGGAACAACCAGATCACGTCAAGCCCACTGACATGATTAGGATCAACGCCACCTATTAGAAACCTGCAACAGGGGTTAACAAACCCTGAGTACTGGGGTACTCAACAAGACTTACCCGACAAAGAAAAAGGGGAGGAGACTCAGGAATGAAAGGCTTAGGTAAGGCTTGAACAAGATCGAGAAATTTGCAGAAAAAGCATTTTGTAAAACTTGTTGTTATTTTGGAAAGGTTCAAGTATTCCTCAGTTCTTCATCATTCATGATTCATTTTACATTTCAAAACATTCCTAGTTGAGAACCACTCTCCGTTGACAGTCAGTGGACCAAGTCTCCATAACCGAGGAGCAACGTTAATCCGGATAAAGAATACTCAGCTGAGGATCCCTATTCACACTGCATATGTAGCACCCAAGCTTGCATATGCCAACTCGTCTACCACGATTCCTCCAAGATTGGGCCCGGTCCTACGCCACCCGGAAGTACAGTACACCACTCCAATCCGGGCCTCTAACCCACGTGGGTACATGCTACCTCCGCCATCTCTCCACTCCCAGTGCGCGGTTGTCGGTCCAATAATGGATTTCTCGGAGCCAGAGCTTTCCGTAGTATGTGAATAGTTACAAGTCTTGACCAGCAGGCCCCATACGGATGGTCCCTACATTTTTCCGCCAGCGACAAGCACCTCGGGCCTCTAACCCAAGAGTACAGGTCCTGTCGGTTTTTCAACCCTGTCCCGGTCGGTGTCAACTGTTGAGTCCCGGACTACAACATGACGGCACCGTACGCAAGGACAACCTCTCCTTCCCATTGACTAAGTACGGATCAGATACTTAGCCAATAGTGGGAGTAAAGCCAAAATCCCATAAAGATTCTTAAGTGATCACACTTTTGAAATTGGCATTTTTGCAAATCTATTATATAGCATCACTAAGCATTTTGCAAATAGTTTTTTAAAACAAGGCGGGTGGATCCTTTGGTGGAGGTAAATAATGCAGGAGGCAATAGGTCATCACACAACTCCTATAACCTAATGCAGTAATTTAACTCAAAAGCATTTAAGGAAAACATTTTATAAATGGAAGGGTTAAATGCACCGGGGCTTGCCTTGAATGGCAAAAAGGACGGACTCGGGGTTGGTGGTGTAGGTGTCGGAGCTCGGGGTTGCCTCGGGGACAGATCCTTCGGTGGCTACCTCGACTTCAGGGCCTTCTTCCTCGGTCACTATACGTATGCAATGATGCATGCACATGAGTATGCTAGTATGAACAAAGTGCAGGATAAAACAAGAGTACAGTTTTGCAAAGAATAAGTGGTTGTTAAAGTGGACAAAAGATTACTTAACCCTTTCTAGCAATATTAGCTAACTTTATTAAGCAACTTTATATGACTTAAGCATAATCATCACAAGGCATCACAAACATCATAGACCAGAGGGGTATGGGTCTATGAACATCAAACAATCCAAAGATCACATCATCAAACACTTATTACCAACACTAATCACTTTTTCTATTTTCCTAAATTAATTAAAAAGGTCATTTTATGAAGTTGCTCCAAAAATTACCAAATTAATCACATAAGTTAATTATGGCATAAACAGATGGTAAAACAAATTTCATAATTTTTGGAGGTCATTAAGGTGCTCAAATAAAATCAGACATTAATTAGCAAAAGGCACTATTTAACAATTAAAATAAAAGCTCAAAAATCAACTTGCTCCAAAAGACTTCAAAATTTTACCAGAGGTTCAGCATGTCATAAAAGGTCACAAAAATTTGTCTCATGATTTTTGGAGTTATAGAACATACTCCAAAAATACCAAAACCTTCATTTTTCAATTAAAAGGGGAATTTTACATTTTTAAAACTTTGCACAAAACTCAAGTTTCATATTTTTATAAAATACTTCAGAGCATAAAGAGTCTACCACAAAAATTTCAGAATTTTTGGATGCACACAGAAAATCATACAAAAAAGAGAAAACAGAACACTATTCACAACTCTCAGAAAAAGAAAAGAGCACTGTGCTCCTTCTAGGCCGGGCTCGGCGAATCGCGGGGCTCGGGCGAAACGCGCGGGGCTCGGTCGAGACGGGAGCGATAGCTTCGTCCGAGGCCTGGCCCGAAGGCTCGGGCGAGACGGAGAAGTAAGCCTCCGTCCGAGGCTTGGCTCGGGCGAAGCGGAGGGCATGCGCTCGCCGAGGCTTGGGCTCGGGCGAGACGGAAAAACAAGCCTCCGTCCGAGACCTGACTGGGAGGGCTCGGGCGAAACGGAGGGTCACGCGCTCGCCGAGGCTTGGGCTCGGGCGAAGCGGAGAGGAATCAGAGACCGAAGGCTCGGATGCTTACCACGTGTCGGAGGCAGGGCTCGAGGGTGAGGCTCGACTCGTTCTCGAGGGTGAGGCTCGGCTTTTGCTCGAGGGGTGAGACTCGGCTTGTGCTCGAGGGTGAGGCTCGGCACGCTCGAGGGAGAAGACGACAGCGGCGGCGCTCCGGCGATCCGGCGGTCCTGCGCAGCATACGCGACCGCAAGGGCCGGGTTAGAGTCGCGCGAAACCGAGGAACACGACACGGGGGTCGGGAGAAGGTATCTGTGTCCGGAGGGGAAGTATTTGACGACCCCGAGTTCGCCGGGGTACCGTCGGAGATTGGGAAGATGGAGTTACGCCGGGCAAACGGAGGCGGGGAAAGTGAAATTGAAGGGTGGGAAAGCTTCACGAGCTCACGGCGGAGCTTTCGGGCTAGCTGGTGGAGAGGCGGAGTGTCTGGAGTAGTCTGGCCACGGTGGCGGAGGTGGATGCGGAGGTCGAAGCTCCGGCGGCTTATATAGCCGCGGCTATGGGACGGTAGAGAGCGCGGGGGTGGGTGGATAAGCTCGGCGAGATCGTGCGCACTCGATTGCGCTCTGGCGGGAAGGACGGCGTGCAGCCGGGGCTCGGGCGTGCGTTCGCCGGCGACGGCCACGCGGCGGCGACGCGCGGGAAACAGTGGGGGACGGGGCGGAGGTCAACTGTGCGCGTGCGGGTGCGAAAGAGATGTCGCGGGCGCGGGCGACAAGTCGGGGGGCGGCGTGCGGCTGCCAGGCGCGCGTGGCGCAGGCGGCGCTGTCGCGCGGCCATGGCCGGGGCCCCCTAGCTGTAGGTGGAAGATGAACAGGCTAGGTCTTAGGGTTTGACTTTTTGGCTGAACTCTGGATTTTGCAAAAATCACCCAAAATTTGAACTGTACGACAAAAACTCAAAACACCAAAGTTGTTCAGAAAAAAAAGATCTACAACTTTGTCAATATGAATATTTTCAAATTCCAAAAAGTTTTTGAACTACATTCAAAAACAGAAAAGGGAACACTTTTCAAATTTGATTCAAATCAAAATCACTTTGGATTTCAAACTGAAACTTGAAAATCTTGATATATGAAAGTTGTTCCATTTGACAAAACCTATAACTTTGCTAATATACACTTTCTCTGAAACTCAATAGTTTTTGAATAAATTTTTAAAACTGAAAAGAGGACAAAAACTGGAATTTGAATAAATTTGAAATTACTTCAAATTTTATATAGAAACATGGAAATCTGTAAATACCAAAGTTGTTCCTCTAGGTCAGATTCACAACTTTGCTTTTTGAACCAATTCAAAATTTTGAATTTTGAAAAAGTTATCAAAAAGGGAATAAATCCAGGATTTGGGAATTTAGGGTTTTGCAAAAGGAATATTCAAATCAAATCTGATTTTTTTTGAACTTTGATCAAAGCAGCAAACATCAAGGCACTAAATTTGAACAAAAATTACATAGAACTAGGCACAGAGGTGAAATTACCATTTTGCCCCTATAGGAAGAAGTGGGCTAATAAGGGTTTTTGCAATAGAGGTACAGCACATAAAATGATACACTAAGCAAATGCATACACATGAAATCATGATCAAGATGATTAATGATGCTAATGATGATATGTCAAGTTAATTACATGCTTAAACACCAGAGGTGTTACAACTAGCATGAAAAGTGACTAATCCACCAGGCTATACACAAAGCTAGCATGACATATGATACAGAAGATAGCACATGCTAGACTAAACAAAACATGATACAAAAGAAAATGTACATGCAAGAACTATACAAGTGAGCACATGAAAGACCATCTCATACCACAAGAAATAGATCATGGATGTACAAGGTATGAGTGTATATGAAGGCTCACCAGATAGCAAAAGCCTCTTTGGAGGCAATTCTAAGCGGGGTGTAGAGAACCATCAAATCTTGGTCATATCTAAAAGACCAAGTCCCATTAGGCGCATGTTCTCCACCCCACGTCCTCATATCTACATACAAGAGGACAAAGTAACCCGAGTCTTGGATCCCGAAGGCTTAGCAAGCATGTACTTGGGAACCCGAGACTTGGTCACACATCTCAAAGGAGCACTCAACTTATCATGTGGATTAGCATGATGCAAAGGTTGGTTCAAATGCAGTTTTGAAACATCCTTGGAAGCATTCCTCAAAAGGACAACTCGAGGAGAAGAACGAGTCATACCACTGGAAAAGAGGCAAACATCTCCCAAGGCCTTTTTAGAAGAACCAATAGAAGCACCATGAGAAGCATGTCGTGGACCAACACAAGAAGCATTAGAAGCATGTCCACGACCATGACCTAACCCACTAGAAAAGGAGTCATAAAACCGATCAACAAAGAGGGGCTTCTTACTAGGAACACAAGAATTCATGCCATGAGAAGGGCTATGAACCACCAAGTTCCTAGAAGAGCAAGCTTGGCGCAAGCGTTTGGCACGCCGATAGCAAAAGCTTTCTTGATGCCCATCTTTCTCACAAAAAGAGCAATGGTACAAAGGCCTATCGGAAGGCACACCATTCTCCGACAAGTGAGAAGTCCCTTGGGTCTTAGAACAAGAAGTATCAACATTCAACTTGGTGCCAACACTAGGAGCACACGTCCCATGGGAAAGGCTACGTGGCTTCCTAAAAGCCTTAGCTCGAATACGTCGCTCGTGTTTGACACGGCAGAAACAAAAATAGAATGAATGTCCATCCTTCTTGCAAAAGGTGCAATGGAAAATCGGATTGGGAACACGAGTCCCAAAAATGTGAGAAGCACCCTTGTCATGAGAAGTCCCTTGGACATCAATTGATGAAACAACAAGGTTAGGAGTAGCTATGAAAGAGCTATCCGAAACCTTGGCACAAGTGCTGCAGTCAAAAGACTCACGCGCAACACAAGAACTCAACTCCGGTTTCAAGGAATCAAGCTTAGAAACACCAACATCGGAGTGGCAAGAACGCGTGACTCAAAAGACTTAGCACAAAGACTCTTGCATCTTTTGGCTAAAACCTCATTCTCAAACATGAGGCGATCACAAGTACCACAAGGAGCGTTTTTCAAATTTTCCATCTCCTCTCTAATGCACTTGGCATATGTGGTACACAAGAGTTCAACTTCTTTCTCAAGGTTGGCACTCATATCATTGTGCTCAACCAACTTAGCGATCATATCATCGTGCAACACCTTCAAAGCCAAAACTTCTTTTTTCAAATCAATGCATGATGTGCACATGAGATCGGTGGAAGAAACATCACCATTCACATCAAGCAAAGAATCATGAATAGAACAAGAAGTATGGCAAGCATTTTTATTCAAAGAGCACAAGCTACAAGGCCTAAAATTTATCTCATCAATTTCAGCCCTAGCATGCTCAAGTTCATCTACACATGTGGTGTGAGTCAATTTTAATTTATTAATTTCAGCAAGCAAAGACTCACAAGAATCAAATGGTAACAAAGCATTTGACTTAAGCAAGGCTATTTTAGATTTAGCAGAATTAAGGTCCTTGCGCAAGTCAAAGCAAACTAAACATGGTTTGGAAGCATTTGATTTCAATAATTCATTTTCAGATTTTAAGCTAGCAAGAGAAAAGCATAGCTCATCATTCTTCCTAACCATGTCACTACAAGAGGTGCAAGGTAAAGATGTGAAGGACCGGATTGGCGACCAGAGGGGGGGTGAATGGGAGCCTCAAATTCAACTTGTGAATAGAATGACCCTTGTCACAGAAAATCACCCCAAAAACGAAGACTCGAGACAACCGGAGAGTTCACGACCTACGAGTAGGTGGATACCCTAGGAGATGTCCTAGTGGTACAGAGGAACCCCCGGAGAAACACCAAAACTAACTGCCAAAGCCCCAGAGCCAAACAGCAAAGTCTGTAGATTCGCGGACTGTCCGGGGTCAGAGTCCCGGACTGTCTGCCGTTGAATCCCGGACTGTCCGCGACTGAGTGCCGGACTGTCCGCCGGCCAAAACGCAGGAACCAAACAGTGCTGCAAGTCTGCTGGACAGGTCCCAAACTGTCCGCGGGTTTGTACCGCGGACTGTCCGCCGTTCACTCGACAGTGAACAGTCAGGGGACTGCGCCTGACTGACCTGGTCGAGGCCCGATGCGCGGACTGTCCGCCGTTAGGGGCGCGGACTGTCCGCCAACACCCAAAAAGCACAAAACTGCTCGGGTTCAAAACCAAATCTGATTTGATCTCAACCAAAACGAATGGGACTTCGATCAAACTCCTCCCAGATGTTTCTCTACGTATTGGGGTGCTAATCTTAAGAAATCATCGCACCAAATCAAGTATATCAAGAGAAATCCGAGGATCACCAGAAAAGGGGAAAGAACGAGGAACGAGCGCGAAATCAACCCGATCTATGGATTCGTGAGGTTAGGAGAGAATTCCTTCGGTAGAAAGAAGGAGCTCACGACCAAGAACAAATTGATTCAAGTGGAATCGAAAATCATCTCACAAAGAGGGAGAACGAGGCAAATCCCCGGGAGATGAAAAACCAAAACGTGAAGAACACAAAACACAAGGCACGATTCGATTCGATTTCAGCCGAAATTCCTCCACACGAGGAGACAACGAGAATACGGTCTCGTTTCCTCAAAAGATCCAAATACACAGAGGTATGATTCCCGTCTCTGCGGATCGCTTGCAGCGAGGTATGATTAGAACCTAAGCGAGGGCTAGGGAGAGAGTGCTCAGGAACAAATGACTGCAAGGATAGGGAGAGAGGAGGGGTGCCTCTCTTATTTATAGCCTAAAACAATAATCCCCTTTCTACCCCAAGATACAAGAGCGAAGCGGCCAACCCTAGGGGTATCCCGGTCCAACTCTGCTGATAGCTGATCTAACGGCCACGCGCCTTCCTCACCCTTAGCTTCGCCTCGACGCAAGCCTCAGGATGCCGCCACGTGCCGCCCAGTCGACCGCCGCGCCTACCTCGTGGATAGCCTCGCCTCCGCGCCAGCCTCTCCACGCCGCCACGCGTCGACCGTCCTTTTTGCGGACCTCCCCCCAGTTTTGAGGCCGAAACCGGGAAACCTAGGCCTTCCCCCGGTTTTGAGGCCGAAACCGGGAAACCTGTCCTCAGGCTGAGTTTTGTGGCCCAAACTCAGAAACCCGCGCGCCCAGGTTTTGAGGCCCAAACCTGGAAACCGTCCACGCCGAGTTTTGAGGACCAAACTCGAAAACCGGCCACCCCGAGTTTTGAGGCCCAAACTCGGAAACCGTCGAGGGTAGCTTTTCGAGGCTCAGCTACCGAACCCGTGCCGTAGACGGGATGTGGTTCGCACACCCCGAATTCTAGCACCGATGCCGGGGCATGTCCAGCCTCCACGGCGGGCACAGTGCATTCGCTATCCTTCTTGGCCTCCCGCCAAGTGTCACGACGCCATCACCTTCCTCCCGTCTCGGCCGATGCACCACACATCCCCATGTGCTCTCGCTTGTCGACGCCACGTGCCAGTTACCACAGCTGGTCCTCAGGTCTCCCGGTCCGTCGGTCCAAGCTCCACGTCCGCCCTTCACCGCTCCTGGTGCGTCGACACGACACGTCCCTACTTGACCTTCACCTCACCTTCGACCACTGCCCGAGCTCCACACCTGCACATCAACACAGCCAAGAGACATGTTGCTCGTTGATCGATCACTCATCACTCAGGACGGGAACCACAAGGGCACATATCAACCTTGTGTTCTCAATCTCCCCCTTGATGAGTGCATTGTCAACTCATAGTAACCGTAACCAACATAAAGGAAAACCATAATTAGATAGAAGGAAAAAACTCACTCGTGATGTCCAAAAACCAGAGAAAAGGCCGAAGAAGAACAACTCGAGATAAGCAAAGCTTGGTCCCAAAGACATGGGCAACGGTTTGACACAACCAAGCAAGAAATCGGAGCAATCAACTCATCAAGGAGCAAAACTCGATCAGAATCAGAGCACAAGACTTGGTTCCCAATGACATGGGCAACGGCTCGACGCAACCAAGTCAAAAGCAAGCTAGTCCTCAAGAAGAAGCAGAAAGGGCTCAACAACACTAGCTGAAAGCTCGAAAACCAACTGAAGACTGCATAAGAAGCATCTACTGCTAGTCCCTTAAGATAGAGGCACAGAGGCTCAACACAACCAGCAGTAAGGCCGATACCAATTAAGAACCAACAAAACATGGTAAAGACAGCTAGTCAGTCAAGACAGAGGCACAGAGGCTCGACGCAACTAGCTGAAAAGATCGATATCAAATAAAAACTGACTCGGAGCAGCATAGGCAGAAAAACTCAGAAAAGCTCCCCCTCACTCAAAGAACTCCCCCTCGGCAAGTGAAGCATAAATTGCAAATTGTCACCACAAAAAGTCTAAGAAACTCATCCTTGGAAACATTCTCCCCCTTGGGGGCAATTCGCACGCAAAAGAGAGAGGAAAAGGGCTCAAGTATGTCAAACGGAGCTAGGTCATGCCTATCGGAGTCAAGCAAATGCATATGAGTTAAAAATCCATGTTAGCAGCTTCATGTATATACTCGAAAGAGTGAATGAATGCTCTAAAGAGTGCTGATCCGACTACTAAGCAACATGCAGAAGTGCTAGCAAAGGCTCAAACTGATCACCGAATACAAGATATGAATGCATAAGCCAAGTGAGCAGTTTTAAGCCGTTCAGAAAGGGGTTTCACCATTAAAATAGCACTGAACATGTATAAACATCAGTGGTGACTTATCTGATGATGAGTTTTGTCTATCCACAGGTTGGTTTTTTTTTGATCTTTAAGTTCACACCATGAACAAGCAAATCTCATCTCCTACAAAAAGTTAGTGGACACATACCCGAAGGATTGTACTGAATTTGAAACATGGGTTGTTATCCACAACTTATGTGTTTATTCATACATGCTAATGAAAAAGATGGTTTTAGGATTACTTTAGCATAGACTAGTGTTTTATGTGTTGGCTGCATATTAACATGGCTCAAGGCAAAAGATAACTTGCAATAGAAGATAGACTTAAATAAACTTTGATACTCACAGTTCTTTCATCCATGATGAATGAGCTGAGTCTTCTTTGTGCAGTTCACCATATGTCTTGCTTCATCTCTGATGTGAATTCATCTTAGGACTTTCCAAAATTATATTTAGAGTTCTCTGCAGGGGTTAGTCCAACAAAATATCCAATGTCTACACAAGCTAATTTCAGATCAATAATCAAACCAAACTCCGTGTCTAATTTGATTAAGGTAGACTATTTAACCTAAGCACCACGCTTAATTTAAAAGCCTATGGAAGTATAGCACTAGCTCTCCCAAACCAAAACATATTATGGCAAACAAAGGTAGCATGAAAGCATATAGAGATTTATTCAGAAAGAGATGAAAGAGTATGATCATAGTGAGGAATATTTTATTATTATTTTTTAAATTTTTTATCATTTAGATGCAGATAATATGAATGCAAACAAGGAACTAAACATGATGTGGATTTGATAAAAGAAAACCTAAACTAAATGGAATGGATGCAAGGATGATTCAAAGTAAACATGCAGTGGAATGCAAGAAATTAAAAAGATAACTACTCATAAAGTTTAAAGTCCATCAGCAAGACTGTCTCACCTTGATCATACTTACCATGACTCACAACTGGGACTTGTGAGTGGTGCAGCGTAGCTATCCGTCACATGAGATGGGAGTTGAATTCTTGTGACGATGACCTTTTCTCCAATCTACACATGGTTAGAATAATATATATGTATGTATACAAACCTGTGAGATGGCATGGTTCCAGGATTAATGATGGATCTTGAATGTTCAGGCACCCTGGGTACTTCATTCTTGTGGAAGCTTGCCATAAGGTCGAAACGACAAATGATGTCATGTCTATTCCACACTCAACAGAACAAGGGGTAATCCTACTAAAGCTAGTGGTACACTAAATTAGCAGACATCAAGATCATTATCAAAATCTTTACACCAATTGCTTCCCCGGCAACGGCGCCAAAAATGCTTGTTGACGTTTGTTAGTGCAAATAGAATATGAAAGATTCCGCAAGCGCACAGAACACCATTGTAGCATTTTACTGGGAGTATTCCAGGATCGTTATTTATATTTTACCACTGGGAAGCAAGGGTCAAGAATCTGATAACTCACTATCATGCATCTACTAACTCAGAGTACTAGTTAGACTAAAGCATGAGTAATTGATAAATGATATGATAATAAATGAAAGCACAATAAGAGAATCTAATGATAAATGTATAGATAACTATAGTGGGAGGACAACGGGAGAGATCAAGGTTCCTATGCACTTCTCTATTACTTGGGTTCTAAGGTAACAAGGATGAAAATATATAGCAGTCATATAATAACACTTCGGGACATCAGAACACCAACCACATAAAGGGATGAGAAGGGGGTTTGGGAAGCTCTGACTACGGTCCTACGAACATCAACCCGAACGTGGTGGAATACGTCGGCCATCAGGGCTGTCACCTCCTGGGGCTACCACAACTATCCGTGGGGTTGAGCGCAACCTCAGGTAACCTATAGACTAAACACCAAGTCTAATCTATCGATTACTACTCTAATTATGGCCTATAACTAGAGCACTCGATACGAGCGAAGATCCTATGCTAAAACATAACAACTATACTAATCATAATATAAAAGGCATAAAGTAAATAGAGA
Source organism: Coix lacryma-jobi var. lacryma-jobi (assembly GCA_009763385.1). Taxonomy (NCBI): domain Eukaryota; kingdom Viridiplantae; phylum Streptophyta; class Magnoliopsida; order Poales; family Poaceae; genus Coix; species Coix lacryma-jobi. Next base: position 87,789,218 of record CM019822.1, on the reverse strand, counting down.
AGATAAATATATTAAAGCATAAGTCTTACAAAGACATACCAAAACTCTGAAGACTCCTCCGGAACCGGAGCGCAGCTCTGCTCTCCCTAACTCCCGACTAGAGCTAAGCTATTACATTGGAAAATCTAAACCTAATTACATAGAGTGGAAAGGTCATCCATTCGAGGGACGCCTCTACAACTCCATGATGATGTTGTGTTGCCTCAGGGGGGTCCTGGGTTTATTATATAGGGGCTCCTGGCCTCCCCTCCACCTTGGGCAGGCGATGTGGTACTAAATCCTTCGTCATATGCACTTGGGCCTAAATGGGCCAAAACGTGTTGGAGAGGTCGGTTGGAGTGCGCCACGCGAAGGGGGGCGAGACTGGGCCCAACACTAGACCGGTCGGTCCAGGGGGGAGACCGGTCGGTCTGCCCCTATGACAGGTGGGCCCCGCCTTCCGTGTGTCGCCTTCTCATGTCTTCTGGAATGTTCTGGAATGTTCTAGAATCTTCCAAGTCGTATCCATCGAGGACTCTCTCGTCGGGACTCCAAATGTAGCAAACCATATGTCCGTTTCGATCGTCTCGACGAGCTCTTCGCAATGGTGTGCTCTGTTTGATCACTTGAGATACTTTTATATGGTAAAAACATGGATGTCCTACAAAACAAGTGAGAGCACCAAAACTCGTGGAACTTGTTAGTTTCAAACCCTACAACTATGCTTTGTGATTCATTTAGTGTCATTTCATGCAATAGTTGATGGTTAATTATGAGCATTAGTGAGCGTCAACATGCCCAAAAGCCTAGCAAAAGCAAACACAAGGCCACTTGATATGAGGAAGGGTCATGAAAACTCCAAATAAAAGCTCTCGGTCCCGAAAGAAACAGGAAAAGCGGGCAAAACCTCCACACAACCGAAGAGTCAAGAGAAACAAGAGTTTCATAAATCCCAAAAGGCACTCAAAAACCATTCTCAAATAAATTGTCAAACAATCATCATAAAAGAAACCAAGGTTCTTGTAACCTTGAAAGGTTCTTATCCACTTGGGTTTCAAAATTTCTCCCCCTTGGTGATTGAATTGACAAAAACTAGGCACAAAGAGATGGTTTGAGATACCAAAACTAAAAACTTGGTCCACAAAGACATGGGCAACGGCTCAACGCAACCAAGCAAAGTTCGAGCCAATCTCCACAAAAAAGTGAAAACTCAGACAAAGAGCGAAAGACTTGGTTCCCAAAGACATGGGCAACGGCTCGACTCAACCAAGTCAAAAATGAGCTAGCCCGCAAGAAGAGGCAGAAAAGGCTCAACACCACTAGCTCAAGGCTCGATACCAAATGAGGCTGAAACAACGCATTAGAATGCAAAACTGCTAGTCCCTCAAGATAGAGGCACAGAGGCTCGACTAGCTGAAGGCTCCATACCAATCGAAAATACCAAGCAAAAACTGCTAGTCCCTCAAGACAGAGGCAAAATGGCTCAACACGACTAGCAGGCTCGATACCAACTGAGAAAACACAAAAAGAAGCTCAAAACCAAATGGAGCACAAACATTCGGAGCACGTGGAGAAGTTGCAAAACAAAACAACTCCCCCTGAAAACAAGCCTATACACAAATGCTATGCAACAAAGCTCACTATGAAGGATACCAATTGAAACACATAAAAGAGCTAAACTCCCCCTAGCTCAAAGCTCTCCCCAAAATGCACGACTCTCCCCTTTGTGCCAACACACAAACTCCCCCTTGCAAACAGCTTCTCCCCCTTGACAAAAGGGTACATGCTGAGGGGTTTTGACATTTTTCACAAAGTTGACACAAACACAAGACAAGTCATCAACCAAAAGCATATGGGGGCAATGAAAAGCATTGAAAGTGACCACAAAGTGTATCAGAGCTGGGGGTATGTACACTATGCTAAAAATGCATGATATGCACAATGCAACAACTTCAAGTGTATAGCAATCAGAATGAAAAGATGCTCAAAAGGGTGCTGCCCTGAAAGTGTAGCAACCAAAACAAATGCTAGCAAAGGCTCAAACTGATCAAATGAATACAAAATATGAACAATTAAGCATATGAGCAGTTTTAAGCCATTTGAAAAGGAGTTCACCACTAAAATAGCACTTAGCATGAATAGACAGGAAATCAACCAAGTGCTAACTCAAGTATAAAAGGTGAACTACCCCTAGCAAAGTTCAATCATCATGCCATAGAATGAAGCATAAACTTGTGTTATTTTCAAATTTTATCGGAGATTGCAGCGGTATTAACACAAGTTCATATTAAAGCATGTGATTGCGAGAGGTTGAAAGCATGGTCATTGCCTAACTTTTCAACGGGGCTAAGCCTATGCAAGAAAAGCAATTAGAAGCTTAAAGCACCGGTTTTGGTCTTGCACTACACGGCTCAAGTTTAACTCAAAAGTGCAATGAGAAACAGTCTCAATACCATGAGGTGCTGACACATGCAATCCCATCTCGATCTTTTCATTTCACTTAGACTTGGATCAATTTTTAAGCACATAGTAAATATGAACAATCCAAGCAAGTGAATGACTCGGTGCAAGAGACATAGCAACCTAGCATACAAAAGATAGCTCAAGTGATCTCAACACATCCTACCCATGCTAGTTGCCAATCTCAATGGTGAACAAATTAAAGGTTTCATAGTTGATTAATCAGGTTCACCATTTGCAAAAATAGCTTAGCTCATAACATGTATCAAGTGATCAAAAAGAGACTAAGCTACAAGCATCATCATGAATCAACAGGGCATACCAAAAAGAGCATAGTCTCATTTTCATTACTATATACGTGAAGCTCTAAAATGCAAGATGTACATGATGAAATGCATGCAAAAGCTAGCCTATCAAAAACAAAGCAAAAATTAGCCTAAAAAGGAAGACCCAAAACAAAAAGAGTCTCGGAGAAGTCAAACTATGATAAAACAAGCAAAATGCTTCCCCAACTAAAAGGGAAACACACACCAAACTCACAAGAGAAGAGCCAAGAAACGCTCAAGCGAACAACCAGCAAAATCCACATCGGAAAGACCTCACAACAAAAAGGGGTCGAAGAAGAAGAGTACCAAAACCGGAACTCAGAAGTGTATCGGAGGTACCTTATGAAGCACTTGACCGCCTGCTTGTGTGATGCCCAAGGGGATGCCTGAATCTGCTGAAATATCTGGGGCACCTGCCTTGCCGAAGTCGTCTCCCCCTCGCCTGATGCTGTCGCTCCCACAGGTGCAGCTAGTGCTCGCTAGAGATGCTGCTCGAACGAAATCCCAAGTCGTGGAAGAAGTGGGATCGGGTCCGTGAGCCGAAATGCTCTCTCCAGGCTTCTGTTCTCCTGCACACTCAAAAGCAGAAGAAAACACAAGGCATTGTTTCGTCCAGTGTGACCTCAAGGTCTACACAAAGCGGTTAGTCACATAATAAGCATAAGGTGAACTCTCAACAAAAAGAGGTCTACCTATGAATGATACTGCAAGGAGATCTGAACTCAAACTAGTCAAAACTACCATGCAATAGTATAGCACTATATAGCAAAATGCAGCCTAAAGACATGATCAACCCAAAGACAGCCTAAACCTCAACACATGCTACAATGCAAGATAATGATAGCAATAGATCAAGAAGCATGTAACATGATAAAATTGTGGAAAGGCTAGTGCTCGAACTAAACATATCAACAGGATACATGTAGCTAACCAAAACTAGCACCTGAAAAGTGATACCTAATGAACATCATACCTCTACATGTAAAGCTCATGGAGAAGTATGAAAAACATGGCATAATGTTCATGAGGATCACAGACTAGTGTGGCAGAACCGCCCAATAATGTGGCCCACCTGCACACGTCATCGTCATACGGAGCCCAATGACTGTGCAAATGAAACACGTTACTGGAATGATCCGTCGGGTGTCCCTGCGGAGACCCCGAATTATCCACGAGCCACAGGACCATCATCATGAAGGTTGGATTAATCACAACATTACAACAGTTGATACAAAATACCATCGGAGTGCGAAAGCAAGATAGATAGACTTTACAAATTATGAAGATGTTACTTTTACATAAAAATAACTGGTGTTGCGGAAGTAGAGTAGTATTACAGAACCACACTTAGGCGGAGTACCTAAGTTGGAGATGAGGAACAACCAGATCACGTCAAGCCCACTGACATGATTAGGATCAACGCCACCTATTAGAAACCTGCAACAGGGGTTAACAAACCCTGAGTACTGGGGTACTCAACAAGACTTACCCGACAAAGAAAAAGGGGAGGAGACTCAGGAATGAAAGGCTTAGGTAAGGCTTGAACAAGATCGAGAAATTTGCAGAAAAAGCATTTTGTAAAACTTGTTGTTATTTGGAAAGGTTCAAGTATTCCTCAGTTCTTCATCATTCATGATTCATTTTACATTTCAAAACATTCCTAGTTGAGAACCACTCTCCGTTGACAGTCAGTGGACCAAGTCTCCATAACCGAGGAGCAACGTTAATCCGGATAAAGAATACTCAGCTGAGGATCCCTATTCACACTGCATATGTAGCACCCAAGCTTGCATATGCCAACTCGTCTACCACGATTCCTCCAAGATTGGGCCCGGTCCTACGCCACCCGGAAGTACAGTACACCACTCCAATCCGGGCCTCTAACCCACGTGGGTACATGCTACCTCCGCCATCTCTCCACTCCCAGTGCGCGGTTGTCGGTCCAATAATGGATTTCTCGGAGCCAGAGCTTTCCGTAGTATGTGAATAGTTACAAGTCTTGACCAGCAGGCCCCATACGGATGGTCCCTACATTTTTCCGCCAGCGACAAGCACCTCGGGCCTCTAACCCAAGAGTACAGGTCCTGTCGGTTTTTCAACCCTGTCCCGGTCGGTGTCAACTGTTGAGTCCCGGACTACAACATGACGGCACCGTACGCAAGGACAACCTCTCCTTCCCATTGACTAAGTACGGATCAGATACTTAGCCAATAGTGGGAGTAAAGCCAAAATCCCATAAAGATTCTTAAGTGATCACACTTTTGAAATTGGCATTTTTGCAAATCTATTATATAGCATCACTAAGCATTTTGCAAATAGTTTTTTAAAACAAGGCGGGTGGATCCTTTGGTGGAGGTAAATAATGCAGGAGGCAATAGGTCATCACACAACTCCTATAACCTAATGCAGTAATTTAACTCAAAAGCATTTAAGGAAAACATTTTATAAATGGAAGGGTTAAATGCACCGGGGCTTGCCTTGAATGGCAAAAAGGACGGACTCGGGGTTGGTGGTGTAGGTGTCGGAGCTCGGGGTTGCCTCGGGGACAGATCCTTCGGTGGCTACCTCGACTTCAGGGCCTTCTTCCTCGGTCACTATACGTATGCAATGATGCATGCACATGAGTATGCTAGTATGAACAAAGTGCAGGATAAAACAAGAGTACAGTTTTGCAAAGAATAAGTGGTTGTTAAAGTGGACAAAAGATTACTTAACCCTTTCTAGCAATATTAGCTAACTTTATTAAGCAACTTTTATATGACTTAAGCATAATCATCACAAGGCATCACAAACATCATAGACCAGAGGGGTATGGGTCTATGAACATCAAACAATCCAAAGATCACATCATCAAACACTTATTACCAACACTAATCACTTTTTCTATTTTCCTAAATTAATTAAAAAGGTCATTTTATGAAGTTGCTCCAAAAATTACCAAATTAATCACATAAGTTAATTATGGCATAAACAGATGGTAAAACAAATTTCATAATTTTGGAGGTCATTAAGGTGCTCAAATAAAATCAGACATTAATTAGCAAAAGGCACTATTTAACAATTAAAATAAAAGCTCAAAAATCAACTTGCTCCAAAAGACTTCAAAATTTTACCAGAGGTTCAGCATGTCATAAAAAGGTCACAAAAATTTGTCTCATGATTTTTGGAGTTATAGAACATACTCCAAAAACACCAAAACCTTCATTTTTCAATTAAAAGGGGAATTTTACATTTTTAAAACTTTGCACAAAACTCAAGTTTCATATTTTTATAAAATACTTCAGAGCATAAAGAGTCTACCACAAAAATTTCAGAATTTTTGGATGCACACAGAAAATCATACAAAAAAGAGAAAACAGAACACTATTCACAACTCTCAGAAAAAGAAAAGAGCACTGTGCTCCTTCTAGGCCGGGCTCGGCGAATCGCGGGGCTCGGGCGAAACGCGCGGGGCTCGGTCGAGACGGGAGCGATAGCTTCGTCCGAGGCCTGGCCCGAAGGCTCGGGCGAGACGGAGAAGTAAGCCTCCGTCCGAGGCTTGGGCTCGGGCGAAGCGGAGGGCATGCGCTCGCCGAGGCTTGGGCTCGGGCGAGACGGAAAAACAAGCCTCCGTCCGAGACCTGACTGGGAGGGCTCGGGCGAAACGGAGGGTCACGCGCTCGCCGAGGCTTGGGCTCGGGCGAAGCGGAGAGGAATCAGAGACCGAAGGCTCGGATGCTTACCACGTGTCGGAGGCAGGGCTCGAGGGTGAGGCTCGACTCGTTCTCGAGGGTGAGGCTCGGCTTTTGCTCGAGGGGTGAGACTCGGCTTGTGCTCGAGGGTGAGGCTCGGCACGCTCGAGGGAGAAGACGACAGCGGCGGCGCTCCGGCGATCCGGCGGTCCTGCGCAGCATACGCGACCGCAAGGGCCGGGTTAGAGTCGCGCGAAACCGAGGAACACGACACGGGGGTCGGGAGAAGGTATCTGTGTCCGGAGGGGAAGTATTTGACGAACCCGAGTTCGCCGGGGTACCGTCGGAGATTGGGAAGATGGAGTTACGCCGGGCAAACGGAGGCGGGGAAAGTGAAATTGAAGGGTGGGAAAGCTTCACGAGCTCACGGCGGAGCTTTCGGGCTAGCTGGTGGAGAGGCGGAGTGTCTGGAGTAGTCTGGCCACGGTGGCGGAGGTGGATGCGGAGGTCGAAGCTCCGGCGGCTTATATAGCCGCGGCTATGGGACGGTAGAGAGCGCGGGGGTGGGTGGATAAGCTCGGCGAGATCGTGCGCACTCGATTGCGCTCTGGCGGGAAGGACGGCGTGCAGCCGGGGCTCGGGCGTGCGTTCGCCGGCGACGGCCACGCGGCGGCGACGCGCGGGAAACAGTGGGGGACGGGGCGGAGGTCAACTGTGCGCGTGCGGGTGCGAAAGAGATGTCGCGGGCGCGGGCGACAAGTCGGGGGCGGCGTGCGGCTGCCAGGCGCGCGTGGCGCAGGCGGCGCTGTCGCGCGGCCATGGCCGGGGCCCCCTAGCTGTAGGTGGAAGATGAACAGGCTAGGTCTTAGGGTTTGACTTTTTGGCTGAACTCTGGATTTTGCAAAAATCACCCAAAATTTGAACTGTACGACAAAAACTCAAAACACCAAAGTTGTTCAGAAAAAAAAGATCTACAACTTTGTCAATATGAATATTTTCAAATTCCAAAAAGTTTTTGAACTACATTCAAAAACAGAAAAGGGAACACTTTTCAAATTTGATTCAAATCAAAATCACTTTGGATTTCAAACTGAAACTTGAAAATCTTGATATATGAAAGTTGTTCCATTTGACAAAACCTATAACTTTGCTAATATACACTTTCTCTGAAACTCAATAGTTTTTGAATAAATTTTTAAAACTGAAAAGAGGACAAAAACTGGAATTTGAATAAATTTGAAATTACTTCAAATTTTATATAGAAACATGGAAATCTGTAAATACCAAAGTTGTTCCTCTAGGTCAGATTCACAACTTTGCTTTTTGAACCAATTCAAAATTTTGAATTTTGAAAAAGTTATCAAAAAGGGAATAAATCCAGGATTTGGGAATTTAGGGTTTTGCAAAAGGAATATTCAAATCAAATCTGATTTTTTTGAACTTTGATCAAAGCAGCAAACATCAAGGCACTAAATTTGAACAAGAATTACATAGAACTAGGCACAGAGGTGAAATTACCATTTTGCCCCTATAGGAAGAAGTGGGCTAATAAGGGTTTTTGCAATAGAGGTACAGCACATAAAATGATACACTAAGCAAATGCATACACATGAAATCATGATCAAGATGATTAATGATGCTAATGATGATATGTCAAGTTAATTACATGCTTAAACACCAGAGGTGTTACAGTCTTCCCCCCTAAAAGAAATCTCGTCCCGAGATTTAAGAAGTGCTTTAAAGGCTAGGGTTGAGTAATGGAAAAGGAAATGTGTCATACTTGTTTACTCGCAAGGAGTTCACAAGGCAACTGGGTTAGGGTTAGGATTACAACCGGGATCAGAACACGGTTGCAAGTAGCAAGGTAGGGGATTTTTGAGTGGAGCAAGGAAAAATATCAAGAGCCAAGAGAGAGCGTATATTAGTTACGGGCTATATTGGATCATAACTGTAGACTTCGATACCTGCGCGCACCCAACGGAAAACTTGTGCAACTCGGCACACAAGATTCTTCGGGTTCCGTCGCGGCATCGTGGTCACCAATTATGGCACCATAATAGAGCATAACTTCTATAACTCTCATCCCATAAAGAGGGAAATTATAACCAAAAGCAGGGATTGGTCATAATTACAAGGAAAGTGGCTTTGAATTCCCTTTCGGGCATCCAGAAATGAAAGCACTTTAACGGTGGACTTAGAAAGAATCATGACGATAGGCCTGTATATTAGCGAGCACCTGACAGTAACTCCCTATGGTGGCTGTCCATAGGTGACTCCAGGTTCCTACACTTTTATCCGGTCCATGGATCACGGTCCTTTCAAAGAACACAATTTTAGTAACTTTCAACCACCATTCGTCGTTTACACGACATCAGCAAATGGTATGTGCCAATTCAAGGCATGACACACACATATCAAGGAAGAACCAAAGATTTGCCCTGATTCTGACTTTTATGTGGTAGAGTGTATGGAAGATATCCAAAAGTTCTCAAGGATTAGAACTTATGGAGCAAAGTAGCAAGGGTAACGGAATTTAGGGACGATCAGCCATCGGGGATCATAGCTGTTTTTTTAGAATTTAGAGAAGAAGCACATTTTAACATTATGTATGATATGATGCATGCTCGCCTTATACGACCTCTCTCTGACAGGAGATTTCCGTCTCCACCTGTTAGTTAGATATAGGGCTATACTTTATATACTAGCTTCACTGACTTGGTACCTTCTGTCGGAATCACTAGTATAGTCTTCACGAAGTCTTCCAGCAAAGCAAGAAACTTAGGGAAGGATCATTTTTAATTTGTTACTTCCAAAAACTTTTAGGTTAAGAAATCATTTTGAAGTTTTTCAAAAGTAATGTTGCAACCAGTCTTCCCTTGATGACAATCCTGCTCCGATACCATTCTGTGGCAGAACCGCCCAATAATGTGGCCCACCTGCACACGTCATCGTCATACGGAGCCCAATGACTGTGCAAATGAAACACGTTACTGGAATGATCCGTCGGGTGTCCCTGCGGAGACCCCGAATTATCCACGAGCCACAGGACCATCATCATGAAGGTTGGATTAATCACAACATTACAACAGTTGATACAAAATACCATCGGAGTGCGAAAGCAAGATAGATAGACTTTACAAATTATGAAGATGTTACTTTTACATAAAAATAACTGGTGTTGCGGAAGTAGAGTAGTATTACAGAACCACACTTAGGCGGAGTACCTAAGTTGGAGATGAGGAACAACCAGATCACGTCAAGCCCACTGACATGATTAGGATCAACGCCACCTATTAGAAACCTGCAACAGGGGTTAACAAACCCTGAGTACTGGGGTACTCAACAAGACTTACCCGACAAAGAAAAAGGGGAGGAGACTCAGGAATGAAAGGCTTAGGTAAGGCTTGAACAAGATCGAGAAATTTGCAGAAAAAGCATTTTGTAAAACTTGTTGTTATTTTGGAAAGGTTCAAGTATTCCTCAGTTCTTCATCATTCATGATTCATTTTACATTTCAAAACATTCCTAGTTGAGAACCACTCTCCGTTGACAGTCAGTGGACCAAGTCTCCATAACCGAGGAGCAACGTTAATCCGGATAAAGAATACTCAGCTGAGGATCCCTATTCACACTGCATATGTAGCACCCAAGCTTGCATATGCCAACTCGTCTACCACGATTCCTCCAAGATTGGGCCCGGTCCTACGCCACCCGGAAGTACAGTACACCACTCCAATCCGGGCCTCTAACCCACGTGGGTACATGCTACCTCCGCCATCTCTCCACTCCCAGTGCGCGGTTGTCGGTCCAATAATGGATTTCTCGGAGCCAGAGCTTTCCGTAGTATGTGAATAGTTACAAGTCTTGACCAGCAGGCCCCATACGGATGGTCCCTACATTTTTCCGCCAGCGACAAGCACCTCGGGCCTCTAACCCAAGAGTACAGGTCCTGTCGGTTTTTCAACCCTGTCCCGGTCGGTGTCAACTGTTGAGTCCCGGACTACAACATGACGGCACCGTACGCAAGGACAACCTCTCCTTCCCATTGACTAAGTACGGATCAGATACTTAGCCAATAGTGGGAGTAAAGCCAAAATCCCATAAAGATTCTTAAGTGATCACACTTTTGAAATTGGCATTTTTGCAAATCTATTATATAGCATCACTAAGCATTTTGCAAATAGTTTTTTAAAACAAGGCGGGTGGATCCTTTGGTGGAGGTAAATAATGCAGGAGGCAATAGGTCATCACACAACTCCTATAACCTAATGCAGTAATTTAACTCAAAAGCATTTAAGGAAAACATTTTATAAATGGAAGGGTTAAATGCACCGGGGCTTGCCTTGAATGGCAAAAAGGACGGACTCGGGGTTGGTGGTGTAGGTGTCGGAGCTCGGGGTTGCCTCGGGGACAGATCCTTCGGTGGCTACCTCGACTTCAGGGCCTTCTTCCTCGGTCACTATACGTATGCAATGATGCATGCACATGAGTATGCTAGTATGAACAAAGTGCAGGATAAAACTAGAGTACAGTTTTGCAAAGAATAAGTGGTTGTTAAAGTGGACAAAAGATTACTTAACCCTTTCTAGCAATATTAGCTAACTTTATTAAGCAACTTTTATATGACTTAAGCATAATCATCACAAGGCATCACAAACATCATAGACCAGAGGGGTATGGGTCTATGAACATCAAACAATCCAAAGATCACATCATCAAACACTTATTACCAACACTAATCACTTTTTCTATTTTCCTAAATTAATTAAAAAGGTCATTTTATGAAGTTGCTCCAAAAATTACCAAATTAATCACATAAGTTAATTATGGCATAAACAGATGGTAAAACAAATTTCATAATTTTTGGAGGTCATTAAGGTGCTCAAATAAAATCAGACATTAATTAGCAAAAGGCACTATTTAACAATTAAAATAAAAGCTCAAAAATCAACTTCCTCCAAAAGACTTCAAAATTTTACCAGAGGTTCAGCATGTCATAAAAAGGTCACAAAAATTTGTCTCATGATTTTTGGAGTTATAGAACATACTCCAAAAATACCAAAACCTTCATTTTTCAATTAAAAGGGGAATTTTACATTTTAAAACTTTGCACAAAACTCAAGTTTCATATTTTTATAAAATACTTCAGAGCATAAAGAGTCTACCACAAAAATTTCAGAATTTTTGGATGCACACAGAAAATCATACAAAAAAGAGAAAACAGAACACTATTCACAACTCTCAGAAAAAGAAAAGAGCACTGTGCTCCTTCTAGGCCGGGCTCGGCGAATCGCGGGGCTCGGGCGAAACGCGCGGGGCTCGGTCGAGACGGGAGCGATAGCTTCGTCCGAGGCCTGGCCCGAAGGCTCGGGCGAGACGGAGAAGTAAGCCTCCGTCCGAGGCTTGGGCTCGGGCGAAGCGGAGGGCATGCGCTCGCCGAGGCTTGGGCTCGGGCGAGACGGAAAAACAAGCCTCCGTCCGAGACCTGACTGGGAGGGCTCGGGCGAAACGGAGGGTCACGCGCTCGCCGAGGCTTGGGCTCGGGCGAAGCGGAGAGGAATCAGAGACCGAAGGCTCGGATGCTTACCACGTGTCGGAGGCAGGGCTCGAGGGTGAGGCTCGACTCGTTCTCGAGGGTGAGGCTCGGCTTTTGCTCGAGGGGTGAGACTCGGCTTGTGCTCGAGGGTGAGGCTCGGCACGCTCGAGGGAGAAGACGACAGCGGCGGCGCTCCGGCGATCCGGCGGTCCTGCGCAGCATACGCGACCGCAAGGGCCGGGTTAGAGTCGCGCGAAACCGAGGAACACGACACGGGGGTCGGGAGAAGGTATCTGTGGCCGGAGGGGAAGTATTTGACGAACCCGAGTTCGCCGGGGTACCGTCGGAGATTGGGAAGATGGAGTTACGCCGGGCAAACGGAGGCGGGGAAGTGAAATTGAAGGGTGGGAAAGCTTCACGAGCTCACGGCGGAGCTTTCGGGCTAGCTGGTGGAGAGGCGGAGTGTCTGGAGTAGTCTGGCCACGGTGGCGGAGGTGGATGCGGAGGTCGAAGCTCCGGCGGCTTATATAGCCGCGGCTATGGGACGGTAGAGAGCGCGGGGGTGGGTGGATAAGCTCGGCGAGATCGTGCGCACTCGATTGCGCTCTGGCGGGAAGGACGGCGTGCAGCCGGGGCTCGGGCGTGCGTTCGCCGGCGACGGCCACGCGGCGGCGACGCGCGGGAAACAGTGGGGGACGGGGCGGAGGTCAACTGTGCGCGTGCGGGTGCGAAAGAGATGTCGCGGGCGCGGGCGACAAGTCGGGGGCGGCGTGCGGCTGCCAGGCGCGCGTGGCGCAGGCGGCGCTGTCGCGCGGCCATGGCCGGGGCCCCCTAGCTGTAGGTGGAAGATGAACAGGCTAGGTCTTAGGGTTTGACTTTTTGGCTGAACTCTGGATTTTGCAAAAATCACCCAAAATTTGAACTGTACGACAAAAACTCAAAACACCAAAGTTGTTCAGAAAAAAAAGATCTACAACTTTGTCAATATGAATATTTTCAAATTCCAAAAAGTTTTTGAACTACATTCAAAAACAGAAAAGGGAACACTTTTCAAATTTGATTCAAATCAAAATCACTTTGGATTTCAAAACTGAAACTTGAAAATCTTGATATATGAAAGTTGTTCCATTGACAAACCTATAACTTTGCTAATATACACTTTCTCTGAAACTCAATAGTTTTTGAATAAATTTTTAAAACTGAAAAGAGGACAAAAACTGGAATTTGAATAAATTTGAAATTACTTCAAATTTATATAGAAACATGGAAATCTGTAAATACCAAGTTGTTCCTCTAGGTCAGATTCACAACTTTGCTTTTTGAACCAATTCAAAATTTTGAATTTTGAAAAAGTTATCAAAAAGGGAATAAATCCAGGATTTGGGAATTTAGGGTTTTGCAAAAGGATATTCAAATCAAATCTGATTTTTTTGAACTTTGATCAAAGCAGCAAACATCAAGGCACTAAATTTGAACAAGAATTACATAGAACTAGGCACAGAGGTGAAATTACCATTTTGCCCCTATAGGAAGAAGTGGGCTAATAAGGGTTTTTGCAATAGAGGTACAGCACATAAAATGATACACTAAGCAAATGCATACACATGAAAATCATGATCAAGATGATTAATGATGCTAATGATGATATGTCAAGTTAATTACATGCTTAAACACCAGAGGTGTTACAACTAGCATGAAAAGTGACTAATCCACCAGGCTATACACAAAGCTAGCATGACATATGATACAGAAGATAGCACATGCTAGACTAAACAAAACATGATACAAAAGAAAATGTACATGCAAGAACTATACAAGTGAGCACATGAAAGACCATCTCATACCACAAGAAATAGATCATGGATGTACAAGGTATGAGTGTATATGAAGGCTCACCAGATAGCAAAAGCCTCTTTGGAGGCAATTCTAAGCGGGGTGTAGAGAACCATCAAATCTTGGTCATATCTAAAAGACCAAGTCCCATTAGGCGCATGTTCTCCACCCCACGTCCTCATATCTACATACAAGAGGACAAAGTAACCCGAGTCTTGGATCCCGAAGGCTTAGCAAGCATGTACTTGGGAACCCGAGACTTGGTCACACATCTCAAAGGAGCACTCAACTTATCATGTGGATTAGCATGATGCAAAGGTTGGTTCAAATGCAGTTTTGAAACATCCTTGGAAGCATTCCTCAAAAGGACAACTCGAGGAGAAGAACGAGTCATACCACTGGAAAAGAGGCAAACATCTCCCAAGGCCTTTTTAGAAGAACCAATAGAAGCACCATGAGAAGCATGTCGTGGACCAACACAAGAAGCATTAGAAGCATGTCCACGACCATGACCTAACCCACTAGAAAAGGAGTCATAAAACCGATCAACAAAGAGGGGCTTCTTACTAGGAACACAAGAATTCATGCCATGAGAAGGGCTATGAACCACCAAGTTCCTAGAAGAGCAAGCTTGGCGCAAGCGTTTGGCACGCCGATAGCAAAAGCTTTCTTGATGCCCATCTTTCTCACAAAAAGAGCAATGGTACAAAGGCCTATCGGAAGGCACACCATTCTCCGACAAGTGAGAAGTCCCTTGGGTCTTAGAACAAGAAGTATCAACATTCAACTTGGTGCCAACACTAGGAGCACACGTCCCATGGGAAAGGCTACGTGGCTTCCTAAAAGCCTTAGCTCGAATACGTCGCTCGTGTTTGACACGGCAGAAACAAAAATAGAATGAATGTCCATCCTTCTTGCAAAAGGTGCAATGGAAAATCGGATTGGGAACACGAGTCCCAAAAATGTGAGAAGCACCCTTGTCATGAGAAGTCCCTTGGACATCAATTGATGAAACAACAAGGTTAGGAGTAGCTATGAAAGAGCTATCCGAAACCTTGGCACAAGTGCTGCAGTCAAAAGACTCACGCGCAACACAAGAACTCAACTCCGGTTTCAAGGAATCAAGCTTAGAAACACCAACATCGGAGTGGCAAGAACGCGTGACTCAAAAGACTTAGCACAAAGACTCTTGCATCTTTTGGCTAAAACCTCATTCTCAAACATGAGGCGATCACAAGTACCACAAGGAGCGTTTTTCAAATTTTCCATCTCCTCTCTAATGCACTTGGCATATGTGGTACACAAGAGTTCAACTTCTTTCTCAAGGTTGGCACTCATATCATTGTGCTCAACCAACTTAGCGATCATATCATCGTGCAACACCTTCAAAGCCAAAACTTCTTTTTTCAAATCAATGCATGATGTGCACATGAGATCGGTGGAAGAAACATCACCATTCACATCAAGCAAAGAATCATGAATAGAACAAGAAGTATGGCAAGCATTTTTATTCAAAGAGCACAAGCTACAAGGCCTAAAATTTATCTCATCAATTTCAGCCCTAGCATGCTCAAGTTCATCTACACATGTGGTGTGAGTCAATTTTAATTTATTAATTTCAGCAAGCAAAGACTCACAAGAATCAAATGGTAACAAAGCATTTGACTTAAGCAAGGCTATTTTAGATTTAGCAGAATTAAGGTCCTTGCGCAAGTCAAAGCAAACTAAACATGGTTTGGAAGCATTTGATTTCAATAATTCATTTTCAGATTTTAAGCTAGCAAGAGAAAAGCATAGCTCATCATTCTTCCTAACCATGTCACTACAAGAGGTGCAAGGTAAAGATGTGAAGGACCGGATTGGCGACCAGAGGGGGGTGAATGGGAGCCTCAAATTCAACTTGTGAATAGAATGACCCTTGTCACAGAAAATCACCCCAAAAACGACTCGAGACAACCGGAGAGTTCACGACCTACGAGTAGGTGGATACCCTAGGAGATGTCCTAGTGGTACAGAGGAACCCCCGGAGAAACACCAAAACTAACTGCCAAAGCCCCAGAGCCAAACAGCAAAGTCTGTAGATTCGCGGACTGTCCGGGGTCAGAGTCCCGGACTGTCTGCCGTTGAATCCCGGACTGTCCGCGACTGAGTGCCGGACTGTCCGCCGGCCAAAACGCAGGAACCAAACAGTGCTGCAAGTCTGCTGGACAGGTCCCAAACTGTCCGCGGGTTTGTACCGCGGACTGTCCGCCGTTCACTCGACAGTGAACAGTCAGGGGACTGCGCCTGACTGACCTGGTCGAGGCCCGATGCGCGGACTGTCCGCCGTTAGGGGCGCGGACTGTCCGCCAACACCCAAAAAGCACAAAACTGCTCGGGTTCAAAACCAAATCTGATTTGATCTCAACCAAAACGAATGGGACTTCGATCAAACTCCTCCCAGATGTTTCTCTACGTATTGGGGTGCTAATCTTAAGAAATCATCGCACCAAATCAAGTATATCAAGAGAAATCCGAGGATCACCAGAAAAGGGGAAAGAACGAGGAACGAGCGCGAAATCAACCCGATCTATGGATTCGTGAGGTTAGGAGAGAATTCCTTCGGTAGAAAGAAGGAGCTCACGACCAAGAACAAATTGATTCAAGTGGAATCGAAAATCATCTCACAAAGAGGGAGAACGAGGCAAATCCCCGGGAGATGAAAAACCAAAACGTGAAGAACACAAACACAAGGCACGATTCGATTCGATTTCAGCCGAAATTCCTCCACACGAGGAGACAACGAGAATACGGTCTCGTTTCCTCAAAAGATCCAAATACACAGAGGTATGATTCCCGTCTCTGCGGATCGCTTGCAGCGAGGTATGATTAGAACCTAAGCGAGGGCTAGGGAGAGAGTGCTCAGGAACAAATGACTGCAAGGATAGGGAGAGAGGAGGGGTGCCTCTCTTATTTATAGCCTAAAACAATAATCCCCTTTCTACCCCAAGATACAAGAGCGAAGCGGCCAACCCTAGGGGTATCCCGGTCCAACTCTGCTGATAGCTGATCTAACGGCCACGCGCCTTCCTCACCCTTAGCTTCGCCTCGACGCAAGCCTCAGGATGCCGCCACGTGCCGCCCAGTCGACCGCCGCGCCTACCTCGTGGATAGCCTCGCCCTCGCCAGCCTCTCCACGCCGCCACGCGTCGACCGTCCTTTTTGCGGACCTCCCCCCAGTTTTGAGGCCGAAACCGGGAAACCTAGGCCTTCCCCCGGTTTTGAGGCCGAAACCGGGAAACCTGTCCTCAGGCTGAGTTTTGTGGCCCAAACTCAGAAACCGCGCGCCCAGGTTTTGAGGCCCAAACCTGGAAACCGTCCACGCCGAGTTTTGAGGACCAAACTCGAAAACCGGCCACCCCGAGTTTTGAGGCCCAAACTCGGAAACCGTCGAGGGTAGCTTTTCGAGGCTCAGCTACCGAACCCGTGCCGTAGACGGGATGTGGTTCGCACACCCCGAATTCTAGCACCGATGCCGGGGCATGTCCAGCCTCCACGGCGGGCACAGTGCATTCGCTATCCTTCTTGGCCTCCCGCCAAGTGTCACGACGCCATCACCTTCCTCCCGTCTCGGCCGATGCACCACACATCCCCATGTGCTCTCGCTTGTCGACGCCACGTGCCAGTTACCACAGCTGGTCCTCAGGTCTCCCGGTCCGTCGGTCCAAGCTCCACGTCCGCCCTTCACCGCTCCTGGTGCGTCGACACGACACGTCCCTACTTGACCTTCACCTCACCTTCGACCACTGCCCGAGCTCCACACCTGCACATCAACACAGCCAAGAGACATGTTGCTCGTTGATCGATCACTCATCACTCAGGACGGGAACCACAAGGGCACATATCAACCTTGTGTTCTCAATCTCCCCCTTGATGAGTGCATTGTCAACTCATAGTAACCGTAACCAACATAAAGGAAAACCATAATTAGATAGAAGGAAAAAACTCACTCGTGATGTCCAAAAACCAGAGAAAAGGCCGAAGAAGAACAACTCGAGATAAGCAAAGCTTGGTCCCAAAGACATGGGCAACGGTTTGACACAACCAAGCAAGAAATCGGAGCAATCAACTCATCAAGGAGCAAAACTCGATCAGAATCAGAGCACAAGACTTGGTTCCCAATGACATGGGCAACGGCTCGACGCAACCAAGTCAAAAGCAAGCTAGTCCTCAAGAAGAAGCAGAAAGGGCTCAACAACACTAGCTGAAAGCTCGAAAACCAACTGAAGACTGCATAAGAAGCATCTACTGCTAGTCCCTTAAGATAGAGGCACAGAGGCTCAACACAACCAGCAGTAAGGCCGATACCAATTAAGAACCAACAAAACATGGTAAAGACAGCTAGTCAGTCAGACAGAGGCACAGAGGCTCGACGCAACTAGCTGAAAAGATCGATATCAAATAAAAACTGACTCGGAGCAGCATAGGCAGAAAAACTCAGAAAAGCTCCCCCTCACTCAAAGAACTCCCCCTCGGCAAGTGAAGCATAAATTGCAAATTGTCACCACAAAAAGTCTAAGAAACTCATCCTTGGAAACATTCTCCCCCTTGGGGGCAATTCGCACGCAAAAGAGAGAGGAAAAGGGCTCAAGTATGTCAAACGGAGCTAGGTCATGCCTATCGGAGTCAAGCAAATGCATATGAGTTAAAAATCCATGTTAGCAGCTTCATGTATATACTCGAAAGAGTGAATGAATGCTCTAAAGAGTGCTGATCCGACTACTAAGCAACATGCAGAAGTGCTAGCAAAGGCTCAAACTGATCACCGAATACAAGATATGAATGCATAAGCCAAGTGAGCAGTTTTAAGCCGTTCAGAAAGGGGTTTCACCATTAAAATAGCACTGAACATGTATAAACAGGAAGTCAAGCAAGTGCTAACCATGTATACAAGGTGAACTACCCCTAGCAAAGTTCAACCATCATGCTATAGAGTGAAACATAGACTTGTGTTTTTAGATTTTATCGGAGAAATTGCAGCGGTTATTAACACAAGTTTAAATTCAGCATGTGATTGCGAGAGGTTGAAAGCTTGTCATTGCCTAACTTTTCAACCGTGCTAAGCCTATGCATATGCAATCAGAAGCTTAAAGCATCGGTTTCGGTCTTGCACTACACGGCTCAAGTTTAACTCAAAGTGCTATGAGAAACAGTCTCGATACCGTGATGTGTTGACAGAGCAATCCCATCTCGATCTTTTCAATTCACTAACACTTGATTGATGTTTAAACAGAATATGAACAATCCAAGCAAGTGAAAGACTCAGAACTAGAGACATAGCAACCTAGCATATATGAAATAGCTCAAGTGACTTCAACACATCCTACACATGCTAGTTGCCAATCTCAATGGTGAACATGTATCAAATTTTAAGTTCATTAAGCATGTTCAACGTTATGAAGAATCAGCTTAGCTCACACAATGTAGCAGTGATCAAGGAGAGCCTAAGCTACAAGCATCACCATATATCATCGAGGCATACACTAATCAGAGCATAAATTCATTCTAAGGAATATAGACATGAAGCTTGAAAATGCAAGATGTATGCATGATGAAATCAGAATCGGAGCCAAAACAAAACCAAAAAGACTCAAAACCCAAAAACAAAAGGATCAGAAAGTTAGTCTATGGTACATCAAGCAAAATGCTTCCCCCATCTAAAAGGGGAAACACACACCAAGCTCACCTCTCAACCTAGCAAAAGTTGAGAGATCCAAAGGCTTGGTGAAAATATCCGCAACCTGGTTATGGGTGTCTACATGCCTAAGATCAATGTCGCCTTTCTCATAGTGATCACGAGGAAAATGAAAGCGAACATCGATGTGTTTGGTCTTGGAGTGAAGAACAGGGTTCTTTGCTACACTAATGGCAGAAGTGCTGTCGCAAAGCAAAGGGACCCGACTGAAATCTAGACCAAAGTCACGCAATGTAGCAACCATCCATAAAAGCTGCGAAGCACAAGAAGCAACGACAACATATTCGGCTTCAGTAGTAGACTGGGCTACGTTCGACTGTTTGCGAGAAGACCACGAAACCAAAGAAGAGCCAAGAAACTGACAAGTCCCAGAAGTAGACTTGCGCTCAAGCCGACAGCCGGCAAAATCCGCATCGGAATAACCACAAAGCGAGAGGGTCGAAGAAGAAGAGTACCAAAGTCCAAACTCAGGAGTGTATCGAAGGTACCTCATGATGCGCTTGACCGCTTGCTTGTGGGAAGTCCGAGGGGACTCCTGAAAACGAGCGCACAGACACACAGAGAACTGTATATCCGGCCTCGTCGCCATCAGGTACAGGAGCGAGCCGATCATGCTCCTGTACTCCTTCTGGTCAACCGGCTCTCCGTCCTGGTCCACATCCATCACAGCAGTCGTTGGCATGGGCGTCGTAAGAGGCTTGGCCTCGCCCATGTCAAATTTCTTCAGGATGTCCTTCGTGTATTTTCCTTGATGCACGAACGTCCCGTCTC
Source organism: Coix lacryma-jobi var. lacryma-jobi (assembly GCA_009763385.1). Lineage (NCBI taxonomy): Eukaryota > Viridiplantae > Streptophyta > Magnoliopsida > Poales > Poaceae > Coix > Coix lacryma-jobi. Next base: position 87,768,908 of record CM019822.1, on the reverse strand, counting down.
GGGTTTGCTTAATTTGCAACCCGAGGAAGAAAGTCAACTCACCCATCATACTCATCTCAAACTCCCTGCTCATAGTATCTGCAAACTTGGCAACAAGCGCATGAGAGGAGCCACCAAAGATGATATCATCCATGTAAATTTGGACTAACAGGGTATTGTTGCCTTGCTTGAGGAGAAACAAAGTTCTATCGACCCATCCCATTTTAAAACCCTTGGAGAGTAAAAAGGTTTTCAAACGATCATACCATGCTCTCGGGGCTTGTTTCAAACCATACAAAGCTTTTGAAAGTTTATAAACATGGTTTGGAAACTTGGGATCCTTGAAACCAGGGGGTTGCCTAACATAAACCTCTTCCTCTATATACCCATTGAAGAAAGCACTCTTGACATCCATCTGGTAAAGCTTAAAACCCTTCAAAGCAGCAAAGGCTAGAAGGATTCTAATGGCTTCTAAACGGGCTACAGGGGCAAAGGTTTCCTCATAGTCTATCCTCTCTTTCTGGCAAAAACCCTGGGCTACTAGCCTAGCCTTGTTCCTCACTACCATCCCATCCTCACCCTCTTTGTTTTTGAAAACCCATTTGGTACCTATAGGGTGGCATTCTGGTGGAGGTGGAACTAGGGTCCAAACTTGGTTTCGCTCAAAGTTTTCTAGCTCCTCATGCATGGCATTGACCCAGTTAGGATCAGAAAGTGCGTGTCCAACATCTTTGGGCTCAAAAGAAGCAACGAATGCAGAATGAGCAAAGTGAGAGATTTCATACGCTCGCGACCGCGTGACTCGCTGGTCGATGCCGCCGATCATCTGGCGCGGAGGGTGAACTTGCTGAACGCTCCGGGGCGCTTGCCTCGCTGAAGTCGCCTCCCCCTCGCCAGATGCTGTCGCTCCCTCAGGTGCAGCGGGTGCTCGCTGGAGAGGTGGCTCTAGAGGACCCCAAGAAGAAGACGTCGTGGGATAGGGTCCTTGAGCTGAAGTAGTCGTCGCAGGGTCGACGGGGGCAGCCAGTGGAGTTGGCTCGGGATCACCCCAATCGGCATTCTCCTGCTCCTCCTTCACAAAAATGGTCTCTCCCAGCTCCTGTTCTCCTTCAACATCAAAAGCAGAAGAAACACAAGGCATAGTCTCGTCGAATGTGACCTCGCAGGTCTCCACTATCCGGTTAGTTTCAAGGTTAAGAACTCGATAAGCACGTGAATAAGAGGCATAACCAAGAAACACCCGATCAGCAGAGCGAGATTCAAATTTGTCCAAATTACCTTGCTTCAGGATAAAGCACTTGCACCCAAACACCCAAAAATGAGACACCTTGGGTACCCGTCCAAAACACAACTCATAAGAAGTCTTTTTCATGAACGCATGAAGAAAGATGCGATTTGAAAGATGGCAAGCGGTGTTGATCGCCTCGGCCCAAAAACGCCTAGGAGTCCTATGCTTATCGAGCATCGTCCTGGCCATCTCAACAAGGGTCCGGTTCTTGCGCTCAACAACACCGTTCTGCTGAGGGACATAAGGAGAAGAAAACTGATGCTCGATTCCATTAGAAGAACAGAAAGAGGCAAACTGTGAGTTATCAAACTCAGTACCATTATCGCTACGAATAGCTCTAATAGTATCACGGGGAAACTCAGTTTTCAACCTCAAAATCAAATCACGAGCAAAAGGAAAAGCTTCATCCTTACCCTCCATAAAGAACACCCAAGAGTACCTCGAAAAATCGTCAACGATCACTAGAACGTACCACTTCCCACCCACTGAGCAAACCCGAGCTGGACCAACTGTGTCCATGTGTAAAAGCTCGCCGGGTCGCTTTGTCATCACCTGATTAACAGGTGGGTGAGAAGCAGCAACCATCTTCCCGTGACGACAAGGATGGCAAACGAGGTCCTTCTGAAACTTAAGCTTGGGCAATCCTTGGATTAGGCCAAGTGAGCTAAGTCTTGCAAGCAAGTCAAAACTCAGGTGACCGAGCCTCCTATGCCACTTCCACAAATCAGAAGAAGGACCAGCCATCAAACATCTAGCAGAGCCAAAAGAACGAGAAAAGTCAGCTCTAAAAACATGGCCAAAAGGGACAATCCAACAAATAAGATCTCCCCGAGGGTCTAAAACACGACTCAAACCCTTCTTAAAGCGCACTTCACAATCATCCTCAAGAAGTTGCGAAACAGAAAGCAAATTGTAATGCAAGTTAGAGACCAAAGCAACATCCTTAAGAACAAAGTTCTCATTGAGCCGAATAGCTCCATGAGAAACAACCTTACCTCTACTATTATCCCCGAAAGTGATGTACTCCTTGTGCATCACGGGGCTAAGGCTAGAGAACCATTCCTTCTTTCCGGTCATGTGGCGCGAACACCCGGAATCCATGAGCCACATGTTCTCCAACCGAAGTTCCTGCATCAATAGAAAGGCAGGAAGTGAACATATGGCACAACACTGGGGTTAGTATACTGAGAAGGATACCAGTGCTGTGTCATAGGCCCAGAAAAAGTGTTAGTAGCAACACCAAGCTGTCCTCATCCCATGGGTGGATAGCGATCACCACCAACCTGAAAGGGTGGTCCGCTATGGAACGGAAAACCTCCAAACTGACCTACTTGTCCCATTTGAGCAAAGCGATCACCACCATATTGAAAAAGGTGGTCCGCTATGGGACATAGCAGCAAAGCCTCTTACACTCAGCTCACGATCGTATTGAGGACGACCGGAACCGCGACGGGCACGACCACCACCCCGTGGTCTAGCTGCCTGGGGCCAAGCAACCTGAGGGGGTGCACCTCCAGGTCTAGCGCCCTGCCTCTGAACTCCCCGACCTTGCACACCATGGAGAGGGTGGTGCCTGGCCTTGTTGTTCAGCTCCAACTCCTTCCTAGCGTCTCTCTTCCTCCGAAAGCAAAACTCAGCTAGGTGACCTTCACGGTGACAGTACTCGCACTCGAACCTCACCACTCTCTTGGGTTGTTGGTTCCTAGGGTTGTGAGGGTTGTTCACTCTGGCTTGCTGCTTGCCTCTCGGAAGGGGATCACTAGAGACGTCAGGAAGAGTGTCAAGTGTGTTCCTAAGATGATTAGGTTTGGGAACCCACACTTGCTTGTGAGGTGGAGCCTTGGGAGGTTCATCAAGGATGCCATCCTTGGTGATAGGCTTGGGAGGCTCAGGTGGGGCGATCTTGGTAAGCTTAGGGATAGCAGATGGCTTCTCACTAGGGCTCACTCCACTAAACTCACCGATCTTGCCAAAGCTACTAGCGCCTTTCCCACCTGAAGCAAAGCCTACTCCCGAGCAATCAGTTCCCCTCTTGAACTGACTGATCATCATGCCCAACTACGGCTCATTGCATGACACCCAACTAGGGATGGACCGGAGGTATGTGTTTTCCTCCCCAGTTTGCATCCTGTCATGCCGACAGTTGGCAATCTCAAGCTCCAACCCCACGCATCGCTCACATGGAGCGGACAAGGTGCTCACTGAGCTGACCTTCATGGCTTCAGCAATCTTGGCATTAACTTCTGCCAGCTCAGTTCGCAAGCTAGGACAAAGCTTGCACGCACCCAGCAAAGAAGGCCTCGCCATCACTTCCTCCAGCTCGTTCTTCAGGGAGGGACACACTTTGCAATCACCCACCAAGTCTAGCCTACTCTTCAGCTCATCATACACCTCAATCAAAGAGGCATACTTGGTTTGCAAGGTGGCAAAGTTTGTCATATGCATCGTGCACTCCTCACACTCCTCCTCATCGGTCACCTAGCGAACTCAAGCTCCTTAAGCGTCTCATTCATCTTAGCCTTAAACTCGTTGCGCTCTCGGATAGCTCGCTTGAGTTGTTTGTCCTGATCAAGAACTATGTCGACAAGAGAATTGCGCTCACTGGTAAGACGATCGACAAGAGAAGAGGATGATACCTCAGAAGCGTCGTCGTCGTCGTCGTCCTTGTCCTGGCACTTGCGGTCCTCTTCGTCCAAGGCCATGGTGCAGAGGCCCTTGGAGGAGTTGCTGAAGAAGCTGAAGGACCGAAAATGCTAAAGCAAGGCGACCAGAGGGGGGGTGAATGGGAGCCTAAAATTTCTTCTCAGAAATTACGGCCTCTGTCCCAACAAAATCAACCCCAAGAGCAAAGCCGACACACGTGATGTCCACGACCCAAGAGAATGGGTGAATGTTCCCTAGGAACACAGCGGGACACCACAAAAGCTCCCTCGCCCAAATCCACGCAAGTCAACTAGTGACAAAATGGACTTTGGGTAGCCTCAACCTCCCCCGAGCAACGCGAGGGGGATTCAGGCTCTTTCGCAAAGCGGGAAGCCCGGTTTCTGTAGAGCACAGAGTCGGGAATCCAACGCAAAAAGTGGATCTCAAATCGGAGCTCGAACGCAAAAGATATGGACGAAAACGCGTTCTGTCAGCACTGACCGGACTCTGAGGTGCGTCCGGTCAGGAACGATCGGACGCGTCCGGTCAACAGAAACCCGATTCGGGAGCTCTCTGTGTCGGACCGGACTCTGCGTAGAGGTGCGTCCGGTCAATACAAAAGCCAGCGTCCGATCGCTACTACTCGATGAACAGTAGTAGCAGTGCGTCCGGTCAGAGCACAGCAGGTGCGTCCGGTCAAGCTCGCGCAGAGTATCTCGCTCGGCCTTCAACGATCGGACCCACGAGAACAGCGTCCGGTCGGTTCGAGGCGTGCGTCCGGTCACCTCGCGCGAACTGGACAGCGCAGGTGTTCAACGACCGGACTCTGAGTCGGTGCGTCCGGTCGCTATTAGGCAGTGTCCGGTCACCCCGACCAGTCCCGTGTTCGTCCACCGAATCGACCTGATCTCCGTCAAATCAAAAGCACTAGGGCTCTAACTTCGTGTGAGGGATCACAAGGATGTTAGTGAGCTACCCCTAAGAGATCATGGCTCGAACCTAACTCCAAATCGGTGAATCGAAGAAAACGGCGAAGAACGGGCAAGAACTTGATCCCAAAACTAAATCCGCCTGATCTGTGAGTTCGTGAGGTATTAGAGAAATTCCTTCGGTAGAAAGAAGACTCTCACAAAACTACACAAGATGGTTCAAACGGATTTGCGGATCTTCCCTCGAAACAGAATTCTCGTGAAGATCGAAAGAGGGGTAAACGTGCAAACGCGAAGAACCAAATCGCAAGACAAATTAAAGCACGAATTTGATCCTTGGACTCAGAGGAATGGATGATTCATTAAGCACTTGGTGTCGGGCTACAAGCCAATCCTAGCAACACAAAGCTTGGATGGCAAAAAGCTCAAGAACAAGAGCCAACTCTCCTCTAACCCTAGCCTTCTCTCACAAGCACAAAATGAGAGAGACACCACCAAGAATTCCCCAGGATGTGGCTGCCCTAGCAGCTCCTCTCATATATATAGGCGCACGTCCGAAGACCAAAACGCCCTTACATTAAGCACTCAACCCAAATACCCCCTAGGGGTAAAACCGTCCAGTCCTGGCGATTTCCATCCGACGGCCATGCCCGCACATCTGGTAGCTTCGCCTCGACGCAACCTCACCCGATGCCGCCACGTGCCGTCACCGTCGACCGCCGCGCCTTCTCACCGATAGCTTCGCCGCAACGCAAGCCTCTCGGTGCCGCCACGCGTCGACCGTCCTTTTGGACCTTCCCCCGGTTTTGAGGCCCAAACTGGGAAACCTGCCAGCCCAGGTTTTGAGGCCCAAACCTGGAAACCGTCCATCCCGAGTTTTGAGGCCCAAACTCGGAAACCGGCCACCCGAGTTTTGAGGCCCAAACTCGGAAACCGTCGATGGTAGCTTTTTGAGGCTCAGCTACCGAACCCGCACCGTAGACGGGATGTGGTTCGCACACCCCGACCACTGGCACCGATGCCGATGCATGTCCAGCCTCCACGCTGGGCACAACGCCTTCGCCATCCTCCTTGACTCGGCCGACGGCACTTGCGCCGCACGCAAGCCCGTGTCCGACGTCCGCCAAGTGGCACAATGCCACATCTTCCTCCCGACTCGGCCGATGCACCGCACATCCCCATGTGCTCCTGCTCGCCGATGCCACGTGCCAGCTACCACAGCTGGTCCTCTGGCCCTCCGGTCCGTCAGTCCAAGCCTCACGTCCGCCCTTCACCGCTCTGGGTACATCGGCATGGCACGTCCGCCGCACGGCACGCCCATCCTTCACCGCTCCCGGTCCGTCGGCACGGCACGTCTCTACTTGACCTTCACCTCGCCATTGACCACTATATCCGAGCTCCACACCTGCACATCAACACAGCCAAGAGACACATGTCGCACACGCACACCAACACAGAAACACAACACAACTCACGCCACCGGTTAGTCATAAACAATAAGCGCATAGCGATATATGGACTTAACCGGGTAAAAGCCTCAAACCTTCCTCATCAAAGTCAATCATTCATCATATATGTTCTCAATCTCCCCCTTGATGAATGCATTGACTAAAAATAAAACCACAAAGGAAGGGTTTGAAGGCAAGCCTCATCCAAGTGCCCAAAAGCCAAGCAAAAGCAAACACAAGGCTACTTGAGATGGGGAAGGGTCATGAAAACTCCAAATAAAAGCTCTCGTTGCCGAAAGAAACGGGAAAAGCGGGCAAAGCCTCCACACAACCGAAGAGTCAAGATAAAACAAGAGTTTCATGAGATCCCAAAAGGTACTCGAAAACCAATCTCAGATAAATTGTCAAACAATCATCACAAAAGAGAGACCAAGGTACTTATCCACTTGGGTTTGGGTCAATTTCTCCCCTTTTTCTCTTTCTCTTTCTCTTTCTCCCCCTTGATGATTGAGTTGACAAAAACTAGGCACAAGAGATGGTTTGAGATACCATAACCGAAAACTTGGTCCCCAAAGATATGGGCAACGGCTCAACGCAACCAAGCAAGGGATCAGAGCAATAACTCATCAAAGAGCAAAACTCGATCACACAGAGCAAAAGACTTGGTTCCCAAAGACATGGGCAACGGCTCGATGCAACCAAGTCAAAAATGAGCTAGCCCTCAAGAAAAGGCAGAAAATGGCTCAACACCACTAGCTCAAGGCTCAATACCAATTGAGGCTGAATCAACGCATAAGAATGCGAAAACTGCTAGTCCCTCAAGATATAAGCACAGAGGCTCAACACAACTAGCAGAAGACTCGATACCAATCACAAGAAGCCAAAAATTGGTGAAAACAGCTAGTTCCTCAAGACAGAGGCGCATAGGCTCGACGCAAGTAGCTGAAGGATCCATACCAATCGAAAATACCAAGCAAAAACTGCTAGTCCCTCTAGACAGAGGCAAAAATGACTCAACACGACTAGCAGGCTCGATACCGACTGAGAAAAATCACAAGAGAAGCTCAACACTAAATGGAGCACAATCACTCGGAGCACGCGGAGAAGCAGCAAGACAAAAGCGACTCCCCCTGAAAGCAAGCCTATATACAAAAGCTATGCAACAAAGCTCATGACATCAATTGCATTCCATACCAAAGGATCGATACCAATTGAAACACATAAAAGAGCTATACCGAGTGAAGAAGAACATAAAAGAGCTAAACTCCCCCTTGCTCAAAGCTCTCCCCAAAATGCATGACTCTCCCCTTTGTGCCAACACTCAAGCTCCCCCTTGCAAACAGCTTCTCCCCCTTGACAAAAGGGAACATGCTGAGGGTTTTGACATTTTTCACAAAGTTGACACAAACACAAGACAAGTCATCAACCAAAAGCATATGGGGGCCATGAAAAGCATTGAAAGTGACCACAAAGTGTATCGGAGCTGAGGGTATGTACACTAAGCTAAAAATGCATGAAATGCACAATGCAACAGCTTCAAGTGTATAGCAATCAGAATGAAAAGATGCTCAAAAGGGTGCTGCCCTGAAACTTTAGCAACCAATACAAATGCTAGCAAAGGCTCAAACTGATCAAATGAATACGACATATGAACAATTAAGCATATGAGCAGTTTTAAGCCATTTGAAAAGGAGTTCACCACTAAAATAGCACTTAGCATGAATAGACATGAAATCGAGCAAGTGCTAACTCAAGTATAAAAGGTGAACTACCCCTAGCAAAGTTCAATCATCATGCAATAGAGTGAAGCATAGACTTGTGTTATTTTCAAATTTTTATCGGAATTTGCAGCGGTATTAACACAAGTTCAAATTAAAAGCATGTGATTGCGAGAGGTTGAAAGCATGGTCATTGCCTAACTTTTCAACCGGGCTAAGCCTATGCAAGAAAAGCAATCGGAAGCTTAAAGCGTCGGTTTCGGTCTTACACTACACGGCTCAAATTTAACTCAAATGTGCAATGAGAAACAGTCTCGATACCGTGATGTGCTGACACATGCAATCCCATCTCGATCTTTTCATTTCACTAGACTTGGATCAAATTTTAAGCACAAGGTAAATATGGACAATCCAAGCAAGTGAATGACTCAGTGCAAGAGACATAGCAACCTAGCATACAAAAGATAGCACAAGTAATCTCAACTCATCCTACCCATGCTAGTTGCCAATCTCAATGGTGAACAAATTAAAAGTTTCATAGTTGATTAGTCAAGTTCACCATTTGCAAAGATAGCTTAGCCCATAACATGTATCAAGTGATCAAAAAGAGCCTAAGCTACAAGCATCATCATGTATAAACAAGGCATACCAAAAAGAGCATAATCTCATTCTCATTGCTCTAAGCATGAAGCTCTAAAATGCACTAGTGTACATGATGAAATGCATGCAAAAGCTAGTCTATCAAAGACAAAGAAAAACTAGCCTAAAAAGAAAAACCCAAAACAAAAGGGTATCGGAGAAGTCAAACTAAGATACAACAGGCAAAATGCTTCCCCAACTAAAATGGAAACACACATCAAACTCACAAGCGAAGAGCCACGAAAAGCTCAAGCGACAGCCAGCAAAATCCTCATCGAAAAGACCACACAGCAGAAAGAGGTCAAGGAAGAAGAGTACCAAAACCCGAGCTCAGAAGAGTGTCGGAGGTACCTCATGAAACGCATGACCGCCTGCTGGTGTGATACCCGAGGGGACGCCTAAATCTGCTGAACTCCAGGGCGCCTGCCTCGCCAAAGTCGTCTCCCCCTCGCCTGATGCTGTCGCTCCCACAGGTGCAGCTAGTGCTCATAGGAGAGCTGCTCGAACGGTTCCCCAAGTCGTGGAAGAAGTGGGATCGGGTCCGTGAGCCGAAATGCCCTCTCCAAGCTCCTGTTCTCATGCACACTCAAAAGCAGAAGAGAACACAAGGCATCGTCTCGTCTAGTGTGACCTCAAGGTCTCCACGAAAACGGTTAGTCCCATAATAAGCATAAGGTGAACACTCAACAAAAGAGGCCTACCTATGAATTATACCGCAAGGAGAACTGAACTCATACTAGTTAAGACTACCATGCAACAGGATAAAGCACTGTGGAGCAACATGCAACCTAGAGACATGATCGACCCAGACACAGCCTAAACCTCAACACATGCTACAATGCAAGATAATGATAGCAATAGATCCAAAAGCATGTAACATGATAAAATTGTGGAAATGCTAGTGCTCAAGCTGAACATATCAACAGGGTACTTGTAGCTACACAAAACTAGCACCTGAAAAGTGACACCCAATGAACATCATACCGCTACAAATCAAGCCCATGGAGAAGTATGGTAAAACATGGCGCAATGTTCATGAGGATCACTAACTAGCATGAAAAGTGACTAAGTCACCAAGCTATACACAAAGCTAGCATGACATGATATACAGGATAACACATGCTAGACTAGAGCAAAACACGATACAAAAGAAAAATGTACATGTAAGAACTATACAAGTGAGCACATGAATGTCCATCTCATACCACAAGACATTGATCATAGATGTACAAGGTATGAGTGTATAAGAGGGCTCACCGAGCTACAAAAGCCTCTTTGGAGGCAAATCTAAGTGGGGTGTAGAGAACCATCAACTCTTGATCACATTTAAAAGATCAACTCCATCATGCGCATGTTCTCCACCCCGTGTCCTCATATCTACACACAAGAGGACAAAGTAACCCGAGTCTTGGATCCCGAAGGGTTAGCAAGTATGTACTTGGGAACCCAAGACTTGGTCACAAAACTCAACTTATCTCGTGGGTTAGCATGATGCAAATGTTGGTTCAAATGCAATTGTGAAACACCCTTGGAAGCATTCCTCAAAAGGACAATTCGAGGAGAAGAACGAGTCGTACCACGGGAAAGCAGGCAAACATCTTCCAAGGTTTTTGTAGAAGAACCAATAGAAGCATCATGAAAAGCATGACGTGGACCAAGAGAGGAAGCACTAGAAGCACGTCCATGACCATGACCTATCCCACTAGAAAAGGAGTCATAAAACCCGTCAACAAAGAGGGGCTTCTTACTAGGATCACAAGCGTTCATGCCATGAGAAGGGCTATGAACCACCATCTTCCTAGAAGAACGAGCTTGGCGCAAGCGTTTGGCACGCCGATAGCAAAAGCTTTCTTGATGCCCATATTTCTCACAAAAAGAGCAATGGTACAAAAGCATACTAGAAGGCACACCATTCTCTGACAAGTGAGAAGTCCCTTGGGACTTAGAACAAGAAGCATCAACCACCAACTTGGTGCCAACGCTAGGAGCACACGTGCCATGGGAATGGGTACGCGGCTTCCTAAAAGCCTTAGCTCGAATACGCCGCTCGTGCTTGACACGGCGAAAACAAAAATCGAGCGAATGTCCCTCCTCTTGCAAAAGGTGCAATGGTAAACCGGATTGGGAGCACGAGTCCCAAAAATATGAGAAGCACCCTTGTCAAGAGAAGTCACTTGGACATCACTCGAAGAAACATCAAGGTTAGGAGTAGCTATGAAAAAGCTATCCGAAACCTTGACACTAATGCTACAGTCAAAAGACTCACGCGTAACACAAGAACTCAACTCCGGTTGCAAAGATGCAAACTCAGAAATATCAACATCGGAGTTGGAAGAATTGCGTGACTCAAATGACTTAGCACAAAGGCTCTTGCATCTTTTGGCCAAAACCTCATTTTCAAACATGAGGCAGTCACAAGTACCACAAGGAGTGTTTCTCAAGTTTTCCATCTCCTCCCTAATGCACTCGGCATATGTGGTACGCAAGAGCTCATTTTCTTTTTCAAGGTTGGCACTCATATCATTGTGCTCAACCAACTTGGCGCTCATATCATCGCGCAATTGCTTCAAAACCAAAACTTCTTTTTCTAAATCCATGCATGATGTGCAAATGAAATTGGAGGAAGAAACACCATCATTCACATCAAGCAAAGAATCATGAATATCACTAGAAGCATGGCAAGCATTTTTATTTAAAGAGCACAAGCTACAAGGCTTAGAATTTAATTCAACAATTTTAGCCCTAGCATGCTCGAGTTCATCTACACATGTCCTGTGAATCAAACTTAATTCTCTAAGTCTAGCAACAAAAGATTCACAGGAATCACATGGTGACAAAGCATTTGACTTAAGCAAGGCTAAGTCAGTTTTAGCACAATCGAGGTCCTTGCGCAAGTCAATGCAAACTAAACATGGTTTGGAAGCATTGGATTTCAACAATTCAATCTCAGATTTTAAGCTAGCAAGAGAAAAGTCTAGCTCATCATTCTTCCTAACCATGTCACTACAAGAGGTGCAAGGCAAAGAGGCACTAGACTTCAACCTAGCAATGGAGCATTTCAATTTTTCAACCTTTCTACGCAAGGTATCACAAAGGTCATCATCCCTAGAGCAAGCCTCATATAGGTTGTGCAAAGCCACAAGACCACAAGCAAGTGTACCTCTCTTAGCCTTGCCAAGTTGACGTAGGAGATCCTCTGGTGAAAGCTCATCATGTCGTAGAAGGTTCAATAGATCGTTCACCTCGCGATCCCTTTCATCAATTGTGCTCCTCCTTCTTCCCAAGATGTCGTCCTTGGAAACATTCAAACCAAAAGACAAAGACATACTAGAAGAAGAACTTGGTGCCACTTCTAAAAGCACCGTTAGTGTTAGCAAAAACACAAGCTGAACACCTCGACAAGCAAAGTCAGAAACACAACCGCTCTCAAAACGTCGCCTTCACGGATCCGGAACCGGTTAAGGTAGAGAGATCCTTAACTGGCTCCGATACCAATTGAAGGACCGAAAATGCTAAAGCAAGGCGACCAGAGGGGGGGTGAATGGGAGCCTAAAATTTCTTCTCAGAAATTACGGCCTCTGTCCCAACAAAATCAACCCCAAGAGCAAAGCCGACACACGTGATGTCCACGACCCAAGAGAATGGGTGGATGTTCCCTAGGAACACAGCGGGACACCACAAAAGCTCCCTCGCCCAAATCCACGCAAGTCAACTAGTGACAAAATGGACTTTGGGTAGCCTCAACCTCCCCCGAGCAACGCGAGGGGGATTCAGGCTCTTTCGCAAAGCGGGAAGCCCGGTTTCTGTAGAGCACAGAGTCGGGAATCCAACGCAAAAAGCGGATCTCAAATCGGAGCTCGAACGCAAAAGATATGGACGAAAACGCGTTCTGTCAGCACTGACCGGACTCTGAGGTGCGTCCGGTCAGGAACGATCGGACGCGTCCGGTCAACAGAAACCCGATTCGGGAGCCCTCTGTGTTGGACCGGACTCTGCGTAGAGGTGCGTCCGGTCAATACAAAAGCCAGCGTCTGGTCGCTACTACTCGATGAACAGTAGTAGCAGTGCGTCCGGTCAGAGCACAGCAGGTGCGTCCGGTCAAGCTCGCGCAGAGTATCTCGTCCGGTCAAGCCCGCACATCTGGTAGCTTCGCCTCGACGCAACCTCACCCGATGCTGCCACGTGCCGTCACCGTCGACCGCCGCGCCTTCTCACCGATAGTTCGCCGCAATGCAAGCCTCTCGGTGCCGCCACGCGTCGACCGTCCTTTTGGACCTTCCCCCGGTTTTGAGGCCCAAACCGGGAAACCTGCCAGCCCAGGTTTTGAGGCCCAAACCTGGAAACCGTCCACTCTGGCGATTTCCATCCGACGGCCACGCCCGCACATCTGGTAGCTTCGCCTCGACGCAACCTCACCCGATGCTGCCACGTGCCGTCACCGTCGACCGCCGCGCCTTCTCACCGATAGTTCGCCGCAACGCAAGCCTCTCGGTGCCGCCACGCGTCGACCGTCCTTTTGGACCTTCCCCCGGTTTTGAGGCCCAAACCGGGAAACCTGCCAGCCCAGGTTTTGAGGCCCAAACCTGGAAACCGTCCACTCCGAGTTTTGAGGCCCAAACTCGGAAACCCGCGAGCCCAGGTTTTGAGGCCCAAACCTGAAAACCGTCCATCCCGAGTTTTGAGGCCCAAACTCGGAAACCGGCCACCCGAGTTTTGAGGCCCAAACTCGGAAACCGTCGATGGTAGCTTTTTGAGGCTCCGCTACCGAACCCGCACCGTAGACGGGATGTGGTTCGCACACCCCGACCACCGGCACCAATGCCGATGCATGTCCAGCCTCCACGCCGGGCACAACGCCTTCGCCATCCTCCTTGACTCGGCCGACGACACTTGCGCCGCACGCAAGCCCGTGTCCGACCTCCGCCAAGTGGCACGATGCCACATCTTCCTCCCGACTCGGACGATGCACCGCACATCCCCATGTGCTCCTGCTCGCCGTTGCCACGTGCCAGCTACCACAGCTGGTCCTCTGGCCCTCCGGTCCGTCAGTCCAAGCCTCACGTCCGCCCTTCACCGCTCTGGGTACATCGGCATGGCACGTCCGCCACACGGCATGCCCATCCTTCACCGCTCCCGGTCCGTCGGCACGGCACGTCTCTACTTGACCTTCACCTCGCCATTGACCACTGTATCCGAGCTCCACACCTGCACATCAACACAGCCAAGAGACACATGTCGCACACGCACACCAACACAGAAACACAACACAACTCACGCCACCGGTTAGTCATAAACAATAAGCGCATAGCGATATATGGACTTAACCGGGTAAAAGCCTCAAACCTTCCTCATCAAAGTCAATCTTTCATCATATATGTTCTCAGAAGCAGAGTCCGTTGAAGCGTTCTTCTGTCTTGTGCTCAGACCCATCGTCGCTGGAGTCGCCGTCGGAGGTCTTGTCGCCGTCGCTGATGGTGGCGAGGAAGGCACGCCGACCGACGTCAAAAGCCTTCTCCATGTCCTCCAGGCGATAGCTGCCCTTCTTTTTCTTCTCGGCCTTGTTCTCCGGCTTGCCCTTGCGCCTGGAGTTGCGGTTCTTGCCGGGGAAGCTCTTGTCGTTCTTGGGACAGTTCGCCTTGAAGTGGTCTAGATCACCATACTTGTAGCAGCCCTCGCGTGCGCCACCACGCCGGCGATTCAGGTGGTTGTTGTGAAACCACGAGAACCGGGTGATGACGAGGGCAAGCTCGTCGTCTCCAAACGCCTTCAACTGCCCCTCCATGACTGTAAGCAAAGAAGACAAAGAAAACAGAGGAGGTGAAGCGTCAGCAGAGAAAGTCGATCCACCCGTGCCTGAGACCAAGGCCATGGAATCTGAAGATGGGTTCTTCAGCTTGGCCTGAGTCAGGTGATCGATCTCGGTGGACTTGAGCTTGCTGAACAGCTCGTCCACGGTGAGGGTGTCATAGGATGGAGACTCTATGATGGTCGACACCTTCACCTCCCATACCCTCCGATCTAAGGCGTATAGCAACTTGAGAGCCCTCTCATGATCGTCATAGGGTAGGTTAGCCCGATTGGCACGCATCTTGTTCACAATCATTTGGAAACGAGCGAACATGGCCTCAATCGTATCTCCCTCCAACTGAACAAAGTTCTCGTACTTTCGCTTGTAGGTCTCAAAGAGTCTGGTCTTGACCTGAGCGGTCCCCTCGTGATAGCTCTTAAGCTTCACCCAGATCTCTCGTGCTGTCTCAAGCTCAGAGACACGCTCGAACTCAGGAAGGGAGATGCTGGCCAACAGAGCATTACGAGCCTTGGAGTTGGCCTCGTGTTGTTCAATCTGGATCTGACCCACACGAGCCGCAAGGACTACGTACTTAGCATTCTCACATATTTTCCAGACAGAAGATCCGATGCTGTTGAGATAAGCACGCATCCGAATCTTCCAATAGGGATAGTTCGTCCCATCGAAATAGGGAGCCTTGCCGTTCCCTCGATCCATGTCACCCTTAGGATCTGAAACCGATTAAGGTAGAAAAGATCCCTTAACCGGCTCCAATACCAATTGAAGGACCGGATTGGCGACCAGAGGTGGGTGAATGGGAGCCTCAAATTCAACTTGTGAATAGAATGGCCCTTGTCCCAGAAAATCACCCCAAAAATGAAGACTCGAGACAACCGGAGAGTTCACGACCTACGAGTAGGTGGATACCCTAGGAGATGTCCTAGTGGTACAGCGGAACCCCCGGAGAAACACCAAAACCAACTGCCAAAGCCCCAGAGCCAAACAGCAAAGTCTGCAGATTCGCGGACTCTCCAGGGTCAGAGTCCCGGACTGTCCGCTGTTGAATCCCGGACTATCCGCGACTGAGTGCCGGACTGTCCGCCAGTGAAAACGCAGGAACCAAACAGTGCTGCAAGTCTGCTGGACAGGTCCCGGACTGTCCGCGGGTTTGTACCGTGGATTGTCCGCCGTTCACTCGACAGTGAACAGTCAGGGGACTGCGCCTGACTGACCTGGCCAAGACCCGATGCGCGGACTGTCCGCCGTCAGGGGCGCGGACTGTCCGTCAACACCCAGAAAGCACAAAACTGCTCGGGTTCAAAACCAAATCTGATTTGATCTCAACCAAAACGAATGGGACTTCGATCAAACTCCTCCCAGATGTTCCTCTACGTATTGGGGTGCTAATCCTAAGAAATCATCGCACCAAATCAAGTATATCAAGAGAAATCCGAGGATCACCGGAAAAGGGGAAAGAACGAGGAACGAGCGCGAAATCAACCCGATCTATGGATTCGTGAGGTTAGGAGAGAATTCCTTCGGTAAAAAGAAGGAGCTCACGACCAAGAACAAATTGATTCAAGTGGAATCGAAAATCATCTCACAAAGAGGGAGAACGAGGCAAATCCCCGGGAGATGAAAAACCAAAACGTGAAGAACACAAAACACAAGGCACGATTCGATTTGATTTTAGCCGAAATTCCTCCACACGAGGAGACAACGAGAATACAGTCTCATTTCCTCAAAAGGTCCAAATACACAGAGGTATGATTCCCGTCTCTGTGGATCGGTTGCAGCGAGGTATGATTAGAACCTAAGCGAGGGCTAGAGAGAGAGTGCTCAGGAACAAATGACTGCAAGGATAGGGAGAGAGGAGGGGTGCCTCTCTTATTTATAGCCTAAAACAATAATCCCCTTTTACCCCTAGATACAAGAGCGAAGCAGCCAACCCTAGGGGTATCCCGGTCCAACTCTGCTGATAGCTGATCTGACGGCCACATGCCTTCCTCACCCTTAGCTTCGCCTCGACGCAAGCCTCAGGATGCCGCCACGTGCCGCCCAGTCGACCGCCGCGCCTACCTCGTGGATAGCCTCGCCTCCGCGCCAGCCTCTCCATGCCGCCACGTGTCGACGGTCCTTTTTGCGGACCTCCCCCCGGTTTTGAGGCCGAAACCGGGAAACCTGGGCCTTCCCCCGGTTTTGAGGCTGAAACCGGGAAACCTATCCTCAGGCTGAGTTTTGTGGCCCAAACTTAGAAACCCGCGCGCCCAGGTTTTGATGCCCAAACCTGGAAACCATCCACGCCGATTTTTGAGGCCCAAACTCGGAAACCGGCCACCCCGAGTTTTGAGGCCCAAACTCGGAAACCGTTGAGGGTAGCTTTTTGACGCTCAGCTACCGAACCCGTGCCGTAGACGGGATGTGGTTCGCACACCCTGAATTCCAGCACCGATGCCGGAGCATGTCCAGCCTCCACGCCGGGCACAGTGCATTCGCCATCCTTCTTGGCCACCCGCCAAGTGTCACGACGCCATCACCTTCCTCCCGACTCGGCCAATGCACCGCACATCCCCATGTGCTCTCGCTTGTCGACGCCACGTGCCAGCTACCACAGCTGGTCCTCAGGTCTCCCGGTCCATCGGTCCAAGCTCCACGTCCGCCCTTCACCGCTCCCGGTCAGTCGGCACGACACTTCCCTACTTGACCTTCACCTCACCTTCGACCACTGCCCGAGCTCCACACCTGCACATCAACACAGCCAAGAGACATGTTGCCCGTTGATCGATCACTCATCACTCAGGAAGGGAACCACAAGGGCACATATCAACCTTGTGTTCTCAAGATGCACTAGACTTCCAATGAAAAAGACCACATCTTAATCTAGCAACAGAGCATTTCAACTTCTTGATCTTACTACGCAAGATATCACAAAGCTCATCATATTTACTGTTGTTATCACAACAAGCATTAAATTGTTGCGACACAATCCCAAGACAAGCAGCAAGTGTACCTTTCTTGGCCTTGCCAAGTTCACGTATAAGATCCTCCGTCGAATGCTCATCATCTCCTAGGAAGTCCAGCAAAGCATCTACCTCACGTTCCGTCTCAAGAGCTGCACTCCTTCCCAAAATGTCATCCTTGGTAACACTCAAACCTAAGGACAAAGACACACCAGAAGAAGAACTTGGTGCCATTTCTAAAAGCACTATTAGTGTTAGCAACACAAAAGCTCAACACCTCGACAAACAAAGTCGGAAGCAAAATCGCTCTCAAAGGTCGCCTTCGCGGATCCGAAACCGGTTAAGGTAGAGAGATCATTAACTGGCTCTGATACTAATTGAAGGACCGAATTGGCGACCAGAGGGGGGGGGGTGAATGGGAGCCTCCAATTTCTTCTCGAGAAATGATGGCCCTTGTCCCAGAAAATCACCCCAAAAGCGAGGACTCAAACAACCAGTGAGTTCACGACCTATGAATAGGTGGATACCCTAGGAGATGTCCTAGAGGTACAGCAGAACTACCAAAGAACCCCCAAAACCAAGTGCCAAAGCAACGGGGCAAAAACTGCACAAGCAAGCTCCTAGAACAATCGAACCTCTGATAACGGAACACCCCACTCCTATGGAGAAGAGGAAAGTGTTCGACCAAAACTACTTAGGCCAACAGGTGGCAAAAGCACCTTGGAAATATCCTTATGAAGTTAGGAAACTAACACAATAGACGAATCTCAAATCGGAGCTCGAACGCAAAAGATACGGATGCTAGAACCAACGAAACTCCGAAAGAGGAACACTTAACTCCTATGGAGAAAAAGGAAGTGTCCGACCAAAAAAATAGTTTGACCAATGCTATCAAAAGTACTTTGGAATGATTCTTAAGAAGTTAGAAAACCAACGCAACAAACAGATCTCAAATCGGAGCTCGTACGCAAAAGATATGGACGAAAACAACAAAACTGTGCAGTGCCGGACTGTCCGCTAGTGAACCGCGGACTGTCCGGGAATGAGTCCCGGACAGTCCGCCGTTCAAAAATGAAAACAGCGACCTCGCTGCCCGTGAACAGCCCCGACCCCCAGACAGTCCGGGGATAAGTGCCGCACAGTCCGGGAATGCCCAGAATGCCCAAAAACAGCCCGTATCAAAACCAAAATCGATTGGATTTTCACCAAATCGAACGGGGCTGCAACCAAACTTCTCCCAAGTGTTCTTCTACGTGATGGGAAGCTAATCCTAGGATCTCATTGCTCCAAACCAACTAATCCATGAGAAATCGGAAGAACACTAGAAAAAGGGGGAAGAACGAAGAACGAACGCGATTTCGACCCGATCTATGTGCTTGTGAGGTTAGAGGGGAAATCCTTCGGTGGAAAGAAGGAGCTCACGACATAGAACAATCTGATTCAAACGGAATCACAAATCGTCGCTCGGAGAAGGAGAACGAAGCAAATCCTCGAGAAGGGAAAAACCAAAACGCGAAGAACAAAAACACGAATCGATCCAAATTTCAGCCAACACAAGAGGAGTAAGAAATTGATCCTTGGATTGCTACGAGATGATGAATTGTGTAGCACACGATGTTGGGTTACAGGCCACTCCTCGCAACAACAGAGCTCGGATGGGAAAAAGCTCAAGAACAAGAGCCCTCCTCTCCTCTAACCCTAGCCTCCTCTCACATGAACAAAATGAGAGTGACACACCTCCAAGGATGGTTGTCCAACACAGCCCCTTCACATATATATAGGCGCACGTCCGAAGACACAAATGCCCTAACATGAAGCACTAACCCCAAATACCCCCTAGGGGTAAAACCGTCCAAACCGGTCAGTTTTCATCCGACGGCCAGGCGCCTTCTCATCCTTCACTTCGCCTCGACGCAAGCTCCAGGATGCCGCTACCTGCCATCACGTCAACCACCGCGCCTTCCTCACCGATAGCTTCGCCGCAACGCAAGCCTCTCGGTGCCGCCACGCGTCGACCGTTCCGCATAGGAACCTCCGCCCGATTTTGAGGCCCAAACCGGTAAACCCGCCAGCCCAGGTTTTGAGGCCCAAACCTGGAAACCATCCACCCCGAGTTTTGAGGCCCAAACTCGAAAACCGGCCACCCCAAGTTTTGTGGCCCAAACTCGAAAACCGTCGAGGGTAGCTTTTTGAGGCTCAACTACCGAACCCGCGCCGTAGACAGGATGTGGTTCGCACACCCCAACCATCGGCATCGATGCCGATGCATGTCCAGCCTCCACGCCGGGCACAACGCCTTCGCCTTCATTCTTGACTCGGAAGACGACACTTGCACCGCACGCAAGCCCGTGTCTGACCTCCCGCCAAGTGCCACGACGCCATCCTCTTCCTCCCGACTCGGCCGATGCATCGCACATTCCCATGTGCTCCTACTCGGCGATGCCAAGTGCCAGCTACCACAGCTGGTCCTCCGGCCTCTCGGTCCGTCGGTCCAAGCCTCACGTCCGCCCTTCACCGCTCTGGGTACATCGGCATGGCACGTCCGCCGCACTGCACGCCCATCCTTCACCGCTCTCGGTCCATCGGCACGACACTTCTCTACTTGACCTTCACCTCGCCATTGACCACTGTCTCCGAGCTCCACACCTGCACATCAACACAGCCAAGAGACACATGTTGCACACACACACCAACACATGAAACACACCACAACTCAACGCCACCGGTTAGTAATAAACATTAAGCGCATAGCGAGATATGGACTAAACCGGGAAAAGCCTCAAACCTTCCTCACAGATGACAATCATTCATCATATATGTTCTCAAGGGGATCGAACCACTCCGCTGTGGCTACCTCCTCTCTGGTTCACCTCCGTCCTCGAGAGCGCCTCGGCCGAAACCGCAGTGAGTTTCTCCGCCCCCTTCACCCTTCCTCGTAGTTGTTACCGGCCCGACGTGTGTTCCCAAGCCATGCGCTCCGACCGCCATGGCGCCACCGCGCATAGCGCGGCCCGGGCGCCACCCCTCTCCACCCTGTTTCGACCCCATCTGAGGTGCGCAGCAACACCATGGGCGAACACCACTCCCATCCGCGTTTCCTTCTGAGCCCTCGTTCTCTCCGGTGTGCACACCGCCCGCTCCCGTACACCGCCGCCACACGGCAGGGCCGAGAGGCCCCACGCGCACGATGACACCCCGACCTTCCCCGCCACGTGCGAGTGCCTAGACGGACTAGGTGCTCCGCCGGCTCTCGCCCGGTGCCAACCGCAAAGGCGGAGGAGACCCGCAGCGCCCCCAGCCGAGCTCCCAGTCGACGCCCATGGCGGCGCCACCACACCGCACGATGCACACCACCGGGGCACGTGCCAAAATCCCCCCATATACCCTGAGCCATTGTTGACACTCCTTAATGGAATCACCCTAAGAATGAACCTCATAAGCAATAACCTAGTGAAGGCACTAAGGAGTGTACGGGACACTACTAGCATCACTTAACGTCAAGTTGCCATCCCCAACATGAAGCTAGCAGTGTGATTATATCAGAGCACTGGATCTAAAGATAAATATTTACCTGCAAGCGCACAGATAAATACACTCGTTGTAGAAGTATTTTACCCAAGCTAGTCTCAGGTATCGTTATTTATATTTAGCCTAGAGACTAATCAATTCAAAGTATGATGGCACTACACTAGTGTGGACTTAACAACAATTAATGTGTCACACACTTGTGATAAAGACTGATAACACACTCATTACTCTAAATAGGGATCAGACAATAGAAGTAATGATAATGATAAATTATAACAGAGAGCAGATCAATCAAAGATAATCCTAGAACAGTACTACCTAGCAAGTGATGATTAGAACAGGCATTAATAAGAAATATTCCTAAGTTATTCTAATTACAAGTCATAGTATACATTGATTAGTGCAGACATATTTGACAATCATTGGCTAGGTCATATCATATTTATATTCAAGAGGCAACTCCATAGTAAAGGTGCCAAACAGAGTAACCCCTAAACAATGAGTTAACTGAGCCATACTGAACACTCCATTCGGGAGGTGGAATACAAAGGACTCAACAGGAGTGTCACACCCACGATCTACCACTCTATCCGGAACGTAGGAAGCATTCGCAGATAAATAGTGTATAGGCACCACGCCTACACAGTATCTATCACCTACCCAATGATCATTAAGATGAGCGCTATACAAACATGAGCAGGGGCGGAGCCAAGGCCCGACCACCCTGGGCCGGTGGCCGGGCTCCCCCCACAGCTGCAGTAAATACTTCTTTAAAAAAACAAATTTAAAAACTACTTAAAAATCCTACTAGTTTCTCTCTTAAAAAAGTACAGATACTACAAAAGAAGATTGTTTTCCAGCTACATATAAAAATAAGGTAGTACAAAGATAAGGTAGAGAGCATACGCCGCTTATGATAGTTTAAAACTTAAAAATAGATTAATTAGCACTAATTACACCGAATGTTGCGGCACTATTTTAGTCTATTAAAAATAGATTGATTATAAAACTAGTTACACCCCGACACACAATATACTTAGTGAGACGAAGCTATTAAACCTAATTAATCTGTCATTAGCACATGTTTACTGTAGCACCATATTGTCAAATTTTAGACTAATTAGGTTCAATAGATTCATCTCACGAAATTTCAGCTCACAAATTAGCTTTACAATTAATCTATATTTAGTATTTCATGGGTCCCAATATTCGATATGATAGCTAATTTTTTTTGGCCCATATAGTTTTTATGTTGGGATTGACCTTGCTATTAGTACAGTGTTTTATTTCGCCCAGGCTCCATTAAATTTCTGGCTCCGCCACTGAACATGAGTATAAACATAATGGTGATCTACCTATGCCAAATATATAATCAAAGCACACTATAAGCAATTTAATTAAGAATATAATTATTGATATCTTAGTCATATCAATTGTATTGCTATCTAGAACACAAGGATGAACAATAAGATGAACTAGAACATCTAGAAGAACTAGAGTACGAACTAGAACATGAACTAGAACTAGGTTATGAACTAGAAGATGAACTAGACGATGAACTAGAACTAGAATATGAACAATGATGAACAAAGATGAACTAGAAGAGCAATTATGAACTAGAAACATAATTAGATCCATAATGTTAATACAAGAGAGAAGATCTTGGGTTTACCGAGCCTTCTCGTGACTAGATCTAGAATCCAAGCGAAGCTTGCCTCATCTAATCCTATTCTATCTAACTATTCTAGGTGGATGTAGTCCTAGGGCTTCTGAATGATCTCCTTCTCTGGTGATGAAATGATCTGATTCTATCTGATGTGATGAATGTATGATGCCTGGAGAGGGGGGTCTGAGGCTGCTTATATAGCCCTGGGCGAGGAACCGTGTGAAAGCCCTAGTTTGGTTTTGGTTAATTGATGAAATCTATTTTGGTCTAATCCTATTGCTAAGCATGTGTGTAGCTTATGAGGAAGGATTACGACGACCAAGCCAAGTGGTGGAGCTAGCTAGGCGACAACCATGGAAGATGGTGTTGGCCATATGCATCTCAAGTGATCAAGTGCTCTATCCTTGGTGAATTGCAAGAAGAAGAGAAGAGATGTAGCAAAGAGGCCCAAAGACAAAGGTATAACCTATAGGGCTCTTTGTTTTAGTGATCAAGACACTTAGCGAGTGTGATCACATTTAGGATACATAGCCGTACTATTAAGAGGAGATTATTCACGGCTTATGCGGTGTTCAAGTGCCACTAGGTGTTCTCTAACATATCGATTCTATAGACCTAGTGAGTGACTAACTAAACCCTTGGTAATTGCTTTGAAAAATGGTAACACACGTGCACAAGTGGTGAAACACTTTGGTGTTGGCACATGGGAGCAAGGGTAGAAGTTAGAGATGAAAAGTTGTCAAGTTAGGGGCATCGGACGCAGGCGTCGCTGGCATCGGACGCTGGCCGAGCGTCCGATGGTAAACCCTAACTGCTGTCAGAAGTTGAGGTAGCATCGGACGCTGGCAACGGACGCAGGCAAAACACTGTTGCAGAGTCCGATGGCTATGACGTGGCGCGAGCTAGTTTTCCAGGGAGCATCGGACGCTGGCCTGCGTCCGATGCAGGACCATCGGACGCGTCCGATGCGTTTTGGCTCTCTCTGGAGCCTCTCTGCATGGTCATCGGACGCTGGGGTTGAGCGTCCGATGTGATAGTGCCGGAGCGTCCGGTGTGACACAGTAAAGTGCAGAATTGAGCAGAGGCATCGGAGCGTCCGATGCTAGGCATCGGCGCGTCCGATGCCACTTTAACCATCGCGGGAAAGAATATGACCGTTGGGATCTAACGGGCTGAATTCATAGCAGGAGGACACGTGGTGCTCATCGGAGCATCGGACGCTGGGGCAGCGTCCGATGGTCCCGACACCGGCGCGTCCGATGCGTCTGTTTCGGGTCCAACGGCTAGGCCGTCTTGTGTGGCCTTTTTAAGGGGCTTCGCCGGCTTGCTAGGTTTCTCTCTTGCACATTTTGATTCCTAAGCATTCTAGTAAGCCTTGGCAAGCCTCCCAACTCATCTCCCAAGTTGATTTGATCAAACCAAGTGAGATTGAGTGATCTAGTGCGTGATTTGAAAGAGTTCAATCTAGTGGCACTAGTTCTTCGCATCGGCATTGAGTTTTCTTGTTACTCTTGGCATTTGTCGGTGCCTAGACGGCTTGGAGGCGTTGAGGTGGTTGTTGGCAAGATTGGTGATTGTTCTTGGCCACCACCGATTGAGATTGTGAGAGGTTTTGGAGCCTCACCTCACCGGAGCGGCAAGAGGCATCCTTAGTGGATTGCTCGTGTCATTGAGCTACCTCACTAGTGGTAGATTCTTGTGGCGCTCTTTGTGAGCTTGGCTTTGAGCCAATTAGCCACCGGGTCACCTAGTGTTGGTCGACACAACGGGGAGTAGCGTGCCGGCAAGCACGCGAACCTCGGGATAAATCTTTGTCTCCCGAGTGCTTATTGTGATCGTGTCCCCATCTTGGTGATTGGTCTCCATCTACACATTCTTTGGTGATTGGCTTCACAAGTGGATTTCACCGGTGATTGGCTCTCTACGTGGCGATCCCAAAGGCTCGGTGAAATTCCCTCTATCTAGCTTATTTACTTTGTGTATCTACTTTGAGCTACTTCATTTGTGTAGATATCTTTTCTTGTTGTATATCTTTTGTCATATACCTTGTGTAGCTAGTTGTGAGTAGCTTGCTTAAGTTTGTCTATTGCACACACTTGCCTCATATACATTTTTGTATATCATACTTGTGCTAGAGCTATAATTGTTTTATTCCGCATTTGTTATTAGCTCTAGTTGATTGTGTGACATAGAAATATTAGGTAGAATTGTTGGATAGGTGGCTTGCAACACACTATTAGGCTAGCGCAAAAAGCTTCGCCGTTTGTTATACTAATAGTGTTTGCCTAAGAGATTTTGTAGATTTTTAATTAGGCTATTCACCCCCCCCCCCTCTAACCAATTTGGACCTTTCAAGTGGTATCGGAGCCGTGGTCACCGTTTGTTTTGAGGCTTAACATCCTCCGGTGTTAAAAAATGGCTCAAATCAACTATATGGGGAAGCCACCACATTTTGACGGCACCAACTTCGATTGTTGGAAGAGGAAGATGTGTGCATTCACAAGAGGAATGAATAGAAAGATTTGGGAAGTAATTGAGCATGACTTTGCGATAATTGATCCCACAAGTCTCACTCCTAGAGAAGAAGAGAAGCTTCAATGGAATGATGTAGCAATCAACTTGTTCTATGAAGCATTTGATACAAAAGTCTTTGAGAAAATCAAGGACCTTGAAAGAGCAAGTGAGATATGGGAAAGATTGGAAGAAACATATGAAGGCACCAAGGCGGTCAAGGGAGCCAAGCTATATATCCTCAAGGACAAGCTCGCCATGTTCAAAATGCAAGACGATGAAAGCATACCGGAGATGTTTCACCGGTTGCAAGTGATCATCAATGACTTGAAGGCTTTAGGAGAGAAGGTGGAGGACAAGGACTTCTCTCACAAGTTCTTGAGATGCTTACCACCAAGGTTTGATACTTTGGTGACTATCCTAGTGAGGGAAGGATTGGATACGGTAACCCCAAACCAAGTACTAGGTGATGTGGTCACACAAGACACATACCGTGTGGAAAGGGATGGGGGAGCCCAAGAGGAAGAGAAGAAGAAGAAGACCGTGGCATTCAAGGCTTCATCCTCCAAAAATAAGAGCAAGGGTAAAGCTAAGAAGGAGGAAAGTGATGATGAAGCAAACACAAGCTTGAGTGAAATGGATGATGAAGAAATGGCTCTATTTGTCAAGAGATTTGGCAAGTTCATGAAGAAGAAGGGCTATGGAGCTAGAAAGAGAAGAGATGCAAACAAGAGCACTACCAAAAGGTGCTATAGATGCAAGAGCAAGGATCATTTCATTGCGGATTGTCCATACTCTAGTGATGAAGATGATGATGACCGCAAGAAGAGCAAGAAGAAGGACAAGAAGGAAAAGAAAGAAAAGAAGGAGAAGAAGAAGGAGAAGAAGAAGGGTGGATCCTATGTTGTGACATGGGATAGTGATGCTTCCTCAAGCGATGATGATGATTCTAGTGATGATGAAAGGAAGACCACCAAGAAGAAGGCTATGGCTAGTCTTGCTATCTCAAGCAAGCCTTCTATCTTCAACACTCCATCGTCATGCTTCATGGCTAAGGCCACTAAGGTATCATCCGATGAGAGTGAAAGTGAGAGTGAGAGTGATGATGATGAGGAGTACTCAAAGGAGGACCTCATGAGCATGCTACAAGATGCTCACTCTTACATTGAGACTAAAAGGAAGGAGTGCAAAGAATTGCGCAAGGCCAACAAGGCTCTTGAGCAATCCTTTGATGAGCTCAAGTCCACTCATGAGAGGCTAGAGGAAGCCCATGAGAAGCTTGGCCAAGCTCACACTAGGCTTAAGGAAGCCCACTCCTCCCTCCTTGATCAAAGTAAGATTGAGGATGTTGTAGAGACATGCAACATAGGAGTAACATGTGATATTCTTGATGATTCTTTTTATGCTCCTATTGTTGTTGCTCCCACAAATGCATCATCATCATCTAGCTCAACTAAAATGCCTACTTCTACTACATGTGATTCATCATTAGTGGAAGAAAATGGGAACCTTAAGAATAAGGTGTATGAGCTCACTCATGTTTTAGGCAATGCCTATGGTGGAGATGCCCGCTTGCTTAAGTGCTTGGGTAGCCAAAGGTGTCCACTCAACAAGGAGGGACTTGGCTATACCCCCAAGAAGGGCAAGGCGGCCTTTGCTACTCACAAGACTAGTTTTGTGAAGAGCAATGGTCGGTATTGCTATAATTGCAAGCAATCCGGGCGTATAGAGCAAAATTGCTTTAACAAGAACAAGATCAAGAACAATGCTCATGCATTATCCATTAGACTTGATTCTTGTTATATGCTTACAAAGGGCACTAATGGTGTGAAGGCTAAGTACATTGGTGCACCCATGGTTGGCCCAAAGAAGAAGGCAATTTGGGTGCCCAAGAGCTTGGTGACTAACCTTGGAGGACCCAAAAAGGTTTGGGTACCTAAAAGGAATTGATCTCTTTTGTAGGTAAACTATAAAGCGGGAGGAAGGCATTGGGTGCTTGATAGTGGGTGCACTCAACACATCACCGGAGATGGAAGAATGTTCAAATCAATCAACACTAGTGGCAATGATCATGCGGATGCTATCACATTTGGTGACAATAAGAAAGGCAAGGTCAAAGGCTTGGGCAAGATTGCAATATCCAATGACTTGAGCATCTCCAATGTGCTATTAGTGGAATCTCTCAACTTCAATCTTTTGTCCGTAGCACAATTGTGTGACTTGGGTTTCAAATGCATATTTGGGGTTGATGATGTGGAGATAGTGAGTGTTGATGGAAGTGATTTAGTGATTAAAGGATTTAGATATGAGAATCTTTATTTGGTGGACTTTGATGCAAGTGAAGCTCAATTGACAACATGTTTGTTCACCAAATCAAGTATGGGTTGGCTATGGCATAGGCGCTTGGGACATGTTGGAATGAAGCAACTAAAGAGGCTAGTGAAGCATGACATGGTTAGAGGACTAAAAGATGTTCATTTTGAGAAGGACAAGCTTTGTAGTGCATGTCAAATGGGAAAACAAGTTGGAAACACTCATCCCAACAAAGGAATGATGAGCACTACACATGCACTTGAGTTGTTGCACATGGACTTGTTTGGACCAACTACATATGCAAGTATTGGGGGAAACAAGTATGGCTTTGTGATAGTGGATGACTATACAAGATACACATGGGTCTTCTTTCTCGTTGACAAAAGTGAAGTGTTTGGCATATTCAAAACCTTTGTCAAGAGAAGCCAAAATGAGTTTGATAGAGGAATCAAGAAAGTGAGAAGTGACAATGGAAGTGAATTTAGAAACATAAGAGTTGATGAGCTATGTGATGATTTTGGAATCAAACATCAATTCTCGGCCAAGTATACTCCTCAATCCAATGGAATAGTTGAAAGGAAGAATAGGACACTCATTGATATGTCAAGATCCATGCTTAGTGAATACAATGTGAGTGATTCCTTTTGGGCCGAAGCAATCAACACGGCATGCTATTATAGCAACCGGCTCAATTGTCACCCTCTATTGAAGAAGACACCATATGAGCTCCTCAATGATAGAAAGCCCAACATTGCATATTTCCGGGTCTTTGGGTGCAGATGCTACATATTGAAGAAAGGCACAAGACTTGGCAAATTTGAGAAGAAGTGTGATGAAGGGTTCCTACTTGGTTACTCCACTACAAGCAAAGCATATAGAGTGTGGAACGATACAACAAGAATAGTTGAAGAAGTCCATGATGTTGAGTTTGATGAAACCAATGGCTCACATGAAGAACAAGACAACCTAGATGATGTGAGAGGAACACAATTGGTGGAAGCTATGAAGAACATGGACATTGGTGATATAAGGCCAAAGCAAGTGATTGACATAGAAGATGACAAAGATCAAGTGCTCTCTCCTCCAACCATGCATGACAATGATATTGCAAGCTCTAGTGGTTCTCAAGATCAACAAGATACTAGTGCAAGTGCTCAACCGCAACAAGTGCTCCAACCAACACATATTGCAAGAGATCATCCTTTGGATCAAATTGTTAGTGACATAAGAAGAGGTGTGCAAACAAGATCAAGATTGGCTTCATTTTGTGAACACTACTCATTTGTATCATCTATTGAGCCAACCAAGATTGATGAAGCTTTGATGGATGTTGATTGGGTGAATGCAATGCATGAAGAGTTAAACAACTTCACTCGCAATGATGTTTGGGAGTTAGTGGAAAGACCAAAGAACACAAATGTTATTGGTACAAGATGGGTCTTCCGAAACAAGCAAGATGAAGATGGCATTGTTATAAGGAACAAAGCAAGATTGGTAGCACAAGGTTACACTCAATTGGAAGGCATTGATTTTGGAGAAACTTATGCACCGGTTGCTAGATTGGAGGCCATAAGAATCTTACTTGCATATGCTTGTGCACACAACATCAAGCTCTATCAAATGGATGTCAAAAGTGCTTTTCTCAATGGATTCATCAATGAGCTAGTGTATGTTGAGCAACCTCCCGGATTTGAAGACTTGAAGAAGCCCAACCATGTGTACAAGCTCAAGAAAGCATTATATGGGTTGAAGCAAGCACCTAGAGCATGGTATGAAAGATTGAGGGATTTCTTGCTATCAAAGGGTTTTAAGATGGGGAAGGTTGACACCACTCTCTTCACCAAAAAGATTGGAAGTGACTTGTTTGTGTTGCAAATCTATGTGGATGACATCATATTTGGATCAACCAACCAAGACTTTTGTGAAGAGTTTGGAGAAATGATGGCTAAAGAGTTTGAGATGTCTATGATTGGAGAGCTTAGTTACTTCCTTGGTCTACAAATCAAGCAAATGAAGAAAGGCACATTTGTTAGTCAAGGCAAGTACATCAAGGACATGCTCAAGAAGTTTGGGTTAGATGAAGCAAAAGCAATAACCACTCCAATGGGCACAAATGGACATTTGGATAGTGATTCTAGTGGTGACATGGTGGATCAAAAGCTATATCGGTCAATGATTGGAAGCCTACTCTATGTGACCGCATCAAGGCCGGATGTCATGTTTAGTGTGTGCATGTGTGCAAGGTTCCAAGCTTCACCAAGAGAAAGTCATTTGAAGGCAAACAAAAGAGTATTGAGATATTTGAAGCACACTCCTAATGTTGGACTATGGTATCCCAAGGGCTCTCAATTTGAATTGATTGGATACTCGGATTCCGATTATGCGGGATGCAAGGTGGATAGGAAGAGCACATCGGGCACTTGTCAATTGCTTGGAATATCACTTGTCTCATGGTCATCAAAGAAGCAAAACAGTGTTGCACTCTCTACCGCCGAAGCCGAATACATATCCGCGGGTAGTTGTTGTGCACAATTGCTATGGATGAAAGCAACATTGCAAGATTATGGAGTCAAGTTTGGACAAGTTCCATTGCTATGTGATAATGAGAGCGCCGTCAAAATAGCCACCAACCCGGTTCAACACTCAAGGACAAAGCACATTGATATAAGGCATCACTTCATTAGAGATCATCAAGCAAAGAAAGACATATCTATTGAAAGTGTGGGCACCGATGATCAACTTGCCGATATCTTCACCAAGACACTAGATGAGAGAAGGTTTTGCAAGCTAAGGAATGAATTGAATATCCTAGACTTCTCCAACATGAGTTGAATGCACCCCCACTTATGACATGCCTCTCCTCCAAGAAAGCAAAGGTGAAATTGATTGGCATGTGCATTCATTCTTATTAAGGTTGTGATCTAGTTCATATAGCCATCACATTGCTTATTTAGGTTCATTCATGGTAAATCAAATGAATTTGAAGTCTATATGGTACCACTATTGCTTCCATGTTTGATTTGTTCTAGTGGTAGCATATAACTTGTTTGTGAGTGAAGGACCGAGAATCAACCAGAAAGCGACCAGAGGGGGGGGTGAATGGGAGCTTCAAAATTTCCTTTCGGAAACTAGTAGCCACTGTCCCGAGAGTCACCCAAAAGGACAAACCCTAGAGCTTGCTAATGTCCACGACCCTAGATGTAGGGTGGATGCTTCCAAGAAGCACAGCGGGACACTACACAACTCTAGAAAGCCAACACAAAAGACAGAAATCAATTCCGACAGCGGACGAACAAACCGCGAACGAAATAGCGCAAAACAGTCACGACCGGACTCTGGTCAGCGTCCGGTCAGCAGGGACCGGACGCGTCCGGTCACACAAAAACCGATCTGGAACCTTACTGTTCCTGACCGGACTCACGAGCAGGGAGCGTACGGTCAACAACAGTGCGTCCGGTCAAAAGACGACAAGCTCAATGAACAGTAGAACCTATGCGTCCGGTCAGTGTTCAAACCGAGCGTCCGGTCAAGTCACGAGATCAACACACCGAGCGTTCAACGACCGTACTCTCTGCCCGTGCGTCCGGTCATCTCGACCAAGCGTCCGGTCACCCCGATACAGTGCTGTTCGTCCACCGATTCAACTCGATCTCACCCAAAACAAATCCTCTAGGGATCAAACTTGGTGAGAGGAGTCAAAAGGAGTATAGTGAGCTATCCCTAAGAGATCATGGCTCGAACCTATCTCCAAATCGATGAATCGAAGAATTTCGGGGGAAGGGAGAAAACTTGATCCGAAACGAAAATCGAGCGATCTCCTAGACCGTGAGGTTAGAGTTTAATTCCTTCGGTGGAAAGAAGTGCCTCACGATCTAGAACAATTTGGTTCAAACGGATTTGCAAAAGATGAACCGAACAAAGAGATCAAGCGACGTGAAAGTCATGGAGAAAAAGGATTCCGCGAAGAACACGAACAAAATGCGAATCACAACCACGAACTGCACAACAGTGAGATTACGGTCTCACTTCCTCACAATCAACAGTACACAGAGGCAAGTCTCTCTGCGGATCTCAGCTAGCTACAGCAGGGGATGGGAGAGCAGGAAACCCTAAGTGCGAAAGAGCAAATGACTGAGATACTTGGGAGGAGGGTGTCTCCCGACTACTTATCCTTCTACTAGCCTAAGTCTATTTCCTACTCTACCCCTCTCTATTCTAATTACAGAGCGAACCAGCTAAACCCTAGGGTTATTCTGGACCAACTCAGTGGTAGGTGTATCCGACGGCCACGCCCGCAAAATACGAAGCGTTTCCTCGACGCAACCTCCAGATTGCCGCCACGTGCCGCCACCGCTCTGCACCCCCGGTTTTGTGGCCCAAACCGGGAAACCAGCCTTTTCCAGCCAACCCCCGGTTTTTAGGCCCAAACCGGGAAACCAGCCCACCAGCTTCTGAGTTTTGAGGCCAAACTCAGCAAACCCTCAGCGCCCAGGTTTTGAGGCCCAAACCTGGAAACCGTCCTCAGCCCGAGTTTTGTGGCCAAACTCGGAAACCCTCAGCCCGAGTTTTGTGGCCAAACTCAGAAACCGTCCACGCCCAGGTTTTGAGGCCCAAACCTGGAAACCGTCCATCCGATGGTTTTTCCCTGGCTCTACCACCAAACCGACGTCGTAGAGGGGATGCACCTCCCGTGCACCCCGTCCACCGACACGTGTCCCCGAGTCCACGACTCAGGCAACACATGACCGCAAGTCTTCGCTTGTAGCTGCCACAGGCTGCCAGCCACCACAGCTGATCCTCGGGCCTCTGGTCCCTCAGTCCAAGCCCCACGTCCGCCCTTCGCCACTCTCGGTCCATCGGCATGGCACGTCCGCCGCACGGCACGCCCATCCTTCACCGCACCCGGTCCGTCAGCACGGCACGTCTCAACTTGACCTTCACCTCGCCGTAGATCACTGTATCCGGGCTCGACACCTGCACAACACAAGCCAAAGAACATGCGCATCATCCCAGTTGACAATCACTCAACACTCAGAGACCCGGCATACACCCATGTATCCGCAATCTCCCCCTTGATGAGTGCATTGTCAACTACTCACACAAATCATAATGAAAAGAAGAATAAGGAAGAAGGAGGAAGGAGAAGGAGAAAACTCAACCAAATGACCCAAGAGCATAGCAAAGCCGAAGAAGGTCAAGTGGAAAGAGCGAAAGAACTTGGTCCCCAAAGACATGGGCAACGGCTCGACGCAACCAAGTAAAGCAAAGCTAGCCCTCAAGAAGAGGTAGAACAGGCTCAACACCGCTAGCAGATAGCAATTGGAAACTCCAGAGAAAAGAGCTCAAACCAATTGAAGCCGAATGAAAATCGAAGCAAAATGCTAGTCCCTCAAGATAGAGGCACAGAGGCTCAACACAACTAGCAAAGAAAGCTCGAAACCAATGCCTTTCGGCCAAGCACGCTCCGAACCAATTGGAATGACTCCAAACTAAAAGAGAACCAATCGAAGACAAAATGCCCTGAAAATGTTTGCTAGTTCCTCAAGACAGAGGCAAAGGCTCAACACAACTAGCAAACTCCCCCTTGACGAAAACTCCCCTTTAGTTGAACATCCAGGAGACATATGATTTGCAATTTCTCCCCCTTAGTTGAAAATGCACTAATCAAGAAAAGTCATCAAAGCAAGAAACTCCTCCTTCCAACATGCATATGAAGTCAGAAATGCAAGTTAGCAGCTTCAGGCATATAATCAAAAGAGTGCAAGAATGCTCTAAACAGTATAACTCCAATGACTCAACTAAGCACTCAAATAGCGAAGGCTCAAACTGATCACACATACGAAATATGAACATATGAGCATGTGAGCAGACTTTAGCCAAAAAGATAGTCACCATCAAAATAGCACTACCCATGTATAGACAGGAATCCAAACAAGTGCTAAACATGTATACAAGGTGAACTACCCCTATCAAAGTTCAATCATCATGCATAGGAATGAAGCATATACTTGTGATTTCATTTTTATATCGGAGTTGCAGCGGTGAAATTACACAAGTTTAATTTCAGCATGTGATTGCGAGAGGTTGAAAGCTTGTCTTTGCCTAACTTTTCAACCGTGCGAAGCCTATGCATATGCAATCAGAAGCTTAAAGCAACGGTTTCGGTCATACACTACACGGCTCAAGTTTAACTCAAAGTGCAATGAGAAACAGTCTCGATACCGTGAGGTGTTGACAAGCAATCCCATCTCGATCTTTTCAATTCACTAAAACTTGGTTCAAACTTTAAACATGATATGAACAGACCAAGCAAGTGAATGACTCATAACTGGAGACATAGCAACCTAGCATATATGAAAAGCATGAATGGACTCAACACATCCTACACATGCTAGTTGCATATCTCAATGGTGAACATTTTCAGATTTTATATACATTAAGTAAATTCACCATTCCAAAAATAGCTCAGCTCATAACATGTACTAGTGATCAGGAAGAGCATAAGCTACAAGCATCCATATAAGCATCGGAGCATACTAAATAGAGCATAGTTACATTCTAGTGATTATAAACATGAAGCTCAGAATGTAAATGCGTATGCTGAAATGCAAAAAGAAAAGAAAGACAAAAGAGTCAGTCAAATATACAAGATCCAAAATGTTTCCCCCATCTAAAAGGGGAAACACACACCAAGCTCACCCCTCAACCGATTAAAGGTTGATTCGTCTAAAGGCTTGGTGAAAATATCAGCCAGTTGATGATGAGTATCGACATGGCGAAGATCGATATCACCCTTCTCCTGGTGGTCTCGCAGAAAATGAAAGCGCACATCAATGTGTTTGGTCTTCGAGTGAAGCACGGGGTTCTTAGCAACGCTAATGGCACTCGTACTGTCACAAAGCAAAGGCACGCGAGAAAAGCTCAGACCAAAATCACGCAAAGTGGCCATCATCCAAAGCAACTGGGAACAGCAGCTAGCCGCAGCAACATATTCAGCCTCTGTAGTGGACTGAGCGACACTAGACTGCTTGCGAGAAGACCACGAAACAAGAGAAGAACCAATAAATTGGCAAGTCCCAGAAGTGGACTTGTGCTCAATACGGCAACCAGCAAAATCGGCATCCGAATAACCGCAAAGGGAGAGGGTGGAGGAAGCAGAATACCAAATCCCGAACTCAGGCGTGAAACAAAGGTACCTGAAAATCCGCTTCACCGCCTGACGGTGAGAGGTGCGCGGTGACGCCTGAAAGCGCGCACACAGACACACCGCGAACTGGATGTCCGGGCGTGTCGCCGTCAGGTAGAGGAGCGACACGATCATGCTGCGGTACTCCTTCTGGTCCACTGCTTCTCCATCCACATCCGCATCTAGGGCAGTCGTCGTCGACATGGGCGTTGGAAGAGGCTTGGCCTCACCCATATCGAACCGCTTCAGCAAGTCCTTGGTGTACTTGCCCTGGTGCACAAACGTCCCCTCTCGGGATTGCTTAATTTGCAACCCGAGAAAGAATGTCAGCTCGCCCATCATGCTCATCTCGAACTCCCTGCTCATAGTATCTGCAAACTTGGCAACCAAAGCGTGAGAAGAACCACCGAAAATGATATCATCCACGTAAATCTGGACCAAGAGAGTGTCTTTGCCTTGCTTGAGTAGAAAGAGCGTTTTATCTACACATCCCATTTTAAAACCCTTAGCAAGCAAAAAGGTTTTCAACCTATCATACCAGGCTCTAGGGGCTTGTTTCAACCCATATAAAGCTTTGTGAAGTTTAAAAACATGGTTTGGAAACTTGGGATTTTCAAAACCGGGGGGTTGCTCAACATACACTTCCTCTTCTATGTAGCCGTTTAAGAAGGCACTCTTGACATCCATTTGAAAGAGTTTAAAACCTTTGGATGTAGCAAAGGCCAAGAGTATCCTAATTGCCTCCAAACGAGCTACAGGAGCAAACGTCTCCTCATAGTCTATCCCCTCCTTCTGACTATAACCCTTCGCTACAAGTCTGGCCTTGTTTCTAACAACGTGGCCATCCTCTCCTTGCTTGTTTTTGAAAACCCATTTTGTCCCAATAGGCTTACACTCAGGAGGAGGTGGAACTAGAACCCAAACCCGATTTCGCTCAAAATTTTCTAACTCCTCATGCATGGCATTGACCCAATCCGGATCCGTCAAAGCGTGTCCAACATCTCGGGGCTCAAAATTAGCAACAAAAGCAGAATGAGCGAAGTGCGAGATTTGCTGTGACCTAGACCGAGTGACTCGTTCGTCGATGTTGCCGATCATGTGCTGAGGCGGGTGCTGGCGCTGGATGTGGCGTGGCGCCTCCCGAGCTGAAGTAGCCTCCCCCTCAACAGCAGCTGGTGCCTCCCCGGGTACAAAAGGTACTGCTCGGGGTGGCGGATCCCATGGCCCCCAGGAAGAAGAGGTGTCGGGGCCGTGAGTCGTCGTAGAAGCCGCTCTTTGCGGCACTGCTGGTGGAGAAGGTGTTGGGTCATCTATCCCTTCAGCACCTTCTTCATCATCATCAAAAAGAGGCTCGCCAACCTCATGGTCACCTGCACGCTCAAAGCGAGAAGAAGGACAAACCATGGTCTCGTCGAAGGTGACATCAGATGTCTCCATGACTCGGTTAGTGTCAAGGTTAAGTACACGATAAGCTCGAGTGTGAGTGCCATAACCCAAAAACACACCGTCAGAAGAACGAGACTCAAACTTGTCCATGTTGCCCTTTTTGAGTATAAAACAATGGCAACCAAAAACTCGAAAATAACTCACCTTGGGCAGTTTTCCAAAACGCAACTCATAAGAAGTCTTTTTCAAGAAGGCTCGGAGAAAAATGCGATTGGAAATGTAGCATGCAGTGCTCATAGCTTCGGCCCAATATCGCCTAGGAGTCCTATGCTCATCGAGCATCGTCCTGGCCATCTCTACAAGGGTCCAATTTTTCCTCTCTACAACACCATTCTGAGGGGGTGTGTAGGGGGAAGAAAACTGATGCTCTAAACCCAAGGAGTTACAAAACTTTTCAAAATCCGAATTCTTGAATTCGGAACCATTATCACTCCGAATTGCTCGCATCGAGTTCAAAGGGAACTCGTTCTGAAGACGCAAAATCAGATTGCGAGCAAAGGAGAAAGTCTCAGTCTTCTCAGCTAAAAAGAAGACCCACGAATATCTCGAAAAGTCATCAACAACAACAAGCACATACCACTTCCCCCCAACCGAGCTCATCCGAGCCGGACCAACAAGGTCCATGTGCAAAAGCTCTCCAGGGCGCTTGGTCATGACCTGAGTCACTGGATGGTGGGCAGCGGCAACCATCTTCCCGTGTCTACAAGAGTGGCAAACAAGATCCTTCTCCATATGCAACTTGGGCAATCCTCGGATTAGGCCAAGTGAACTAAGCCTTGCAAGCAAGTCGAAGCTCAAATGTCCAAGTCTCCTATGCCACTTCCAAAGATCAGAGGAGGAAGGTCCAGCCACAAGACAACGAGAAGTGCCAAAAGACTCCGAGAAATTCGCACGAAAGACTTTTCCAAAGGGCGAAATCAAACACACCAGATGTCCCTGAGGATCCAAAATACGACTGAGGTTCGGTTTAAAACGAATCTCATAGTCGTCGTCAAAGAGTTGCGAAACAGAAAGAAGGTTAAAATGCAAGTTAGAAACTAGAGCAACATCGCGCAACACAAAGTGCTCATTAACTCGTACCGACCCGCGAGACAATACCTTACCTTTGCTATTGTCGCCGAAGGTTATGTGCTCCTTTCCGGCAACAGGGCTAAGGCTGGAGAACCACTTGGCGTTTCCGGTCATGTGCCTCGAGCAACCGGAATCCACCAAACAAATGTCCTCCAACCGTTTTACCTACATCAATAAAAAGACATAGGGTGAGCATACGGTCCAACACTGGGGTTAGTGAAGTAGGAAGAATACCAGTGTTGGGCCGGCTGCTCAAAAGAACGGTTAGCAGAAAAACCATTCCTAGCACGTCTACGAGAGGAGCGATCACCACGTAGAGGAAAACGTGGTCCGCTAAGGGAGGAGCGTCCATCGCGATACTCAAAACGCGGTGGGGGAAAACGCTCAACTACAAAGCCTCCGCCACGGGGTCCATAGCCTACAACTGCAGGCTCCCGCCGGGCACGCTCTCTATGAGGCCTAGGCCTAGCAACTTGAGGCACTGCTCCTCTAGGCCTAGCATCTCTCCTCGGAGCTCTCTGCTGCCTAGGCCTGGGAACTTGAGGTTCTGGACCTCTGGGCCTAGCTGCTCTCCTCAGAGCACTCCTCTGAACATTCGGCACATGTACATCATGGAAAGGATGGTACATGTCCGTGTTGTTCATCTCCCTAGCACGGCGCGCCTCTCTCTTGCGCCTAAAGCAGAACTCGCTCAAGTGTCCATCTCTCCCACAGAAGTCACAATGATACCTCACCGCACGCAAAGGGGGTTGTTGGTACTCATGGCTGTGGGTGTGGATCACTTTGCCCTTTTGTGGCAACTCCTCCTGGATAGGTGGCATTGTATCCAGCTTGTTCTTTAGGTGGTTGGGTTTGGGATGCCACACTTGGTTCTTGGGTGGAGCTCTCGGAGGTTCCTCAAACACCCCATCCTTGGTGGTAGGCTTGACGGGCTCTTTGGGTGGAAGCTTGGTCAGTTTGGGAATAGTGGTGGAGTTGGGCTTCTCACTAGGATTCAGACCACTTGACTCTCCAATCTTCCCAAAAGCAGAAAGATCAACACCCTGAGCAAGACCTACACCAGAACCTCCAGCAGCTCGCTTAAATTGGGAGATCATCATCCCGAGCTGCGGCTCACTACAAGAGACCCATGACAAGATGGTCCGAAGGTATGTGTTTTCCTCCTCGGTTTGCATCTTGCCATGCTTGACATTGGCAATCTCCATCTCCAAGCCCTCACACAAAGGACACTTAACCACACAAGTGCTACCTGAGTTGGCCTCCTCAAGAGACACAATCTTGGCATTCTTCTCTGCCAACTCAGATTGCAAGACAGGACAAGTCTTGCACACACCCAACAGAGAAGGTCTAGCCTTCAGCTCATCCACCTCTCCTACCAACGCAGCATACTTACCTCTCAAAGTGAGAAGGTCAGTCATGTGCGTGGTGCACATCTCACACTCAACCTCCTCCGACACGACCACGGTGGACTTGGCAAACTCAAGCTCTCTCACCGTGTCCTCCCACTTCTGCCTAAATTCCTTGCGCTCTCTAGCGGCACGCCTAAGCAACTTATCCTGACTAAGCAAGGCGGCAGTAAGCTTCTCATTCTCAGCAAAGAGCTCGTCGTGGGTCATAGATACCTGGGAGGTGTCGTCGTCGTCGTCGTCCCGAGGGGTGTGCTCCAGCTTGCCGTCGACTTCATCACCAAGCGCCATGGTGCAGAAGCCGTCGTCGTCGGCGAAGAAGCAGAGACCGTTCAGCTTGTCCTCAATCCTCTTCTTCTTCTCGGACTCGTCATCGCTTGAGCAAGCGGAGTCGTCATCCGAGCCGTCGACGTCGGTGAGCGTGGCGAAGAACGCACGCTGCTCAGCCTGGGCCTTCTCCAAGTACTTCTTCTTGATGTACTCCTTGTCGATGCCGCCCCTCCGCTTGTGCCTCGCGGGGACGTACTTCTCCGTGCGCTTGCCGGAGTCGTACTTGTGCCCATGATCGCCCTTCCCAGATGAATGCTTCTTCTTGGGGCAGTTGGCGATGAAGTGGTCGGGGTCGCCGCACTCATAGCATCCTGAGCGTCCTCCACCGCAGCGACGGTTCATGCGGTTGTTGTGGAACCGCGTGAATCGGTTGGCGAGCATTGCCAACTCGTCATCCCCCAACGACTCAAGCTGGTCCTCTGTGACAGAAAAGAGTGAAGAAACTGCAAAGCCAACAGAGGGGTTAGCAGAAGAGCCAGAAACCAAAGCCATAGTCGGGCCAGAAGGATTCGCATAAGAAGCCCTCGACATGGCGTCAATCTCACTAGACTTGAGTTACTAAAGAGCTCGTCGCAAGTGAGAGTCTCATAGTTAGACGATTCGATGATCGCCTGGACCTTTGAGTCCCACACCGATCGTTCGAGAGTATGCAAAAGCTTTAAAGCCCTCTCATGATCGTCGAAAGGCAACAGCTCCTTGTTAGCTCGCATCTTATTGACAATCACCTGAAAGCGAGCGAATAAGCTTTCTATGCTCTCGCCAGGCATATGTCGAAAGTTCTCATACTCCCGTTTGTGCGACTCGTAGAGACGGGATTTGACTTGAGAGGTGCCCTCATGAAAGCGCATGAGGGTGTCCCAAATCTCACGAGCCGTGGGGAGGTGAGAAACGCGATCAAACTCCGACATGCTCAAACAGGAGAACAAGGCGTTACGCGCCCGGCTATTGGCCTCATGCTCATCTATCTGAAGCTGAGAGACACGAGCAGCCAGCACAACGTAATCGGCCCTGTTGCAAATTTCCCAAACAGAAGAGCCCATGCTCTGGAGATAGGCCGACATGCGTATCTTCCAATACGCATAGTTCGTCCCATCAAAGAACGGCGGTTTGCCCACGCCGCGATCCATGTCGCCTTCCGTGGATCTGGAACCGGCTAAGGGGAAGATCCTTAACCTGCTCCGATACCAATTGAAGGACCGAGAATCAACCAGAAAGCGACCAGAGGGGGGGGGGTGAATGGGAGCTTCAAAATTTCCTTTCGGAAACTAGTAGCCACTGTCCCGAGAGTCACCCAAAAGGACAAACCCTAGAGCTTGCTAATGTCCACGACCCTAGATGTAGGGTGGATGCTTCCAAGAAGCACAGCGGGACACTACACAA
The DNA here is from genome assembly GCA_009763385.1 of Coix lacryma-jobi var. lacryma-jobi. Taxonomy (NCBI): domain Eukaryota; kingdom Viridiplantae; phylum Streptophyta; class Magnoliopsida; order Poales; family Poaceae; genus Coix; species Coix lacryma-jobi. The sequence goes on along the minus strand of CM019822.1, from coordinate 87,728,679 downwards.
CTCTAGAAAGCCAACAGAAAAGACGGAAATCAATTCCGACAGCGGACGAACAAACCGCGAATGAAACAGCGCAAAACAGTCACAACCGAACTCTGGTCAGCGTCCGGTCAGCAGGGACCGGACGCGTCCGGTCACACAAAAACCGATCTGGAACCTTACTGTTCCTGACCGGACTCACGAGCAGGGAGCGTCCGGTCAACAACAGTGCGTCCGGTCAAAAGACGACAAGCTCAATGAACAGTAGAACCTATGCGTCCGGTCAGTGTTCAAACCGAGCGTCCGGTCAAGTCACGAGATCAACACACCGAGCGTTCAACGACCGGACTCTCTGCCCGTGCGTCCGGTCATCTCGACCAAGCGTCCGGTCACCCTGATACAGTGCTATTCGTCCACGGATTCAACTCGATCTCACCCAAAACAAATCCTCTAGGGATCAAACTTGGTGAGAGGAGTCAAAAGGAGTATAGTGAGCTATCCCTAAGAGATCATGGCTCGAACCTATCTCCAAATCGATGAATCGAAGAATTTCGGGGGAAGGGAGAAAACTTGATCCGAAACGAAAATCGATCGATCTCCTAGACCGTGAGGTTAGAGTTTAATTCCTTCGGTGGAAAGAAGTGCCTCACGATCTAGAACAATTTGGTTCAAACGGATTTGCAAAAGATGAACCGAACAAAGAGATCAAGCGACGTGAAAGTCGTGGAGAAAAAGGATTCCGCGAAGAACACGAACAAAATGCGAATCACAATCACGAACTGCACAACAGTGAGATTACGGTCTCACTTCCTCACAATCAACAGTACACAGAGGCAAGTCTCTCTGCGGATCTCAGCTAGCTACAGCAGGGGATGGGAGAGCAGGAAACCCTAAGTGCGAAAGAGCAAATGACTGAGATACTTGGGAGGAGGGTGTCTCCCGACTACTTATCCTTCTACTAGCCTAAGTCTATTTCCTACTCTACCCCTCTCTATTCTAATTACAGAGCGAACCAGCTAAACCCTAGGGTTATTCTGGACCAACTCGATGGTAGGTGTATCCGACGGCCACGCCCGCACAATACGAAGCGTTTTCTCGACGCAACCTCCAGATTGCCGCCACGTGCCGCCACCGCTCTGCACCCCCGGTTTTGTGGCCCAAACCGGGAAACCAGCCTTTTCCAGCCAACCCCCGGTTTTGAGGCCCAAACCGGGAAACCAGCGCACCAGCTTCTGAGTTTTGAGGCCAAACTCAGCAAACCCTCAGCGCCCAGGTTTTGAGGCCCAAACCTGGAAACCGTCCTCAGCCCGAGTTTTGTGGCCAAACTCGGAAACCCTCAGCCCGAGTTTTGTGGCCAAACTCGGAAACCGTCCACGCCCAGGTTTTGAGGCCGAAACCTGGAAACCGTCCATCCGATGGTTTTTCCCTGGCTCTACCACCAAACCGATGTCGAAGATGGGATGCACCTCCCGTGCACCCCGTCCACCGACACGTGTCCCCGAGTCTACGACTCAGGCAACACATGACCGCATTTCTTCACTTGTCATCGTCACAGGCTGCCAGCCACCACAGCTGATCCTCAGGCCTCTGGTCCCTCAGTCGAAGCCTCACGTCTGCCCTTCACCGCTCGGTACCTCGGCATGGCACGTCCGCCGCATGGCACGCCCATCCTTCACCGCACCCGGTCCGTCAGCACGGCACGTCTCAACTTGACCTTCACCTCGCCGTAGATCACTGTATCCGGGCTCGACACCTGCACAACACAAGCCAAAGAACATGCGCATCATCCCAGTTGACAATCACTCAACACTCAGAGACCCGGCATACACCCATGTATCCGTAGTGAGCTTGTAACTCTAGTGTTTGGTCTAGTAAGTGTGCAATGGGTGTTTAACCAACGTGAGTAAGATAACCATTAAGAGATGTGTGAAGAAGCTTACTCTAGAGCAAACCGTGTTAAATATCCTATGTTCATGAGCTAGATTAGGCCATTACTTGACTTAGTTTGATCCCTACATATGATTTTCATGATAAAAGGATTGTCTCCTTCATTAAAATTTGCCCCACCATTATGATAATTGTTGACAAAGGGGGAGAAAATGATGCAACAAAGATATGCTAGAAAGGGGGAGATAACCAAGAGTGTAAGTTTCAAGTGGGATTGGAGCATACAAATAGGGGGAGCAAGCTCATAAACATGTATGATGCATTTGAAATGTGCATATTCGTATGTTTGTTAGCAATGCATAAGCCTTTTAATATGATTTCCATGCTTATGTGGTGAATGCTAGTGATAGGTTATGTTTGATGAATTGATTTACTAGCATGTACATAATAGCAACTAGACATACTTGTATTTCAAGTGGTTCAAGAGCCTTATTATAATGTTGATCTCACGAGGTTCTTGAGTTTTGATGTATGTCTAGTGATAAAATGGTGCTAAGGATGGTTTAACATGTGCACTCCGATTGGTATCACGCTTCAAAGGTCCATTCTTATGCCTTAGCATCATCATTGATAGTATTGCTCACCCACATTTTATATCCATATATATGTGTCAAATCTAGTACCAAACTCTATAGCACATATGTAGAGGGAGCTAATACTATCAATGTGGTTACTCAAATTTAAATCACATATCTTTGTATAGGTTGTCATCAATTACCAAAAAGGGGGAGATTGAAAGCCCTAGTTTGGTTTTGGTTAATTGATGAAACCTATTTTGGTCTAATCCTATTGCTAAGCATGTGTGTAGCTTATGAGGAAGGATTACGACCAAGCCAAGTGGTGGAGCTAGCTAGGCGACAACCATGGAAGATGGTGTTGGCCATATGCATCTCAAGTGATCAAGTGCTCTACCCTTGGTGAATTGCAAGAAGAAGATAAGAGATGTAGCAAAGAGGCCCGAAGACAAAGGTATAACCTATAGGGCTCTTTGTTTTAGTGATCAAGACACTTAGCGAGTGTGATCACATTTAGGATACATAGCCATACTATTAAGAGGAGATTATTCACGGCTTATGCGGTGTTCAAGTGCCACTAGGTGTTCTCTAACATATCAATTCTATAGACCTAGTGAGTGACTAACTAAACCCTTGGTAATTGCTTTGAAAAATGGTAACACACGTGCACAAGTGGTGAAACACTTTGGTGTTGGCACATGGGAGCAAGGGTAGAAGTTAGAGATGAAAAGTTGTCAAGTTAGGGGCATCGAACGCTGGCGTCGCTGGCATCGGACGCTGGTGTCGCTGGCATCGGACGCTGGCCGAGCGTCCGATGGTAAACCCTAACTGCTGTCAGAAGTCGAGGTAGCATCGGACGCTGGCAACGGACGCAGGCGAAACACTGTTGCAGAGTCCGATGGCTATGACGTGGCGCGAGCTAGTTTTCCAGGGAGCATCGGACGCTGGCCTGCGTCCGATGCAGGACCATCGGACGCGTCCGATGCGTTTTGGCTCTCTCTGGAACCTCTCTGCATGGTCATCGGACGCTGGGGTTGAGCGTCCGATGTGATAGTGCCGGAGCGTCCGGTGTGACACAGTAAAGTGCTGAATTGAGCAGAGGCATCGGAGCGTCCGATGCTAGGCATCGGCGCGTCCGATGCCACTTTAACCAGCGCGGGAAAGAATATGACCGTTGGGATCTAATGGGCTGAATTCATAGCAGGAGGACACGTGGTGCTCATCGGAGCATCGGACGCTGGGGCAGCGTCCGATGGTCCCGACACCGGCGCGTCCGATGCGTCTGTTTCGGGTCCAACGGCTAGGCCGTCTTGTGTGGCCTTTTTAAGGGGCTTCGCCGACTTGCTAGGTTTCTCTCTTGCACATTTTGATTCCTAAGCATTCTAGTGAGCCTTGGCAAGCCTCCCAACACATCTCCCAAGTTGATTTGATCAAACCAAGTGAGATTGAGTGATCTAGTGCGTGATTTGAAAGAGTTCAATCTAGTGGCACTAGTTCTTCGCATCGGCATTGAGTTTTCTTGTTACTCTTGGCATTTGCCGGTGCCTAGACGGCTTGGAGGCGTTGAGGTGGTTGTTGGCAAGATTGGTGATTGTTCTTGGCCACCACCGATTGAGATTGTGAGAGGTTTTGGAGCCTCACCTCGCCGGAGCGGCAAGGGGCATCCTTAGTGGATTGCTCGTGTCATTGAGCTACCTCACTAGTGGTAGATTCTTGTGGCGCTCTTTGTGAGCTTGGCTTTGAGCCGATTAGCCACCGGGTCACCTAGTGTTGGTCGACACAACGGGGAGTAGCGTGCCGGCAAGCACGTGAACCTCGGGATAAATCTTTGTCTCCCGAGTGCTTATTGTGATCGTGTCCCCATCTTGGTGATTGGTCTCCATCTACACATTCTTTGGTGATTGGCTTCACAAGTGGATTTCACCGGTGATTGGCTCTCTACGTGACGATCCCAAAGGCTCGGTGAAATTCCCTATATCTAGCTTATTTACTTTGTGTATCTACTTTGAGCTACTTCATTTGTGTAGATATCTTTTCTTGTTGTATATCTTTTGTCATATACCTTGTGTACCTAGTTGTGAGTAGCTTGCTTAAGTTTGTCTATTGCACACACTTGCCTCATATACATTTTTGTATATCATACTTGTGCTAGAGCTATAATTGTTTTATTCCGCATTTGTTATTAGCTCTGGTTGATTGTGTGACATAGAAATATTAGGTAGAATTGTTGGATAGGTGGCTTGCAACACACTATTAGGCTAGCGCAAAAAGCTTCGCCGTTTGTTATACTAATAGTGTTTGCCTAAGAGATTTTGTAGATTTTTAATTAGGCTATTCACCCCCCCCCCCTCTAGCCAATTTGGACCTTTCACCATGGCCGTAGGATCAAACCGACCTTAGGTACGACTGAGATGCATCCTCATAGGCGGTGGAGGAAGGTTCCAGAAGGCGGAGACCAGCGGGGCCAGGGGCCCACCGAACGGTCTAGGGTGGAACCGGTCGGTCCCACCTAGCGGCCTCTCGGGGTGCTCGACCTCCTGGTGTCCTCTAGGTCCTTCTGGAGTATTCTTGATGCGTCGGTTCGACTATCTTCCGTCGGGTTCCTTCCAGAAGAAGTAATCTGTGTTGGTTTTCTGGTTTAGTCCCTGCAGAATCTCAATTCACCAAAACTCGTGGAATATTATCAATTAAAACCCTAAACCTTTATTGGTGATTGAATTGATGCCCTTTTCATATTTATTTATCCTTTAATTTTGATAGATAACCAGTGTCAACAGCGATCCATCCTCCAATCTGCGGCCGAGATTAGACCCAACCCTACCGAACTGGTATAGACCTAGCTCATGGTCTGGTGGACTCGGTCCACCGGAGCCAAGTCACCAGTTCACGCGCACAGTGGTGCACCGCACCAATACAGAGCGGGCACGTGGCGCCGCGTCAGCATCATGTGGCGCCCAGTCAGCACCGCGCCGACAGCTCTGGCTCTTTTGCAAAAGAGTCCCTATAGTTTTAGGGAATAAGCTTGCAGTCCGGATCTCCTATTCGCTGTCTTGGAAATCTTGCAGCCGAGCCCCTATCCTTTTTGGAAAACGAGGCGCAATCCTTTGCACAGTGCACCACCTAGCTGGCACTTCGGGCGAACCATGGCACGCCACCTGGTGCTGCATCGGCATGCACGCCAGCGCCGCGTCAGGTGCAGCACTGCGTGAGCGCCCTCTTTGCAGAAAGCCCCTTGAGGTTTTTCTAAATAAACTCGCCGTCCTATAGCTATTGTTCACTGAGTCTTGAAAACCTTTCGGTTTAGCCCCTGTTCTTCCGAGAAAACGAGGCCGTGTCCTGGCGCCTTTTAAATTTCAGATTTTATTTATTTTATATATGCAAAACGAGTTCAACTAAATTACAATTTTGCCACTCAGATTCAAATGACCATAACTTTTGCGTTTTAACTCCGATTTGACCCGTTCAACTTGCGTTAGATTCATCTCATCGAGCTCTATGCAGTAGATCTATTTACGTTCTATTTTATTACTGTTGATGTACTGTTATTTATTCATCTTATTTGGGCCATGTTTGGTGATTGATCCAGCGAGTGCGAGCTACGCGGAACCCCGGAATCAAGACGGTGCCTTCGTTGATTCGACCCAGCCCGAAGGCAAGTGTCCTTGAACATCTTGCTCCCGTATTTATTTTATTTTGAGTTAGAGTAGTTTAGATCCAGTAGATGCATGCAGTCTTAAATTGAATCCCATGATATGGTTTACTAGCACTTGATTATATTATTCTTATCGCCTGGTTTGGGATATTGGGTAGATGTAAATGCTTAGCCCTACAGTCATGGTTGGGATGAGATGGTAAATATTAAATCTGTCTAATGAACTATGGAACACTGTGGACTGGTAATGTTGTAGTATGGTGATTAGGTATATCCGACAGGATGGACCGTGCGGTGGAGTGGTGCCATGGACTTGGCGTACGGTTGCCGTGTGACTCGGCGTTACGGATTGCCATGGACTTGGCATTGGTTTGGGTTTGTGGTTTGTTATCCTGCCTAGATGGCAAAACATCGCAAATCATGAGCTTATATGGCTTTGGGACTGGCTAATTAATTAGAGAAGCCTTATGTTGTTATTAGTTTCATAAGGACATGGGTACAGAGGCTTCTTCTACGCAGGATACTGCTTGGTACGGGAGACCGAATCCTAGGCATGGGCGCCAGACCTGGTGTTATTAGGAAGGTAGCTTCTATGTCGTGACATATGGAACTAATACACATATGAGGACTCTTTGTAACGGCCTTGTAGTGAACCCTGCCGATCCACCTTGGAAGTGAGTCAAGAGGTTGGCCGCCTCGAGCACAAGGGAAATACGACTCATGGGTAAAGATGTGCAAACTCTGTAGAGTATTAAAACTAATATATCAGTTGTGCCCACGGTCACGAGCGGGCTTGGACTTCTTCAAGATTAGTTGGTTACTGGTTTGGTGTGGTTCGGGTCATCTGATGGACTTCAGGTGCGGTTTGCCTGATGGACTTCAGGTGTGGGTTTGTTTGGTGTGACTCCAAGTGCGGTTGCTTGGTGGACTCCAAATGTCGGTTGCTCGGTGTGACTCCGAGTGTGGTTTTGCTCGGTGGACTTCGAGTGTGGTTACTGTTACTGTTGGAGACTGTGGTTATAACCTAATAAATAGGTGCATAGGAAATAGGATTTAATAGGATGTGTCGCTTTAGGCACTGGAGTCAAACAGAGTCAGCCTACCTTTGTTATTAGCCTCATAAGCATATATTTCCTATATTTGCGGAGGAGTAAAGTCCACCACCGGTCCCTAAACTTGTTCGTCGGTGTCATCCCGGTCCCTAAACTCACAAATCGACCGTTTAGGTCCTCAAACTTATTCAACTGTGTCATCCCGGTCCCTAAACTCGTTTGGTTATGTCATCGTGGTCCCTAAACTTGCAAATCACCCGTTTAGGTCCTTAAAATAATTCAGTTGTGTCATCTTGGTCCCTAAACTTTATTTTGAGTCTCATCTAAATCTAAACATGGCAATTTCAAAACTTTATGTCAACAAATAATTCATAACTTTTTCATATGAACTCGAATGAAAACAAACTTTATATCAAAATTGTAGTCCATGATGTGATCTATAACTTTGTAGTTCAAAAGTTTTTGAATTAAATTTGTTCAGAGTCCCAAATATTCTTTTATGATTATATATTTTAAAATTTAAAATTATCAAACATTCTTGAATATTAACATGATCTATATTAAAGTTATAGTTCTTAATACAATCTACAATGCTGTAAATAAAACTTTTTTTATTTAAAGTCATTTAGTATCCAAAAAAATTAATTTTAAATTTTAAATTTCAAAATCTATAAACATGTAACAATATTTTAGGACCCCTACAAAGTTCTAGATCACATCAAGAGCTACAATTTTTATATAAAGGTTGTCTTCATTCGAGATCATATTAAAAAATTATGAATTATTCTTTTGATATAAAGTTTTTAGATCGTCGTGTTTTAAGGAGACTAAAAAACAAGTTTAGGGACTGGTATGACACAACCGAACAAGTTTAAGTACTAAATGGGTGCTTTGCAACTTTAGGGACCAAAATGACACAATTGAATAAGTTTGAGGACCTAAAGGGTCAATTTGCGAGTTTAGGGACCAGGATGACATATGCGATTAAGTTTAGCGACCGGTGATAGACTTTACTCTTTGCGGAGTACATTTCGATGTACTCACCCTTCCTCTTTGTCCCCCTGCTACCCCACCCAGACGTTGGAGTCTACGACGTGGAGCAGGAGTACCCAGAAGACGGTGGATTCGACCCCGACGACGTGTACTAGGATGGCACAGCCCCCGGTCGACCTTCCTGTGGAGATGGCGTCCAGTTTCCGTGAGTCTACATTAGAGTCAGCTGAGAGTCTGTACTTTTCTTTTGGACCCGAGGGTCATTTTTGTAATAAAGTTCAATATATTAATAAAAGCATTATTTTGATATTTACTATGATGTCGATATATGTTTGAAAATTGATCCTGACATACATATATTGTGCTCCAATTTTGTTCTTAAAACTGGGGTGTGACAGTGAGTTCACCGGGTTGCCCACTCCACACCTTCAGACCCTTCCGAGTTCCGTCGCGTCATCAGAGCAGACAGAGCCTCTCCAGTCAGAGCAGACTACGACAGTTCAGCCTGAGTTGTCTTCCATTGCAGAGCTTCCGCACTCCGAGACTCAGATTGACACAGCTCCAGTGACAGAGACAGAGACCGCAGAGTAGACCGAGCATACAGAGCAGGCCGAGCAGACCCAGACCGCTTCACCGCAGCTTCCAGCTTCAGAGGGTCAGCCAGCTACAGGGTCTTCGTCTTCCGACTCAGAGGCTCTACTTCAGCAGTTTGAGATCTCTTAGCGTACTCCAGAGGCCTCTGCTCCTGACTCATCTGCGCCACCTCCACCTTTCGATGCTTAGTCTGGTGCTTGACGCCAAAGGGGGAGAGTGGTCGAGTATAGCTTTAAGGGTGTGAGCGACGTGAGAGGGTTATGCTTCTTATGCTTGTTATGATTCACATACTCTATGCATTGCATCTTTTGCACTCTATGTTTATATGTGTGTGATATGGACCTTGGTTGACATGTTTATGCTCACTACATTATTTTATATGACATGTCGTTCTATTTCACTCGATTACTTGTGCTTAATTCTTATTCATTATGTTTTTCGAGCTATACTACTCTTGAACTTGTTGTTCACTCTAACTTGTTGAGTGCAGGGTGTTGGCATGATGTGTATGAGCTTGCTTCTAATCATTTTCTCTTATCTATTGCAAGTCCATACATGTCATGATTTGAAAACCTCTTCTCTTTATACTCGAGGTCGTGTTGTCATCAATCACCAAAAAGGGGGAGATTGAAAGCATCTAGGCCCCTAGTGGGTTTCGGTGATCGGATGAAAGACGAGATTGCTGTGACTAACGTGTGTTTTGCAGAAACATGGATGAATTAGGTCATAGTAATGGCGATGATACGGGCATATGGCGTTCATGTCCCCTAGCGATGGAAATCGATTCAGTTTTCAAAGGACGAACGATGAAGACGGTGATAGGCTAGCGCTAAGTGTCATATGGTGTTGGAGGACACTTAGGTAGTCTTAGGTCTTTGTTTTTCCTTTGGCTGTACTATAAATGGGAGCGTGAATCAGTAGCTTCACCTAGATAAGTCTATTGAGGTAGGTGTGGTGCACACTTGATATTTCAGAGCTCTAGGTAGCTCAAAGAGAGCCCTTATGTCGTGAGGATGAAAAGTCGTTAAGGCAGCGTCACAATCCAAAGTCGTTTTGGCCTTGAAATGGGCATCAGACGTTGGCCTGGGTGGCATCGGACGTGTGTCCGATGTCACATAGACTTGGCAGTGTTGGGACCGTTGCATCAGACGCGCTGGTGGGGGCGCATCGGATGCAACAATAACATTGTTCATGGTAGTGTGCCTTGAGAGGAACATCGGACGCTGGCATCGGACGCTGAGGGCCAGCGTCCGATGCAACTCCAGAGAGGTTCCAGAAGGGTTTTTTCTGCATCGAACATGTCCGTGGCAGAAACATCGGACGCTGCTAGCGTCCGATGTCCCTTTAAACAGTGTGTCAAAATATTACAGTCGACCGTTGGTCGGGGGCATCGGCGCATCCGATGCCAGGCATCGAAGCGTCCGATGCCCCTTTATCTGCACTGTTTTTCACCCCTCATGGATGGCCGGTTGGGGAGTGTTTATACTTCACCACCACCTCCATTTAGGGTCTCTTGCCCATTTGATCAACTGAGAAACACCTTGAGTGAGCAAGGGAGAGAAACAACACTAGTGAGGTTGAGAGAATTGCTAATTGTGAGAATTAGTGACCTCATTAGTGAGAATTGAGTAGCAAGTGTGCACCCATCCATCTCTTTGGCCTTGGCTTGGTCAAGTGAGAGTTCTGGCTTGTTACTCTTGGTGATCGGCATCACCTAGATGGCTTGGTGGCGGTCGTGGAGCTTGGTGATCATCCGGAGGCTTTGTGGATGACCCAAGTCGAGTTGTGACTGGTAGCGAGCGATTCGCCGGGCCGGAGTGGCAAAGAATCAGCTCGTAGTGAGCACTTGATCCTTGCGCGGATCAAGGGGGAGCAATACCAATGCGCGGATGCTCCAACGAGGACTAGGGGGTGTGCCGACACCTCGATACCTCTGGAAAAAGATCGTGGAGTCCTTTCTTACTCTCTTTACTTACACACTTACTTTTGAGCAATTCAATTTCGCAATTTACTTATTATCATTTCATATTTGAATTGCCATGCTAGAGTAGGAATGTAATAGGCATAGTCTTTTGTGCGGTAGAGTTTAGAGAACCACACTTGTAGGCACAAAGGGGGTTAACTGGGCTTGATAGGTTTTAATTATTGCAAGAAGTTTTAGAAAAGCCCAATTCACCCCCCTCTTGGGCATCTTGATCCTTTCAAAGACTTTGATGTCTTGATAGGGCTCCCCCTACGGAAACTGTTGGAGGAACCTCCAACGACTGGGGAATTAGCTATCAAGTTAGGGAGGGACACCTTTTCTATAACAATCCTACAAGCCAAAAATTTGGTAGCAGAACCCCTCTCTAATTCCTATGAGCCCGAAACAGTTATGTCGGTAGAACCGTTTGAGTCTCCTGAGTCAGTTCTAGAAGAAGATACTAAGCACTTTGTGCATGAAAAGAACAACTCGGAAGAAAACATAGATCTTCCGAAAGAGGAAGAACCGACACCACCAGAAATTGAGTTGAAACCCTTACCCGCTGGCTTACGCTATGTTTTTCTACATGACAGCAAGCAAACTCCTGTCATCATTAGTGATAAACTTTCTAACGAGTAGATGGCCAAACTCATTGTCGTGCTAGAAAAACATCGCTCGGTCTTCGGGTATTCCTTGCAAGATCTCAAGGGGATTAGCCCAACTTTGTGTACCCATCACATCCCTATTGATCCTGAGAGCACTCATTCACGAGAACCTCAGGGCAGGCTCAATAATGCGATGCGGGAAGTCGTGAAGAAGGAAGTCCTAAAACTTCTTCACGCCGGGATCATTTATCCCGTACCACATAGCGACTGCGTTAGTCCCGTCCTAGTGGTCCCCAAGAAAGGGGGTATGATGGTCGTTGAAAATAATAAAAATGAGTTAGTCCTGCAACGAACCGTCACGAGGTGGAGAATGTGCAATGACTACCGGAAACTCAACTTGGCAACAAAGAAAGACCACTTTCTGCTTCCCTTCATTGATGAAATGCTAGAGCAATTGTCAAGCATTCTTTCTTCTGTTTCCTTGATGGGTATTCAGGGTATCATCAGATCCCAATCCACCTCGATGATCAAAGCAAGACAACTTTTACCTGCCTGTATGGAACCTACGCTTATAGACGCATGTCTTTCGGGTTGTGTAATGCACCTGCGTCGTTCCAACGGTGCATGATGTCTATCTTGTCAGAAATGATTGCAGAGATCCTAGAAGTCTTCATGGACGATTTCTCCATCTATGGCAAGACTTTCGACGATTATCTTAAGAATTTAGACAAAGTCTTGCAAACATGCCGGGAGAAGGACCTGGTACTTATCTGGGAAAAGTGTCACTTCATGGTCCGGGAAGGCATCGTTCTCGGGCATCTGGTGTCTGAGAGAGGAATTGAGGAAGAGAAGGCAAAAATTGAAGTAATTGAACAACTACCTCCCCCGGTGAACATCAAAGGGGTCCGTAGTTTCTTAGGTCATGCGGGGTTCTACAGGCGTTTCATAAAAGATTTTTCTCGTATCACCATACCCCCCACAAACCTTCTCGCTAAAGATGCGCCCTTTGAGTTCACAGATGAGTGCCTCACCGCCTTTCATACCCTAAAGAAAGCACTCATCTTAGCGCCAATCATCCAACCTCCAAATTGGACACTACCATTTGAAATCATGTGTAATGCTAGTGACTATGCTGTTGGGGCGGTCCTAAGCCAAACCAAAGATAAGAAGCATCACGCGATCGCTTACGCCAGCAAGACACTAACATGAGCTCATGTTAACTATGCACCACTGAAAAAGATTATTGTTTTTACCGATATGCTGCTTTAAAATACTTGCTCACTAAAAAAGATGCGAAACATCGTCTCATAAGATGGATTCTGCTGCTACAAGAATTTGACCTAGAAATAAAAGATAAAAAAGGCATTGAAAATACAGTAGAAGACCATCTTTCGCGTATGCAAGTCACTAACATGCATGAACCACGTATCAATGACTTCTTACGCGACAACATGCTACTCAAGGTGACGGACACCACCCCATGGTACGCAAATATTGTAAATTTTATGGTTGCAGGATATGTACCGCCTAGGGAGGACAAAAGGAAGCTCCAGATGGAAAGCCATCGTCACCTTTGGGATGACCCATACCTATACAGGGTATGCTCTTACGGACTGCTAAGAAGATGTGTGCCCATAGCAGGAGGGATGCAAATCATCGAGAAATGTCACGTTGGACCATACAGAGGCCACTATGGAGTTTTTCGCACCCAGACCAAAATCTGGTAGCGGATTCTTTTGGCTGACGATGTATGAAGACACTAAAGAATTCATTAGAAGATACAGAAAGTGTCAATTCGAGGACAGTATCACAACTCGTAACGTGATGCCCTTACACTATAACCTTCAAATAGAAATATTTGATGTGTGGGGCATTGACTTCATGGGACCATTCCCGAAGTCACAAGACTGCGAGTACATCCTGGTTGTTGTGGACTACGTGTCCAAATGGGTGGAAGCTCTACCATGTCGGTCGGCAGACTCCAAGCACGCTCGAAAGATGTTCCATGAGATAATCTTCTCGCACATTGGAGTACCCCGCATGGTGATGAGCGACGGGGGATCGCACTTCATTGACAGGAAGTTTTAAGTTTTCCTCAAAGAACTCAGGGCTAACCACAATATCGCTACCCCCGATTATTATCCACAGACAAGCGGTCAAGCTGAAACGTCGAATAAACAAATAAAGAGCATCCTGCATTAGGAACATCATTAGCCACTAATGATCATGAGCATTGCATTGCATCTCCATGTGTTGATAAAAGTGCTATGATTTTATGTGTTTTAATTTCTAAATTAGGGTAAAATGAAATTTGTTTGTTTAAGTGAAGTTTTGTCTTGGCAAATAATGTTAATAAATAGAGAATAATGTATATAACACTTTTTATATTAATGACTTGCCCTGATTAAGTTTAGATTAATAATTAAAAATTCAAGTGATAAAATGGTTTCTAGCCCTAATATTGACTTTAATTCAGTAAAAAAGTAGAAATGCTTTTCTGTATTTTTGTCCTATATGAAAGTTGTAGAGAAAATTATTTTGAGCAACTTTTGTTTTAGGGACAAATCCTAGTTTTGAGTTTTTGAAATAGTTTTGAATAAAACAAAGTTTGGCATTTATTCGGGAAATGGAAAAACATTTGAAAATTCAGAAAATAACCGGCGCCTCACTTCTGGCCCATTAGGCCTTTCCCCAGCCCAGCTCCTGGCCCAGGCCACGCCCGAGCTCGCACAACTGCACGCGCCCGAACGACGGCGCCGACCAGCGGCCGCGCCGTACGCCGGCAAGCGCCGTGTGGCCGCCTACCGCCTGTCTCACCACCGCAGTCGCCCAACCCATGCATGCGCTCGCCACTCATGCCCACGACCGCCCGCGCCGCACGCTGGTGCCTGTTGGTAGTTCTTAGCTACACCTAGGGTAGGGTAACTAAAGTAGCTATCTACTAATGCCAAGCGGGGTTGTCGGTCCCGACACTAGTAAGAGCTAGCTAGCGAGAATGCAATCTACCAGGAGGAGATTCTGCAAGCGCACAGAACTATCGTAGTAGCACTTCGCCTGGGAGTACCAGGTGTCGATTTATTTGATCCCAAGGGAAGGCTAGGGTGGTGTATGAGTTGAGTCAAGGAGGGGATGAGAGTCGAAGAAAAGAGAAAAGGGAAAAGGGGAGAAGAGAGGAGATGAAAGGCTAGAAAGAATATGTGGGTGGATAGGTAAGGATGAAATGGATGGCTAAGGTAAGCTGGATGGATAGGTAGATAACTGGAATAGGATAACTAAGGATAACTAAATAACTACTAACTACTAACTACTAACTACTCCTAGATAACTACAAAGCAAGATAACTACGAAGCGAGATAGTTATGAAGCAAGGCAGACAAAAGACAATAAAGCAACTAAGTTGAGTATAGTTTTATTCCTATCTTGTCAAGTATCGAGGCGTACTAGCCTTTACCACTTACTTAGGTTGAACGCTAGCACAACGAGCCTTACTGTTAAACTGGGCCAACTACGTGGTGGAATTCAAGGCGCACAGGGCTGTCACCACCTGCTTACTACCACAGCTATCCGGGGGTCCAGCCGTATCTGAAGGTAAGTCTATAACTAAGCACCACGCTTAACTATATTCTAACTATCTCTACCCTAGCTTTGAATAGAGACACCCTTGCGGACGTCAGAGCAAACACTTGACTTAATAAGATAAACACTAAACTAACTAAGCAACCTATTGGCAAAGATCAAACATCACTAAGCTCACTAGAGATTAACTACTATGGCTAAGTGAATTGAACTGTAGGATAGCTAGGCACTCAAGCAATCAATCAAGTATACCACTCAATACTGATAAGTAGAATAAAGTAATACTTGAAATGATGAACTAGAATATAGTAAGTGCTTGAGTAACAAGAGCAAAACCTGAACTGGAGTTGAAGGAAGACTCTTCCCAGCTCCAGGACCGATCACTCGCACGCCTCTACTCTTGAGCTAACCCTTGAGCAGCGCTACCGCGAGGGCAAAGATGCCTTGCTCTACTAGCTACCTACTTGCCTAAGCTCTCTAAGCTTCTAACCTAACTCTCACTTGCTTCTCTTGCTTTGCTTCTCTTGGAAGTGTGGGATATGAGGGATATGAATGAAGTGATGCCGCAGGGGGGTATTTATAGCCCAAATGAGTGAGGGTGGGCAGCCAACCGACCTAGGGTTAGGTCAGGTGGCGGGCACCACCCCCTACTGGCGGCCGCCAGCTCCCTGGCCGTTGGATGAACCGCCTCTGCTTCAACGGCATCCAGGTGGTTGTCCAAGGCGGTTTGGAGGTCGGTTGCATGTCCTAGCAACCGACATTCAGCCTTGATCCACGCCACTCCTCCCTGAGCCGTCCGATGCCACTGACCTAGTGACCAAGGGCCAGAATTTGGCCTTGGGGAGGTCACACGAATCGGTGACGTGGCAGGGATGGAACTTGGGCCAACCCAAGTGGCGGGCGCCACCTAGGGGTGGCGGGCGCCACCCCCCTTAGGCCCATTTGGGCCCTGCTGAGTGGGCTTGGCCTCTGGTGGGTCCATATGTCCAAATTTGGTTCAAATCCTGCATTCAAATAAAATTCTATGGACATGTGGAATTTGGTTAGTTTGAAACCTATTTGACTACATTTCATGCCTTTTTGGTGAACTTTAGGGTCAAATGTTGACGGTAAAACAGGTGTTTAAGGACTGTCAACAAGCTCCCCCAAGCTAACCTGTTGCTCGTCCTCGAGCAACAATGCGGTTTATGCATTGAGCATGAAATGGATAGCAACTTAAGATGTCTGCAAGTGCATATTGTAAGTGAGAAATAACTTAGCATATATCATTAATCATAGCAATGTGGGGCTTATAGCTTTTCACTTCAAACATGCAAGAGTGAAATAAAGCAGTAGATAGGAAACTTTTATCTTGCTTAGGTTTGACTAGGATTCTGTCTGGAGGTTTTTTTCAAGGTTTTCAAAAGATAACAACTTGCTTAACTCCTCCAAGATTCACTCAATCACTCAATAGTGTTTAAATCCTCACTTAGGCCAAAATGTAGCCTCTCCTATTTCTAAAGAATGATATGTGGAGTTATAGGTGGGCTATGAACCATGAGCAAATTGCCTGATGTTTATTGCTAAGCTAGACACTCAGATCATAAGGAGCAGCAAATCATAAAAATTGATCAAGATGTGCATGTGTGGTTATGTGGAAGTGTATAGAGAGATATTTCATAATCCTTCCTAGTTAATTTCTGGGGTCTAGAGCTAATGATAATTCTCTCTCTTTTTTTTAATACATAGTGAGTAGACAAAAGATGTGTCCTCACATTTTCTTAGGACATAGTCCTCTCTTGAGCTACTTTGCTCACTTTTTCTCTTTTTTTTTCTTTTTTTTCACAGGACATAGTCCTTTCTTGAGCTACTTTGCTCATTTTTCTCTCTCTCTCTCTCTATTAGCTCTAGATTTCCCCAGACATCTATAGGAAAGGATTTTTGAAATGAGTAGGGGAAGAGGGAGAAATGCTTATTCTCAGTGTAGGAATAGCATAAGGCTAGCAATGGGATGTTTGGCAGGGTATTGCATATCTCCGGTGTAGAGAATAAGAAATTTATTTGGTGGTTGCAAACTTCCAAAGTGGAAAGTAGGAAAATTATGGTGGGTGTGCGTGAATCTTGATTCAAAAGATATGATAAGCTTATCTACTAAGATCTATGAGGTCTAACAAAGCTCAACACAAACAAAGCTCTTTGTGGTTTTGACTAATGACTAACAAATATTTGGCTGTTGGTGGGATGGGATAAAAAATCTAGGAGGAACTTTTAGCAAGGTTTTCATAATTTTTTTTAAAAGAAATCCTCCAGATTAGGTCCTAATTTCACCTTAGCAAGTTTAAAGAATTACTCCATTTCTTGCTAGCTTTGTTCACTAAGCATGATTTCAGTTAAAGCATGTGCAACCCACAAAAGCTACAACTTAGATAAGACTATCATTCAAACCATAACAATAGCATTTGCATGACATATTTCAAATCTTATTCAGGTTTCAACTTGTTTAAGCAGATATTATCAGTTTTATTCATGGAGTGGTTATTTAGGCAAGCATGTGACATTCAAAAGATATAGAATTTAAGAACTGAATTTTAAGTGTAGGCTTGAGACATACCTTATCGGAGCGGGAGTCTCCCCCAAGCTGGCTTCTTGCTTGGTGAAAAGATCTTCTTCGTCTCAGTCGGAGCTCTTGTTCTCATTTTATTAAAAAGGGAAACTATCTAATGTTGTGAAAAGGGAAACTATCCTATTTTGATATTTTATTGTTCTAACTAAGTTAACATATATCTATGCATATAACTAATGATAACTGGTGATATATTTTGTTTAGTTGCATGCATGGCATATGTTATTTATTCGAAAAAGGGAAAATTGAAGGGAAAAATTAAAAGTAAAACCATACCTTAGGTCCATGGAGTTTCATCCTTATCGGGTGGATCTTCTTCCTTGGGCACTTCTCCTCTTAGTACTCCATCGGGTTCTTCTTCTTTTGGCACCTCTCCTTTGTTATGTGAATTACACAACTTAGAAGGAGGTGGGTCTCTCTTTCTGCTCCACCCTGTTCTTGGGCGTCTCTTCTTGGTACGAACGGGTTCTGCTTCCTGCATGTTAGCGGCATATGCGGGACCACGGGAGAAGGAGAATATTTCCTTCCTCCCTCCTAATGTCATTTGAATTTTACCACTTCCCACATATATGCAGGCATCAACAGTGTTCAAGAAGGGTCTACCTAAGATTAGAGGCACATCTTTCCTATTTCCCATATCTAGTATTATGAAATTAGCAGGAACATAGGAACCTCTAATATGAACAGGTAAATCATTAACTATTCCTTCTACATAGCAAGTGGATTCATCAGCTAGCACAACATAGGCAGATGTGGATGTCATGGGTGGAAAGAACGAGTTTTCATAAAAATCTTTAGATAGAATGTTCACACTCGATCCTAAATCACACATGGCATTTTTAAAGACTTCACCAAAGATTGAGCATCTAATTATGGGACTACCAGGATCACCCTTTTTAACAGTCATGGTTTGATCTTCATAATAGTTAAAATATTTTATTTCAACCATATTAGCAGTTTCCATGTCAGGTTTAGCAGGAATTTTGCCAGATTCAAAAGATGGTATGATAGCAGCAAGTTGAGCTAATTGGGTTTCTAACATCTTATTAAAGCTTAATTGATTTTTCAGAGCAGATGAGAAATCTTCCAATTTAGCATTTATATTCTCAAGAATTTTATCATTCGCCATTAATCTCTCTTTCAAGAAATCAGTAGTTTTACCTTGTGAGTAAACTAGATTCTTCAAGAATGAGAAATTATCAGAATTATGAAAATTAGAGCGGGGGAATGAATTGTTACCTTGAGAGTTTGCAGGCTGATTCCATCCTTGATTCTGTTGACGGAAACCGTTACTGTTGTTGATGAAGTTCAAATCTTCATGTAGCTCGGGGCAGTGGCTCCCAGAATGTCCGGTTTCTCCACAGACTTCACAAGTCATGTAAGATTCCAGAGATTGGACACTCTCTAGTTGGTTCATCTTCTCACAGTTGTCTAGCTTCTTTGCCAGCAGGTCCATCTTGGCCACGATCATGTCGGCTTTGCCACAGAACGGGCTAGCTTGGACCATCGTGATAAGAGCCGGTTTCAACTCAAAATTGAGGTTAGCATCGATCACGTCTGGTCCTATCGCTACATTAGCGGCAGAAGGAGCAGAAAACTCACGAATGGTCTTGTTGGCCATCGTGAAGATAGAACGAGATAAGAAAGAAAGAAGTTGAAGAAGATGAACGAAAAAGATAAGAAGAGTTAAGGTACGAAAGAATGGGGTAAGATGGGATTCGCTAAGCAGGAGCTTAGGCGAAGATAAATTCGACATGGACTCAACCGATACACCGATTGCCTTCCTCAGCAACGGCGCCAGAAATGCTTGTTGGTAGTTCTTAGCTACACCTAGGGTAGGGTAACTAAAGTAGCTATCTACTAATGCCAAGCAGGGTTCTCAGTCCCGACACTAGTAGGAGCTAGCTAGCGAGAATGCAATCTACCAGGAGGAGATTCTGCCAGGTGTCGATTTATTTGATCCCAAGGGAAGGCTAGGGTGGTGTATGAGTTGAGTCAAGGAGGGGATGAGAGTCGAAGAAAAGAGAAAAGGGAAAAGGGGAGAAGAGAGGAGATGAAAGGCTAGAAAGAATATGTGGGTGGATAGGTAAGGATGAAATGGATGGCTAAGGTAAGGTGGATGGATAACTAAGGATAACTAACTAACTACTAACTACTTACTACTAACTACTCCTAGATAACTACAAAGCAAGATAACTACGAAGCGAGATAGTTATGAAGCAAGGCAGGCAAAATATAATAAAGCAACTAAGTTGAGTATAGTTTTATTCCTATCTTGTCAAGTATCGAGGCGTACTAGCCTTTACAACTTACTTAGGTTGAACGCTAGCACAACGAGCCTTACTGTTAAACTGGGCCAACTACGTGGTGGAATTCAAGGCGCACAGGGCTGTCACCACCTGCTTGCTACCACAGCTATCCGGGGGTCCAGCCGTATCTGAAGGTAAGTCTATAACTAAGCACCACGCTTAACTATATTCTAACTATCTCTACCCTAGCTTTGAATAGAGACACCCTTGCGGACGTCAGAGCAAACACTTGACTTAATAAGATAAACACTAAACTAACTAAGCAACCTATTGGCAAAGATCAAACACTAAGCTTACTAGAGATTAACTACTATGGCTAAGTGAATTGAACTGTAGGATAGCTAGGCACTCAAGCAATCAATCAAGTATACCACTCAATACTGATAAGTAGAATAAAGTAATACTTGAAATGATGAACTAGAATATAGTAAGTGCTTGAGTAACAAGAGCAAAACCTGAACTGAAGATGAAGGAAGACTCTTCCCAGCTCCAGGACCGATCACTCGCACGCCTCTACTCTTGAGCTAACCCTTGAGCAGCGCTACCGCGAGGGCGAAGATGCCTTGCTCTACTAGCTACCTACTTTTCTAAGCTCTCTAAGCTTCTAACCTAACTCTCACTTGCTTCTCTTGCTTTGCTTCTCTTGGAAGTGTGGGATATGAGGGATATGAATGAAGTGATGCCGCAGGGGGGTATTTATAGCCCAAATGAGTGAGGGGGGTACTTATAGTGGGCAGCCAACCGACCTAGGGTTAGGTCAGGTGGCGGGCGCCACCCCCTACTGGCGGCCGCCAGCTCCCTGGCCGTTGGATGAACCGCCTCTGCTTCAACGGCATCTAGGTGGTTGTCCAAGGCGGTTTGGAGGTCGGTTGCATGTCCTAGCAACCGACATTCAGCCTTGATCCACGCCACTCCTCCCTGAGCCGTCCGATGCCACTGACCTAGTGACCAAGGGCCAGGATTTGGCCTTGGGGAGGTCACACGGATCGGTTACGTGGCAGGGATGGAACTTGGGCCAACCCAAGTGGCGGGCGCCACTTAGAGGTGGCGGGCGCCACCTAGGGGTGGCGGGCGCCACCTAGGGGTGGCGGGCGCCACCTAGGGGTGGCGGGCGCCACCCCCTTTAGGCCCATTTGGGCCCTACTGAGTGGGCTTGGCCTCTGGTGGGTCCATATGTCCAAATTTGGTTCAAATCCTGCATTCAAATAAAATTCTATGGACATGTGGAATTTGGTTAGTTTGAAACCTATTTGACTATATTTCATGCCTTTTTGGTGAACTTTAGGGTCAAATGTTGACGGTAAAACAGGTGTTTAAGGACCGTCAACAGTGCCCCCAACCAGCGCCCGCCGTGGTTTGCCGCATCGCCGTCGCGGCCAATCGCCGACAATCCCCGCGGACCCCGCCACGACCGTCCACTTGCACGGTCGGGGACAAAGCGAATGAAATCGCCAACTCGTTCTCCATTCGCCACTCTTGCTCTCGCCCCCGCTGTCCACTCTCCCGCTCGCACAAGCACTCGTCGGCAAAAGCTTGTCACCGCCGCCGAGCCTGCCTCCACCGTTCCACCCTCACGAGCTCACCTCCCGCTGATTAGCTCCGGTCAACGCTTCGCCTCGCTCTCGCACACGCCGTGCGCTCGCTGGCACCACCGACCAAGCCTCGCCTTGCCGGAACACGACATGCCCGCCTTCGGCCACCGTTGCCCCCGTCGAGTCCACGGTCATGTTCCGTCCTCGTTACGTCCCCGCCGACCTTCTTCTCCACCAAGCTCCGTCAGGTGTATAAGAGGTGAGAACACCGCCCCGCTCGCTTTCTACCGCACCCGCCGTCATGATCACCGCCACTCGAGCGCCATGACCGCCGCCGTGTTCCGCGCACATGGTCGACCCGCACTGAGGCATCTCCGGCCAAACCATCCCCTTTAGGGCTTTTCTTAGGGTTCACTGGTTCTCGCGCACTCGCCAATTGAGTCGGTGATCGCCGGAAACGGCGTCGCCATCTCTCACCGCCGCGGCCTTCCGCCACAGTTTAGCTCCGGTGACGCGCTGGCCAAACCAACACCACCACCCGACTCGCCTTGCCGAGACGAGCACTTTGAGCTAACCCTCGCTGCCGGCGACCTCACCGCCGGCGAGGAATCGCCGGTCAGCGATCTCCCCTGCTCAGCCCTCACCAATAGGTGGGCCCTATTGACCACTGGTCCCACGCGTCAGTCACTCAATGGTCCATGGACTGCGTCCACCTCAGCCGAGAACCGGGCGTTTTCAAAAACGTTTTCCTTTAAATGTTTTTCCAATTTCCAGTAAATGCTTGTTTATTTTGTAATTCCTGTTTGGTTGATCCAAATGTTGTGCAATAAATTTTGTTAATCTGTTCTTGAGTAGAGCTACCTGAGAAAAGGAGGAAATTAATTTTTTAATAATAATTACTGCACTATTTTTAATTAATCAGTTAATTCTTAAATTGCATAATAAATGTTTCACTGTATTTCCTTGCCAGATAAAAATGTGATAAAATTTGTGTGTGCTCTTTTTTATGTTTAGAAGCTAAGAAAATTATATATGGCACTGTTTATTTGACAAAAATGGTTGATAATGTTTAAATGCCTTTTTAGCTGTTTTCTTAGAATAATTCCTGTGCTAAAAATATATGCAGACTTAAATTGTGAGAAATTTTGTATAGTTTCTGTACGCTCTGATGAAGATACCAAAAATATATTATGTGGTTAGTTGTATGACAGAAAATGGACTTGTAGTTCAACTGTGCTTTTCTTAGAAAATTCATGTAGAAAATAATATGGTAACACTGATCATGGAACCCTGTTTATAAATATGAATTAGCACGTAGAATCTGGGAAAAATATGTAACTTGGTGTTTCACCCTTTTCCAGGGGTGTTGTAGTTCAACGGTTGAAATGTGAATAAAACTTGGAAACATTGTGTAGGCCAAAGTATACATGCTCTGGCAGTGAAATTTCATGAGTAGACTTGTTTTATGAAGTAGTAACTAGGAAAAATGTGAAATATGCTGTTTTACACTGTTTTACACTTTTGTGTAGTAGAGTTAGTTTGAGGCACCTTTTTGGCTGAATGCTTAATCTTTTTGTAACTGTGCTGAAAATTTTATGGTAAGGTCCAGAATGTACGAAGAAGCTTCTGTAATCTTTGTACATTTTTCTGAGTAATATAAATAGGACTTGTTGTATAACCCTGGTTTATTCAGAATTTGTTAATAGGGAATAAATAGGATAATGATATTATAATTAGGATATTAAGCATTTATTTCTGGAATGTTAAAAGTGGTTCAACAAGTTGGTTTTGTTGGTTTTAATAGCTCAGCTACGCATGTGCATACCATCATGTCACACCTCTTGCACATCCAGTGCATTCATTTATTTATTATTATCCGCATACATCTAGGATCGGTAGCGCAGGATCGAAGACGCACCAAGCGAGGAGCAGGAAACTTGGGAGGTGCAGCAGATAGAGGAGATCGCGCCCTACGACCTCGACACTAACTTGCCCGAGTGCCCCGCGCACGAGGCTTCCGTTTTCTTCCAAGGCAAGCCCCGGAGCATTCTAAGTCTCCCAGTTTTTATAATTAATTTACTTAAGTATTTTACATTGTGATGCATTAGGTATAGGAGTTGTTTAAATCCCACTTGCTGCATTACCTTTCCTTGATTATTGCTTATACCTGCCTTGTTATCCTATTATTTCTTAAAAGTAGAACTGCTTAGCCTGCTTAATAGTGTAGTGAATAAAGGATGTTACCATAATGGCCCTGATGGGTGATTACCGGATCACGGTTGGCTATATGTGCTATCGTGGAAAAGAACCTGAGTAGTAATAAAATACGGTCAACTGGAAGGCAAGGCACCAAGTGCGGAGACTTAGGGCAGTTCATTCGTTGAACTGTGTAGGTTTGTATCGATGATGGCCCTCGTTCATTTTTGAAAGCGCCCTTTTACTTAGGGTGCCAGTGATGTATTCCTGACCCCAAAGCCGGTTAGATGTTGTTCAAGCCGGTTTCAACCCGAGTCTAGTATGGAAACACGATCTGCCTCGTGTGGCCATCCTTTAGTTCCAATTGGGTGGTCCGTTCTTGAGCCGCGACATTTACCACCTGGACAGTATCGAGCGGTGACCCAATGCATGGACCCGACGGGGAAAGTGTGAGTTTCTATTAAAGGTTTCTCACCAGCTGGTTTGTAATTCGATTCGAGTTGCCGTCTCCCCCGGTTAGTGGGAAACTATGTCGAGCTTCACCATGATACAACTCCATATGACATCTGTTGGTTCAACTAAAAGTGATAAGTAAACCTGATATGGTATTATATTATTGTTTGTTAGAATCAACTAGTACAGGTGCAAACCTAGAAATAAGGGATAGGCTAAAATATGACTGCTCATCTCATCTAATAAGAATTAACCTTATCTTAACCAGAGCTCTTTCTGTAAATAAGATAGCCAGCTCTACCCAAATAGCCTTGCATACCCTTGGTGTCTTTTATTTTCAGTTAGATGAGTAAGTCTAGCTGAGTACATTCCCGTACTCAGGGTTTATCCCGTTCTTGCAGATGGCCAGGTGTATCATGGCTATTGTAAGCACTGTCTCTACCACGTGGAGGGTGATGAGGAGTAGGCCCTGGGCAAGGTCGTTTGAAAGCTTCCCTCTTGCTTTTGTTGGATCAAGACTAGCAGTGGCATAATATCTTGAAAACAGGAGTGATTTACAAAACAATGTTTTGTTTAGACCACATGTGTGGTGGTCGTATTATCAGACTTATTTCAGCTTCTGCTATTTGAACTCAGTATTGTAATAACTTTAAAGTTTCACACTCTGATTTATTTAAGTTGTTTGAAATCCTTTGAGATTTTCGGACTATCGGAGTTATATGGGTTCAAGTGCGAGTCAGCGGCCGTTAGATCAGCTGCGATTGTACTCGATGTCTTATAATTTGGATGGTTCCGCCACAGCTGGTATCAGAGCATGGTTCAAGTGTTTGCCTCCGTAAGGAACTATTTTTGAACAAACTAGGTATTTCAAAACTATTTTCAAAACTAATTTCAAAAATCTAAAGTGTGCCAAGTCTTGTCCTTAAGCCTCCTAGAATGAGTGAATTGGATAGTTGGGCTAACCCTAGAAGGGTAGCAATATAGTAGCTTACATGTGCCTCATGGGCCTAGACTCTATACTCCAACACCCCTCACAGTCTGAACTACCGGCGTAGCGGAGTTTCAGGACTGGACACGAAAAGAAGCACAAGCACAACACACGAGCCCCCCATAGACTCAACTAGCCACTAGTGATGTTGAGGCTGGAGCGAAACTCGGAGAACGTCGAAGACGGGAGGCCCTTGGTGAAGATGTCGGTGAACTGGGAAGTGGTTGGGACGTGGAGCACCCGAACATCGCCGATGGCCACCCAATCGCGAACAAAGTGTAGATCAATCTCCACATGCTTGGTCTGCTGGTGCTGAACGGGGTTGGTGGAGAGGTACACTGCACTCACATTGTCACAGTAGACCAGCGTGCTCTGGGTCAGGGGGCTGTGGACCTCGCTAAGGAGCTGTCGGAGCCAGGAGGCCTCAGCCACGCCGTTAGCAACAGTGCGGTACTCCGCCTCGGCACTGGAGTGGGAGACCACCGGCTGGCGCTTGGACGACCAAGATACCAAGTTGCCACCGAGGAAGACAACATAGCCGGAGGTGGAC
This sequence comes from Coix lacryma-jobi var. lacryma-jobi, assembly GCA_009763385.1. Taxonomy (NCBI): domain Eukaryota; kingdom Viridiplantae; phylum Streptophyta; class Magnoliopsida; order Poales; family Poaceae; genus Coix; species Coix lacryma-jobi. The sequence continues at coordinate 87,703,176 of CM019822.1, read as the reverse complement.
CGGCGAGTGTCTGGGCACCCGGCCCAGTCAGCATCGGTGTAGACCACAAGCTCGGTGGAGGCAGACGGTGGAGGAGCAGGCCTTAGTCGACAGTGCCGCAGAGGTAGCGAAGGAGGCGCTTGAGAGCCATGAGGTGAGGCTCGCGCGGATCATGCATATGGAGGCAAATCTGCTGAACTGCATAAGTGATGTCCAGGCGGATGAAGGTGAGGTACTGAAGCGCCCCTGCAAGACTCTTGTACGCAGTGGGGTCAGTAACTATGGCGCCCTCGGTCTCTGGCAGCTTGGCCTGAGTGTCAATTGGGGTGGAGCAGGGCTTGCAGTCAGTCATCCCAGCTCACTCCAGGATATTGAGAGTGTACTGCCACTGGTGAAGAAAGAGACCCCCCTGGACGAGTCTCAACGGTGACCCCGAGGAAGTGATGGAGCACACCGAGATCCTTCATCGCGAACTCCTACTGAAGAAAGGTGATGATCCACCATAGCAGAGACGGGCTGGAAGCTATCAGCACAATATCATCAATATAGAGCAGTAGATAGGTAGTCTCCCCGCCGTGGTGATATATGAACAGAGAAGTATCTGACTTGGCCTCCACAAAACCTAAGGTAAGCAGAAAGGCAGCATACCGAGAGTACCACGCCGGAGGGGCCTGCTTGAGGCCGTAGAGTGACTTGTTGAGGCGGCACACCAGGTCAGGGCGAGAAGAATCAACAAAACCCGCAGACTGACTGTAGTAGACCGACTCAGCAAGTGTCCCATGGAGAAAAACATTCTTGACATCCAGCTGATGCACGGGCCAGGAGCGAGAGAGAGCCAGTGAGAGGACCGTGCGGACCGTAGAAGGCTTCACTACTAGACTGAATGTCTCATCGTAATCAACTACAGGCCGCTGAGTGAAACCCCTGAGAACCCAACGAGCCTTGTACTGCTCGAGAGAGCCATCAGCCCGACACTTGTGTGTCCAGATCCACTTGTTAGTGATGACATTGGACCCAGGTGGACGGGGCACCAGATCCCAGGTCTGGTTGGCGAGAAGAGCCGCGCACTCCTCTTTCATCGCACCACGCCAGTGAGGGTCGGCCAAGGTGTCCCGCACGGAAGTGGATACCAGGGAGACCCCCGTGTCACCGGGTGTCGCGGCGAGAGCCCGAGGCTGTAGCACCCCCGCCGCCTGCCGCGTCACCATGGGGTTAACATGACGCGGGTGGTGGTGAAGAAGAGGTAGGTGGTACACGGGCGGCTCGACCCGAGCAGCCGGGGGTGGAGGCGGTGGCGTAGGCATCGACGACGGAGAGGTGGCCACGGGAGGAGACCGAGGTGGCGACGACGGCGACGGGTCCCGCACCGGGGCGGCGAGGCCGCCCGCGCACGGTGCTGGTAGACACGCACCGGCTGGGTGAAGCGCGCGGGAGGTGCGGTTAACATCGGACCCGCGTCGGGCGCAGGGTCCAGTAGAGCACGGGGGGACGTGGCCAGTGGACCGGCGCAGGGGCCGGTGTAGCTCCAGAGGACGACGAGCCGTGGCACGAGCCCGGCGGAGGGCGCGGTAGAGGGGGACCTGTAGGGTTAAATAGTAAAGGTGGATGAGCCACCGCATTAGTGAGAAACAGGGAGGAGAGGTCAAGGTCAAAGGTGGGTGGTGGGGTGGAGGTGGGAGGAGAGGTGGTGGTTGAGAAGGAAAAATCAGACTCGTGGAACACAACATGACGGGAAATGAGGACTCGACGAGAGGAGAGGTCAAAGCAACAGTACCCCTTTTGATCCGGGGAGTACCCGAGGAAGACACAACGAGTCGACCGAGGAGCCAACTTGTGGGGAGCAGTGGCAGTGGTGTTAGGGTAACACGCACACCCGAAGACGCAGAGTTGGTCATAGCGAGGATGGGAGCCAAAAAGGGCGTGGTGAGGAGTGGGAGCAGGACAGGCAGTGGAAGGTAAACGGTTGAGGAGGTATGTGGAGGTGTGAAGTCCCTCGGCCCAGAAGCGAGCGGGAAGGGAGGCCTGCAAGAGAAGGGTGCATATGGTGTCATTGGTGGTGCGAATCATGCGCTCGGCCTTGCCGTTCTAGGAGGATGTGTAGGGGCAAGACATGCGCAACTGCATGCCGTGAGAGAGGAAGAAGGCACGAGATGTGAAGTTGTCAAACTCACGCCCATTGTCACACTGAACGGCCTTGATGGTGAGGCCGAACTGAGTGGACACCCAGGCAAAGAAGTGAAGAAGCGTGGAGAAAGTATCAGACTTCGCACGAATGGGAAAAGACCAGGAATAGTGAGAGAAAGCATCCACCAACACAAAATAGTATTTATAACCAGAAATACTCATGATAGGAGATGTCCACAGGTCGCAATGTACAAGATAAAAAATATGGGTCGCATGTGACAAAGAAGTAGGAAAAGGAAGACGAACATGTCGGCCTAGTTGGCACGCATGACACATGCTCATCGTGAGCTCGAGTACATGGTATGGCAGAGCTACGAGTAAGTTCTGTCAGGGCGACATGTCTAGGATGTCCAAGCCAGCTGTGGTAAGTAGTGGAGGAAGAAACGACGGTGAAAGCAGCGGACGAAGTGGAAGGCGAAGAAGACGATAGAGGAAACCGAAGAGTGTAAAGAGGCCCCGCGCTATTACATCGGAGAAGAGGAGGCCGGGAAGCCAAATCCTTCACAGTAAGATCAGTAGAGTCCAATTCAACAGAACAGGAATTGTCAGTAGTAAAATGACGAATAGAAAGAAGGTTGTAAACGACAGAAGGAGCAACATGAACGTCAGGAAGACGAAAGGAGCCATGAGTGCCGGCAACACCCACAGATGTGACAGGGAGGCACGAACCATTTACGACCATGATGGACGAACGGTGAGAGGAGGAAGGAGGGTGAACCGAGGAGACTATACCAGGGTCAGGAGTGATGTGGAAGGTGGCACCTGAGTCAGCGATCTAGTCTAGACTGACTAGTGAAGTCAGACTCATGGTGCTGAAAGAACGGGCCAGAGCTATCGGGTCCCAACCAACAAGCTCGGGCGTGACCGCGGGAGGAGTCCACGACGACAGTAGCGGAGGGACGGCAGCACCCGGAGCCCACTAAGCGCCCGGGACCCACCCAGCGAGCATGGCCGCCGGAGGACGAGACTCGTCGTCGACCGCCTGAAAGGGCCACATGGAGATGCGCCCTGACCATGGGTGGTTGTAGGATGTCTAGGGTGCGCCGCCTCGTGGAGGTGCCGGTGTGCTCCCACGTCCGAACCCCACACCCCGCCCTCTCTCGCGTCGACGGCATCCGCCACGCCCCCCACCCCCGCTCGGCCCGGGAGGAGGAGGACCCAGAAGAGACGACGCGAGCGGAGCGGTGGGACGCGGCGGAGGAGTGGCGGCCAGGGCAGTCGAGGGCGACGAGGACCCCGACGCGGAGAGGGACCCAGGCTAGATGCCCTGAGTCATCTCCTCCATAACGAGGTCGTCCCGAACCTGGAGGAAGGTGGGGAAGGGCCGCTGCCGAGTGATCCAAGTCCAAAGGTGGCTGTAGCACTCGCTGAGGCCGCAGACGATGTTGAGGACCAAGAACCGGTCATCCACGGCGCAGCCCAGGTCACCAAGGGCATCAGACATGCCCTTCATCTGGCGATAGTACTCACCGACGGAGAGGTCACCCTGGATGAAGGTGCAGAAGCTCGCATCGAGACGCAGGGCCCCGGCTTCGGCGTTGCCCAGGAACTGACCCTCGAGGGCCATGCAGGCACGACGGGCGATGGCGGGGGTGCCCTCCAGAGGGGCGCGGACAAGGTCGTGCAGGTCGAGAGAGATGGTCCCCAGAATCCAGGAAAGGACGATGTTGTCGAGGCGCTACCACACAGAGGTCTGAGCCACAGCCGCAGTGGTGGTGAGGACGTGGTCGTTGAGGGCGTAGCGGCAGAGGGTAAGGAGGACCAGGTCCTTCCAGCGGGCGTAGGATGGCGACTCAGAGTCGAGGATGACGGGAACCTGACTTCGGATGTTCTGGACGGTTTCGGCCTGGTAGTGGAGCTGCGTGACGAGGGGATCCACTGGATCGAACAACAGTGCGAGACGCGGGCGGGGAACCCGTGAGCCGGAGGAGGTGGCACCGGTGTCGGGAAGCCTCAGGTGGACGAGGAGCTGCTTCACCTCAGCGACCTGATGGGCCAGAGCATCAGCGGCATCATGCTCCCGCTCCCAGGCGAGGGCAGCAGCACGGACGCATGCTTGACTCTCCACAGCGGCGACCCGGGCGGCTGCGAGGGCAGCGGTGAGGGTGTTCTCCTGTTGGGGAAGAAGAGGCGGCGGAGGAGGCACCGGGAAGTAGCTACCTGTGCTGGCGCTCAGGGCCAGAACACCCCATCCCGAGCCCATAGCGTGCAGGGCGCTCGCGCCTGGCAGAGGGGCAGCGGCGCCACGCGCCCCGAGTGAGACAGCAATAGGGAGAGAACAGGGCAGTGGCGCAGAAGGGAGGGGAGCTGAAGTGCCCGTGCTGGTGACGCCCGCAGCAGGAGGAAGCGAAGCCTCGCCGAGCAGAGGAGAAGGCACGTCGGTGCCCGTGGCTGGAGGAGCACCCACGCCAAGCAGAGCAGATGCGCTGCGCCCGCCCACGGCCAGAGGGAGCGCCCCCGCGCCGGATCCCGCGCTCGGCGGGACGCCGTCCGCGCCGAGGCCGTCGTGGCCATCGGGGTCGCTCGCGGCTCTGAGGTCATCCGCTCCGAGGGCGTTGGGCTCTCCTGTGCCGCCGGGTTCGTCCGCGCCACCAGGAGCACCCGCGCCAGGGCCTCCTGCGCCGACGAGGCCGCCCGCGACGCCGTTTTTGTCCACGCCGTCGACGAGCAGAGCACCTGCGCCGGGTGGGGCAGCGACGAGCTGAGCCCACGACAGGTAGGGGAGGGGAGGGAAGGAAGAAAAGTACGTGGGAGGGGGAGGGGGGGTCCGCCCGTCGGCCATGGGAGGGCCTGGTGTTGGTATAAATTAATGCACACTCTACTTTATCCGCAAGCGCACAGATAAAATCTACCGATGTAGCACTTCACCGGAGTAACCCAATTTTAATATCGAACCCAAAGGAACGGATAGTGTTAAACCTTAAAGTCTAACCCCTGAGTAGCTAACAAGGACGGAGAATCTAGAAGTATAGAGGGGATCACTAAGGTTGTCTAATTCCAATTTAAGAGTGATATGTTTATATTATTCTTAGTGGGGAAGTTGCCATAAAAGGTCACAAACAGAGTATGAGTCTTTTATGCAAATGTATAATTGTTGATGCAAAATGTGGTTCGCGCCTCACACACAGCAAGCCGGAAAAAGCGTGGCTTCAATCGGGTGCCCGGACAGTTTGGAATCCGGAGACGTGCCAGTCGGTTTGACCTAAAAACCAACAAGGGATAAAACTGTGAGAATAAACTGGAACGTGCTGGATAAGACCAGACAGTTCCATATGTATGGCTTCAAAGCCAATCACGACGGCATACAGCTACAGAAGCTGTCTGTCGATAAGTTCAAAGATCATTCGGCTAACATTGAGAACGGGCATATATTCAACAGCCAGTTGCCGAATGTAGATGTAAGAGGATATCATTAAGATATGAAGAATCATAAACAGGTAACTTGTAAAAAATAAATCTATCCGAACAACACATGAAGAGGTTAATCCAACTAGTCTGCCGCACGTCTAGTTTTCATAAACCCGTCAAGCATAAACTAAGTCTACACCACTCCTTATAATTAGATTAATCCACCGCATTATACAATCTAATGATAAGGAGCCAAAAGCATGCATATATCTGAACAGATCTACATAAACTCATTACTCATGTAAGTTTAACCAAGCTCGGCAAACTAGCCGAGTTGGGGTCCATGAAGAAGGAACATACAAACAAGCACAATTAAACTAATCTAAAACCTGCATCTGCCGCACGATACCTAGTTTTATCAAAGCCTAGCCGTAATTGACAAGCATGAACCCACAACATGTAACAATCTGGATTGAAAGTTAATTCGGCCGTCATGATCTTGCGATTATTAAAACACAAACAAACTTGTGAAAACAAGGCCGAACAAAGATCAATCTAGATTGGGCAAAAGAGTGTTACAGAATTAAATAAACGATGCAACACTTGATAACTTAATGAATCTATTAGATCTTGCCAAATCTAACAGAGCCGATAACTATCTCGCTTCTGCTAAACATATGAATAAACGCCTGCCGCACGGTATCTACCCATAAGCAAAGCATAAGCAAAGACCTCTCGATCGCTAACAAGGGTCCGCAGCACGACCATTGAAAACAAGCAAGACTACTTGCATCATATCTAAATCCACCGCATGATACTAGACATGATAACAAGGTTGCCAGGACTTACGGAGGTCGACGGATCGATGATTCCTCTCGAAGAACTCGACGACACGACTAAGGACTCGAAGATGGCACGGGGCCGGTTTGTATTGATATGGTTGTGAATAGATCTCTTTACAATGGCCGGGGGTTTATATTTATACCCTGGGCAGAACACGAGTCCCAAAAGACTACGACTTATAAAAAATACTAAACAAAACAATCGAGTCCTTTGTCGTGTCGTCGAGTTCTTTGAGAGGAATCATCGATCCGTCGACCTCCATAAGTTCCGACAACCTTGTTATCATATATAGTATCATGCGGTGGATTTAGATCTGATGCAAGTAATCTTGTTTGTTTCCAATGATCGTGCGGCGGATCTTTGTTAACGATCAAGAAATCTTTGCTTATGTTTTGCTTATGAGTAAATACCGTGCGGCAGGCGTTTACTTGATATGTTTAGCAAAAGCGAGATAGTTATCGGCTCTATTAGATCCGGCAAGATCTAGTAGATTCATTAAGTTATCATGTGTTGCATGATTTAATTAATTTTATAACACTCTTTTGCCCAATCTAGATTGATTTTGTTCGGCCTTTCTTTACAACTTTACTTATGTTCCAATAATTGTTGTTTTCATAACATCCCTTATAAATTGCATGATCATGATGGCCGAATTAATTTCTAATCTAGATTGTTACGTGTTGTGGTTTCATACATGTCAATCACGCTTGAGCTTCGATAAAACTAGGTATCGTGCGGCAGATGCAGGTTTTAGATTGGTTTGATCGTGTTTGTTTGCATGTTCCTCCTTCATGGATCCCAATTCGGCTAGTTTGCCGAGCTTGGTCAGAAATCAATTTATAATTTATTTATACTTGTTTAAGCATGTCTTTTCTTACATGTGTATTTGGCAATCAAAGCTTTCACATGCTTTCTTTTTATATTAGCCGAATGATTCTATAAACATGCTTGGCAGACAGCTTCTATAGCTGTATGTTGTCGAAAGTGGCTTCAGGGCCGTAAATATGGAACTGTCTGGTCTCACCCGGCATGTTCCAGTTTTATTCTCACAGTTTTATATCTTGTCGGCTTTCAGGTCAAACCGACTGGCACGTCTTCGGATTTCAAACCGTCCGGGCATTCGATTGAAGCCATGCTTTCCGGCTTGATATGTGTGAGGCACAATGCGCCACATTTTGTGCCAACACACTTTTTGGCACGCCCAGTGGGACCCCACATTCCAAGATGCCTGAATTCGACAACAATCAAGTTCTGGACGTGACCATGGATGAGTTGCCAGGAGACTTGAGAAATTTAGTTCAACAAGCATGCGATGAATTTTAGCACAAGTGCTTGATGTCCTTTTCTAAGAATAAGAGTAACAAGGTTTTCTAGAAGTAGTCACTCCCAAAAACTCTCCTTCCTCATCAATCCGATAGCACCGATGAGGAAGATGCTCAAAAATTATCCGAACTAGTGTACAAGGCTATGTCAGAGGCCTTGACAAATCATCAATCAACCTTCTTAAATACTTTTCGTGCCATCATGGTTAGTACTTTCAGCCCGACAGTTGATAAACGTTTTGAGGAAGCCGCTGGCCCGATACAGGGACCAATGTTATTCCCCGTACTCCAACATCAGAAAAAGATTGCCGAAGACGGCGGAGTTGGTACAAGCAGAGGTGGGATGGTCCCTCACGAGAAGCAACAACCTCCCACGACTCATGGCCAACTCACATTCAGCACGACAGGAAACGTCCCACAATCTGCTTTCAGGGTGTCTCCAGCAACAAATAGGTTGCAAAAGAATACGTATGGAGATGGATATCAGGAGTTCGTTGATTACAATGCGATAGATGCTTTCCTGAAACGGGTTATAAAAATTCAGCAGGAGCATTTCTTGGAGGACAAGCGCACGGTGTTCCAGATTCAAATATTGACCTTGTCATGCATAGAATGGCCGACATGATGCAAAATCAATTTGGCCTGAAGCCAAAGAATCAGTCTTACGCTTATAAATCTCCTTACCCAGAGTGGTATAACCGAGTGGCACTTCCTCCGAGGGTGAAGCCTCCCACCGATCTCACCAAGTTTTCAGGCCAGGATGATACTAGCACTATAGAACATATCGGCCGTTACTTAATGCAGCTTGGGGAAGCATCTGCAGATGAAGCTTGGAGGATTCGGTACTTCCCGTTATCACTGACAGGACCAGCCTTCTCATGGTTCACATCTCTACCGCCGAATTCTTTTGGAACATGGGCGGATTTGGAGCAGAAATTCCATGCGTATTTCTTTACGGGTACCAATGAGAAGAAGTTGGTCGACCTCATGAGTTTGAGAATGAAAGCTACTGAAACTCCACAAGAATATTTGCGGAGATTCAGAGAAACTAAAAATCTCTGCTATTCCCTGAGTTTACCAGATGATCAATTGCCAGGGATAGCTATAGCTGGCATGTTGTCGAATATCAGGGAAAAGTTATTCGGCATGGAGTTTGATGATCTTGGGCAATTATCACAACGATTGGCAATGATGAGTAATCAGGCTCAGGGGTTTAGAAGAAACAACCAATTCCAGAAAGGCGATGTGGCTAGCGAGGTGTATCAGAGTTTCTTAGAAGAAGCAATGGAGTATGATGACGAAGATGAGATAGCTGCAGCTGAGTTAGTCTGGGCGAAAGAGCCGACTCAAGTCAATCAACGATGGATGAGGCAGCAAAAGGGTGCCTACGATTTTGATGTTTCCAAATCGGATAAGCTATTTGAATTGTTGGTGAAAGAGGGACGCATTAAGCTACCGGAAGGTCATCCCATGCTGCACCCTGAAGGAGTTAAAGACAAGAAGTATTGTGGTTTCCATAACACCAAATCTCATTCTATAAATGATTGCCGAGTGTTCAGGGTGCGTATCCAGAAGGCTATCCAGGAAGGGCATTTGAAGTTCGATGGAAAAATGAAGATTGATGCTAACCCTTTTGCACAGAATGTCGTATCTTTCTCCATTAACATGGTTAATGCAGGTGACCCCAACGGCAGAGGCAAGATGAAGGTATTAACCTCTGACAGAGCGAGAGAGACTAGAGCTGTTGACCCTGATCGGCAGATCACAAATGAAGAATTTTGGCAACAAATTCGTTTCCAGAATAGCCGAACCAAGAGGGGAGAAGCTTCCAGGCCCAGGGTCACGACACGTATTTTGTTGAACAAATGGCGACGGGAGCAGGAACGGCACTAGAAGCAAAAGTTTTATGAAGAACAAAAGTTCATAGAGGAGCAACGGAGGTACGAAAAGAAGATGTACCAAGAAGAACAAGAATATATGAGAGAGCAAGAGCAATCCCATCGGGGGTGCTCATTCTTCAAATATTGTTGGAATGAAGGCTTGAAGCTGCCTGCTAAAAACAATTGCCCTGAATGCAGTGATCAATATTCTGAATACAGGCAGTCTCGAGTCAACCGCCGTTCGGTCCATGAGAGGCTTGGGATGCAATTCCCTAAGGACGATCGGTGCTTAAAAATGGGTAATTCCAAAAATCGGCAAGGGAAAAGATTTGCCGATCGAAATTGGGTTCGCACTGAAGAAGAAGAGTACCGTGAATATGTTTGGCAGAAAGGACAATGGTGTCCACCAGGATTGAAAAAGAGCCAGAAAAGAAGAGTGCAACGCCTAAGAGATAGAGAATTGGCGCAAGCAGGCACTAAGACGAAACAAATTTGGCGTCCAAAGGAAAAACCCAATGAGCATGATCATTCGGCTAATGCATGCATGGCTTTCTTCCTTCCGTCAGAATTCATCGCCCCGGGGATCAAGATGTCCAAGAAGAGGTGTACTCAGATTTTGATGAAAGCGAGTACCAGGATCTGATGGCTCAGCTTGTCTTGACCCAGCGAGCAGTTTTTGACAAGCCAGCCAAGCATCGACACTTGAAGCCGCTTTACGTGAAAGTGAAGGACCGGATTGGCGACCAGAGGGGGGGGTGAATGGGAGCCTCAAATTCAACTTGTGAATAGAATGGCCCTTGTCCCAGAAAATCACCCCAAAAGCAAAGACTCGAGACGACCGGAGAGTTCACGACCTACGAGTAGGTGGATACCCTAGGAGATGTCCTAGTGGTACAGCGGAACCCCCGGAGAAACCTCGAAACCAACTGCCAAAGCCTCGAAGCAAAACTGCACAATCGGCAGATTCGCGGACTGTCCGGGGTCAGGGTCCCGGACTGTCCGCTGAATGCCGGACTGTCCGACACTAGGAGTCCGGACTGTCCATCGGCAAAAGACCAGAAACAGAACTGTTCTGAACAAGTTCTGGACGACTCCCAGACTGTCCGCGGTTTGCACGCCGGACTGTCCGCCGGTCACGAGACCGAGAACAGTATCGCGCTGCGCAGAACTGTACCAGCCAAGTCCCGATCCCCGGACTGTCCGCCGCTGGGGGCGCGGATTGTCCGCGGATGAACAGAAAGCAAAAATCTGCTCGGGACAAAAAGGCAAATCGATCGAAACTTCACCAAATCAAAAGGTACTTCGATCAAACTCCTCCCAGGTGTTCCTCTACGTATTGGGGTGCTAATCCTAAGAAATCATCGCACCAAACCAAGTCAATCAAGAGAAATCCGAGGATCACCGGAAAGGGGGAAAAAGGAAGAACGAACACGAAATCGACCCGATCTATGGATTCGTGAGGTTATAGGAGAATTCCTTCGGTGGAAAGAAGGAGCTCACGACCAAGAACGAATTGATTCAAGTGGAATCAAAAACCATCTCGAGGAGAGGAAGAACGAGGCAATTCTCCGGGAGATGAAAAACCAAAACGCGAAAAACACCAACCCAAAACGCGAATCAATCAATTCCAGCCATGTGGCAACCACACGAGACAATCGTGAGATTACGGTCTCACTTCCTGAACTTCCCAAAACACAGAGACATGATTGAGTCTTCCCTGCAGATCGCTAGCAGCTAGGTATGATTAGAACCTAAGCGAGGGCTAAGGAGAGAGAGTACTCAGGAACAAATGACTGCTAGGATAGGGAGAGAGGAGGGGTGCCTCTCTTATTTATAGCCTAAAACAATAATCCCCTTTCTACCCCTAGATACAAGAGCGAAGCGGCCAACCCTAGGGGTATCCAGGTCCAACTCTGCTGATAGCTGATCTGACGGTCACGCGCCTTCCTGACCCTTAGCTTCGCCTCGACGCGAGCCTCAGGATGCCACCACGTGCCGCCCAGTCGACCGCCGCGCCTACCTCGTGGATAGCCTCGCCTCCGTGCCAGCCTCTCCATGCCGCCACGCGTCGACCGTCCTTTTTGCGGACCTCCTCCCGGTTTTGAGGCCGAAACCGGGAAACCTGGGCCTTCCCCCGGTTTTGAGGCTGAAACCGGGAAACCTGTCCTCAGGCTGAGTTTTGTGGCCCAAACTCAGAAACCCGCGCACCCAGGTTTTGAGGCCCAAACCTGGAAACCGTCCACGCCGAGTTTTGAGGCCCAAACTCGGAAACCGGCCACCCCGAGTTTTGAGGCCCAAACTCGGAAACCGTCGAGGGTAGCTTTTCGAGGCTCAGCTACCAAACCCGCGCCGTAGACAGGATGTGGTTCGCACACCCCGAGTTCTAGCACCGATGCCGGAGCATGTCCAGCCTCCACGCCGGGCACAGTGCATTCGCCATCCTTCTCGGCCTCCCGCCAAGTGTCACGACGCCATCACCTTCCTCCTGACTCGGCCGATGCACCGCACATCCCCATGTACTCTCGCTTGTCGACGCCACGTGCCAGCTACCACAGCTGGTCCTCAGGTCTCGTGGTCCGTCGGTCCAAGCTCCACGTCCGCCCTTCACCGCTCCCGGTCCGTCGGCACGACACATCCCTACTTGACCTTCACCTCACCTTCGACCACTGCCCGAGCTCCGCACCTGCACATCAACACAGCCAAGAGACATGTTGCCCGTTGATCGATCACTCATCACTCAGGAAGGAAACCGCAAGGGCACATATCAACCTTGTGTTCTCAATTTTCCCCTTGATGAGTGCATCGTCAACTCATAGTAACCGTAACCAAAATAAAAGCAAAGCAAAATTAGATAGAAGGAGAAAACTCACTCGAGATGTCCAAAAACCAAGAGAAAGGCCGAAAACGAACAAATCGAGATAAGCAAAGCTTGGTCCCCAAAGACATGGGCAACGGTTCGACACAACCAAGCAAGAGATCAGAGCAACAACTCTTCAGAGAGTAAAACTTGATCAAAATCGAAGCACAAAACTTGGTTCCCAAAGATATGGGCAACGGCTCTACGCAACCAAGTTAGAAACAAGCTAGTCCTCAAGAAGAGGCAGAAAGGGCTCAACACCACTAGCTGAAAGCTCGATACCAATCAAAAACCATCAAAACATGGTGAAGACAGCTAGTCCCTCTAGACAGAGGCATATAGGCTCGATGCAACTAGCTAAAGGATCGATATCAAATAAAAGCCGATCGGAGCAGGCAGAAAGAGCTCCCCCTCACTCAAAGAACTCCCCCTCAGCAAGTGAAGCATAGAATGCAAATTGTCACCACAGAAAGTCTAAAAATCTCATCCTTGGAAACATTCTCCCCCTTGGGGGCAATTTGCAATCAAAAGAGAGGGAAAGGGACTCAAGTAAGTCAAAAGGAGCTAGGCCATGCCTATCGGAGTCAAGCAAATGCTCATGAGTCAAAAATGCTTGTTAGCAGCTTCAGGTATATATTCGAAAGAGTGAATGAATGCTCTAAGGAGTGCTGATCCGACTACAAAGCAACAAACAAAAGTGCTAGCAAAGGCTCAAACTGATCACCAAATACGCAATATAAGTGCATAAGCCAAGTGAGCAGTTTTAAACCATACAGAAAGGAGTTTCACCATCAAAATAGAACTGAGCATTTATAGACAGGAAGTCAAGCAAGTGCTAAACATGTATACAAGGTGAACTACCCCTAGCACAGTTCAATCATCATGCTATAGAATGAAACATAGACTTGTGTTTTCAGATTTTATCGGAGAATTTGCAACGGTTATTAACACAAGTTTAAATTCAGCATGTGATTGCGAGAGGTTGAAAGCCTGTCATTGCCTAACTTTTCAACCGTGCTAAGCCTATGCATATGCAATCGGAAGCTTAAAGCATCGGTTTCGATCTTACACTACACGGCTCAAGTTTAACTCAAAGTGCTATGACAAACAGTCTTGATACCATGATGTGTTGACAGAGCAATCCCATCTCGATCTTTTCAATTCACTAACACTTGGTTAATTTTAAACAGAATATGAACAATCCAAGGAAGTGAAAGACTCAGAACTAGAGACATAGCAACCTAGCATATATGAAATAGCTCAAGTGACCTCAACACATCCTACACATGCTAGTTGCCATACTCAATGGTGAACATGTATCAAATTTTAAGTTCATTCAGCATGTTCAGCGTTCTGAAAAATTAGCTTAGCTCACAAAATGTAGCAGTGATCAAGGAGAGCCTAAGCTACAAGCATCATCATATATCATCGAAGCATACACTATTCGGAGCATAAGTTCATTCTCAAGAATATAGACATGAAGCTTGAAAATGCAAGATACACAAAAGATGAAGTCAGAATCGGAGCCAAAACAAAACCAAAAAGACTCAAGACCCAAAAACAAAAAGGATCAGAAAGTCAGTCTATGATACATCAAGAATGCTTCCCCCATCTAAAAGGGGAAACACACACCAAGCTCACCTCTCAGCCTAGCAAAAGTTGAGAGATCCAAAGGCTTGGTGAAAATATCCGCAACCTTGTTATGGTTGTCTACATGCCTAAGATCAATGTCGCCTTTCTCATAGTGATCACGAAGAAAGTGAACGCGAACATCTATGTGTTTGGTCTTGGAGTGAAGAACAGGGTTCTTTGCTACACTAATGGCAGAAGTGTTGTCGCAAAGCAAAGGAACACGACTGAAATCTAGACCAAAATCACGTAATGTAGCAACCATCCATAAAAGCTGCGAAGCACAGGAAGCAGCGGCAACATACTCGACTTCAGTAGTAGACTGGGCTACGTTCGACTGCTTGCGAGAAGACCACGAAACCAAAGAAGAGCCAAGAAACTGACAAGTCCCAGAAGTAGACTTGCGCTCAAGCCAACAGCCGGCAAAATCCGCATCGGAATAACCACAAAGCGAGAGCGTCGAAGAAGAAGAGTACCAAAGTCCGAACTCAGGAGTGTATCAGAGGTACCTCATGATGCGCTTGACCGCTTGCTTGTGGGAAGTCCGAGGGGACGCCAGAAAACGAGCGCACAGACACATAGAGAACTGTATATCTGGCCTCATCGCCGTCAGGTACAGGAGTGAGCCGATCATGCTCCTGTACTCCTTCTGGTCAACCGGCTCTCCGTCCTAGTCCACATCCATCGCTGCAGTCGTCGGCATGGGCGTCATAAGAGGCTTGGCCTCGCCCATGTCGAATTTCTTCAGGATGTCCTTCGTGTATTTTCCTTGATGCACGAACGTTCCGTCTCGGGTTTGCTTAATTTGCAACCCGAGGAAGAAAGTCAACTCACCCATCATACTCATCTCAAACTCCCTGCTCATAGTATCTGCAAACTTGGCAACAAGCGCATGAGAGGAGCCACCAAAGATGATATCATCCACGTAAATCTGGACTAACAGGGTATCATTGCCTTGCTTGAGGAGAAACAAAGTTCTATCGACCCGTCCCATTTTAAAACCCTTGGAGAGTAAAAAGGTTTTCAAACGATCATACCATGCTCTCGGGGCTTGTTTCAAACCATACAAAGCTTTTGAAAGTTTATAAACATGGTTTGGAAACTTGGGATCCTCAAAACCAGGGGGTTGCCTAACATAAACCTCTTCCTCTATATACCCATTCAAGAAGGCACTCTTGACATCCATTTGGTAAAGCTTAAAACCCTACGAAGCAGCAAAGGCTAGGAGGATTCTAATGGCTTCTAAACGGGCTACAGGGGCAAAGGTTTCCTCATAGTCTATCCCCTCTTTCTGGCAGAAACCCTGGGCTACTAGTCTAGCCTTGTTCCTCACTACCATCCCATCCTCACCCTCTTTGTTGTTGAAAACCCATTTGGTACCTATAGGGTGGCATTCTGGTGGAGGTGGAACTAGGGTCCAAACTTGGTTTTGCTCAAAGTTTTCTAGCTCCTCATGCATGGCATTGACCCAGTTAGGATCAGAAAGTGCGTGTCCAACATCTTTGGGCTCAAAAGAAGCAACGAATGCAGAGTGAGCAAAGTGAGAGATTTCATACGCTCGTGACCGCGTGACTCGCTGGTCGATGCCGCCGATCATCTGACGCGGGGGGTGAACTTGCTGAACGCTCCGGGGCGCTTGCCTCGCCGAAGTCGCCTCCCCCTCGCCAGATGTTGTCGCTCCCTCAGGTGCTGCGGGTGCTCGCCGGAGAGGTGACTCTAGAGGACCCCAAGAAGATGATGTCGTGGGATCGGGTCCTCGAGCAGAAGTAGTCGTCGCAGGGTCGACGGGGGCAGCCAGTGGAGTTGGCTCGGGATCACCCCAATCGGCATTCTCCTGCTCTTCCTCCACAAAGATGGTCTCTCCCAGCTCTTGTTCTCCTGCAACATCAAAAGCAGAAGAAACACAAGGCATAGTTTCGTCGAATGTGACCTCGCAGGTCTCCACTATCCGGTTAGTTTCCAGGTTAAGAACTCGATAAGCACGTGAATAAGAAGCATAACCAAGAAACACCCCATCAGCAGAGCGAGATTCAAATTTGTCCAAATTACCTTGCTTCAGAATAAAGCACTTGCACCCAAACACCCGAAAATGAGACACCTTGGGTACCCGTCCAAAACGCAACTCATAAGAAGTCTTTTTCATGAACGCACGAAGAAAGATGCGATTTGAAACATGGCAAGCGGTGTTGATCGCCTCGGCCCAAAAACGCCTAGGAGTCCTATGCTCATCGAGCATCGTCCTGGCCATCTCAACAAGGGTCCGGTTCTTGCGCTCAAGAACTCCGTTCTGCTGACGGACATAAGGAGAAGAAAACTGATGCTCGATTCCATTAGAAGAACAGAAAGAGGCAAACTATGAGTTATCAAACTCAGTACCATTATCGCTACGAATAGCTCTAATAGTATCAGGGGGAAACTCAGTTTTCAACCTCAAAATCAAATCATGAGCAAAAGGAAAAGCTTCATCCTTACCCTCCATGAAAAACACCCAAGAATACCTCGAAAAATCGTCAACGATCACTAGAACGTACCACTTCCCACCCGCTGAGCAAACCCGAGCTGGACCAACTGTGTCCATGTGTAAAAGCTCACCGGGTCGCTTTGTCATCACCTGATTAACAGGTGGGTGAGAAGCAGCAACCATCTTCCCGTGACGACAAGGTGTTGGTATTTCTTAACGTCGCTACTAAGAATAGAGTTTTAATCTATCCCCAGCAACGGCGCCAGAAACGCTTGTTAACACTTCTTAACGCAACCACTAACTAGACTATGGAGCCTAACCCCAGCAACGGCGCTAGAAGTGTCTTGGTGGTAATACTATTGACTATTGGATAGTTC
Organism: Coix lacryma-jobi var. lacryma-jobi; assembly: GCA_009763385.1. NCBI lineage: Eukaryota > Viridiplantae > Streptophyta > Magnoliopsida > Poales > Poaceae > Coix > Coix lacryma-jobi. The sequence goes on along the minus strand of CM019822.1, from coordinate 87,686,296 downwards.
TGCAAGCGCACAGAATATACCGATGTAGCACTTCACCCGGGAGTATTCCAAGGTATCGTTATTTATTTTATCCCAAAGGAAAGCAAGCTAGGAAAGATGTAGAGAGAGGAAAGATAGATCCTTTAGTCTTACTATAATCTATTATCAATTAGAGAAGCAAACGGGGATAAGTGGATATAAGGGAGGATAGATAGATAAGATAAATAAGTTAAGCTAAGAGTATATGATATGAAAGATAACTTTAGTAGAGTTAGCTAGGTGGGAGGACAACGAGTGAGTATAAAGTACTCCTATGTTTCTACCTTTACTCCTATGAACTAATCCTAATTGAATAGATGACTTAACTAGATTGATGCCTTGCTACTTGTGTGAGAGGGATAAACGAGAGAGTAAAGCGATAGAAGGTTGTTCACCTAACCCAGTACTCAAGCGGATATTTGGCTTATGGATGCCTTACCTTTTAAGAACTAGCCTGAGTTCACGTGAGGGGATCTAGGTAGCCAGGCAAAATTTGTCACCTTTTGCCCATGCGCCCCTACTGTCCGTGCAAGCCAGCGGTAGTCAAAGATAAGATGAAGTATGAGCACCACGCTCACACTTATCTACACCTTTAGCTATCGATCAAAATAGCTAAAGCCCCTATCCTAAGATAGGACAATGACGCACACACAAGAAGCTATGTAAAGGAAATCAATCTAACTAAGACAACTATAGAACTAAGATAAGCACACAACAAGACTATATAAATATAGACTTGCACTAAGTAAATACTTAAATAAATACTTGGAAAGTAAATACTTAAGTAAATGCAAAGTAATGTAAAGAAAGAATAATATATTAAATAAATAAAGTCTTACAAAAGAAGAAAGATACAAGGGCTATACCAGACTCCCAGAAGACGACTCCGGAGACCCGAGCTTCGCCCGACTCGACTCTAACTCCCACTCTAGACTAACTACTACTACTCTTGCTTGATCTCACTTGAGAGTGGAGATGTGTGAGATATGTGTGATGTGAATGAGAGGGTGGAGGCCTCTATTTATAGTGGAGGTGGAGTAGGGGCTACTCCGGTGCCACGTCAGCGATCCGCGTGATCCTCCTCTCTTCACCCTTGGATCCACCGCCATAATAACCGACTTGGATGAATGGCTTGGATATTCTTCACGTGTGAAACACACACTTTGCCACCGACTTGGATGAGGGTCACCATGGGGTCGGCCGACCCCTGTCTCTGACATGTGGGCCCGGGGTACATCTTCTAGAAGGTGCTGATGTCACCCTGATGAATAGTGCTGCTGGGTCCCACCAAGGGGGGATCGGCCGACACCCCTATGACAGGGCTGGCCCACCTTCTTCTCTCCCTTGGTGACCCCACATGTCATGGAGCAAGCCTTGTGAAGTTGGTTGCATTTCGTTTTTGGTGTGGACCCATGAATCCATGTGCTTCTCATCTTGCACCATTGAGCAAAAGCACATGCTTGATCCAATGGTTGATATTGGCTTGAACATGCTTCTCTTGGATCATGCCATGTCACCATGGCCGAGGTGGCCCAAAGATGGGGTCGCCCGACCCCCTTGGTGGGCCCACCTGGCCTCATTTTGTTCATTTCGCCATCTCCTACAAGTTCACAAGCTAAGAGTACAAGTGGAACTTATTAGTGATAAATATGCTCATGATATGCTATTCTTCTTTGAAACCGAGGCCTGTTGACGGTATTTTGATAAGGTAAAACATGCTATAACTTCCGTCAACAAGATCCCCCAAGCTTAACCTTTGCTCGTCCCGAGCAAACAATCTAACTTGGCCTTGGTGGATCAGTATTGTTACTATGCATCACATTTCAAGAGTACCATGTGCACAACAAAGTTCTTCTCTTTGAATGGAAAAATTAGCTATGTAAATCACCCATATTACCTTGGTACTCTATGGGGCTTATGGCTTTTCCTTTGTCTTAGGTGGTTGAAAGATAGAACAGTTTGACTTGAGCACTAATTTTCTTGTTTTTAGCAAGTTTCATACCGGGGGTTTTGCAATATTTTTCAAAAGAAAGATTTAATGTTCCTCATATGGTTCTCTCATGTCTCTCAAATGGTGTATGATTCCTCACCAAGGCATATGATAAGTGTTGCCTTCTTTATTTCATCCTACTTCTAAACAGGCTTATGTGTAGCTCAAGGTAGAGATGAAAGAAGATGGCATACTTACTTGCATTTTGTTGCGAAGTCAGAGCTCGGATCCTTGAAGAGAAGTGTCATACTCCCAGATCAAGATGTGTAAGTGTGTGGTGTATGGTGGACTAGATTGCTTCTTTATTTGATAAGATCTATCTCTCTATATATATATATATTTTTTTTTTCTTTTTCTCTCTTTTCTAATGAGACATGGCTAGCATTTTTTCCCTTTTTTTCTTTTCTCTTTTTTTTCATGGACTTTCACATGTCCATCTTTTTTTTCATCTTTATTTTGCCTAGCCTTTTGAGTCTCATCTACTAAATAATTGAGAGAGATTTCCTAACACTTGGAGTATGAAGCAACCTATTTGGTGGAAATGAAAGGCATGTTTTTGCGTACTTCCAGTGTAGAAGCAGCATGTATATGAGGTGTGTACGTGATCTTGATCTTAGGAGCATGAAAAGTCTCTTAACAAGGGTCAACAAGACTTGACAACACTCAATACAAAGCAAATAGCCTATGTAGAAGGTTTGTAAACATGTAAAGCATATATGGCTGTGGTAGGAATTTATCACCATTGAGGAACAATTAAGATTTTGATCATTTTAAGAATAAATTCTCCGGCAATCTATCATGCTTAGAACAATATTATAGCAGCTCTTGTCTCACTATATCATGTCTCCCAACAACTTAGACTTAGTTTTAGCACTTGCAACCCACAAAGTTTTCAGGTTCATGATGGTTTAAATGAGCTAAGTAATCCATACTTAGAGAAATACTAAGTTGTAAACTAGGCACTAGAGAAACATTAGCAAGGCAACTGGTCATCATTTCCATGGGGAAGATAGACATATATGAGACATATGTGCTAAGGGGAGTACTAAGCAAATATTTTTGGTATTTTCTTTTTTTTAAATGCAATGAGAAAACTAATTGAAACATAAATAACTTAAGATACAGGACTTACCTTGGTGGGGGAGAGGATCTCCCCCAAGCTTGGTTCTTGCCTACTGTGGTGGTGGATAATGCTGGTACCACCCGGCCCAACGTCGTGCTTCTTCTTCTTGAATGGCCTTCAGGAGTTGGGCGTTTTGTTGTGCAAGAAGCAATGTTGCCTCTTGTTCGCTGTTCATCACACCCATGTTGTCTATGAGCTCGTCCATCGGCGTCCTTTGATGTTGCCTTCCTCTACCCCGTGGGCGAGGAGTGTCTTGAGAGCGAGGAGTGTCCTGTGAGCGAGGAGGCCTCCCCAAGGATCCTGAAATGTCCATGGAGGCTGCCTCATCTCCCTCCTCAACTTCTTCAGCCGGATGTGAAGATCCGCCTTGTTCCATTCGAGTAGCACGGGACGCTCTCCTTGTCCTCCTGCTAGTACCTGCAACTTTTGGGGCTCTTTCCTCGGGGCCCAAATCAAAGGTTAGCGTACGAAGCGCATACAATCGAAGTCCCTCACAAGGGAGAGTAATTTCGACTGTATGGCCTGGATACATCATTATTAGTTCACCCTTGGGACCCCTTTTGAGTACATTGCAACCAAAAAATACACTTTCTTCCAAAACATCTCTCACGGTTTTAATGTACTCAAAAGTTTGGGATTCTAGTGCACCCAAAGCTTCGGCTATGCGTGTGATGAATGATGTGAAGTATATGGGTTTCCTAGGCCTTATGTAGCTAAGCCAATAGTTCACTAGCATTTTAACAGGTGAAACTTTAACCTTGCTAACCATGGCATAGAGTAGTTTCAGCTCATCATCACTTACCAAAGCTCCTCTCATGCCAGGGAAAGGAGTGGTGAACAGCCAGTAGTGCATGAGACGTAAGGTCGGGTTATGAATTTTGTGTGGTGAGGGGTTGGAACAATCACTAGAGCCAGTGATGGCATACCAGAAAACATTCTTGTCATAATGAAAAGCATGATCTACATCAAGATGGCAAGAGTGATCAAATCCTAAAGCAGTGTTTAATGTGCTCCAAGTCAAGTCATATTCCATCCCAAACATTCGAAATGCTATCCCATCATTATTCACTTTTAACGTGCATAAAAACTCAATGGTTAAGTTCTTTATGCCAAATTCAAGAATTTCAAAGAATCCTCCCCAACCAATGGTATTGAAAATAACATAGAATTTTGAATCCATACCTGTTTCTTGCAAGAGGGCCGAATCAATGACACTTGTGTGTGAGAAACTACTCTCACTAAGAGTGAAGAATTTCCCCATCTCTTCGGCATTTAGCCTGAGGCCACTCTCGGTCTCCATTACTCTAGCCGGGAGAATGAAGGGTACTAGCTCACTTCTTTCCACCTCTCTCCTCTCATGAGCACTAGCATGGTGAGGTTCTTGGGAAGAACTCTCACCCTTGTTGGACTTTTTGAAACGGGAGGCAAGCAACTTCTTCATCTTACTACAAGATAAGTTACCAAGCTTCTACTACTACTATGAAATGAGGACTATTTTTGGGTTTTTGGTTTTTTGGAAGGCTACTACTAAGCTAAGCTTGAGAATGAACTTGCAACTAAGGAAGGAAAGGAAGATCTTGTGAGCTCGAGATGGTTCTGGTGGTTTTGGTGTGTAGTTGAGCTCATAATGCAAGGGTATATATAGGGAGAGAAGGGCATCTTGGTGTCTCCCACAACATGGATCGGCCGATCCCCCCTCCTTGACACTTTCAACTTTGCTTTTGCTTTAGCCAGGGGACATGTCTAGAGTGAGTAAATACATTTTCAGGATGGGCCAACACATGGGTCGGCCGACCCCCCTACATGTCCCCTCAATCTTTAAACTTTGTGTCATCATGTGTTTAGTAAAGATGCAACTATGTTTGGTCCAAAGTTGACACAAATTTCAGAGATTCCCTTGCCTAGTGTTTGGTGAAAGAGAAAAGATGAATGGCCAAAGTGGAGACATGTCTAAAGTGATTCCCATGGATCATGAGAGCACTAAGACATGCCTTTGGCTGGTTGTTGTGGTCCCCATGAGCATCCAACATAAATAGGAAAATCTCATGCTTAAAGAGTAAAGCAAAGGACCATTTCTTTTCAGATGTTGGCTTTGTTAATATGCATGATGTTCATGAGCATGCTAAGTAGAGTGCAGTAGGGTGCAGGAGGGCACCATGGTGGGATCGGCTGATCCCACCTTGGATGCTCCTCGAGCACCAAAGTGTTGTGCCATACTCAGGGTACTAAGCCAAGATATATCATGTGCCAGTGGGCCCACTGGTGGGGTCGGCCGACCCCACCTTGGGGTGGTCCCACGGCTCAAAAGTGTTGCAAGTTATTGTCAAGGTGTTACTAGCATGAAAATTTATTTTGTCGAAATGAAATATGCAGGATTAACTAAGTATGCAATTGAAGGAAAATGCAAAAAATTGAAATGCATAAAAAATTAAATATGAGATAACTACTGATTTACCTTATCAGCGAGGGCTCCATGTTTCAGGTCCGTAGAGCAGGACCTCTCCGTCTTGTCATTCATTGGGTGCTTCGGTCGGTCCCGGAGATGGAGACCGTGGTTGCACCTCGTCGGCGAGTTCTTCTTTTATTTCAGCCTTGTTGGCCGACTCTCTCTTCTTTTTGTTCCTACGGTGTGGGTGACGACGACGATGTTTGTTGTCTCGAGGTTCTTTGTCCTTCACCTGCATGTTAGCTTTATAACCGTTGAATGGACACTTTACCTTATATTCCGGGAATTGGAGGTGAAGTTGGCCGGATCCCACGTAAATGACGGCGTTAACCGTATTAAGGAACGGCCTTCCCAGGATGATCGTGACGTCTACATTGGATCCCATGTCCAATATAAGGAAATCGACGGGGACGTAGCTGTTTTGGACTTTGATGAGGATGTCCGTTGCTAGTCCCTCGGGGAACCATAGCGTCTGATCGGCCAGCTGCAAACGAACAAATGTAGGGAGCAAAGGTCCCCCTAGTAAGTTATCATATGTTACCTTGGACATGATATTGACACTCGATCCAAGGTCGCAAAAGGCGTCGTGGAAGACTTGTGGTCCAATCTGGCAGGTGATGGTCGGCAGGCCTGGATCTTCCTTCTTGGTGATGAAGGGTGGATGAAGTAGATAACCCCAGTTTGACCGGAGCAGAGGCTTACCGTACCTTGTAGTAACTAATTTAACACCCTCTATTGGATCCTCAGGTTTCCCTGGGATCTTACCTTGCTCGTAGGATGGGACAGCTGCTGCTAATTGAGCTAATTGTGTTTCTAGCATTTTATTAAAACTCAATTGATTTTTCATAGCAGAATTAAAGCTATCCATTTTCTCATTTATATTTTCAAGAGTCTTATCATTAGCCATCATCTTTTTATTAATACTATCATTTATTTTAGATTGGCCTAAGACAAGATCTCTTAAAGAAGGTTGGTTATTATAAGAATTATTGAAATTATTGCTATAACCGTTACCTTGATTTTGGTAGAAGAGGCGCGAATTCCGTCCTTGTTGTTGTTGTTGGGGCCGGTACCCGTTGTTGTTGGCGTTGTTGATGAAGCTCACTTCCTCCTTCGTCTCGGGACAATTATTTCCCAAATGGTCATTGCCTCCGCATACCTCGCACCATTGGTCGGCTTCGACGGCTCGTGCGGTTGCATAAGGTTGAACGACCTCTTGTTCCCTCTTGGAACTTTCTTCTACTTTCTTCATCAGGAGGTCCATCTTCGCGCAGAGCATGTCCACCTCATTGAGAGCATGAACACCTCTCTTCTTCGGCTGAAGACGTTCCTCATTCCAACCTTGGTTGGTAACCATCTTCTCTATGAGGTCCTTGGCATCTCTAACATTGTGTTGTAAGAATGCCCCTCCAGCGGCTGCATCTAGGTGACTACGGGCCATACCGGTCAGGCCATGGTAGAAACCTTGGATAATGAGCCACTCCTATATCCCATGATGAGGACAGGCGCGAATGTACTCTTGTAGACGTTCCCATGCTTCGGGAATCGTCTCATCAGCTTGTTGCTAGAAGCTGGAAATCTTTCCACGAAGGGCGCTGGTCTTGCCCATCGGGAAGAACTTCTTGAGAAACGCATTGGCGCACTCCTCCCAAGTGTTGGCTTCACTCTTGTTGGCGTAGAACCATTGCTTCGCCTTTCCCAATAACGAGAATGGGAAAAGACGAAGACGGATGGCATCTGCAGACACATTCTTCATAGTGAAGGTACCACATACCTCCAATAAGTGTTGGAGATGGGCGTTGGCGTCCTCATGCGGCTTCCCACAGAATGGATTGGCTTGCGCCATGTTGATGAGAGCCGGCTTGAGCTTGAAAGTCGCATCCCCCAAGTTAAGCTGCGGACCCGTGGCGACATTGTCGGCCGATGGCGCAGAGTACTCGGAGATGGTCTTTTGGGCCATGGCTTCTCTTCTAGCTGGTGCAGAAACTTCCTCCTCGAACGGATTCTGGTTCGAGATGAACCTCTGAGGTGGAACTTGACGAAGTCTAGTCCTCCTCAACAACTGCTCGGGATTTTCAATGAAGTTTGACGGCAGTTGGAAACCGCTCATACACCTACTAGTTTCACGATAACGAAAAGAAACTAGACAGGTGAGGGGTTAGCCCCTATACTAATTGATAACTAATATATAGCAGACTCCGGATTCACTCTCTCTAAACTCCTAGGCGGTTGCTTTCCCCGGCAACGGCGCCAGAAATGCTTGTTGATATTTCTTAGCGTCGCTACTAAGAATAGGGTTTTAATCTATCCCCGGCAACGACACCAGAAACGCTTGTTAACACTTCTTAACGCAACCACTAGAACTAGACTATGGAGCCTAACCCCAGCAATGGCGCTAGAAGTGTCTTGGTGGTAATACTATTGACTATTGGATAGTTCCCCAAGCGCACAGAATATACCGATGTAGCACTTCACCCGGGAGTATTCCAAGGTATCGTTATTTATTTTATCCCAAAGGAAAGCAAGCTAGGAAAGATGTAGAGAGAGGAAATATAGATCCTTTAGTCTTACTATAATCTATTATCAATTAGAGAAGCAAAAGGGGATAAGTGGATATAAGGGAGGATAGATAGATAAGATAAATAAGTTAAGCTAAGAGTATATGATATGAAAGATAACTTTAGTAGAGTTAGCTAGGTGGGAGGACAACGAGTGAGTATAAAGTACTCCTGTGTGTCTACCTTTACTCCTATGAACTAATCCTAATTTAATAGATGACTTAACTAGATTGACGCCTTGCTACTTGTGTGAGAGGGATAAACGAGAGAGTAAAGCGATAGAAGGTTGTTCACCTAACCCAGTACTCAAGCGGATATTTGGCTTATGGATGCCTTACCTTTTAAGAACTAGCCTGAGTTCACGTGAGGGGATCTAGGTAGCCAGGCAAAATCTGTCACCTTTTGCCCATGCGCCCCTACTGTCCGTGCAAGCCAGCGGTAGTCAAAGATAAGATGAAGTATGAGCACCACGCTCACACTTATCTACACCTTTAGCTATCGATCAAAATAGCTAAAGCCCCTATCCTAAGATAGGACGGTGACGCACACACAAGAAGCTATGTAAAGGAAATCAATCTAACTAAGACAACTATAGAACTAAGATAAGCACACAACAAGACTATATAAATATAGACTTGCACTAAGTAAATACTTAAATAAATACTTGGAAAGTAAATACTTAAGTAAATGCAAAGTAAAGTAAAGAAAGAATAATATATTAAATAAATAAAGTCTTACAAAAGAAAAAAGATACAAGGGCTATACCAGACTCCCAGAAGACGACTCCGGAGACCCGAGCTTCGCCTGACTCGACTCTAACTCCCACTCTAGACTAACTACTACTACTCTTGCTTGATCTCACTTGAGAGTGGAGATGTGTGAGATATGTGTGATGTGAATGAGAGGGTGGAGGCCTCTATTTATAGTGGAGGTGGAGTAGGGGCTACTCCGGTGCCACGTCAGCGATCTGCGTGATCCTCCTCTCTTCACCCTTGGATCCACCGCCATAATAACCGACTTGGATGAATGGCTTGGATATTCTTCACGTGTGAAACATGCACTTTGCCACCGACTTGGATGAGGGTCACCATGGGGTCGGCCGACCCCTGTCTCTGACATGTGGGCCCGGGGTACATCCTCTAGAAGGTGCTGATGTCACCCTGATGAATAGTGCTGCTGGGTCCCACCAAGGGGGGATCGGCCGACCCCCCTATGACAGGGCTGGCCCACCTTCTTCTCTCCCTTGGTGACCCCACATGTCATGGAGCAAGCCTTGTGAAGTTGGTTGCATTTCGTTTTTGGTGTGGACCCATGAATCCATGTGCTTCTCATCTTGCACCATTGAGCAAAAGCACATGCTTGATCCAATGGTTGATATTGGCTTGAACATGCTTCTCTTGGATCATGCCATGTCACCCTGGCCGAGGTGGCCCAAAGATGGGGTCGCCCAACCCCCTTGGTGGGCCCACCTGGCCTCATTTTGTTCATTTCGCCATCTCCTACAAGTTCACAAGCTAAGAGTACAAGTGGAACTTATTAGTGATAAATATGCTCATGATTTTCTATTCTTCCTTGAAACCGAGGCCTGTTGACGGTATTTTGATAAGGTAAAACATGCTATAACTTCTGTCAACACAAGGATGGCAAACGAGGTCCTTCTGAAACTTAAGCTTGGGCAATCCTTGGATTAGGCCAAGTGAGCTAATTCTTGCAAGCAAGTCAAAACTCAGGTGACCGAGCCTCCTATGCCACTTCCACAAATCAGAAGAAGGACCAGCCATCAAACATCTAGCAGAGCCGAAAGTACGAGAAAAGTCGGCTCTAAAAACACGGCCAAAAGGGACAATCCAACAAATAAGATCTCCCCGAGGGTCTAAAACACGACTCAAACCCTTCTTAAAGCGCACTTCACAATCATCCTCAAGAAGTTGCGAAATAGAAAGCAAATTGTAATGCAAGTTAGAGACCAAAGCAACATCCTTAAGAACAAAGTTCTCATTGAGCCGAATAGCTCCATGAGAAACAACCTTACCTCTACTATTATCCCCGAAAGTGATGTACTCCTTGTGCATCACGGGGCTAAGGCTGGAGAACCATTCCTTCTTTCCGGTCATGTGGCACGAACACCCGGAATCCATGAGCCACATGTTCTCCAACCAAAGTTCCTGTATCAATAGAAAGGTAGGAAGGGAGCAAATGGTTCAACACTGGGGTTAGTATAATGAGAAGGATACCAGTGTTGTGTCATAGGCCCAGAAAAAGTGTTAGTAGCAACACCAAGCTGTCCTCGTCCCATGGGTGGATAGCGATCACCACCAACCTGAAAGTGTGGTCCGTTATGGAACGGAAAACCTCCAAACTGACCTACCTGTCCCATCTGAGCAAAGCGATCACCACCATACTGAAAAGGTGGTCCGCTATGGTACTGAGCAGCAAAGCCTCTTACACTCGGCTCACGATCGTATTGAGGACGACCGGAACCGCGACGGGCACGACCACCACCCCGTGGTCTAGCTGCCTGGGGCCTATCAACCTGAGGGGGTGCACCTCCAGGTCTAGCGCCCTGCCTCTGAACTCCCCGACCTTGCACACCATGGAGAGGGTGGTGCCTGGCCTGGTTGTTCAGCTCCAACTCCTTCCTAGCATCTCTCTTCCTCTGAAAGCAAAACTCAGCTAGGTGACCCTCTCGGTGACAGTACTCGCACTCGAACCTCACCACTCTCTTGGGTTATTGGTTCCTAGGGTTGTTCACTCTGGCTGGCTGCTTGCCTCTCGGAAGGGGATCACTAGAGACGTCAGGAAGGGTGTCAAGTGTGTTCCTAAGATGGTTAGGTTTGGGAACCCACACTTGCTTGCGAGGTGGAGCCTTGGGAGGTTCATCAAGGATTCCATCCTTGGTGATAGGCTTGGGAGGCTCAGGTGGGGTGATCTTGGTGAGCTTAGGGACAGCGGATGGCTTCTCACTCGGGTTCACTCCGCTAAACTCACCAATCTTGCCAAAGATACTAGTGCCCTTCCCACCTGAAGCAAAGCCTACTCCTGAGCAATCAGTTCCCCTCTTGAACTGACTAATCATCATGCCAACTGCGGTTCACTGCATGACACCCAACTCAGGATGGACCGAAGATATGTGTTTTCCTCCTCGGTTTGCATCCTGGCATGCCGACAGTTGGCAATCTCAAGCTCCATCCCCACGCATCGCTCACATAGAGCGGACAAGATGCTAACTGAGCTAGCCCTCACGGCTTCAGCAAGCTTGGCACTAACTTCTGCCAACTCAGTTTGCAAGCTAGGACAAAGCTTGCACGCACCCAGCAAAGAAGGCCTCGCCTTCACTTCCTCCAGGTCCTTCTTCATGGAGGCACACTCACGACACTCACTCACCATGTCTAGCCTACTGTTCAGCTCATCATACACTTCGATTAAAGAAGCATACTTGGTTTGTAGGGTGGAGAAGTTTGCCATGTGTGTGGTGCACTCTTCGCACTCCTCCTCATCAGTCACCCTCACTTCGGACTTAGCACACTCAAGCTCCTTAAGCGCCTCTTTCATCTTGGCCTTAAACTCACCGCGCTCTTGGAAAACCTGCGTGAGTCTCTTCTCCAAAGCAAGGACTAACTCCACAAACCTATCCCGCTCATCAGTGAGACGATCGACAACAGAAGAGTTTGATACCTCGGAGGCGTTGTCATCGTCATCGTCGCTGTTGGCGTCATCGGCGTCCTTTGCCTGGCACTTGCGGTCCTCTTCATCCAGGGCCATGGTGCATAAGCCCTTGGAGGAGTTGTCAAAGAAGCAGAGTCTGTTGAAGCGATCCTCCGTCTTGTGCTTGAACCCGTCATCGCTGGAGTCGCCGTCGGAGGTCTTCTCACCGTCGCCGAAGGTGGCGAGGAAGGCACGCCGACCGGCGTTGAAAGCCTTCTCCACGTCCTCCCGGCGATAGCTGCCCTTTTTCTTCTTCCCGGCCTTGTTCTTCGGCTTGCCCTTATTCCTGGGGTTGTGGTTCTTGCCGGGGAAGCTCTTGCCGTTCTTGGGACAGTTCGCCATGAAGTGGTCTAGATCACCACACTTGTAGCAGCCCTCACGTGCGCCACCACGCTGGCGATTCAGGCGGTTGTTGTGAAACCGCGAGAACCGGGTGATGGCGAGGGCGAGCTCGTCGTCTCCAAGCGCCTCCAACTGCTCCTCCGTGACTGTATGCAAAGAAGATAAAGCAACAAGAGGAGGTGAAGCGTTAGCAGAAAGAGTCGATCCACCCATGCCTGAGACCAAAGCCATGGAATGTGAGGATGGGTTCTTCAGCTTGGCCTGAGTCAGGTGATCGATCTCGGTGGACTTGAGCTTGCTGAACAGCTCGTCCATGGTGAGGGTGTCATAAGCTGGAGACTCTATGATAGTCAACACCTTCACCTCCCATACCCTCTGATCCAGGGCGTATAGCAACTTGAGAGCCCTCTCATGATCGTCATAGGGTAGGTTAGCCCGATTGGCACACATCTTGTTCACAATCGTTTGAAAATGAGCGAACATGGCGTCAATCGGCTCTCCCTCCAACTGAACAAAGTTCTTGTACTCTCGCTTGTAGGTCTCGAAGAGTCTGGTCTTGACCTGAGCGGTCCCCTCGTGATAGCTCTGAAGCTTCACCTAGATCTCTCGTGCCGTCTCAAGCTCAGAGACACGCTCGAACTCAGGAAGGGAGATGCTGGCCAAAAGAGCATTACGAGCCTTGGAGTTGGCCTCGTGTTGGTCAATCTGGATCTGACCCACACGAGCCGCAAGGACTACGTACTCAGCATTCTCGCATATCTCCCAGACAGAAGACCCGATGCTGTTGAGATAAGCACGCATCGGAATCTTCCAATAGGGATAGTTCGTCCCATCGAACCAAGGAGCCTTGCCGTTCCCTCGTTCCATGTCGCTCTTAGGATCCGAAACCGATTAAGGTAGAGATGATCCTTAACCGGCTCCGATACCAATTGAAGGACCGGATTGGCGACCAGAGGGGGGTGAATGGGAGCCTCAAGTTCAACTTGTGAATAGAATGACCCTTGTCCCAAAAAATCACCCCAAAAGCAAAGACTCGAGATGACCGGAGAGTTCACGACCTACGAGTAGGTGGATACCCTAGGAGATGTCCTAGTGGTACAGCGGAACCCCCGGAGAAACCTCGAAACCAACTGCCAAAGCCTCGAAGCAAAACTGCACAATCAGCAGATTCGCGGACTGTCCGGGGTCAGGGTCCCGGACTGTCCGCTGAACGCCGGACTGTCTGACACTGGGAGTCCGGACTGTCCGCCGGCAAAAGACCAGAAACAGAACTGTTCTGAACAAGTTCTGGACGACTCCCGGACTGTCCGCGGTTTGCACGCCGGACTGTCCGCCGGTCACGAGACCGAGAACAGTATCGCGCTGCGCAGAACTGAACCAGCCAAGTCCCGATCCCCGGACTGTCCGCCGCTGGGGGCGTGGACTGACCGCGGATGAACAGAAAGCAAAAATCTGCTCGGGACAAAAAGGCAAATCGATCGAAACTTCACCAAATCAAAAGGTACTTCGATCAAACTCCTCCCAGAGGTTCCTCTATGTATTGGGGTGCTAATCCTAAGAAATCATTGCACCAAACCAAGTCAATCAAGAGAAATCTGAGGATCAACGGAAAGGGGGAAAAAGGAAGAACGAACACGAAATCGACCCGATCTATGGATTCGTGAGGTTATAGGAGAATTCCTTCGGTGGAAAGAAGGAGCTCACGACCAAGAACGAATTGATTCAAGTGGAATCAAAAACCATCTCGAGGAGAGGAAGAACGAGGCAATTCTCCAGGAGATGAAAAACCAAAACGCGAAGAACACCAACCGAAAACGCGAATCAATCAATTCCAGCTGTGTGGCAACCACACGAGACAATCGTGAGATTACGGTCTCACTTCCTGAACTTCCCAAAACACAGAGACATGATTGAGTCTTCCCTGTGGATCGCTAGCAGCTAGGTATGATTAGAACCTAAGCGAGGGCTAAGGAGAGAGAGTACTCAGGAACAAATGACTGCTAGGATAGGGAGAGAGGAGGGGTGCCTCTCTTATTTATAGCCTAAAACAATAATCCCCTTTCTACCCCTAGATACAAGAGCGAAGCGGCCAACCCTAGGGGTATCCCGGTCCAACTCTGCTGATAGCTGATCTGATGGCCACGCGCCTTCCTCACCCTTAGCTTCGCCTCGACGCAAGCCTCAGGATGCCGCCACGTGCCGCATAGTCGACCGCCGTGCCTACCTCGTGGATAGCCTCGCCTCCGCGCCAGCCTCTCCACGCCGCCACGCTTCGACCGTCCTTTTTGCGGACCTCCCCCCGGTTTTGAGGCTGAAACCGGGAATCCTGGGCCTTCCCCCAGTTTTGAGGCTGAAACCGGAAAACCTGTCCTCACGCTGAGTTTTGTGGCCCAAACATAGAAACCCGCGCACCCAGGTTTTGAGGCCCAAACCTGGAAACCGTCCACGCTGAGTTTTGAGGCCCAAACTCGGAAACTGGCCACCTCGAGTTTTGAGGCCCAAACTCGGAAACCGTCGTGGGTAGCTTTTCGAGGCTCAGCTACCGAACCCGCGCCGTAGACGGGATGTGGTTCGCACACCCCGAGTTCCAGCACCGATGCCGGAGCATGTCCAGCCTCCACGCCGGGCACAGTGCATTCACCATCCTTCTCGGCCTCCCACCAAGTGTCACGACGCCATCACCTTCCTCCCGACTCGACCGATGCACCGCACATCCCCATGTACTCTCGCTTGTCGACGCCACGTGCCAGCTACCACAGCTGGTCCTCAGGTCTCCTGGTCCGTCGGTCCAAGCTCCACGTCCGCCCTTCACCGCTCTCGGTCCGTCGGCACGGCACGTCCCTACTTGACCTTCACCTCACCTTCGACCACTGCCTGAGCTCCGCACCTGCACATCAACACAGCCAAGAGACATGTTGCCCGTTGATCGATCACTCATCACTCAGGAAGGGAACAACAAGGGCACATATCAACCTTGTGTTCTCAGAAAGGCTATGTTAATGGCAAGCCTTTAACTAAGATGTTTATTGATGGAGGTGCTGCCATCAATATCATGCCATACACTACCTTCAGGAAGCTTAGGATGGCTAATGAGGAATTACTAAAGACTGACATGGTGCTCAGTGACTTCGCTGGCAACCCTTCTAATACTCGAGGAGCTATTCATGTTGAGTTGACGATTGGATCAAAAACTTTGATTACTACCTTATTCGTCATCGATGGCAAGGGGGCATATAGTTTACTCTTAGGGAGAGATTGGATCCATGCAAACTGTTGTGTTCCATCGACTATGCATCAAATCCTCATCCAGTGGATTGGAGATGATGTCGAAGTTGTCTATGCTGATGATTCGGTAAGTGTTGCTGCCGCAGAGCCCACTTATTGGGAGTATGATGGTACCAACAGACGATCCAAGCTGTCGGCTGTCAAAGCAATTTTTAAATGGATAATCCAATTGATGGTAACGAAGGAAAGTTGGGGCAAGGTTTTATGTCGGCTGATAAACTAGAAGAGATAAATGTTGGTAATGTTGCCGAGCTAAGACCAATATATGTCAGTGCAAATTTGGATCCAGAATATAGATCGAAATTGATAAACCTTTTGAAGGAGTTCAAGGACTGTTTTGCTTGGGATTACACAGAGATGCCCGGGCTAGACCGTTCTATTGTTGAGCATCGATTACCGAAAAAACCTGGGTATCGCCCCTATAAACAACCTCCTCGGAAGATTTTTAAAGAGGAGGTACTGACCGACGTGAAAAAATAAGTTGAGAGATTATTGAAAGAAAATTTCATTCGGCCGTGTAGGTATGCAGAGTGGATTTCAAACATAGTTCCAGTATATAAGAAGAATGGAAAGATGAGGGTTTGCATTGATTTTAGGGATCTCAATAAAGCTACTCCAATGGACAGTTACCCGATGCCGGTTGCCGAATTGCTTGTTGATGCAGCAACTGGTTACAAAGTCATTAGCTTTTGGATGGTAATGCTGGATATAATCAAATCTTTATGGCAATGGAAGATATTTCAAAGACAGCTTTTAGATGCCCTGGTCATATTGGTTTGTTTGAATGGGTTGTCATGACGTTTGGATTAAAGAATGCCGGCGCAACTTACCAAAGAGCTATGAATTATATTTTCCATGAGTTGATCGGCAAGATTGTAGAAATTTATATTGATGATGTGGTCGTGAAGTCTAGGGATCATGAAGAACATTTGGCTGATTTGAGGAAGACTTTGGAATGCACAAGGAAGCATGGTTTGAGGATGAATCCAAACAAATGTGCTTTTGGAGTTCCAGCGGGTGAGTTTTTGGGGTTTCTGATCCATAAAGGAGGGATTGAAGTCAGAAAGAAAAGCATGGAAGCAATAGACAAAGTTGTCCCTCCAACCAACCTCACAGAGTTGAAGTCGCTACTTGGCAAGATTAATTTTGTAAGAAGATTTATATCTAACTTGTCGGAAAGAATTTTGCCTTTTTCTCCGTTGCTGAAGCTTAAGAAAGATCAAAAATTCATGTGGGGTGACGTACAACAGAAAGCTTTTGATGAGATTAAAGAGTACATGAAAGCACCACCGGTGTTGGTACCTCCACAGCTTGGTAAATTTTTCAAGTTGTACGTGGCGGCCGATAGCCTAACGATAGGATCGGCCCTCATTCAAGAATTTGAGGGAAAAGAAAGAGTAATAGCTTACCTTAGCCGAAAGCTGTTAGATCCAGAAACGAGGTATTCGGCTACAGAGAAACTTTGTTTATGTGTGTATTACTCATGTACCAAGTTTAGGCACTACTTATTAAATGCCGAATGTGTGATAGTTTCTGGATTTGATGTGATAAAACATATGTTGTCTATGCCTATTTTAAATGGAAGGATCGGCAAGTGGATTTTAGCATTGTCAGAATTTGATTTAAGGTACGAATCGGCAAAGGCAGTAAAAGGTCAGGCTATTGTCGATTTTGTTACTCATCATCGTGATCCCTCTGCTAACATGGTAAATATTGCACCTTGGACTTTGTTTTTCGACGGCTCATCTTGTAGTAAAGGTGGTGGTGCTGGTATTTTCTTGATTTCTCCACGAGGGTTGACTTTTAAATATGCCATCCCCATTGAGTTTTATGTTACTAACAATCAAGCAGAGTATGAAGCATTGCTCAGAGGGCTTCGGCTTCTTGTGGAAATAAAAGTTGTTGCTGTCGAAATTTTTGGGGATTCTGAGTTAGTCATCAACCAGTTAACCGGTCAATATGAGTGTAGGAGTGATGTATTAAGAGAGTATTATGAAGAATGTCAAGAGCTTTTGAAGTATTTTCACGAGGCAACTTTACATCATATCCCTAGGGGGCATAATGAAGAAGCGAATAAATTGGCTCAAGCTGCTTCTGGATATCGGGAAAATCAAGAGATTCTTGCTTTGGATGAGGATCGTATGGTTGATGACTGGAGAGAAGAAATTGCCGATTACTTGAAGAATCCATCACAAAAGGTTTCCCGAAAGCTCAGGTATAAGGCTCTCAAGTTTATACTTCTTGATGATCAGTTATACTATAAGTCTATAGATGGAGTGCTCCTCAAGTGTTTAAGTCAAGAAGAAGCCAAAAAGCTGATGTATGAAGTGCATGAAGGGTTGTGTGGTGCACATCAATTGGCTTACCGAATGAAATGGATAATAAGAAGGACTGGTTATTTTTGGCCAACTATGCTCGAGGATTGTTTTGAATATTACAAAGGATGTCAAGACTGTCAGAGATTCGGCAATATTCAAAGAGTTCCAGCATCGGCTATGAATCCAATTATCAAGTCGTGGCCGTTTAGGGGATGGGCTATAGATTTGATTGGTCAAATTCATCCTCCTTCTAGCAAAGGTCATAAGTTCGTACTGTTGGCTATAGATTACTTTACAAAATGGGTTGAGGCTATACCTTTGAAGAAGGTTACATCAGAAAACATGATCAATTTTGTTAAAGAACATATAGTTCACAGATTCGGGATCCCTCAAACTATAACAACAGATCAAGGGACTCAGTTTACATCATCCGAATTTTGTGATTTTGCTGAAGAAATGGGGATCAAGTTGTATAATTCTTCTCCTTATTATGCACAAGCCAATGGTCAAGCTGAAGCGTCAAATAAAATTATGATTAAGATTATCCAGAAGAAGATTGATGAAAAGCCGAAGAAGTGGCATTCGGTTCTTAACGAAGCTTTGTGGGCTTACCGAATGGCTTGTCATGGGTCTACTCAAGCATCTCCTTACGAGTTGGTTTATGGGCATTGTGCTGTGTTACCGTGGGAGTTACAATCGGGTTCAAGACGAGTTACATTACAAAATGATTTGAAGAGAGAAGATTATAAAGGTTTGATGATGGATGAATTAGAAGATTTGCATTTGGTTCGTCTCAAGGCATTGGAAAACATAGAGAAAAATAAATTACGTGTTGCCAAATATTACAACAAGAAAGTCAAAGAGAAACACTTTGTAGAAGGGGATTTGGTTTGGAAGGTTATATTGCCGATCGGGATGAAAGATAAAGCGTTTGGTAAGTGGTCTCCAAATTGGGAAGGTCCTTTTCGGGTAGTGAGGAGTGTGCCTGGTAATGCATATATCTTGAAGACTTTGTTCGGGGAAGAGTTCTTCAGAGCTATTAATGGGAGATTTCTTAAGAGGTTTCATCCCAGCGTGGAAGTTGGTACATGAGCAGATTCAAGAATATTTATATGCAAAAATAGCCGATGTAAAACATCGCCCTTAGCAGAAAAATGCTCCAAAAAAATTGGAGGATAGCCGACATGACATGTGTCGCCTTTAGAGCAAAAATATCAATCTGACCAAATAAGGATAATATCATGCAGTAATTCTGCTTTCGGTAATTCAGAGAAGGAAAAACAGGAATCACAAACCAATATTTCATAGATGCAAGTGTTTCACAAAAGAGAGCGATCTTATTACAGGAACTCCTAAGTACAAACTATTCATCAGACAATCTGTTCAAGACAGATTAGGCGTCAGTGGCCTGGGCGAGTACGGTTGCATGATCCTCATAGCTTCCCATTGGCATGGTGGAGAAGTCCTCACGCGCTTGGGTGGACATCGCTGCCAGCCCTATGGTGACGCCGTGGTGTACGCCGTGAATGACAGCTTGATCGACACGGCTGTCCGCATCATCAAGACGCGCCTCCACGGTTTCCCCTTGGGCGTTCACCTTGTCGGCCACCCTAGTTGCCGCAATCTTCAGGCGGTCGACCTCTGCAGACAATACTGGACAGGAAAAAGGATACATCAAGCAAACAAGTTCAATTAGAAGAAGGGGAATCGGGCGAGGATTTCACTAACCTGTGATAGCATCACAGAGTTGCTTCCGCTGATCTTCCCATTCAAGCTGGTCGATGCCGTATTGCTTGGAAACTTCGCCCAGTTCCTCTCGGGCCTTATCCCTCTCCTCCTTGAAGCGGCAGGCGTCACGGTGATTCCACCAATCGGAGTAGTAGGAGTCTGAGGAAGAGTCTGGGGAATCGGAAGGGCTAGAGGAACCGGACGATGGGTTTCCTGGTTGAGGATGAGGATGGCTTTGGCTGGTGGAGATGAATCTTATCCTAGTAAGTAAGAAGAAAATCAAAATCCAGATAGAAGGCGGACAAGAGAGTAGAACTGCAAGGGGGCAAAGAAACCGATTCTCACCCACGGCGCCGGCGTTGCGGTGCTCTGCTTCCCTCTGCTTCCCCTTCGGCGGGACGCTTGCCGCGATCATCGCCATTCGCCATTGCTATGGAGGTTAGGGTTTTCCTCTGGATTGAATCGAGCAAGAGATATGAAGAGGCGGAGGTAAGAATGATTCACTGTAGATGGCAATCGAGGCTGACGAAAGGAGTTTATTTATAAGCCGAAAAAGGAGTCGTGGCGAGTTCCACGGGGTAGTAGGGCAAGAATGCCAAGCGACGAAGTAGGGTTTTTTCCTTCTCGGTTGGGCCGTTACTGGACTGGGCCGGGCTCGGTTAAGTCGAATGTCGTTCTGCTATATCCTTGGTTCTTTGAGTCAGGGCTCGTTCGGCTATCAGAAAATGAGGACAATCGGCTACATCTTAATGTAATTTTTTTTAAAAAAAACGGCCGATTGCTTTCTCAGACAAATAAAGGCATGGAAGTACGAAGATAGTTTTGAAGAGACAAAGTATATTACACTTGGTTTATTACAAGTTCAATGTCTATTCATTCAGAAGCTGATTAATTGCCTTTATAGCCTCGGTCTTGATTCGACTAACATTGTCTAGCACTTTATGGTCTTCATCTTCAGAGCTTTGGATCTTGGATAGCTTGGTTTTGATTTGCCGATCTTCTTTGAGGGCCGAAGTCATCCTTAGTGAAGCTGCTTCTATGTCCTTCGGCAAATCAGCTATATGAGCCCTGTGAGACTGAATTTTGGCATTCAGTTCGGCTAGCTGAGCTTCTAACTTGCCTTTTTCTTCCTCCATGGCTTTTAACTCGGGCTCCAGGGTTGCCAGAGAATTTCTTGCAGTTTGGATGTAAGAGTGCAAATCTTTAAGCTCCAACTTCTTTGTAGACCTATCACTCTGCAAGACAGCCCTAGATGATATGTTCTTAGTTGCCCTTCTCACCATACCGACAAAGTTATCAAGGTGGGCTGCAGACTCTAGGGGTGTCAAAAGAGTAGGGGGGATATCTTCATCAATAAGTTCAAGAATGTCTCTTATCTGATCTGCGTCCTGAACCAAATTAACGGTGTCTTTATTCAACAGAATGATCACCCCCCTCAGCCGAGCTTGATTTTCTATTGATAGAGTATGTTGAGAAGTATTTTCTTCACCCTTCTCAGTGATATAATCTTCAGCAGGGAAGGAATAACTCGTGGTCGGCTCGGTGGTATTCCTCTAAAAAAAGGAGGGGGAAGAAGCGTTAGCCAATTGAATGAATTTGTTAAAAATAATATAGTTTGAAACAAAATTTTACCTGCTGAGCTGACTAGTCATCGGGATGAGCTGTATCCTGGCCTGCTCGAGGACTTGATTGAATATTCAGAGAAAGAGGGTTTGGAGCATGATCAGGAGAAGGTTCTTCTGCCAGCGGATTTAAAATTTCATCTGTTTCAAGCAATGATATGAGTATGAGAAGAGATGTGACAAAAGAAAAGAGGTTAGCCAAATGTGTTACCTATAGTCTCATCGGCTTCATGAATTTTTGAACCTTCAGCTTCCTGGGTTTTGGGATTTCAGCATCATGAATTTCTTCAATTTTAGTAGGAATTCTAGGAGATGGTTCTAAAGTTGATGAAGTGCCACCTAATTTGGGAATTTTAACCTGTGGCTGCAATAGAAGCGATGGAATATGGAAGTGGTCAGATTTATTGCCGAATGAGGTTATTAACTTGACACAGAATGGGGGATTCATACCTTAGGAGATAATTTGGCTCTTTTGGTCCTTGGTTTCCTGGGTAAAGGGACACTCTCAAGTGCTTTTCTTTTACCCTCTCCTCTTGAAGGTGCAGTAGTTGAAGTTGCAGGAATTTTCATGAAAGTTTTCAAGTTTGGAGCATTGAAACCTAGGGCAGGATTGGGTCCAGCCAAATAATATTGGATTGCCTTAGCAGGGGGTGTAGGCTCAAAATCCTGTGTATAGCCAAATGTTAAGGTGAGGAGTGAATTCAAGAGTGCAAAATGATGAGTATAATGAAATTACCTCACTATCAGAAGCAAAATCAGGTTGCAAGTTTTGACATAGGGGGTGGACTGATACATTGATGATATGAGCGTGCCATTCTTCCCACCAAGAAGTAAAGAAAGGATGAGCAGTATCTACTATCCCAAATGGAGATGGTTCATATGTTGGCAGCTCCCATCCTAATTCAAAAACTTTTTTGACCACTATTCCTTCTGTGAGTAAATACCTTGTCTGGCCACCATGTTTGGATAGTAAAATTCATAGGTGGACTGCACTAATCTTCCATGATGAAATTTGGCTGGCAGAGTGCAATGTTTGATGAAAGAGTTGAAGATATCACTGGATACTTTGTCTACACAACCGAATTCATAGTTAAACTTGCAAGGAAGAGTCAGATCTTCATTTTCTCTGTAAGGAAACCAAAGTACATTGTCGAAACCTTTGAAGAACAGCTTAAAGAGATGACCAATGTCTATGTCAATACTGATAGATGATGCTGCTTCTCCATAAGTTTGACTGGCTTTGACCTTTGCTGCATTGCCTTCAGCATAGTTAATTGAAGGGAAACTCAGATTAAGAAGGCTCACGAAAACTATCCGATGCATATATAGTTGGAGCCACATCTGAACCAACCACCAGGGACCATTCACACAGGAAATTTCTCCACCTAGGTGCATCTGGAGGGTAATCTGGTGCATCATATGATAGACAGACCCCAAGAGATATTTGCCTAGTGGGATTTGAGTACCTGCAGATAAGTCTTCAGCCATCACTATATGGTTCAGGGTGGGTTCATTGGATTTTCCACAGAAGATGAATCTGCATAGCCACATATTCATGAAGGCTTTCAGTTCTTTGTTAGAGATAGTGCCAGACGACTCCATATAGGTCTGGATGTATTTAGCCCATCCACATCCATAGCTGACGGCTCTTTGATTACTTTTGTTCTTGTATTTGTAAGGATGCACTGGTAGTGCCACATTCAGGCCGGTCATCATGAAAACATCAGCTAAGGTGATAGTCATCATACCATGGCCGAAGATGAAAGCATTGGTGGCGTCAGACCAAAAGTGGGAAGCTGCTATCAGAAGAGAGTCGTTTCTGGGTGTTTCTGATAAAGATAATTCTAGGCAATGGCCAATGTCTTGATTCTCCCAGTGGCTGCTACTTTTTTCCAATATCCTTCGGTACCAATTTCGCCATCCAGCAATTGGGAGAAACGACCAGTTCTTGAAGGTGCTCGACCATTGGTTCAGCGGAGTGACTCCAAATTTGAAAGGAATTCTTTGGGTTTCCTTCTCAATAATCTCCTTTGGGTCAGGATTTCCCATTGGGCCAAGAAGGTAGGAGTCAGGATTGGCAGCATAGGGAATCAGAATCTGGTTTCTGTATTCCTTCGGAGACTGGCAAAATTGGAGAAGAAAGTGAGCCGAAAGGGGGACAAAACTAGCGGGGAATTACCGAATGTGTGAGAATGAATGAGGTTTACCTCTGGGATCTCGTCCTGAATCGCCATTAGGAATTCGAGGTTACGCCGGGGTTTTAATTTCTTGAGCGGCGGCTACGGTGTCGAAAAGTGTAAACCTAGAAGAGGGAAGAAGTTTGCGGACAATTTCAAAATAAAATGACTTTTATCCTGAAATTGAGGGGGCATGTGTTAACACCAGATTTTTGTACGCATAAGGAGATGACAGATGGGCCAATGTGCAGAGATGGGCGTATGACGCATTCGGCAAAGTATCCATGCGGTCGGCTAGTTTCCAAGGATTCGGCAACTGTTTATGCGGTCGACTATTCTGAGAAAAAGGGGGTTTCCATTGAAACGACGGAGGCAAGAGCCGATCAGGCAACAAGATTGCGACAATTAAGGCAATGAAGATTGCGAAGGGAGTTGGAAGCCAAAAATGTTGTATTTTCCTTTAACGTTTCATAGTCGTGTCCTCTTACGACTTATATTGTGTACTTGGTATAAATATAAACCTTTGGCTATTGTAAAAAGGGTTCACAACCATATCAATACAAATCGGCCCCGTGCCATCTTCGAGTCCTTTGTTGTGTCGTCGAGTTCTTCGAGAGGAATCATCGATCCGTCGACCTCCATAAGTTCCGACAACCTTGTTATCATATCTAGTATCATGCAATGGATTTAGATCTGATGCAAGTAATCTTGTTTGTTTCCAATGATCGTGCGGCGGATCTTTGTTAACGATCAAGAAATCTTTGCTTATGCTTTTCTTATGACTAAACACCGTGTGGCAGGCGTTTACTTGATATGTTTAGCAAAAGCGAGATAGTTATCGGCTCTATTAGATCCGGCAAGATCTAGTAGATTCATTAAGTTATAATGTGTTGCATGGTTTAATTAATTTTGTGACACTCTTTTGCCAATCTAGATTGATTTTGTTCGGCCTTTCTTTACAAGTTTACTTATGTTCCAATAATTGTTGTTTTCATAACATCTGTTGACACCTGGGGTGGCACGCAGAAGAAACCGCAAGCGCACGGCTGTCAGTTGTAGCTTTTCACCTCAGAGTATTCCGGGGTATCGAATCCACGAGGAACGCGAAGTGATTTTGAGAAAACTAGGGTGGTAAGGATATCTAGGATAGATGAAGGGAACGGGCACTATCTACTGGGGTAGATCCTAGTTCTATTAGACTTCTAGTGATTTAAGTTCTTTACTAGTGTATTGTGGGCGTACTAGCCTTTACCACTGACTTAGGTTGAACGCTAGCACAACGAGCCATACTGTTAAACTAGACCAACTACGTGGTGGAATTCAAGGCGCACAGGGCTGTCACCACCTGCTTGCTACCACAGCTATCCGGGGGCCTAGCCGTATTCACTGGCAATATATAGCCTAACTACCACACTTAATCTATATACTACTACTACTAGCCCTGTACTAGAACTAGAGCACTTGAAACTAATATCAAGCAATGAAACAAACACACAAGTAATGAAAGTAAATACTTGAAGATAAAATAAGATACTAAGTTACCAAAGTTGAAGCACAGAGCAGAGCGAAGCAGAGGTCTCCGACAACTCCAGAACTCTCCAGACTTCTACTCTTCTCCTCTCTAGCTCCTCTTCTAGTGAGGCACTCACACTCTCTCTAATCTCTCTATCATAGCAAGTGTGCTAACCTAACCAAATGGTGAGGAATGGTGTGAGGCTCTCCGAATGAGAGCTCAAGGGGCCTATTTATAGTGCTAGGAAGCTAGGGGGGTACTTATAGAGTGAGGGGGAGGTCGGTTAGGGTTTAGGGGGTGGCGCCCGCCACCAAACCCTGGCGCCCGCCACCTCTCAGCCGTCCGTTGCAACCGCCATTCATCCAACGGTCTTCATTTGCTCTCCCAAGTCGGTTTGAGGGCCGGTTAGGGTTTAGACACGTGTCCAAAGCCCACTATCCAGGTGACACTCTTCTTAGCCCTTGGATCAAACCGCCTTAATGTGCAATGGCCAAGATTTGAGCTTGAGGTGACTCCCACGGATCGATGACGTGGCTTGGGCCACTTTTGGCACGAGTGACCTGGCGGCCGCCAGTAATAGGTGGCGGCCGCCACCCTACTCAGGCCCAAATGGGCCAGAGTGGCTTGGCCTTGCTCCTGGTACACTTGTTTGCCCCAAATTCCATCATTTCCTGCATTAAGATAAGAAACTATGCACATGTGGAAATAGGTTAGTTATAAACCAAATCTTCTACTTTTTATGTTGTTTTACCTTGGTTTTGGGTGAAATGTTGATGGTGAAATGATGCTTTAAGCACCGTCAACAAGCTCCCCCACACTAACCTTTTGCTCGTCCCGAGCAAGCATGGACTTTAAGAATTGAAACAATTTTATTGAACTAAGCATTCACACAAGATGTTCAACTACCTATACTCATGTTAGTAACCTTTCCAAGTGGCTAATAAATCATACCTATGGCGGTTGAGAGATAGAATAGCTTGCAAGCAAGAGAAACACACTTTCCTCTTTTACATACCTTGGGGTTTCAGGATATTTTCAAAATGAAAATCATTGTTCATTGAATCTCTCTTTAAATCTCAAGGCACTCATGGTGTATATCCTCACTTTATGGCAAAAGAAATGCCAGATTCTATCCTATGGTTTATGTGGAGTTTATAGGGAAAGGAAGGAATGTAAGGCACTTCTATCTCTCTTTTATTGCTAAGTCAAGTTTAGGATCATGGGAGAGTATAGTCATGCACTAGCCAAGGTATAAGGTGGACTAACTCAACTCCTTTGTTCTTTTTGAAACTCTTCTCTTACCAAGGATCATGGCTAAATGCATCTCTCTCTCTTTTTTTTTGAAAACTTGGACACTTGTCCTTTTGAGAGCATTTGCTCTTTTTTTTTGAATACTTGGACACTTGTCCTTTTTAGAGCATTTGCTCTTTTTTTAGATGCTATATAGCCATGTCCTTTGAAGGAATGAGAAAATGTATACAATTCTTTTAGAACAAAATTTTGGAGGAGAACTACATGAGTATACTCTCAGTGTGAGAGTTCTCTCAAAAAGGCATGGTTTGCCTTGGCTTTTAGAGCATGACTAAACTCTTCTACCTAGATCAACTGTTCTTGACAAAGCTCAAAGATTGATTTAGAAGGCTTTATGGGCTGTTCTCCTATACTCTAATATTTTGGCTCTGGTAGGTGGATAGGAAAGAAAGATCATGAACCATGGTAATTTTGGTTTTCAAAATAAAAACTCCCAAGGTTGTAGCGGAGTACTAATGCAATTTCAATTACTACTTCTATATCTTATCAAACAACAACCTAGGTTGACTTTCCTATCAAGATGAGTAGGCTACTACACATGAATAAAAGGTAGAATAACATGTCGTGTAAACACTCAATTCAAAAGAAATTGTTTCAGCATTTTTATTTCCTAGCTGCATTTTTTTTAGTTCAAACCGAGACATCCAGTGATCCAACTTGTACAGAATTTAAAACACAGGTTTAGGGGTTCACCGGGGGTGTTTTGGCGCAGAATGGCCTGGCGGCCGCCAGTAATAATTGGCGACCGCCATGGGCTTTGGCCCATGCGGCTTGCAAACAGCGTGGCAGTTACCTTGCTAAGTTCAGGTTACAGTTTTGAACATTCTATTACGTTTTACAGAGGTGTTTAGAGAGGGGATTTCCCCACACTAGGAGTTCTGGTACTTTTTATTTGAACAAACTTGATGAAGGAAAAATAAGGGTGTCTTTTTATTCATTATAGAAAAATTTCCTAAACAAAAGTTCTAAATTGAAAATTAAACAAACTGAAATTTAAATCAAGCAAAATTAAACTTAAACTAAATCAAACTAAAAATCTAATTAGACACCCTAAATCTAATCTAATCTAGTGAAGGAGCCTCGTAGAGATCCTCGAAGCCCGTCTCTTTGAAGAGACGCTTGATCTTCGAGGTGCAGCCCTTGCGGAGGATGGTGAACCGATCCTCCATATCCATTCGCCAGAGGGCTATCTCTGCGACTTGATCCTCCAAGGCGCTCTTCTCCTTGCGCAACTTTTTCACCTCGGCGGCGAGTTTTTCGAGGGTTAATCCCTCCTCACCACCGCTGTGCTCCATCTCGCCGGGGACTCCTGCCGGCGATGGGTTGAGACGGCGGCGCACGGATGGCTCGGAGAGCGACCCATTGGAGTCATGAGTGCTTGCCTCGCGCTCACGCAGCCTCTTCTCATAATGCCCATCGGGCATCCTTACGCCATACACCTCTATGCGGATACATGGGTGTATGCCGAGTCTCTGTGTGATGAGTGATTGTCAATGGAGATGATGCGCATGTTCTTTGGCTTGTGTTGTGCAGGCGTCGAGCACGGAGACAGTGATCGATGGCGGGTGAAGGTCAAGTTGCGACGTGCCGTGCCGACGGACCGGGCGCGATGAAGGATGGGCGTGCCGTGCGGCGGACGTGCCATGCCGATGTATCGGACGGTGAAGGGCGGACGTGGACTTGGACTGATGGACTGGAGGCCGGAGGATCAGCTGTGGTGGCTGGCAGCTTGCGACAGCGACAGGCGGAGAAGTGCGATCATGTCGGTGGAAGGGGTGCACAGGCGGTGCATCCCCTCTACGACGCCGGTTTGTTGGTAGAGCCCGGGAAAAACCAACGGTGGACGGTTTCCAGGTTTGGGCCTCAAAACCTGGGTGCTGGGTTTCCAGGTTGAGCCACAAAACCTGGGCGCGACGGTTTCCAGGTTGAGCCTCAAAACCTGGGCGTGGGCCGGTTTCCGAGTTTGGGCCTCAAAACTCGGGCGCGGACGGTTTCCGAGTTTGGCCACAAAACTCGGGCTGGAGGCTGGTTTCCCGGTTTGGGCCTCAAAACCGGGGGCTGATGGAAAAGGCTGGTTTCCCGGTTTGGGCCGCAAAACCGGGGGTGCAGAGTGGTGGCGGCACGTGGCGGCGATCTAAAGGTTGCGTGGAGGCGACGCGGAAGACCGTGCGGGCGTGGCCGTCGGATCTACCTACCACCAGCGGGTGGACTAGAATAGCCTTAGGGTTAGGCTGGTCCGCTCTGTAAATTAGAGTAGAGAGGGGTAGAGTTGGAAATAGACTTAGGCTAGGTTAGTATAAGTAGTCTAGAGGAGACACCCTCCTCCCTATCTCAATCTCAGTTAGAGCTTTCATTTCCTAGGGTTTCCACTCTCCCACACCCTTGCTTTAGCTAGTTGAGATCCGCAGAGAGACTCCACTCTGTGTACTGTTGATTCGAGGAAGTGAGGCCGTATCCTCACCTTGGATCCCATCTCTTGGTGTCAATTCGCGTTTTGATTTCATGTTCATCATGTTCTTCGCGGATTGCTTTGTGCCTTGAGTTTTCCCGTCGCTTGATCTTTGTGCTCGGTCCATCTTTCACGATTCCGTTTGAACTGAGTTGCTCTAGATCGTGAGGCACTTCTTTCCACCGAAAGAAATCATCTCTAACCTCACGGTCTAGGAGATCGATCAAGTTTTAGTTTCGGGTCTCTTTTTCTTCTTTCCCCCGAATTCCTTCGATTCACCGATTTGGAGTTAGGTTCGAGCCATGATCTCTTAGAGATAGCTCACTAACCTCCTTGTGACTCCTCAGATCGAATCCCAAGCCTAGAGCACTTGATTCGGAGGAGATCGGGTTGAATCGCCGGAGTTTCAGTGCAGTCGCGGGGTGACCGGACGCTCTGTCGGGCTGACCGGACGCACGCTTTCAGAGTCCGGTCGTTGAGCACGGCGCCAAGCTTTTCTGCGTACTGACCGGACGCTCTCGACCGGACGCTCTGTTTGCATTTCGACCGGACGCTACGCTTGCACTGTTCCCGTGTCATTGTCTCATCTGACCGGACGCTCAGTGAACGACCGGACGCTTGAGCTCCGTGCGTCCGGTCGCGAACAGAGAGCTCCCAGAGCTGTTTTCTGACGACCGGACGCGTCCGGTCCCTGCTGACCGGACGCAGGCCAGAGTCCGGTCGCTGCAGTTTCGCGCGTCTTCGTTCGCGGTTCGTTCGTTCTTGATCGGATTTGAGTTCCGTCTTTTGGGTTGGCTTTCTAGGGTTGTCTAGTGTCCCGCTGTGCTTCTAGGAAGCATCCACCCTACATCTAGGGTCGTGGACATTAGCAAGCTCTAGGTTTCGATTTTGGGGTTGATCTTGGGACAGTGGCATCTAGTTTCCGAAAGGAAATTTTTGAAGCTCCCATTCACCCCCCCTCTGGTCGCTTTCGGGTAGCTTCTCGGTCCTTCACTCTAGTTTAGCCCTCTTAGGATTGGGGCTGTACCTCCGGGTGCGGCTATCCGAGCCAAAGCTGACCCGGGATTTCTCCCTTGATGGAGTGGGCGTTTCATCACCCCTGGCCTTGACTGCCGGTGACTTCCTTGGGGTGATCTCCCCTGTGGTCGGCCTGGTGGGCGTCCTCAATTTCTTCTCGGGTGGCGCCACTGGAGGAGGATGAAGACGGAGCGAAGATGAGGCCAGGGGGCGTTTCACCCCTGGCGGCCGCCCAGCAGGGGTGGCGCCTGCCACTAGAGTGGTGGCTGGTGCCTTCCCTGCACCCTCCGGTGGTGTCCCCTTGACATAAGTGCCGTCTGGCAGCACCATTGCTAAAGGAGGCACGTCAAGTATCTCCATGTCGTCGTCGATCAAAGATCGGATGATGGCTTTGGTGGAGGACGAGATGGATCCTTGAGGGTTATAGGACTCGGATTTCCGTGGAGACGTCATGGTTTTGGAGGAGGCTTGGCTGGACTTCGTGAGTGGATGGAGGGAGAAGAAGGAGTTCTTCTTTTAAGAAGGGGGAGAAGTGGAGGGATAAGCCTTAGATGAACTAACACGTCCTCATCTCCTCCTTCTTTCACTCTCCCGAGCTCGCGATTAGCTGCCACGTGGAGAGGGGCTTCTAAACCACCACCTAGCGCGGCGGGCGCCAGGGTTTGGTGGCGGCCGCCAGTTGGGAGTGGCGGTCGCCACTCCTCCTTCGCCGGGCATCGAGCGGGAGAAGGTAAGCCTCCTAAATTTCAAAGTTCCGAGGTCGAAATGGCTTGGTTGGGCCTAAAGAGGCCTTTCTCGGGGTTTTGGATGGACTAGGTGCATGAAGTGGACAAGGGGTAATTTGGGTCTATCCATTAATTGTCATGGGCTTGAGCTACTTCAAAGTTAATTATACCAATTTCGTTTAGCTCATTTTTATCAAAGTCATAGAATATTTTTAATATTTGTCCATTGACTTTGAAGATTGGCCCATCGTCACTTTCCAATGTGACGGCTCCATGGGAAGAGGTTGCAACAACCTTGAAGGGTCCTTCCCATTTGCTTCGAAGTTTACCATGTCCGAAAAGTCGAACACGGGAGTTAAAGAGTAAAACTTTATCTCCTACTTCGAACTCTTTCTTTTTGATCCGTTTATCATGCCATCTCTTAGTCTTCTCTTTATAGAGCTTGGCACTATGATAGGCTTTCTCTCGCCATTCTTCTAGTTCGGAAATTTGCATCTTCCTATTTTGGCCAGCTTGGTCAAGGTCCATGTTCCATTTCTTAATGGCCCAATGAGCTTTGAACTCAAGCTCAACAGGAAGATGACAAGTTTTCCCATAAACTAGTTGGTATGGGGACATTCCAATCGGGGTCTTATAGGTGGTCCGATAGGCCCACAGAGCTTCGGGTAACTTATGTTTCCATCCCTTTCCCATTTCTTCTACCGTCTTTTGCAAGATATTCTTTATTTGTTTATTGGACGTTTCAGCCTGTCCACTTGTTTGTGGGTGGTATGCAGTGGCTACATTATGTTGGACTCCTTGACTAGCTAAGAAATGTCGGAAGCTCTTATCTATGAAATGAGGGCCTCCGTCACTAATGACTAGTCTAGGAACTCCAAAACGAGGAAAGATGTTTTCTTTGAACATTTTCTTCGAATGTTTAGCATCTGCCGCTCGACAGGGTATGGCTTCTACCCATTTCGAGACATAATCCACGGCCACAAGAATGTACTCGGCGTCATAGGATTTAGGAAAGGGGCCCATGAAGTCTATACCCCAAACATCAAACAACTCAACTTGGAGATTGTTAACGAGAGGCATAGCATCTCGGGCATTAATGTTACCATGCTTTTGGCAACGAGGACAACGTCTCACATAATTCTTTGTGTCCTCGTACATTGATGGCCAATAAAAACCAATTTGCCATATTTTAGCATGTGTCCGAAAAGCTCCATAGTGTCCTCCATATTCGGCGGAGTGACATCTATCTATGATTTTTGTTGCTTCTTCTATGGGGACACATTTTCTCAAGAGTCCATCTGCACAGACCTTATAGAGATATGGTTCATCCCATAGGTGTGTTCTGCTTTGATATAGCAGTTTCTTTCTATTCTCCCCCGGCGGGACATAGCCGGCGACTATAAAATTCACGATGTTTGCATACCAAGGGTTGGTATATGTGACTTTTAAAAGGGTATCATCGCGAAGAAAGTCATTTATTGGGAGATTGTCCAAATTATTGACTTGTAGTCTAGACAAGTGATCAGCTACTGAATTCTCTACTCCTTTCTTGTCTCTTATTTCCAGGTCAAATTCTTGAAGGAGTATGATCCAGCGGATCAACCTTGGCTTAGCATCTTTCTTAGTGAAGAGATATTTCAGAGCAGAGTGATCGGTATAAACAATCACCTTAGCTCCCACTAAGTAAGATCTAAACTTGTCTATGGCAAAGACTACGGCCAAAAGTTCCTTTTCTGTGGTTGCATAGTTTAGCTGCGGGCCAGTCATGGTCTTACTAGCATAAGAAATAGCATAATGCTTCTTATCTTTAGTTTGACCAAGGACAGCCCCCATAGCATAATCACTAGCATCACACATGATTTCGAACGGCAAATTCCAATCTGGGGGTTGGATGATTGGTGCCGAGGTTAGAGCCTTTTTCAAAATATTGAAAGCTTGTAGACAATCCTCGTCAAATTTGAATGGGACGTCTTTTGCTAACAGGCTCGTTAAGGGTCTAGCGACTTGTGAGAAATCCTTAATAAATCTTCTATAAAAGCCGGCATGGCCCAAGAAGCTTCGGATCTCTCTCACATTAGTGGGTGGTGGCAATTGTTCAATTATATTGATTTTGGCTTTATCCACTTCTATCCCACGTTCTGAAATTCGATGGCCTAGGACAATTCCTTCCCGCACCATGAAGTGACACTTTTCCCAGTTAAGAACTAGGTCCTTCTCTTCACAGCGTTGGAGGACTTTGTCTAAATTGGCTAGGCAATCGTCAAAGGTTTTCCCATAGACCGAAAAGTTGTCCATGAATACCTCCATGATTTGTTCAATCATGTCGGAAAAGATGGACATCATACACCGTTGGAAAGATGCCGGCGCATTGCAAAGTCCAAAGGACATGCGTCTATAGGCATAAGTTCCATATGGGCATGTGAAAGTGGTCTTACTTTGGTCATCTGGATGGATTGGGATTTGGTGATAACCAGAATATCCATCCAAGAAGCAAACGAAGGAATGGTTTGCCAATCTCTCTAGCATCTCATCTATAAAAGGAAGTGGGAAATGGTCTTTCTTTGTGGCTTTATTCAGCTTCCTATAGTCTATACACATCCTCCATCCAGTGACAGTGTGTTGAGGGATTAACTCATTTTTCTCATTCTTAAAGACTGTCATGCCTCCTTTCTTTGGAACTACTTGCACGGGACTTACCCATTCACTATAAGGAACTGGATAAATAATTCCCGCGTGCAAGAGTTTCAGAACCTCCTTTTTCATGACTTCACGCATAGCGTTATTAAGTCGTCTTTGTGGCTCTCTTGAAGAGGGTATCTCAGGATCGAGAGGGATACGATGGGTGCAGAGATTTGGACTAATTCCCTTCAAATCTTGAAGTGAATAGCCATAGACAGATCGGTGTTTTTCTAAGACAAGGGTCAACCTACGGACTTCCTCTTCGGATAGCTTACTGCTAATGATTACGGGAGTCTTGGGGTCTTTGTTTAGAAAGATGTATCTCAGGCCTTCAGGCAGAGGTTTTAGCTCTATGGAAGGTCGAGATGGCTTTTCCGATTCGTCTAAGCGAAACGGTTCATCTGTCTCGGCTTCTTCTTCGACAAAGAACTCAGAATCTTCTTCAAAATCAGGCTGAGCCAACTCATAAAGGGTAGAGGTCCTAGCTTGATCGAGAAGATCTGGTTCTGGTGGTTGTTCGGCAATAAAATTTAATGCACGAACGAAAGGTACTGAGTACTCTTTTCCACCGATTCGAGCATTAAAGTGCTCTTGACATGGTCCTTGCAAGGCAAGTATGGACCAAGGTTGTCCTAAGAAGACGTCAAAAAGGACTACATCGAAAATGTAGAAATCTAAGACCATGTCCGCTCCATCTACTTGGATGGGGACCATCTTTAGGATTCCTTCACTTTCCAAGATGTCACCATTTGGGTCTCTTAAACACCGTTTAGTTGGATGTCGTTGAAGGTCGGGGAATGTTCGGGATACGTAATTACTAGCAAGAACATTAATTCCCACGACAGGGTCGTAAAAGGCAAAGGCTCTTTCTCCCCTAATTCGACAATATATTATGCTGGGTACTTTATCTATGCGAGGAATGTTTTCTGATACTTCGGCTTCCATTGTCCATTCATGAGTCATGACAGCTGAAAGTTCCAAAAGACGCTCTCGGCTATAGATTCCATCAGAAGACTCAGGAAGTGGTTTGTCGGATGGGAGAGCTTGAACGGAGTAGTTCATAGCATTTCCGTAATCCTCAAACACATCATCCTCTATCTTGCCCAAAAATTCCGGAAGAATTTCTCTCCCAGATGTGGACGGAATAGGCTCTGCTAAGTCCAGCGAGCTAGACTCGGGCTCTTCTTGTTGTTCTATGGTCGAAACTTGGGATTCTATGACTTCTTCCTTAGGGATTTCATCGGAAACTCCAGTATAAGGAGTGTTCTCGAGAATTCTATCAAGAACCTCCTTTCCACGTCGTGGAGAAAGATGAAGAAACGCTCCACCTGACGAATGATCAAGGTGAAGAGCGTTCTCTTTCTCTAGACCGACATAAAAATGCTGAAGGAGCACTGGATCGGGTATGGCAAAATCGGGTCCTGAATTGATTAAACCAATAAAACGGTCCCAAGCCTCCCCTAATGTCTCCTTATCATTTTGTCTAAAGGTCAACACTTCTACTCGTAGTCGTACCACTCGGTGGACAGGGAAATACGTCAAGATAAACTTGGTCCGTAAAGTTCCCCAGTCTCCTCTGGCACTTCCCACGGTTCGAGCATGCCATGTTTTAGCTGCTCCCGTCAAAGTGAACGGAAACAGCTTCCACTTGACAGTGTCAGGTGAAATGCCCGGAATGTTCAAGCATGCACAGACTTGCTCAAACTCACGTAGATGTATGTAGGGATTTTCTGATCCCGTAAACATGCTCTCCTGAACTTTGTTAATAAAGTCAGGGCGCAATTCGTAACTATCGGCATATATAGGTTGTGATGATAAATGTGGCTCTAATCGCGAACTCATAGGAGCTGCGAATTGTAAGATAGATTGATTCTCCATGCGGAGAGGGTAAAGATGATCCTAATTCTAGTCTCAAAAATCAGCTACCGTTCCCCGGCAACGGCGCCAGAAAAGCTTGTTGACACCTGGGGTGGCACGCAGAAGAAACCGCAAGCGCACGACTGTCAGTTGTAGCTTTTCACCTTAGAGTATTCCGGGGTATCGAATCCACGAGGAACACGAAGTGATTTTAAGAAAACTAGGGTGGTAAGGATATCTAGGATAGATGAAGGGAACAGGCACTATCTACTGGGGTAGATCCTAGTTCTATTAGACTTCTAGTGATTTAAGTTCTTTACTAGTGTATTGTGGGCGTACTAGCCTTTACCACTGACTTAGGTTGAACGCTAGCACAACGAGCCCTACTGTTAAACTAGACCAACTACGTGGTGGAATTCAAGGCGCACAGGGCTATCACCAACTGCTTGCTACCACAGCTATCCGGGGGCCTAGCCGTATTCACAGGCAATATATAGCCTAAGTACCACACTTAATCTATATACTACTACTACTAGCTCTGTACTAGAACTAGAGCACTTGAAACTAATATCAAGCAATGAAACAAACACACAAGTAATGAAAGTAAATACTTGAAGATAAAATAAGATACTAAGTTACCAAAGTTGAAGCGCAGAGCAGAGCGAAGCAGAGGTCTCCGACAACTC
This sequence comes from Coix lacryma-jobi var. lacryma-jobi, assembly GCA_009763385.1. Taxonomy (NCBI): domain Eukaryota; kingdom Viridiplantae; phylum Streptophyta; class Magnoliopsida; order Poales; family Poaceae; genus Coix; species Coix lacryma-jobi. The sequence continues at coordinate 87,650,747 of CM019822.1, read as the reverse complement.
CAGAACTCTCCAGACTTCTACTCTTCTCCTCTCCAGCTCCTCTTCTAGTGAGGAACTCACACTCTCTCTAATCTCTCTATCATAGCAAGTGTGCTAACCTAACCAAATGGTGAGGAATGGTGTGAGGCTCTCCGAATGAGATCTCAAGGGGCCTATTTATAGTGCTAGGAAGCTAGGGGGGTACTTATAGAGTGAGGGGGAGGTCGGTTAGGGTTTAGGGGGTGGCGCCCGCCACCAAACCCTGGCGCCCGCCACCTCTCAGCCGTCCGTTGCCACCGCCATTCATCCAATGGTCTTCATTTGCTCTCCCAAGTCAATTTGAGGGCCGGTTAGGGTTTAGACACGTGTCCAAAGCCCACTATCCAGGTGACACTCTTCTTAGCCCTTGGATCAAACCGCCTTAATGTGCAATGGCTAAGATTTGAGCTTGAGGTCACTCCCACGGATCGATGACGTGGCTTGGGCCACTTTTGGCACGAGTGACCTGGCGGCCACCAGTAATAGGTGGCGGCCGCCACCCTACTCAGGCCCAAATGGGCCAGAGTGGCTTGGCCTTGCTCCTAGTACACTTGTTTGGCCCAAATTCCATCATTTCCTGCATTAATATAAGAAACTATGCACATGTGGAAATAGGTTAGTTATAAACCAAATCTTCTACTTTTTATGTTGTTTTACCTTGGTTTTGGGTGAAATGTTGATGGTGAAATGATGCTTTAAGCACCGTCAACAACATCCCTTATAAATTGCATGATCATGATGGCCGAATTAATTTCTAATCTAGATTGTTACGTGTTGTGGGTTCATACATGTCAATCACGCTTGAGCTTCGATAAAACTAGGTATCGTGCGGCAGATGCAGGTTTTAGATTGGTTTGATCGTGTTTGTTTGCATGTTCCTTCTTCATGGATCCCAATTCGGCTAGTTTGCCGAGCTTGGTCATATATCAATTTATAATTTATTTATACTTGTTTAAGCATGTCTTTTCTTACATGTGTATTCGACAATCAATGCTTTCACTTGCTTTCTTTTTATATTAGCCGAATGATTCTATAAACATGCTTGGCAGACAGCTTCTATAGCTGTATGTCGTCGAAAGTGGCTTCAGGGCCGTAAATATGGAACTGTCTGGTCTCACCCGGCATGTTCCAGTTTTATTCTCACAGTTTTATATCTTGTCGGCTTTCAGGTCAAACCGACTAGCACGTCTTCGGATTTCAAACCGTCCGGGCATTCGATTGAAGCCACGCTTTCCGGCTTGCTGTGTGTGAGGCACAGTGCGCCACATTTTGTGCCAACACGGACACTTGTCCCTTTTTATTTCCTCGGGTCTTCCTTTCTTTCTCCTTTTTTTTAAATAGCCACATGCTTCCAACAAACTTCTGAGAGGGTAGCAACAAATAATTATGAGCATTTATGCAGAAGATGGATGAAATGTGTAAGTGATCTCAATTCAATGGCAAGATAAACTACTCATAGGGTCACAAAGCTTAATTTAACTCAATGCAATTAATAGTCATGTTTATATTTAGAAATCTCTGAAACTTTAGTGTTGTTTAGAACAAGATAATAGCAGCTCAGATCATCATATGTCATATCCCAATTACCTAAACCTTAGATTAAGTATTTGCCAACCATGTATTTAATTTTATTTTAAGGCATCATTATTAATTAGGAGAACTCATGCTTTGAAGACTAGGTACTTGAAAGAAATTAGATAGAGCGACTATTCATCATTTCCATGCAAAAGTTTAGAGAGAGGGGGTTCTCTTTTAGTCATCAACTTCTTAAAACACACTATTTTATTTATTTAATCTAACACACTTTAAGATATAATATAAAAGCTAATAATAATAGTGGTAGTTGTAATAATAATAAAGACATACCTGAATCGCGAAGATAACGGGGGTGCGTCTCCCCCCAAGCTGGTTCCCTTAATAGCGTTGAGCCTTCATGTGCCCATATATTTTTGTCTTTTTTTAAATTAATGGTGAGCCTTCATGTGCTCACATGTTTTTGTTCTTTTTTAATTAATGGTGAGTCTTCATGTGCTCACATATTTTTGTTCTTTTCTTTTTAGGAGTGAGCCTTCATGTGCTCATATTTTTTTTAATTTGTTTATAGAATGAAAAACTTAAGAGGATAAAGATACTTACGTGGATACATGGGGATGCCTTCCCCCAAGCTGAATGTTGACGTAGTCGTTCGATCTTGCAATGTAGCAGACTGGCAGTGGATATGTCCTTCCTCTATTAGAGCTTTGAATGATGTTCATGTTTGTTGAGATAGTGCTCCAACAGTGGATGGAGCATTGACTTGCTCATCAGCTTTTCTTGGCCTTTCAAATCCTGTGAAACTCATATAGACAATAAAACTTGTGGAACATATTAAGCATTAGCGGTTGGCCACTCAAGCCTTAGTTGTCTAGAATTTCAGTAAGATCTCTTTCTCAATATTTTTATATTTTATATTTTTATGATGCAAGAGAAAATAATGCAACAGGATGAATGTATGCATATTTATTTTTATTATTATTTATTTTTATGCCACCACGGTGAACATTCCTACGGGTTTTTACACGCCATAGAATTATTCACATGGGGCTTCATGATGCAGTGAAATATTTTTATTTTGTTTTCTAATGTAATGCAGAAATTAAAATGTGTTGTGAATTAAATATGATGATGTAAGAAATGATTATGAATTAAAGATGAGAAATATGCAGCAAAGTAAAGATAACTACCGATTTTTACCTTTTGGCGAAGGTTTGGATATTTAGGTCCGACGAACCGAACCTTCCCTTGGTTCAGACCTCCCAAGGTTATCAGACATTTGGAAAGTTGTTATTGATTGTACCTCTTAGGTGCAGACATTTTCTTCCATACTTTCTTGGTCTGAGTCTTCGCTTCCTGTGGTTCACTGTCTTGAGGTTTCTATCCTTTCTTTTCCGGGACAGTGTCGATAGCTTCTTCTTCGTGATTGGCCTCTCTATTCTCGATAGCTTGTCTTCTTTGGCTTTGAGAGCGGCGTCTTTCACTTCTATTCTTCTTGGGTGCTTTATTAGGCATTTAGTTGATGAAGTTGCATCGTGCCTTTTCTCCAGGAAAGTGAAAATGGATTTCCTCTTCTAAATGATTGTACTTGTAGCGTAGAGGAATGGTCTTCCTAGGATGAGGTGGACGTCATCGTCTTCTCATGTCGAGGATCAAGAAGTCTGTGGGGACTTCATGACCTCTAATTCTGACTACGATATCTTCCATCATTCCTTCTTGTTTATTCCTCTTGATATGGTGTCACTCATGTCATTTGTTTGTCCAGCAGTTTGAAGTGAAGCGTTAATTGTGGACGCTGGCAGCATCTTGCTCAGTGTGCATGTTCTTGTAGATCTAGGATCTTCACTCTGTAGAATTTGGGAGTGACAAACTTCTCCATGTTTTGCTCAAGAGTGTGTCCTGCTAATAAAGACAAGGTAGAGATCAAGTGCATGGGCTCTGTTGGTGGAAAAACACCAACAGAACCAAAAGTTTAACAATAGGCACATTGCACAAGACAAACTTGTTATTTATGTGTCTTATTCAATCTTAACATGAGTGATAGGATCAGAGGATGAGCATGAAAGTAGCATCTTAAAATATTTAACATATCAAATTACTTAACCCAAGGAAGGATAATCTATGCATAAAGTGTCAATCTTTTCATGATGGAGATATATCATCTTCCAAAGGTTAGATGCACAACATTGTAGCTCATTTAGTTAAGACAGTGAGATTCAAGGGAGTAAAGCTAGGAACAAAGATCAAAGGACTAAACATGTTGAGTTGATTAGGTTGGATCAAATGAGGTGCAACTTAAACATGTTTAGTTCTTTATTTATGTTCATACTAGAATCAAGAAGAAGCTTTTACAGTGATGGTTACTTACCTTGAAATGTTACTTTGTCATTGGAGAGTGATTGTGCTAAACCACCTTGTGGAAGCTCCTCTTGTCTAGTTGGTTGTTGTTTATGAATGGCTCACAGTGTGATTGAGAGGAGGAAGATCACAGTGGAATCATCTTTAGAGGTATTGACCTTCCTTCTCTTGTGTCGACTTATCAGTGAAGGCACATTGTTCCTCGAGTATGCTGACTAGGATCCTCTCTCTTTTTTGTGTTAATTTTGTATTATGAGGATGTAGGGACAGTTCTGCATTCTTCTCTTGTCAATCTTTCTTGTTTTCCTTTAATCATTGGGTTGGCAAGAGACTTGAATTTAGAGCTGCTACTCGAGTGCCTCCATGAGAGTCTTTGTCTTGTAATGTCACAACTGAGACTTGTCCTCTCAATAGTGTCTAGATGATGGAGATCTTATCGGCTGTTCTTCTTGATTTGCTGGCTCAGGTACTATCTCTCCATCTTCTAACTCTTGTGGTGCAGTGGCTTCATCCTTCATGATGCCCTCCTCAATTCTTGGCAGTTGGTTCTCCCTTGACGTCTTCTCTTGGTTCTCTTTGGCTGCTCATAAGTGATGTAGATGTTGAAGATGCAGCGAAAGATCCAAAAGTTGATTTCTCCAGGTCCGACAAAGATGATAACATTGATGGTGTTCAAGAACGATCTTCCAAGAATGTGTGGTGGATCATATTCTCCTTTTCGACTGGGACATCATCTAGTGGTTTGGATTGATCAAAGTGGTGAGTAGAAGATCAATATGTTTGAAGTTGGGTTTCTCCTTCCTCCCTTTGATTGTGAAACACATCTAGACAACAGAATTCTCTCCCAGGTTGGCTTGTGATGTAGATGGATTCCAAAACAACATATTCATGTTTTGGATTTGTAGATCTTGATATTGTTGTAGTGGAACCATCTTATCTCCCAAGCTAGCTCTTGATTAGAACAGAAGATAACTCCCCACTTCTTGTCTTGATGTCTTGGACAATGATGGTTGCGGGCATAGGTTGTCTCATACGAGGTAAGTTGCATCCTGTTTGTCATCAGTGCCCAAGCAAGACTCAGAGCTAAGCTATTGCCAGCACCATTCATGATCTAAGAGTAGGTTTGTGTGTCTATGGTTTGAGTTCTGGATCTTCAATGTTCAAACCAAACCATGGATGAACAAAATCTCTCTCCTGCGTAATATTAGTGGACATATACCCGAAGGATTGCAAGAATTTGAAGGATGGGTTATTATCCACAACTTATGTATTTTGCATCTATGCTAATAAAAAGATGTTTTTAGGATTATTTTAGCATAGACTAGTATTTTATGTGTTGGCTGCACTTTAACAAGGCAAAAGATAACTTGCAGTAGAAGACAAAATAAATAAACTTTGGTACTTAGTTCTTTCATCCATGATGAATGAGCTGAGTCTTCATTGTGCAAGAGTTGTTGAAGTTCATTGTCCGCCTTGCTTCATCTCCAGTGTGAGTTCATCTCCGTACTTTCCCAAATTGATAATGAAAGTTTCCTACAGGGGTTAGTCTAACAAAATATCCAACATCCACTATAGCATACTATCGGCTCAAAAATCAACCTAGACACCATGTCTAATTTGATCTAGGAAGGCATTTTAACTTAATTGCTTAAATTAAAAGCCTTTGAAAGCAAGATCATCACTCCTAAACTAGGCACCATGCTTAATTTAAGAGATGTATGAAAGTACTCCAAACCTAAACATATAATATAGCGAATGAGGGTAGCATGGAAGTATTATAGAGATTTATTCAGATGGTGACGAAAGAGCATGATTAGTATATGAGCATATCTTAAAGGTAGGGATAACCAACATAGCAACACGGCAACAGATGCTCTTAGAAAGTCCATTCCCCAAGCTTAGATTTTGCACAAATCAAGATTGGATAAATGTAATTCAATGTTCCATGATGATTGGTTGGACATACCTTGTGTTTGTTGTTCCTTCGTTCTTTTCTGCTCCAGATCTGGAAAGGTTAGTGATAAGAATACCCGAAGGAATAATTTCATAATTATATTTCTATGCTCATTACAGAAGGAAGTGCAGCGGAAAGGTAGGCGTAGCTAATAACCAGATGTTATGATAGGGTGTAAGGATTCTACTGGTTATAGCTTGCGCTCATGGGATAGTGATAGATAAGAGTGGAATTCAAAAACAACATTCATAAGAATGAACACAAAAAATGATGAAAAGACTGGGACAAAAGGAAAAGATAAAAGTATGATTACATGGTTAAACTAAGACTTAAGATGATCTACCGTTCCCCGGCAACGGCGCCAGAAATGCTTGTTGGTATAAATTAACGCACACTCTACTTTATCCGCAAGCGCATAGATAAAATCTACCGATGTAGCACTTCACCGGAGTAACCCAATTTAAGAGATGTATGAAAGTAATCCAAACCTAAACATATAATATAGCGAATGATGGTAGCATGGAAGTATTATAGAGATTTATTCAGATGGTGACGAAAGAGCATGATTAGTATATGAGCATATCTTAAAGGTAGGGATAACCAACATAGCAACACGGCAACAGATGCTCTTAGAAAGTCCATTCCCCAAGGTTGGATTTTGCACAAATCAAGATTGGATAAATGTAATTCAATGTTCCATGATGATTGGTTGGACATACCTTGTGTTTGTTGTTCCTTCGTTCTTTTCTGCTCCAGACCTGGAAAGGTTAGTGATAAGAATACCCAAAGGAATAATTTCATAATTATATTTCTATGCTCATTACAGAAGGAAGTGCAGCGGAAAGGTAGGCGTAGCTAATAACCAGATGTTATGATAGGGTGTAAGGATTCTACTGGTTATAGCTTGCGCTCATGGGATAGTGATAGATAAGAGTGGAATTCAAAAACAACATTCATAAGAATGAACAAAAAAAATGATGAAAAGACTGGGACAAAAGGAAAAGATAAAAGTATGATTACATGGTTAAACTAAGACTTAAGATGATCTACCGTTCCCCGGCAACGGCGCCAGAAATGCTTGTTGGTATAAATTAACGCACACTCTACTTTATCCGCAAGCGCATAAATAAAATCTACCGATGTAGCACTTCACCGGAGTAACCCAATTTTAATATCGAACCCAAAGGAACGGATAGTGTTAAGCCTTAAAGTCTAACCCCTGAGTAGCTAACAAGGACGGAGAATCTAGAAGTATAGAGGGGATCACTAAGGTTGTCTAATTCCAATTTAAGAGTGATATGTTTATATTATTCTTAGTGGGGAAGTTGCCATAAAAGGTCACAAACAGAGTATGAGTCTTTTATGCAAATGTATAATCCTACCGAGCCTACACACGGGTAAGTGGACTATAGAAGAATCAACAAGGCTATAAGAGTCAACCTTGCGAACAACCACTACTACTGGCGTTATAGGAGGCATTTATGAGCTATCAAGTCTAAGCACCACGCTTACATTATCCAACTACTCTAACTCTAGAATGACTAGAATTAAAGTACTCAAAAGAGAGTCATAAACCTTAAGAATAACAAGAACAATGGCTCAAACTTAAATATGGACGTTGATTACCGAAACAACCGTTGAAGCAAGTTGAAGATAAACTTGAATCCGTAGGTACAAGATGAAGAAGTTGATCCGACAGGCCGGAGCTCCTTCTTGATCTCTTCCTCTCTCTCTCTTCTAGTTCTAGTATAAGACTAGGTTCTAAACCTAAACTAGAGGGGTAACTAGTCTTCTACTTGAAAGCTGGCTCTTGAAGTCTGCTTCTAGGGTTCCTGAATGAGGCGTAGACTTTTCTGAAGAGAGACTTGTTCTACCCTGGGGCCTGGGGGCCTATATATATAGCCCTGAGGGATCAACTGCGGCCGTTAGATCAAACCGACTTCATGTAGGGCTGAGATGAATCCTCGGGGTCGGTGGAGGAAGGTTCCAGAAGGAGGAGGCGTGGGGGCCCGGGACCCGACCGGTCGGTCATGGGGTGGGACCGGTCGGTCCCACCTGGAAGCCTCTCGGGGTGTCCCACCTCGTGGTGTCCTCTGGTGTCATCTAGGTCCTTCTGGAGTATTCCTGACGTGTCGGTTCCGTAATCTTCCGTCGGTTTCCTTCTAGGAGAAGTAATCCGTGTTGGTTTTCCTGTTTAGTCCCTACAGAATCACAATCCACCAAAACTCGTGGAATATTGTGAATTAAAACCCTAAACCTTTATTGGTGATTGAATTCATGCTCTTTTCATATTTATTTATCCTTTAATTTTGATAGATAACCAGTGTCAACACCTGGCAGCGGCGGCGCCGGAGGAGGTGGCATGCCTGGTATGAGGAAGGAGAAGAGGAAAAAAAAGAAAAAAAACCCTAGCTTGATACCATGCTAGAATGAGTGAATTGGATAGATGGGCTAACCCTAGAAGGGCAGCAATATAGTAGCTTACATGGGCCTCATGGGCCTAGACTCTATACTCCAACAAAGCCCTATATAATTCAGGTGGTTTAACTGCTAACAGGGTTCTGGGATTTGTGACATGCTGGATCTTTTATTTGCCTGGTCCATTCTCGGGAGAGAATGAGTTGGTCACGAAAACATGCATTAAAATAATTTAGAAAGATGTGAGAGCTTGACCGTCCAACCGTCGGTCTAGGGGAGAATATTGTTATACTAGATTATATGCGAGCTCTACGCAAACATATATGAAGGTATCAAAATGCTGGTTTGGTTTTCCGAGCTTGGTGCATGAGGTTTAGTGTCGACTTATATGTACCTTGGTGCATATGGGAAGATGCTCAATTGTCTTTATCATTGGGGTTTTCTTGGGCTGAAATGAATCTTTTGCTGGTACACTAACCGCGTGATCGAGTAGAACAGCTAGATAACACATGAGAGATCATTCTTGCCACTGACTAGAACGTTTGGACTTGCGAGTCATTATTAGTGAGTGAGAACGTAAGTACGATCATGCATCATGTTTATGTTATTATTACATTGCATTTCTCCCCTTAAATTAAAAATTGTCTCCTTTCTATAAAATTTTGCCAACTTAATTTTGCGTCTCACGAGAGTTCAAAACCCTTTGTTTCTACAGATAGCCCGGACTAAGTTGACTGCTCGCAGGACAACCGGAGGCAGAGTTCCACGTCACCGTCTGGCAACAAAGTTGACCAAGAACACGTTCTTGTCATACTTTGGGTTGCCTACGATCCTTTGGAGGATTCTACACGTTGTTGGCTACTCAGAGGGTCAGGAGCCCTGGTATTCATGGCAGAAGGACTAGTATGGATAGGACTCACTGGTCATGGTGCAAATCAGGGTCAGGGCTCTTGCTAGTAAGCCCCACTAGACAGGATGGACTGTGATCACCAAGGGCAGTTGCGCCAAGGATGGGGCAAACCGAGCAGCATATATGGTACTAAAGGACATCATAGCTCATTTCCCCGCTGACCTTGCTAGTGCCATGGCAGGGGTGTTCCCACGTGGATCACCTTTCCCCTTGGACTAAAGGCAGGCTCTGGAGGTTGTCTTGTCAGGAGGCAATGAGGAGAGGTTCTATTGTGAGACACCTGCGATGAGCGCCACAAGAGCTTTGGGTGGTGTTTGTGAGAGCCTAGAGCGCAGCTTGGAGGGTGTGTCCTTCACTCTCACGGCCACTTATCAGAGCAAGAATAAGCTACAGGAGGAGTTTGACACCAAGGTGGCCCGACTTTAGGAGGAGCTGAACAGGGTTACTCTAGAGCATGACGAGGCTCGCGCCACGGCAGGAGCAGAGAGTGTTGCTCGTATCTATGACAAGCAGATGTACCTGGCTATGGTAGCGTAGAGGGATGAAGCCTGGTCCGTGTTCGATATCCTCAGAGAGCACACCCTACAACTGGAGCAGCACGTCGACCACTAGCAGGCCAACATCAACAACCTCCACGAGGCGATCCACCAGTTTCACCACGAGGCAGAGGTAGCAGTTGTAGCAGAGGTACCTGAGCCACAGGACAGAGTGGTGCTTGGTCCCGACCCCGCACCGGAGGATGAGGCCCACGTTGGCGAGCCTATGATCGACGCTGATGGAGAGGGTGTCGAGCCCGACGTCGGTGACGCCTGAGTGCTAGATTCTCTAGGGGTCGATCTTTTGCTAGTAGCTTTTGCAACCGCTTTTGATGCAACCTCCAGACATGTGTTTATCCAGTAGACTCAATTTCTGTGATGGCATGTATAACTCTTGGATGAAGTCCAGACTTCGATCTGGCACCTTTTATGGAGATCATCATTTGTGTTCTTATTATGAGCAATTATTTCTGTGATGTTATGTGGAAATGAGTAACTATATCTGGTTGTGTGCTTAATTTTCTAATTCTGTACAGCGTGATATTTATTCATATTCGATGTGACATCGCCTAATCGTTGCTCATTAATGGGATATGCAGATGTCGGTCCACACTCGCAGCCAGCGTGACCCGGAAAGAAGCAATCAGGGGGAGAATTTGCCACCACCTCCACCACCCCCAATGTCCGCAAATGCTTTCTTTGGTCAGTTCTTGGGCAGTCAGAGGAACATCAAAGAGATGCAGAGGCAGATGGGAGCTACGCTCCGTGACATAGTGGGTAACACCGCATAGCAGCGTCAGCAACGCCAGGGTCTAGAGCCGAATCAGTACAGCTCATACCGTGACTTTCTGGACACCCGTCCACCTGTGTTCAAAGAAGCCACTGAACCTTTGGAAGCAGATGAGTGGACAAACTCTATCACTCATAAGTTCCATCTCCTTCGTCTGACAAAGGAGCTGAAGGCAGAATATGCAACGCACATGCTAGAAGGACCTGCGGGACTATGGTGGTCCCACTACCGTGCATCCTTGCCAGAGAATGCACCGGTTACATGGGAACAATTCTCGACTGCTATGCGCATGCACTATATCCCTAGTGGCCTGATGGAGATGAAAGTTACAGAGTTCATGAGGCTGTCCCAAGGAACCAGGTCTATGTCAGAGTATCTGCACAACTTCAACAACCTTGCTCACTATGCCCCAGACTTCGTGAACACAGAGGCCAAGAAGATCGCTAGCTTCAAGCGCGACAAGAATGCTGCCATGCTATCCAAGATGGGGAATAGTCACTGCACCACCTTCAGTGACTTTGTCAGTGACTATCTGAACCAGGAAGCTAATGATAACAGGTTGACATTGGAGAAACGTCGTCGTGCAAATGATGGTGGATCTTCTCAGCAGAGGGCCCCCATGGGTGCCCGAACTCAGTTTCGACCGCCATCATCAGGGGCAAGATTCCGCCCACCTCAGAAGAATATGACCAACAATAGTCGCCGTCTGAACTTTTAGAAGCCCTACACTGCTCCCATGATGCAAAACAAAGCTAAAGCAGGAGGTACCGGAGGACAGAAAACTCCATATATGTGCTAGGTCCGTGCTACAATTGTGGCCAAGTTGGGCATCTCTCTCGCCAGTGCCCCCAACCCAAGAAGCAATACACTCATCCCAGGCCCCGCACCGGCAATGTGCATTTCACCACTATTGAAGAAGTACTGGAAGGAGAGCCTATCACTGCTGGTACGTTTCTTGTTAATCAATGCCCTGCAGTTGTGTTGTTTGATTCTAGAGCATCACATTCATTCATTAGCGAGAGTTTTGTTTTAAGAAGCAATCCTAAGTTGATAGAGTTGGATCGGGGTTATCAGATAAGTTCAGCAGGGGTTGTTCTCTCTACCCACAAACTGGCTAAAGAAATGAAAATCACTTTTGGGGATAAGAAAGTTTCTATTGATCTTATAGTGATACCTGGTTTGGGTTTGGATGTGATTTTGGGAATGGGTTGGATGAAACGTTGGAAAGTTAATCTGGATATTGCAGATCGAGTAGTCACCATGGTTAGCCCTCGGAATGGGTCTTCTTTTGGGGTAAAGTTACCCCGGAATCCCCATCAAATAGGTGTTTTCTTTGTCATTACGATAGAACAGTTGGCTAAGATTCCTGTAGTGTGTGAGTTTCCGGATGTCTTCCCTGATGAGTTACTTGGACTACCCCCGGACAGGGATATAGAGTTTGCTATAGAATTGATCCCCGGAACCGCACCTATTTCTCAGAGGTTGTATAGGATGCCAACTAATGAGTTAGCAGAGCTCAAAACTCAGCTTCAGGAACTTTTAGATAAGGGTTTGATACGACCTAGTTAGTCACCTTGGGGATGTCCTGCAATCTTTGTGAAAAAGAAGGATAAAACACTAAAGATGTGTGTGGATTACCATCCTATGAATGTGGTAACTATGAAGAACAAATACCCCTTACCCCGAATTGACATCTTGTTTGATCAGCTGGCCAAAGCTAAAGTGTTCTCCAAAATAGATTTGAGATCAGGGTACCATCAGATTAAGATCAGAAAGGAAGATGTACCTAAGACCGCCTTTTCTACCAGATATGGACTCTATGAGTACTTAGTCATGCCATTTGGATTGACAAATGCACCTGCACATTTCATGTATCTGATGAACTCAGTCTTCATGCCAGAATTGGATAAGTTTGTTGTGGTCTTCATTGATGACATCCTGGTGTATTCGGAAAATGAACAAGACCATGGGAAACATTTGCGAGTTGTTTTGACCCGGCTTAGAGAGCATAAGTTATATGCTAAGTTTAATAAGTGTGAGTTTTGGTTAAACAGAGTGCCTTTTCTCGGACGTATCGTTTCCGCTGAGGGAATCTCTGTGGATCCCTCCAAAGTACAGCAAGTTATGGATTGGCAAGCTCCCACTAGTGTACATGAGGTACACGGCTTTTTAGGATTGGCCGGATATTACCATAGGTTTGGACTTTTCTAAGATAGCGAAATCGATGACCAGGTTAACTCAGGAAAACAAGAAGTTTGAATGGACGTCGGAGTGTGAGGCAGTGTTCCACACTTTGCGGATTTTGCTAACCATCGCACCAGTCTTGGCTCAACCAAATTTGGAGGAACCTTTTGATGTGTTTTGTGATGCCTCCAAAGTTGGTTTTGGATGTGTTCTTATGCAGAATGGAAGAGTCATAGCTTATGCATCACGATAGTTGTGGCCAGATGAAGAGAATTATCCGACACATGATTTGGAATTGGCAGCAGTGGTACATGCCTTGAAGATTTGGAGGCATTATCTTATGGGGAACTTGTGTCACGTGTATACGGATCATAAAAGTTTAAAATACATTTTCACCCAGCCAGAATTTAATATGAGGCAGAGAATATGGTTAGAACTAATCAAGGATTATAACCTGGAAGTGCATTATCATCTTGGAAAGGCAAATGTCGTAGCAGATGCCTTGAGTTGCAAAGTGTTGGCACTTCTTAGCGCAACCACCGGAGGACAGGTTTAGGATCCATCCACGGTGATCATGCCAGAAATACTTATTGGCATGTCTTAGCATCATCACTAGGGTAGGCCATCATCCCCGGGTAAGGCACCAGGAATGCCTGTTGACATTCCTTAACGACATACACTGAGTATGTTGGTTCCTAGCGATGCTACCAAAAGATGTCAGTGTGAGCCTCAGACGCAGCCACTCTAGCTACACATCTGGTATTGGCGCCGATGTGCAATGACACTTCATATACCAAAATGTGACTTTAGTGATGGCCTGAGAGGCTGGCCTGGTAAACCAATTCGTTTACAGATAGGGTCCGCAAGCGCACGTGGTTACCGTTGTAGCATTTCACCGGGAGTATTCCAGGTATCGTTATTTATATTTTACCACTAGGAAGGCTAGATGTGAAAGGATTCAAGATATACCCATGACAAGAACATAATAAGTGCATAGTTGACCAATTAACCATAGCAGGAGGATAAATAGTGATTTGGATAGTGGGATCAACACACACACATTGCCTAAGATATATGGAGCTTCTACAGGGATAGAAGAAAGAATAAAAGAATAAAGAATATCCTACGGAGCATGGATCTGAACAAGGTTATGTTAATGAATTAAGTATACATGTCATGATCAAGTTAGCGTTAATGCTAGGTACTGGATGGATTAGGAGACCTGGGAACACTGGTCTGCCAGCAGGATACACCGGGCAATTTAGACTCCTACCCAAAAGCCGAACGTGGGGGATTACAAGGGACGGACATGGCTGTCACCACCTGCCGCCTACCCCTCAACCATGGACTAAGCCAGGCATTCACCCAACTCCATATACCCGAGAAGAACTCTCACATACATATTGAACACTTGCACCCCATCGGGTCCCCAACCCTACGGATTGACAGGAAAAGGGCACCAGCGTGCCTGAAGGCACGACAAAACACCACCCAATACATATCACTAAGCTGTCAAGATCTAAACATGTTGAATGAAGAATAATATTCATGTTCATGATGAACATGGGTCTAAGACTATGTACAAGTTCTAGAACGATGAACGATGAACAAGAACATGGCTCTAATTCAAGAACATAACAATGTTGATCATAAGAGAATAAGAACAAGTATGAAAAGAGGAACTTAGTATTCATACCAAGTTGATCCTTACAACTTCTCCTCCTCTCTTGCAAGTAGCACTTGCTCCAACTACTAGAAGATCTAAACTAAGGTAGAGAGCTCCAAATACAAAGTGAAATGACTAAACAATGTGTTGATGTGTGATGACCTCTTTGAGAGGGAGCTCTACCCCTTTATTTATACTACAACATTGTTAGTTCGGTGGATCTAAACATGGTAACCATCATAACCGACGTCTGCATACCGCCATGCAACCGCCATAGGAGGTCGGTGGCCAGTGGGGCCAGGGGCGGTGCGCCCGCACCCCTGGTGGGCCCGCTGGCCACCGCCTTTGCGTGCTGGGCCTTTGGCTTGGTGCATGTTGGTGCTTTGGTGGTTTCCAGCCGACACTTGTTTCTTGGTTTTATGCTTTGTCGGACAGCGTATTCTTCTCGGCCTTTTCTACTATATTTACTTTTGTTACCTGTAAAACAATGAATCTCCAATACAAGTGGAAATAGGTCAAGGTGATAACATATGTATGCAAGTGTGCGTGGATAGCTTCGGGCCTTCCCCACACGCAAGTGGGTCTCCGGTTAAGCCACTCGTGGCCAAGCCTCTCCCGGATGCTCCCCGCCGTCTTCACTATCAAGCTTCCGGCCGAAATGCCGCGGGCCTTGTTCCCTTCGGTACACGGAGGCGGCCACACCACAAACGCGGTTGGTGTGGTCTCACAAGACTACAAGCCCCGCCGATGTACAACTGCGGTGCGCGCAAGCACCGGTAGGTAAGAGGTTTTCAACCTCACTAAACACTAGGCCTAACACCTAGAGCAAGCGCAAAGCGGTGGTCTAACTAGCTTAAGCACTTCGCAAAGCACCTACACTAATCACCTAGTATATCACTTGAGCACTTTGGTGGCTAGAGCAACTAAATATGTGTCTATACACTTGGTACACTTCCTTGAGCTCCAACATCTTTTTTTGGCCGGCCATGGGGGTATATATAGAGCCCCAAGCAAGTAGAGCCGTTGGGCAAAGAGATGGACTTTTCTGCCATCGACCGGACGCACGTCACGTCCTGACCGAACGCGTCCGGTCTCTCACAATGGCTAGTTGGACGGCTGCATAGGCACTGATCGGACTCTGGCATGAGTCCGGTCACAGATGATCGGACGCGTCCGGTCATGATTTTGTGCCTCTGGAACCTCTCTGTGTTCGATCAGACTCAGCTGAGCTCCAGCGTCCGATCGTCCTCGAAGCGTCCGGTCACGCGTTCGCGCTGAGGAACAGTAGCATCGGTGCGTCCGATCGCAACTATCGCAGCGTCCGAATGTGGCGCTGCCGGCTGGATGTGCTAATTGGATGCATCCTGGCCAGCGTCCGATCACTGCTTGGGCAGCGTCCGGTCACTCCTTTTTCTTCAGTTCTTCCCGGTTTCTTGCGCCGTCTTGGTTCCATTCTTGTGCCTTGGACTTGCTTGAACTTGAGGGTCTTCTACTGAGCTCCTAATGTATTGCTTGAGGTGTTGATCATCGGATCACCACGTCGCCTTAGTCCGAGTCACATTTACACCCTATTGGACTACAAAACAAACACTTGCAACCGCATTAGTCCAATTTGGTTATGTTGTTCATCAAACACCAAAATTCAAAGTTAAATGGTCCGAGGTCCATTTTCCTTACAATCTCCCCCTTTTTGGTGATTGATGACAACACGACCAAAGCAAGCAAATAATAGATACAAAAATTTAAAATGCAATCTACTTGCTAGAATGTAATGCAGAGGTAAGATCATATGATGTTTAATAGATACCAAATTGAAACCCACTTATTATAACATATCTTGCGCTTGCCATTGAGTTCCTTTTAGTGGCTTTATGGATTAGTTCTCCCCCTAACTCCATAATCCACTTCCTCCCTTTGTGAACCATTCCCAAAAAGATAACCATAAATTTTTGAAAATTTGATTTTGGTTATTTTGTTTGTTTTAGTTTGGGCTTGCTTTTGGTACCTTCACATTTCTCCCCCTTTGGAATCAAACACAGAAAAGGAAGACATTAAAGCACAAAGGAGGAAACATTATATAAGCTAAAACTTCCCTTAAGTATATGCATACATATGGAGTAAGGCAAAGCATATGCATAAAGGGCAAATTAGTGCACAAAGGGTTTAATCTATATAATGCATGGAGAAGAGCATATGAGAGTATCAAAATGAAATCGACATAATGACATCAGTTTAGGAATACCACATGTAGATATCAAATGAATTATCGTTACACATGATGCTTGTCTCTGGGAAGTCCATTTTTCTTGCAATGAGACTACTGTACACATGATAAACTTGAAGATAGTGTTAGTCTCAAAGCTTCCAAATTGTAGAGTAAACTCCCCATAAAAGTGTGCATACAAGTTTGTCATACTTGTAGGAGTCATGCACAATGACTTGCAAGGTCAAACTACCATTTTCCATATTGACATCACTAGAAATGTGACACCAATTGAAGATGGTAATCGGGGTAGTTTATCTATAATTTGGATTTTGGCACATATAAGATAAACACAAAGTAAAAGAAGCTATGTGCTATGCTCCTCAATAATTAAAACCATGTAGGTTTTCTCTAAGGATAAGAATGAAGCTGAGCAATCCTACCATATGATAAGCCTAATGAAAGCATGACAAAAGATATGAAAATACCAATGCAAACCTAGGCAATGAAGGAACTAGATGCTAAAGGAAATTGCAAGAATTTAAATCTAGTTACCTAACATGGGAAGGGGAACTTGGGTCCATAGTATCTACTAACACACTTGGCAATGACATGATCAAATGTGATGCATCCCATGATATGCACCCAACCTTTGCCAAGTCTCCAAATTCCCCGTAGTCCACTTGACTACTCACTTCCCTTTCAGGACCCAAACCTTTTTGGTGCTCTTCATGGTTGAGATAATGTCCTTTGGCACCCAAATACATTTGGCCCCATTGTTGGCTTGCTTGTTCACCTTGATGGCCACCACCTTGTCATTCTTCTTCTTCTTCTTCTTCAAAAGATAAGGTGTGGAGGCCTTCTTGTTCACCTTGTTGGTGTAGGTGTTGCGGAGCTTGCTTGGTTGCTCTTTGTTTTTCTCCTTCTTCTTTTTCTCTCCCCCGTGCTTCACCTTGCACTCATAGGACTTGTGGCCTTCCTTGTGGCAAACGTAACAAACCACGGTTTGCTCCTCATCAAGCTTCTTCACTCCCTTGACGGTGTTATCTTGATGAGTTTGGGTTTGCTTTGCCTTGCCCTTTGCTTGGGTCAAGTCCTTGGTGAGGCGAGCCACTTCTTGCTTTAGTATCTCATTCTCCATTGCAACTTCTTGTGTGCATGTTACTACAATCACATTCTCAACACAAGCTTGTTTGCAAATGAGTGAGTCTAAATCAAGTAAATCAATGCAAGAAGTAGAGGCATCCTTTTTAGGCATATTAAAGATTGATTGTTCAATTTTAGAGGCCTCGGTGGGGTTAGCTCCGATGGTTTCAAGATTAGCAACTTTGTTAGTTAGCTCATCACAGTGTTTGCACATAATTTCCATTTTAGCAAGCAAACTTTTGTAAGCATCTTGTGTGCTAGCTAACTTTGCTTTTAGTTTTTCATTTTTCATAACAAGTTGCTCATCATTACTTGTGCTATCACATGTGCTTGTACTAGCCTCAAGTTTCTCAATTTTGTTAGATAGCTCAATATTCAAATTTGAAAAAGTTTCATATTGTTCAAGCATAGCATTGTAGGCTTGTTGAGAGCTATCTAATTTTTCTTTTAAAGCATTGATTTTCTTTTGTTGACTAGTACAAGCTTTAGCATAATTGAGATTATCTTGCACAAGTTCATTATAAGAAGGTAGCTCATCATCACTATCACTATCACTATTACTAGAGATAGAGCTTGAGTTACCTCGTGCCATAAGGCACATACGTGAGGAGCTTGATGATGAGTGCTTGTGATCGTGCCTCTTGTTTTGGGTTTCATCATCACTTGATGAATCGTCCCATGTCTTGATGGTGGTCAGGGCTTTGTCCTTGCATCCCTTCTTCTTCTTGTCCTTGGGTGTGGGCTTTTGTTTAGGACATTCCTCTACAAAGTGCCCTTTCTTGCCACATCTATAACATCCCTTTTTTCTTTGCTCTCTTCTTTGATTGGTGAAGAGGCAATCTTCTATGGTGATGGGCACACCCTTGACATTGAGCTTGCGCATCATCCTCTTTATTACTCCTTTCATAAGCTTGATTGTTTCTTCTTCATCTAAGGAGGAGTCAGATGAGGTGGAGTCTTGATCATCACTTGATTCTTCATCTTCATCATCCTCTTCTTCACTTAAGGAGCTTGAGCTTGTCTCAACTTGCTTTTTGCCCTTCATCTTTTTGTGCTCACATGTGAGAGCGGTGTCTTTGTTTGATGAAGTGGCTTCTTCTTGACCCATTTTGCGTGACATCTCAAATGCCACCAATTTGCCAATGACAATGGCCGGGGTCATGGTGCTCAAGTCCTCCATGTTGTGGAGGATGGTGATGATGGTTGCATACTTGTTCTTTGGAAGCACGGAGATGATCTTCCTCACAATATCCGCATCACCTAGCTTTGTAATTCCTATAGAATTGAGCTCATTGATAATTAGATTCAAACGAGAATACATATCACGAACAAGCTAATTATCATTCATTTTAAAGGAATCATAGGTTGTTTTTGTTAGGTGATGTTTTTGCTCACGTACATTACTTGTACCATCATGGAGCTCATGTAGTTTTAACCAAATTTCATGAGATGTTTGCAAAGTAAAAACTTGGTTAAAGACATCCATGCTAATAGATTCAAACAAGCAATTTTTTGCTCTAGCATTAAGATGAATTTCTTATTCATCACCCGCGGTAGGCTTCTCGGGATTCTTAAAGTGTTTCATCCCGTCGCGGGTGACTCTCCAAACACCTAGATCAACGGTTTCTAAAAAACAAGCCATCCTAGCACTATAGTAAGGGAAGTTAGTGCCGTCAAAGTGAGGAGGCCTAGAGGTATCCATCCCAACCTCTCTCAGGGGCGTCGGCTCGAAGGCGGTGAAGCCAAGAGTCCACAAGAGAGCCAACCGGCTCCGATACCAATTGAAAGGACTGTGACGCCTAAGAGGGGGGTGAATTAGGCAACTTAAAACTTCTACTCTAAACTATGGCCTCTTATTTCCACCTAGACAAAACCTATGCAAGAAAGTAAACTAAATGTGCAACTAAGGTTTTGCTAGATGTGTTTGCTATCTCTACCGCAAAAGGAGTTATGCAACCTAGTTTCCAAACCTATCAACTAGCATATTAAGCTAGGAAAGGTAAAGCACATAAACAAGGTAGCAAGTAAATGCGGAAGCTAAAGAGTGTGATAGAGATGCAAACTCCCATCGACGACTCCGGTATTTTTACCGAGGTATCGAGAAGCGCGCAAGCTTCCCCCTAGTCCTCGTTGAAGCCCCTCGCAAGGAATCCCTCGCAAGGGCCAAGCTCCCGATCGGGTAACTCCGTGGATAGCTCCGGGCCTTCCCCACACGCAAGTGGGTCTCCGGTTAAGCCACTCGTGGCAAAGCCTCTCCCGGAAGCTCCCCGCCGTCTTCACTATCAAGCTTCCGGCCGAAACGCCACGGGCCTTGTTCCCTTCGGTACACGGAGGCGGCCACACCACAAAAGCGGTTGGTGTGGTCTCACGAGACTACAAGCCCCGCCGTTGTATAACTGTGGTGCGCACAAGCATCGGTAGGTAAGAGGTTTTCAACCTCACTAAACACTAGGCCTAACACCTAGAGCAAGCGCAAAATCGGTGGTCTAACTAGCTTAAGCACTTCGCAAAGCACCTACACTAACCACCTAGTATATCACTTGAGCACTTTGGTGGCTAGAACAACTAAATATGTGTCTATACACTTGGTACACTTCCTTGAGCTCCAACATCTTTTTTTGGCCGGCCATGGGGGTATATATAGAGCCCCAAGCAAATAGAGCCGTTGGGCAAAGAGATGGACTTTTCTGCCATCGACCGGACGCACGTCACGTCCTGACCGGACGCGTCCGGTCTCTCACAACGGCTAGTTGGCCGGCTGCATAGGCACTGATCGGACTCTGGCATGAGTCCGGTCACAGATGATCGGACGCGTCCGGTCACGATTTTGTGCCTCTGGAACCTGTCTGTGTTCGATCGGACTCAGCTGAGCTCCAGCGTCCAATCGTCCTCGAAACGTCCGGTCACGCGTTCGCGCTGAGGAACAGTAGCATCGGTGCGTCCGATCGCAACTGTCGCAGCGTCCGAACGTGGCGCTTCCAGCTGGATGTGCTGACCGGACGCATCCTGGCCAGCGTCCGGTCACTGCTTGGGCAGCGTCCGGTCACTCCTTTTTCTTCAGTTCTTCGCGGTTTCTTGCGCCGTCTTAGTTCCATTCTTGTGCCTTGGACTTTCTTAAACTTGAGGGTCTTCTACTGAGCTCCTAATGTCTTGCTTGAGGTGTTGATCATCGGATCACCACGTCGCCTTAGTCCAAGTCACATTTACACCCTATTAGACTACAAAACAAACACTTGCAACCGCATTAGTCCAATTTGGTTATGTTGTTCATCAAACACCAAAATTCAAAGTTAAATGGTCTGAGGTCCATTTTCCTTATAATGGGAATATTGGCTATAGAAATAATTTGCTTCTACAACCTAAGATTTGCAACTCAAATTGTTGCTTGAGTTGTGTTGCATCCGCCAAAACTATAGATGTTTTGTGTCTAATGGCTACTTTTGTTTCTTTTATGTTGTACATGGATATGCAAGGGTGAATATGTTGTGTTTTTTAGGCAATAAATTCAAGCCAAAGTTTTTTTTCTCAATCACGCAAAAGACTTGCGCGTCTTTGTATTAAGGTATAAAAAAGTTTAATACAACATGCCTTAAAGGCACCCTAGGAGGTCAGAAGAGTTATACATCGATGCTTAGGTCCTCCCTAGTGTACTGAACGACATAGTGCTATATTAGACACTGATCGACCCAAAACGTGTCACCGGCTAGGAGGCTTATGCCCAGGCTGCCGCGTGGCGGTGGCGCTGCTTGCGTGCACCCACGTCGACGTTCGATGGGAACAACTCATGTAGCGCGTTCATATTACCTTGGTCACCATTGAAGATTTTGTCGTATGCCTTCAGGGCCGACGTCGACGGAGATGACATCCTGCTGGTTAGTCCCATGCGCTTCAAGACAAGGTGCTCACCTCGTTTGGACACCAGGATATGTGAAATGCTCTGCGCCGCTATACGCCTGCTCCGCTTAGGGAGCACGGTCGGTGTCCGTCCGACGTGATCCGTATCATCTCTAGGCAGCTCCTAGGAGTGGCAGCTGCCTCGCCTTTGTGATTCGTTCGGTGAAGCGATTCAGGTGTCGGCCGACCGAGGTTGTCTTAGGAGATGGAGTGCAATTGACGTTGCTTGTGGAAGCCACAGTCGTCACGTCTCTTGGGGTAGCTGCCCCAACCAGCACTGGGTCTGAGTGCACCTCGACATCCATGACGCCGGCCTGTCCCCCTCATGGCGGCGTGACTGGAGGACCCTGTACGGGCGACAATGGAGGCAAGTTTGTTGCCCACTGAGTATGCCTTGCTGAAGAATGTGTGTCCAGCAACAATGCGTTTGTGCCCAGAGGGGTGGCCGTCGGATCAGCCCGATGCCCAGGCGCAGGTGCTCCTGCTCGGTGGCTGACAACGAGCGAGACGGCGAGGTCCTCCAGCATTGGGTCAATCCACTCGGGAGGCCCCGCACTCGCGCATAGCTCTGACACAAGTGGATCCGGCTCGGGGAAGCGGAGTACAGCGGCTGCTGGCGTGACGTTGTCAGACGCGTCCATGCCCCTTGCCGGCTTTCTCCAGTGCCGCCATCATCGTCGGGTTCTGCGAGCGCCCCCTGTGGTTCCTTGCACGACCTCAATCGAGCTCTCGTGGGGCGTGTGCTGGGAGGCCGGTGGGTTGCCACCACGAGCGGAGTGTTGTGGTTGATCGCCACCCTTTGCCATCGCCGCAGCATGCCTAGACCGCTTGCAGTCCCTGGCGAGGTGTCAGAAACCGTGGCAGCACAAGCAACGTCGTGGCACTACTCGGTGTGACTAGAAAAGACAGTTGAAACATCTGCCATGAAGTTCTGTGGGGATCTTCCGGATCTGCGGAAGCTGGATTGGAACGTGGCAAGGCTAAGTCGAGGGGTCCGCAGGTCGCGTCTCCAGCCGAGGAAGGATTTCCTGCCACCCATCAGCATTGGGGGCAGACACACGTCCACGGCCGCCGGGGCGCTGACAGGCACAGACGCGACCATCCATACGCCGAGCAGGCAGACCGTGGACTAGTTGTGGACACGGCCTACCGCGCTTCCTCCGTCTTCGGTCAGGC